>CM061044.1:35808326-37129348 GCA_030762985.1 Adelphocoris suturalis | reverse complement strand
TAGTATCGATTCGGCCTCTTAACACACGATGCATTCAGATGAAGTGATGGGAGTTGTTTCAGAGCGCTCTGGAGACCTCCCTCAAAAGCATTTCCTACGAGTGGTGAAGTACTGTGATTGTTCACAGCAGATATAGTAGTGGCGTAGTCCATTGGATAGATTGTCGGTCTCGTGAGCCGAAGGTCGTGGGTTCTAAACTTATACTTCTAAAACGTCATTCTGACCTGCATGTCCAATTAATCTGAATTTTCACAAAGGCTGACTACTTGATGTTTGAGGGTGCCACCCCAAGCGAAGACTCAAGCCCCCCCCCCCCCCCCCAACTAAATATTTATTAAATAGGTAATGTATGTACACTGTTTAAGAATGTTGTATTTCTGATCTACATTATGTAGAATAACTTGTTAAAATTTAAAACCATTCTAACCCCCCATTTAACGACGCAGTTGCGCTGACCCCCCCCTTACCCTGTATATTTTTGAGATGCGAGCTTGCGAGCATCCAGACCACCAAACTACACTTCATTCTGTCTACATGTCCAACTAATCTGCATTGTAGCATTGATTGGAACTTTTTCAATTTTGGCGCTCCGAAGGTCAGTTGATTTAAAAATAGCAAACGATGTGTTGGGAGGCTGAATCGATACTATCGAGTATTCGATGGAGGTAAATAAGAGTGGGGGATCCCTATATGTCAGCTCACGGAGACGCATTCTCGTTGGGCGGGAATCTTGTTATGTCCCGCATTCTATCGAGGAACGTCAGAACACGCTGTGGCAAAGGTAGCCGCCAGAGATCGGGCAATGCTGGATTCTTATCCGTTATAAGCAGTACGTTCCTTATAGAGTATCTACATATATATAAACAAGTTGGGCAAGTAACTTCCTCGTACTTATCCGTAATAGAATGTATAGATCAGTAAATGTTTTACATTTTCGTGAAAGATTCATTCAAAAAATAAACCGTTCAATTCAAGAGAATTAAATTGAAATCAGATGAAAACTGTAGAGATCATAGTTTTTTACAAGGAATTGAATTTCACGCATGCAAAGCAGAACTAATATGATCAAGAGAAACTCATCAGGCGTATTCAATTGTATTTTACCAGCTTCTCTCTGAATTGTGAAGATCGTGAGAAACTGAAGGAATGGGTCCGATTCGAGCCGATTTGGGGTATAGGCCATGAGAAAATGATCTGATGGATTTTATGTTTGTGAATTCGCAGTGAGAACTAAAAATTCCTGAGTGATGAAATTGATAGGAGATCAGTCAGAAAACCCGGACATTTCCAGGAGGTAAATTTCATCAAAATAAAATGAAAATTGTAGAAGTAATGATTGTTCAAGTTGCAAGGTGCTCAAATTTGCGACGCGCTGCACCTAATAATACGATCGTGATAGAACTGATATCAAATTATTAAACCTTCTATTCCTGACTGGATACCTACCGATAAGGGCGAGATTGAAAGTTTAGACAGTAAGAAGCAGGTTCTACGTTAGCGTATGAGCAGAGTGAAGTACCTATTGTTTTTTGAAAAATGAAACAGATAGGAGACTGTCTGCCCCTTATCCACACATTCTCTGAAATTTCATCAAAATCCGATAAAAACTGTAGAAATTGGGCTCGATGCTCTACCTACTCAAAATTTCGGAGAGAATGACTGCAAGTAGTGCATAGATCCCGTTAGGAACCATAATGATAAGAGTTTTAACTTCTATACGATGTTATCAGTGGGATTTCAACTGAGTGTTTGGTCTCTTATTATATCATTCTTCATCCATATAAGGAATATCAGTATTAATTCCAAACAATTGAAATCTATCAAGACAGATGAATCTTTAGGGACAGATGATTTATAGGTAAAATCACCTATAGGGGCTGTTCCCCGACCAACTCTTTGCCAACTATTGGCAGGACAGGAAGGGGACCTCAAGTACACTACTCTCTTATCGCAGCTCAAGTATATAAGAAAAGTTTGATTAAATCTTCTAGGATTATGGTGGTTAGCTATTGGTGGTCGGTGGTTGAGTTAGGAATACCGTCGAGAATGAAAACGTGCAACCTTTGGACGAACGTTCCAATAAACAAACAAGTAAAAATTTTCTCTCCCATAATTAATATACCTGTACATATTGAGATTATTGTTTTTGCAAAAATTGTTATAGTAAACAATATTCTGCTATACGCTGCCTTTACAATCGTAGCAGAGTTTACTGACTCAACGTCAAAATCCTATGACTCTAATTCATCCGCTCATGGTTTTGTACATATTCCGAAATGATGCCATTGACAATCCACTTCTTTATTTTTCTCTTCTCTACTAAACAGTTGTTGGGTAAATGAGCCATTTTAGTGCCTTTGTGTATTACTGATAAAGTGGGTTTGAACAACGAGGCTCCATTAAGGGCCTCATAGGTGGGATTCACCTGCCCTCGTGTACACGAGAAAACACTTTCATTCATCAGCCATGACAGCCAACTTCACGGCTAATCTCCGACTTCCTTTCATGATTGTGAATCACAACAGTTCAAGGCAGTTCACAGGAGTGTGCGGTCTATAGGTCCGTGGTCTGGGTACCTAAACTTTAAAAAATAAAGAAAATTATTGTCTGGAAAGAAAATTAATCACTCCAGTGTACGAGAAATCCCAGACATATATGTGAAAACTACTAAATCATTACCGATCATAAAATTTAAGAAAGAAAAAAAAAAGAAAAAAAGTCTGCCAAGTTGGGTTTGCCACATAGTTTCCTTGTTTACCAACCATCTTCTTCCATATGATCCAAATTTAAGCGAACTCGAACGACTAGAGAGTGAAAAGATGAACATGATGGATTTACATATGCCATGAGTACTGATTTGACAACAATGAAACGATAGGGGACCATCTGCAACCTTACCCGCGCATTCTCTGACAATTTCATCGAAATCGGATGAAAACAGTGGAACTTAAGGTCGTTACAAGGATTTCACATAGGCGCATGTGCAGTAGCTATCGATGATACAATCACGTTGAAATTGATATGGGATGATTAAATCGTCCCCAACAAATATGAGCGAGATCGGACGACTAGGGCGTAAAAAAATGGAGCATAATGGAATTTACGTTTGCGCATGCGCAGAATGGAGTATTGATTTGCAACGATGAAACTGACAGGGGACCGTATACACCCTAGCCCACACATTCCCTAAAAATTTCATCACAGATCGGATAAAACTGTGGAAAATAAGCTTGTTACAAGGATTTCATATTGGCGCATGCGAGTAACGTTAAAACTATTCCCGACCTACATTGCTGCAGTTAGTAAGGAGTATTGAATATCAATTTTTTGATATCTATCTTAATAAATAAAAACTGTTCGTCTCAACCCACCAAAATCGTTTTGATATCTTTGAATTTGTTGTTAAAGTTCTTTACGATTGAGTCCACCCCATCCTCATATTTGACGTGAAAAGTTCGACGCATGTCAGATTTTTCCTTGGTTACAAAGTTGTATACCGGGCGACGTTGTTAGGGGGGAAACCGAGTTCTCGATGAAGGAGTAAGCCTGGGAAATTGGAATTGTAATATAGCCTATGTGTTAACCAGAACCCTAAGAATGTCCGTGTACGGAAGGTTCCACACACACTAACAAACTAGTTTTTAGTTCATTTGTTATGCTCAATTTTATGTTTTTTCTAAGGGTAAAACTTGTTAGTGAAAGTGTAAAACTCAATCGAAACGGAGTCGGAGAGATCTGCAAGTGTTTCATTCGATTCAGCATGAAAAAATACATAAAAACTGACTCCCAACAAGTATTTTCTTGGGGTCAATTTTCACAAAAACCTAGATTTCATAGGAAAAAACGCGTTTTTCAACATACATAACTCCCTCAAAACAAAGTTATATAAAAATTTACTACAATGTTGAAAGCTGGGATTGTGATGGATGAAACTTTAGGGTTTACAGCATAAATTTTCAATCGAGAATTTTTGGACAGACAAACTTTGAAGAAAGAAAATTTTCGGAATTTACAAATTTTTCACTTACGGATTATTTTTCACCAGTTATCCCATTTAAAAAATTCTAAAAAATCATTAGAGAGATCGAAAGTTTTACGCTTTTTCCAACGGTATAATCAGATTTGAGTTTTGACTGAAAATTTCGGGGATTATGACTTTTAGTGACACACAGTCGAAAACGCGAAAAAAATCTTAATAAAAAGTGGTCATCACGTGAATTAAAAATATGTAAGGACAAAAAAAGTCACTAGTCGAGTAGCCGAGCATGACACCCTGATGATTAGTTCGATTATGCTTATTCTTTTGATGTAGGTACCCACCTGCTGAAAATGAATTAGATAAAAATAACTCACCTAACAAAGCTTCACTGAATAATCTTCAGGTGACATGAGAGTTCCATTGGAATTATAAATCAGCGGATATGACTGTCGTAGTTAATGAGGCGATTTTTACTATTTTCCACTAGTTTTCATTTGCTCCCATTTGATGATCATTTTTTTCAGGCTCATGAAGGCTCAGCATCTTCTCACGGTACGAATGTTAGTATAAAGACAAAGAAGTGCGTACATTGTAGAAGAAGTAGCCCCCTCATCTGCTGGGCGTGCAAACCAACCGACCGTTAGAGATAGAGAGATTAACAAAACTAAGTGGTCATCGCATAACTATAGTTCTCATTCCCATGTTGCCAAGGAGGCTAATGGGACGTGTTAAAGCTAATGATCCTACGGGATTGACCGTTATTTGCTGGATGAGGCTACTCAGGAGGGCCATAATTATTATCACCGGCCCGAAGAATTTCCGAAGCTACGAGTAAGTAGTTGAGCCCGATAGAGATGAAACCACACCTCATAGACAAATTTAGATTTCAAAAGTTGAAATTATCAAAAAAATAAAATAAATTAAAACATGGGTGTGGCGCACAAAGGCGTACACAGACTTTTCACTCTACTAGGGCCAACGGTAATTTTACAAGATAATGTAGGAAAAACAATCATGAACAAAATTAGGGTAAATGCAAAGTATAATTTATATAAAATGTAATGAATTGAGAACAAATTAAAAATTATTATTACAGCAACATTAAATTGCAAAATTTTATGTTTGCAACTTAACAAATTACTGCAACATGAAGTGTTGATGAAGTTTCAAGACTTCATCAACAAATTGATTTTTCTTCTCGAAGACCAACTTTCTGTGTACATTCAATAGGCACAGTCGTTGAGACGGGTTCTGACATGGTTGACCTACCCATGTTTTAACCTTCTCAACGAGTTGAATGACCATTCAATTGTACACGTTGTGCACGGCTGTGCTAGAAGACACGTTTAGCGCCGATTTCCTTAAGGGTAAAACCCCTTGGTCTCTTGCAATACATCGATAAAATCCAATTCATTCCATTTTTCTGTAGTACCTAAGACCCTTTTCCATCCAAAATGTATGCCATAGCTCACCCTCAGTTTCATGAGGGTATCCAGACCATAAGACTTAACAAAAGTGGTAGTCGCTGTTTGAGTTCTTCCTTTGACATTTCCAACATCTTCGATGGGTGAAGTACCAATCCCCTTAAAGCTCTTACATTATCATCCAAAAATTGGTCTTGTAATGAATTAGTAGTGAATCAAATATGGGGTGTACAGAGATACTTTACAGAAATGCGTATTAATTTGTGTGACGAGATAATTGTGGAGTAGGTAGTCTACTGGGGCAAAGCCCCAGTTGCCCCACCCTGCGTACGCCCTTGGGGGCATTGCTTCCTCGTTTCCGTAATATGTGGTATAAAACATAGAAATGTTTCAAATTTGGAGGTGTCTTTGGATTTTGAGAAAAATCTTAAAACAGGTACAAAAAACGAATGATTGATAGATCGAAGGTAGATACGATCATGATAAAACTCATGGGGGAATCAAAGGGACGTTTTTTCCCAACAACTTCCGAATTTATGAACAGACCAACGAGAAAGTGAAGCTTGATTGATTTTGAGGATGATGAAGTGAACACGAACGAAGTGAAAATAATCAATTTCTGGGTGATGAAATTTATAGGGAACCACTCTCACCTAACCCGCTCATTCCCGAAAAATTTCATCCGAGTCAAATAAAGATGTTGAGTTATCAAGTTGCAGGATTTTACATTCGCAATTGCGTCAATGATGGTAATGAAATGATATGAGGTGATTAAATGGCTTTTTAGAACCACCCTCCAATTGGGAGACCGGATGCTGATCGATGGATGCTCGACGGAATTTACGTTTGCGCATGGTAAGTGAAATATTGATTTGTATGCAACGAAATCGATCGGATACTATTTAAAATCTTGCCCGCACATTCCCTGCAAATTTAATCGGAATCGAAAGTGATGCGTATGTGACACACGCATAGACACAGAGATAGACACGGAACCAAAGTTGTTCAGAATGGTCTAGGTCTAGAATGTAAAATGCTAGTGGAAATGTTGATTTCGGAGACAAAAAATGTCTCATCTCCCGAATGTGACAACAGTGCTTCCGCTAGGTACCTGTACAATTGGAACACTTGTAAGTAATAGTCTGCCACGTTGGGTGTGGTAACATGAATATTTATGGATCATTGTAGAGCATGTATATGTATTTTGATCATTGAAATGTTTTGAATAATCTTAAAAGACGAACCATTCGATCCCTTAATAGATATGTACTTAGTTGAAACCGAATGAAAACTGTAGATGTCATGGGTGTTAGCAGGTTCTAACGATACAATAGTGATGATACTCTTCTGCGGTGATCAAATTGCCATTTCCCATTAGCGAGCTCAGACGAACATGAATGAGAAAATTACGTTAATGATTTTACGTAAGTGGAAACTAATAATTTTGGACTGTTGAAATTCGTTGCGGACCATCCTCACTTAACCCACATTCCCAGAAAAGTTCATCAGTCGAATGAAACTTGTAGCGGCATGCAGTACAAGGATTTCACATTCGCTGATGCTCTTCAAGCTAATAATGGTTAGATCGTTTTGAAATTAACTGTAAATTTATTGAATCCTCTTTTACAGACTATCTTCAGAACCTGAGAGATCGGAGATTGAAGTGAGGAAAATATGTCCAACGGATTTTATGTTGGTGCATGCACAGAGTTATAGTATTGATTTGTAAGCAATGGAACTAATAGAGAACCATCTACAGTCTAACCTGCACATTCCCTGAAAAATTCATCCAAATGGATGAAAACTGAAATTAGCTTGTTCTAAGGATTTGCGGACTTACACACACTGAAAAACATACGACACAAAAGCAAAGTTGTCAAAAAGGCCTAAACATTAAATGCGTGGAAATTTTGATTTTGGAGAATGAATTATACTTCATGCTTACTTTGATACTGTACTGACTCGGAAGCAAAATTTTAGGGGCATCGATACCAAGAAAGATCCTTATCAATTTTGAATAGTTATACAACGAGTAGTACATTTTTACTTACAGGAAATCTTGATAAAAATTTTGAGCTGATTACGATCTCATTTTGATACACACAAATGGGCGAATACAGTTAACATATATTTAGAAAGTTCTTCATGTTTTCGGGTACTTAACTTACCTTGTACTATGGCAAACAAAACCCTAAGCTTGAGAGTAAAATGGCGCTGTAGGCTCTATTGCCTCCATTATCTGGCTGGAACCTTCATTAAAGAACTAATTTACAAACATATATTTTAAGAAGGAAGATAAAATGGAATGTATTGAATTAGGTAATAAAAAAACAGCTTTGGGTTCAGTTACCTCGACTTGGCATTAATACAGTGAAGGTGACTACCTACTACACCCACGACACGGCAAAGCTGCGTCTGGTGGGACGTCAGGGTCGCTCCGGTTTCATTCGCGAACGGCTCCTGATCGCCTCTTAAAAATGTCAGAGGTGTTGGAAAATATCAAGTCATGACATGATTGGTTAGATGTACAGTTGGTATAAACTGTACCTATACAGGGTTTAAAAAAATGATTTTCTGCAATGAATCGTTGTTATTAGTAGTGGTCGAGGATGAAACGAGAAACCACGTTAAGAGGAGATGCTGAACTGAATATTTATTGAACAATTTGAACATCCTTCTATGTCATATTATGATATTAGGTTCGTGACAGCTAGAGAAGATGATGGATCATAAATAGAGGCAACTCCGGGAGTGTTGTCAGGGTGATAGTACCTCACCAACACATTATTAACCCAAAAAATGATTTGCTTGAGATTACGGTTCAGTAGGGGGGTTATGAGAGATGAGACGGTGTCAAATTGATTTAGCGTGTAATATACAACCTGTCTAATCATTAGTATTGTGTACATCCAATGGAATAAAATCAATCAATTAATTAAATCGTTCATTTTTGTAAACCCATTGAGCATTACAAAAGGGAATCGGTGCATTTTTTTTACTATTTATCCAATGCGATATCAACAACTGAATAAAAATTAATACCACGTTATAGCCTATCTGTTGGTATACATTTTCCATAAATGTTTGTGAAAGAATAGCATTTTTCCTTGGCAGAGTAAAATTTATACATTTCTTTGTGATAGTTTTGAGCGAAATGTACATCAGTACTCCACCTTCTTCCTCTACTCTTCAAACAGAACAGCTATTATGCTGCAATTAAGACTGAGACATAATTAGGTTAGCTGCATAAATATACATCATAATCATCGTTATCTGCGGTTATACTGATTAAAACCAATCACCAATTAAACAAAATTGAAATTGAGTAAAACTTCTTATAATACAATACAATATGGTACAGGAAGAAATCAGAATTCTTCGTTACTGGAGAGCTATAAAATCGATAGAGAGGAATTTGCTACTCATTCAGAAAAAAAGCTCTTAATTTTAGAGTTGTCATACTTAATTACCATAAATGTCTACAAATTCCTGGGTTGTCACCAAAGCAAACAGTTCCTCTGCTGCTTGGAGACTGGAAACACTCTAGATAGGTATAATGTCACTTTTAGGGCAATTCAATACGAATTCAAGTAGCAGTTCAATAGGATAATGATTTCAAACGGCTTGTGAATCGGGACAACTGGGAAATGACCCAGTTTCAACTGTTCCCCCCTACTAAAATTGTTACACGGTACTGAACAATCCAACCTCCCATTAGCCTCTTTTGTGATACTCGCCCATTTTAAGTTTTCTCTTGTATGCCAATCTGATTGTACTAGAACTGTTTTCATGCACACATAAGCTTTCCAATATAGGGGACTGCATTCGAACCATATTTGCAATTTTTGGGAAATACGAATTATAGCATGATTTCAGGCAATTCTCAACATCAATGCCAAACCAAAGAATCTCCTATGCTCATATAAATCTGAGCTCCTAGATCTGATTGTCAATTCTGTCAGCATCGTATGAACCTAATGAGAAATAAATTTAGATCCGGCAGTGGCACTCTAGATATCTAGTGTTATCAACTGGTCCGCAGACAGAGCAGCAGAGAGACCCCTCTCACCTATTCCTTGTATTCGGTAGGAACTTAGTAATTATTTAAAATTCATCAGTAAAGTTGGCTGCCGTCATATCGATGTATTTAGATTCCGTGGGTTGAGCATGTTATCAATGTTGAGGTGTTAGCCAAAGACGCCAGAGCGATTGGTGAAAAGGAAGAAGTTGCAGTATTTTAGACAAATAGTAAGATATGATAAGTTTTCCCTCTCCTCAAGACCATGTTGCAGGGATGGCTAGATTAACGACGAGAAAGTGGTAGACGTGAAAATCTTGCTTCATAACTTCCTTGGAGAAACGACTGTCGATGTTCTGAAATCAGACGACAAGATTTTATTATGCACATTTGCAAAAAAAATTCTTGTTCCGAACGGAGATCTCATCAAATTAGGGATTCCTGAGCGTGAGAATCACAATCCGAAGCCCGTTTTCCATTTATCAGGATTTCGAGATATTGTCAAATTTGTTCAATTTTGACCCAATTTTTCCATTTGTTGTATTTGAAGAGGTGAGGCGTCATTTCCTAAAAATTTTGACTCTTGACGGATGAACCAACCGCAGGTCGTTACGATTGATGGTTACGGAGCTGGAGCCTTTAAAGCTCGAAAAACCACTTTCATGGGCTTTAAAGTGCTTCACTCCATAATCATTATTAATTTGTAGCGATCTGCTGTTGGCCTCATTTGATTCAGGAGGTCAAAAACAGGTGCAGGCACTTCAAGAATCAGAAGTAAAGTTTCATTCAGGACTCACCCTTATGGCTCTTCGCATACCTACACAAATGTGAAATCCTCCGCATACGTTCTACATTCAAGATAATGATAATAAATCATATTTTACTGAAGTAATAAATCCTTGGTAGTCATTTTCATTTCAGGAAAGACCACTACATATTTCCCTTGTAAATTAATAAAATAAATAGAAGGACCTGCCTACACCCAGTGCGTCCTAGAAATAAATTAATGTTTCCTTATTCTGCCGTTATATTTCTTTTCCGTCCAAGTTTAGTGGGTAAAACTCAGTGCAAGATCATTGTGAGTAAAATGAAGGAGTCCGCAGTCCGTTGTAACATAGGAACGATAAATCATTCGTCGAATGGTTCTCCTTAATTGTAGTACATAAAGATTATCAAGAAGAATTTGAAAGCAACAATATATTATGAAGCTCAATGCCCGGGGCAGGCAGTGACTAAGTCGTGACCTGCTATTACTTCAGTCATCAACTCGCAAATGAAGGTAATAAATATCTGTTTTCTATATCCGGTATATTTTTCTTGGGACCAGTCCGCTCGTAATTCGTACTGCTCGTTGGACCTCCGAGCTTGTTTGATTGCTCAAAACGGATGTCTGCCTGTTCGGAAAGTCGAGAAATAATAGACATTAGGGGAACAAAGTATATAAAACTACATTGAACTATAAAGGATCTTCAATGAAAAGCAAAATAAAAGGTAAATTGGCAAATTTTAATCATTTAAAGTTGGGAGAGGATATACACGATTTATAGGTACGCGAAATTCACCGTTTCTGAGACCTACCTGCATGAATATAAATATATCCATATATTATATTCTGATTGCCTAATGACCTTCAGTTTATCCGCTATCTTTTGAATATAATGACAATTAACTGCCAAAAATGTTGGTCATTGAAACACCACTTAGTACGGGTAAAATAGACAGTGAATTGTTACTCAACTACCTCTACACATTTTTTTACACAACTACCATATTTTAAAAGAAATTATTACAAAAATGTTATGGTATAATCTGATTTCATTTGCCAGAAATTTTACGAAAAAATTTAAGAGCAAGACCGGTTATTATGTCTTACTACTCACCCTCTCCTCCCACACTGTTTTAGTAAACGGGTATTAAAAGATGCCTTTTGTATAATCTTTTGCTTTCTCAAAACTTAAATGAAATCACGCAATTAACACATTAATTGTACGCGGATATTCAAGCTACATAATTATACCTGCACTCTATCAGCTGCTGATGAAACATTCGCAATCCAACTTGAACGTCAAAAAATTTTAATAAGATCGATCAACGTCTAAACTGTACATTATACACATAGTACATCAGCTTATGACGAATTATTTAGGTATACAGGATCACCTAACGTATCTATCATTTCAGCAATGTCAGATATTTCAATAGGAACTAACTTTTATCATGCGATTGAATCTAGCTATCATCAACTACTCACACCTACCCCCCTCCCGCACAATTTATGGTTCGATCATATCTATCACGCTGCTCTGGTGATGCTTGTCTCATTCGAATTCGATATGTTGCAATACACAACTTGAAAAACGTCGGTAAATCTTCTCGGTAAATCTTCTGGATCTCTCCCATATCTCAAAGCCCACGCATCTCTGAAATCTCGTGAGGCTGGTAAGTCCAGACCATCTGCAGCAATGGACAGAACTGTCAGAGGCTTAGTTGTGCACAATCGGTTGATTGAACGCGATTGTGAGGGATGTAGCTTGATAGTTTGATTACGATTGAGACAGCCTCTTGCTCAGATTGTACCTAGATATCAGATCTTGCAGCGTGCAGAGTGATTATTACAGTGTAGATATTTCATTTGATCACATTCATTTCCCGTATGCATTGGACACAAGGAGTCTTAGGACTTCTCTTGAACTAACGATCAGCTTGTTTACTCGTTGCGAATTTGAATGTACATTTCTGTGATTGACACCTTAGTACTAGATATCGTCCTGCAACGTGCAGAGTGATTATTATAGTGTAGGTATTTTATTTGATCACATTCATTTCTTCCCGGTAGATATTGTAACAGTTCCGGCCAAACATAGGAATTAGTCTTAGGAACTGTTATTCTTCGAATAACCCTTAAAACCTCAATAAATATAAATATATTTTAGAGAAATGAGGAATTTAAGCATGACAATTGCTAAGATTTTCATAGAATCTCCGTTTTCAATCAGCGCTTAACAATCTAATAATAATAAATTACAACTACGTTTGATAATATTATAACCTTAATAATAACTATATCTAACTAATTAATAATATTATATTATAATCTGCATAGGAAGACTATCTAGAACAGAAATAATAAACCATGTGCTAATAAGTGCTGCGTTTTTCCTTCTCTAGTATTTTATAATATCAGCCGTTGTAATTACAACGGCCTAATATCATGAAATAAACTAAATGACATTTTACAGTCAAGCTGTGGCTGTTCCGAGCGTTACAAGCGCATATTATGTTGCGGTTTCTTTCCTGAACTCTAGGAAAGTGAGAGGGAATTCGCAGTTATATTTCACGTTTCAATTAATGCTATCTCTGCCGTTTCCAAGAAAAAATGCTGGCACTCCCAATTAAATATTGGTGTGGCTGACCTCTTAATGTATTCGACGTTTCGCAAGAAAACTGGACCGTTATGGGCGCTTGAGGGGTTTTGGATAATAAGATATGAAAGGGTCCCACGCCGATCCTTTTCGGTTGGACCGTTTTTCGGAAATAAGATACCTTTACGTAGGACCAGGTGACGCGTAGGAGTGATGAATGCATTTTGTGTCAACTTGAAACCAACATAAATATATTTTCAGGCTTCTTCTTCCTGAAGTTGTATTTCCCTTGTACGTAATTGAAGAAGTATCGCGATATCTTGGCACATTCCCAAATGTTTAGGATACCAGACAGAAAGCTCCACTGGAAGGCGTTTGTGAAAAATAAGAAAAAGTTCCATTTGTGCAGCATGAACACATGAGCGAATGCTGATTACGCTTATGCCTTTTTTTTAAATTTCAGATTTTGTGAGCACAAAAAAATCAACCCCACCAATTTTATTCAAAAGAAACTTGAAAACTATAAATGAATAAAATAACATAGAAATAATTTCTTACTATTCAAATCATCTAGGGATTGTAAACAACTGCTTTGAAGTTTTTAATGATATTTCAAAGCACATTTTGCTGATATTAAAACATAATTTTTTTTTTTTTTTTTTTTTTTTTTTTTGCTAGCTTAGCTTTCTGTTCGTGTTAGAAGCCGAAAAAATGTGTGTCCTCCAAAATAAAATTTCCACTTGATTTTTTCTGTTTGTTTGTCTGATGTCTGTCTGTGGTAAATTCTTGCCAAGTTCCAGTCCAATTTCGTTGAATTTTAAGGGATTGTGCAGGTTAGCACTACCTACCCTCTATAATTTTCAATGCCGTCGAATCCACAGCAGTCTGAGCGCATGCACAAACTGACTTTCACATAACGTCGATTTCTTATCATCTGTTGGTCCGATTTCGTTCAAACTCGGTAGGTAATTGGTATTTGTTCTAGAAAAATGCCCTAGAAATGATATCGCGATTGGTAGAGTAATAACTATTGCGCATGCGCGAAACTAATATTGATTCACACAGACAAAACTCCGAGTCTAATGGAACGATGTTATGGAAATTCTCAGGGAATGTGCGGGATAGCTTCTAACGTTCTCCATAACTTTCATTGCCATCACATAAATAGTAGTCGGCGCAAGCTCAAAGGTTAATTTATTATAACTTCGATTTCTTATCATCTATTGGTCCGATTTCGTTCAAACTCGGGGAGTAGATAGATATTGTTTTAGAAAAATTCCCTATGAATTATATCGCGATTGGTGGAGTAATAACTATAGGCGCATGGGCAAAACTAAAGACGATCGACTGACAAATTCAGAGACTAATGAACCGATTTTTATGAAATTTTCAAAGATTATGCGGCTTAGCACCTAGACTTATCTCGTGCTTAGTTCTCCAACTAATTCTCTATGTTAGGAAGTTATACCTACTGCCCACCCAGCTTGGCAGCAGTTTTTTCTACAGATTCGGTCTTAGAATGGTCTGAAACGGATTCGATGCGGTTATTTATTTTATTTATTTTTTCTCTCTCTCTTGCATGGGCTGTTTCACACCCTCTGAATCAATCCCATTATTTCATCCCTCTATTGACGAAACCTAGCTTCAAAGGAACGGCGTACAAAACGGACACCACGATAAGATAGTAATTTTGATGTATGATTTTTTTTTTTTTTTTTTTTTTTCACAAAGTTCTGTAAGCCATCTGAAGGGTATCTAGGTACGGAAGAAAACTCCATCTACTTTTTCATAGCAACAAAATTACCTATCATCTTCGTCTAGGTGTTGAGTCGAATGGTAGTAGATACGGGACCAGCTTCACACCGCTAGTGTTCCATCAATAACAAGTACCGCTTACTCAGATACGGCCGTCTGAAATCGATCACTTCTCGCCACAAAAACACCTAAGACGGATTCAAGTCTCCGTTCATTTGGGGAGAGAGTCTTCGGGAGATCATCCGCAGGCGACTGCCTATCAAGCCCAGACAATGGCGCCAAGATGAAAATGGTATCGAGAGTTGTGGGCCAATCTTATTGTGTGCAAATATTCGACGCTACCCGCTACCCAGACAGTTGCGGTTTGGAGCCCAAGTAGGTGCGAAGGGCGCAGGCCAATTGCGGTCTCCTCTCCAGCTGTTAAGTCGCTTTAAGAGGTCAAAACTGAATTAGCCCCGGAGCCGACCAAAATTATGGCCTCAAAGATGGCTAAAATTGCACTTTTTAATAAATTTTCGTGGAAACATGTTCAAGGTTGGATAAACAATGAAAAACGGTTGCAGTGGATGAAAATTTGTTAAAATGTCCTTGAAATCTGTTTCACACATTCTGAACGTTTCCTGAAGTTGGCACTTTTGGTTTATTATTTTCAATAATGAACCTTTGTAATCAACCAAGGAAAATATTTAATTAAAACTAATTGTTATTTATATTTCAAAATATATAGATTCCAAAAATCGAACAAAAAAATCCGTCCGTCCACCGTAAGCCGTCCGAAGCTTTTTTTCCAAAAGTAACTGATCAAACTTGATGAAATTCAGCTCAAAATCTGGAAGCTCAGACTCATTATTTGTTTCTAGACGTCCCAACGATTTCCATTCAAACTCAGCTTCATAGGTAGGTCGAATAGCAAAGAAATGAGATCCTTCCCTACTTTAGTCACTGTTTGTTCGTGACAATATTTTTACATTTTTCAATTTTAGGTCCCAGTAAAAGCGTGTTCCACGCTAAAAGTAGTAATACAGGAAATCAAGAATGATATAATAAAATAATTTATGAATGAATTAAAGGAAATCATTCAATATTGAAGCAGAGAGATCGAGATCTCGAAAAATTGTCGGGGTAACAGTAATTTTTTTGGGGTCCATTTATTGACATTATCCCAATAGAATGCGGATGAAAAACCACCTCGTGTTGAATTGTCACTCATCCTGCATCGCTCTCCACTGCATAGAACATATCGAGAATAAACATTTGATACGGACATAGAAATAAAATCAACAACGTGGAGCAAATCTTCATTGATGGAATTTGACGAAAAAATCGCCTTGTAACTACGACGCTCGTGTCAGCTGATATAATTCAATGGATTTTACTTCACGTTTATTCAACTTGTACCTGTAGATTACTTCTAGTAATCATTCAAGGTCAGCTCGATTAAATACTAAAAAGGGAAGTAGGTATATGTAGACACCTAACGTATAAAGACTTTGTTCTCAATACACAGGTCTTCTGCGTAGAAGGACAATCCAATACTGAAAAATAAAACTTGTGTAATATTTGCAGCGTTTGAGCTTCTGAAATCGTCTGCCTACTCTGTGACTCCTCAATTGGATAAAATTCTGTATGCTGCCCCACTGATATTATGATTTGAATAAAGTAATGTGACTGAGGAGGCTTTCAGCGGGAGGAGCAGTTTTCCTCAAGGACCTTGTAAACCAATTTCAGATTTAGAGCCTTGAAACATCTCATTGCGAAAGAGAGAAAAAGTGATGGGCACATTTATTACTTGTCAACGATGTAACTGTAAACTGTGGTGTATGAAACATTCCTGGTTCAACCAGAAGTCATTACGCCCGATCATTTCTCTTCTGTATCACTAAATGGCTGCGATTACCTACAAATCTGCAGACATCAGACCTTGTGTTCTCGGTAACTGACCTTCCTTCATGTTCACTGATACCAATTACCTACAGCTTTATAGTCACTACGACGGACCGGTAATAGCATCATTTCGAAGACGTTGGACAATTTTTCACCACTCACTTGTCTTGTTGGCCTCGAACTGCAAGAACTGGATTATGAGTCATTGAATAATATTCAGATAATTAGCGCATTTTCGTCAAAAATTAAATGATTGCAATGGCACTTGCAATGGATAAACTTTTCATAATTACAATACGAGGTGGAGCTCGAATCTAGAATCTATAACCAGCGCGGAGATGGTCTAGTCACAAGAAAGCACTGTGGAATGAATCTATAGGATACTTTTTCCTCAGGACGCTCTGTTTACATTGTACTATGAGCCAGTGAGAGGTGAATATATAAACATAAATAATGATAATATTCGATAATAAACACAATTTTCCCACCACAAACAATAAGGCATATTTCAGACCTTTAATCAAAATTTAAATCACCTAATTAAATTTGTATACGTCATTCCAGACGATAATTCTTCTCAGGAGAACAAGTCAATCCACTGACTAGATTCCACGCAAAGTTTGAAAAAAGTAGATTTTGCTTATTCATTTTTCTTTCTCCAAAAAAAAAAAAAAAAAAAAAAAAAAAAAATCAAGATTTTCAAAAGATTTAAAGGTGGGTACCCACCCCCCCTGTCCTTACCCTTTGTCTGTTCAAAATCACCTGGACATCTTATTTTATATTTATTATAGGAGGCTGCTACGACAAATCCTAGCTATGTGACTGCTTCATAACTCGGAAGAGGAGAGTACTGTTTACGCCAGGGCTTTCAAGACTTTTTAGCTCGTGGAAACCTTTTTGAGGGGGACCCCCTTTCACTCAAGCACTAACTGATGAAATTGTACCCGAAGCCCATAGAAATTGAAATCTTCTGAATTCAAATGTGATTTTTCCACTTACCCAAGACAGATAAATAGTCTTTGGTTTAGAGTTGACTGTAAACAAATAACAAACGACGTTTAGATTTGTCTACATTCTCACTGTGTTCAGATACTTTTTTTGGGTTTACCCCCACCTTCTCAGCACAATCAGGAGACCATAATTCTAATTTATTCAATGAAGGGGAATATATTGCAAACGTTCGTTGCAAGCTTTCGTTGCACTTTGCTGATATATTGCAAACGTTCGTTGCAAGCTTTCGTTGTACTTTGCTAAGATTTCGCTCAAGCAATCCGACCGTGGAACTTCATGGGATTCTTCTTCATTTCAGCCACTGATCCATATAGAGCTAAAAAACTGATCAGGAATATACTCATGGAAGAAGTTCAACAATAAATAATGGTGTCTTATTATATTTATATGAATATATATATATATATATATATATATATATATATATATATATATATATATATATATGAAAAAGTTTTAAACTCAAAGATTCTTTACAGAATGGCTTTAAATGAATTTCAAAGAAGGAAATTTTCGATATATTAAAATTTTACAGTGGAGCTTTTGGAATTTTTGGAACATCCTGTATAATGAATAAGTTTAATAATGAAAATGAAATACAGCTAGATATATCGGTCAGATATTGAACTATGTTACTAAGTAAAATAGAAACTGGGACAAATTTTGCTTATATGTTGTATTTTTCATTGTTTTAGTGGTGATATGAACATACTGCCCGAACGGACGTTTTGTATTTTTATCATCACAAGACAAACTGAAATGGTATGATAACAAGAACGTTATAGAGATAAATGATGAAGAAATACACCGAGAAAATGATTATAATTTATTATAGTGGCCCTATTATAATTCATTCTGCAAGTAATTGTTTCACCATGATTTATAAAATTTGTGCAGTTCTTCTTTCCTATTTGAAGAATAATTCATAAATGATATCAGAATTACATAGTTTATATTAGTCGACAATATTTACATCATATTTACATTAGATGCTAGTTTGTTATGCAATACTCATATTTTCTTTATTAACATTATTATATAGCATTATTAACGAAGATTCAAATGTAGAATTCGATCAAGAGAGACAAAACTCTATTTGAAAGGATTATGAGTGAATATTTACGTGTACAGAGTGTTCTAAATATAACCATAGTCACTGATATATTGTTCACTGTTTCAAGAAATAGCCATGAAGAACCCATATCAATAAGATTCCTAGGCAGCCCAAATACCTATTTTTTTTAAGGAAATTCCACAAATTCTGATGAGAACCGTGAAACTGTATATTATGTTCTAATGTCCTTACAATCTGCGCAAGCCAATACTAGCTAGTATTGATCACAATGAAATAATTTAGAATTAAAAGACACGATACACGAGAATGCTATTAAGTAAATTCAGGAATTATTGGTGTCACTAGAGTGTCATTGGTTAGATGTCATTCATTTTAAGTAAAACAATACCTTTATATCTGCAGCTGACGCTTTGGATCTATGTTGACTTTATCAAAATTGTTGTTTGGTATCATTCGTCGATTACAAAGGTTCGTTATTGAATATAATTAAAAGCTCTAAAACGCAAAATGCAAGCGTAATTTTATTCAGAAGTTTCTACTAAAATTAATAAAAATCCAAGACTTCAACGAGCAAGTTTGACTAGGAAGCCGAAATAATATACTATTCTTTTAAACTTAAGTTTGATAGCTTTGCCTTAAGCTTTATTTGCTTGAAATTTGTTTTTAATGTTATAAATTTCAAAATTTTATATATTTGGTAGTAGGTACGAAAACGTTATTCGAATGTGCCTTGAATTTCAGAAATCCAAGTATAGGGATTCGGTTTTCTCCAAGTTTCTGGTTTATCTCAGAATCGTTCAAAAAGTGACTGGGGTTTGGTGTTGGGACAACATCTAGATCACCTGTAAGAGATAACTATATAATTATATTTATACTGGTAAAAATTGTACACATGCAGATGGTTCCACATTCATGCCGTTGAATGCCACTCAATATTCATTAACATTGAATTATACATTGAATTAAAATGCGTAATAAACATAGTACTTTGTTTATTTTCTAGTAAAGTAAGTACATGTACAACGGTAGGTACAAGTATTGCAACTATTTAGGTCGCAGAATTATTTTCGCCGTACGAAGCTTCCCAGAAGTGTGGGCAATGACTAGACTCGACTCTGAAGTTGGACTTGGAGTAGGCTATGAGCGAGTCGATTGGTGCTTCGAGGACGAACTCGAAAACACATCACTGCTCGTCAACGGCTATGTTTAAGCCGCTAGACGGAGCTACATTGATGTATAAAAGATAGAACGAAAATGGAAACTGATAGCATGACTGAAAACAATAAATGTTGACGGTTGACTCAGTATTGTTTGGTTTCTTAGGAACGCATCGATATAAGAATCGGACCGGAAATCTCCCGATTGCAAATCAGCACAAGACTGATGGTACCCGATCATTGTTCTTATCATACTGAAACTTTATGTTTATATTGAACTTGACCTTGTTTTAGTTTTCCAGCTCAGAACATAATGGAAGAAGGGAAAATTCATACTATACGAAAATGTTAGGAACAGCCTGCGTGTCACCAACAAGCAAAAGATACTGAATCAATGATTTCAGGAGCTCCCATCTGAATTCTGCCTGTATACTCGGCCTCTGATACGATGAAACATGAATCTAAAATAAGCGCTAGAACGCTACTGTTTGCTCTATGACGTCACCATTTACCGAGCGGCACTCTGGCATACAGAACATGTTACCTAGATAAACTGCTCACAAGAAGGCATCAGAACATAATCTAAGAACAAAAATTGGGTATGAAGAAATGCGTATGGAGGAGAGGATTAGAACCTTTAATCTTGACGTTTTCTGAAGAATCCGTCTAGCCATATTCGTTCTATTTGTAGATGAGAACAGGAGACAGTAGCCCTAGAAATTCTCACTTATATACGAAGTGACAAGCAATCGCAACTGAACAAACTGCAAGTAAACTTCAAATAGAAATTAGTTCTCTCGACCCTTGCTGGAAGTTTTCATGGCCGTATCTCTTTGATTGTTTTTGACACGTCTCTCTGGGACAAATTTTCACGTTGTGCATTTCATTTTTCACTTTTGCATTTACATTTTATGGAAATCGTTCTCGTTGGAAAGCGCAATTACATTCAAGACCAATCCTTAGTAACTGGACACTACGAAGTCAACAATTTTTCCGTCATATTCTACGTATAGCATGAAATTACCTCTCCGACTGCCCAGGTGACGTACACATTTTATAGGTAACCATCGAGCCTTTATTTGTTTACAAAGGACAACGTTAGAACCTCATCAAGAGTAACATACTCTTGTAGATAGTGAAAGATTTCTTCAAGGTCTAAATCCTTTGATTTTGGAGTATGCGTCGATTGTAGTGATATCACGTTGAGTGTTTATTTCTATACAATACATTTTCAACTTAAATTCTAAAGTATAATTTATAACTATTATGTTGTATTTATACACGGAAACTAGTGTTTACCTCGCTCACAGATTACCCTAGTCCGACATCCCAGCACACTGCAGACATAGACAATTATTGTCTTTGGCGCACCGACATCATCGGCGTAGAATACGGCAATCGTGACTCGGCACACAAGCACATACACCAGTGTTTCGTTTTATGAATTAATGATAATAATTTATTTATTTGTAAAGGCCGGATCGGCAATACAAGTGCCAACATTTTAATAAAATTTGTAATAAAATTTAAAGGACCTAAGCTAAAGTTCAGAAAAATAAAAACGAGGCAAAAAAAAAAAAAAAAAAACCCGGTGAAAAGAAAATATCAAGGACCAAAGCCCTCCTGAAAAAAATCCTCACAGCATAAAGTTCTGCGTTCAACAGCTTTTCCCTGACCGTAGCGATGAACTTCTTTCCAGGAAGAGAACGCAGCTCGTTAGGAAGGTGATTAAAAAAATTAGCACCCGACTGCAAAGAACTCGTATCTCGTCATACTGAGACGTGTCAGTTAAGAAATAAGTCTTCTCTCATCCTGGGTATCATAGGTGTGCAGATCACGCCGCCGTTCGATTTGATCCAGATCGCTTCGTACAAATTGGAGACAGCTCAGGACATGAAGGCGGAAACAGTGAGGATTCAGGGTGCAAAGCTTCCACGAAACTCTGACTCCGGGATAGCCCGCAACATACTTCTGACCTCACCCGCATGACACAATTGCCATCCAAAACTCCATATGAAACGTGCTTCAAAGCAGACAAAATATACAGTCCGAAGGACATCCTGTGACACGGAACCAGCCAAACGGTGAGCATGTTGTTGCGGAGGCTAATTCGGTCCTAGTTTCAGTTAATAAATAGCAGACGCCTTTCTTCAACTACTTTCTCTAATAATTCCTAAACCATTCATCCTACAGGAATGTTTGTACGTAGCAATGTTGTAAAGCGAGAAACACAAAGCGATCTGACCCTAAACCTATGAATATCTCCAAAATAAGATAATTACAAACAATTGAAAATCGGGCTAATTTTGGTTTTAAGTCCTCTCCTCCCCAGTTCAGACTTTTTCCCTTCAAATCACCTAGTGGCCTTAACTCGTCTTTGGTCGCTTCGGGGCTAATGACCCGATCCTCTACATTTCTTGAATCCAGAAATGTTGGTCGTAGCTTCGTTCTCAGTGCTCGTTCTGACTGTTCTCGTACTCATCAGTACTGGGACGGGAAATCCCGGCGCGTTCCGAACTTGTGGTAATCACGCGTTCCGTAACTTGTGGAACCGCGTTCCTGCTGACATCGGAAACGAGATAGTCTCAGAACTGGTGGCAAGCAGATGAAGTAACTGTGCTGGTGAGTTGCATGTCGTTGTCAACTGCTCTATTCATCATACTAAATAGCATGTCGTTACCTTTCTGGTCGACTATCTTTCATGACATAATTAATTCCTAGTGATACCAACTGTCTCATGAACTATATTACTTAATGTTATTACGAGCCATGTTGAATATAGTACTCAGATAACTATTACTACGCACTGCAATACAACCTAAAACTAAAATGAAATCTATCTGCCAATGACATGAAGAAATGTACAAACATACTTGAAAAAATCTTGGAGCTATACGTAGATGTAGTACGTGCAGCATCCATACTGCACAGACTTCAGATCTCTCGCAAGCCTCATCTAGTTCTGCACATTAACTCATGATACAGCTATCGCCGGTAGCTCGACTCAAATCTACATTCTAGTGAATGAAACTTGTATTGCTCATCTTTTCAACAACGTTGATGGCCTTATAACCACGAATTGTTGCGTGAACGCAAACTTCTTGTGAGAAATATTTTGATAGCGATTATTGACGTAGGTATCGGCCGATTTCTAACAATACTCCAGGCGTGACTGAGAATATCATACTTGAAAAAATTTGAGTTACGTAGATGTAGACGAGATCCAACTGAACTTCGATCTCGCCTCATCGTCTACAAACCATGAAACACCATCGTCAAAACCAGTGGCGCCGGTGGTCTGCAAAGGAGTGGGGCACAAAAATATTTACCTATTTGACAGTCAAGAAGAGCATTGAGGTTTTTCTCATTTGTTTTGTTTTCAGTGTGAATTAACTTTGACCTAAACACATGATACATAAATCCCACTTGGGTCATGTCATGCCTTGGGCAACTGTTATGAAAGAATATGGCTACTAAAAATTCAATCATTATCATAAATATTTTGATAAATTAAATATAAATTAATTAGATAAATAAATTAAATTAAAAATACTATCTTATAGTACCTACTTACTAAGTATCTAAAAATTTTAGAATGGACTATATTATTATTAAAAGTACTAAAAATTATCAAGGCTTCGATTGTATTGCCTAGTGAACTACTTAGGAGAAATAATTCTGGAGGAATATTAAGGAACTCAAATTAAATTATGATGAATGATAGAATGTGACGTCAGACGTCAATTAAAAATGGATATTTCAAAAGGTTTATAGAAATGTTGTCTAACCCCACAACCACACTCTCTTATGTATAACCTTTTTCTTTAATGCAACATATCCAGAATGATCAATATTCTACAAGTTCCCACTTATTAACTCATTCAAGGAAGTAAGCTCTTCATACTTATTTTCTAAGACCTGGAACTCCGCTGTAATGGCGGTAGGTCAATAGGTTCAACATAAACAAGGGTAACAAAGTATTGTAGAGCCGGGTGAATACTGTCTATACACTCGCCGTTTTTGTATGTTATTGGACAAAAATGTCAAAATCAGTACCTGACTAAACTTCTTAAGTAAATCCGTCATGAACGTGTCTTCGGTGCGAATTCTATTCAAAGTGATCGTTGCTTCTTCTTCATTCCCCACAAGGGATGCCAAAATTTTGTCGTAACTACCGACGAAAAGGGTTATGAAGCTCCACACATAAACAACGCACTCCAACTCGACCGACAATACAAGGACTTTATTACAAAAGACGTACTCAACAACTTAGGACTGAAAAAAATAGGTACTTATAACACAACGCTATAATACGGACTTTACTTTAGAGTAAATTCTTGGGAACAACCACTGCCCGAACGAACTTAAAGAAACATCATAAATTACCTGCAGAGACAACAAAACACTACTACCAACTATTGAAATTCTCAACAGGAGCACTTAGCATGGAGTGACCAGAAGAAATCAGTTTGGCTAATGGAATAAACCGAACTCCTCTTGTGGAAGCCACTCATGACATAAATTTCATTCTACGGTCTTTAGAAAAGTGGAAACACTGGGGCAAATGGAAATATAGAGGCATAACGGGATATTTCTGATGATATTCGGGCTTTGCCCCAGTGTTTCCACTTTTCTAAAGACCGGAATGAAATTATTCAGGTGTTACAAGGAGATTCTTTATTCCATTACCAAATGATTTCTTCTGGTCACTCATGCTAACTCCTGTTAGATTTTCAATATTGGTATAGTGTTTTGTTGTCTCTGGGTAATTTATGTTTTTTAAGTTCGTTCGGGCATGTGGTTGCCCAAGAATTTACTCTAAAGTAGCGATTAAGCGTTGGTTATAGTACCATTTTTTCAGTCTAATGTTGAGAGCTGTAATAAAGTCTTATTTCGTCTGGAGTGCTTGTATGTGCTTCAAACCTTTTCTCGTATTACGAATTTTGCATCTTGTAATAAAAAAGCAACGATCATTTAATAGAATTCGCAAACAGCATAGGATTTACTTAAGAAGTTTAGTCAGGTACTATTTGACATTTTTATTTAGTTGATATTTCTTCATCAGTCAATAACATCAAAAAAGGCGAGTGATAGCAGATTCACGGCTTACAATACTTTGTTAACCTATACGCTACGCCATAACGAGTTCAGGTCTTGAAAATAAGTATGAAACTTACTTCTTTATTAATAAGTGAGGAATTTGTAGAAATTGATCATCTGGATATGTTGCATTAAAGAAAAGGTTATACTGAGAGTGGTGGTTGTGGGTTAGACACATTTCTATAACCTTTGAAATATCCGATTTTTTAATTGACGTCTGACGTCACATTCTATCATTTCATCATAATTTAATTTGAGTTCCTTAATATTCCTCAGTAATTTTTTTCGCTGGTAGATGGATCTTAAACCTCCTTGGATGGAGGTAAACCTATTCCTTCTAGCATCCACCTTGGAGCACACATGGAGCTATACGCTACGCTTTTCGTTCTAATTTGAAACGATAGTTGTTTGTAAAGTCTTCATTCCAGTTTGTTACTTTTTTCCCAAAAGTACTGGGGCAATGTCCCGATGCCCCCCCTCACCGGCCACCCCTGGTCAAAACTATCGCTTTCCGAACTGACGAGCTAGTTGACATTTCGATCATAAAATAGGTACTTATACTAACGTATAGAGACTAAAGTATGATTAAGTATGATTTTGATGAAGAAGAAGAGAGTTGCTTACTCCACGAGATCTGAAAAATTGTGATGTGCGCATGCGTTAACTACGTCCTTGCGTTCGAGTTCTGAAGTTCAGAAAAAAAATGGGACTGTCAGAACGTTCGGAACTGGGTTCGCAAACACTGCGAACGCCGAACTCGTCGTTCTTGGCGTCCGGAACTGGGCGTTCTGGCACTGCGAACGACAAAACTCGACTGCCTTGCCCTGAACCGTTCCGAACTGGCAGAACGCACACTGAGAACGAAGCTTGTGCTTTCTTCTCCCCTCCCCCTTCTAATCTTCTAGGGTGCAGGTGCTTCGCGTCAGTATGATTTTTACAATTTCATGGATACATATTTTATCAGAAATTTCTTTATCGGGATTCGACCCTGGAGAATGGATAATCACAGAAGTACCATCGTAACTTACCATTTATATTAGCATCTACAGCAGGCGAGATCCTCGATTCCGACGGCGCAGGGACTTCCGAGTGGTCGCTGATGAAGACATGCGGGAGCTGCGACGTCAGCACCGGCGGCGGCGACGGTGGGAGAACGGACGCCGGCGTCGTGCAAAGGATCGTGGTTGGGCCGACGGATCCGTGAAGAGCGTAGGGGCTGGTAAGGGGAGCAGGGAAAGGGCTCATCGGTGGTAAGGGGCTGGTAAGAGGTGTGTGGTAAGGGCTCATGGCGAGTCCTGTCGAGTGGTCGCTGATGAGTACCTGAGGAGGGCATATCGGCGGGTTCGGCTGCGACGGGTAGACGTCACCGTAGTTCATGATCAATCAGATGATCAGTCAATCAATCAATATCCAGAACTTCGATCGGCGATAAGGATTCAAATACAATTCTATCACTTTCCAACAAAAGAATTGTAAATTCTCATCCTATCAGACACACCTGAAAACAAAATCGAAAATTTAGCTGGTTATTCAGATACTATTAAAACAGTCACCTCTGATGAATCCTGGCACATTCTTTATAAGTAAACTTTAGAATGGATGCAATTTTTCACGGTTTTTAAAGATTTGAATCACATTTCAAAATTCAACAGCTTTTTGAAAAACTCTTAAAATAACTAGGTACCAAATTGGGTGTGGCACATAGCTTCCTGGTTTACCTATCATGCATGTACACATCATTGAAAAGTTATAAACGCACTGGGAAAATTCCATAGCGGAAAAGAGTAAATCAAGAGGTAGCGTGAAACGGCATAATTGGTAAATTAAGAAACGAAAAAATGATACTCAATGTAATTTAAGTTTGCGCAAGCGCAGAATGAAATGGTGAGTTGAAAACGATGAAATAGAAACGGGACCATCTACAACCTGAACCAAGCATTAACTTACAATTTCATCAAAATCGGATGAATACTGTGGAAACTAAGGTCGTTACGAAGATTTCTCGTTGGAGCATGCGCAGTACCTAGCTGTTAATGATAGAATCATGTTGATGTTGATGTGGGGTAATCGAGTCGTCTCCTTCCAAGTATAATCCAAATCTGAGCGAAATCAAACGACTAGAGTGTTTGCGTTACGTTTGCGCAAAGTGAAGTATTGATGCGGCAACAATGAAACTGATAGGGAACCATCTAAACCCTAGCCCGCACATTTCCTGAAAATGTCATCCAAATCGGATGAAAACTGTGGAAAATAAGCTTGTTACGAGGATTTCATATTGGCGCACGCGCAGTAGCTATTAATGGTACAATCATGTTGAAATTGATATAGGACGATCAAATTGTCATTCCCCAACCATCATCCGAATTTGAGCGAGATCGGGCTAGGGCACTAGGCGCATGCATGAGAAAATTCCCTGAAAATTTCATCCAAATCGGCTGTGGAAAATAACTTGTTACAAGCATACGGACAATTTACGCGAATTTGCGCATGCGCTTCGCTATGCGAAGAATGTCACAGTAAATTTAGCGATTTACAAAAATTGAGTCAAGAAACATTTAAACGGCAGTCAAAGAAAAACAATAAAACTGACAGGGGACAATTAGGCCTATGTCTACAAAGGAAGAGTAATTTCGGAAGAATTTGAATTTGGCGAAAATTTTCCTATTTTACTAGCTGAACATTTTACCGAATTAATCAAATTTTCATTGCAAGATGGCACATGCTGGAGTTTCACACACTCTATCAGAAATTTCATCCAGTAATCGGATTCTATGAAAATGCCCCAATGTCGGATATCACGGAAAATAACTACTTGTTACAAGGATTTCTCTTTTCACTTTTTTTCGATAAGAGCAATTCATTTAGAACTAGTGACACAGAAGAGTTTATGTTTGCCTTGCGACAGAGGAACACCAATCAAAATTTTATCTGACAATGCACAATTTAAACTCGTGAAGACAATTTTGGACACGATAAAAATATTGAAACATGGCAGAGAGGAAAATTGACATACCGGAATTATCACCTTGTTTGGTGGTTTCTACATGGTACTTCGACGTACTATTGGAAAATTGCAACTCGATATGTCTCACATACATTGTCGACAGACAGACGACACCTGGAACCAAAGTTGTTCAGAATATGGCCAACTAAGTACTAAAGAAAGGTTGATCGTGTCGTGGAAGAAAGGTCAGTATCTTGATCATTTTTGGAATGCTTGGAAAGTCGAATATCTTTTTAGTTTGAGAAATTTTGATTTTAAAGTGAGACCATAGTGGGTGATAGAACTCCAATTGGAAGATAGGAAAAATTTCTCCAGATAAGGGCGAAAGTGAAAACAATGCTCATCTATTTCCTCTAGAAGTTCCAGGGAAAACTACCAATGAACTCAAACCCAAATTCAAGGAGAAATTGCTGAAGAACTCAATGCACTATCAAGAAAACGCGAAAGACATTAATTTCACAAAATGTTATTTAGCAGCAGTGCATTCAAGAAATACAAACGATGCACTTTTATTTACATTTTCTAGCAAAGTTTACAGCATCCTGGAGGCATTCACTTTCTTGGTGAACGTGTACTTTGTGAACGGTTGTACTTCCGACTGCCAATAACAATAGCGTGCGTACTACTACTTCAAACCCCTAACGCGACACGTGACGTTTGCAATATGGTGATACGTGGGCAAATCACGACTTCGCGACACGTTGGGTAACTGAATTAAAATACACTTTAACTTACTAGTTTTACCCTTTAAAAACACATAAAACTTAGCTTAAAAAATGAACTAAAAACTAGTTGGTTGAAGTGTAAAACTCGGTTATAACTGAGCCAGGGAAATCTGCGAGTGTTACCATTCGATTCAGCGTGAAAAAATACGTAGAATCCGATCCCAAACTAGTATTTTCTCAGGAGGTAATTTTTCACAAAAACCCTTAATTTCATTGGAAAAAGCATGTTTTTCAACGTACAAACATACTTTTCTCCCCCAATTAACAAAGTAAAATAAAAATTGATTATTCCGTTGGAAAGCTGAGATTCTGGCTCACTTTTTAGGCTTACCTGCGAAAATTCACGTGACTAATTTTTGGGACCTATGAGCGTTGAAAAAACCAAAGATTTTCGAAAACTGACCTATTTCACTTCTTAGGCTGATTTATCACCTGTTCAATCCAAGCGAAAAATTTTGATTTGGCATCAGCGAAATAGGAAATTTAATGCATTTTCCAACGGTCTCCTCAGATTTGATTTTACTTGCAAAATTAGGGGAGTTATGGCCGTTTTAGTGTCATAAGGTCGAAAACACGAAAAAAATCTTAAATATTAAATTACTCGAAAACTAAGCGTTTAATTAAAAATCTCTAGGAGACCCTTTCGATCAGAAATTAGTTGTAAAATTGAACCCTGGCCAGTGGTGCGACCTTAATGTGTACAGCCTGTATTCGTATTCGCAGATGTGAATACACAAAGGAATTCGTCCCTCAGTTGCCCATAAGCACACGTCTCACTTAATGTGTACAAGTTTAGGATGAAATTTTCTACATATGCATGCTCTAACTGAAATCGTTTATTAAATTTAGCTCTTTTATATATAACATTTACCTTCTTTTCAAAAAAAATATTGAACTTTTCAACTACTTCGTCAAATGACGGGTGTTCCAAATTGAATGAATCAAATACGTCTTCCGGGTCATCATCTCAATAGAAAGGCGCTTACCTGAATCTCGTCTGTCTCGTAAGTGAGACGGGAAGTAAGACGATACCGCTCGAATTTCCTTTGCCAAGATTGCCAGTTAAGTGTGTTTAGAAACAGGATGAGTTCGTAGCCCAACAGTTTTGGAGCACATTAAATTGGTCTAATTTCAAAAAATGTACCAAAAAAAAAAAAAAACGGCTAAAAACGGCCAAAAATCGTTAAATTTATAATTTTTAGCAGAGTTTCAGTCAAAACAAAATTATCAACGATTAACTAGGGCATTAAAATATTTATGCACAAAATTATGCTGAAAAAGTACCTAAATTTTATTAATATTTGCTAAAAAATCTATAAGCTCAGCAAAAAAAAAAAAAAAAAAAAAAAAAAAAAAAAAAAAATAAAAATCTTTCTTGAATCACCATTTTTATTTGGAACTTTTTTTTTGCCATAAAATTGGATTTTAACAATTTCTTTCCACTGAAATCGCTCAAATTTTGATACAATTTAACATAGGTATTATAATACGATAGTTAATTTAAGAAAATTCGCTCATACGTTCATGCTGCATGACTGGAACTTTTGCCGTAAAATTGGTAGACACTCAAAGTCCTGAATTTCCTAAACAATTTAACATAATTTATAATATGATAATTCACAAAAATTCGCCCAAACGACAATGCAGCGTGACTGGAACTTTTTAAAATGTACTTATAATTCAAAATTTAATCCATAGCCAATTATTTCGTGAGGCATCTGCTCAGTAGACACAAACTCGTGACATAAAAATTGTATACCTATTTCATAATCACTAAACAATTCTTGGTTTGTCTTTCCTCCGACTAGTGGGTTAGACAGGGGGAAGACACCAGACCATCTATGATCACCCAGTGTTTTCTAATTTAATTGCTTAATAAACATGCTATGATGGACCGTTGAAAGTCTATCAACAAGCTCTAGAAGTAGAAAGCAACGAAAAAATTAATATACAATTACTTAATGAGTATATGGAGGCTGGGGAAAGACTCGGGTTGTATGCTGCCTCACATGTTCTCTCCCTGACGGTGTTCTTGCGACTGACTAAATATGGGGGCTAAGCAAGCAGTTACATGAGATCTACTCCTATTTAGGGGGGAAACTGCAGGCAACTACAGTGGGTTAGAAATCGTGACAATATGGAAAAACCACGTTGGCGGGAGGAAGACACAATTCCTGGGGTCACACAAGGAATTGGAGGAAGACACAATGTCGGTCCTCCGAATTTCGATATTTCTTTCCAAAAAGAATGGAATGCCTCGCATTTCAATTGAGATGCTGTTGAGCAACTCTGCATCATGAAAACTTGGAAAAGTGTGACTGATGGGTTTGTAGACGAGCGTGAAGTTATGGAACTGGAGTGGGGACATGGCGGGGGAAGGACGTTTCGCATTTCGCCTGCTCAAATTGAAATAAATTTATGAATGAAATATCAATTTTATTTTATTATAACTCTTCGCTGTCGACAAAGCAATTCAAGAAGCATAATTACAGCTTTTTATATCCATATGGGACAGCGTTTGAACCTTTCTGGGAAGGGAGCCCCTTCTACTGTTTAGGAATGCTTCGAATGGTAGTGAAGAAAATCAGAATCTGTCTATCTTCTTCACTATCGTCCCGCTGGTTCACTTTCTTGCTATTTTCCCTTGCTTTGGTCATAGTAAAAATTTACCTAGGTATCTATTATAGATTTTACTACTTCTGACACCATGTAGTATTAGCTACTTTATCTAGTTTGACTATTATAAAATAACGGAAAACGGAAGTTTCATGAAGAACATAATCAGATTCCTTCACAATATGGCACTTATTTTTGCGAAATATAGCACTTATTCGACTCGATATGGCACTTATTTTTCCACCCTCTCCGACCACCCCAGCTGTTTTTGAGGGGATAATATTACAACATACATGTTTTATACTTACATTATTTATTTTGTGCTTTCCATGGAAAATCCCAGCCGCCGATCACTCAAAAGGTATTTCATTTTTGAAAAAGTCCTCTCCACATCAGCTGATGTTGTCGGGGCGTATTTCATAGCGAGGACATCAGCAGGTTCCCAGTCTTCCTTCAGAGTGGCTTCCTTACCAGACAGAGTGGCAACATTATTGTCGACTTCCTCCCACCCACAATTCCTGCCGAGGACGGCCTTGATTTTCTCCAGGATCTTCTTCCCAGTGGCTCTTGGATAAACGGTGTCCGAAATACTTTTCATTTTCTCGACACTTGTACTCAGCTGCAGGCTTTCGGACTGAAAAGATTCAATTATGCCCGGAATTTCCTTGAAATTTGACTCAACGAAAAGAAGCTGAGGGAAGAGGCTAGTTCGGGCATATTGAATGCAAGCGAAAAATCATCGAAAAACGAAAAATTCACGAACATTTCACTATGAAATCTTAGATTGGGATGAATAACGAAGTGTAGGGAAGGGTAACAACTAACATGGGTTTCACTCCGCGATTAGATAGCCGTGGAGCAGTGTGTACAGAATTTGTTTGTTTATCTAAGGTCCTCAGGTCATTAACTGGACTTAGGGCTCTACTGCAGCCCCCTTCAATCTTATCCCTCTACACAATGACCTCACGGTTCGACAACCTCACCTCGTCAACTTAGGGTTTTAACAAATTTTCCCTTCAAATTTCTTTTATTTTTTCATTATTTTAAATGAGTTTGGCGAAAAAAGGTAAAACATGGCACAAACATGTCATTTTCCCAAAAATCGGCAGAATATGGCATTTTACCGAAAAATCGGCAGAATATAGCATTTTTGTATGGCGCCATGGCAATATGGCATTTGAAGGGCTCTGAACATAATGCAAAATGATTTATTCCGTGCCAAACACAACGTCAGTCGTCAAGACAATTGAACATATGTTACTAATAATATTTGGAGAATCTGACAATTACCTCTGTGGAATAGGTAGGTAGCATCAATAAGTCGATCCTACGACAATAACCACCTGTCGTCTAGCTTAATGGGTATGTCATGCCCAAATGCCATTATGCTAGCAGGGTTCATTGAAAAATAGTTTATTAGCCTGTTTATAGCGACTCAGAGCTACAACCACCGGCGATCCTGCTCACAAAGTGATAACATGAAAATAGATGATATTCTCGAGAGTTCGACACTAGCGCATCCTTACATCGAGTCAAGGCTAAAAACCTAATTTTCGAAGTTATTTCACATTGTTGTCATAGTTACGCGTAAACTATACGAAAAAGCGCCATTAGGACCATCTACCTGCCTACTTATCTTACGGTTCAGTATTTACGTAGTTCCTAGTTCAGTATATTCTATCATGCCAGATAATAAATTTTATGCAAATTATATCAAGCTGTAATCCGACAATGAACGCAAGATTAGTTTGTACAGTCGAGATCCCAATGAAATTTGTGTTGGGAAGTTGACAAACAAGTGTTAGAAGTTCCAGAAATCAGTCGCGAAAATGTTGTGGATTATCCAGTTTTCAGAACCATTCTTTGAATCAATATTAAGAAACTAAGGACCATGAGAGCTCTGCCAGAGTGGGAAAACGTGCCTATGTTAGTGCCATTGGGTGTCTTATGTGCCAAAAAATTGACGGGTATCGGAAAAGGTTTAAGCAAGATGTTAATCTACATCAAACAAGATGTCAGTTATTTCATTCAGATCGTTACAACTCATACATCTACTAAAATTATTAAAGCAGATTAAATTACTAAGTGAGTCTCACCATGTAAGCCGGAATCACCATTTATTTGAAGCTACTAACTATATTCAGAACAAGAGAGTCCAATTTTAAATCTATTTAGTTTGACCTAACACTGTACACAATATTTCAACTGGCTACTGTTAGCTTTATTTTTCTCTCCCTTTTTTATTTATGGTTATTTTTAAAAATGTATGATTAATTTGATTATTGGTAATTGACATTGAGACATGGAGGAAAAGATTTGAAAAAACTGTGTACCCAGTTTCAGGTTTTAGTTTGCAGTATCTACTCTGTCATGAAAAGGTTATGTAGAGAAGGTACAAATAACGTAATTATTCCCACACTATTTATCATAGTCAAATACGTATAAGATGCATACACAATTTTGGTAAAAATAGTTTTATTAGTGCGTATAATATCAGGCTTGAAGTAGATATGTTAATAAATCAAGTTCGCAAATAACCAATGAGGACGATTTTCACAGCAAGGAGTGTGAAGAAAATGCCCATCATTATTTTTCTCCCTGAACAATAATTATTTGTTTCTTCGGGTTTCACAATGACAGGCACAGGTGTTTGGTTGAGGAGCTGCTGCTGCATGTAAAATGGAGGTTGTGGATGATAGAACTGGTTATCTTGGTTCTCAACGAGATGCATCTTCATGTTCGGCACTTGAGGGATTACGTATGGCGGGGGGTTGGGATTGTACGGTGGGGGCTGCTGACTGATCTCAGGTCCGGTAAATCCTGGATTTGCGAAACTGTCATGATGGATCGGAGCAGCAGCAAGGAGGAGTGGAGGATTTACCGGGTAATGGACTCCGGGGATCGGTCCAGGTTTACGATTATAATCAGGTGGAGGATCTGCTGAATTTGGAGGTATTTGATTATCCATCATCATCAACAATTCTCTGTCTTCTTCAATATGGTGGATCTTCTTCACTGCTCAAGTGGCTGCCGACAACGAATACCTGAAATAATGAGAATTACTTAAGTATATATACGACTAGAATGAAAAAAGAACAACGTCTAAGTAGGAGTAGGTATTAGAAAATAGTTCCAGTCATGCAGCACAGCCATAGTGACTTTTTGGGTTTATTATTTTCAACATATTGAACTTTTGTAATAGACCACAAAAACACATTTTTTAACCCCCCCCCCCCCCCTCAAAAATTGTAGGTTTACGTTTCAAGACGCATAGAATCTAAAAATCGAATAAATAAAAAATCCGTCCGCCCACAGTTTTCTCCAAAACTGCTGTACCAAAGTTTATGGAATTCGGCTCATAAATCATACATCGGCCGGGGATGTGCCGGGAACAGCGGCATCAATTTTGATCAACCCTAAGTAATTAAGGGCAAATATTGAAAAATCATTTTTAATGATTTTTTTTGATTTTTTACATATATTTTCCCAACAAATCAAACAAAATCATCCGGAAAGCGATCTTCCGTTACCTCGTAACAAGCTGTAATGGAGCAGCGACTGTATGATTTTTCGGGGGAACTAACTAAGTTACAGTGTTAGACTTGCAGCAAACTATCAGCATCATGCGGCATATGCGCCACCGCCTCGGTATCGCCAATCCACGGTACTGCATCATCAGCTCGTGTAAGGAAAGAATAGACGTCTTATTTAATTGTATTAATTTATCTTCAGTAGGCGTCTTCACCAACGCAGACACATCATATATCTATCTAATGGTTCGCTTAATAATATAGACAGGTGTTCTGCGTAGGAGAGCTATATAATACAGAAATAATAAAATTCTGTGTAATAATTTGCAGCGTTTACATATTTATATATATGCCTACCCGCCCAGGAAACATTATCAAAATAGGATAACAACTGTAAAAGTAAAGTTTGTAATAAGATATCATATTCGCGCATGTCAGCAGCTACTAATGAATGATTCAATTTGAGCGAGATCGAAAGATTAGGCCATAAGCAAATTATACTTCTAGGATTATATGTTTGTGTATGCACATGTAAACAGACACTCAGAAAAAGATAGATAGACACGAAACGGAAGTTATTTAGAATGTCTAAGACTCAAAATGAGAGGGGAAATTATGATTTTGGTGTGGAAAAAACGGTCATCTTCCGAAAGTGGCTTATGACAGGGTGTGAAGGGCTCCGTCCAGCTGGAATGTTCTTCCAGGTGATGGGCATAATCATATCATCAAATACTGTTGTAATTGCGAAAATTATTCGTTGATTCTGCGTCAAATGCAATTAAATTCGCAAATCTCAGAGCGCGAGTACGAATATTCGTGTTCGCACTCTAAAATTTGCAAATATAATCGCATTGGACGCAGAATCAACGAATAATTTTCGCAATTACAATCGTATTCGACGATATGATTACGCCCATCACTGCATCCGCCTGCGTCCTGCTGATAGGAACGTTCACGGATGTTTTCGAGTCGTATAGGTACCAGTACATTTTGCAGTGTTGAAGCTGATTTCTTATAGTGAGCCTTTTTTGAGAATAAATTCAACGTTTTCTACTATTTAAATTTTTTTTTACATAAATATATTACTCGAAAATTTGTATTCACTTAGAATGGATGACCTAGGAAAAACGTCTGCCAAGTTGGCTGGGCGGTATATATGCATCAGTCATTATTGCAATATGGACCTATAGAACGGAGAATTTTCATAGCTAATGTTTATTTGTTGAAGAAAAAGATACAAGCAAGAGCTTTCAAAAAAGGTGCAATATGATGGGTATCTGGCCAGTTAAACGGGCCTTGAAATTCATTAGCACGATGATGTCACGGCCGTCCGCCTGGGGGGGGGGGGATCTTCCTACATCAGGCGTGATTTTCCTACCCGTTTATTGGCCAAACTAAACCGTCTTTTGAGCTAAAAATTAATAACATAAGGGTTTCAAGTGCGTTGAACCCGAATCTGAGGTCATCAGTGTGACTTTATAATTACAATTACGTAGTAACAAAATTTACAAGATACGAAAATTCCTGAAACTTAATCGGAGTTTCACGTGTGTCAACCAACTTTAGTTTTGTTCATTACCAATAAATATTGTTCAACCAATCGCGATAAAATTCATATGCCATTTTCCAGAAATCAAGAACTACTCTCTGAGTTTGAATGAAATTAGCCCATAATTGTTCCGACGGTATAGAAATTTATAGGGAACCCTCTAGGCGTTAACGCGCTCAATCCCTGAAATGTTCATGAAAATCGGAATAGATCTTGATATCGTTTTGCGGGTGACAAGGAATTGCCAGTGATATGTCTTTTATGTCTTTACTTTGGCACATAGAATCGAAAAGAAGTGTTACGTTACCGAAAAGTGTTATTTCTGATGATTATCGCTTACAACCAAATCGTAACTACGGAACTGTATCTTACGCATTTATCATCGTACGAAAATCGTTCGCCAGCCGTTGGAAAGCTCTCGATTTATCTAACCGTATTATGTTGACCACTGGCGCAGTGCGTGGCCAACAATCTTAGGTATGAGCGTGGTTGTCTGAATGATTGTTCACATACAGGTGATAATTCTCTGTTAATTTTAGACTGGAAAGAAACTTGGAACATAAAGAGACGATTGAACCTCTTGGTACCTCTTTCTTTTTTAACTCTCCTAATAAGCTGAGTGACCTAAATTCTTTATTTTTCTCCAAAGGAAGTAGTTGAAATTTGACAGGGTGACTCTTTGGGGCATCAAGAGGACTGAAATGATGGGCTCTTTCCTGATCAGCTGATTGACCTAAATTCTCTCCTGCTCACCCTAAGAAGTTGAAATTTGATAGGGAGACTCTTTGCAACATTTAGAGAAGTTTCAAATTATGGGCTCTTTGCTTATCAGATGGGTGAGCTAAAATCTGTCCTGTTTATCGTTAAAAAAATCCTAAATCACTACTTAAAGTAAAAGTCCAGTCATGCAGCATGACCCTATGAGCGAATTTTTGAAGAAATCTTCGACATTTCAGTGGCTATTTACAACTAGCGAACGGCATTATTTCGATTTTTGACTGATTTTTCAACTTTGAAATTTTTGAAAACTTGATACATATTCTTATAGGAAATTGTACGCTAATTCCGAATATACCACATGTTAGTATGCTGAAAAAACAATTTCGCACAACAAATCGCAAAAAAACAGGCTATTTTGAAATTTTTGACTACATTTTTGAAAATTTCAACCCGAAGATGTAATCCGATTAGCTGGCCAACGAACTTGAACTTTCGTTTTGTGTCCTTAACATTTTAAAATTTGTTTGAAGTTTCTAGCACAATTCTACGGACAGTTATCGTCTGGAATGACACATACATACATATATACATACATACTTTAAAAAATGCGTTAAACTTCAGAATATGATTCAGAATAGCCTGAAACGGATTTCTGCATAAAATATTTTCAAAAATTAACATTCTACAAATCTTGAGGCGAGAGCAATAGCTTAATTTTCTTCAAAAATTTGCTAAAATAGATTAGTTGAACAAATGGATCCAAATTTGTGGTTGGAATCGAGGGTAGATAATGACTGTTCAACTACACTAACTGCTTGGCGGCGAGTTTTTCGAATATTATTCAAATTTAAGCCTTGGGGGCAGTAGTAAAGTTTTTGCCAAGTGAAATACCTTTAAGGGAGGGGCTCACTGGGGACTACGGGTTTCCTTTATCGTCTGGAATCACACCACTTATACACATCATATGAAAAAACGTCAACTCCAGGAACGTTAAACTCAAAATGAATTTAAGTGCATGAAGAAATTATGAAAAACAAATATTTCAAAATTTTTTGAACCATTTGTGTTTTGAATAATTTCATGAGTTTTGCAGGTAGTGTATCAAGTGAATAGAGTCAAATCATGCTATAGTACAAACACACGAAAACCTTGCTTATAAGAAATTGGAGTTTAAGAAAATTTACGCTTACCAAATAAGATTTTTTTTAATGTCTGATAAACAGTAGACATTAAGTAATAATAATAATTAGATACAAATTTTACTACTGAAACAGGCTTAGACTAATTCAGCAATATCGGCCTTGGACTCGATTAAGTACAAGTGGAATGCTCGTTAGAATGGAATGTTTGCTGCAGTTTAAAGGTTGCGGGGGTTAGTGTAATTATATTTTTTCGTTTATTATTTTCAACAATGAACCTTTGTACTTAATCGACCAAAAAAAGAAAAAAAAAAAAAAAAAAATTAACCCCTTGAAAGTTTTGGACCTTTGTAATCGACCGAGAAAAAAAATTTTAATACCCCCTGAAAATTTTTTGGTTTACGTTCCAAGATCCGTAAAATCCAAAAATCAAATGAAAAAAAAATAAAATAAAATAAAATAAAAAATGTGATAATAAACAGCTGAATAATATTTTGCCATTTTGGTTTATGATTTTCAATAATGATCCTTTGTTATCGGCTAAGAAAAAACAATTTAACACCCCCTGACAATTTTTGGTTTATTATTTCCAATAATAAGCCTATGTGATCGTGTAGCAAAGAATTTTTATAACCCCCCCTCAAACTTTGTCACTTTACGTTTCAAGGTGCGTAGAATCCAAATTTGAAATGTCTGTCCGCCGTCCGGGCCATAAAAGGCCGAAGAATTTACTTAAAAACCCGTTCTTTCGCACATAGACTCCATTTGGGGTCTAGTTGGTCCTAACGTTTAACCATCCCGATCGCTTTACTCGCATAGTATAGATGCTATGGGCCAAAAACGGGCGAAAAAGTGTCTTTTTCAAGGCTTTGAGTGTTTGACGTGTTAGACGCACGCCTGGCACGCTTGGCAGGGGGTCACGGAGGGTTGTGAGGGGGGTGAGCGGGGGGGGTGGAGTGAGAGGAGGCGCCGCGGCACCATGAGGTGGGTACAGCGTTCCTTCGAGGCATGAATATATTTTTTTCTAGGTCATATTTGTGTGTTAATACCAATGCTTTTCCTACGCATATTTAATAACATATCATCTCGACTTTTCGTACGTATTTAGATAATGATATTATTAAGGCAATAACTCTTTGAATAGATAGGAGCTCAAATCGAGAAATATAAACATGCGTATATAAATATAGAAGTATAGGTTGTGGCAACTCGAAATAGGACACGCCGAGGAGTCTGGACGGGCCTTATGACGTACGTAAGCCAACTAAAACTACGATCAAACTCAATTGAAAAAATAATAAACCTTTGTGAAATAATTTGCAGCGTTTTGGTTTACGTTTCAAGATGCGTAGAATTCAAAAACCGAATTTAAAAAATAAAAAAAATAAAAACCGTGCGTCCGCCGTCCGCGGCTTTTCTTCGAAAATACTAGACCAAACTATATGAAACTTGTGTTAAAAATCACATTTGGGGTCTAGATGGACCTAGCAGGTTGGCATCAATTTTCATCAACCCTAAAGGGTTGTATTAAAAAGCTAAGTATTCAAAAAATCGAGATCTCGAAAACTTTCCAAGTAACAGTTATAATTTCTTACTTATAAATGATAAATTGAATCCCAAAGAATCGATTAAAATCACCCGAAACGTACGTTGATAGTTCGCTTTCCCTAAGAGCTTGAAGAGCCCGAGGTAGTCGGACGAAAAGCCCCAACCTGCAATGGTTGCTTACTTTACTGTGTGCGTGTGTGTGTGTGTTTCTCTATGTGTGTATGTTCGCAAATCCTTGTAACAAGCTTGATTTCCACAATATTCAACCGATTCTTATGAAATTTTCATGGCATGTGCGGGTAAGGGTGAGTATCGTCGCCTATGAGTTTCGTTGTTCCCAAATCAATACTTCTCTCGGCGCATGCACAAACGTGATTCCATCAAGCATCATTTTCTCACGCCCCCGTAGTCCGATTTCGCTCAAATTTGGAGGGTAGGTGGGAGAGGTTAATTTGAGCATTCCCTAGCAATTTCAACATAATCCTATCATTAGTAGCTACTGCGCATGCGCGAATATGTATTAATTCTTAAACGAGCCTAATTTCTTCAGTTTTCATCTGATTTTGATGAACTTTTCGAGGGATGTGCGGGTTAGGCTACAATCCACTATTAATTCCATACTTCTCAAGTCATTACTTCATTTTGCGCATGCACATACGTAAAGTCCTTCAAGCATAATTTTTTACGCCCTAGCTGTCCAATCCTGCTCAAACTTGGTGCAGTAGTTGGGGGGAAAATGTTTTAGCTATTCCATGTTAATTTCAACGTGATTGCATCATTATTAGCTCCTGCGCATGCGCGAAAGTGTGCACACTCTAACAAGGTGAAGTTTTCATCAGATTTTGATTACATTCTCTGGGAATTTGTGGGTTAGGCAGTTGATTGTTTCCTACCAATTTCATTTTCTCAGATCATTCCTTCACTGTGCGCATGCGCTAACGTAAATTACCTCATGTATCATTTTCACGTTTTTTTAAACATATGTGAAGCGTAAAATTGCATGGTCTTGGAACTGTAAAAGTGTGAACCCTTCTCGGAGACACGATGCGCGATGTTCATCATATTACATACGGTGTTCAATAATTATAGACCAATGATCTGCATAGATGGGCTATCTAATACAGAAATAATAAACCATTGTGTAATAAATTGCAGCGTTTTTGAGTATTGAAGAAAAATTAATGCTAATTTTTTACCAAGGTCGAATGGGGGGGGGGGGGGGGGGGTGTTGGCCACTGGTAACTACTGCCCCCCAAATTATGAAAACCATAATTAATTAATGTTGATTAACTTGATGTTTCAAATGATAACAGTAAAAAAGAGTCCAACGAGTTTCAAAGAGTCCAAACAGTATTTTCGAAATAACAAAGCAAGAATGGGAGAAATCTCACGTTAAAAATAGGGGGGCAGTAGTTATGAACACCCAACAACTTGTTATGTTATATACCTACTTTATACTTCAATACAAAGTCCATGAAAATCTACCGTAGAGGATGCCTCAATATCGCATGATGCACGAAATCACTAAAGCTTAGTCCAGACAGAGACTTATTATTGCGCAACATTGTTGCGAAGCTGTTACAAACTGTCCCAATACAATGTCGCAGAACATTTTTGAGCTGCCCCGCAACAATGTTTCTCCACACTAGGGGAGCAGTTTCATTCGCGATGTCTTGGGAAATAATTATTGCGGATGCTGCAGCACCGATTCTGTTTTTATTAGCGGCTGGTGACGAAAATAGAACACTACGGAAACCAAGACGTTGGTGGGTTCGTCAGATTTGCAGGGCAATTCAACATGGCCACGATCTCCTAGATACTCTGAGATTGGAGGTGGATTTATCAATTTCACCCGAATGCGACCCATCGATTTTGAGTAACTTTTGCAATTGGTGGGTCCTCGAATTTCGAAAGGGTGCACCAACTACAGAGAAACGATTTCTCCTACTTTGAGACTAGCTGCTACGCTTTGATTCCTGGCCAGTGGAAATTCGTACACCAGCTTGATGTTCACTTTCAAAATATCGAAACAATCGATATCTGTGTTTGTGCTCTTCCGAGACTCATTTAATTTTTTAGGCTCCCGTCGAAATTGACTCTTCAGTGAGTGAATTTTTTTTCGACTTCAGCCATCGACACTTTATATTTGGCAGCCAATCCCACCATGGCCGCACTTCTTTTGTCCCTGTTCTTATTATCGGAGGAAAGGACATCCCACAAGCAACCATTTACATGAAGATCATCAATAAGGTTCAATGTTACCTCGGTGGATAAGGAAGGTTGTGACGCGCGGCAGTTCCGAACACGCGTCCACAATGAACTGTTACGCAACATTGTTGCTGTGAATCCCATTTTCGATGCGACTCAAGAATACTAAGTTTCAGACCCGCGATACACCCCTGCAACAATGTTGCGGGGCTGTTCGGGCGCTCGGGAGCTGTCCCGATTCTGCCGCGATTCAGAGTCGCAACAATTTTGCGCAACAAAAAGTCTATGTCTGGACTAAGCTTAATGCAAATGTTTGCTTGTGGGATGTCCGTTCCTCCGATTATTTATAATAACAGGGACAAAAAGAAACAGTGCGGCCATGTTGGGATTGGCTGCCAAATTTAAAGTGTCGGTGGCTGAAGTCGAAAAAAAAAAATGCACACACTGAAGAGTCAATTTCGACGGGAGTATGAAAAATTAAATGAATCTCGGAAGAGTGGAACGTTTCAACGTAATTTCCCGAGACATCGCGAATGAAACTGCTCCCCTAGTGTGGACACGAAACATTATTGCGTGGCAGTTCAAAAATGTTCTGCGACGTAGTATCGGGACAGTTTGGAACAGCGTAACAACAATGTTGCGCAACAAAAAGTCTCTGTCTGGACGAATGATAATAGTCTGTCTGGAGGATGAATAATAATTTGTGCAGCTTGAACATAATGATTATTATTAGATCATTTAATAAATCAATTTCAATTTTTGGCAAACTTTTGGCATACCAATTTGAACTTTTGGCAACTCATTTTGAACTTTCGGCAAATCCATTACCTACGTTTCGACAACTACTGGAGTCCTTGTCCACCTTCATCCTTCTACAATGTTCAATAAAGTGTTTTTTTCTCTCGTATAAAAAAATTATTAGAATCATGTTGAATTATATCGATACGTTTCATTCGGGAAGTTGCATGGTTGGAATTTTGATAGCAGCTAGAATACATACTTAAAGGGAAAGATAAAATCCCGAAACTCGAAATGATAACTCATCCAATTATTGGACGATTTCAAAAAGAAGAAAACAAAAGACATAAGTTACTAAGGTAGTTAGTAAAGAGCAGAGTAACTCCACAATAAGTTTGAAAAAACATTTTATGCGAGTAATGTATTCGTGACCTTTATATTTTAGCATCTTTTTCCTGTTCTTGACCTCAAAATCTTCGAACAGACTTATCAAGTAAGCTCTTTACATTTCTATAAAGGCAAATGTAGTGAATACGTATCGTGACATCAGTAATTAGTAAAATAACACATTAGGAGCCACAAAAGAAAGTCAAACCAGTGGTTCACTTACCGAATCCGTGAGAGAGCTGGATGAGGAAAACAAACGGCGAATGAAATCTCGCTAGGTTCTGCGTCTCGGCCGGAGTTATCACGGGAGGTTACAGGAAGGTTGGGCTTGTTTGCGCATTCCTTCTTCTTGTGGTCGTTGAGGAAGTGCGGCTACAGATAGCGCTAAGATTCACTTTTTTATCAAGTTCAACATCCCGAATCGAATTTTCTCGAAGTGGAAGAGGATATGTAAGTAGGGTGGTGGGACCAGTGTTTGACACCTCAAGAGACATTTTGACTTTGACAAGCAATTAGGTAAGTTATTTTATTTTATTTTTTTGTTCAAACTTGAATCTTACATCTATTGCTGTATCAGGATGTCCTCAAACTGCTCGGTATAGAAAAAATCACTAGTTCAAGCCGCAAAACATCATAAATTCGTTTTTTTTTAAATCAATTTTTTGACCCAGTATTTGACAGCCAAATTTTTGGTAGTAAGTACCTGTGCTTGTCACCCTGTGATTTACACAGCAGTTCTTCTGCAATAGATGATTCTGTGTATTTAAAAAAAAAGTATTTCAATATTTTACAAATAAATTGAGCATTTGAACTGCGTTTTATTGATCTAGGTATAAAATGAATATGAGCATTCATAAAGAAAAAGTTGAAAATATCACCGGATGTTTCATCACAAAATAGGTACAATGTTTTCTCGATACCATAGGCGCAATACGTTTCTAATGGTAAACTAGCAGCTTGTGAGTTGCTATGTATTTATATAAATATAAAAAATAAAGAACGCATGACAAGAACGAATACCTAGAGATCCATATTGACAGCACTGTCAATCACTGAGGGTAGCATCAGTTTGGAAACTAGTAATCGACATTTGCATTTTCACATGTTATCTTTGGTTATTTCCAAAAAATGATAGCATAAATGCAATCTACACAAAAAACTGATTGAGAAAAACTATGGAAAAAATCGAAAATGAAAATGTGGAGGGCATGGCGGAGCAAAATAAAACGCTTACCTTCTTAGCAAAATCACAAAAAACAGCACCGATGGTAGGGAAGCTTCGTGTTTGTGATTGAAGTCGAAAAAATGGTTGTCCTCCTAAATCGAAATTTCCACTTGCTTTTTGCTTATCAATTTTGGCTCCATGTCAGTCTGTCAGTGGTAAATCCTTGTCACGCCCAAAACTGTACCAAGTCTCAGTCCGATTTCGATGAAATTTTCAGGGATTATGCAGGTTAACGCCTAGACAGTCCCCTATAATTTTGAAAGCCGTCGAATCAACAATAACCTGTGCGCGTGCACAAACGTGAATTTTTTCATTACATATATATTTCTTATCATCTGTTGGTCTGATTCCGTTCAAACCCAGTATGTGATTGAGTGATTCCCTATAAATTTCCTATAAATTATATTGCGATTGGTCGAGTAATAACTCTGTAATGCGTGAAACTAATATCGATTGACACAGGCAAGACTCCGAGTCTAATGGAACGATTTTGATGAAATTTTCAGGGATTGTGCGAGATAGCTTCTAGACGGTTCCCTATAACTTCCATTGCTGTCACATAAACAATAGTCTGTGCGCATGCGCAAACGTTTATTTATTATAACGTCTATTTCATATCATCTATTAGTCCAATTTCGCTCAAACTCGGGGAGTAGATAGATACATGTTTTTGAAAAATTCCCTAAGAATAACATCGTGATTGGTGGAGTAATAAGTATAGCGTATGCGCAAAACTGAAAATTGATCGACATAGACAAAACTCCGAAACTAATGGACCGATTTGTATGAAATTTTGAAGGATTGTGCGGTTCAACTCCTAGATGTCCTCCTATAAATATGGTTGCCTTTGGAGTAATCATAGTCTGAGCGCATGCGCAAACGTTAATTTCTTATAACGTCAACATATCAATCATTTCGACTTTACTTTCTACTTCAACTAGTTCTCTACGTCTATGTTACATTGTGTGAGGAAGCTATATAGCCCACCCAACTTGGCAGACGTTTTGTTATGATTTAGGTCGCACTTTAACTAGAAACATAATTTTTTCAGACCTTTCCTGTTATCCGACCACCTCCAGTGCAATCTTCCAGATAGAATACGACCAACCGACAATGATCGGGGTTCGAAAATGAGTGTAGAGCATAAATGTATGTACCTAATGATGTGTGTAGTACTGTGTATTAAAACTTCAAAAAACCTAATCCGAAACCAGGATTGTGTAAAAATTAATAAAAACTCGTCAGATGGTCAAAACTCAACTATTTCCTGCATAATACTGTCGAATGGGTCCTGGTGTTCTGCCTCCACAGATAATCTAGTTCAAATAACTACCAAGTAGATCTCGATTGGTCCCCCGCTGGGCCTTGTTTCTCATTTCGGCTTTGCGTGGAAAAATACGTAGAAACCGACCTCATACTCGTAGGTTCATGGAGAGAGATTCTTCAAGAACACCATCGAGTTGATCGATGATTGGTGAAACCAGCATTCTTCAACATTAAATAATATTTTTCTCGGCTAATTAACAAAGTAAAATGTAGTAGGTATCTCCCGCCACCTGGCGCTCAACATTAGGCGCTATCTCTATCTAGCGGCAGTTAGGTGAACTAAAAAGTATCGCCCTAGCGGTAGTGGTTAGACCTAGACACGGCTACCTAGTAAGTTTAGTCGTAGTTTTACGTCGCGCATGATACGGTTGTGTCGAACCCGAAGCTTATTTCATGTTTTATGTGGTCAATGAATGTCTGTTTTGTAATAAACTATTTTAGTAAGTTCATTCGGTGTCATTTATAACTACAAAAAGCAGTCAAGTTTTAAAGATTTTTAGAAATTTTATTTTTTCAAAATCGTCTACGTTTGAGCTGATGTGAAAGTCTTCGGATGGTACGTTCTAAGAATCCAAGTACAGTTCCTACATTATTCTAATAGGAAATTCAACGTTAATTTCGAAAATGAGGTCAACAGTTAAAATTAAATGAGGCAAAGTGGAGAAATTAGAGTTCAACACGAAAAAAAAAAAAAAAAAAAAAAAAAAAAAAAAAAACGGATTTTATTTAAAAAACCTTTAAGAAAATCATAACTTGAGTGCGGATTGAGACAAACATTATTTTTGTCACTTATCACGTTCCTCCCTGCATATTTGTCGCAGCCTTTTTGTGAAATCATCCTTTTCGTAAAAAGCCTAGCCTTTTTACAATACGCCGCCTTCTCGTAATAAAAACGTTGGAATTACAAATTATACACACCATTCTGACCTATATATCCAATTAATCTGAATTTTTACTAAGGGATGGACTGCTTGATGTTAAGAATTCTTGAGATGCGGGCTTGCGAGCATCCAGACACCTAACTAATGCGGATCACGCTCAGCCTTTTTGTCAAATTTGGGCTGTCAGTTGTGGCAATAAGGATGAGCTCTTCCAGCTTCTTTACAAAAAGACTAAAATACTACCAGGACGATTGTCATTCCAACGTTTGTATTACAAAAAGGCTGGTTTCACTATAGGGCTGCGACATATTCAATACAACTTTCTTAATGAGCTTTCAAATGGTATGTTCAACTTCACGATTTCGTTTCAGTTATTAGTAGATAAATTTAAGGAAAGGGGTAGGAGAAAGTAAATTTTGCATTTATTTTTAGCACTTGGACCGCTGCAAACCCACATCACGTGATCATGTGCACGAAAACCTTACAAGCATAATTTTCCCATCCCTAAACTTGAATAGATCAAATCTTCTATCCTACTAAAATATATTTACATACATGCTAATCATTGGTTCCTCTACGAAATCCATAGGTACCTATCATTCACTGCAACCTTTGTGTGTGGTAGGTATAGTTGACATTTTCATTTTCCACGCTCGATAGAGTTGATGAAAAAACTGGAAAAAATCTCTTGGAACGGGGAGTAAAAGTATTTTTGAAATTTCCATCTTCGACGGGAACACACAAGCAGATGACCCCCACGGTGCATTGCACGGGCGGTATTCTTAGAAAACGGGCATGAACTTCTGATGAACGCCTTTACAGAAAGAACAGTCAAGAACTGGTCGGTCGACGTAGGTACGAGTATAACGTCCGGCCATCCATAGGTTGGATTTCCTGGGGAGATTTCCCCCTCGGCTGGAGTTCTGACAATTTATAACTTACATTGCCCATCCATCAACGTCTTTCTTTTTGCTGAGGCCGCCAGGGAGCTGGGCTTGCGTCATCAGCAAAGAAGTGGCCGCACTAAGCTGACTCTCAACTTTCAAGAACTTACATTTCATGAATGTTTATATATTCGGGGTGTCTCAAGATTTAGTATTGTTTCACACTAAGAACGCTGCAAATCATCACACTAAGGTTAATTTTTCGGTATTTGGTTGCCGTACTACGCAGATCATTGGACTATGAATAAAGAAGTTCCAGTCATACAGCATGATCGAATGAGCGAATTTTCGGACATTATCGTACTATATATTACGAGTATGTTAAATTATTTTGAAATTCGACTATCGAATTCTTTTCTATTCTTTTGACTCGAGTCAAAAGAAATAGTTAACTACCGATTTTATGGCAAAAACTCATTATTAATCATATGCTGCGGTTCAAAATAGATTTTGGATTTTTAGCTTTTTTGTGCAGTTTTGTCTTTTTTTTGCCAAATATTAATAAAATTGCGATAGGTAAACTTTTCAGCATAAGCTTGTGCTTAAAAATATTATTGTTTAATTCATCGTTGATAAACATCTTCTGACTAAAATTCTACTGAAAAACAAAAAAAAAAAGTTTTACCCATTTTCAGTGATTTTTTAAATTTGAACAATTTAATGTGCTCAAAAATTCTAACCTAACAATTCTAAGAAGAGTTATTGTCTGGAAGGATATATATATATATATATATATATATACATATATATATATATATATATATATATATATATATATATATATATATATATATATATATATATATATATATATTATTTTGAGGTATTACAGAAGGTTGGAAAAAGATAGGAAACACTTAAATAAACTTACAAAATTGAGAGAATATTTCGCTGTGTCAGCGTCGTCAGCTCTTTAGAGCGATTTTACACAGTGTAATACTGTAATACAGTGTAATACCTCAAAATAATATTACACGCGAGTGTTTTCATTTTTCATCAAAACTATATATATATATATATATATATATATATAATTTATAAGCGCTGAACTCTAGTTGTTTCAGAATGTCTCAAAACAGATTTCAATGAAGCAAAGGATCAGAATTTATTATATAAAAATTTTTGGAGCCATTTCAATAGCTTCATTTTATACGAAAATTCGTTAAAAGAAGTCTTGGGCACATCTAAATTGGTATCACTTTCAATAAATATTTAGAGAGTTGCTGGTTACCATGGTAACTAACTCAGTATTCGTGAATCGAGGGAAAATCAAAATTTCGCTAACACGCAGGCTGTTGCCAGGGTGCACACTTGACGTTTCGCGCATCTTCCAACATGAAACGTAGTCCTTTTTTTTCATCATGATTTCTCACTTTCCATCATCTATAATCGCGTACTAATATCTATAGCAGCTTCTAATGGTACGATTGTATTGAAATTTATATAGAGCATTTCCAAGTCAAATTCAACCTTTTCCAAGTCTAATTCAACCTTTTCCAAGTCAAATCCAACCTTTTCCAAGTCAAATCCAACCTTGCCCAACTCAAAGTCAACCTTTTCAAAGTCAAATTCAACCTTTTCCAAAACAAATTCAACCCCCCTTTTATTAGGGTTCGTGAATAGACTTGCTTCTGCTCAAAACATACCTTTCATTTCGACGGGTCACAAAGGTCAACTTCTAACGCTTCACATTTCTTGAGCCTACTAGTCCATGTGATCACCCGCTTGGGATTTCCACACAAATGAAGGACTTTAGGAACGAAAGTGGTTTTAAAAAATTTAAATCAATAGATTAAATTTAAAAAAAAAATGCTTCTAGGAACAGGTTGAATTTGACTTGGAAATGCTATAAATTATATTTTTTGTTGATTTCTTTTTTAATAAAACATGATTTTGTTCTATGTAATCACAGACAAGCATTTGGTACTACATTTAGAGCTTGTGCATATTTTTCGTCATTTCCCTAATAATGGTGAAATGGTTGAATTTGACTGGGAAAACGTTGAATTTGGTTTGCAAAAGGTTGGATTTGGTTTGGAAAAGGTTGAATTTGACTTGGAAAAGGTTGAATTTGATTTGAAAAAGGTTGAATTTGAGTTGGAAAAGGTTGGATTTGACTTGGAAAAGGTTGGATTTGACTCAGAAAAGGTTGAATTTGACTTGGAAATGCTATAGATAGAATGATTAAACCGAATTTCTCCGACTATCCAACGAACTGGAGAGATATGGGACGACTAGGCCGTTAGAAGATGGAGCTTGTTGGATTTCACGCTTAAGCATGTGTAGAGTGAAATATTGATTTTTGAGTGATCAAATTGATAGGGGCATATCTACAGCATAACATTCCTATTCCCTAAAAATCCCATCAAAATCGGATGATAACTGTAGAAATGAGACTTGTTACTAGGATGTGCGAACACACACATCCGCACAGACCCACGCGTGCACATACAAGCATACACACACACGCATACACAATCACACAACAGACACGGAACCTATTATTTAGAAATTTCTGAGTTGTAAAACCCATGTAGAACTCTTCATTTTGGCGAACTATTTAAATATTATATTGAAATACAAACAATGCTTCTGCTACCAATAATAGGTAGACATGGATGAAAATAATGTTTTGACACAAAGTCAACACTCTGAAAGGTCGCTACGTGAAACCAGCCGCCATTAGTATTTTCATCGCACGGTCATAATTGTGCATCACGCGATGTTTATAAAAATTTGTAACGAACGTATGAATTAGTGGAGGGTCAGATGGCTCCCCTTATTTCATAACATGGAACCGCGACACTATTTCGTTTAAGCAAATCCCCCCTCAAGTTGGATGCCATCCAAAACCAATAAGTTACCCCTCAAATAAATCAAAACTTTACCTTCCTCTCGAGCTCCATTCAGTCAAGTCCTCTTCACGACTTCGTTTTTCAATAAAAACTTCAGTTATAAGCAAAACTATATTAACACATTCAGCAGCAGTCACTGAGGCGTCCTACACGCATCACTTGGGGCTTGTGAGCTACTGGCGAAGCTCAACTTGGTCAAAAGAATCAAATCTTCATGTTTACCTTTGTCTATTTCCAGACGCTCCTATTTTAAGTCCCCCTTCTCACGATCGAGTTAGGATCGGGTAGTAGGAGTGAACTATATGCGTTCCGAATGAATTGCTTCACACGAGGTGTTTGTTTGTGTGGAAACGAACGAATTAAACAAATTGTCGTAGAAAAAGAAGCAATGGTTTGCAAAAATTCAAGTGTTCTTAAAATGTTAAATACATTTGTTGTACTTTTCTTTAATAAATTGTTTTCAAAAATGAACATTTGTAATCGACCAGGAAGAAAAATGTTTTTACCCCGCTCTAAATTTGTTAATTTACGTAAAAAAATGGAAAAAGCACAGCGGCTTGTAATGGCTACGGAGGAGATCCAATTGATACCAAATGGGATAAGCATATGAGCAGAGCCCTTCACAGAATGGCATTTATTGTTGCCAAACGTGGCTCTAAAAAACATGGCAAAATGGCACTTATTTTGTCCAAACATGGCATTTATTTTCAAAATCCAAACTTCTTTTTATTTTTTATTTAATTTTATTATTATTATTATTATTTTTTTTTTTTTTTTCAATTTTCCCCCATGACCTTGCAATGACCCTTTCCTTTTCAAGCACTACCTAATGCCTGTAAACCTCGGACATTGGAGACCTCAAATCCTCGGAAGGGAATTCCCGGTCGTTGACTTGTGAGCTTGCCCACATGAATATGCCCTTGTTAGCTTGCCTCTTTTGAAATTTGTTTGAAACCCCAACTTTTTGCGAATTTTCCCAGAAAAAAATTTTTTTTTTCCACAAATTTTCAAGAAAATCAGGCGAAAAATGGCAAAAACGCGGCATTTCCCCAGAAATTGGCAAAAAATGACTTTTTACCCCAAAATTGGCCAAACATGGCATTTATTCTTCAAAATCCAAACTTTTTTTTTCTTTTTTCTTTTTTTCCCTTATTTCCCCTCATGACCTTGCAATGACCCTTTCCTTTTCAAGCACTAATGGCTGTAATCCTCGGACATTGGAGACCTTAATCATCAAAAGGCGATTCCCGGTCGTTGACTTGTGAACTTGCCCACATGAAAAAGCCCTTGTTAGCTTGCCTTTTTAGAAAAATGTTTGAAAAAAATAATTGAAACCCCAACTTTTTGCGAATTTTCCCAGAATTTTTTTTTTTCACAAATTTTTAAGAAAATCAGGCGAAAAATGGCACAAACGTGGCATTTTCCCAGAAATAGGCAAAAAATTGCTTTTTACCCAAAAATTGGCCAGACATGGCACTTAAGGATGGCGCCATGGCAAAATGACTTGGAGGGCTCTGCTTATGAGAGAAGAGCTATGAGCATTGAAAATGTCACTTTAATTTTAATGTCTTTTATTGTTTTAAATAAAATAACAATTAGAAAACGAAAAATAATTTTTAACACACAATTACTGAATTTGCTGTAGGCCAGTATCGACGATGCCCAATTCTTCCACGAATATGAATTCACAGGTAGGTAATTTTCTGTTATGGTGCGCGTCTAAAATTACTGTTACCAAGATTAACATCTCAACCAAGTGACAACAAAACAAGCGGCATTGTATACTATATCTATTTATAACATAAATAACTATAAAACTGCGGCATGAATATAAGAACAATTATGGAAGAAATGCGTGATAAGTCGAGAGCTTTCCAACGAGTGGAGAACGATTTTTGTCCGGTGAAAACTATAGAAGTTTCATTTCCCCAGCAACGGCTTGATTGTACGTGAAAATCAAAAGAAAACAACACCTAACTTGTTTAAGTATAGGTTGCGGAAAAAAATTTCCGTAACAAAATTTCCGGTTGACCCGTCGACAAAGACATTTTCAATGTAAAAAAAAAAAAAAACCTCCCCCACAGTGGTCTAGAGTTGACATCTGGGGGAATGTTTTTGTTTTATTATATATTTTTATAGGAAATTTTGCGCTTTTTCCGAATATACCTACTACCCCTTGTTCCATTAGCTAAAACGATTTTTTCTAGGAGTTTTTAATAAAAATTGCCAAAAACACGTTTTTTGTTCGTTTTTTCAAATTTACGAAGTGAATTTGCATTAATGTCCGATTTTCTACATTAGAAAAGTTTTAGAAAATTGCATTCTGCGTCGATTGAGGACATAAGCGGCTGAATCCAATAAAAAATAAGAAAGTTAGGTATGGCGTTTCCTAATTTGAATGTCAATAAAATCGCTTTTAATCGTACATAAAAAGCCCTCAAATATTTATTTTATCGAATTTCGACAAGGAACAATGTTGTAAAACATTAAATTCTGCGTCAATTGAAAACCAAAAAATTTCAAAAACTTCAAAAAAGTGAGAAGTTATCACTTGGAAGCAGGGCCGCCACACCTCCAATTTGGGCCCGGGACCAGATTCTGGCCACGCCCCCCCCCCTTTTTTTTTTTTTTTTTTTTTTTTTTTTTTTTTTTTTTTTTTTTTTTTTTTTTTTTTGGTCGCTCCACTTTTATAACCAAACGAAAAATCATTTATACTTCCTACCAAGGTTCAGTGTTCGAATAAGAACACTTGAGGGGCTGAACTCTTAGTACTTCACAAAGTTTTATTCAACATTTAATCAAAAGTAAAGTGTAACTTATGAATTGAAAATTCAAGTATTCATACTCTAGTAATTAACAACCAATTACAAAACCATAAAAATGCCATAAATTACCTTGAAACAAAAATTCGATATCCAATCAGTCATAGGATTTTTATTTTAACTACTTTAAATACAATTGTTTGTGAATAGAGGGCGTATTCAGAGAAGTTCCAATTTACTCATTCCTCAATTGGACGATTGTAGCAGAAATTATGATTGACTAAATTTCATATACCTAATCATCAATCAACGCATACAATTAACTTTATTATAATGTTATGGACGGATTCAATTTTTCAATTCAATTCAAATCATTTATTGTGCAGGAAACAATATGTTTATGTTAGCACACATGAACAACAGAGACAAAAGACAAAATTAGACATGAGGTGGCATAGAAAAGAAAAACATCAAGTATAAATTAAAAATATTTAGGTAAATAAAGGCATTAATTAAAAGATAAAGGAAAGTTTAAAGATATTCTTCATCAACAAAAGAAGAAGGGGGAGAGGAGAACGAAGGGGAGTGCACTAAATGCTGGCTACTATCGGTTGTCTAGATACTGAACAGTAGCCTTCAAGAATCGACCAATGGAGGGGGACGCACGCACAGACAAGGGAAGAGAATTCCAGATCCTTGCTCCTGCCACCCCAAAGGACTTGGACATAGTTCGACTGGTATGCCTGATGACAGAGAGAGAGTGGGATCTAAAAGAAGAGGCTCTATTAACTAAATTGGACAAATACATTGGCATTGAACCGGATTACTTAAAAAGGAAAGTATCTGTATACAAGATGGCTGAAGGAATTAATTGAAACAATGATTATGTTTGAAAGAATACATTTATTAATTTTGGGAAAAAAATCTACAAAAATATAATTGTTTTATTACGCTTTATCGACTTTTAATGAAGCTATGCAGTAAATAATTAGATTTATAACAACAAAAGATACAAGAATTATTTAGTGAAAAACTGTCAAAAATATGAATTAGTAAAATGAAATATTTGTTTTGTTGAGTTATAATAGCATTCTGCAATTGTAATTATAATTGTGGAAAACTTTTTAAATATAGAAAATTGTAATAGGCTATAATTTCATGTTTTATAAAATGAAACATTTTAAAACTAATAAAGTGAAGTGAAGAAAAGTGTATTTGCATTTGAAAAATACAAGACAAAACACTTAAAACTTTCGTGCCTTTTTAAGTGAAAATTCTTTAATAACCTTAGAAAAGTCAAGTTTGGATGCTAACTTGTGCTTAATGCTGAGGATGACAAGGGAATTCTACCTTTCTTGGCCCATGGATGCTCTCTCCCAAGTCTTCAGTTAAGTTCCTACTGGTAAAGACGGTAAAGGGTAAAGAGTAATATTTTGGGCCATCGCGATCATCGCAACTGTTTGAGAGAAACAGTCTGGAGTAGTAAATCAAATATAATCTGATCAGGGCCCGTCATGTAATACACTTTGTTTTATGTAGGCCTAAAAATTCTAAAATACCTACTTTATTTACTAAATACAGGTCCGGACCGGGCCCCCCCTGGGCCCGGGCCCGGGGCAACAGTACCCACTTGCCCCCCCTATGTTGCGGCCCTGCTTGGAAGTAAGTACACTCTGATAGGTGTTTTTGCTTCCGAGTCTGCAAGGCAGCAGAAGCTTTGTTTTCACTTTCGAAATAGGGGGGAAAAAAAAATGATTGTGCTCCAAAATCCAAATTTCCACTCGCACTTTACGTTTCATGGCCTCCTGAACCGATTTGGTTTCGTGTCTGTCTGTCCGTCCGTCTGTCTGTCCACATTTCCTTGCCATAGCCCTAAGTTCCACAATTTCGGTTGAATTTCGATGAAATTCTCAGGACTAGTGTGGGTTTAGCCCTAGATGGTGTCCTATCTTGCTTTAGCTATAGGTTTGCTATAGTTGCTATAGCTTTTGAGCTTGACGATGGTCAAGTGTGAAGAACATATCATTAAACATAGCAAAACGGCTAAAAATTTTTGAATCCATATTTTTTGGGGAGAATCATTCAAATGAAGTTCATCAACTATAAACTATTAAATTCAAAAATCTGTACTCAAAATCATGCTGAAAAATGTGCAGATTCCATGAAGATGACCTACAAAAAATAAAATAAAAAATAATTAGGTAAACACTGCAAAAAAAAAAAAAAAAAAAAAAAAAAAAAATGAAATTCTTCATTTTCTGTTTGATTTGCAGGTCATTATTTAGAATAGATTTTTTGGTAGGTTTGGTTTTTCGGCTATAAAGTTGATAGTTAACAATTTCTTTTTACTTGAAGTCCTAAATATTCAAAACAATTCAACATACTCGTATACTATTGAACGATTATTTATGAAAACTCGCTCATACGATCATGCTGCATGACTGGAACTTTTCTTTTTGTTCTATCAAAAATTTCTAAATTTACTGGGCCAATGAATCAATATTGGTTTGAAGTGTATATACACAGGAAACTTCGGCTGGCTTCGCTTTGCTTCTTTGTCATGTGTAGGTACCTACATCATTTTCGAAAGGGTTCACGGGATGGAACTTCTTCATTAATATTTACATTTTTAAGAAATTGGGTGAATCACTTTCCTGTATTTCCTTTCTTCCGATTCTATTCGAACTATCATCTTGATTGGAGCCGAGCATAATTGCCCAAGGACGTGGCTGTTCGTTCCAACCTAAATTTCCCTTGAATCATCAACGTTGCTAAATCCGCGCAAATCATTTTGACTTCGTTCCCGCCGGAAAGGTCCTTCGGATCTCAGGCTCTAATCAATAATCGTTGCAAACTTGGATTTAAAACGTCAAATTCTTTGCCGATGCGCTCGTTGAAAGGAAAAACAAACAAAACAAACGTGAGGCTCCGCGCCATTACCTTCGGTGATTGGTCGTTGGAAATGCCATTTCTGATTGTCTTAGCTCCCGCGAAGGCGAAGTCTATTACTTGCCGGTTGCAGTTCAATTCGGCGTAAATTGGAAATCTGTTTGTAATTGTTTTTCTTTTCACGATCGGTTTCGCGTAAGGCCGAGTGGACACGGAAAGTTAACTTTTGGCAAGAACATGTCTCTCATATTGCTAGAAGACGCGTTAGACAACCCCTCTGCATACAATGATTAAAAGTATGCTGAAATTACTGGGACATCCCGCTGAAGTAGGTATGATTTTTCAGACGAATTTCGTAAATTTGGTCCAGTGGTTACGGGAAAAAACCCCAAAAGGCGGAAGGTCGGTTTTATTTATTTATTTGTTTATTTTTGTGTGGTTTTTAACACATTTCCTTGGAAAAAATAAATAAAAAATGCTGATTTTCTTTTGCAGCCAATAAATAAAAATCATTCTTTCGTAGTAATGTTGCTAAATACAAAATTTCAGCTTCCTCCATCTACTAGGAGAGAAATGAGCTGCCAAGCTCACTCAGCTGATCAGGGTGGGTCCTCTCTTGGTCAATCGTACACAGCAGGCCTATTATACAGGCTCAATACCAAATTCCAGCCTCCTAAGTCACCTAGCTGATATGAGTGGTTCCTCATGCCTATAGAAGCTCCATACCAAATTTCAGCCTCCTAGATTTATTAGGTCATTTAGCTGGTATGAGTGGTTCTTCATGCCTACAGAAGCTCCATATTAAATTTCAGCTTCCTAGGTCTATTAGAAGACAAATTAGCTACTGAGATCACTCAGCTGATCACGGAGAGTCTTCACTTTGACAATTGCTACAGCATGCCTATAGAGGCTCAATACCAAATCTCTTCCTCCTAGGTCTACAAGGAGAGAAATGAGCTCATGAGCTCACTTTGCTGATCTGTGTAATCATCATTTTGTCAATCGTACACAGTAGACCTACAGATGTCAATTCCAAATTTCTGCCTCCTACAGCAACTCTATAGCCTCCTGTTACAAGTCTATTATAACTTCAAACGCTGCTGCTTTTGGGCTGTATGCCATCAAGTTCAATGGAAATTAGTGTCCAATGTCACGAGTGGATGTACCGGCTGAAAGAGCGTATCAGCTGGACGTATTGCAGGTCTGAGATGCGGGACGAGATACGTCGCTGCCGTTACCATGGTATGCTACGTTTTCGTCCAAGAAATACTGATGCGTTTATGGATGTGTAGTAGGTTTTGTGCCATTAAAACTCTCTACCTATTGACGCAAGAACGTTAGAAATTCCACGCTCAATGTGGTGTTCGAATATTTCCGAAAGCGTGCTAAAAACAAAAAAGATGTTTAGGTGGTTTCAGTAAAGAATTGATATTAAATTAAATTGATATTAGAGGTTTGTTTTGTATAATACTAGCACAAGAAGTAGTCAAATTTCGGAAATTAGTGCCATCTAATCATAAGATTCGTGAGTTCTGATCACGTGGATGTACGGCTTGATTGAGAGTTTATGAATACCAATACCTCTGAGGACTGAGGGAGCTTACGCAATAGGTAAGAAATTACCTTTCTGGAGCTCCTCTAGTGCACGGAAATCGTGTTTTTACAAAAAGAACCTTCATCTTGACGCCATACTGTTCTGATGTATCTAACAATATTAAACCGAAATCCAGCATCAGAAATTTGCACGAAAGACAACACCAGCTCAGCAGCAGCAACACACACACACACACACACACACACACACACACACACACACACACACACACACACACACACACACACACACACACACACACACACACACACACACACACACACACACACACACACACACACACACACACACACACACACACACACACACACACACACACACACACACACACACACACACACACACACACACACACACACACACACACACACACACACACACACACACACACACACACACACACACACACACACACACACACACACACACACACACACACACACACACACACACACACACACACACACACACACACACACACACACACACACACACACACACACACACACACACACACACACACACACACACACACACACACACACACACACACACACACACACACACGCGCGCGCGCAAACGTTCGAAATCCTAAAATTAGTTCCTGTCGTATAAACTAATACAAAAATATTGTTTGACGCGAACACTGATGTAATCATATTTCAGCAATTTTTCCATATAAACGTTCATAATACGAGTAAAATAAAAGTTTGGGAAATTTGATTCGAGTTGCTTGAGTGAATGGCTTTACCAATGCTTCGAGTAGCTAATATATCCTTCTAAAACTCCTCTGGGCGCTGGACTTGAGCGAATTTTTTCTTTTTGTCACTAAAAACAACATTTACCTTGGCGCCGAACTGTTCAGCTGAACTTGAAAATATTAAACAGATATCCAGCATCGCACTAAAGACAACTCTGTCTGCACTAAAGACAACTCAAGCTCAGCAGCACGAATGCTAGCACGTCAGGTTGCCGCGAGTCGTTCTTACCAGAAGATCCATCACAGAGGAGAACCTGTCAACGGTTCCGCATAACAACGTAACGACCACTTACGAGGGCGGCGAACGTCGCGAGTAACGAGTGGAAATTACTTGGAAGGCACCTTCCCCAGCTGTCTCCCAACTTTGCCTCAGGATCTTCAACATATTTGAGATTTCCTTCAAACGACCTTTACCTCACCTCAGGTTATTCGATCTTTGAGAAGGAATTCCTTGTTTACAGAGTCAGCTGAAGACGTCAGCTTCAAACCCACAATCCAAATCCTACGCTCTCGGAATGTCCGAATGCGAAAGCGATACTTACCGCAAGAAAGAATATAATGCCTCTAAATACCTTTTTTAAATCCTGTTAACAAATTTAAAAAATCGACCTTCCCTAGTTCCTAGTGCTTCTAGATTGTAAACATATTGGTAAGAAATGCATACCTACATTACAGGGACGCATCTATTTAGGCGATTTGGTAACAACGGCGAATAGCTCGTGCTTTACTGGATTGACCCGCTCCATTATAACCTAACAAGAATAAGGAACAAGCGACCCCTCCTCCGTCTTTCACTACCACAATAAAGTATGAACTGCTTTTTCATTGTGAAACCGAACAATGACAGATTTACAGGAATAGATCGATTATATCACGATATATTGGTACCCTCCCCCCCTCCCCATTCATTATAAAATTTTAAATCACTAAGACTGGATCCTGGGAGAGCCAAATGCTTCGAGCCAAATAGGAATATAATAAAATTCAATATTTTTTGCAAATCTCAATCATTGATCGTGATTCATCGGATCACCCCCTTCATATATCCCACCGATAATATATTTGAAACTTTCAAGATTTTTTTGCATGACTAGAACGGCTTTCTAATTGGGGGGGGGAGGGGGAATCGTTCCCCATTGGAAAATCCGAAATTTCCAAAGTTTGTTGCGCACAACTAGTGACATTGGGATCGAACAAAGAATCTCAACAAAAATCGATCGAGAATTGTTGCTTGCCCAGCATCGACAAACTTTTTCTCACACACAGGCGCACAGATTTCACTTTTTTGGTTAGTAATTTTCAATATTAAACCATTGAAATGAAAATTAATAGTTAAAAATATCTTGGCACTCAAAAAGCTCAAATTTCAAAACAATTTAACATTTTTCAATACGAAAATTTAAAAAAATTCGCTCATACAATCATGCTGCATGACTGGAACTTTTTAGTTTGGTAATTGAGTTTATCATAACGTTTGTCACCAACAGATGATCAGTGAATCTTAGGTCTTATTTAATCTCATTAATTTCAATTCGTGGGTGCCTCGATCGATGTCGATTTATACCTTCTACATGTATCTACAATATTATACTTAGATTTCAGCTCTTGTTAAGTTTAAAGAGGCGAATAATAATAATAAATTTTGATTAATTAAATAATGTTGATTTCTCCATGTCCAGCTTGTGAATGATAAATGTAATCTCAAAGAATCGTTCAAAACCACCCGCAACGCTGTGCATTGAACGGCTATTTTCTCTAATCAACCTACTGAAATACATTAATTGTGAATAATCTACAAGGAAGAAACAGTTTCAAAACAATATGCAGTGTATCCAACACTTCTAATTGATGGTAAGATTATATAATCGTAGATAATTTTGTAACTCAACTTCACTATAAAGCGTAAAATTATGGGGTCCTGGTGCTGTAATGCAGAACACATTTAGAAGCGCGAAGCTCCGAGTTTCGATAGTAAATATACTATAGGTGGGGCTTAATAACTACGGCCAGTGTTCTTCGTAGAAGGTCGGTCTATTACAGAAATACCTGTAATTATTAACTTTGTGTAATAATTTGCAGCGATTTTTTTATTTCTTAGATTGGACTGACAGAGATTTGTATGCTGTTATTTTTTTTCTCATGCTCGGGTTGTCCACCACCTCCCTGGATCAATTCTAATAGGTGTCCCATTATTTATGAAGCCTAGCCTATAAGACATAGCTTCAGAGGGACGTCCTACAAACCGAATCATGTTCTTAATTGCGAATGTTTCGTGAGCTTGGTCCCTCAAAATCGGGTCTTCGGACCACTACGCAAAGGAATGATCAGTAGAATGCTCTTCTTTCTCTATCAGAAAGTTGATCTGGGCGTGCTTTTCGACGAATAGATGTGTTTTTCACGGCATATAGAGGAGCTTGCTAACCGAGCTATGCGCACTCTTGGTTTCCTGAAAAGGAGCAAAAGGGAATTCACAAGTATACCTGCTATGGTGACGGTCTACAATGCCCAGGTTCTTCCAATACTGGAGTATGCATCTTCTGTCTCGTGCACGTCATACGCTGTGCACAAGTACCGGCTTGAGCGAGTCCAGAACAAATTCTTACGATTTGTTGCTTTCAAGATGGGTATCCCCTCAGCCGATGTTGATTACGACTTTATTCGTGAGCGGTGCTGCCTGGAGTCCCTGGAGAAGCGTCGTGGCTCAGCCGATATCACGTTGCTTTTCAAGCTATTAAATAACCAAATCGACTGCCCTACGCTTCTGTCTAAGATCAACCTTGTTGCACAGCAAACCTCTGCCCGCTCGCAAGTGCTGTTTTACGTTCCTTTTTCTCCTACCAACTACCAGAGAAGCCAACCCCTACGCAGAATTCCTCGCAGTGCGAACCTCTTCCTGACTGTGAACCCCGATTTTGATTTTTTTTACTCCTCCCTAGCCTCGTTAAAATCACAACTTTCCTCGTCCCTTATCATTTATACTTAGAGACAGTTTTCCTTTTTTTTTACAATTGTTCTTGAAATATTGCTTCTTTTTACTCTGTAACTTTCATTGTACCTTACCTTTATCATTTTTACATCCACTTTATATTCATTTCATATTCATTTTTCCCCTGGTTAGAATGACATACTGATTTTATAGAATGTAATTGCCGTGAAATAAAGAAATAAAGAAAGAAATCAGTAAAAAGTGCATACGGTAAATTTTCAAGGGTCGACCGCTAAACGCTCCATTTTCATTGAATATCACACTCATCGCCACATCCGGACTAGCCCCTCGTTCACTCATCTCTTTCTTATTAGATTCCTATTTTCACGGCCATTATTCTCTTCTTTTTCCATCCTCTGACTTCGATCGGTCCGTTTTGCCGATTTCACGGTAGAATTTGCGTTCTTATGGCCGAAACTGTAGCGGCGCACGTTAATGGGGCTTCAAGGGCGCATCGAACAAGGAGGCATTCAAAGAAACTGCACAGGATAAACACGTCAGCTTGAGCTGAAGAAGAGCGATCACACAATCCAAAAAAAATTTAAACTCTTTACGTCAAACATATACTTGTTTAGCTATATAAAGCACTTGCTGGTTCACATATGCGTTGCACACTTTGACTTGAATATACGCAAGCTCCACCCATCAAATTTTGGGACTTGCCTATGGATCTGATTCGAAAAACTACATGGGTAGAAAAGTAGGTAGTTGAGTACATAAATACTCGTATGTAAACTGTATCTACATACGCCTATCATATTTTTAAGTTGTAACGATATGATCTTAGGTCAGAACAATAATAGAAAGCATAAAAAACACGTTTGCGCATGCGTTGATTCGAAGATATTGAACATTATAGGGGACCATCTAGGAAATAACCCGCACAATTCCTGAAAATTTCATCGGAATCGGACTGAAACATGGTATAGTTTTGGGCTTGACAAGGATTTACCACAGACAGACATAACACAAGACTGACAGAAAGACAGACACGGAACCAAAATTTATCAGCATAAATTAATTAGAGTAAGCTCTGTAACGCAAAAAGCAAGAGAAAATTTTGGTTTCGGAGAACAATTTTTTCGACTTCACTCACGAACACATAGCTTACCTTCGGTAGTGAGGAAGCAAAATAGGTAATGTAAAAACTTGGCAATTTCATAATATCTATTCAGTAAAAAAATGTCTATTAAGTGGCATCAGGTACCACCAACTTGTTACGAAAACAACTTTTACTTGGAAACGACGAGGAGCGTAATCTCAACCAAACTCCAAGTGTGTTCGCTAGTACCCAACTGAAGATGTCACGGAGCGCCAGTAGGTACTGAAGGCTGTGATGCCAAGAAATGATTAAGGGCCGGTTTATCAATCATAATTATCCAGTGGATAAGGGGGATTTATCTGAGGGATTGCGTTATCCGCCAGATAACACAATAGGGGGTGTTTATCCATCCCTAGGTAAACCTTATCTGGCGTTTTAATTTATCTGGTCCCTGAACGGATGAATAACAATTATAACTGGAGGTTAATGAGGTATCTAGAGCTTTCTAACCTCAAACAAGCCAATTTATTTACAAAAATCTTATTTGAATCTCAAGTTTGATTGTCTTTATTTTTGTACCTTCCAATGGATACCTATATTTGGGGATTTGTCTTCAAATAGCATCAACAGCGAAGATTCGTATCACAATTCGTGGAATGGAAAACAAGACCGTTTATACCAAGTAAGACCCCGTGTAGTTCACTTACCAATATGGGACGAGGGCGTATTTTTATTGAGGTTTCGGTTGGAGACAGATAGGTACGTTCTTCACATTCTAATGAAATTATGTCCACAACTTACTGATCACAATAATTCATTCATAATAATTCAGGTTCGAATTCGTATAAGTATGTATTTCTCTCTCGAGAAATTAAGCAAACAGCAAACGGCAAAAATGTGGTGGTTTCTTGTTTGCTGAGCTTGAAAAAAGAGGGACACTGTTGTGGAAATAACGTCAGGCTCGGCTTTTTTAAATTGTCGATCCATGAAGAAAATGTAGCTCCTTCTCTACTCAGTGGTAGCTCCATGTGTAAATCGCCCTTATTTTGTCGCCTACGGCGCCATCTGCCAAACAGAATTTATCTGTTGGATAATTTTATCCGCTAGGTGATTCGGCATTGTTAAACGACTCAAATTCTTTATCTGGTGTACAGCGCTATACTCAGTGTAGCTATCCTGCAGTTAATGTAGATAATTGATAAACTGTCCCTAAGGGTCTGTAACAGTAGGTACCACGTAACGATGAGCTGACCACAGGGAAAATTAGAAGTTGGGGTTTTTCCTAGAGCACAGAATCCGATCTAAATAGTTCCAAATTTATTGAGAAATGCGCCTACATAGGAATGTTGCTCATCGTCACATTATTCAATATTAAAAGTAGAGAGAATGTAAAATTGAAGAAGAGTAGAACAGTAGTAGCGGAGGTTTTTGAAGGTGTACAGAAGTAGTCGATGGGCTTGAAGTGACGTCGAATTGTATTTCAAACCCTCCACGGCGGACGGGACAGGCGACAGTCTGGACTGATACTGTCGGCAGATGACAGGGCCGATTGTAAGACGGGATGCGGGGCCTCATTGTGGATTCTCCCGGAGGTGTGAAGGAGGAAGGAGCCCGCGCGGAATACTCATTGGCTCCTGAAGGGGACATGAGCGGGACTTGGAGCCCTGCGATGACGGGCCGTTCAACTACTTGACTTGACCTGTTGGAAAACCCGAGTAGGTGGCCAACGAAGTTCTGGGTAGAGAAACAAGTTGGGTGACAGTGATGGGTAGACAGTACCCAGTAACTAACAGCTAATAACTAGTAGATTAGTTATTATAGTTGTGTATAGCATAGCATTCTATCACTGCTCTCTCTCTCTCTCTCTCTCTCTCTCTCTCTCTCTCTCTCTCTCTCTCTCTCTATATATATATATATATATATATATATATATATATATATATATATATATATATATAAATATATATATATATATATATATAATTTTTCATCAACAAATCAAGCACTCCAGAAGAAAGGACTACCTCGTTAAAAAGCACAAAACAAAAACGTCTTCCAACTTGGGTGTGGCACATGGCTTCCTCGTTTACCCATCATGAGTGTGTATAAATCATTGAAAAGTTTTAAAATTTAAATGATCTTGAAAAATTCCGCAGCGGAAAAGAGTAAATTAAGAGGTAGCGTGAAGTGTTATCATTGGTTAATTAGGAAACGGAAAAATGATCCTCAATGTAATTTACGTTTGTGCAAGCGCAGAATGAACTGATGAGTTGAAAGCAATGAAACAGTTACGGGACCTTCTACAACCTCAACCGCGCATTTGCTGACAATTTCATCAAAATCGGATGAAAACTGTGGAAAATAAGGTCATTACAAGTATTTCACGTTGGCGCGTGCGCAGTAGCTATTAATGATACAATCGTGTTGAATTCGATATGAGGTAATCACGTCATCTCTTTCCAACTATCATCCAAATTTAAGCAAAATCAAACGTCTGGAGTGTGAAAAAATGGAGCATAATGGAATTAACGTTTGCGCATGCACAGAGTGGAATATTAATTTCGCAACAATGAAACTGATAGGGGACCGTCTACACCCTAGCTCGCATATTTCCTGAAAATTTAATATAGACCGGATGAAAACTGTGGAAAATAAGCTTGTTGGAAGGATTTCATATTGGCGCATACGTAGTAGCTATTAATGATACAATTATGATGAAATTGATATAAGGTGATCAAATTGTCATCCTCCAACTATCATCCGAATTCGAGCGAGATCGGACGACTAGAACGTGAGAAAATGATGCTTGGTAGAATTCACGTTTGCGCATGTGCTAAGTGAGGTATTGAGTCAAGAACGATGAAACTGATAGGGGAACGTCCGCTCTCTAGCCCGCGCATCCCCTGAAAATTGGAACAAAAGTTGTTCAGAATGGTCTAAAACGTAAAATGCAAGTAGAAATTTTGATTTTGAAGACCGAAAATTCTTTTTCTCCCGATAGTGAAAACAATGCTACCGCTACCTTTCGGAAGACTCGGAAGCAAAATCACAAAAATTGCAAGAATCAGCCAAAAATCTCTTAATTTATATTTTTTTAACCAGATTACTATCAGACTAAGTTTATCAATGATGAGATAATGGCTAACTCAACTTCAAACAGGTGGACCGAAATGAGTATATAACCGATACGTCTTCGCTTAATCATATAAATTATATGAAATAATGATAGAAAAAAGGTGAATAAAATTCAAGACGAACGTGCTACCGTGAAAACGAAAAGTAACTCTTTTATTGTAACCCAAATATAACCTTCACTTTTTGACATTGAAAATGTCTTAGTCGACGGGTCAACCGGAAATTTTGTTACAGAAATTTTGTTGCGCAAAGAAAAAAACGTACGCAACCTATAAACAAGTTTTGTTGTTTTCTTTTGATATTCACGTACAACCAAGCCGTTGCTGAGGAAATGACTTCTTTAGTTTTCACCGGACAAAAATCGTTCTCCGCTCTTTGGAAAGCTCTCGATTTATTACGCATTACTTTCGTACTTGTTCTTCCATTCATGTCGTAGTTTTATAAAAACATTTAGTAAACAATGCCGCTTGTTTTTTGTCACTTGGTAGAGAAGTTCTGTGGTAAGATGGCAAAAGGTGATAAGTCAAATTTCTCACATTTTCAGGAGGGCAACTTTAAGTTTTGGTCCTGCCTGAAAAATCGGCTGTTTTCTTAAAAAGCAATTTTTCTCTACAGATGATTTGAAATGACATCTGATAATGAGATCCAGTCGAGTACCTATTTTTTTGTCTTCACAATCGTTGTCTATAAACCGTTTTCGGATCGATGTACCTACTTATCACATTCTGCCAACTTCATGTGAAGATGGTAAAACATAATTCATGTGTTTGTACTCTTGTTGCCTGTACTACCGTGTTTCCATGGAGTCAGTCAGACTAATTACTAGATTTATCACTTTTTGCCATCTGAGAAAAAGTAAGATTTTTTAAACTTTAGAAGGCTATATATCATATATCTTCTGATCATTTCATGTCATTTCCATTCTTTCAAATAAATTTTGTTTTCAACAGATGACCAAAAACGATAAAATTATTCATCATATTTCGCCATCCTTAATTTGACGGTTTTTGACTTATCACATTATTGCTACTATTTATAACTGTTGAAGTGGTTGTCGTAGAGACGTAATATTTTGACACCACCTAGCTACCATCTTTAGCAACTTTGCTGTGTATAAATCTCTATTTTGGGAAAGAAGTGACTTATCATGTTTTGTCATCTTACTACAGAGTTAATCTTGGTTATAGTAATTGTAGACGCGCACCATAACAGAAAACTACCTACCTGTGAATTCATATTCGTAGAATTGCATCGTCGAGACTGGCTTACAGCAAATTCGGTAATTGTGTGTCAATAATTATTTTATGTTTTCTAATTGTTATTTTATTTAAAACAATAAAAAACATTGAAATTACTGAGGCATTTTCAGTGGTCATAGCTCTTCTATCATAAGAGAAAAAGTACGAGCGGCCTACCGCGTTTTTTTAGTACGAGTCATGGAGAAGCTACCAACATGAATGCCCTATAAATTTGGTAGAGTAGTAACTATTGCGCATGCGCGAAACTAATATCGATTGACACAGGCAAAACTCCGAATCTAATGAACGATTTTGATGCAATTTTCATTGTTTAAGCAGGATAGCTTATAGACGATTCCTTATAACCTTCATTGCCGTCACTTAATAGAAGTCTGTGCGCATGTGCAAACGTTAATTTATCATAAAGTTGATTTCTTATCACCTATTGGTCCGATTTCGTTCAAACTCGGGGGTTAGATGGGTGTATGTTCCAGGAAAATTCCCTATGAATTGTATCGCTATTATTGGAGTTATAAATATTGCGCATGCCCAAAATTAAAACTACTCGACACAGACAAAACTCTGAGACCAATGGACTGATTTTTATCAATTTTTCAAGGATATTGCGGTTTGGCTCCTCGACGTTACCCTACAAATTTCATTGCCGTTGGATAATAGTAATCTGTGCGCATGCGCAAACGTTAATTTCTTATAACGTCGACTCTTACTCTGTTCTCCAACTAATTCTGTACGTCCGTGTTACAATATGTGAAGAAGCTTTACTGCCCACTCTACTTGGCCGACTTTTATTTTTGTTTATTTTTTTTAAATTGTTACCTATTATTATTATTATTTATTTTTTTTTTTTGTTTAATTCAAAGGTTCATTATTGAAAACAATAAACCGAAATGACAGCTTCAGTGACTCACTCCGTCCCCAATACCAACACTGCCATTCATATTCTATGTAGCATATAAGTTGTTAATAATGTAGATAACGTGATTCCGACAACATCCTGATGATTAAATTTCACATTGGTAATTGTGAATCTTGTAGCAAAAAAAATCCGTGAAGCTAACTACCTCAGGAGGTACCCAGTCTTCCTTCTGTGGTCTTCCTAATTGAAATTACCAAGACGCACTCGACATTTACATTTTGTTGTGGACACCGCAGGAATCTTTTGCAAAGCGCTGATGACTAAATTAGCTACGCGCTCCTCGGAGACATCGGTTTTTTCCTGGATCGTGACCAAAACGAGTTAATCACGGTTTTATTTTTTCGTTTTTTCATTATTTTTTAAATGATTACCCACTAGGGAGGTAATGATATGAAATAAGTAATAAACAACGTTTCCTGATGATAAATAAGATGAGAGAACGACTATTTTTACCTCATTAGTCGTGGGACACACTTCACTCGGTTCGTTCGGGGGTCTTTCATGATGAGGTGAAACAAAGAACTGAAAACTCAGTGGAAAGTCATTTAAAAGAGGGAACAAAAATTGCAAAGACTGCCTAGTTGGGTGTGACATATATAGCATCCTCGTTCCGTAGTATGAATGTATAGATCATTGAAATGAGTTTAATCATCTAAATAATCAAATAATGGAGAACAGTAAAACAAGATGTAGCAGCATAAAACGTCAAAATCGGTCAGTTAAGAAACGAGAAAATGATGCTTGAGGTAATTTACGTATGAGCATGCGCAGAATCAAGTAATGATTTGATAACAATGAAATTGGTAAGGTTCCATCTAAAGCCCGCACATTCCCTGACAATTTCATCAAAACCAGATGAAAACAGTAAATATCAAGCTGGGTGCTAGGATTGCACATTCGCGCTTGCGTAACAGCTCTCAATGGAATTATCAACAGATACCAATATTTGCCGTTTTTCTGAACACTATATCTGATTTTATATTTTTTCCACGGTCGCGTTCCTCTAACTAGGAACAGCCGTAAGTTTTCGGGATCGTTCCCATTTCTCGTCCTTTAAAGAAATAACTTGTATCAACTCTGGAAACAATTTTGATGAAACTTCCGTACTTGAATCACAATAATCCACACATTATCACGCGTGTTTAGTTTGGAGTCATTGCTTGAGACAAAGATCTGCAAATATCCTTCATATTATAGATCAAAATTGTCTAAAGAACTATATTTAGGTATGAGTAATCAGACTTTCGAATGGCAACAGCGAACACAAATAGGACCGAAATTGGGAATAGAAAAAAGAATTTCCCAATATTAGAAATTAGCAAACCGAATTCGGAAGAAACAAAAAGAAATGCACTTATCTCTTTAATTACCAAATCTCTTCTCAAAATAAATAAAAACTAGGAACATTTATTGAAACGATTGATAATATACGAATCGGATTTGTGTAGACACAGTTATTATTATTTTTTATTACGTTGGGTGGTCCCTCATCTCCTGTGTCAATTCTAACAGGTGTTACCCAAATTGACGAAGCATTGCCTATATGACAGCTTCAGAGGGACCTCCTGAAAATAGGAAGTCTCAACTCTGTACGTTAAAGGTAAACCATCATAAGTGCTCCCCTCCCCTTGATAATAGATGACAATAAATTATGAAAACAATTTAAGGTACAGAACTTTATTCCAATTGAACTTTATTACTTGTAACGAACTTAAAGCGCCCCAGAGGTGCAATGGAGGCCTAAATCCTCACTCATAGATAGAGTACTCATCCGCACTCATTTAGGTACTTTTACGGTAATGAATTATTGCCTATTGAATCATTAAGCCATCTCTATACCATTTTTTAACTGCAGATTATGTAGATATGACTGTTCTATCCGTCGTACCTACGATATAGTTATGGCAAAGCTCGAAATAGCGTGGGGAACCTTACGAAATTTCTTTTCAGGGAAAATGGTTCCATATCGGTCCCCACTTTTAAAAAAGTATATTTTCAAAAATTGATAGGTAGCGGTGAACATATTCTCTTTATTGATGAAAAACTTGAGGTTTTGAGGTTTCCAAAATAGTTTTTAACTTTTAAAAAATATCGAAATTTAGACAAAACGTCGAGATTTGAAAGCGGAGTGTTACACCTGTTGGTAAACTCGCTAATGGTAGTCAATTACCGTGACGTAGTACAGGAGATGAATAGAAGAAAAGAAAAAGATGTTCTTTTCGTATTTCGTAGCACCGTGAGCTATTCTTGGAGACACCCCCAGTTGGTGAATCACGATGTTTTGATGATATCGCTTTGGCATTGCATTCCTACCTCGGCCGTGTACGGACTTAAAACTTAGCCGTTCAAGCTGTGAACTTCAACGAAGAACAAACCAGCTCTTAAACATTTACTTTTCTTTCCCCGTATTATTTAACTTGGTATTTTCTTTTGATGCTTGGAAAGCATCCTGAAAGTAGTAACGGGGTGCGCATGCTCCCATCGTTGGCAATTTGCTCCAAGCTCTCCTCCGCCGTCTCTCCACACTTCCACAGCCGTCCAAGCATATTAAATGCCTTTCCTTATCGCAGATAATGCTTTAGGCAGGAAAAAAGAAGTCCGTCGAGATTTACACGCAGGCACTTGGGTGGGCGACATGGCGACCCAGGATCTCCTGTATCAAACCCCTACCCATCTGTGGACAACATAAAAGCGGAAAGTTCCGAGAAGCGAACCTTCCCATCTCCAAACGGAAAAGACTTGCATATTATATCAAACGGTTTTTATCGTGAGAGTTCTTGTCTCTTCTTTTGTTTTTCACGCGGAGAGGTTTCGTGAATCGTGTACATTCACGCATATGGTGTGACGACGGTGTTCTTCAACCGATGGAAGACGTGTTAGGAAGATCTTGTACAAGATGGATGGGGACAGCGTGTCAAGTACCTTGTTGTGTTCGAGGAGCGTTGAAAAAGTTTAACTCTCGTCTTTGGTCAAGTGCAGATGATAAAAATGCGGATTAACCTGTTCAGAATGTTTCATGTTAATTGTTCGGTCACTCAACTTTGGTATGCATCACGAACTCGAGGGCTGTATTTCATACCTGTACCTACTGTTTATTTTCTAAATCGTTGCTGAAAGGTGGAATATGTGTCCTCCCAGAAGTACCTTCAATACCTCCCGAGATTGAAGTGAAGTTGTTGGTACTCCTTGCGGAATTCAACAACTATCAGTGCTGTAGGGGTCTATTCAAGATTAGCGACCAGAGCTGTTAAAAAACGAATTGCAATTACTATTAATTTTCCACTTACTTTAGGAAGAAAGTAATTGCAATAACCATTACAATTCCTGTAATGGGAATGGTTTGAAGCAATCACTTATTCCAATTACATGTAATTGGAATGGTTTTTTTCCGATAACCATGGTAGTATATCCATTCATTGCTCACTACCTTTTCTATAATGTGTAATCGGAAGGACCCATTAGGTTCCCAATAACATGTGATGGTTATTAAAAAAAACCATTACCATTTTATGTAATTGGACTAAGTAACTGCTTAAAACCATTCCGAATTACAGGAATGGTAATGGTAATTGCAATTACCAGGTTGAAAATAGGTATACCTACCTAATCTTCTTACTGACTGTACTAATTTTATTGCATTAAAGAAAAAGTGATTGAAATAGGAATCATCAAGTAACCTAACAATTCTGTAAGTGGTCCTTTGACATTGAAGTAACGTTGGATTGTTGTCGCAGACAGCATCCACGGATGTGATATTTGTTGCAGCAGGGATATTGAGAACTGTTTACATTTCATTGCAAATTGTACAGCGTTCCGTTCTATAAAGGAGGTATTTCAAGAACTTGGGATTGGTTCAGGATGTGTAGGTATGTGGTAATGGTCGTTTAATTGAGTTAATTGTAGAAAAAAGACGCAGTAAAATATGATAATAAAATACAAATTAAAGGTTTGTTTTAAACTACGAACATAAGTATCACTTGAAAATGGAAAAATAGCATTTACTCGTTGTTAGGACGTTCCTCTGAAGCTACGTCTTATAGGGAAGACTTCGCTAGTAAGGGGACGCTTGGGTCATTTCACGAAAAGTGGCAAATCTGGCCTTACAAAAAAACCTGAAAATTACTTCAGCTAAAAATTTTTTTTCCCACAGTTGTGTTCTGTTCAACACTAGAAGCCAAATGCTCAAAATCCTCTTCATACAAACGTCTTGTTCTCATGATGCCACCATTTTGAAAAATGAAGTTGGCACAGGTGTGAGGTGGTCACAGAGAAGAGATCAAATGACAGATTGAAACTCTTTATTTTTTAAATTAATTTATTGAAACAAGTGAAAACTTGAAAGTAATCGAGAAACTAACACTTCATGGCAAACCTATCCTATGCAAAATTGAAAATTAGGATCTTTCAAGACATTCTTATAATAGACTAGAATCAGGTAGCTCCTTCAAGAAAATACTAAGTACTATGACGTCCTAAAAACTGCCAAAAAAGCTAAAAATCCTAAATTTTTTTTGAATTGAAGAACCTTTTTTAGAACGATTTTTTTGCCATAAAATTGGTAAAACTCAAAGTGCTCAAATTTCAAAATAATATAACGTTATATTTATGATGCAATAATTTACGAAAATTCTCTGACACGACCTTGCTGCATGACTGGATTTTTAAAAATTCATGGATATACCGTAACTAAACAGTTACAGGTAAATTGATCGTCTGAAACGATCGTATTTATACTGAAAACTGGTAAATTTACATCTAGACAAAGTTTGGGTACGGTTTGCTGTGGCAGTCCATGAACAGGACCAAAGTAATATGAAACAGACCAAACTACCCATACAAGTATATATTATATGCGAACACCACATAGGGTATTTGAAACTGTAAACAAGATGTTTAGTAAAACTGGGGGGGAGGGGGGGGGGGTGGCAAACAGGAATCATCTTCAACCTTGCAAGGTCGTTAGGTAACGTAGAGAAACCGCCTTGAAAAGTTCCTGGATATTCGGCGGCCGGTCAAATGAAGGAGTTGATGAGGTCAGAGAGGTTCATCTGATTGCGAATTCAGCTGCGCGCTCCACCAGAAAATGAACGTCCTCGGAACGTAATAGTAAGTTCTATGGGGTTAAAAATCCGCGGGGGTCTTGCCTTGCAAAACGTCTTCTCCTTGACGCCATCTCAACAATCCCTCCAAAAATGAGAATCAATTAGAACCTGGAGATCCAAGTCTCGTTCATCCGTGAGTGTTACAACTCAATGTCGAGAAGCAAGTTCATCTAGATACTTCGGCTATGCAATCAGGTCCAGTTGGTTGGAGCCGGAAACTGCCTGACCTTTCAAGAACGGCTTCCGACAAATCAGAAGTAGTGTGAAGCACTAGGTTATACTGGTTTTGTGACGCCGGGACGTTTACATCATCAAATCACGCTTTATACTTCAAATCGCACCCATATTTGATCTTAGGCTCGTTCCATCCTTGGCGAGTACCTATTTCTCAACAGAATTTTAAGAACAAAATTCATCTCGATGAATTATTTGGGGAAACAGTTCGGTTGCTTGGAGCCAAAAACAGCCTGACCTTTCTGAATCCAATAATCAGTAGCAGTTTGAAGCACTACGTACTGATATTTGCAACCCCAAGGGATATAGATCAAGCTTTGGCTGAACACCCGTTGGCCAAACACCAGTAAAAATTCAACTAGGTTTTGCCAATACGATAACTCGTTCCGGCAACTGACCCAAGTGGCTGCACAAATATATATATATATTGTATACAAATACAATATATATATATAATATATATAGATATATATATTATACAATATATAATATATATATATATATAAATAAACAAATTTATATATATATAAAATTCTCGTGTCACAGTTTTTGTTGCCATACTCCTCCGAAACGGCTTGACCGATTTTGATGAAATTTTTTGTGCTTATCCGGTATCTATGAGAATCGGCCAACATCTATTTTTCATCCCCCTAAATGTTAGGGGTAGTCCACCCCTAAATTTTTTTTTTTTTTTTAGACAAAATTTTTAATTTCTATTTTAATTAACGTCTGCCAAGTTGGGTGGGCAGTATAACTTCCTCAAGCGATCGAAGCGAGCAGCATCCCCCACAGAAGTTAAACCTACCCTTAGAAATTAAGTGAAAATATATCAAAATTATTATTATTATCTCGGCCATGGATACGACTGTCCCGAAGAACGCAAGTTAAATCTTTTCTTTCTCTAACTACTTTTCTGTGATCAAGAATACAATTCGAAATATCAGATTTACTTACTTTTCATCTTTTATTTGTGAAATTTCTATTCTAAATTTATTAATCTATCATATAGTTCAGTAGAACCGAACAATCAATAAGTGCATTTATATATATATATATATATATATATATATATATATATATATATATATATATACATTTATATTTATGTTATAGGAGGTTATTTGTGCAAGGTGTAATGAAGTGTATATGTAGACCAGATAATATTAGAGAAATTAATACAAATCAGTAAAGTTGGAAAAATGTTTATATTAATATATTTTGATTTTCCATTGACTGTTGTGAAGCGATTGGCGATTTCTGAGAGGTTAATCATAACATCCTTCCCTTATGGTCCTGATAGAACGTTTCCCAACAACTTATCGGCACTTCCGAATACTGCCTTTATGGTTTCCGCTTACAGTCAGTAGATCCTAGCTTGATACTTTTGATTTTCAAAGGTTTTTAAACACTATCCTCAAGATACATGATAGAGTGTGACTGTAGAGCTGCATAATTATGTAGTCAAGATGAAAGGCTTCAGTACCATTAGTCATCCTAATTGTATTGAATGCAGGAGTTGCACCCCACATCTGAGGAGGCATGTTTAATAACCCATACGAGTTAACGTTCTTCCAACGGAGTTCTACCGAAAACGTTCGACGGGGAGCAACTCGCTCAACCAATGCTTCCCTGCTTTATAGACTTAATTCTAACCTCTTAAAATCAATAAGCTCTAATTTGAAGGAGCAAGTTTAGATCGATGCTTCATTAGTTTAACTAGCTCCAGCTGATTGGGACTGAAAACTTGGCCTTTTTGAGTGACTTCCGAAAATTCAGATGCATATTGAAGCACAGGGTACTGAAATTGTTACGCCAAGGAGTTTACAGTTTACAAAATTAAATATGGAACATGTTTTATTCTCTAAATCGCATCCAATTCGTTACAGTCATGCAATCAGCTCCGGTTGGAAGGCGCCGAAAGCAACCTCACTCTGCTGAAAAGGATTCTGGAAAATCAGAGGCGGTTTGAAGCTATAGGTAGGTGCTGGTTGTGTGCTGGTGAAATGTAACCACAAACAAAATTTGAAGGATTTCAGCCAACTTCCGTTTTTTCTAGAAATTATTTGAACTTACTCAGGACATTTCACGGAAATTTGAGCTAATTTTTGATGAGCATTTTTTGAAATATTTTTCATCCATTGAGCGATGGTTATTATGTTTGTCAACAATTTTCTCCAATATTTGTCTTACATTTATGTTACCATACATGAATTATGCGAAGATTTGTTCTATAAGTGGTGATGTAACTTACAAGAACTGTTTTCTTCCCCTGAAATACGTGCCAAGAGCCATCCTCCTTTGTTGATGTTTTTACCTTCCGGGGAAAAAAATTACACATAATTTAATGCATTGTGAGTGAAGACGACTGTAACGTCTTCAGGACCAGAAACTCTTCTCCTTGGAATCAACGTAAAAAAATCACGGGAAAATCGACCCCACAAAATCATTGGTTTATAGAGAGTTCTTTTCATGAAAGCCCTTGTTTCCTTTGGAAATCTTTGCTTATTCATCATAAAAACAATTTACAGCAAAAATAATAAAAGTAAAAATTAACTGAACAGGGATTTCTCGTAAAGCTCATCTTTTCGTTTATTATTTTCTAAAATGAACCTTTGTAATCGACCAAGAAAAAAAAATTTCAACACCCCTCAAAATTTGTTAGTTTACGTTTCAAGTTAAGCAGAATCCAAAAATCGGAAAAAAGAGGGGAAAAAAATCCGTCTGTCCGCCGTACGCCACGCCGTCCGAAGCTTTTCTCAAAAAGTATGGGACCAAACTGTAAGAAATTTGGCTTAAAATCATTAATCGGGGATGTGCCAGTAACATTAATTGGGGGATGTGCCAGTAACATCGGCATCGCTTTTGATCAACACTAATGGGTAGAACCTAAGTGCTGATATATTCAAATCGAAATCTTGAAATCATTCAAGATTCACACGTAGAAGCCGGGAACCTTGGTTGAACCGTGTGTGAAACAAGTGTGTTCTATCCGTAAAGGGCTCAGAGTTACTTCTTCACGTCGAGAATGGGTAATTGAATTGTCCGGTATAAGTTTCGTCCTACGATGAAGACCAAGGAAGAACGTCCTTCTTTAGTTCCCACAACTTTCGGTTATCCATATCTCGCCATTTTGTTTAACATTCAGTCCACACAACACGTTTTATCGTTGATGTATAGTCGGAACGAATGTGCAGGTGAGATGAAACAGTTTCCTTACCAGCATTTTTGGCAGCGCTATCAGCGCTATCATTTCCAATGTCCTGGAGTCCAACAAAAAATGAAAACGATGACAATTGTATCAGCTGATAATATATTTCCAATGGAATTCTGACTTCCCGAAATCGAGTTTATTATAACTTCTGTATCCTATTGGGCTTGTGAAGCGTAGGTAGGTAATCACCTACTTCAATAATTATATTAATTTATTAAATTATTGATTAGTAAATACTTAGAAATTACTCTTAATTACATTATTATTTCTATTTCAACAACAGAAGGTAAACTACTTCCGAGTCTACCAAGATCGGAACGTTTAAGCCAATTTTCTAAGAAAATTTGGCTATTGCAATGAATCCAAAATTTTCTCCATGGAAATTCGTTTTGAAATTCCTTGAGTTTAACTCTTTTTGATATGTGAATTTAGAGTTTGATCAAAAAGTTCTGGTTCTTTTCAATTTGCGCGCAGAGGGTCGTTGAAACTTCTCGGTGGTCTAAGCGCTGCTGTTTCTGAGTCACCTGGTTATTTTATATTGCTGTAATATTCTCAGTTCGTGTGTTATTCTAACCTGTTTCTGAACCTCCGGGGCTAATTTATTTCCTAATCGACTCACGTTGCTGAAATTTAACGGAGCTCGTTCAGGACACCTCAAAAACAATTACAAGGTTTGGAGGATCACTGAATAGCTGATGGGGCTTTTGAGGCTAATTTCTTTCCTTTTCAACCTGCCGTTTTACTAAGCTTTTGTTTTGTCGTTTGACGTTTTTAAAAAAATTTTCAACATTCATCTACTATAAACCGTAAAATTGTGGGGTCCTGAGCTGTAAAGGTGTGAACCGTTTTGGGAGGCACGAAGTTTTGATCATCTACTAGATATTTATAGACCGATGATATGCGTAGAAGGGCTATCTAATACATAAATAATAAACCTTTGCGTAATAATTTGCAGCGGTTTTTTTTCTTAAGTTTTTTTAGTTTCTTTTCCCCCGGGATGTTTGGATGGAAACATTTTGCAAGTATTGGCTTCACGGGGTTTGCTTCATCTACGCGCTCGCTTTCAATTTTCAGTTTGCATCAATACATTTATAGAAGCTGATCTTTTCAAAATGAACAAACTAACCGTTTCTGTTGGATGCTTAAAAGAAAATAATTTCATCATATAATGTTTCTCTAGAAACACTACTTTACGGTCACATTTTCGTTCCCAGATACCGTAACGCTACATTGTGTTTTCGGGATGTTATGTCATGGCTAAAGCATGTTCCATGCTAATCTCAAATGATCCGTTCCACCACGGAGAATTATTAATTAACTCAGAGTTAATCGACTAATCTCATTGATATTTTTGGGGGAATAATCCTGATTCTGGATTAACTCCCCTATTGCTCTTTATGATGAAAGGCAGTTTCTAACTGAATTAGTTGTGGAATTGGCCCCTGAAATTTGGCACTTTATTTCTAGGACAATCTGAGTTGGGTTATACCTGCATGCGGGTAGGGAAAACCGATGACGGGAATCATCGCTAATGGTGATTCAGCTCATCTCAGTTTCCAACGACGCAGGACCTCGAGCTCCCGAATAAATTCCGCTACCCGACCGGTGAGTCGAGAGAGAGGCTCCTGTGTGTACGTAGATGACTTGGGAAGAACATTGTATCAACTCAAGAGGAGATGAGATGACGTCAGAGCGGCGAACGGTCGCATTGTCGAAGATGATGAAGGCTATACGGTAAAGCCCAGGCGTGGGCGCGGCCGTTATCCCCTGTGACTGTGACTCCGATCCCGCGAAAGACCGCTAACCTCAGAGCACGGCCAGTGGGAAACTCTTCCAACGGCTATTCATCGGAATAGAGACAAATACTATTGATGATCTAAGTTCTAACTAACTAAATACCCTGGATGAACTAACGTCAAATGATATGACTATAGAATTCTTAAAAATTATAGATCAGTACTCACGCAGTGAGCTGTAGTTAAGTATTTCCTTTTAAGTAGATTAGTGTTTCACAAGGAATGACGAAATAAGATTTTCGGGGGGACGTCCAACGCTTGAACGGAGCGTTTAAAGCTCACTCAGCTGATCCCAATGGTTCGGCAAGTGAAAATTATATTCTAACTGTCTTACAAAAGCTCCGTTCCAAATTTCAGCTTCGTAGCATAAATAGCACAGAAATTGGTCATAAGAGCAAAGAGCTTACTCAGCTGATTGGGGAGGTTTGGCAAGTTAAAATCCTATTCTATCTCACAGAGGTTAAGTTCCAAATTTCAGCGTTGTAGCATAAAGCATAGAAATCGGCGTTAAGAGCTCACTCATCTTATTGGGTCGGTTTGGCAAGTTATAATCCTATATAATATGTCTCAAAGTAGTTCCGTTTCAAGTTTCAGCTTCTTAGGATAAATAGCATAGAAATTAGCAGTAATAGCTCACTCAGATTATTGGTGTGGTTCGGAAAGTGAAAATCATATATTCTACCTGTCTCACAGAGTTTCCGTTCCAAATTTCAGCGTTGTAGGGCAAAGCATAGAAATTGGCGATAAGAGGTCACTCTGCTTATTGGGGTGATTTGGCAAGTTATAATCCTGTATGTGTCAAACTAGTTCCGTTTCATTTCAGCTTCTTAGGATAAATAGCATAGAAATTGGCGTTAAGAGCTCACTCAGATTATTGGGGTGGTTCGACAAGTGAAAATCTTATTCTACCTGTCTCACAGAGGTTCCGTTCCAAATTTCAGCGTTGTAGGACGAAGCATAGAAATTGGCGTTAAGAGCTCACTCAGCTTATTGGGGTGGTTTGACAAGTTATAATCCTATATGTCTCAAAGTAGTTCCGTATCATTTCTGCTTCTTAGGATAAATAGCATAGAAATTGGCGTTAAGAGCTCACTCAGATTATTGGGGAGGTTCGGCAAGTTAGAATCCTATCCTAATTGGCTTACAGGGGCTCGTTGGATAAATATCCGAAAAATGTGATTTTTTTAAATGATGAAATCAGCTAACGCTGCTGATTATCAATGACGATGTTCGCAACCGCTTTATTTTTAATGACTAGCTGATAATTCTGCGACCCATCCCGTCTAATTCAGTCCAGCCGTTCTCGAGTTAAAGCGCTTTACACATACATAAATAACGGACAAAGTGAATACAATAGCCTTTTTTTTTTTTTTTTTTTTCTTTTCAGAAAATCCACTAAAACGTCACGAAATGTTTCAGTAATTTTCACGTAAAACTTACAAAACGAAATTTATGAAGATATTCATGATTTTTTGGATTTTACTTGATTCCTTGATGTTTTGATCAACTGAGTAGAGCCTGAGACGAAGGTTTTCCCTTTCGAGTTCTGAGATTTGAAATTTAAATTAAGCCTACCCCAATCAGTTGCTTTACAAGACGTCCTAATGATCTGACCTACCTGTTGATGGGGTTTTGGACAATTTCATGTCGTATCCAACTGACTTCTGGGACTATGGCTTCGCAAGCATTACGAGCTCTGAAGGGCTTATTACTGAAAGGTGTCTGAAGCAAACCTGTTTTTTATTCAAGGATCACATTTGAAATGGAGCCTCCTGGAACTGCTAGTACTTTCGAAGCTGTAATTTTAAATGGAGCCTCTTAGAAACGACTGCTTTATAACAGCAATCAGCTGAAGGGTATTTAAAATAGGGATATTTCATTTTCAACTTACGCGAACGAAATTTGAAATAGAGCCCTTTTAGCCCTCAGCTATTTGCAACCATAACAAGCCTTGACTCTAACGCGGAAATCAGCTGAGATCGGCCTGAGGTTTTATTTTCTATTCAACTTGAAAAAATAAAAATAAATAAGTTTGTAAGCCCTCTACGGATAGTTTTGCTTTGCTACAAAAGGCCCTCTACCGCCCTGAAACGCGTAGGCGTTGTTATCTCCTAGTCATCTTACGGAGCTGTAGTGTGAAATGGAGCCTTACGTTGCCCGATCTTAGAACCGTACCGAAGGCAATTCATTGCGAAATACATCTGGGGGCTCCCAGTGGTTGAGGATGAAGATCGTCTGGCTGATTTGCTCGATTTTGGTGATGATAGGGAGAAAATGTTGAATTTATTTCATTTTGTTACTAATGCACTAGCACTTCGATCAATTGCGCTCACCGAATAGGTGTCTGATATGTACAGCATTAGCATTGTATAGTGTACAACAGGATAGGCTTGTTGTGGATATTGTACGAGTACCACAGGTATAGCGTGGATGTTATGGATTCATGACGGATTATTATTATTTATATTAATTTCATATCGATGACCTCGTTTATTTTTCATGTACTTCATTAAGCTGTAATGCCCTGTTAACTAGATTAGGAAGAAGATATTTGACTTATTTCTTAGCTATTATATATTTTTCTAATGATAATGTGTAAGTGGACCTGAACTCTTTGTAATAATCATTGATTTAATACAATACATAACTTACTACTACTACTGCTACTGTTATCTCCTAGTCTTCTTACGGAACTTTAGTGTGAAATGGAGCCTAGGAACTGCAGCTTCGCAACAACTCGGCGCCTTAAATCCCTGATCAGCTGAAGGGGGATCTGAGAAGAACGTATTTGCTATTCAACTTATGGAGGTGAAATTTGAAATAGAACCTCCTTAACAGAGTCTCTCGGGTACCGCTGCTTTCCACGAACTAAATCACTCTCGACGAAGTTGTGGAAACCCATTTCAAAACGGAAGATAGTGAAAAACGTTGTCTATTTCCACGAAAAATAAAGAGTTACAATGTAAAATCGATTTCGACGGTTAGGGCATCATCAGTAACAAACAATAACGGATTCCTAAGTTATTCTTTGTTACTGATGATGGTCTAACCGTTGAAATCGATTTAACATTGTACTCTTTATTTTTCGTGGAAATAGAGAACGTTTTTCACTAACTTCCGTTTTGCTGCTTTCCACTTATATGCATGGCTCCCTTACGTCACGATTAACTTAGAGGAGGCTTAGGCAAAGTTATTTACTATTCAACTTACGAAGATGGATCCACCTGAGATCTGCTGCTTTCCAACAATTACACGCCTTAACTCCCTTATCAGCTGAGGAGTGTCTGAGGCATAATTGCTCATCACCTTAAGAATCGCTAATTTTAAATAGAGACCCATGTAACGCTGCTTTGCACAACAAGGCTTCCTAACGTCCTGATTAGCTGCGAAAGAACTCAAGAAAAAGGAAAGAAAACTTGGTATAACAACCCTTTGTTATGAGGTGGTTCATGAAGTAAAAATTCTCTTCGGGCTATATTTATAACTTACATTAAATTATTGATGGTTGAGGTGTTGTCTTGATCACCTCATCTGATGTCACACTTATTTCCCCTCATGACCAAGGACTCTTTTTATTTCATTAAGACGTTCTGACTCACCAAAAATAGATTCGTCCGCGCGGGGGATCACGACTGGGACCTCGGTTATTTGGCTTATCTCTCATCTATCCTCTTCCTTTTCTTATTGCGTCGATATGATCCGGGTTTCGCTAACTTGCAGCGTATTGGGCATTATGCTTTGTGAAGGATCTTCTTGAGCCATATATTATCGCTTCCAGTTCAATTTCCCACCCAAGAATAAAAGTTTATTTAAACCTTAACCACAGAGTTGTATTGTGCTTATAGAGGGAAATTGGAAAATTTCAATGTTCAAGATAGCACTTTGGAAGAAACATTAGAAATTGTGATGCACTAATAAAAGTTCTATTCGAAAACTGAGCAAAAATTATTGAATAAGTTAAGAATAAATAGCAAATCTTTTTTTCCTAGACTACTCGATCAAATGTTACGAAATTCAGTTCAACCATCAACTCTTGGCCGCGGATGTGCCAGAAATCTCAAAATCACTTTTAATCAACCATAAAAAATAAAATTTTTGGAAGGACATAAAAAAAACTTCAATGTGGCCCTCTATCAAATTTTAACTTTTTACGGTGATCAGGAGAGATTTCAGCTCTCCAAGTTGATTAAGATGGGACCCATAATTTCATTTGCCTCTCAATATGACTAGACTCCCTTTCATTATATTTCCGCATCCTAAAGTTAACGAAATTTTTGCTAGTTTTAGGGTCAAATTTTCGTTCTAATCTAGTGTTTGGGCAGTTAGATCAGGCAATAACTGCTATACCTACGGAAGACGTTAATTTTTAATTTTTTCCTGACTTTCGGTTGGGAATTTCCTTAGATTTTTTTTTTTTTTTTTTGCCTTCATTAACTTCAACGTTTCACCATCACCAAGTATTTTTCTCATGACATAATTGGGAAACGCTGAGTAATTTGGGAAAATTTGAACGAAACTGCCAGCTTAATGCACAAAATTAAAATATCTCGTCTTTTATAAATTCCTGGTACCTACCTTCATAAAAGTGGGAAAATCAGGATTTGATTTGGATTAGACTTCCAAATAGGCCTCTTCGAATTAAGGGTTTTATTGCCACCTCCCAAATTCTCCCAACTTCTTCCAAGTCGGTGAAAACTGAAGAGGGGAGTCTCCTTCCCCCCACCCCGCACTCTTTAGCGACACCCCTAGGTAAAATACCGACGAATAAATAGATACGTGCTGGTAAACACATGAAGAAGAAAGAGTAATATTTACCGAGTAGAAGATGAAAGAAAATAGTTTACTTTTGCAAGAGAGATATATGATGTTCGCTGGACTTGTTTTTTCTCTTGTTATCAATCTTCTCCTCAATCAGTAGCTTACAAACGGGTTGTCGTGAAGATTGTGTATATGTGATGGAGATTATCTCAGATTCTTCTGATGATTTAATGTAAGCTTGTCTGCAACCACTCTTAGAAAAAATTTAAACAGATCGGGTTTCTGCTCAGATCAATTGTCTAGATGCTAGCTTCGCTCGCACCTCAAAAATACATAATATCAAGTACTCATTAACTTAGTTAAAATTCAGATTCGTGTAAATATAGATTAGTATCTTGTCGAGACTATTTGAAACTTGAAACTGCAAATAGCTTTTCATTCGTAGGTACTGTACCTAGATATAGCCGCTTCGTAAAATTGTACTACAAGGAGTTAATCCGCACGATCTCTGAAAAATTCATCAAAATCAGCCCATTAATCTTGGAGTTTCACGTGTGTCGGAGAAATTTAGTTTTGCATGCGTAAAGTTATTACTCAACCTATCACAATAACATTTTTACACCTTCCTGAAACTTATTTACCCAAATACCCATCAAATCTATATGAGCACTCGCCATTATTGATCTGGCGACAATGAAATTTATAGAAGACCATCTAGGCGATAACCAGCACAATCCCTAAAATTGTCATCGAAATTGGACTAATATGTAAATAGTTTTGAGCGGAAAAAGGAAATGACACAGGCACACAAGCAGACTGACACTCAATCAAAATTGATCAGCAAGCTCTCTGAATGGGGAATTTTAATGGTTATTTTTTATTTGATCAATAGGAAGTGCTGAACGAGAGCTTTCCAAAAAGGTGATATGTGATAGGTATCTGACCAGTAATACTGTTCTTGATTTTCATCCTCCACGATGACACCACGGCCTCCGCACGCCTGGGGGGGGGGGGGCTCCAGCTGACTTGCGCTACTACGTCAGCTTAATCTTCCTACCTGTTTATTGTCCGAATTAAACGGTCTTTTGAGCAGAAAATTGGTACCAGGAGGTTTTCAATTGCGCTGAATACGAATTTGACGTCAAAAGTGTGAAATTCCAACACATGAAAGTTCCCCATCGCAATACATAAGTGGCCATTTTGATTTTGGAAGACAACATTTTTGTGTTTTTAATCTCTTGCTCGAACACAAAGCTTCCCTTACACAGGCAAGTCTTCAAATTCAGTCAAAAAATTCTCAAGAATGTTTCGTAAAGAAAACATAATTTACTTGCACTAAAATATACCTTTATTTCATGTGAAACTTATGTATCGACCAGTTTATAGCCCCCAAGCAATACCTACAGACAGGCATCTCGTACTAATGGAATAATCAGTGCGTAACTTACATCGATCTTACCATATGACTGACCAATGATAACTAAAGGCTTCTGAGTACCGAGTAGGTAAATATGATTCGGGGATCGTTCAAACAGGAATGGTGAAACTTTAATACAACGCTAAACAAACCACATAGCGTTCAAGTACCGATCGAGAATCGTTCTCATTTAGCTATAGTTTAAATTCTTGAAAACAAGAAGAATCCGCAGTTGAAAATTTCTCTAAAATGGATAAAAATATTTTTCTTAAATTAAATCTACTGGATTTACTCCATTGAGAGATACACACTATGCTCAAGAAAATATGTTGAAATTTGTTTTAGGCAAAAAAAAGAGTTTTATGACTTTTTTTATGTGGTTTGAAGAGGGGAGGGATTTCCCATGATGGAACTAACAGGGAAACTCACTCCAAGTGTACCAATTCTTGTACTCGCCCATCACGTGAAATACATAATGGTGGGTATGAATGTTTTTGAAGGTTTGCATTAAAAAGTGGAGACATGTGAAAACATCCCAAGAAATTGCCAATATAAAAAACCAAAATGACCAAGTTCAGAAAGACTTTTCCTATACTAAGATGAGAGATGATGGAGCTCTTGGAGGTCATGACTAATGGTATATTTTTAGAAGGAAGAGGACCCCATCTCAAGCTCAAACACTGGACCATCATCTGGCAATAATGCGGAGCTCATCTCACCCGCCCTGAAGGGCATATCATCATTGGAGCCAATCCGCCAACAATGAGATTGAAGCCGAGAGCAAACAAGATCTGCTTGCTATCTTTGCCTCAGCATCGCCTATCGCGGACGTCACTTAAGACCCGGACTGACTTCATTTTCCGTGCCGAGTTGGCTTCCAACGTCCCGGGAGAGTCCGAGCGTTGACAATGGGCGACGAGAATCTTTTTGTTCTGCCGCGACTCCGTCACGCCTTCTCCATTGTCCACCTTTTTCGTCATTTTCTCCCGGGGGCTAATCAAAGGCCCTTCGTGTACCACCTAATTATCGGACCTTCCTCCTTTTTCGGTCGTGAGCTTCAGTTTTTTGTTGATGCCCTCACCCGCTGACACCCCGCTCAAACTCATTTTTGAGATATACCTCCCCCGAGTTGCAAGGCCACGCACAAATTTTACAATCGTCATCCGCCCATTCAGTTTACATCTCGGTTATCATTCAATTTCATACCGGAACTGGGCCCTTTCAAATAATTTGTTGGTTTATGTTTCAGGATACGTAAGGAAAAAAAAAAAAAAAAAAAAACGTGGTAAAATTGTATGCAAAGTTTTATCACAACGTTCGACACAACCATAACTTTTATGAGGGTGCCAAGTCATGTGGATGTCATGGCAATGGGCTTACTGATGTTCTTGCGAGGAGAGCCGTTATAGTGGTAACTCCATTGGGGTGTGTTGTCTAGACGCATTGAGGATCAGATCCCAACATGCAACATAAAGCCAATGCCATCTGGTATGAGCAGTGGCAGGGTGAGGATACTGATCTGGGCAGTTTTCTCCGGGATGGTTGGCCCATTCGTGAACTAACTTCCAAGGAGATACCGAATAGTTATCAATCGTGCAGCTACTAGCCAAACTCGTCTTACCAACGCACACTTGCTTATCACAGAAGCACGTGATGTTGCGTGTAAGAGATGTGGGGATAATCTATCCTGGGGATAACTGCCTAGCCCTTATGGGCCTGCGAGTCCAGCTTTGACACCATCCGAGGGTTGACGTTCTGTCAGGGCCGGACAAGGACCAGTCTATGCTATTGCACTGAGAAGCCCTGGGCACTACTATATGTACTTTATTATTTCTAATCTGATATATATATATATATATATATATATATATATATATATATATATCTGCAGTATGTATCTAGTCATAGCTTTATTTCACCTATTCTGTTGTACTTAGTTTTATGATGTAGCTTTAAGTTTATTCATCATCTAGTATTAGCAGAAGTTTTTATTTTGGGGGTATTTTTGTTCATCACAGGAGAGTGCGGCGATACTTTGCATTGCAGGTAGTATTCTTATTAATTTGTTTCTCCTCTCCGATCTGCCAGTGGAGTCCATGATGACAGTCCGTTTTGTGACGGAAGTTCAACATGGCTCCCGTAGCTTCGTGCCGTTTGTATTGATTGCCCCCTTTGACAGCCTTTTCAAGAAAAAAAAAGTTCCAGTCATGCAGCATGATCGTATGAGCGAATTTTCGTAGATTATCGTAACATTATATTATATTACTGTTTTGAAATTTGTGCATTCCGAGTACAAAGAAATTGTTAACCACCAATTTGATGGCAACTAAGCTAGTTCCAAATCATATTCTACGAATAAAAACATATTTTGGATCTTTAGCAATTTTTCAGTTTTTCAATCGATTTTTCAGCAAATATTGATAAAATTCAAGTACATTTTTCACCATAATTTTGTGAATACATTTTTGAATGTTTTAGTTCATCGTCAATAAACTTCTTTCGACTACGATTCTGATAAAAATATATAAATCTAACAGTTTTTAGACGTTTTCAGACATTTTTAGTGATTTTTTGAGCACATTTTTCGAAATTTGACCAATTTAATGTGCTCAAAAAGTGTTTTTCAACGAACTCATCCTTTTTTTTTGAAATGCATGATTTTTTTTTGGCGAAAGAACGAAGTTTTTATCTCAATTATATCGAGAGTTATCGTCTGGAATGACACACACACACACACACACACACACACACACACACACACACACACACACACACACACACACACATATATATATATATATATATATATATATATATATATATATATATATATATATGTATATATATATATATATATATATATATATATATATATATAAAACGTTAAAATCCAGGAATCATTTCAGAATGCCTCAAAACAGATTTCGATGTAGAAAATTTTTGAAAATTTTTATTTTAAAATTTTTGGAGCCATTGCAATAGCTTTATTTTCTAAGAAAATTCGCTAAAAGGAAAAAACTGATTAAGTAGAAATGCAGCCAATCTGTGAATTCCAAATCACAAGTCTACCCTCTCAAATTTGATTCACGATACATACCTACCAAATAGTAGAACTTTCCATGATAGCTTTAACGTTAAATGCTCAGGAATTTTCACCTCTCGAGTATATGGTTGATGAAAACTCTCTCTCTCTCTCTCTCTCTCTCTCTCTCTCTCTCTCTCTCTCTATATATATATATATATATATATATAAATATATATTGCAACATTTTGGCACCCATACAACATTGAAGTTAGGAGGCACCCTCCTTATCCGCTGGTGTATATATGTATTTTATGGTGTATATTGCTTCAAATGACCTCTAAAAACAGCAAGGTATACTTTTTATTTCATTTTAATGGTTATTTACTGAATCCCATAATGCTATACTTGTGGCACCATTCTTGAGAATTTTAAGTCACCGTCTATGTGGCAACCATACAATATTGAAGTAATGTGGCACCCTCATTATTCCCTGGTGTATATGTATATAAATAAATATTCTAACATTGTGGCACCCATACAATATTGAAGTTAGGAGGCACCCTCATTATTCCCTGGTGTATATATTTATTTTATGGTGTATATTGATTCGAATGAAATTTAAAAACAGCAAGGATATTTTTATTTAATTTTTATGGTTATTTACTGAATCCCACAATGCTATACCTGTGGCAATCTTCCAGGAAATTTCATATCACTATATCTATGTGCCAACCGAGATATACAATTACAAATCACTGACTAAGTGGCGACCACTTTGATACCTAGGTGGTATTTGCGACGTTGCCAAACCACCTTCAGAACAGCAGACAAATCAACCGTTTTATAATAGCGGACAAACAAGAGCGAACCAAGAATTTCACAACTCCCATTGGTCTTCCTGGGTTCTGTTGAGGTAAACAAACTATGGTCAAAGATCCAGAGACTGAGCTTCAGGGAAGGAGAATGTTTAAATCTCGTAGACTTTTAGTTTTGCCAGCAGATTAGGTACCTAGATAATTTAATTTTGTAATTCTATATCTTCTTTTGTTAGTGCAGGTACTAAATACGCTGAATGTGGATATTGAAAAAACCACAACCAGCAAGCAGAATTTTTAATAAGCTTTGAAAAGGCGTAGGTATTAAATGTGCTCCAATTTTCTCAACAAAATGTGAATTATTTTTCCCACAGAAATCGTTTTGGGTTCTATGAAACCTGGATAAAAATTTCTTTTCGTGGAGCTACAGCCAGTAAGTGAAGGGTCTTTTTATACCTTCCACAGTTACGGCCAGATATAAGCAACTTTCGTCGTTAAGAATGTTTAAATCTCGTAGACTTTTAGTTTTGCCAGCAGATTAGGTAGGTACCTAGATAATTTAATTTTGTAATTCTATATCTTCTTTTGTTAGTGCAGGTACTAAATACGCTGAATGTGGATATTGAAAAAACCACAACCAGCAAGCAGAATTTTTAATAAGCTTTGAAAAGGCGTAGGTATTAAATGTGCTCCAATTCTCTCAACAAAATGTGAATTATTTTGCCCACTGAAATCGTTTTGGGTTCTATGAAACCTGGATACAAATTTCTTTTTGTGGAGCTACAGCCAGTAAGCGAAGGGTCTTTTTATACCTTCCACAGTTACGGCCAGATATAAGCAACTTTCGTCGTTAAGAATGGCCCAGAACACCACGGAGATCACTCCGGAGGATTGACCAGTGCAGATTGTGTTTTCGAGTCGAAATGGGGGGGTATGTATCCCCTGATGATTTATACAAGAATTTCTCGTTTAAGAGTATAGGATAAGTGAAACAGTCGCGAAAGTCGTGAAGCAGATGGGGGGGGGGGGGGGATAACGGAATAGCACCTGAGTACAATACTATGTAATCAATGTTATTTCTTGGTGTCATTCACCATAATAATGATCACTTATCAACTCCCTACCTATCTAATAAACCGTCTTTATGCGTTTTTCAAAAAAACATTATCTCGTTTAAGAGAATCGTTATTTTTTACGCGGAACCATCGTTGTATCACCATATAGTACATTGGTGCACAACTAAGTGCCGTCCTTCTCACCGGAGAGAAAGAGTTCATCCCCATCATTATGGCTCCAGATGTTTTCCATGGATCTCACAGGCATGTTTTTTACCTTGGTAATATGAACATTCCTCTTAAACGATGGAAATGGTAGCGCAACTACGAGGTTCTACCTCGGCCAAAAATTCTCTTACCCCAGCCCATCATTACACTTGCAATTTGTGTGTATTGCACAAAAGGTGAGAAGAAACATTCTGGTCCGTAACTTCAAGATGTCTAAAGAAATGGAAGTTTTAGTGGACAAAATCCTAACTTTTCAATTTGGAGTACACGACCTCATAACGAAAATGAAATAGTATATTTGTGGGTAGTTCTTGGTTGCTTAAGAACTAGTAGGTAACACTTTCCCAGATATACGAAAGAAAATTGTCTTTACGTTTCGAGACAATCGTTTGAAATCCCAAAAACACGTTCTGACATTGTAAAAAAAATATTTCAGTTCCACCTTTGCCGAATTCCCATCAATACAATCGTCCAAAGAACGTGATCAGCAATTTCTAACCCACAGGGGCTCCTAGAAAATCATCAAATCTATGGAAAAACTGGAAGAAACAGAATAACAGCTGAAGAAACTGGGTCATAGACGGGTAAAAAGGAATCCTACGTCTTTTTGTATTTTTAGGACTTCCCTCTGAAGCTACATCTTATAGGCGGGGCTTTGTTAACAAGAGGGACGCCTTTTGGAATCGTTCCAGGAAGGTCATCCTTTTTAGCAAATTTTTAAAGAAAAAGAAATGATAAGACTTGCAGTGGTTGCCCAGATTTCAGCAGATTTTGCTCAGCAGCCACCTCGTCCATCAAAATTTTACTTCCCATCAAAAACCTACACAAAAGAATCGTGGGATCATTAGGGAAACCAACGTATATTAAATGCTTGCATACGAGTCTGCAACACATTGGGACATTTTCATGTGTGTTTTCTTATTATTTTCTTATCATTAGGGAAAAAACTGGATTCTAGAGCCACTCAGCTGATCTGTAATCGGTCAGTTGTGTTCAGAAGTCCCTCAAGGGGCTACATACCAAATCTCAGAATCGTGGGATCATTAGGGAAAAAACTGGATTCTAGAGCCACTCAGCTGATCTGAGATCGGTCAGTTGCGTTCAGAAGTCCCTCAAGGGGCTACATACCAAATCTCAGAATCGTGGGATCATTAGGGAAAAAACTGGATTCTAGAGCCACTCAGCTGATCTGGAATCGGTCAGTTGTGTTCAGAAGTCCCTCAAGGGGCTACATACCAAATCTCAGAATCGTGGGATCATTAGGGAAAAAACTGGATTCTAGAGCCACTCAGCTGATCTGAGATCGGTCAGTTGCGTTCAGAAGTCCCTCAAGGGGCTACATACCAAATCTCAGAATCGTGGGATCATTAGGGAAAAAACTGGATTCTAGAGCCACTCAGCTGATCTGGGATCGGTCAGTTGTGTTTAGAAGTCCCTCAAGGGCCCACATACCAAATCTCAGAATCGTGGGATCATTAGGGAAAAAACTGGATTCTAGAGCCACTCAGCTGATCTTGGATCGGTCAGTTGTGTTCAGAAGTCCCTCAAGGGGCTACATACCAAATCTCAGAATCGTGGGATCATTAGGGAAAAAACTGGATTCTAGAGCCACTCAGCTGATCTGTAATCGGTCAGTTGTGTTCAGAAGTCCCTCAAGGGGCTACATACCAAATCTCAGAATCGTGGGATCATTAGGGAAAAAACTGGATTCTAGAGCCACTCAGCAGATCTGGGATCGGTCAGTTGTGTTCAGAAGTCCCTCAAGGGCCCACATACCAAATCTCAGAATCGTGGGATCATTAGGGAAAAAACTGGATTCTAGAGCCACTCAGCTGATCTTGGATCGGTCAGTTGTGTTCAGAAGTCCCTCAAGGGGCTACATACCAAATCTCAGAATCGTGGGATCATTAGGGAAAAAACTGGATTCTAGAGCCACTCAGCTGATCTGTAATCGGTCAGTTGTGTTCAGAAGTCCCTCAAGGGCCCACATACCAAATCTCAGAATCGTGGGATTATTAGGTAAAAACGTCATTTCTGATGGTCATAATCATCGTTGTGGCCACTTGGGACAATTTTCGTGAGCAATTTTCGTGAGCAATTTTCGTGAGCAATTATTTTCCGTGACGTTTTTTTAGTTTATGTGCCAAAGCAAAGACATGAAAATGTCAAAAACTGCAAGCAGAGCAGTTCTAAAATTCCAATTCTTATCCGACCTTAAATATCCATGCCCCTTTTGTAAGAAGCCCTATGGAGCGAGAAAATGTCCCAGTTTCAAGGTATCAAGGTCATGATTAACGTAGTCAAGTGACCCTTTTGTATGGTTAATGTAAAAGCCGTCTACCGGCTGCCCACAAACTCGAAACCTGTCCTTCACAGACCGTTTGCATGTATTGTAAACAGTTCCGCAACTTCCACCTTCAATATCATCCTGGACAAAAAAAATGGAGATCGGCGTTTTTGACTTCGCTATCAGGGTTCAAGTTGATAACTGACACACCCTTTCGATCGGAATTTAAATCTGCATAACCATCGGAAGCAAAACTCATGAATCCCTCCAATTTCTCGTCTGGTTTGGATGCTAAGGACCAACCTCGATCGGGAGCATCTCCAACCTCATCTGCCCGTAATGCCAACATCTCCGGATGCAAAATCAGGCTCGACAAAGGTCTTATATCTACTAAATTCTACGACGGACGATGTTATCTCCTTCAGCTAGATGACCGTGATCGCCCGAGGACAGGCGATATCAAAAGGAGGGACATCAAAGTACTTTTGAGACATTAAAAAACTTGAAGAAGAGCATAGAGTTCTATGCTTGGTGTACTGTGGTCGAATGTGAATTACAAATTTATTTTAAACCCACCACAATTTCATAGGAATTATTTTGGCTGTTTCATCTAAATTGCTTTCAAGCATTAAACAGGTATTTCTTATGCCTACTGCAACATCCGCGTCACCTTCCACTTCCACCCTTATCAACTTCTTCACAACTGCGTGTAAATGCGGATGAGGACATGTACAACTAAAGGGAGGAGGCATCTACCGAGCATTTTGCTGGTTCGGGTGTTAACTTGCTGTCGATGCACCGGCCTAATTTTCCCCTTCGACACCGCCTCATCTTTTCATTCAGCCAATGTATAAGATATAGGTGCTAACCGCCAATGCCACTAGGAGCTCGGCTGAAAAGGGGCAACTGATCTATAGAAACGGACCAATTATTGAATTTGTTAGTATTCAATTGAGTTTGTATAAGATATGCACGTCTGCTAGTCCAAAACCGATGGCGACAAGAAAAACAGATCTATATGGCTTACAGCTGGAGGGGGAACCATATCGGCCCTTAACACTTTCATCCATGGCCAACTGAACCATGGTCGTCTGCTATCTCAAGGTGGATGGGTGTTACATGCAGATGTGGTTGAAATATATGAGTTTGAGCGCCCAGAAACGACTGTTTTGTTGATCGCTGAAACTGTGGCCCATCATACCAGGATATTGATTGGTTACGTGAATTCAAGTCTGCTACCTTAGTATCGCTAGGTCTTTGCTACAGACGCAGTCCAAAAACACAAATTTTGGGTCTGCAATCGACTTATTGGTAAATAAATGAAATATGAATCAGATGTACATGTAGATGTACTGTAGTTATGCGAATCTGCCACTCGAATATCGCCGGTTCGCCAATGTAGACGTCGTTCAAAAACACTGATTTGGATTGGGGTCAAAAAGAAACTCGTATACACATTACTCAAATTACGGCCAATATTAATTGGTTTAATAGGTAACTTAGAAATACACGTCTGCCATCGAAGCGTCACTAGCTTACTGGTGAAGATGAAGTCAAAACACTGTAAATCCTTGACACAAAGGTTTTTATTTTCCATTACAGATAACAAACCTGAGGCAGAATCCGTTGGTATCCCCCGGTCAAATACTGTGAATCTGATTGCGTACTATTAGAATGATATAATCAATCGTTATTGTTCTATATCTGATCTGATTTATATTTTGATTTGATTTTTAGCGCATTTTCTTTTAAGAAAGGAAAAATGAGCTATTGTGTTCACTTTGTTCGCTGATGTTGTATGTATGTCCTCTTAAAATCGTTTTAAATGCCACTTCCCGACGTCCGATTTTGATGAAACTTGGCATGAATGTAATCTGTAACATTGTGGAAATAAAGATATGCCAGGGGTTGATGACGACTAAGAGGTCATTGATCAGCTGATTGAGCTGCCAAGCCATTTTATCTCTAATTCAACGCAGGAAACGTCTACTATTTCACGCGGATCTCCTTACAAGAAAATACGCTATCATGTGTCTCATTTTGTGAGCACTGATCTACTTGTTTATTATTGGTTTATTATTTCCAATAATAAGCCTATGTGATCGTATAGCAAAAAATTTTTATAACCCCCCCTCAAACTTTGTCACTTTACGTTTCAAGGTGCGTAGAATCCAAATTTGAAATGTCCGTCCGCCGTTCGCCGTCCGCCGTTCGCCGTCCGCCGTTCGCCGTCCGGGCCATAAAAGGCCTAAGAATTGACTTAAAAAACCCGTCCTTTCACACATAGACTCCATTTGGGGTCTAGTTGGTCCTAACGTTTAACCATCTCGATCGCTTTACTCGCATAGATGCTATGGGCCAAAAACGGGCGAAAAAGTGTCATTTCAAGGCTTTGTTAGACTTACGCACGCACGCACGCCTGGCACGCTTGGCAGGGGGTCACGGTGGGTGGTGATGGGGGTCAGCGGGGGGTGGAGTGAGAGGAGGCGCCGCGGCACCTTGTGGTGGGTACGGCGTTCCTTCGAGGCATGAATATATGTTTTTTTCTAGGTCATATTTGTGTGTTAATACCAATGCTTTTCCTACGCATATTTAATAACATATCCTCTCGACTTTTCGTACGTGGTTAGATAATGATATTATTAAGGCAATAACTATTTGAATAGATAGGAGCTCAAATCGAGAAATATAAACATGCGTATATAATTATAGAAGTATAGGTTGTGGCAACTCGAAATGGGACACGCCGAGGAGTCTGGGCGGGCCTTATGACGTACGCAAGCCAACTAAAACTACGATCATACTCAATTGAAAAAATAATAAACCTTTGTGAAATAATTTGCAGCGTTTTTTTTTAATAACACTATCCCCCTCCCCCCAAAAAATCAAGGTCATGCCCTCACGACACAGGTTCTGGTCCTGGGGGTTAGTATTACACGTCCACCTCCTCAAAAAATAGACGTCTATGTGAAAAACGGGCTTCGGATTCGGGTTCAATACCTTCAAAAACTCCCAGTACCAGCTTCGCCTTCATTTTTTTTTTTTTTTTTTTTCCAGTGTAATAATTTATAGTATTGATATGGGTTTCCACAACTTCACTGCTCTCCAGTCTGTGTGTCTTATCAAATGAAAGTCGTAGGACATCTAATTCTATATCTGCATTTTATATCACATGTCATTTTATTTCATTTTCATGTAATACATGTAATGAATTTCATCTCATATAATACATGTCATTTTATGACGAAAAATTCAAAATTGTCACTAGACCGCTCCTTCTCTAACACGTGATAGTTTTCTAAGGAAATTATTATTTCGTAAAATTATATTTAGGTAATTCACTAATAATAAAATTAGCGAGACTAATTGAATTCTGTATTATAAGGATATTATAATTAAATTGCGTTTAAGATTGAGTAGTCATGCCAAAATTAACCTTATTTAGACGAACCACCTCAGGTGTACGACGGGAGTCGTGTGTGGACAATTTGTATTTTTTGTCATAAATGCGCTAAAAATAAATTAAATTTCCAATGTTTGGTACCCATTAGTTACAAAGTTAGACTATTTATGACTTTCATCTAATAAGTTTTTCAATTGGTGTGACAGTTTCTGAGACTAAAGCTCTTAAAAATCCAAGTGAAACATTTCACCCAAATTGAAAAAAGTGCCTTTTTTTACAAGCGGTTGCATGATTACTCATATTTCAAATTTTAATAGGTTATTCTACGTAGAATTTAACTGCCGTGAATATTGGTAATATATGTTTCCTTGCTAACTAGCTTAGTTTTGGCGTAAGATCAAAAATATAGAAAATAGTTCGAAAGTTGCGATGTTTTTTCGCAATAGCTTAGGTCGCCCAAGTAACTGGAATAAGCACACTTGGGTTTTTACTATACATGTTGACTCTAAAACTACGAAAATCGAAACAATCCGACCTTATGTTGAATGTCGCATTTGGATTTATTATTTTCAATAATGAACCTTTGTATTTTGAAGATAAATCAACTTTTTTTCTCCTCTATTTACTAGACAATTTACTAGTAATGTGACATTTTCGGTTTTTTAAACATTATTATTACCTATACAATCATTTATGTATTTATAATTTTCATCACCATTTATCACATTCATTTGAAATTCCCAAATCTCGAGAAAAATAGGCAAGGAGACTAATAATTCCATACCACTTGACGATGAGAAACAAAAGAAATTGAATCTCAACTCAAACTCAAATATTCATAAGGCATTCATAAGACTTCAGTTGTATAGATCCTGTAAAGTTAAGTTGGATCACATCCATCGAACTATAGGTATATCGAGGTATGTCGAATTATAGGTATCAAAACATAATTGAAGAAATAGTAACAGCATCTATGATCAAGTAGGCACTGCACAGGTACGAAACGAGGTGATAAATTGCCGTTTTTTATTTACTATTTATTCAAAAGCGGCAGGATCCAATGTTGAGTGTAGTCCCAACTGCCAACACAAAAACGTGTTATTTTTAATACATCACTTTTCATTAATTTCTCTTCTCATGTTCACAGAAAAGCTTTTGTTTTTGACTGGTACGATGAATTGTCCATAAAATATTTTGAGTTCAAAATATGAACGAAAGGCTACGAAAGTAAATCAGTAAAAATAGTAAACCCACGTAGAAAATCCCTAAAATCATTAGTTCATTTCTATATAGCGAGTGAACAGAACTTGACCCGGTGAATCGTGACAGTTAGTACCTACTCGGAAACCAGGGACAAAGTGAAAAGTCACGGATCCAGGGGTCTATCGTTAAATATCAAAACCACGAGTGATTGGCTGCTACATCGTTACTGAAAGCTTATGCCGCACAGCTACAGCGGTTTTCCCTGCCCTTCATGCTTTCACAGGGTGTGTGGGACACCACAAGCAAAATTTTGACTAAAATATCTGCGGTGATTACCTTAAAACACTATAAACCAATAAACGCCTGGCCTCACTTGGAGTTGGAAGACAAATTACAGAAACTCGGCTAAAAATTCTTGAGCATTTGTACTTAACGTTGATTAAAAAAAAAAAAAAAAAAGAGAGAGAGAGAGAGAGAGAACAGCGCAGATGAGGCTAGATTCAATTGGCTGACGAACTCTCTCAGTATAATTGTAAACTTTTCCTGTGTACCTTGCACTTTAGATGCTTTATTGTTTGAGGTAATTATTACTTACATATTTTTGGTTGAGTGCTTTCGATTGTCAACTCTCAAAACTGGATCCTGCCTTGAGTAAATATGAAATCCAAAAAGGCAATTTATCACCACACCACTTTGTTTGTGCAAAGGAATGTGTGGAACGTTCTCTTACTCTTGTCGAAAAAGTTACTTTTCATGCGTTTTTCAGCGTCAGTTCTCCGGAGAATGTTTCAATTCTTAAATTTTATTAAAAAGAATCATTTAAATAAAATTTAAAATGTAATTAAAATGTAGAACAATGCTTTACTACATAGTGGCACGTAGACGGTACCTATGCAGTGCCTACTTGAATATTTACAAGTTTATACATGTTCTTATTATTTGATCAATTATGTTATGTTGATACCTATCGATGCATGTGGTCGAACTTTCCTATAGGTACTCAGTGAATCCGCATTTTCGGCTAATTGTTCGTCTTGTAAATTTGGAACGGAAAGCGGGGGTCAAACCTGCTTCCTCCGTCAATAACTATTTCGTAGCAATTTTCACAGATAAACGCAGTTATATCATTGTCATCAATAAAAGATTTGTTTGATTTGCTACATGCTTTGTGGATACTGGTTCAGCAATTTATCATTTAATAATGATTAATAGGACGTTTCCATTTTTTCCTACCGTTACGTTACGGCGAAAATATTGATTTTCATGTACAACCAATGCGTTAGTAGGGAAGTGTAACTCCCTTAGTGATAGCAGGAAAACAATCGCCACTTTTTGGAATGCTCTCATTTTATCACAACATCTCATGATCCCTTAGCCTCTGTAGTGTCAAGGAAAGCTGATTTATTACAGTAAATTATAAACTAATATTGTTAAGTAACCACATTGAACTAATAATGTGTAAAATTAATCATTATTAAAGTATGTGACTGTAGAACCGTAAGTCTGTCGTTCGGTTTTTTTTTTTTTCAAATACATGGTTTAATGTCGTTCTTATGTATTCCTTCTGTTATTTTCTGGCAAAAAAGAGTAGGCACTGATCAAGAGTTACATTTCCAGGTGGATCCCTAGGGCCTCGTATTATCACATTAAATCTCAATTTTCGGAGAAAATAAATTATCGTAGTTCATAAAAACTATATCCACGATGACCAAACTGTTTTGCAAAAGAAAACCCGTACATTTTATAGAAAAAATGGGAATATTCCGAATTACTTCCGAAAAGTCGACTGCAGATAAACAACATTCACAGCAGGTTAACACAACTGAATGTGATAAATGTGAATGAATAAATGAATGTGGTAATTGGTGATGAGAATTATAAATAACTTATTAAGATATTATTCATAATAATAAAATAATAAAAACGGAAAGTTTCACATTACCTGTCTCTAGTTAACAGAGGAGAAGAAAAAAGGAGTTTTTTCAGCTTTAACCTTATTTTAAATTAAACCTGATAATTTTAAAAGTATTTTGCTAATGACCAAAATATAGCTGGTTTAAAAACGAATAATTTGAGCCTAAAAACGATTGTTTGCGTTGGGCCATTCGTAAACTAGTAGGGTCAAAATGGAGCGCGCTCCTATGCGCTCTTGTATCCCCCCTACTTTCCGCGACCACTCGCGGCGCATCATCCATTTTTGAGCAACGTATAACTAGGGACTGGAATAATGCATAAAAGATGTTACTTCATCACGAATGTACCATCTTGAAATACTTCTGTGGAGATGATCTTGAATTTTATTTTACTTTTTGTTGCATAACTGGAACTTTCTATTCCATTCCAGATTTCCTAAAGTCCCAAAAATTCGCCTAAATGGATGATATTACGTAAAAGAGGACTATAGGAGATCATCTAGGGCCCCCTAACACTCCTTGAGAGTATTCGGTCAATTAGATTCAGAGTTTCACGTGTGTTAACCAAGTTAATATCAATAAGGCGATAAAATGCATAGGAAACGTTCCTAGAAACCTCTACCCAACTGCCCTCCAAGTTTGAACATAATCAGACCAATAGATCGTAAGAAATCGACGTTGTTAGAATCTGACGTTTGCGCATGCGCGCACCTTATTATTGATCCGACAACAATGCAATTTAAAGGGAACCATCTAGAAGCTAACCCACACAAAACCAGAAAATTCCATAAAAATCGGTTCCTTAGTCTCTGAATTTCACAAGAGTCAAACAATTTTATTTTTGCGCATGTACAATGGTCATTACTCAATCAATCACAATAAGACTCATAGAGCATATTTCTGATACGTATAGCCAACTACCCTCCGGGTTTGAACAAAATCGAACCTATAGACCGTAAAAAATCGACGTTATTTTATGAATTCACGTTTGAGCTTGCGCACACGTCATTATTGATTCGATTGCAATGAAATTCATAGGGGAACATAAAGAGGCTAACCAACACAATCCCTGAAAATGTCATCAAAATCGAACTAAAATTGAGAATTTCCTGTGCTTTTGACTGGGAGTAGTTGTGTAGTCGTCCAACACATCTCAACCCGCCCGACCGCACGCTCAACCCTGAGACAGCGTTCCAGTTGTTTTAGTTCTTTGCTTTTTAAAAGAGAAGAGGTGGGGAGAAGACGAGGTTATTTAAAGCAATGGCCGACCCTGCCAGATCTCCGGTAGCCATTCAGTAAGCAAAATAGAATGTGTATATTATTATGTATATTATAATATACACGAAACACCCGACAGCGGCGAAGCACGCGGAAAAACGATGAACTACAGCTGTATATTTGTGATCCATAATCCATTCAACTGGCACCCACCTCCCAAACTTCAAAGGCTCTTTGTTGGTCACTGAATCAATGTAAAATTGTAAATATGAATCCTTATCATCCAGTAGAGCTTGAATTAAATAGTGAAAATCTTTTATGTGTTTATTGTTGAAGTTAAGGTAAGATATGAGGGGTTGACAATGTGGCACCCTTATACGGGTGCCATAAAAACTTGGGTGCCACTTCGTATGATGTTTTTATTGTTTCGGGTGCCACAATGTATGGAATATATATATATATATATATATATATATATATATATATATGTATATATATATATATATATATATATATATATTGTAATAAATCGGTAAAGAGAACACGTCAGATTAACGATAACAATTTTTTTGTATTTTTCTTAACTTGCAGAACATTCAATCATAACAACCACTTTTCCAACATCAACACTTCTTAACATCTTGTTTCCATTCCAAGCAACCAAACCATCAACAACAATAATAGGTACCGAAGTTCCCAACATCACCTCCTTCCTTTTTTTTTTCAAAGGTCCATCCTGAATACTACTCCGTGGTTTCCAGCACTCTTTGTTCAAGGTTTCCACTCCGTATAGGGTCGTAACCGATCAGCATGAACAACTTTCTTCTTTTTGTTTGGAGTCCTGATCCGGAATATTACGTCAGAAAGCTGGTGCAGAATTGTACAGGGTCCAATCCATGGTAGTTGTAGTTTCGGTGCAATACCGATACGCCTTCTTGGGCTGTACATCCAAACGTTATCCCCTACTTTAAACCGTGGTATTTTCGTATGAATGTCGTACCTCCTCTTAGACGCTTCTGCTGCTTTCTGCAAAGCTTCTCTGGCCAGGTGGTGTGTTTCGTGGAGTTTCTCTCTCAATTGACGCCCATAGTTCGTGCAACTTGTGCTCCCAAGTACGATTCCTGCAATTAGGTCGGCGGGTAACGTTGGGTCCCGTCCAAACAGCAGCATAGCAGGTGAAAACCCAGTAGTGCTATGTTTGGAAGCCCGGTACGCCAGAAGAACAAGGGAAAGACGTTCATCCCAATCCCGCTGGTGATCGTCAATAATTTTCGAAAGCATCTCTCTAAGTGACCGGTTAAACCTTTCAACTAACCCATCACTCTGTGGTCTCATTGGGGTTGTCCTGGTCTTGTGGATCCCCAAGATAGCCATGGCTTCTTGAAACACTGCTGATTCAAAATTCCTTCCTTGATCCGAATGAAGCTGTAGAGGAATACCAAACCGGGAGATGAAATGATCTACTAACCCTTGTGCGATTGTCTCTGCCCTCTGATATGGCACTGCAAAAGCCTCGGGCCACTTGGTGAAATAATCCATGACGACAACAATAAAGCAGTTACCTCTGTGTGATCTAGGAAGTGGCCCTAGTACATCAATTCCCACTCGATCAAATGGTGCTCCAGTGACATAAGTCTGCAATGGCGCTCGAGTTTCCCTCCCTTTACCTCTCTTCCCACAAGTGGAACACGCCCGGCAAAACTCTCTCACATCTCTATGCATACCAACCCAATAGTAATGCTTCCTCAAATTGGAGATGGTTCTGTGATATCCAAAGTGTCCAATGCCATGTACATGTTGCAAGACACTCTGCTTCGCTTCACTTGGTACAATGATCTGGCTTATTGAAGTGGTCCCCGTATCGTTTGCCCATTTCCTAATCAGCACTCCATCCTTTACCTCTAAAGTACTGAACATTGCCCACAGTGCTTTTGTGATAGCACTACATGGTGCCACAAATTGCCACTCTGGACGGCTCCCTTTATCCACCCAATCCAGAACAGGTCGAATATTTAGATCAGCATGCTGTTGATCTCGCCAATTCACTGTAGAGCCTAGTGACACTCGCTGTACAACCTCCTGTCCATCCTCAACCTTCAGCTCTTTTTCCTCTTGACGAGCACAGTACTTGCAACCTTCTGATCTGCAAGGCCTACGTGACAATCCATCTGCATTCCCATGTGCCAAACCTTTCCTGTGCTGAATGATTATATTAAAATTGGCTACACACTCTAACCATCTTGCCATCTGGCCATCCAGATGTTTAAAGTTTCTCAACCACTGCAACGAGGAGTGGTCAGAACGAACAATCACTGGGTCACCATTGTCAAGCCCATATGGACGGAAATGTTTGAGAGCCTCAACCATACTCAACAACTCCTTCCGAGTAACACAATAATTTCGTTCAGGACGTGACAAACATCGGCTGTAGTAGGATATGACTTTTTCTTGTGACCCTTGTTGCTGTGCTAACACTGCTCCTATTGCTCTTTCGCTTGCATCAACATCAAGCACAAAAGAGCAACCTGGTTGAACATGCCCCAGCACTGGTGCTTCGGTCAAAGCCTTCTTTAATTCCTCAAATGCTTGCTGGCATTCCAAGTTCCAAGTGAACTGGCTCTCCTTCTGCAACTTATACAGGGGTGCAGCACATTTTGCAAAATTTGACACAAATGGACGATAGTATGCACAAAACTGAATAAAACTGAGAACCTCCTTGGGTGAAGATGGGGTAGGCCATTGTCTAACCTTCTCTATCTTCGAGGGATCTGTCGCCACACCTATTTCTGAAATAACGTAACCCAAATAACTAACACTCCATTGGAAGAGTTCACATTTCCTTGCATTGAGTTTGATCTTGCGAGTTCGGAATTCAGAGAATACCTGCCACAACCATTCAACTTGTTCTTCAAATGTAGGAGTATCCACTAATACATCGTCCAAATAGACCTTGACTCGCCCTTGACGTATGACTTTATGAAGAACACTTGCCATTGCCCTCTGAAACGTTGCTGGTGCATTGCACAACCCAAATGGCATTACACGGAATTGCCATAAACCTCTGGGTGTACAAAAAGCCGTCTTATCCTTGTCTGTATCCTTCATTTTTATTTGCCAGTATCCACTTTGGAGGTCCAAAGTGGAAAACCAGGAACTTCCAGTGAGGGCATGAATCAGATCATCAATATGGGGCAGGGGGTGGGAATCTTTCAGGGTAACGTTATTGAGCTGGCGGTAATCAATACAGAATCGAGTCGTTCCATCCTTTTTTTCAACAAGAACAATTGGGCTTGCCCAAGGACTATTGGATTGCTCAATTATGCCCCCACTCTCCATTTCTGCAACCAATTTCTCTACCTCTTGCAACTTGTTAGGTGGTAGCCTCCGAGGCATCTGGCGAATTGGCTTGTCTGTTTTCACCACAATAGCATGCTCCACTTCTGTTATTTGCCCCAAGTCCCCCTTATTCTTTCCAAATACGTCACTGAACTCTCGTACCAAGGACACTACAACTTGTCTCTGTTCATGAGTTAGCCCTAGTCCAGCACGTTCTACAAGATCTCTTACATGCTCGGGAATACCAGTCAAGGTATAAGGGTCTTGTCTGTCTGCCCCCTCACAACTGAATACCTCCATCTCTCCCAGTCCATCCCCTTCCAGCAAAATGCCATCCTTCTCTTGAGCAAACATGAGAGTATGGTCACCAACCTTAATGGTATTCTTCCCAACATCGATGACACAACGCAACCGACACAAGAAATCCATTCCTACTATACAGTCCTCATTGATGTGCGCAACAACAGCCAACTGTTCATGCAATACCCCATCCCCTAGATCCAACTGTATAGTAGCTTTTCCAAGTGTAGGTGACATTTGCCCTGTTGCAGTACGGAGCATTCCCACTGGCGAAGTCGGTTTAATGTGCGTCCTTTCCATCACATTGGGACTGATGAATGTCGCAGTAGCCCCTGTATCCACAACCAGGGTACATGGTGAAGAGCCTACGAAACCTGAGAGGCATAGAGATTTACTTCCCCCTATGCGGTAAACCACCTGTTCCACATCCCTTGTGCGTCTGGGCCATTGAGGTGGAGCCAAACCTGGCCCTCTTAGTTTGGCTGGCCCCCATTTCCCGACTGCTGACGTTGTTCCCCTCTATAACGCATGGGACAATTGCGGCAGTAGTGACCAACCCCATCACACCTCCAGCATACTATGCGTGTGTTACCTCGACCTGAGGGTACATTAGCTGTTGTCCGTGCAAGTTGAAGGTTTTGAGCTGCTGGACTATACTCTTCATCTCCAGTCTCTGGTGTGTGATAGTTGGCAGTCCTCAACGTACTCCCTTGATAGGCACGATCCCTATTAACTGCTGCCTCAATTTGTAGGGAGACACTCAGTGCTTCAGACATTGTAGAGGGAAATCGGCTAATGATGGCTTTCCTTACTTCTCTATCCTTGAGCCCCCTCATGAAGTGATACACCCCTTGAGCTTCAAAATAGTCACGAGGGGCATTAGGAGCGGAATTGCGAGCAAGGACGCGGATGGCTTGATGAAACTGTTTGATGTCTTCCTCAGGCTTCTGAATACGCGTATTCAACAAAGTCAAAAGTCCAGTCATGCAGCATGACCCCATGAGCGAATTTTTGAAGAATATTACCGATTTTTACAACCAGCGAACAGCATTATTTCGATTTTTGACTGATTTTTCAACTTTGAAATTTTTGAAAACTTGATACATATTCTTATAGGAAATTTTACGCTGATTCCGAATATACCACATGTTAGTATGCTGAAAAAACAATTTCGCCTGGAAACAGTTATCGTCTGGAATGACACATACATACATACATACATACATACATACATACATACATATATACATATATACATACATAAAAAAATGCGTTAAACTTCAGAATATAATTCAGAATAGCCTGAAACGGATTTCTGCATAATTTTTTTTCAAAAATTCACATTCTACAAATTTTGAGGCGAGAGCAATAGCTTAATTTTCTTCAAAAATTCGCTAAAACATTTGTGCTTGATTCCGTGTGCCATACCTCTCTTCCAATGCAGCAACTAACCGCTCATAAGTCCTAGGTGGTTGGATTTCACTCAGAAGCGAGAGTGCAGGGCCTGTGAGAGCAGAACTGAGGGCTATGGCCATCAAATCCCCATCCCAACCATTTGCATGAGCTACTATTTCGAATTGAATTCTATATGCCTCCCATTCTATGGACCCATCAAATCAAAGACATTGTAATAGTAAACTAGACCCACTCGTAGCGCTAGTGTCGCGTTGCAAATTGAATGGTCTGAAATCGGCCATATTGGGGGCAACATCGTTTATTGATGTGTCATGTACATTGTATTGTTATGAAAGATCGTATTGTAATAGTTCTGATACTTATGCAATTTCCTTGATAATGGTTAAAGTGTGTGCGGCATTCAACTGTGCAACGCGCAAAACAAAAGAGTGCACACTCTCATTTCACAAGTAAGTATACATTTTCGCTATTTCTTTCAGATTATTTTGGTACGTTTTAGGCCTCTTGATGTGGTAGCACAGTACCTAGTAGAGTAGTGCATAATAATTTCAGTAGTTGATAATAATTTTCTCTCTATTAACTTATCGATGTGTATGAGCTACAAAGTTTCAAATTAATCAAATTTTGTTTCGTTTTTTCCACAGATTTCCTTTAAAAAACAAGCATCTTTTAAAAGAATGGTTGCATGTGGTTAGGAGAAAGGATTTCGTTCCATCACAGCATGACAGGTAAGTCTTTTCTGTGACATCTTTATCATCTGTCTAAATTATAAAGACGAAAACATATAATGCATAGGCTATATAGGTTCTTTTCATCATTGAATTGAGTGAGGTAAGGTTTGTGCTCAAAATTGTTTTCCACCATCACCAAAACTTTTATGGTTGCTGTAAGCCTTAGATGACTATTTGAGTTTATGTTTTCTCACTGTGATATCTACAAACATTAATGTAGTGGATTATGAATCAATGAATTGTATTTTCAGTATTTTGTATTGACATTGTGTTATTGTAGTATATTGTATATTGTAGGTATTATATTGTCATTTTATTTATTGTCATCAATAAATTGTTTTATTTTGTATTGACATTGTACCTATTATTGTAGTATATTGTATTATTGTATATTGTATTGTCATTTATTAAAACTTCCAGTATGAAATTAGAGGCTCCTGACATATTTTTATAACCTAGACCAAATTTATAATCGAATTTAAAAAATAATCTCGAAAATCTGACTTGAATAGTTAACATCATGATTTATTACTATTACCTCCTCCAATCTTCCTCGTCCATAATGAAATTTGAAACTCCTAATATACCTTCCAAAACTAGACAAAATTCTTAGTTGAACAAAAAATAATCACAAAAATCTGACGATATTAGTTAACACATCATGATATTTTACTGTTACCCCCTCCATTCACCCTTTTTCATAATCAAATTTGAAATACCTGATATAAGATCCAAAACTAGACCAAATTCATAGTTGAACAAAAAAAGAATCACAAAAATCTGACGATATTAGTTAACACATCATGATATTTTACTGTTACCCCCTCCATTCACCCTTTTTCATAATCAAATTTGAAATACCTGATATAAGATCCAAAACTAGACCAAATTCATAGTTGAACAAAAAAAGAACCACAAAAATCTGACGATATTAGTTAAAACATCATGATATTTTACTGTTACCCCCTCCATTCACCCTTTTTCATAATCAAATTTGAAATACCTGATATAAGATCCAAAACTAGACCAAATTCATAGTTGAACAAAAAAAGAATCACAAAAATCTGACGATATTAGTTAACACATCATGATATTTTACTGTTACCCCCTCCATTCACCCTTTTTCATAATCAAATTTGAAATACCTGATATAAGATCCAAAACTAGACCAAATTCATAGTTGAACAAAAAAAGAACCACAAAAATCTGACGATATTAGTTAAAACATCATGATATTTTACTGTTACCCCCTCCATTCACCCTTTTTCATAATCAAATTTGAAATACCTGATATAAGATCCAAAACTAGACCAAATTCATAGTTGAACAAAAAAAGAATCACAAAAATCTGACGATATTAGTTAACACATCATGATATTTTACTGTTACCCCCTCCATTCACCCTTTTTCATAATCAAATTTGAAATACCTGATATAAGATCCAAAACTAGACCAAATTCATAGTTGAACAAAAAAAGAACCACAAAAATCTGACGATATTAGTTAAAACATCATGATATTTTACTGTTACCCCCTCCATTCACCCTTTTTCATAATCAAATTTGAAATACCTGATATAAGATCCAAAACTAGACCAAATTTATAGTTGAACAAAAAAAGAATCACGAAAATCGGACGAGAATTGTGGCCTAAATAAGTTTGTAAATCGTCATTTATGGTTAGATATTCCAAAGACAAGCAGCTCCCACAGTTTGTCTCTGTTGAAAATATTGCATAAAATTCATTTAAAAACTGTGTTGTCATCATAATAATTGACGTTTTTAATGATTTTAGACTAGTTTTCATCAAGATAATACAAAATATGTTTTCTATGAACACTTATACACAAACTAGCTATCCTCACAATTCAAAAAGCGCGCGTGAAGTTGCCCCCATCATGTCCGCCAATGCTCTCTTCAATTTGCAGCAGGCGGCGTCTGAGATCCACGTACAGTTGTAGGGCCTTGCATCAAATGGTCGAACCTTCTTCAGACTGGCGGAGAGACGGCCCTGATTCACTAAGATGGGCTCAGAATGTATTTCCTGAGGGGCTACAGTAGGGATGGGACTCCGCAAGGGCTGAACAATATCGCGCACTTCCATTAAAAGTTCATTCACTAGTTGTTCTTTCCACTGTCGTAATTGTTCATTAATGTGTCGCATTATGGCACTATCCAAAGTCACTTCTGGGTTAGCCGGATTATCTTGACCATCCACGACTTCGCTATCTTGGACCGTTTCTGAACCACGTACTACACGTCCACTCCAAAGTATTCTTTGGTCTTCCGGATTACTCATCCCACTTCTGACACCACTTTGTAATAAATCGGTAAAGAGAACACGTCAGATTAACGATAACAATTTTTTTTGTATTTTTCTTAACTTGCAGAACATTCAATCATAACAACCACTTTTCCAACATCAACACTTCTTAACATCTTGTTTCCATTCCAAGCAACCAAACCATCAACAACAATAATAGGTACCGAAGTTCCCAACAATATATATATATATATATATATATATATATATATATATATATATATATATATATATATATATATATATATATATATATATATATATATATATATATATATATATATATATATATATATACATGCATCGGTTATAACAATCAATAAAGTGCTCGAATTCCAACAAAAAATGTGCAAAAATGGGTTTTAATCGTTAAATTTATAAGCAAAATATCACTAGGAAAATGTTCATCAACAATGAACTAGAACATTCAGAAACTTATGCACAAAACTGTGCCGAAAAGTGTTTTAAAAAGTTGATAACATTTGCACATACAAAAGTTGTCACAAATCCTAAAATGTTGTTTTGTATATCGAAATGCTGGTACAAAGTTCTATTTTCCACAATGTACCTAATAGTTGATCTTTTTGAAAAAAAAGGGCATAAATTTAATGGAAAAAAAAAATTAAGAAGACACTTTTATTATCATGCTGCAGGATTCGAAATAAAGCAGCTGCAGGTTTAGGTACAAAGATCACTGCGCAGAAGGAAAAAAAAAAATACAAAGAAAATATAGAAATAATAAACCTTTGTGTAATTATTTTATGTTTCCCTTTGCTGGGCCAAAATGTTCGCTCTTCCATAATAATATTAGGTGCGCTCATGAGCATGCCACTGCATTATTGTATTACCAGAAATTTTTATAAATGAATCAATCTATTTATACAGAAGTTACTCTTTGCAACGACTATGATTCTCTTTAAATGAAATCGAGTGATATTTCTTTCTCGATTTCTCATTTGAAGAATTTAAAGATGGCGTCATACCTATTACACACTTGAGAGCTTGTAAGGCTCATGTGAACGAAACCCTGAAATGATTACGTCCGGCCGAGAAAAAACTGGAGGTGGTGCCGAGATAGCTGATAGCTTTCCGAAGCACATCAAATCAGATGAGGTTTTATGGTTTTATGGTTTACACGCGGGATTCTAAACTTGTGGTTGTTTTATGGTGTTGGGTTTACGACGTGCGAACGATCACAAAGGGAGAGGTGGACTCGCATCAGTTCGTTTCATAAAATAACTGACCGCAATCGAATCTTTTAAATTGGCAACCGTGGGATATCGAACTGAGATTAAACATTTAACGTCGCGCCGTGGAAAATGTGAGTCATTTAGGTGGAAAAAATGAGGGATTTATTTCCTTTTTAACATGTACATTATGTTTTTGGGCTGGGAGTCTTGCGAAAATTTCCGTCACATTTACTGGGAACCGGAGAACCAATCAACAAATTTCCTTAGTTACGTTGAATCTATAATGATTTTCCAATATCAACCGATCCAAAAAAATAATGGTTCGTACGATGGAACCATAAAACCAGCTACACTGAATATGACACCAACCGACTAATCGCACTACATTATTTCAACTTCAATTTTCAGAGCTAATCTTGCCTATTAGTACTCACTATTCCCAACCGCAGACACAGGACATCACGGGAATAGAAGCAGCTCTACAATATTATATCCAAACTAAATGGCCCCTAAGTACCAGCGTATCAAAACGGATCAAAAAACGGAGAAAGTGTGGGATGTGCATTCTATTTATCATCTGACGGAACTCAAATTACCTACACCAGACCACCCAAACAAACTTCGAGCTTCAGTGCTGAAGCTATTGCTATTATAAAGGCCGTAGACTACCTCATATCGCAGCAATTCAGCAACAACACCACATGGACAATGCTTTCGGATTCAATGAGATTTTGTGATTTTCGCAAAAATATCTGGAAAGTTAGAAAATTGCCACAGGAACGAAGAGGTATTCATGAAAAACCATTCCTCATAGCATGGGAGTGAGGGCTTCAGATTTTTGTTCGCAGACAATCCACACTAAATTATGACCGCACATACGAATTTTCGTAATTTCAGTCAATATACCTAAGTTGGTAATTTTTTTGAAACGTGAGCGCTTTGTGTTCATAGGAATTATTTTATCGAATTCTTGAAGAAAAAAACTATGTTATAACAATAACATTTAATTTGGTTTCCTGCGTTTTTCCTTGCTGCTTCATCATTTTAAACCTAGTGACAATGTGTGCTATTTATAATCGCTACAGAATTAATTGATCGACGGCTTTGCTTGTTTGAGACGTCTTGACTTAATGAAATTTATCGTGGCTGAAGTTTCTAAAAGTTGGAGCTGGTATGAGTGACATTGGAATGTTCTATGAACTGTCGTTAGGTAATATTACTGTAAGTTGTATCAATTTACATGAAAGCTGGTTGTTCAAGTCTTGAACGCTTGTAGGGCGATCAGGCCTTCATCCATGGATAGTTTTCCTCGTCCCTGGACCAGAGATCAAGTAGTTGGAGTGCAGGTAGAGATCGGAGAATAAGGAAGTGAACATAACTGAGTTTGGAATGCATGAAATACAATACGGCAAGGTCATCACTGTAGACAGTGCAGTAACTGAACTACGAGTATTTAATAGCATTCCTATCGCTGGACAACAATATATTATAAAGTAATTATAGTTCACAAGTATCATAGTTATTTATTACCTACTGATGACCTAACCGTTGAAATTGACTTAACACTGTAACACTTTATTTCGTGAAACAGACAATGTATTTATACATTTATTTTCTTCATTGAGAATGGGTTATAACAATTTAGTTTCTATTAGCTTTTTGTACACTAATGAACCTTTGAATCGACAAAGAAAAAGTTCCAATCATGCAGCATGATCGTATGAGCGAGTTTGGAAAGAAATTGTTAAAAACCAATTCTATGACAAAAAAAAAAAAAAAAAAAAAAACTCATACTAAATGAAATTCGGGGATTCGGAAAGATTTTGGATTTTTTTTTTTGGTTTTATAGATTTTTCAGCAAATATTAATGCAATTTAAGTACGTTTTTCAGCATAACTTTGTACATAAAAAAACTTATCCACAACTCTTTAGGACTGAGAAAAAAATTACCTATTTAATCGTTGTAATTTGGTTTTGATAGAAACTCTGCGGTAAATTATAAATTCAACGATTTTTGTCCGTTTTTAGCTATTTTAGTGATTTTTGGAGTACATTTATTGAAATGTGACCAATATGATGTGCTCAAAAATTGTTGGCCAACGAGCTCATCCTTTCTTTTGGAAAGCTTGATTTTTTGGCGTAAGAACGGGATTTTATCCCAATCCTAAGGAGAGTTATCGTCTGGAAGGACACACATATATTTATAGGAAAAAGCGCGAACTTCAGGAATCGTTTCAGAATGCCTCAAAATGGATTTCAATGAGGAAAACTTTCAAAAATTTAATTTAAAAACTTTCCGAGCCATTGCAATATGGAGTTTCCTTTTCTACGAAAATTTGCTAAAAACCAGATTATTTTAATCCCCTAAAAATTTTTTGGAGGGCGCAAAAAAAAAAAAAAAAAAAAAATTTTTAATTCCATTCTCGCGCCGAAAAAGCAAGCTTTCAAAATGAAAGGATGAGTTTGCTGGCTTCGACTTTTTGAGCACAATTAATTGGTCAAATTCCAAAAAATATTTCAAAAAAAGTCACTAAAAGTGGCTAAAACGTCTAAAAATGTTAAACCAATTATTTTAGACAGCCCATTTTCGGTATTTACAACGTAATTTCTTCATTTCTTCATTCTTTCTTCCAATCCCATGTTTTTCCTTCCCCCCAATGTCTGCTCTATCGAATGGCTATTTTTAAAAATCGAATGCGTTGATTAGTTTTACGAAAATCGAAGAAAAGGAAACCAAGATCTGTCGCTTGTAGTAACCACCAAAATCTTTAGTAGTAGCCACTGTAAGGGACCAGTAGTTGCCACCCCCTTGCTACTACTGGAAATACTTATTTTTCAGGAAAACTAATTATATCACTGAGAAACTGATGAAAATCTAGCTTATTTTTATGTTGAATATGAAAAAACACGATACCTAACTCAGTAGTGGCCACGTCATGGCTACTATAGAAATTCGCTAGGTTTTCAAGAACTGGTAGTAGCCACCAAAATCTTTATTAATAGCCACTGTTAGGGACCAGCAGTAGCCACCTCCTGGCTACTACTGGAACCTCTAATTTTTCAGGAAAACTAATTATATCACTGTGATCCTGATGAAAATCTACCATATTTTCATGTTTAATGTGATAAAACACGAAAACTCAGTAGTGGCCACATCATGGCTACTACAGAAATTCGCTAGGTTTTCAACAACTGGTAGTAGCCACCCCACAAATATGACCCTAATTGTCTATAATCGTACGTGGAACAACTTGAAATACATCAAGAAATGACCAAGGAACGTGAATAAAACGAAACTATCTTAAAAAGTCCTAGAATGAAGTGAAATATTGAGGTAAACAAGGACTTCGTCCTTAGTCAAAACCGTAGGGGAGGAGCTCATCTGATCAACTGGCAGCCCATCTGGGTTATAAGGCGTGTTGCTAATCACACTGGTTTCTTGATTATGGCGAGAACGGTTGGGATGCGCAGCTGACATCTCCTGCTTTAAAATGGTGCTAATGTCAAATGTCTTGATGGTGCCAAATCCTTATTTTTCAAATCTAAAGTTCATGGGTGGCTACTACTGGCAGGGGTGGCTACTATCGGTGCCTCCACCCTAGGTAATATTTCATTAATATTGGCTGAAAAATCTATTAAAAAACCACTTTTTTAATGCTTTTATATTATTTAGAAAAAGTCCTTCGTTATAAAATTGGTAGTTAACATTTTGTTTGCACTCAAACCGCTCTAATTTCAAAACAATGTGCCTATGTAATATAGTTGAATAAGATAGTTTACGAAAATTCGTTCATTCCATCATGCTACGTGATTGGAACTTTTCAACTCATAAATTTTTATTTCGATGTATTTTCATGTTCTACTTTGCTTTTTATTTTTATGGATATCCCAAAGTTACTGGATAACTGTTACATTCGATTTGTGGTTTGGCTTTGCCGATCTGTATAATATCAGTAAATAAATTACTACGCCATACAAGAGCTTGTACATAATTTGGGAGCCCCATGAAATTTTTCCGAGATTTTAAAAGTTTTGAAGGAGGGGTGAGAGTGAAGTTCTAACATTATGTTCTAAGGGGGTGGATCGATTTAGTTACGAGTTCAGGTTGGAAATTCGAGAGCCCCGATGTGAGGTACTAGTTCCTCACGTCCGCCACCCACGGAATAACAGTTATTGAAACGTTCACCCAACACAATGTCAGACTTCATCGTACCGGGTTTCCAAGGTGCGTCCCGACTTATAATATTTGGAGGAAATTGTCCTTGAAAGGATCTTCAAGATTCCTCAAGGTGGATAGCGCGTGCTTGCCGCTACGCCGCAGAACGTGACGGCAGTCGGTAAAGACTTTCTGAAAAGTCCTCCTGAACCCCCCCGACGATGCGCTTCTTTGTTATTTCGGAAACCTCTGTTTAGCGAAGGAACAACGGCCCCGGCTTGTTATCCGTCGTTCCGAACCGTCCGACCTGATGGGGGCCTATTTCGCAGAGATTATCCTTCCTGAAGACGGGGTCCTTTTGTTTCTTTTCCACTCGGCAAAAAAAAAAAACGTCGACTGTCTCAAACGTTTCGGAACAATCTGGGGTACAAATCGTTCCTGTCAAAATTAAATCCACCCCAGATCCTAACAGCTGTGATTATCTTCGGCGGTAACAGTACCAGGATAAGTTGACGGGTTGGCGGCGAATGCGGCCAAAGGAAGTCTGCAGTAATCAGAGTTGACATCGTAATCGGCAATCGCTTCTAAGAAATGTTGAGGTGACATTTTGCGACGCCGAACTACCTAACCAAAATTGTCACAATATTTGTCTTCACAATATGAAAGACGTTGTCGCAGACGTTGTCTGTTGCGCTTTGTGCATCAGTATTTGAAAAATTTTAATAAAGAAGTGTAGTCTCTTAATTCAATACAGCAAACTAAGAAAATTAAAATTGTTCTTATTTTATTCAACTTTTAGTAATACACATCACTTTGCAGTTATGCTAATAGTGAATTCATATATGTACTAGTAGGTATGTACTGTGAAACTGGTGTGAGGGTGGTTATCCAGTGACGATCCCTCTCATTTATACAAGGTGTCCCCGAAAACGTCTCCCCCCCTCCCCTTCTAAAATCGTTAATAAAGGGTCAAAAAAAATTTTTTTTCATTCTTAATTTTTTTTTTGTTGTAAGGATTTCAAAAATGACAATATTGCGTAATGCTCACGTGCGCAAACGTCCGCAGTTGACATTAACTTCGTGATTTTGAATGGGAACCCCCATTTTTATTGCAGATTTTAATTCTACGTATTATTTCATGGAAAAATGACCCATGACTAGATTTTTTAGGTGCGCGCAAACGGGCGCCATTTTGCTCCAAAAGTGCGCATTTCCGCTCTAAAAGTGCAATAACTAAGATTTTGAAGATAGTCAATTGCCTTATGTAATACATGGAGTATTTTTTCATGCTGAACCTCGTAATGATGTCCATTTATTGATATTTGCAACACCAACTTTGGAAAACACGAAAAATTTACCAGAATTGCACTTTTCTAACACATTTCCACAAAGCATAATACGTACTAAAATGTAGGTTTTTTGGTGTTTTCCCAAGTCGGTGTTGCAAATATCAATAAATAGACATCATTAGGAGGTTCAGTACGAAAAGATACTCCAAAATCATGAATTAAAAGAGGCAATTGAGTATCTTCAAAATCTCAGTTATTGCACTTTGACGGCGGAAATGTGGCACTATTGGAGCAAAATTGCGCCCGTTTTCGCTCACCTAAAAAATTGAGTGGTGGGAGGTCATTTCTTCATGCAATTTCACGTAGAATCCAAATCTGCAATAAAAATTAGGGTTCTCATTTAAAATAACAAAGTTGATGTAAATTGCTCTCGTTTGCTCACGAGCGCAAGGTGCAATTTAGTCATTTTTGAGATCCTTACACAAAAGAACATTAAGATTGAAAAACAATTTTTTTACCCATTATTAACGATTTTAGTAGGGGGAGGTGAGTGTTTTTGGGGACACCCTGTATAGTGTCTTAGTAATTACATATAAGGACAAATAAATATAACAGGGTAACTAAATATGACATAGTGGAACAGTAATTTTTCAGACACGAGTGACTGGGTTAGTACGAATTATTCTAGTAAGTCCATATTGTCCATTTATATTTTTCATTTTAGACGTCTGGTTGATTGCTGTCGTTCCCGCGCTGATAAGAGTCTGAGAGTGAGAGGTTATATTTGCATGCATATTTCCCTTTCGTATGCAATGAATAAAACAACTTGACATAGTAGCTAACTAATGGTAACTAATGCCCAACTCAAACAGTTATACACAACATTATTTACGTATACTTGGATTATGCATTTCGTAGATAATGGTGAATTATACCTAATACCAACCTAGCTTTTATTTCCAAGTAGGTATCGGACTAGAGAAGCGGACTTAGTATTTGTTATTCTTTCTTTTATTGATCGTTACTCATTCTTTACTTATTAATTTATGTTATTTATTTATTTTAATACTGTTGTTACTTTATCATTACTATTTTTCGGAGGTTTCTACGCATTCGTAGTAATAAAACGGACGTCTATAAGTTCTATAAACGGCTCATTATTGAAATAATATCCAAAACAAAAATTGTTTATTTTTAGCTATGTGAGTAAACTACCTAGTTGCGAGAGAGATTACTCTCGCAAGGAATGCGAGCCAAACTGTTCAAGTTGAACTATAGCATTTTTGTATCGCTATAGTGCACCCAAGTGCACCGTAAACTAGAAGTTTTGGGTGATCGCAGTCACTCAATTTCCATCATAATGTCTCTTTCAATTTGGGCTTAATAGCAGAGAGTTGACTCGGCCTTCACTGTTGCACGAAATTGTTCTAAATAACGAGGCCGAAATGCATTCAGATGCGCCTTTGGTTAAGTGGGAGGGTCTGGGCGATTATAACACCAGTCCAGCTGTGCGGACCCTCCCTGTCTGACCTCAATCCAGAGCTCTTTTAGCCGGGTTCGATTTAAACTTCGAAAACTGTTGCAACGCTTTTTTTCCAAGAGCTCCACGAGCTTTTCTGCCGATCGCTTATTAGGACTGGGGAGACAGGAATTGGCAGAGCTCCAATCTAAGTCGGTTCCGATTCTGCTTATTTCCTTCAAGTGTTGTATGTTTCCCGAATAACCAACTCCCTCCGCTCGCATCACACGTTCCAGAACCGGGGATTTTTAAGTCATAAACTTGGCAAGTGGAAACGCAAGAATTCGGTGGAACATCTGGAGATTACATTTGGGAGTTTTCCATCCAAAACAATTAAGACAACGGAAGTCTTGTGATATCTTTCTAACATGAAAAATCGTTTTTAGCCACTACCAAATCCATATCCTGTCAGACATCGATGTTCAGCTATAGGTTATTTTCACAGTGTTTCAAAGTTTCAAAGTGTTTCAACCGTCAGCAGTGGTCTACCACCTAAATAATACAAGAAAAATATACAATTTAAACAACGTCTGCCAAATTGAGACATTTTTTTCCTATCAATAACAAGATTGAATAGATCAATGAAATGTATTAACAGCTAGGGTCTAGAATTGAGCATATTCATTTGTGAATTGTGATGCAGGAACATAACTTGAGGAAACTGTGAAAGGACGATTTATTGACTAGTTGGTCCTCTGACCAGGTTCCCCACGAAATTTGAAAAACTGGTTGTCTGGTATAATATTGTACTCGACTTTGCTTTTTATTCATAATGCTATTTGACGGGAACTATTTAAAAATTATTCTAAACTCGATTTTTGGTTGATTTGACGACGTCGTTTTGTGATCAGTCAATTTTGTGTGGCGGAAACTATTGAAACGATACCAATCTCGATTTATGGTTGATTTGACGACGAACGCTAACTCTGACGACCAGTTCCTGTCGTCGGATCGTCACCAAAAAAGAGTCTACCCGCCAAATGTCAAGTTCATAGCTCCAAAAGTAGAGGCTCACTTCGTACGTCAATTCAGAGTGGAAGTGAAGTGTTTGGTGGAATTTATGTTTGCTTATGTGCAAATGCCATTGAGACCACATAATTAGGATATATTGTGGATCACCATGGTCCGAACGGCATCTATTGCTGGGAAAATAATTTATTAAAAAAACATAACAAATAAAACTAATTGGAAAAATAAACGAAATTACCTACCCACTGTTGGTTTACGCACTTTACGTTTAGGTGTGAGCAACAATCAGGTAAAATGAAATCTATGTGACACCGTTTCCACCAAGACCTACTCAATCTCTGTGAAAATAATCGAAATCGTAGCTATAGAATAGAAATGTAAGTTAATGTAGATCCACCCAATAGAATGACCAACGGAAAAACACGAAAAAAAGTTATGATGGTTTGGAACGCTAAATTTGAGTGGAAGTTTTTGATTTTTGAAAACGAGTTTTTTTTTGTACCTCTCGAAAGTGATAAAATGTTCTCTTTGGTTGACTCGGATGATTTTGGTTTATGCAATTCTTTGATTAGATATGGTACCTTGGTATGGGGAGAGGCATGTAAAAGTTCGCTTCACTCACTGCAAGTTGTGCAAAATAAAATTTTGCCTATAATTTTAAATATATATCCATTTAGATATTCCTCAGCTTTACTTTATAAGGAACTGGGGTTTTTAAAATTTGGGATATTTTTTTGAAGGAATCATGTTTACGTGTATATAGAACTGGTATTGATGACAGTAACGGCAAATATTTCCAACATTAGAATTCCAAAATTTAATCTGGAAATTTTCAGAAGAAGTGCATATGTTGTAGCGTTACAATGTTTTTATAATAATAAAATTGATATCAGTCAGTTTGGCAAATTTAAATGATTTCAAAAGAATTGCTGAAATTTGCTGAGGATATAAGCAACCCGTCATTTTTTTTCCAAGAAGATGTTTTCATAATATTGTTTTCTTTAACTTAATAGTGATTTGTTTTTTATATAACCATGAGGGATAGCTAACCACAGAGGGACACAAATTCTTTGAATTTAAGCCCCTGTGGGAACTCGTGTATAATGTGTTGGTTAAGTTTTTTATGTTTTAAATTTATTTATATTATATTTATTTATATGTATATTTCTTTCTGTTTATTTTATTGTTGTGCCAAATAAAGAATCTTGAATCTCTACAGCTATGGAAGAAACCGGGACCTTCTGGAAAAGGCAAACCCCCAACTTTCTGATGGCTTCTGGCCATAGCATTTCCATTAGTCTGATAAAAAACGTAATTTCTGGGTCTATTAGACCCGATGTTACGTAATATGTACCTGCAAATTCAAATGAAGAAGGCTGCAAGCGAATTTGAAATACCCTTGGCATACCTGGTTTTTTCTACTTCTTTTCATGATTGCCGTTATACAGTCCTTTCTTAACTAATAAATTTTGTCTACTCTTACAATTTTTTCAAGTTCTGTTCTATTACTTAGAGTTATGACTACACTCATGATAATAAAACTGAGACTATTGATAGTTTATTTTTGAAAAGTTCAACTGGATGAATGAAATGTTCAGTTGGTATGATGAGTGACAATAAAAAACAATTTAAATAATTTTTTCTAGTATAATGGGACAACAATTGGTATAAATCAATCAGTAGATTGATTGTCAATTCTTGACAATTGACAAATTCAAAGAACTTGTGTCCCTGTGTGGATTCGACAAATTGAGACAATCGTATCAGTAAATTAAGTTGAAAACAGTGAAAAAAGAAAGAATAATTATTGTGAGCGTCATTGTGAACGCTGCTCTATGGATTTTATACAATGTACTATAGGTTAAATAACATTCTTTGTAATCATTTAATCTTTCCGAAATGCAATTGTTGAGTATTGGGTCTATTAAACCCAGGATTACCATTAGTGTTAATTTTTTATGCTACAATCTAAAGGCTATAGTTCAGCATTCTAAATTTTTCATCATACTGGAGTTTCTGGTGCATTTTAAAGAATATGACTATAGGGGAAGAAGAAGGACAAAAAACTGCCTTCTCTTCTTCACGACGAGACACAGCTTAATTGCACTATCACGGCCTGAAAAGAATATTAACTGCGTCAGAAAGTGGAGAAGAGACGCGGGAGCTTAAAGAAAAAGGACCCGATCCTGGGAGGAAGTTGAGGATGGAGGGCGGGGATAGTCCTGCGGATAGAGGGGCGGGGATAGTCCTGCGGATAGTTGCCAGGGCCTTGAACCCGCTGGGGTTGAGGTCGCCCGCCTGCCCCTGCAAGTCTTTGTACAGCCTTGATCCCATAAACTGTCCCTTACTCCAGACTCCGCCCGTGCAATGCACTTTCCGATTCGAGTCGAGGCACCTCGCACATCAGTTTCGGACTCACTCAACAACACATGGTTTTTAGCGAGAATTCTCATCTTGCAAAAAAGGCGTTCATTCGCAAATTGAAAATGTAGGTCGGTTAAATTAAGGGAAACAGCTTGTCAAGAGTCAGTATTTGCTCTCTATCAAATTTCAACACCCTAGGGTGAATAGAAGAGCATTAAACTCAATCAGCCGATCAGGATGGAGTCCGTCATTTCATTCGACTCTTGTTGTATTGGAGAGGCTCCCTATCAGATTAAAACTTCCTAGGGTGGATAGGAGAGAATTTAGTTCTCAGCTAATCAGGATGGAACCCGTCATTTCAATCGTCTCTTGTTGTTCCAGAGAGGCTCCCTGTCAAATTTGAATATCCCCAAATTTGAATAAACAGTCCCTTACTCCAGACTCCGCCCGTGCAATGCACTTTCCAATTCGAGTCGACGCACCAAAGCACATCAGTTTCGGACTCACTCAACAACACATGGTTTTTTTAGCGAGAATTCTCATCTTGCAAAAAAGACGTTCATTCGCAATTTGAAAATGTAGGTCGGTTAAATTAAGGGAAACAGCTTGTCAAGAGTCAATATTTGCTCTCTATCAATTTTCAACTCCCTAGGGTGAATAGAAGAGCATTAAACTCAATTAGCCGATCAGCCGACTCTTGTTGTATTGGAGAGGCTCCCTATCAGATTAAAACTTCCTAGGGTGGATAGGAGAGAATTTAGTTCTCAGCTAATCAGGATGGAACCCGTCATTTCAATCGTCTCTTGTTGTTCCAGAGAGGCTCCCTGTCAAATTTGAATTTCCTAGGGTGAACAGGCAATAATTCAGCTCACTCAGCTGATCAGGATGGAGCCTGTAATTTCAACAGTCTCTAACATCCCAGTGAGGCTCCCAATCAAATTTCATATTTGTAGGGTGAAAAGAAGAGGTTTAAGCAATGACTGTTTTCCCGCTACTTTTGTGACACATTTTGGCGTCGCAAAATAGTCTCGTTTTTTAGCAATAGGCCCCGGTACGGGCGATTTCCACGCTAAAAGTTCGGTTTCTACTGGGATTTGAATCTGGAATGCCGGAATACTGGTGCTTGGAATACCACTATTCTCTCAACTAAAAGATATCACACTAAAAGAACAATGTTCAGACTTCGTCTGCCAGATCCCTTGTGGTAGTGGTGGGTGTACTAATGTGTAGGTATGGGGTAGAAATGTCTCAATCCATTCGGCGTCGTTTTTCAAAACAAGTTGGATCTACGACAATAAGATACAAAAACGCGTTGGTTGCCCATCTCTGATCTTTAGGACATACTATGGACTATCACAATCTCAAAATTGCAGGCAGAGAATCTGATCTACAAAAAAAAGAAAATTTTTAGAAATGATTTAGATAAAGAATTCAAATTCAGGATTTTCATAAACTGATCACTTGAAATTTGATTTTCCTACAAAAATAAATCAACATCGTTTATAAAATTTTAAATTTGATATTCTAAATTTAATTATCATCTTTCTGAAGAAGCCCCAGTTCCTGGGAGTAAACGTTAGAGATCAATAAAAAGCCAATTTGAGGATAGAAAGGCTTATTTGTGAAGTTTTGTAATAATTTGCAAAGTCCAAATAAAGAAACTTTGCTTGAATTTTTGACGAAAGAACGAACTTTTATGTAAATATTGAGTAGAGTTATCGTCTGGAATGATTATATGTATGGGAGTGTGTGTGTGTGTTTGTGGATTTTGGGATAATTAGATCAGCTGCATTTTCTAAAATTCGCTAAAAATGGATAAGTACAATACGGTCTGACGTTACCTCCTCAAGTAACCACATGTCTGTGGGCTGACACTATATCACGAAGCTATTGGACTCTCACATTTGTGCTCTGTTGGAACACATGACTAGGATTTTCGCGTGTCTATCCATCACTGCCTGCAAATCATCATTATTAGAGTCACAATGACGTACTCAACCAAGGCGCTCGCCTATCACGACTCCAGTGAAATTTACAAAACACCCCCCACTCGTCGGATGAATTTGACGTAAACAAAGAACTCAGGTCCTCGGTGTAAGATATGTAGTAATTATCATAGCGTCTCATCGTGACCAGTTGGCACTCACGAACTCTGTTAACGGTCGATCGGCTGGTCACGACGTAATGAGTATTCCTAATTGACTCTATCGATTTCACGGAGGGAACACAATAATGTCACCCATCTGACAATAGTTTGGTCCGTCTGTATCAACATCATTATTCCTTAGACTAGTTAGACTAACCCTCAACCAAACTGCGGGATTTACGAACTCATGTCTTTGAGCCAGTTGATCAAATCTCTCGTCAAAACTGCTTAGAATTGGTTAGAGATTTCAACTAATCAGAACCTCTAAATAATATTCGTAATAGCAAATGCGTGTATCAGTCAAATTATCAAATTATTAATTAAAGGTGACAATTCCTGCAGGGGTGTGGGATGAGGAGCTGAGTCAACCATAGATCAAGGAAAATAAAACTTCTGAGGCTAACAAACGAGAACTGAGACTAAATTGGAAGAAGGGGTCAGCAAAATACCTTTAAATGTTGTTGACATACTTCAGGCATGGACGTCTATCTGTTGACGTTTATACTTCCATTTGTTTGATTCTAGAGCGCTCCGTACTTGCTAGGTTTGAAATTTTTTGCTGCTTAAGAGGGTCCGTGACAACGGACCGAAACCGGTTCAATAAATATATGACAATCTCTTGCAAAGAAAGGATTGAATTGAAGTAACCCCCCCCCCCCCCCACCATCTTCTCATCCCATGCCCCTGCAGGGGCAAAATTTGCCACCTTTGGTTAATGAATTAACCCTTAATCTACGTAGTTTAGTATATATCAAGGAATGTTATTAAATTATCATTAAATTATCAGGGCTTATAAGTTCTATATTCTATGTTCTGTAGCAGGAACTAGGCGTTCTCTTGTGAATTTCATCGCTGGCAGATGAATAGTGGCCTGCTCACATGCGCAAAGGTCAAATCCTAGTAAGTAAAAATCACAGTAAGTAAGTTCAATTTTCAACCGATTTTGATGAAATTATCATAGATTATGCTAGTTGACACTTGGATGACCCCCTTCAATTTTAATCTCTTCAAAATTGAACATGATCTCTTCCCATACGGTAACATTACGTCCTTCAACCATCATTAACATACCTGCGGATTTCATCCAATGCCGATGAAAGTCGGAGGAATTATGCGAGTTGATCCCTTTTGATGATGAATTTCAAAAGCTCTGCTCATGAGCAGTCGTGAATACCTCATAACCTTGATTTTTACTGCCAAGGTGAACTAGAAGTTCCACTGACCAGGTTTTCCACGGAGCACGAAGATGTCATAATTAATTCATTCAATTCAGCATCTCAAATGCCAATAATATCGTCTTTGCCTTGAAGTGGATCGCTTTGAGGTTTCAGTCGATTCAACTCGTAGAAGACTATCGAAATCCATATGAAACATCAGTTATTTCGCTCTGTCGTTTACAACATTGCGGCCACATCGTGTCAAAATCTATACAGCATATTCTGGTGTAATGATTTTCTTAGCTTGGTAGCACATTGAGTATGACTACTAGTTCCTAACCATCGAATACACCCAATAGTGCAAATATACACTATATAGTATGGGTAACTTAGTGATTTATTATTCGATAATATTGTCTATAGGTAAAGTATAAACTTGAAAACGTAACTTTCTTGACTTAAGTTGGTTAGAGTTCTCCTTGAAGACTTCACGGCAGGCTGTCACTTTCTGGTTAATGAATATCAGTCAAGGTGATGTCGAAAAGACGTAGGTACTTATCCACTCTGATCAACACGTACACATTGAAGAATCATCCATGTTATTTTGTGTGATAAGTTTTCCCAAAAACTTTTGAAACGTTCTCCTCTTAGTCTCCAATACTACTACCTCTTATTTCTATTTTCCTGGCTGCTTCAAGTGGTTGAAACAATAGAAGTGAAGGCGTGGATGGCGTAGTGATCGATGCTTTTTGCATTCTGAAGCTAATCTACCTTGCTACCTATTAGATTAATTGATATCAGATCACTCCGTCATACTCACCCTATTAACCACACCGTTGACGAACCGTTACACTAGGCGCCTAAGGAGTCTAACTTTTAAATTTCAAGTTGGTAGCTCCAACGTAGCAGCCTCTAGCACTGGACAGACATACACACATACAGACAAATTCAGGCAGAGTAAAAATTCTACTAAATTCTTTCGTCGATTAATATATATTATTATCTCTCTATTTATAGAATATCTATTGGTTAGCAATGTATGAATAAATATTATCTCAATTAGTTCAAATTTTATATAAAATAATCATAATCAAAATAGTTATCATTACAATCATGTCATAGATGAGGATATGAGGAAGCCTAATCCAACTGCCACACCAAACGTGACCTGATGAAAACGGTAATTCGATTATTTCCACGAAATAAACAGGTTAGATCATCATCAGTTACAAACAGTAACCTACTATTGCTATTGACTGTAACTGGTGGTGACCCATCGAAAACGAGGTATCATTGTTACTATTTTATTATACGTGGAACCTGACCAAGTTTTCATTACTTCTGCTTTTTTCTTGAAAATGGCGTTCTTCATGATCTATAATAATTTCGTCACGAGTGGTTTCGTCCGTTCCAAGTTTTTAATATTTTTCTGTTGAGAAGTCATTGAAAAGAGACAAAGAGTAATGTGAGAAGGCTTCTTCATGCATTTAAATATTATTGAGGCGATTCGGTTAAACAGTTCAACATTTATTCTTGAGGTAGACGTAATAGCACGAAACTATGGTTGATAATTAGTTGTCATAATTAGCTAACCCCAATCATCGTGTGAGGGAGAAACACGTATGATGGCATAAAGTTGGGTTTTAAAGCTGTGAGCGTGATGGGGTTTATTGCATCCATTATGGAAGCTGCAGGTTGATAAACTCAGACAACGGATAATGGGGAACTCTCCCATGAGTGGCTAAAGGTTGGAATGACTGTGTTGATTATCAGGCGTTGGCTCGATAGCAGGTAGATTTTAATACTTTGCGCGTGGCGAAGTTGGAAATAGAACGTGAAGTCATCACGACTCATCCCAACCTCCCGAACAGGACCTGAGACCGTCAGGAGCTCGGGCTTTTATCGTTTAACTTTCCAGAAACATTAACCCGTTCGTTGAGGCTACAAATATTATGAAGCTTTTTAACTCTTCTCTGTCTCATTACTTCGATGATGTTAAAATGTTCATATCTAATGATTTATTATTGCCTCCTATTACTTTCGTGGACTAAACTTGAGTGCTCATGAAATATACCATTTCGTTGTGGAACACAAATTAGAATCAATGACAGGTTTGTTCATTTCCTCTTGCAAAGAATTTTTTTTTTTTTTTTTTTTACATTTTTAAAAAACAATTTTGATACAAGTAGTAGGGTAAACCAGTAAACTTACATTCGAACGCTTATTTAAATTGACGTCATCATCCTGGAGCTGTTTTTTCACATTAAAACGCACAAAAATACCTAACTGAGATATGGTTGATTTTAGCTCCAAACCGGCCTACCCTGAAGCTTTTTTGCTTGGAAACGCACACACACAGTAAAATTACATGATGCTTGCTATTTAGTTAGTAAAAAAGGAACAAAAAAACCATGGTCGGGAGCTAAAAAATGCATCAATTTTCATCGCACTGGTGGAGCGGCCACCAGCAAACAGGCTTATAAAAATCTCAATACGATGGCGAAGGCTCTTTTGGCCAATTCGTGTGCGTTTCGTACCATTATAATCTATGATACATTGTAAACTTACCGTACACGTCGACTCGGTATGTTGCTGCCGCCTCCTCTTCGCTGCTGCTACGCTTAATCGACTATAGTAAGTACCTTAATCAGCTACTTATTACTATAGTAAGTATTATATAATGGTGGTATATGGGGCTGTTTATGGGTTTTTTAGTGATTGTGTTCACTTTTACTTGATTAAAATTTTTGTTGTATCGATATTCACCTCGCATTTCGCATCAATAACGCATTCGACATATAGCCACTTCTACATTGCATTCCCATAGGTTCATAATTTTAGATGCCAGAAAGCGATTAGATACTGTTTCTTCATTTCAAAAGTCTGCTGATGCTCTTCCGAGAACTGCCATTGGTGATAACTCTATCAAGATGTAGTCTATGGGGACCAAATTTCCTAAACGCAACATTCCAATTCCATCTAGCATGAGCAGTAGCAGGCAAAGATCACTGGTCAACGTGGAGTCTATCAGGAATAGTGCCAGATTGGTCCTTTTGTGACTAACTTCCAAGGAAGGGACCGAAGAGTGGTCAGTCGAGTAGACTCTGGTCATACCCTCGGATACCTGCTTTGTGCATGAATTCGTGAAGTTGTGTGAGGGGGTGATCTGTACATCCACCACTTTCTGAAGGATTGCCCAGTTCTCATGGATGTTCACAGGGTATAGTACCCACTATTGTGCCAAAGCACCACGGGGTTATTGAATTCTTAGTGCCATAATATAAAATTTTTAAAACATAATCAACAAGAATAGGTCACATTCCTACGTAAGAATGTTTCATTTAAGAACCAAGAACATTTTCAGCTCAAAACTGCAAATGGTTTGGAAAAAAATAGACGGAAGAGAAAGTCACAAGGTTGATTCTGAATTCTCGGCATCACTTTTGATTAACCCTAAAGGGTAACATTGAAGAGTTTAAATATTAAAAATACAGCATCATCTTGGAAGTCCTCATCTCCTATTTGGAAATAAGAATAGTGGTTTATTGATTATTGATTTAATTTCAAAGAATGAAAATTGACAACCTGCATCGTTGTACCATCATCTGTGAGCTAGATTTCAGCAAGAGTGCGAAAGAGAAATTGTGTGAGTATACTGAGCATTCTCACATAATCTTCGACTCTAGAACCAACTGATATAATTAGTTGCGATAGAATATATTTTGACATTTTATGTCTTTGCTATGGCTCATAAACTAAAAAAACGTCACGGAAAATTGCTCACGAAAATATTTTGATGATTTCCGCTTACAACCGAGTCGTTGCTAGGGAAATGGTACTTCGTCGTTTTTCATCCCACAAAATTCGTTGACCATTCGTTCGAAAGCTCTTGATTTATCCAACCATATTATGTTAACTACTGCGAAGTGCGTGGCCACCAAGCTGAGTTATGAGCAAGGTTATTTGAATAATTGTGTACACTCAGGTGATCATTCTCAATAATTGATATTGTGAACATGATTGCCACCGCTTGTTAATTTCTGATGATTTCATTGAGCTGGTGTTTCGATGATTTGATTCATAGCAGGTGATCCAAATATTGCGAGAACGGTTTGATTTGTGAAGCGGTGGTTAAATCATTTTAATAGGTAATTGCTATGCATTACACTCTAGGAAGCTGTAATTTCTTATGTAGCCTCTCTAGGACATTTACTTGACGATGCCCAGGGTCCGGATCAGATGAGTGGCTCTTGAAGCTAATTTCTATGGTTTACACTCTAGGAAGCTGTAATTTCGTATGTAGCCTCTTTGGGACATTTACTTGACGATGCCCAGGGTCCGGATCAGCTGAGTGGCTCCTAGAGCTTGCATACGAGTCTTCAACACATACTTGTCTGCAACTAAAGACATAAAATGCCCCAATGTGTTGCAGATTCGTATGCACGCGTTTTCTTTTAAACATGGATTCCTATTTTCTGGCCGACGTGAGTGCAAAAATTTCCAATATAAAAAGCAAAAGTTTTTTCTTTTTCCATTGATTTTCACGTACAAACAATACGATACTAGCGAAGTTTAACTCCCTTAGTTTTCATAGCAGGAAAATTTCTTTCGCCGCTTTCTGGAATGCATTCATTTTATCACAACATTTCTCGATCTCTAAGCCATTTTGGTGTCAAGGAAAGCTGATTTATAACGCAAAGTTATGAACTAATATTGCTAAGTAACCACAGGTACATGGTAGGTATACTAATGAGTAGTAGGTACTTGTAAGCAGTAGTTACTAGACGTCTCTTAGACCTATTATCAGCTGATGGGCTCCTACAGCTGATGATTTCTATCGTATTTAATCTCTGAACCTGAAATTGAGGTACGATTGAAATGATTGGCTCATTCCTACTCAGCTGAGTGAGCTAAATTGTCTCCTGTTCATCCTAGGAAGTTGATATTTGATAGGGCGAGTCTCAGAACAATAAGAAACTATTGAAATTATTGGACTTTCCTCAATCAGCTAAGTGAGCTAAATTCTTTCCTGTTATCCCTAGGCAGTTGAAATTTGATAGGGATACTCTCTGGGACAATAAGAGACTATTGCAATTACTGGTTCTTTCCTAATCAGCTGAGTGCTAAAATCTCTCTTGTTCATCCTAGGAAGTTGAGATTTGATATGGATATGGAGACTCTCTGGAACACTAAAAGACGATTGAATTGATTGGGTCTTTTCTGATCAGCTGACTGAGTTAATTTAATTGAGACATTTTTAACTTGAGACAAAAACCACATATTTCACAGACGAAAAAATAATACATATCTATGTACCGATGTATCTGCATGTAGCGTAGATACTCAACATCAGTTTACTGATTTTCTTTTATCGTATACCTAATTTGGTTTTTCGAAATTTTACCATTGACTTGGATTGATGTACTATTTACGCAGGTAATGGTGAATTACCTATAGCTTTTGTTTCCAACAACCAGAGCGTAGGTACTCACGTAGTAGTCATTGATAATTTGTTATCATTTTCTATTATTTACTTATAATTTTATTTAGTTATATTTATTATTATTATTTTCTTAATTATTAGGTATTATTATAATTTTGTTGTTGATATATCCTAGGCACAGGATATCTCAATTGAAATATAGGTAGGAGTATCACGTCTATAAACGGGTCATGATTGAATATAATGAACGGAAAAGATGATATAATGATGATATAATGAGCGTGGAGGATAATTTGTAAAGAAGGCGATCAAAACTGCATTCGCAAGTTTTATGAGCAATTATTCACGATTTACCGCTGGTTGACTAGCATTAGTACATGAATTACTATAAATGCTTTAGGATGTATTCAGTTGCAAACAATAGGTACTGAGCCAATAAATGAGTAGCTGCAAACCTTGTACCTTGATTATTTGCACTAGGTACTTATGTGGTGATGACAAATGTAATCTGGAACGAGCCAAGGATTCTCACATGAACACTGCATTCAACCTTGGAAATGGGTGATGAATCAAGGAGTCTTAGGTCAGCTTCAAGGAAACTATTTTAGATTTGTTAATGTTATGCATTTAATGACGTAAACTTAACAAGTCATTATATAGGCAGTAGATCTGTTAGCAATGGCATGCTACGTTTAGTACCAGATAGTTATCTAGCCCTTAATTGAATAGACATCTGACTGATAGGTACTGTGACGAGGAAGGAAGAAAAAGAAAAAAAAGAGGAGATGATACGACCATTTATTGAAGGTGAGGCAGAGTTTATTTTAATTTTCCACCTAACGTCCCGAGGATAGGCCGTGACGTCATTCGGCTCCCCTCGGGTCACAGGACCCAAGATGCGGCAGTGAGCTCATGACCAGGGGATCGAAAAGTCTTCTCTTTGCGCATAACAACATCCATCACCGAAGGAAGGCTAAACACACAAGGTGTTTAGCAGGTGGAAGGAGGCAACACACAAGGTACAAGTACGTCGAACAACAAGAGTGATGTCATGTGTGTCACACGGTGAAGTCACCAGGAAGCTTCAAGGAGTTCTTTTCCCAGCGAACGACTCTTGAAAGAGCTGAACACACTACAAGCTCACGATCGTCCGCCATGCAAATTTTCCTTTGCAAGGTGCCAACAGCAACATTCATACCCCAGGCAAATGCATGTTTCGTCGCTTCCATAAAGCACAGTTTCTTCCTGTATACAGGTGTCGGGGGTTGTTAAATTACTTCCTTGTTATTTATATCATCAACTAAATTGTAAGTAAATTGTATATAATAATTGTAACTACCTATTATAGAACTATGTCCTTATTGACCTCATTAGAAGGTACAACCCCTTTGATCCTCTTAATTGGGATTATTATCAAGTTCAACGAGAAAAACTACATACATTAATTTCATCTAGTGAATGTTTGATTGTTTCTTGGCATATTTCTCCCTTTTTGTTAATGTAATATGATGATCATCTATGAAATAGGATACCTATATTAAGTGAGATCACGTTAACCTCGGATTGAAGGCATTGGCCATCATTAATATGATGTAGGATAAGAATATATTTTTTCTTTAAGGATTAGTATTATATTCTCTTAGTGGACTCCGATTACAAAATATATCATCAACATGGATGCAAGGTGCAATATTATTAATGAATGTTCAAACATAATAAATACCTACTGCGAAGGACGGGAAAAATATTTAAAAAATTTCGTCCATGTTGGGTGTCGCACATTGTTTTATCGTATCCATTACACGGGTGTATTAATCGCTGAAATAGTGAAATGTTTTCAATAATCCTTACAGATTGCTGAACGGGTTCTATGGTTAGGGAAATAGTGAATCAAGATGTAGAGTAAAACGTGAAAATCGGTCAATTAGGAAACGAGAAAATGGTGCCTGATGTAATTTACGTTCGCTCATGCGCAGAATGAAGTGTAGATTCAAGAAAAATAAAATAACATTGAAAAAGTTCATTTTCCACGAAAATGAGCTAATAATAGGGGACCATATTCAGCATAACCATCACATTCCTTGAAAACTTCATCAAAATCAGTTGAAAACTGTGGATTATTACAAGTTTTTTACGCAGATAAAAATGACGCAATTATGTTGAAATTGATATGGAATGAACAAGTCATCATATTCTAACTATCCTTAAAATTTGAACAAGATCGAACGACTAAGGCGTGAGAAAAAATGCTTGATAGCATTTACGTTCACGCATGCGCAGAGGAAAGTACATATGTGGACAATGAAACTGTTATGAGATCATATTATATCAGATCATATTTAACCCGCACATTCCCAGAAAATTTAATCGAAATCGGATGAAAACTGGAAGTTAGGTTTGTTTCAAGGATTAGTGGGCACACGACATAGACATACACTCTCACTTTTTTAAAATTTAGTTATATTTGTTCCAAGAAACTCCCCTAAAGATGGAGGGATACACTATGTAATGCCCAAAACGGTTGCACCGGTTTCATTGCGGGTGAGTGCAAATTGACGAGCAAGTACCAGGGAGGTTTCAGGCTATGTAATGGTCCTCTAAACTTGAATTGCCCATATTAAGGATTTAGGTAGCCCCCCCAGAGGTGCATTGGGGTCCAACGCCAAACTCAGCCTTTCAAGAACACGAGAAGAGGCGTACGACGCCCGTTGTTTTCCAACGGAGCGACGGCAGCGCTTTCTCTGGGATTCTGACGGGAACTCTGTCACACTCCCCCCCTTAAAGACATATTTGATTGAAGAGCAAGTATGTTAACCCGGTGGAATAGTTTACTGGCTGAGAACTGATGCTCATTATTAGATAGCTGCATTGGCAATTGAGGATGGGAAAAGAGAAATTAAAACAGGATGGATTGTCAATGAATCTTCATATGAAGTATTCATTAGGTAATTAACCCCCAATCAAAGATTGGAACAATCAGGAATAAACGGTGTCTCAACTATGGAGACTTATACCTTTAGGAAAATAAAATAGATATAAACTGATGTGCCCACATTGGGGACTTAAATTGGGAACTAAGCCCTGAAAATTGGGAACAATGCCCTTGAATAATTGGGAACCATGCCCGGGTATAAAGAATAATATAAATGGCAAAGGCCAGGTATACCACAGGTATGTAATTGAAAATATAAGAGGGGAATAAAAGAGAAATTATAAGTCAAAGACCAATGAAATTATTTATATACCAAAGGGTGATAATGGGAATTCCTTCTGGAACCCCGGGCCATGTTTCTTTTGAAACATTAACGCCCCAAAAATATTGGATTGGATTACCAGGCGTTAGCCATCCATAACCCTAACCACGCTCTGCTACCATATCAAGGATTTAGGTAGCCCCCCAGTGGTGCAATGGAGTCCTAAATCCTCGAAAAAGAGGTAGAGAAGGATGACAGTATCCCGTCAGAAAGATACCCACTCCTACTAATAGCATTAATGAGCTATGATCGGAGTAGATTGGTTTTCCAGGTCTTGGATCACCCATCCAACGACAAACTCAGCTTTTCAAGAACACGAGAAGAAGCGTGCGACGCCCGTTGTTTTCCAACGGAACGACGGCAGCGCTTTCTCTGGGATTCTGACGGGAACTCTGTCACACCCATGGAGCACGGGAACACAGCTGGTAAAAAAATTAATTTAAAAAAGTGGGAAGGAAGCCCAGGTTTACCAAACGCTCTAGGAATGACCCATAGACATATCCATGTCAAAAACAACAGCAAAAAGTATGTCAAGAAATTATGTCACACTAATTTTTGGTTTTCATAATGTATATTACTTCTATTGATTTCTTCTATCGCATTCTGAATTCTCTTATTTCCTGTATTTCTTTACACAGGATAAGGATAGGTTCATGGGGTGCGAGGCTAAGAAACGTTCCATGATTATTTTTTATTTTAGCCGCTGGCTTTAAGGTCCTCGCGAACTAGGGAAATTCATAAACCTAATTTTTTATTGCTTCCAAGACTGCAAGGCAGCAGAAGCTTTGTTTTCACTTTCGAAATGAAAAAAAATGTGTTGCTCCAAAATCAAAATTTCTACTCGCATTTTGTGTTTCAGAGCCTCCTGAACAAATTTGGTTCCGTGTCTGTCTGTCTGTCTGTCTGTCTGTCTGTCCACATTTCCTTGTAACAGCCATAACTTCCACAATTTTGATCCGATTTAACCACATTCCCAGGGATCATGCGGGTTAAGCTCTAGATGGTCCCCTATCAACTTCATCATGATCGAATCAACGGTAGCATCTGCGCAGGCGCAAACAAAATTTTCTTGTTTCGGTCATAACTCAGGCAATTGTGAACGGATTTCTGTCAGATTTTTAGGGATGATGCGGCAAGGTTTCTTGAGGTCCCGTATCACATTCTTCGCAATCATCAGCCGCGGTACGCTAGGCGCATGCGCGAAAGTGATGGTTTTGTTACGGTCACAGCTTAGTTATGAGGAACATGCGGACTACATCCTGGATGGTCCCATATTAAAATCAAAATTTTCCTTATTATACATTTATTATATGTACCATTCAGCTTCCAATTTCCCACCTTATTAATTCCCTGATGCTAGAACCGGTCGTTTCTAGTTTTCTGGAGTTAACTGCGGCAACCGTCGCGTCCTATGCCCCTCTGCGCATTAGGCAGGACAGGGGCAGGACGGGATACGTAGTAAAGTGTAAATTCTGTTTAAAAATTGTTGGTTCATTATTAGAACATCTAATACTTGAAAAGATTTTCTGATTTCATTGCTGGCATTCGAAGTTCATCTCCCCTCAGCTAGTTTATAATACTACCATACAAATTATTAATAATATTATCATACAGTTTAAGATAGTTTGGATCATGGTTAAGAAACGTTCGAATCACAACCTAAACCTGAATATTCAAACGTCGTCGAGTTGTGGTTACTAGAAACCAAATGAGTGAAACAGGTTAGACGATAACGCACACCCTGTGGGTGATGCGGGTTAGTTTCTCAGTCTCTATATCTAAAGATGGGGTTGGCTGTGTTGGCATTGAAACGAACCCAAGGTAAATTATGTATTTCCTCAAAAGAATGAAATGATCAATGTTTGATTTTAATCGATCGAGAGATTAACAATGAAAGTTGATCAAAGTTGCGAATAAGTTTGTTTTTTGGTCAATCACAGAGGTTCCTAAAGGTTTCAGTTGATATTGAAGTAGTGAATATTAAAGTGAGTGAAGTGATGCAAACTGGAAATTGAAAGCCAGCCAGTGAATGAAGCATGTCCCATGTTTTTTGAATTTCAGCAGCAGGCTCGAAATTGAAAGGCACTAGGTGAGGGGGGGGGGGGGGGGTTCCAGAGAGGTAATCCTGTGATGTCTGCAGGGCCGAGTTTTCGAGAACGTACTTACTTTAAAACAGCCATAACCTCCATCAGGTTCACTATAAAATAAAAAATTGCCAGTCATGCACACATGATCTTTTGAGTGAATTTTCGTTCATAACCGTATTGTGTTTATGTTCAATTGTTTTGCCTGCTGTGCGGGGATCTTTCACCCCGACAAGAACTCCACTTAGGTTCACCGTAAAATAAAAAAGGTTAGAGTCAATCAGAATGACCATATGAGCGAATTTTCATGTGTTTCGTATCACATTTATGGTAAATTATTTTGAAATTTTAGCGTTTATATTATCACAACTTTTAATTACCTAACCGTAAATTTTATGGTAAAAAACTTGTCCTATTTTTTAGGACTTGTTCTGTTTTAATATTTTTAGCTTCATTTGTACTTTTTTATAATTTTTATTAGCACATAAAGTTTAGTAAAGGGTTTCACGTTTTAAAACCACTATAAATCTAATACAATTTTTGAATGACGTAATAACGATTGCTCCCGACGTAATTCATTGCAACGCAAAATTTATTGTCTTGCAACTACGGAGAAAACGGCCTATTTCCGACTTAATTGTTATTCCTGATTTTCATTGCTTTATATTAACATTTTAAAGCGAGAGTAAGTAAATGTATTTTTACGGGAATTCTTCATAGACTTGTTTTGCCATGCAATTGATAGTAAACAAAGTCTATGGGCACAAAGGGCTAGATTATCAAAATAACAACAGAAATATCATACAAGAAACATGAAAATTCACTCATATTCTGATTGACTCGAACTTTTTGTATTTTACAGTGAACCTTAGAGGAGTTATGGCTGTCTTGACTTCACAGGGTGGAAAGGACCCTGCACTGTTGGCTCGATCACAGAAGAATGTTGGTATAGCTTGATATTACAATGAAGTATGTAGAGCGACGCTTCGCCTATCTATCTTAACATTCATTCAATTATATTTATTGTTTTTCAATCAAACTTCGGTAATATACAAAAATAATATTAATTTACTTGTGCTACACTGATCGATTTTATTTCGAGGGATCAAATTTACGTTCAATCGTTCGCTCTCCTTTTTTTGTTGGAAAAATAAATTACAGCGTGAGCGTAAGGAATTTGTGAAGCTGTTCCAATTGCAGATGTCCACTGACTAGGTTCCTCACGATGTATGAGCAAAATCAGAATCTACTTTTTACATCCAATGTAGTACAACATAAAATCTATCAAGTATTCCTGAATATCCATTCGATTCATCATCCCTAAAACATCAAAAACTACAATAGACGTGAAATTTCGAGCTTGGCGTACAATATTGTCGAAAATTATTTACGATAATGTTGTCGACGATTGTTGATGATAACATCTACACAGAGCTACACAGCATATAGGTAAGGACTCTACCTACCGAATTTCAGGTTGATAGCTCCATAACTGCGGCTCTTTGCGTGGAACAAAAATCACAGTACTAGAATGATTATTTTTATAGATTTTATTTCAATGAATCGAATGAATGTTTATCCGTTCGGTTTCCAGCTATGATTGGAAAAAGGAATGTCAACTAGAGTGTGAAGAGTATGATGAGCTGTTCCAATACCAGGAAGATTTTGGACAGTATGCCATCAACTTCATTGCAAAGAAGTACCTATCTAATTTCCCGAGTGGATGTACCTGGTGTCACATAGAAATATACAAGGAGAGTCTGCTTACCATCAATGGTGGTTTTAATTGCACAAATATCTTCAACACCCATCACTTGTCGTAGAAATACGCTTTATAGTAATTCTTCTTTATTAAACTTCAATAGTCAATAGGCTCAATTCATAGTTTTAGCTACATAGGACGAATAGCATAGGAATTAGGAACCTCAGCAGACCATGGTGGTTCCGTACGTGGACATAGGCCCTGTTTCAATTTCAGCTTTAGAGATTAAATACGATAAAAAATCAGAGCAGAGGTCTATGCATCGTCTAGTACCTACTGCTTACAAGTACCTACTACTCAATAGTAGGTACCTACCATGTAGTGCCTTCTTTTCGCATAATTAGTTCATTATGGTTACTTAGCAATATTAGTTTAGGTACATCTTAGCGTAATACATCAGCTTTCCTTGACTCCACAATGGCTTAGGGATTATGAGATGTTGCAATGAAATGAGGACATGCAAAAAAGCATGCACTCTTAATTAAAATAGAACAAAACTTCGTATGGGGGGGGGGGGGGGGGATGAGGGCGGCTCGGGAAATATTAATAAATTGTTGGCCGAGTACAGGTGCCGAAGTCAAGACATAAAATGTCAATAAAGCTTCCGTTACACTATTTCGGGCTGAAAAAAAAGTTACACAATTCTTTTTCAAATACCCCAAGCTAAAAGACATATCCATGTTGAAATTTGAAACATGCAAAATGTTTGGTTTATGGTTGGCTACACAAAGTTGTGATGCTTCAAACCCTCAAGGTCTTCATTAACAAAATAAGAAGAAAACTTTCGCCAACTGCAAAAGTAATTTCGCAACTCGACTCGAGCTCTTGCTTTTCAGGGATACGCAACCACAGGAATCCATCATTCGTCCTTTAAGGAAACGGTCATCCCTATAAAACCGACCTGAAACTCCCAAGAAAATACTTGTAATTACAGTCCTGCTCGCCGCCGCTAAATCGCAACCCTTTGAATCTCATCCTTAGTAACCTTGGGGTTTCTGCTGAGATATTACATGGTCCCTTCCGTTTCAAATAATTGCAGGCTAGCTCATTTTCGTGATTAAAAACTGCATGTTGCTCCCGAAGGTTCTCAATCTTCCAGCTCATTTTGCTCCTGGCACGGTAGCCGTTTATCCTTCCTGTTCAAGTCATGTTTTTTCCCATTTGACACGTTACTGTTTTGAAAAACAAGAAGTGTCGTCCTCTTTGAAAAAAGGGCGTTCATTAGATCTAACTAGCTGTCGGTCATCTTACAGTTGTGCGTTGAAACACCTATATGGTTAGCTGAATACCATTTTCAGAATTTTCAACGGTAAGGGGTGACTGTAAGATATTTGACATAAAAATTGGCTTCCTTACTATCAACATTCGGGAAGTTATGTTATCTTCAGGACGGTGAAAATCGTTTTACTATGTTAAATCAAAATTTTCACTTGCTTTTTGCGTGTCAAGGCTTTAAAAATGGTTTGGGTTTCATATCTGTTTCTTGGTCTACAGCCAGTCTGAAGCCAAATATTGTCCAGGTTAAAAAGATATGTATACTTACTGCAACTATTTTCATTAATGTACTGGGATTGTGTGGAATGCACATGGAACCGACTGGACCCTGTCGGTCCCTCATCAGTTTCATCACCGAACTACCGATGCAGTGTGTGATGCGCATAAACGAACGTGAATTAGTAAAAAAAAAAACAATTTTTGGGGTCTAAAGGGTGGAATGATGTGGTAATAAAGGTTTGAGATGGGGAATGGGTTAGGACAGAATCAAGTTACATAAATTCCCATGAGTTTTCGTAAGATAGGATCAAATATCGCTATTGCGCATGCACTATCCCATGAAACCGCTGTGGCAGAACGCCTTAACTATATTTGACAAATTCTAATGAATATTTCAAAGATTTTTCTGTTTAGCTCCTTGATGATCCTCTTTAGTTGTACCATTATCTGGATTAGGATAACTCAAATAAAGTCCTTCGAATATACTTCATCTTTGTTGAACCAGTATTAGAATTAGGTATATAAATGTTTAATTTAAAATTTCCCCAATAACTTCACAGCATTTCGTTCCCAGCGTATGTATGCCCAAATTGCAATTAGTGAGGAAACTATACTGCCCGTCCAACTTGGCAGGCGTTCTCAACCAACCAATGATTTACATTACTAAATATGAACTGACTCCCAAACAACGAGTTTGAGAAAATGTGGTTTCATTTATGAAAATCACTCACATTCTGAAGTACATCGTCACAGGCTGGAGCGGGTGCAAAGGTCTTTTCTCCGCTTCTTTGGTTATAAAACGGGAGTCCTTTACGCATGTAGTGGCCTACATCCACTTAACTCAAGAAGGCTCACAGCTGACCTCAGTTTGTACCATAGGCTGGTTAATGGCATCATTAATTGCCCTTTCTTCTCTCAATGGTTGATTTATCAGGCCCAGGATACCATACGAGAGATCTTGCTATGATCTTCGTCCCATTTGCCAGCAGAAACCGCCCTCTTCTTCGTTTGCCAAGGGAGGCCAATGCAATGAGTACCACGCAATATATATATATATATATATATATATATATATATATATATATATATATATATATATATATATATATATATCCTGGTGTGTTTATTCTATTTGTTTTCTATAGTGATACTGTTGTTCATGTATTAAATGTTAATTCAATATATTGAGCATCCTGTATTCTTGCAACTAAGCTTGTCCCGTATCGATAAATAAATGAATAAAAAACTAGGCTACCGCTCTGAAATTTTAGAAACGAAATGTCTGAACAATTATTCATTAAAATCCTAGTTTGGAACTTTTTGAAATATTTCTTGGATTTCAGGATTGATAGTACATATGTATGTATTAGGTAATTTTGTATGTGAAGCAAATACCTTGGAATGTAGAGGTATGGTTAACGACGGTGGGATAATACACAAAGTTGAGACGGGTTTTAACAGCACAGGCTATATTTGTTGGTAGTGCAGCCCCAAAAAATCGGTAATTATTGTGAGTTTAAGGAGTTGTGCAAGTTTTTGCAAGCAAATACAGATCGTAATATCGTAAAATTAAATGTGATTTGAGAGCCCTGAAATTGTACAATTACAAATTTTTATTTCTGAACAGCAAAATCATTGCTAACGAGAATGATTATAAGGTCTACCCATCCTTTTGTGTATCGACTCGGAACGAATAAGAATCGGATAATTGCTTAATTCGGAATTCTTCGGGACAAAACAGAGCGTTTCATTGAATTTCAAATTCCTGAGGGACGCCAGTTTAAAAAAGTGAAGACTCCGAGTACCGAAAAAACTCTACAAACAAGTAGGCAGTTGGAGGTGAGTGGTGTACTTGTGCAAATAGAGGATGGTAAGACGCTTTCAGGATGTAGCTACAAGCAAAAAATGTGGCAAAAAGAAAACCTGTACTGCCATTTGGGGAAAAAACTTCTTTTGAGCTGTAGTTGAACTGTAAACTGCAAAGAACTTCTTTATGAGCTGATAATGGTTCGCTCATCTTCATTTTCCTCACCTGAAAAGCAGTTACCGGCGACTGGAAATGCCTTTACCGAGAACGGGGTGGACTCGAAGGGACATATTCTTCAGGAGTCCGTATCGCAACGGCGGTTTTACAAATTCCTAGCAAACAATACCGGGTGACTGAACGAAAATGCGGGACGGGATGGTAATTACTTGTAAAATAAGCTCTCAGAAAAATGGCAAAATGGGTAGTGAGTTGAGGGATACTGAGAATATTCGGATTTAATGCGGTTAGAGCGCTCAAGTTTTGTCATTCCACGGCAAATGAGAGTAGATTATGGTCTTCTTGGGAAGCAGATAAGGTAAAATTTGCATCGACTACTTGCTTACCCCACCAACATTCCTTGACTAATGGTCTGATTGTGCAAATTCAAAGTCACATCCTAACCAAAGTTTTATTCCGATTTTGATTACATTGTCTGGGAATGAGCCGGTTAGCTCCATGACGGTACATTTAAATTTCCTTTCAGTCAGATCGAAGTAGCGAGTGCGCTTGACAAACACGAACTTTCTATTTGAAAAACGCCGATTTTCCATTATACATTATCGGTTTGATTCCGATCAATTCTTGGGATCCTTGGGCAGTTTTAGGGTGTAAACTCAATTTGCAGCAATTGGTTGTAGTGCGTAATCCTGGGGTTTAATAACCAAATTCGAAACTAATCGGCCGACTTTGAAGAAATGGTCAGGAATTGTGCAGATTGGCTGTGATTGCAGTTGTATTAACTATATTTCAATATTATTATTATTAACCAATTCTGATATATATATATATATGTATATATATATATATACATAAATAAAACGCCACAGAGAAGAGCGAGAAAACAAATTTTTAGGGAATAAAGAGAGAATTCTGATATTTCGCTGATTAAGCTTGATTACAGAAAAAATACGAAATACAAATGGGCATTTTTTGAATGACGATGCTTGTTAAGAGCCTTGTTGCCAGCATTCACAGAGACGTTAACATTATGATCTTCGTCCTTCTGCTTCAATTGAGACGTTGATGTTGAGGCCGGGTGGCGGTTTGCACCCAAGATGCTCCTGTGAGCTCGTTCTGACTATTGCAGAAGTCTATCATTACTTTTCGGCAGTTTTCAGCACCTTCACCCCAAAGTACTAATCAAAACTAGATTGGTATGATCGCGCATGTTCTGTAACAGAATGCTGCTGAGGCTGGCTCACTGATGATCTGTGGCTGTTCACCCTGAGATTCAGCAATGTAGTTGTCTTACCAACATATAATCCTTCGTTTTCTGAGCATTTCCTACAGATTAATTGGTAAATACACATCTTTGTCTGACATTCTGCCAAACCTTCACATTTATATTCTGGATTGGCATGTGGGGATGAAAGTAAGCATTTTCAACCATGCGTGGTAAACTTGGTGTAGAGCAGCACTCTACTAAAAAATATTTTCTTGGATTACGTTGAAGACGACCCAATTTTCCATCAAAGGAGCTGCTAACTCAGTAGATTTTATTTTATTTTATTTTTTATCTATATTTTACTTTTATATATTTTTTTAATAAAGGAAAATAACTTGAATATAATAGTTTTTTCAATCTATTATCAGGAAGGAGTTTCGCTACAGAATGCTATTCCCACAGGTACATATTTAAATTTTGTAGAATTACTCTTATTGCAAATAAAACTTTGATTGTTATTATTGTTATGTTTTGTCAAACTAGTATATTTTCAACACTACCCTTCAGCGATATTTGTGGATACACCGCATGGGGTTGCAGGGGAAGAATCTGAATGAAGAGAATGCGCTTTTCTCACGGTGACAAAGTCATGTATCATGACAAAGACTTGTATCAGTTCATTGTATACAGGTATATGAATACATAGTATACATATATCAATTGTTACAGGGCCATTTCGGGAATTATCGTGTATAATTATTGATCACTGTTTTATTTTGCATTCATTCATTTTACATGTAATCTGCTCTTCAACTTTCTATAGGTGTACGTCCATTTTACAGTAAGAGAGAAAGCTACCCAGCCAACCTAATCTGGCACGCGTGGTTTAATTCGTTCAATAAATCGTTGACCTTGATGATTCGATCAATTGGATTCGTTCACTCAAGAACGACACATTTCCGTTTTCGGTGGAACTGTGAGAAAATTCCACCTTCATTGTCGACTACGTAAGTCAAAGGTTACAAAGTTTCGTCATTACACCATGTCGTGTAGCCGATGATCGCGGTGAACCTTCAAAACTATCAATCTTCTCTAAGAACGAAACCTTTAAATGTTATATCGTGATTCCGTCATTCCGTTCTTTCGAAGTTGCTGTCTTTTTTTTTCTTCTTCTTCTCAACAACGAAAAATCCAAAGGGGAAGACATAATAGGCGGGCAGATTCAGCCGGCAAACCACCCGTCTCTATTTAAGGCGTTAAAAGCGAAAAGTGTTTGATGGGTGTGTGGGGAGCTGAGATGAGCGCGCTTTACCTTTGATAGGTCTAATGACCCTCGTTTAGCTATCAAAGAGGCCATTCTGAACTGAACGTGATTTTCATCCAAATACGTTCATTGGTTCGAAACTCAGTGATTTAGCGATATAAAAATCGATTTGGGATGTAAATAGAAGGATAAGGAATTTCTGAACTCTATTCTGAAGTACGTAACGAAGACGGAACGAAGGAAGGTACCTATTCTTTTCTGAAAGGACTGCCACCCGATTAACTCACTCGAAATTACATGGGCCGAACACACACTAAGCTTTTCAGACCAATCATAAATACAGTATTTGTACTATAGTTTCCTCTAATACGGGATCCCTCACCCTTATCCTTCCTTAAAGGTGCATAGTGAAGGTTAACTTAAGGTTGGAAGTGGCCAAAACAGCCGAGTATATAAGCTAAATGACCCAGGGACGGATTAAAGGGGGGGCGGTGGGGGCGGTCGCCCCCCCCCCCCCCCCCCCCGAGAGGCAGAAGAAAAAAATTCTTGCGAGGGAACGTCTGAATAGAATCACGCCGTTGCGCTTGTAGGTTGACGAAACTGGTATGACAGATACCAGTTTTACTAATCTGTCACGGCCAATTTACTAATTTTTTCGTTTGAATTTTAGTAGGCCCACAAACTGTGTAGGTGCCACGGGGTATCAATCGAAGATTTACGTGGGTAGAGTCAGAATTTTCGTCGGTAAACTCTGAGATTTCCAGAAGTGCTTAAGGGAAAACCATCAAAGCAGGTTGGCAAAGGTGGTGTTGAGTCCGTGCCGTGCTGTCGTCCATCGCCGCCCTTTTGTGAGTAAAAGAGCAGCAGAAACCAAACTTCATATCAAATCCGAACTAAAGTTTTTTTTAGCGTTTGAGTTTAGCTCCGTCAAGAAACAAGCATAGAAGATAACATCTTTCTTCTTTAAAAAAAATAAGGCAGCAGGTAAGGAATACAATTTTAATTAATAGGGATAAGTTTGTGTTCATCAGTTTATTTAACAAGTTACGGTAGGAACCTACTGTATTTGTCTCTCGTTTACCGCTTTTGGTAACGGTAACAACACATAATCAATAGCCATAATACATAATCCACCTGCCTACTGTTTCGTCGAAGAAAGAAACGAACTGGTTTTCTTAACTGATTGCAACTTGTGTTTTTCGATTGAAGTGAATTATTCACTGTTTCACATTTACCAGTAATAGACGAAAAATGTTTAACAAGGTAATATTTTATTTGTGTTTTCATCTATAATCAAAAATGTACTTTGTTCATTTAATTTCATCGTGAGTGTTTATTAAATGGTTTTTTACTTCTAAAGTAAATTGAAAAAATAAAGAGTGTATTATTATTTAATCCTGTGTTTACAATATAAATGAGGAGCTGACATGGAAAAGCAGTTAAGTCCAAAAATCAAATTTCATAGGAACTCCCTCTGAACTCTTATCAGATTTGTTGGACATAATCTCTTCTCCATCCAAAGGTCACACATTTATTCAAGGTGCGATCTAAAAAGGACGGGAGAACCAAAGGCCACGCCGTTGGCACTTCGACGAAAAAAATTTTCTTTCGATTTTTGGACTTACCTAACTGCTTTTCCATGTCAGCTCCTCAAATGTATAACTTATAAATAATATTACATCACGAGGACTGAAGTTCTCCAGCGTTTTATGTTTCATTCCCTGCCTTTTTCGATATAATTTTGCCAAGAAAATTACTTACCTATAATCATTTTATTTTTTGTAAATTTTATTTTTTATTTATTTTTTTATTTTTTGGTTTGGTAACCAAACTAAAATTTATGCAAATAAAAATTATGTTTTTCATGTTAATTTGTACATACCTGATATAAAGTGTGGGTATAGACACTGGGTTATAGAACCAGTAAAGTGAAGGTTAGAGGTTATAGAACCACTAAAACTGCTAGTTTTTCAAGATATTTTTTCAAAACATTTCTCGGAGTGGGGGGTGGGGGTGGTACTCCCGGTAGAGGACCGCCCCCACCTACGAAATTCTATTAATCCGTCACTGAAATGACCTCATAGGGGAACGAACTCATCCACCTGGGGACAACATTGTCAATATATATCATCCACTCATGACTCGATTTAAAAAACGATTTTATTCACGACTGTAGATAAAACTTCCGTGAAACTGAAGTACTCGCCTCTTTTAAGTGCTGATATGAAACATGTAAAAAATGGAATTCAATAGAGCCGGAAATTAACCATTTTCTTTACCGTTGTGAGTTCGAAAATTTTGGCTATGGTTCCAATGAATTTTTTGTGAGCAAATGTGTAGGAAGCAACCATTATCACATCATTCTAAATAATAAATCAAATCAACTTCTAAATTGGTAGTGAATGGTAGTGAATTGGTTGAGGTTTGAGCTATCAAAGCATAGTTGGTCTCATTCGAATCAGCGTGCAAAAATACATTGATAATTACACATTTTCTTCGTAAAAATTTCAACAGCTTTTGAAAATTGCTTCAATTGATTTAGGTGGAGGACGAACTCCGGCTAGCCAAACAGAAGAACAGTTTTCGTGCCGAATATGAAGTTTCTAGCTTCATCCGTACGAAAGTTAGAATCCGCCAAAAACGTTGAAATCTAGAATCCTTTTAAGATGCCATGAAACGGATTCCCATGAGAACATTTATTGAACATTTTCATTCTAAAATTTTTGACACCACTCGAAAGCTTCAGTTGCTATAAACTACGGTTCTACAATCAGATCATTTAATAATGATTAATTTTACACATTATTAGTTCATTATGGTTACTTAGCAATATTAGTTCATAACTGAGCGTAGTAAATCAGCTTTCCTTGACACTAAAATGGCTTAAGGATCGTGAGGTATTGTGATAAAATGAGAGCATTCCAAAAAGTGGCTAACGATTTTCCTGCTATGAAAACTAAGGGAGTTACACTTCCCTAGTAACGCATTGGTTGTACGTGAAAATCAATAGAAAACCCCACCGTGACGTGATGCTCGTGACGGACGAAAACAAATGGAAACGTCCTGTTAATCATTATTAAATTATAAAAATTGCTGTAATGAAAAAGGTTGACGCAGGAAGTTGCTAATCGTGTGGTTTTTGGGGGACCATGGTAGCGAATGAATTCTTATGTAAACTAGATTCATCCTTAGGTGACGGTTCTGTTAAGCTAGTTACGTACTGAACCCACACTAAAATAATACAAAACATATGAAAATGTCAAAACTTCCAAGTGTATCCCAGAGTGTCACAGGAAGCTCTTAGGTTATTTTTGCCTTTTTCAACCACCTACTTGAGTGAAACCGTACCAAAACTCGTAAACGAGTTCCAGTATCTGCTTTACAAGCAGATACCATGTTACATGGATATGTCTTCGATTGGGGATTTCATAACAGTCGTCCTCGAGAGTTGTAAACAAATCCTTTAACTTTGGACTGTAGGCGACGAAATGTAGGATAAAGAATTTATTTTATCATTCTTGGAGGCACAAAAAGCATTCTATAAATTAAATTTATTTCTCCAATACAGAAGCAATGAGTTGTTGTTAACAGTCGACTGTTGTCAAGAGGATGAAAATGTTTCCTATGGAGTGGAGTAAATGATGCTATTGCTTTACGTTAAGAATATTGTAACCGGCTTATTAAAATTGTTTATAGTCCAATCAACTTAGTTTATTAAAGTAGCCAGGTAGTTAAGGAGGGGGAAATTGGTAGCTTAAGATGTGAACATTTATCACATAAATCAAGCGCTTTCCAACAAGTGGCGAACGATTTTTGTGCGATGAAAACTGCGGAAGTTCCATTCCCCTAGCAACGGCTGGGTTGAACGTGAAAAACACTGAAATTGTGACCTCAATTTTGCGTGACGGAAATTTTTGGTTGACCCCCCAGAGCAAAGACATATCCATGTCAAAACACCGGAAAAATTGCTCAAAAATTATTTAGAAACCACATTTTGAACAGTCAAATTCATATACGGCCACACTGTGCGCCGATTTAAATTCTCAGAACTCGGGGGTAGCAAATTTTTTATTTCAAAGAAATATTGGGTTTTTACAACAAATAAGGGAATGTATAATCATGGAAATTCCTGTTCTCCTTCGTTATTGAAATGTTCCCGCTGCAAAAAGAAAAATAGCGAAACTGGACTGAGTAGAACGAAAGGTTAAACGATTTCATTTGGCTTGGGGTTGTGGGCGACCAAGGACAGTCGCTACGTAAAAAAATAAAGTAAATGAAATAAAACTTGGACGTCTCGTGGGGTAAACCCCCCAATACAGGAGAACTGGGAAACGAAATGGTGGACGGCGAGTGGTAGGTGAGAAGTGTGAGAGTGTAAGTATAGTAGTGGGGCGTGCGAGTGAGCGTGTTGTGTAAGGCCAGTCGCCCACATCTCGCGACCTCTTCTGGTGCCTCGACCCCCTGCATGGGCGGGCGCCGCGCCCAGCAGATCCGGGTAACGAAGGATTTCCCTATTTCAGACGTAGGTAACGTAGTTTGACAGTCGCTGAAAGGCAATGGTTCATTTGATATGAGGTGAATCGACGAAACCAGGGGATGCATTTGTCCTACGAACTCAGCCGTTAATAAATGATAGTCAAAATAACTTATTGTGGACTAGCTGATTCACCCTTTCGTTGCACAGTTTGACTTGAATATACGCAAGCCCCCCCTCACGCATCACATTTTGGGACATCCCTATGGATCTGATTCAAAAAAGTCCTTACTTAGAAGTACTTACTTACAGTACTTACTTGTGAATTACCTATTAGGACCAAAAACCCACAGTCCCCCCCCTTCCCCCTCCATACATCAGATTAAAAATATTCTTGATAGGTAACCCAAAAGAACGTTCAGATTAATCCAATTTCATTCGTCCGAACAACCGATCACCAATTCGTTCGGTGATGACCAAATTATTCCATTGAACCACTCCCTCCTTCCTCCCTTATTTTCCTTACCACCAACACCTCCCTATGGTTAAGGCTGGAAAAAATTGTAATAGCCTGTGATTGAGGTTGACGTAATTTACAACATATTTGCCCGATCAGATCCCCAGTTCGTTCAGTGATGTCAAAGATACCGCTTTCCAAACCCACACCCCCAAAAACACCCCTATTGGTCGGAATTGAAAATATCTAAGTAGGCTGTTGTTTTTTAGTGTTTACCAAACATATTTTATCAATCAGGTCAGTTTATTCAGTGATGTTCAAGATACCCCCATTCTTTTCACAGAAGGTCAAGGAATCCCTCGATTTCATTGAAAAAAAAAAAAGAAAAAAAAAAAAAAAAAAGGTTTTCAACATTGAAACACAGTTTTTTCCCCTAAATATCAAAATACAAATAAAATTGACTACACCGTTGGAAAGCTGAGATCTTGGCCCAGTTTACAAAGGGTAAGAGGAGTTACAAGGGGGGAGGGGGTAAACAGGAGTTACAAAGGGTATACCCTTCGTTTGCATGTAATAACTATTTTGGTAAACGAAATAGTTACTATTAAGGACGAAATTGAGAATTTTGAAAAATTCTTCATATTGGAGTCTTGGGTTGGGACTTTGAATTGATGACCAATGTTTTTGTATCAGTTTAGACTGAATCAATGGGGATAGTGCTGAATAATGATACTGCATCAAGAGAGATGAGTTTGTAGTTTGGTGGAATTGATGTATTTTTAAATGATTATTTGTTGCAAATGAATTTGGCTTTTTATAATCACCCCAAAAGTAAAATAAAAGATACTTCTCAAAACTAAAAGACCTCTTAAAGAAAGAAGAAATGGTAACATTGTTTACAAGATTCCTTGTCAGGACTGTGAAGCCATTTACGTAGGTGAAACCATACAGCTAGGTTCAGAGAGAATGAAAGGACACAATAGAGACAATTTCTTACAAAAAATAGCCCTTACCCATCAAAAGAAAATTTTGCTAATGTACTAGCCAAACATGTTACTGTCACACATTACATTCCTAATGTAGGAGATAGGAAAATTTGCTGTTCCGAACAGAATTTACAAAAACGTAAAGTCAAAGAGGTGGCTTAAATCATACAAAACGAGGATAAATGCATTATCCACAAAAAGGACATTAATGGCCTCTCAGCAGTTTACAAAAAACTTCTCCAATAAAATTTCTCCAAATCAAACGTTTAGTTACCTACCTATTAGTTATAATTTTTTTTTTTTTGTGTATCCTGTTTACATATACGTATATACATATACGTATATACATATACATATATATATATATATATATATATATATATATATATATATATATATATATATTTGTGTGTGTGTGTGTGTGTGTGTGTGTGTGTGTTTTGTATCCTGTTATATTTTAAACTTTTAATTGTTCAGTAGCCCCCATAAAATTAGGTATCAACCTCCATTCCTATAACATAAATTTAAAAAAAAAATACTATGCAGTTATGCCTTCTAGTTTTTATTGTGTGATACACTACTTCTGATCTACTTCTAAGTCAATGAAATCATAGTCTGTATTTTTCTTTGCAGTTTATATTACAGTCATAACTGCCCATCCATGGCTTACATTCTGTTCGTTCTTCTTTTCAATCAGTATTTTGTAATTATTAGTTCTTAACCAAAGTACCTACCTATACACCATTTACAGGCACTATTAGTAGAGTAAGTATTAACCAACTACCACCACCACCACCACCACTACTCATCCGCCATTTTGTAATGCTATCCCAAGTCAGTAGTATACACAATTGTAATGTTGTTAATGTTTCCGAGTTGATGGTAACCAGTGTTTCAACATAGCTTTTTACAATGCATAGTTACTGATAATAATACCTACCAGGCAATATGTAATTACGAAAAACTACATTCTTACATAATTTATCCTCCGTCATTATTATCCGTCCTCCATCATCAGTTGTTACCTAGAATAAGATTGGAAGTCCAACCATGTTCAACATCATCTTTGTTTCTTTAATTCTCTAGATATACATGAATAGGGCTCAGATCCAGAACCTAAATGTCGTTAGTATGGAGCAATAAAAAAACTACCTCAAAAAACTCTCGTTTATATATATATATATATGTATGTATATATATATATATATATATTCTGTATATATATATATATATGTATATATATTATATATAAATTCTCGTGTCACAGTTTTCGTTGCCATACTCCTCCGAAACGGCTTGACCGATTTTGATGAAATTTTTTGTGCTTATCCGGTATCTATGAGAATCGGCCAACATCTATTTTTCATCCCCCTAAATGTTAGTGGTAGTCCACCCCTAAATTTTTTTTTTATTTTTTATAAAATAAAAAAAGTAGTTTTATAAGATTTAATTTGTTTGTAAGAATTTCCAACAGGAAAAAACGTCTGCCAAGTTGGGTGGGCAGTATAACTTCCTCAGGCGAGCGAAGCGAGCAGCATCCCCTTCAGACTTTAAACCTACCCTTAGGGACCTACCGTTTGCGAGCGAAGCGAGCAACATCCCCTACATGTTTAAATTGTAATACAACGCATCTACACAGCCACACCTTGCGAGCGAAGCGAGCAACATTTCCTACATGCCACACTTTGCGAGCGAAGCGAGCAACATTCCCTACATGTCACACTTTGCGAGCGAAGCGAGCAATTTAATGGGAGGCCCGGGGGGCTTGCCCCCCGGCTGGACGAGGAGGCGAGCGAAGCGAGCCGGAGCGGCTAGTAGTATATATATATATATATATATTCCAATTTTTAATATTTATGAGGAAGTTTGAGTTTGGCATCAAATTGAGTACGATAATAGGCTTTCGTTGGCTTAGCAGTTTAATAAATCCTCCAAAAACACAATGGGAACATAAAAATCCTCCTCTGGTACTTCCGTTGACTGATTGATTTACGACGCATCGGCTTATTATTCAAATAGCTCGGTGGGGCTGAGACCGCTGCCCACCGACCGTCCTTGAGCAACTGAAAAGTTCCATCATCATGCAAATCCGCCAAGTTTCAAAAGAAGTCGCAGCTATAGAAAAAATCAATGCGAGTTTTCTGTGGGGTGGGCGTGCTAAGAGATTGCACAGTCCACAAAGGGCCTACATTGAGCTCTATTCAGTGATAGGTTTTTCCTTTCTCTTTGTTGGTTCTTGGAGAGCTTTGGCTATAGATTTGCCCGTCAGCACTTACTGATACTGGTGTCGAAGGTTTTATACTCGAGAAGTTGAATGCCATAGGCTCTGGCACAATCACCGCGATATTTGACCTTAGAGAATAATACCTGTGTGTTGCTTGGTCTCACGCTACTACCGATTAATAGAGAGCCTAACTGCTAAAATGAAGAAAAAGTAGATCAGTGGGATCAGAATAGGAGACGAAATGGCTTTGGAGCTCAATCAGCTGATCAATGACCTTTCAGCCGTCTTCAGCGTTCTCCCTTCAGCCTCCCTCCTAAGTTTCAGCTTCCTGTGTCGAATAGGAGCCAAAATGGCTTTGGAGTTCACCCGACTGAACAATGACCTCTCATGCGTCAGCGACCCATGGTACATCTTTATCCTCGCCATGTTACAGATTACATCCTTACCGAGTTTCATCAAAATCAGACGTCAGGGAGTGGCATTCAATACGATTTTAAGAAGACACATACACCTGCATCAACAGAAAGTGAACACAATAGCTCATTTTTCCTTTTTCAAGAGGAAATGCGCAAAAACGATCAATCAAACGGGAGAATTGTTTACAGCTAATCAGATTGATACCTCACTTCCCCTACCCTACCCTACCTCCATTGCTAGTCAAAAGGGGGCCACATTTTGAAATTTAGGGTTTTTGGTTATGTACCTGGTTAATTACCTACTATGATAGGGAGACGATTACGATCAATGCTGATAATCAAATCAAAAAATGGAAAAGGTGATTTTATAGAATTGGAAGACTAGAAGAGGAAATCCTATCAATGGTAAACTATGTGATAAATCAAGAACTTTACATCACGGCTGAATAATGTTTGTGAACCCCAAGCTGAGGAACTTTCATAGCCCTTGCATCGAAATGGTTATAAGTGAAAATCTCTGCTTTCGTCCGCGTTGGTTTCATAAAATAATTTCTTTACCGGATTCTGTAACGTTTTCCAACGGTATGGTCTAGCTAAAACTCATTTCATGTTACAAATTTCTGCATTTATCCTTACCAGGCAGTCGTGGTGGGGGAGAAAACATCTGCTAAATCAAAATTCCTCGACAATTTATTACTGAACCTTACTGAACATTTCGCTTTTTTGTGTACGCCTGTATGACCGCTAGTGTCGTCTGCTTATCCTTTTAATGGGTAAAATTGTCTAATAGCCCAATTTTTATTGATAATGTAAAGGATTATAAGGGTCAAGACTTGAAGAATAGTTCAATGACCGAATGAATGCAGTTGCTTCTGTTCTACGTAAAATCTGCCGGATCAATGGTACCATCTGCGCATGAGCAAACATTTAATCTTTGTAACAACCATAACTGAAACGGATTCTTCATGTGATACCTTAAGGCTGCACCCTCGTTTAGGGAGTGATGTGAATGATAAGCCTATGTTTTGGTTTTTAGTGATGATTCGGTTAGATAATTATAAGTCATATCACATCTTAATTTTTTTTCTCGAAGTGTCGATATCTATGCACTTATTTTGAAAGCAAAAAACCACATGTCATTATTAACAAAAATAAGTACGTAACCTTATGCACTGTATGTAACCTGAGCTACTGTGGGTTTTAGTTGTTTTCCACCGAACTTATTGTTGTCTGCTAGCATTTGCTGAATTCGAATGATTGTAAATAGTCTATTTTATTTCATCTCCATTGAAATGATATCATTAGTGTTTTATTGATGTGACTGTTATATATGCACTATTATTATTTTTTGAAATTCGATGATCGAAAGAAGGAATCCTACAAGAATCCTAAAAGATGCGAATGTTTTTATCAGCAACAGCACGATGATTGTCCTATAACAGCTGCTGGGATTCGGTGATGCCAACGGTCCAATCCATATCAGATCCCGTTCAGCCTTTTGGAAAACACCGTGCCCATAACACTAAGGTTACTGGTATTGTTACCTAGCAGACAATCAATTACGGTACAGCGCAGTGAATTAAATCGTTCTATACCCCGCTCGGCCATATTACAAGCACAATAACCCGAGAAAACGATCGATCTCGTTTCCCGTTCACCATCAACCTATCAGTTCCCTTGCATAGAGCACAGCTATTCCCCATCTCTAGCTATTCAACGTCTCCAGATCGTTGCGCCTTGGTGGGAACGTGCCGCGAATCTACCGCAGACCTCATCCGACCTTCCATTTCCTTCGGATGAGCCTCTTCCGAACCCATAATCACAGAGGTCAATTCCTCCAACTGGGCTCCACTCGTAATAAAACAAATCGGATTTCCTTTCTTCTTTCCTGGTTCTCCACGCATAATAACGTAGAAGATACGAGACGAGAAAATAAGAAAGAAGAAGACGGAAGAGAAGAGAAGAGGTATTTCTCTTCTAGGAAGTGGAAGTTTCTGCCAAGGGTTTGCTGTTTCTCGACTTTATTTCGGCCGGAAAGCTATAATTTGAGGTTAGGTGTGCGAATTTTTCTGAGATTATTCCACCAGTATAATTAAGTTGTCATGTTAGCCCCAAAGCTACGTACCTACTTCGCCAAAACCGTCCTAGTGGGAGCCACGCCCAACTTGGCAGACTTTTTTCATCAAACTTGCGGGTATTCATAATTAATATTGCGTTTTAGCGAGTTTTCGAGGAAAAAAGTAATAATATGCAACTACTATAGCTTCACACAAAAAAAATCCAGGTGTACACTTCTATGACGATTTTCTGCTTAAATATAAAAAGTAAAATTGGACATTACTTTCTACTCTGTTGGGATGTTGGGAAAGTAAAAGTGGACATTACTTTCCACTCTGTTGGGATGTTGGGTAAGTAAAAATGGACATTACTTTCCACTCTGTTGGGATGTTGAAAAAGTAAAATTGGACATTACTTTCCACTCTGTTGGGATTGTGGGAAAATAAAAGTGGACAGGCTCCGCCCCTGGACCCTCGGTAACTTTCCGCCTTGAGCCTTCGGCTAAAATGCTAAAACATGGAACATGCTTTCTTCCCGCTAATTCGTAAATTTAAATACATTTAAAACTACGACCTAAATGTTTTAAAAATCGAAATTAGAACAGAGTACCTAAGTAGGTAATTTTCTGTTATGGTGCGCGTCTACAATTACTATAAGCAAATTAACTTCTCAACCAAGTGACAACAAAACAAGCGGCATTGTTTACTATACCTATCCATTTATAACATAAATAAATATAAAACTACGACATGAACAGAAGAACAAGTACGAAAGAAATGCGTGATAAATCGAGAGCTTTCCAACAAGTGGAGAACGATTTTTGTCCGGTGAAAAATAAAGCAGTTTCATTTCTCCAGCAACGGCTTGGTTGTACGTGAAAATCAAAAGACAAAAAGAAGTTTCATTTCCCCAGCAACGGCTTGGTTGTCAAAACAGCGTGACGGAAAAAAACGTGACGGTAAAATCCCGCTAAATTTTTTGACGCGGTGCGCCTATAGAAGTTTACACTTCAAAAATCAAAATTCTAAAATTTTTACGACAGGAATCCGTTTCAAAAATTCTCAAACAATACTTGGATTCTAACAATTTTAAGCGTACATACATGTATATGGATGTGAGCGTTTCGGCAGGATTGCTTCATGGATCACCACCCGCATCCTGAAGGGTTCTTATCTCAACTGGTGGTCATTTTAAAGGTTCAGAACACTTCTTTTCATCCCTCTCTCCTTCCTCCGCCCTCTACAACCTCCCTGATCCCTTGGGCCGGCACACACTGAGAAAAACGGCCAATCTAGGTGGAAATTGCCCATAACATCTAGACCAATCGTCCAAATCACTTGAAATTTTGAGGTAATGTTCGTAAGATCATCCCAAGTACGAGGGTAAGGAATGCCGCGAATGCAGCTATGCGACTTTCGTGCAACTTTGTCCAACGGACCCGTGTTCGTAGGTAATGGTTCAATATGTTTTTCGGGATACTGAATATACCACTTTCAGAGCTCTCACCCTAATCGACATTTCTGATTATTAACTTTCGGAAAATTTGAAAATCCACTTTTTATTGCTGTAAATCGAAGTGAAAACAATATTCGCCAGCTGAATCAGAATCTGCATATAAGTACCTACCTACATACTGGACAATGGACTCAAAAGTAAACTGTAAATGTTCATAAATATCCACTTCAATCCTTTATTGATAATACAATTAGCACATGGGATAAAAGGTGGAAAGGGAAAATTTGAGCAAACTATACTTCAGTAGAAACTGTTTATGAAGAGAGTAAACAAATCACATTTCTTTGGACTTGTAGTTCAAGTTTTTAAACATAGTTAAGAATACAGAAGCCAACTTGTACAGCTTGTCAACTTCATGTTGTAATTAAAAAATGTAAATAAAATCAAGTCTTCTAGAATTTAAATGTAAAAAAAAACCTATAATTTTGAAAAGAATATTGCTTCTCTTAGGAGCATTCGTTGAACTACGTTGACTAACGTAATATACACAAAGATTGGTATTGAAATTGAAACAATAAGATATAAACAGAAAAATAAATAAAACTTCAGCTATCAAAGCCATTCGCCTGACAAAATTCGTAACAATTTAAAAATTAAGAAAATTAGTATTAAATTTTTCTTAAAAAGTTGATTTTGTGCGCTGTAAAAATTTCTCTAAATTCAATTGCCAAGCCGTAGGACTTTGTATGATTATGCATTTTATTGTATACTCTCTACATAATATAGTTTGAAACTAGACCACTGGAAAGGTAAATAAATCCGAACAAAAAAGTTAAAGCCCTCCAAAAATTGGGTTTTCACATATTTTAGAGCCAAAAAATGTTGATGATTTTCCGGGTACTCCGAGGTATTTAAAAATCTTGTTAATGGTAGCATATCATCTACTTACCTTCATAAATACGGAGAACGCTTCAAAAATATCCCTGGCTGTGTAGTGAGAGACGGCTGAATTAACAATGAGGGTACAAACCTGCACTGAGTATACAGAGCAGCATTTCGCCATGGAATGAGCCGCATGTTTGAACCCGTGTTACTGCGTCAAATGTGATGTGCAATACGGGTTTCATCTAGTCGAACACCTATGAAAACAAAGTAATGTTTTTCGTTTGATCCGTTGATATAAAATTTGGGTCGTATGTCCACCTAGATTGGCCGTTTTTCCCAGTGTGTAGCGTTGGTAAACCTGAGCGTCCCCCCCCCAAACTAATGTTTTCCCCCCACCTAGATTGGCCTTTTATAGCTTTTTCAAATTGAATTCGTCCATCTGCAAAACGAATTCGTCATAGTACAAATTGAAATCATCCTTCTACGAAATGAATTCGCCTTTTACAAAATGAATTGGTCCTTTTAATGCATTCGTCCCTTTTCAAAATGAATTCATCATTTTACAAAATAAATTCATCCTTCAGGAACCGAATCTTGAAGGTTATAACAGCGGCGTGTGAAGCTTGAGAAAACGGTGGCTGTCGGATGCAGTCTTTATGCAAGGGCGCGAAAATCTGCATGCCATTCCCCATCTACCGCATATCTGACACTAATTGCTGTACCAACATTGAGCCTCTGTAATGAGAAAAAAATTATAAAAACCTTGTTCGTGGCTTTGTATGAATTTTTTGCAAACTTTTAGCAAATTCATTATATTTTATTTTTTATTACATTATAAATTTCGTCTATTACACCTTTATTAACTATGCAAACAAACATGCAATAAATTATTACTCTCCGAGAAAAGGTATCTGCATATCATTTAGTTTTGCTGCCATCAAGATTCGGTTCCTCTTTATAAAGGACGAATTCATTTTGTAAAAGGACAAATTTATTTTGAAAAACGGCGAATTTATTTTGAAAAAACACGAATTCATTTTGAAAAAAGAGTAATTCTATTGTAAAAAGACGAATTCATTTTGTAAAAGGATGAATTGAATTTGAAAAGTTATATTGAGTTTTTTCAGTTTTGATTTAATGGTGTACCTACACTCTTTCTGCCGTTGAATGGAGTTTTATATTCATATATATTTTTTAATTTTTTTAGTGTGTATCGTTCCAGTTGTTATGTATCTCTTCAGGATCAGGATAAAAAGTTCATACTTTTTCGAAAAATCAAGCATTCCAAAAGAAAGTTTAAGTTTGTTGGACATAGTTTGCCCAACTAGTGAATTTCGTGTCTATTGCTGTTTCGCCCCGTTCTGACGCTGACCTCATTAAGGGCACAGCGTTCAAATTTCTTCTGATGATGGTAACACTGCAAACCGAAACGTCAAGGACACATTAAAATGTTAGCAAAGATGTAATTATTGTTTTCCTTCTGGGCCGAATCCCGGCTATGCTAAATACCTACATATAATAAGCATATATTTGTTAAATTTATGTTTTTATCAGAATATCATTCAGAAAAAGTGAAGTATCAAAAATAAAATACAACTTCAAGAAATATCACTGAATTTTTATAGAAAAATCCACTTTTTAAATAAAATTTTGCTTTAAAAATCAAACGAAAGAAATTAGTTTAAACTTTTTTTTGTATCATGACATTGAGTTTAATGTAGGTACAAATGGGTTAAGATAGCAGAATTATTGGTGTTTAGAAACTGGATTTTCCATAAATTTATTAACTCACAACATTTGAGCACACAAAGTCCTCACATTTTGATAATATTAAATAAATGTAGGGTTCCATGTAAAACCCAAATTGAAAATGTTTCGTTCGAAGTTAATTGGGCAACTTGTCACCTCCCGCGAATCAATATAGCTCTGCAAACGTACGGTTCCTACAACCCATAATTTTTTTACACGATGTCCAAAATGGCCTGCAAGATCTTGGTATCTTAGTCCTTGCAACTTCTTGTTATCGGGACTCATGAAACTGCAAGTTTAAAAAACAATTTAATATGTTGAAAACTCCGTGTTAAAGGCTGCAATATTGAGGGAAATAAACTGAGCGGGATGTCTGCAAAGTGCGCGTCATAGATAACTTCAGCGACCGCTTCGTCAAGTTCTCAGGAGAAATATAGACAGTAGAATCAGATATTTTTCGTACAAGTGTAAATTACCTTTAATTATGCAAATAAAAAAGCAAATAAATTTTTATTTATTCAAGTTGTGTTAAAAAAAGTTAAATTCAGTTCCAAAATTTATTCTAATGAGGAAATATAAAATTGCGGGTGTATACAAACCATTCTGATGCTGTCCTTGATTTTCAGTATTCTTAATTTGAACTTTAATTGCACTAAAGCGACGAACTCTTGAAAATGCGACGTATAATTGTCCATGGCTGAAAACTGGAGCAGATAGATAAAGTCCAATGCTATCGAATGTTTGCCCCTGAGATTTATTGATTGTCATTGCGAACGCTTCAATCTTATTATCCACTAAACATTCCTGGGGTACTTTAATGCAGCCCTCAATATAAGTTTCTTTATCCAAAGGTTCGCCATTTCCGATACTAAGCAACCAACTTGCGAAGAGTTGTTCAGATTCGTCTGCACGCATATTGTGTGTCAAAGAAGCTTTGGCTATTTGTGGCCATAATATACTACGTTTAATGCATGAGTTGACAATCGATGAACGTGTACCTCTTGGAACAACAGGAAGGGTTTGTCGAAAATCGCCACCCATTAGAATTGTTTTACCACCAAATAATTCTGTCGATGAACATATTTCCTGCAATAATCTATTAATTTCTTTCAAATGTAAACTTGGTGACATTGGTGCTTCATCCCAAACAATTAAATCACAGTTTCTTAGGAGATCTGCTTGAGCTGAGTTTGGCTTTAAAAACGAAACTTTCCCTCGTTTTTGCACTTTTTCTTGTTTTTTAATATGAAGGAATCTGATTTATAACTTGGTAGAATTATCTGCACCAGAATTTCCCTCGTTTTTGCACTTTTTCTCGTTTTTTAATATGAAGGAATCTGATTTATAACTCGGTAGAATTATCTGCACCAGTTTTCTTCATGCCGGTCATGAAAAATCGGTGCAGGCGTTCAAGCGTTATCACTTCCCTTAGCAGTATTAGTTTGTAACTGAGCGTAATAAATCAGCTTTCCTTGACACTACAGAGGCTTAGGGATTTTGAGATGCTGTGATAAAATGAGAGCATTCCAATAAGTGGCTAACGATTTTCCTGCTATGAAAACTAAGGGAGTTACACTTCCCTAGTAATACATTGGTTGTACGTGAAAATCAATAGAAAATCCCACCGTGGCGTGACGATCGTGACGTGACGAAAACAAATGGAAACGTCCTGTTAATCATTATTAAATGATAAAATTGAATTAGAATTGAGAATTTAACCGAATTTTACTTTTTCATTTCAAATTACGGACTCAAATTACTGAGAGCCTCCCACCCAGTCTCAACGGCCAATGACCTTCACAGAGCAGAATTCAATCCAGATGACAACAGTAAAAAACTTAGGGGTTTCGTCGGGCTACGTTGGAAAGCTAATTATACGGGCAGTTGAGCCCACATCTTTTATTACGAGTATCAGGACCATTACAAAGCGAGCAGCCTTCCATACCGTTCCGAGGTTCGTGCCCCTTTCCTTCATTTCACACTACCTTCCACCGCGCCGAAACTAATGGAAAAAGGGAGCCTCCACCGACCTCTGTTCCCTGAGAATATCGTCAGTCATTTCCTCTGCACTCAACTCGGCGGAAAATGGACTGAAGGGAGCACGCACGCTCATCACACTGTGATAGAACCACAATCATTTCAATACACGTGTAAGGTAGTAAAATGTTAAAACTAAAGTCATTGCAGGTTGAATTTTCATCCGACTCCCACCCTCGACGTCGCGGGCGTCATCAGCCGTCCTTCAGAAATTTCCTGCACACAAGGCAGGAACAGGAAAGGAACAGGACGGGAAATTAATATACTTTATTTACCTTAACGGCGGCAGCAGTCCCTTCTTATGCCCTCCGCCCATTAGGGAGGACAGGTGGCAGACAAAGTACGGGAAGCGTCCGATGCCAGGATGCGGCGTTTTTCGCTCCGAGACCGATCGCGGTTTTTCCCATCCGTTGCCTGGCCCTGGCCGTGACCACCACGTCTTGCGGCCGTTTCCCGTCCTGTTCCTGCCTAGTGTGCGGGGACCTTTCTACCCTGTGAAGTCAGAATCACCATACTTTGGGTATCGTAATCATGTTAAACTATTGTGATATTCCAGCTCTTTGTGTGCATAGACAATGTTAACTATCAAATTTATGGTAAAACAAGTCTCTAGGAAGAATTTTCGTAAAAATACGTTTACTTATTCCCGTTTTTAAATGGTAATCTAAAGCAGTGAAAATCGGGACTAATAAAATTATGAAGAAAATATAGCATTTACTCTGTTGCTACGAGTCAGAAACTTGTTTACAGTGTTTAAAAAGAATTACTTAGAGAGCAACCTTTATTACGCCATACAAAAATTTTATTAAACTTATAGTGGTTTCAAAAAGCAAAACACTTCATATGTGCTAATAAAAATTATAAAAGTACAAAATAAGCTAAAAATATAAAAACAGATGTTCTAAAAGAAGAAAAGTTGTTAGCCATACAATTGAGAGAAAATCAATTTTGTTGTCGTATCCCCTCCGTTGCTTGGCCCAGGCCGTCACCGCCCCATCCCGCGGCTGTTTCCCGTCCTGTTCCTGCCTAGTGAGTGGAGACCTTTCTACCCTATGAAGTCAGAATCACCATATAACTCCGTATCGTATTTATGTTAAAGTATTGTGATATGTCAGCTCTTTGCATGCATAGACTATGTTAACTATCAATTTTATGGTAAAACAAGTCTCTAGGAAGAATTTTCATAAAAATACATTTACTTATTCCCGTTTTAAAATGGTAATCAAAATCAAAGAAAATCGGGACTATTAAAATTATGTAGGAAATATGCCATTTTCTCTGTTGCTATGAGTCCTTAACTTGTTTGACACCTGACTTGGTTAACACTGAAATAATGAACCTTTGTGTAATAAATTGTAGCATTTTTAGCTCGTTGACAGAGAAGTAATGTGAACGTACAGTATCCTCCATTATATGAGTACCATGCAGGTATGTAAATGGTAGTAGAATATTACTAGGTACGTAAAGAGTCACGAAAGTGTACTAGGTACGAAGAATTTATTTTTGTCATACCACTTTTTGATATAGAACAAAATAAGTTACTCAGGCAAAATTAGGGGAACAAGATTGCTAAAATATATGAAAACTATTGATATTTCAGAGTTCTAACTTCCTTTCCTCAGGAAACGTATGAGCAGTTCAATATCACGTTTATTGTGAATAATATTTTGAATCACAATTCGAGGTTAAACAGGATGTTGCACCTGATGCCTCTGATCTTCCAAGGATTATAACTGCATAACATTAGGCGCCTACCAACTCATTTTACCAGGTTACGAAAATGGGTCTCGGTAACCTTAAATGAGAAACGCTTGCATACGAGTCTGCAACACAATAGGACATTTTATGTCTTTAGTTGAGACTCGTATGTGTTGCAGACTTGTATGCATGCTCCAAGAGCCACTCAGCTGATCCGGACCCTGGGCATCGTCAAGTAAATGTCCTAAAGAGGCTACATACAAAATTACAGATTCCAAGAGTGTAAAGCATAGAAATTAGCTTTAAGAGCCACTCATCTGATCCGGACCCTGGGCATCGTCAAGTAAAAGTCCTAAAGAGACTAACTACATACGAAATTACAGCTTCCTTGAGCGTGAAGTATAGAAATTACCTATTAAAATTATTTAACCACCGCTTCACAAATCAAACCATTCTCGCAATATTCGGATCACCTGCTATAAATCAAATCATCTAAACACCAGCTCAATGAAATCACCAGAAATTAAGAAGCGGTTGCAATCATGTTCACAATATCAATTATTGAAAATGATCACCTGAGTGTACACAATTATTCAAATAACCATGCTATGCTCATAACTCAACTAGTTGGCCACGCACTTCGCAGTAGTTAACATAATATGGTTGGATAAATCGAGAGCTTTCGAACGAATGGTCATCGAATTTTGTTGGATGAAAAACGACGAAGTACCATTTCCCTAGCAACGACTCGGTTGTAAGCGGAAATCATCAAAAAACCAACCGTAACGCTTTTTTTAGCGCTTTTTGTTATCGCTTTTTTCGTTTATGTGCCAAAGTAAGGACATAGAATGTCAAAAATCCACATCGGGATTCAAGTTTGTCTATCTTACAAACGAAGGTGTATATTATGTTAAAGAATACCTTCAATTCCATTAAAGTTCTGGCTTCTGTTTATACTAATCAGTGAAAATCTAAATGTGACCCTGGGTGGTGTGGGGGTCAGTTAATCCATAGGGATAGAGTTATGAAGTGGGTTCATACCTACTTCCAAAAACGTTTTCCAGAATAAGAATAGATTTATAGATGAGGAATTTCGTAAGGGCATTATTTTGTTAGCGTTGGTACCTACAATACCAAAATTGGATTTTTTCCTGTCAATTTATCTATTAGTGTCCAATTATACCTAATAATACATGAAGGCAATAAAATCAGAATTCCATGAGGCTTCATAGGGTACGAATACAACGGGAACGAATTTTATTGGAGCCTAGGCTTTGATTTACTGTCTAGCATAAGACGCCGACGCTAATGGCCGTCACGACATCTGACTAAACTCGCAGGATAGACGGAAAGGTCGTGTTCGGGAGAAGGACGAATGACATCGGTCCGGGATTCCTTGTTGGCCCACCAATCAGCCAAGTTTTCGGTAGATATTTGTGTTGATATGAAAAATGATGATACCCGCGACCGGGTCAAGCCCGTGCCAAGGTGAGCCTTGGCCTTAGTAAGATTTCGGCTGCCCTTCGTTGAGGTGTTTTTCGTATCCGCTCACGTACAAATTATGAAATTGTTTCCTGGACCCCCTCCGTCTTTTGATGAGTATCAAACTTGACGGTTCGAATCGTGCTCACAACACTGCAAATGTGCAAGGGTGAATCCAGAGAAGTTTCGATGGCTCCTTCAAAAAACACCTCACTTGATTCCAAATGCTATGTGTACAGTACTTAACAATATTTGTTGTAGCCCTATAAACCTACTCATGGTGAATATTTTTGAATTTTTGTTATCAGGATTCGTCATTCAAAATCATACCTACAGGTTGTTTTGCTTTAAGACGTTACGTTCCTTCAAAAATAGATTCCACAATTAACTTCTGGCAAAAGTGCCTAAGATTTTTTGTTTGATAACTTGTTTCCCCGAATTTTGTACGATTCGAAATTTCCTATTTTTTTTAATTAGTCTACTTTATCTCAGTAAAACGGCCATCACTCCTTAAATGCTCAGAAAAATTAAAATTTATGGAACCATCAGCAAAAGCATGAAATTAATTGAAAACAAAAAATATATGTTTTTGAAAAATCCATCAAAAAGCAAAATTTATAAAATTCGAGATATGATTAGTTTTCACCCTGAATCATATTAAATCGGTCCTATGCTAACTTAAGATATATTTTTTCTGTTCCTACAACATCAGACGAAAGAAAGTCCTTTTTCAAACTTCGTGAGGATCCTTGCCCAACTATACACTAGTTTCTACTCGTATGATTGAAAGTCAAAACAACTCCATCCCTGAATGTTACAACTTTCGCTTTTTGATGGAACTGAAAAAGAATATTATAAGTTTGCGTAGGAGTAAATTAGGTGACATTAAGTGAAACTACTACTAACACGCATTTTTTAGATTTTTTTCGGTTCACCAATCTACTTGCAATATTTTTGAAGGGGAATTCTCGCGCATCAACAGAGATATTGATATTTATCCCCTGTTATATTATCTCTCTCTCTCTCTCTCTCTGATTATCTTGGCGGTCGACCGGTATCTGGTCTCCGTGGCTGCCATCTGTCAGCACTTTTTATTCTTGGTAGGCCCGTGGTTCCCTTTCAGTGTATAATTGAGTGTGTAATTCAGTGTTAATTTCACTGTATAATGTTTTATACATTGTACATGAAAGGCGAGTGTGTGAAATATTGTGAGTAGCCTAGAAAATCGTTCAGTTTGCAATCTTACGGAAAAAAAAGAAAGAAAAAAGTCTCCCAAGTTGTGTGTGACACGTAGCTTCCTCGTTTACCTATCATGAATGTATAGATCATTGAAAAGTTTTAAAAGATCTTGAACAATTCCATAGCGGAAAAGAGTAAATCTAGAAGTAGCGTGAAATGTCATAATTGATCAATTAAGAAACGAAAAATTACTGTTACTCATTTCTGTTGTAGAACCAAAAATGTAATTTACGTTTGTGCAAGCGCAGAATGAGCTGATGAGTTGAAAACAATGAAATAGGTACGGGACCTTATGCAACCTAAATAGCGCATTCGCTGACAATTTCATCATGAAATCGTAATTTACGTTTGTGCATGAAAAGTTGAAAACAATGTGGTACGGAATTACAACCTAAATAGCGCATTCGCTGACAATTTCATCAAAATCGGATGAAAACTGTGGAATTACAAGTATTTCAATTTGGATACAATCGTGTTGAAATTGGTATGAGGTAATGAAGTCGTCTTCTTCCAACTATCATCCAAATTTAAGCGATATTGAACGACTAAAGTGTGAAAAAATGGAGCATAATGGAATTTACGTTTGCGCATGCGAAGAATAAAGTATTGATTTGGCAACAATGAAACCGATAGGGGACCATCTGCAACCCGTGCATTCTCTGTCGATTTCATCGAAATCGAATGAAAACTGGAAATATAGGTCGTAAGAAGGATTTCACATAGGTGCATACGCAGTAGCTATCAATTATACAATCATGTTGAAATTGATGTGGGATGATTAAATCGTCATCCCCCAACTATCATCCAAAATTGAGCGAGATCGGTCGACTAGGGCGCAAAATATGGTGCATAATGGTATTCACGTTTGCTCGAGTGAATTGTTGAGTCAAGAGCAATGAAACTGATAGGGGACCGTCTACCCCCAGTCCGCACGTTCCCTGGAAATTTCATCCAGATCGGATGAAAACTGTGGAAAATTAGCTTGTTACAAGGATTTCATATTGGCGCATGCCCAGTAGCTATAAATAATACAACTATGTTGAAATTGACATGAGTTGATTAAATTGTCATCCCCTAACTATAATCCAAATTTGAGCGAGATCGGACGATTAGGGCGTGAGAAAATGATGCTTGGTGTAATTTACGTTTGCGCATGCGCAGAGTGAGGTATTGAGTCAAGAACGATGAAACTGATAGGAACCGTTGAACGTCCACTAGAAGCAAGTCCGGCTGAAAAAGTCAGTTAGCTCCTCTACAAAATCTCAATCGTGTTGAAGGTACCAATCATTTTCTAAAACCTGATTGAAATCAAACGAAACCACCAAGTAACGTAGTTACTGCCACCTAAATAGTTACGTATTGCATCTTTGTAGGTACGTTAGCGTCAGCGTTACAGCGAGTTTCCAAATGACCAGACTAACCACGAGTAACTGGATCAACTTTGGGAAAGAATAAATCATAGGTAAAGGGTCAAACCACGGGCAATGGGACGATCCACTGGTAACGAGACAAATTATGGGAACGGGACAAACCACGAATTCTTCACGTTCAACCGACAACAGCAGGGAAAAATAACAGCAACTACCACCAGTATTTACAGCGAAAAAGTTCCAGACTGACAAATAGACTTCTATCCAGGCAACGCCGGGTAATCTGGTAGTTTCCCAAAATTTGAACGTTTTAAATTTGCTCTAATTCAAGAAGGACGAGTAAAGAATGGATGAAAATATAAGAAAAAACGAAAATTTCCTTCTCACGTTGTGCTGCAACGTTTAGACGACAGTGCATAATTTACGTGAAGTGACTTCGAACACCTACTGGCGTCTAACGCCTACTTGATTCTTATGTATGTTTGGAGTCCTAACGGCACTCGCTTTCCACATGCCTTTCCGATCTCGAACGATCGAACTTGATTCCGGCCGTTGGCACCAGCTTCAAGAAGTAGGAGGTGATGGCGGTTTCCAAAAACAGGAACCCCCACTGGACAACCTTAGACTTAGCATTTTTATAACTCCATTGGAGAATTCAACATGCAAATGGTCCAACATTGAAATGCTATATTTGGTGTCCCATTAGGATCAGACCCAGTGCCATATCATAAATTTTGGAAGTCCCAAAGGACGTAATATGAATACCTATGGATTCTGCGCAAAAATATGCATATAGGTACCGAAATTGGGAATAAATATTTCCGAAGTTTTCACACTTTCCTAATCGAGTTTTCTGTCATCTCGGATCGAGAGAGGAGAGAGACCTTCCATCGGGTTACGCTAACGCCCCATCAGGTTTTTCCCAAGCCCGTCAATCGACTTTATCAAGTCCTCTGATCGAGTTTCTTCTTGCCGGTCCCGCTATTCGGTACCCGATTGGGTAAAACCTCTTGAGGAAGTCGTTCAAACGAGTTTTCTGGTACCCCGAACCAGGAATTTCCAGAAAATTCGTTTGAAATAGTAAACGAGTTCCACAAGACGTGTCACCGGATCGGTTTCCAAAAACGGGTACCGAATAAGGGGGCCAGGATGAAGAAAATCGGATCGGACGGCTTGAAAAATGACGGTTACAGGCATGAATAATTCTATTCTCAGCGTAGAGTGTGAAAAGTTGGGCTGTGGCTATATTTGGATGTCAGAGAAAAATTTACTCAGCAACAAAGTACTACTTGTTTGTTGCTAGTTTGTTTATTTATTTATTACAATTCACGAGATTATATTCATCCCTTTACTAAAACGGAACGTATAAGAAAAGGAAATTCAAAAAGAGAGAGAGAGAGAGAGAGAGAGAGAGAGAGAGAGAGAGAGAGAGAGAGAGAGAGAGAGAGAGAGAGAGAGAGAGAGAGAGAAAGTCTAAAGAGAGTGAAAAGTTGGGTGTGGCACATAGCTTCCTCGGATGCGCAACATGAATAAATAGTTCATTCGAAATGTTGTAAATGCGTACTTAATATAAACTATAAGCGCTGCAAATTACACATAGGTTTATTATTTCTTTGGTAGATAGCCCTTCTACGCAGATCATTGGTCTATAATCATTAAACCCCGTACATAGTTATGAGCATAACAAGGCGCACCGTGCCTTCCATAAGGGTTCACATTTTTTTAGTTCTAGTACCCCGCAATTTTATACAAAAAATAGGATGATAGCTAACGGAAAAAATTGGCCTCAGAGGTTATGACTCTGATCTGAGCCCCTCCATACATTGTAATTGTATTCCGAATTTCCAATTTCCGAAGAGCTACAATTCAGGTTTCAGCATCATATGTCGATTAAGAAACAAATTAGACTCATAGGCCCCACAGCCGATCAATGTGCACTGATATTTAATTTTTGATATTACAAAGAAAGTCCATTTCAAATTGCAGATCCGTAGGTTGACATATATGTGCCTGTGTAGATATAGGCACCTGCAGAGGGAAAATTAATGCAATTAATTAAAACATCTACGTCTTACTAGTCCCCCTGATCTAAGCATAACGATATTTAAGTAAGCTGGTTCCTACCAATTAAAAATAACATAAATCAATGAAATGTATTCATAATCATTAAAAACTCCATACTGGAATACAGTCAGTCAAGATGTAGGTACGTTACGCAAAACGTCGAAATCGGTCATTTAGATACGGAAAAAAGATGCTTGAAATAATTTTCGTTAGGGCATAAGCAGAATGAAGTAATGATTTGAGAAAAATAAAATTGGTAGGGAACAATCTACAGCCTCATCCTCACACTGCCAGAAAATGTCATCAAAATCTGATGAAAACTATAAATTAACCGTGATCATTCTGCAGCTTCCCGCCAATTCTACCGATCGAGGTATTGGACAGTTCGAAATAGATTGCGAGGAATGATCGAGATGTAAACGAAAGCATTACATCTTTCAACATTTCATTAATTTATACACTGAAGCTTCATATATTCATTAGCTACCGACTAGATCTGAATTTTACTATATCGACAATGTGGTTAGCTGCTATAATTTTCTTGTTTCCCTATACTAGAGAAGAAACCTCATTATTCATACAAATAAATAAAGCGGTCTGCCCACTTCTATACCGACCCACACGAGTTCACAATTTACCAACCCACACTATTATTGTATGAGTCAATCTGGTTTAATCATGTTCATTATTATATAAAACATTTTTTTAAAACCTTGGGCCAAAAACAAAAGAGTAATGAGCGCATAATACGTTTTCATCTCCATTTCAAATATTAGCTTCAAAGGTTGAGTAGCAATGATTTAGCTACGTATATGTTTAGCTACGTAGATCACTAGGGACGGTAACACTAGCTTTTTTGTACACACCTACGCCTTTATTTCTTGTTTTTTTCGTGACGTTGTTATGTGTCGTTGTTAGATGACAAGTTTCGGCAAGAAGTCACCATAACAACGTTTTGTACATTAAAAATCTCGAAAGTTGAAGCAGAGCGTTTAGAGAATTGTGCATTCGCGCATGTGCAATAGATTCTTTTCATATTTGAAAACATGAACAGTGATATTTTATAAGTGACCATATCGGCGCATACACTGAAAATTTGGAGTAGGTATCTGGAATGGCCCGCAAGACTCATAGGGCTGGCTGAATTTAGCATCGGGTTTATGAAATGGAGGATATTTTCCGTTAATCCACTACCACCCCTTTTACTGGTTTCCGTTAATTCACAACCACCTGATATATGTTCTGTTGTCCTAAAAACTGTTCCCCCATCATTTTTACGTCCACTGTGGTAAAATAGATCAGAATGCTGTGTATAGTTTGGTGGTCTGGGTGCTCGCAAGCTCGCATCATAAAAATACATAATATCAAGTAGTCAATCCCTTTGTGAAAATGCAGATTAGTTGCCATACAGGACAGAATGAATTAAGTAATTGGGGTAGTGAATTAACGGAAAAGGTCCAAAATGGACTTTTGATACCAACCAAAATGAGCCCCAGTTTAAATTTAATTAACTGTCAGTGGCGGCCGAAATGGGCCTCCGACTTTCGAAAGTGAAGATATGTCTGAAGTGAACGTCTATGTTTTGAAGGTTCCTTCAAGAGAGATTGCTGACATGAAAAAGTTCCGAAGAGAAGAATTTGTTTGATAAAAAAATGAAATTAGTGCCTGAACTGGCAAAGACTGCTGAGGAATGTATGTTAGCTGTAAAAGTATACCTACCAAAGACTACTGCGACTTCCCGACACTGTCGCTGAAAATAAGATGTTGCCTGACTTCATATCAGCCGGGTAACGATGATGATATTTTATCAAAGTTCCCAATGCGTTGGATTGAAGAGTTAATATAAAACAAATGTGCCAAAATCCCTTAGCTTTGCTCTCGGAGCAAATACATATTTCGGTTCCTTGAATAAATCGTGTGGCCATTGCCTTTGAATCTGTCCTGCACAAAATGGGAAGATAAATTAATGTTGATGCTGCTGGAGCTGATTTCGGACTCATCTTTTTGATCTATTTATCAAACTGGATCCCATTTCGGTTGCGGTTAAAAATCATTTTCAAAAACATTTGGATCCCTAGTGGCTCAGTTCGTAGTACATTCGGGGCCCCTTTTCGGTTACATTCTGAGAAAGAATACCAAAGACTTCGTCTTTAAAAGCAATCACGAGGGATGAAATTGAATCCAAACTTCGAAAGGTCCCTTTAGGCGTGAAGCTTGTCATCTTTTTGACTAAGAATTTACCAAAAACATTGGGATTAGTGGCTCATATTTTATATAGGTACCATCAATCCGGTGGTGTATTGGAAAATCGTATTGGAATCTAGAGTCCCGCCCACAGTACAGTATTCTCGAAAGTGATTGCAACGCTTCCGCAGCTTACCTAAACTCGGAAGAAAATATGATTTCCAACAATATTACGCTTCGTGAATCTATTCGTTTTCAACAAACCAAGAACAATGCGCTGCTTTTGCGAAAGCCCTTGCAATTCAGCCGAAAACGAAGGCGTTGAGTGTGCCCAAACAACAGTTAATTTTTCACCTGGATTCGTGCAAGATGAAGGATGCGGTGGAGGTGAGAGGGGTCACGGCGAGCGCACATCCTCAACGTTTCGGGTCAAGCGGAGAACGTAGAAAAATGATGGGGCGACTTCCTCCTTGTCTGGGACCTTGAATGGAGATTCTTTTTGGGATGCGCATAGCACTTGATCACTACTATGGTGAGACGGAAGGGAAGAGGGATAAATCAGTAGGCACCCATTATTTCCTTATAGTGCTTGAAGAATAATGGATATTATCCTGCGCAAAATATCCGTATTAGAACATTATTTGTACTTCAGCTCATCCGAAACTATAAGGTTCTTATCCATGGAAGAAGAAGAAGAAACTCAGCCAAGTTGGAATGGCGGTATAGCCTCCTTACTCTTTGTAAAAGAGAGGTTGAATATTTGAGCTGTAACTCCACCAACTGTGAGTTGCTACTTATAGTTGGCCACCAGCAGGGGTGGGTCCTGCATATTGTCTACTTGCGCCCAATGAACATATTAATTCCCCCCCCCCCCCCCCCCAATAAATATAGGCTTCTTTGCAGGGTGTACTGTTGTTCAAAGCTCTTTCTAACTGCATTAGGACAACCAGCAGGCTGACCTCTTATTTTCCATGCATGGTGCAATCCATGGAGGCTGTTCTCAGGATTTTTCATACTGGGTGCGATCAGCATTGATTTTATTGGTCTGCAGTTTATGACTCTTTGCTGCCTAAAAAGATTGTCAGAAGAACTGCACTAAATTTAGTATCTACCTACTAAGAGCCAGAAGCAGAGAGAAACTTTAAATAATCTTCCAATATGTTCGAGGCAAATATAAAAATTCGAAAATTCATTTTCCTTTGACAGAAGAAAATTGGATGTAAATTTAATAAATACGTTTAAGGCAATTACGTAATGTTTAAAATGTTGATTACATGTTCCTAATTTGAAGTTTGTGAAGTCGTGTTAACATTGTTTAATATATAATCAGTACGAACTAAACCACTCAACCAAAGTTGTGTGAGCCCATTCCAGCGAAGAAAACGGAAGTAAATTAGGATCGTTGTCAATCTCTATGAAATAAATTTATAATGCTGTATTGAATTCGACTGCTAGGTTGTCATCAGTTATTGTTATTGTTTATAGCTTATGATGATCAAAATGCCGAATAGTGATTGTGAGCTGGCTTTGAAATGATTTCCGTTCAGCTACCCCAAATAAACGGAAGATTCAGTGACGCATCTAGAGGGTGAGGTGAAGCACTGTAGCCCTGACTTTTTTGTTAGGGCTGAATCGGAAACAACACACTGAAAATGGCGTGTGATGAGGATGGCTTTCAACTGAGGGGAAACTATGTAAAATGGAACATGGTAGTCTCCCCAGAAGAATATGTCTCAATCGTTTGTTAGCTCTGTTATTTCAGAATCGGAACGTGATGTATAATTGGGCTCTTAAATTAGATACGTAATTTGTTTGTGGAGGTAGGTTAGGAGACTCTATGGATAAACCAAGATTATAACATTTTCAAGCAGGAACGGGCAGCGATTTCCGACCAATATTTGGATATTCTTTGGAAAAATGGTGATAACCGCATTGATTACTTATCTTTCAATGATTATTTTCCATTAATACACTTTTTGGGTTTCTCAGCTCCTTACCTGCAGCTGGACTTCTGTTTTTTTATGAAAAGGGTGATGGCTCAGATTAGGCTGTACAATAATATTAGAGCCAAATTAAGCGTTCCTAAATTCACAGTGTAGTTGGGTGGTTCTCAGGAATGTCCCTGTAAATGGGTGGAAAGGGACACGCTCCTCCACTTTGTATGTCCAATCTATAGGGAGCACGAAGGAAACACTCTTCTGACGAACTAATGTCAATAGACTAACCTATTCAATATATAACTTCTACGACCACGAACCACATGAAAAACATTGTTTAACTTCATTGTATCCGAAATCAAAAAAGGGGTTTCTTCCTAAATGGAGGGTTTTTACGTCAATTTTATGATGTACAAACATATTACGTACCTATTAGGCAAACCATGTATAATTCTTGAAAATATTTCTTCATAAAATACCAACATGATGTAATGATGATCTACTACTTTCTACTTTTAAAATTAATATTATTTATGTATTTAATATTTATTTGTGTAATTTCCCATAATATGCCTTATTCTTTTCCCTGTCTCACTCTTCACATCAACTGTAAACCGACTGTTTCTTTCTACTGTAATTGCCAATTTATGTCAACCTTGTGATACTCAACTTTTTTAACACAGTTAAACATTCATTCAAGATACACATTCTCCCTCATTATGTCTCTTGTGCAAATGCCATGATCTTCCAGGCAAAGAACCCTAACATACACCTGTGAGCTGGAGAAATGCTGTACAAGCGTCTTAGCAACATTGCAGAAGTACCTACCTATATATTTGTTAGGAAGTTTTTAGTTATTCAGCAAATTTAGTCTGCTCTAAAGTCAATTTCTTGCTTAACTATAATCTCGTTACTGAAATGGGACTATCTGATTATCAAGAGGTTGGCTCAGAGCAATCAGATCACTGTCCTCTGGATTTCGGGCCTTGAGGATAATGAAGCTGCTGATGTACTTCCTCTAAGAGGATCCAACTCCTTTTCTATTGGACCAGAACCCATTCTTTAGGATAAGAGGACGCCGAACACATCATGTGTTACAACAGTGATGCACTTGGCCTAGTCAGATATAATATCCATGGAAGTTGATTTCTTATCTCACGATGATATTTCCAAGATGGCAAATGCCGATATTCTCCAGTTTGCTTAAAAGTGGACAGAAATCCCATTTCTATTATAATAATACAACCTGCGGAGGCAATTAAAAATAAACCCTTCGGGTCACCGAGGGTCACTGAAATTGAGACCCCAAAGTTCCTTTATAAAAATAGAAAAAAATCGACATCTATTTAATTGACAGCATGGAAATAGACCTACTTTGTATCCCAAGTAAAACAAACTTCCACCAGTCGAATTTAGGAGAAATACCAATCTAGGTTTTTTTCCCATATGATTGGCCTCCTTAACAGTTACATTCGATTACACCAAGCGTGGATTCCCAGTGTATCAAATTCCACGAAATCCTGATACACCTTCCTGGTCAGGAAAGTACACATCACTCATTCAAACGAAACGGAGGTATTGATACGTATCCATGCGTTACCAGAATTGTTTTTCTCGAGAGCTCCTTGGCCACATCCGATGATTTCATTTGGAAACCGCAGTTGGCGGGGGAAAGGAAAGAGAAAAACTCTAATCATTGAGGCTGAGACCTGCGGCCTACCAACATCTCAAATATGAGCGTCTCGACTCCAGCACTATCTATAGCGACTTTGTGTGCGACCGAAATCTGTTTCGAGCGAAATGACGTACTTTTCTTGCCTCAAAAGCAACGTTTCCCGTTTAACTTCACTTCATTAAACTACCCCTTCATACCTTTCTAGCTTATTGGAGACAGCAAGCACTTTATTAACTCAAGTGTTTCCTCTCCAATAGAACAGTAGTAACGTTGAGTTGGAGATTGGCCATTATTCCCTGCAATCCAATTCCTGCACACCCGTTGATACAGATACGTCCCACTTAAGCAATTCAGCGAGGTTTCCAACAAGATCTGCCCGATATTGTGGTCATTGGTCTCCGAGTCATCAGCAACCATTTTTTTCAATATCGGGATCCTATTTGTAAACTGCTTTTCCAGTCACGTAAAGTAACATTTTTCCCTTTCTATTTAGAATCCCGATGCTTTTCGTCTCCCCCCAAGGTAACCCCTGAATCTACCAGCTTACATTGGCATTTTCGCCGATATTTTTTCGGTAATATTTTTTTCGATAATGAAACCGAAGAATAGTCACTTGAATACGATCGCCAGTTGAAAAATGGTTATTTAGTACCATTTTAGAGCGCCGATATGATTTAAAATAAGCATCAAATTCCAAAAGTACAAAACATTAAATCATTTCTGATTTATAAATCTTTCTATAAAAAGTTGAGCCTTTAAAAACCTTCTCAAATGATACTCTTATGAATAATATTATTCTTAATAATATCATTCCATCGAGTAATTACGAGTAGATGTTTTCGATCAGATTTATTTTGATACGATAAGTACATTTTTATGATAGATAAGTACATTATGAATGTAAGGTAAGATCTATTCGTATATGAATAAAGAAGGTGTTTTTGCTTATTTTCCCAAATTTAAACAGATTTTACTCTGGATATCTGTCAACATGTGTATTACAACAATTCAAACAGCAGTTTGTAACAAAAAGCGATGGGAATACTGGAAAGTAGAAAAGCTCCGGGTTTTTATAAGTATGAACTTACGTACAATCTATTTTACATACTTGTATCGGGTTCGAGCTAAATACTAATTTTGGCTTACACCGTACGAATTTAATTTTTTGATCTGGCAACATTGTTCGCCATTGCATCTCCGCTCATGACGAACGATTTCTTTGAGTCCATCAAGACTCGAGAATATTATTTATTTCAAGCCTTCTTCGCTTAGAATTATTTATTCCGCATTGACAGCCATCTAAAACAAAATATATGCGTTTATTTTATTACTAAAGTTAACATCCCTGTTGCTACTAGAATGTAACCGCGAACTACACGCCCTGATCCAAATATTTATCGGAATTCGGACATCGCAAATGATTTAGCAGCAAGCTTTTCCCTGAATACCCAACGATTATCTGGAGGTCAAAAATGTATCAATCGAATTATAACAACCAACGGAACGATGGGTGGGAACCATAAATTCGGCTAGTTCCCAACTGTCTACAAAACCCTGAACAAAGACTAAAGCGCCGAAAATCATAAAATTAACACCGATCCATACCATAATACTAACGACCAAACGTGGGCGACCTCAGAAAGAGATCGCCGACAATAGCATTACGATATTGAGTAGGATCAACAAACTGCTGCCACGAAACAATAGTTTTCTGGACGGTAACGCGATTGCAGTACAGTTGAGCAAGAATACCATCTCGCTCCTTCCTCTTGCCCGCCGTAGATGGAAAGACGAGCCTGTTGAAGAAAAAACGTGGGTGTTCTCCAGTCCCTGCAGGATGATTCCGTTTCGAGTTTGAAAACCCCATAGAGAAGGAATCGACCGTATAAAACACTCGTATGACTCAGTGGAGCCATAAAAGAAAGGATTTAGGGGTCACGGCAACGCAAACACCGGCGATAAATTCTAATTGGGGCCCTTGGTACCTTAAACGGTCTTCATCGGAAATTCACCGCCGTTGTTAGTCTCGTACGTGCGGTGCTGGTTATGCTTATACGGCTACCTCCCACTTTCCTAATTTATTAGCGTCACGGTATATTAGTCGCGAGTAGATACGGGACACGCCTCTGCACGCTATGTCGATGATCCTACGGCTGAACTATACCAGATTTCTGCGTTCGGCCGTAACGAGGATTTTTCCTTCCCTTAATTAACGCTGATGTGCAGTACCTACCATAGTGCCATGTAAACTTGTCCATATGTTAAATCACTACCCGATATTAAACCCTAACTTTGTGAACACCACCTTTACATGTGAAGACACTCCTCTTCACGCTATGTCGATGATCCTACGGCTGAACTATACCAGATTTCTGCGTTCGGCCTTAACGAGGGTTTTTTTCTTCCCTTCATTAACGCTGATGAGTAGAACCTACCAAAGTGTCATGTAAACTTGTCCATATGTTAAATTACTACCCGATATTAAACCCTAACTTTGTGAACACCACCTTTACATGTGAAGACACTCCTCTGCACGCAATGTTGATGCCCCGGCGGCTGAATTAGACCAGATTTTTGCGTTCGACTCCATTACCGCTGAAGAGCAGCACCTACCATAGTGTCATGTAAACTTGTATATAAGCTAAATTACTGCCCGATATTAAATCCTAACTCTGTGATCACCAACTTTACATGTGAGGACACTCCATCCTCTGTACGCAATGCCGATGCATCGATTGCTGAGATATACCAGATTCCTAATGGGGGAGGGGGGGGGGGGTGGATTAGCTGAAATGACCTGTGAGGCTATATTATTTGTATATTTATTTGTATGAGTATATCATGAATACTCATAGATAATAATTACTTTGTGCGGAACCACCCTGTTCAGCTGGGGCTGTTTCTCTCCTACTCGCCCACCGATGCTAAAATTTAAAAATGAGCCTTTCTAGAACACACAGACTGAAATTATTAGGTGAGAAACCACCTCATTAATTATTTTCTTAATTGACCTACAATGCTGAAAAATGAAATGGTGCCCCTCAAGGGCAGTTCAAATAGAATTACGATGCTCAGTGTTTCCATCTTAAGTATATTGGTGAGAAAAAAAGAACACTGAAATCGATAGTCATGCTGTCGCATTTTTGATTAACATATCCACTACTGAAAACTAATCGAAAACTAGATTAGGTAATAGAAAGTACCAGTCATGCAGCATAAATGAGTATGATATGAGCGAAACAAAGCCACAGCATTAAAAAAATTTTGCGCAAAATTAAGGGGAAAAACGTATAATTTCATTAATATTTCCAGAAAAAATCTACAATACTTCAAAAAACCTGAAAAACCGAAATTCCGGATTTCGAATAACCGAATTTGATTTAGTAGGAGTTTTTTTGCAATGAAATCGGGTTTCAACTGTTTCTTTCTATTGAAATTGCTCAAATTTAAATATAATTTAACATACTTATTATCATAAGATAGGTAATTTCAGGAAATTCGCGCACACGACCATGCCGCATGACTGGAACTTTTTTGTTTGGTACGTTCGTGTTAGGACGAAGACCAAACCAAAGAGGTAAATATTAACTATTTCAGATCTATACCTACCAACCTGATCAAAACACTAAGCCACGTGCCAGACCACCCTGACAAGCTGAGAAACTTGAAAAATATTTCTGTGTTTATTAATCAAATTCCACAGAAATATTATGCAGGGATGATCTTAAAGGTCAAAAATGCAGTAAAACCCGCGAGAAAAAGTATACTGTCCCAATCTGTTCGAAAGTTATGGTTCTTTTCATGATTTTACGATGAACCTCGACTTCACCTTATAAAATCGCTATTTCTAAACTTATGGGTATCCTATTTCCATTTCCTCTCTTATATTACGTATTTAGTATCAAATTTTTGTTAAGAACCGACGATTTTTATGTTTATTTAACACCATTCTGACTCAAGTATTAAAATCGAACGTTAATTATTTTAATATGGTTTAGTTTATTGACCGCTAGGTGATAATTATGACAGTTTTTTGGGGTTCTTGAGAATCGGTCAGGCAATAAGAATTTAGAGATTAGGAATTTTTTTTAAATTAGCCTCTTCCTCAGAATTAATCTAACAGACCGTTAACATTCCTAAAAACTGCTTCATTGAGTGTTTATTCCAACGGTATAGTCAAGTTTACTTTTACTTTGCTTATTTGAGGAGATATGGGGTGGGTTTTCTCGGAAAATTACCATCTTCTATTCGGAATCGGTTTCTACGTACGAATCCAATGGTAACACTTGTAGATCTCTCCAACTCCGTTATAACGGAGTCTTACACTTTAACCCACAAATGCTAATGCAATGGTCTCAAAATTATCTCAGAATGGACATTTTCAAATAATGATCAAATGGATATTCGTTTTATGGCATTATAAAACGGATTCTACATTTTAGATTTTACCACTTTTGGAAGGTTATACATAATGCAGGGTGTTTAAAATGTAATGGACCAGCCATTAATTTATTTTATTTTTAATTTTGAAGATATCAAAAACTTTAATTGGTAACTGCCCTTTATTTTTTAAACGCCATTCAATGGTGAAATTGGATTTCGATTATGACGCGCCACAGGGGCGCTACGACTCTGAACTCACGTTTTACAAATGGGGGCCCCCGTTTTTATTGCAGATTCGAAATCTACATAAAATTTCATGGAAAAAGCGACCCATCACTCAAATGTTAGAGTGCGCGAAAACGGGCACAATGACGCGCACAAAGTGTGCCAATTCTGTAATATCGATCTTTCAAAGATATTCAATTTCCACATGTGATTCATGATTTTGGTGTATTTTTTCAAGCTGAATTACGTGGTGATGTTCTTTTATTGATATTCACAATACCAACTTCCAAAAATATGGGAAAAAACGGCCAGAATTTTACAATTCCCCCATTCTTTTTCACACAGCGCAAAGCCTACTTAAATTTATTTTTTCCAAGTTTTTCGAAATCCGTGTTGCAAATATCAATAAAATAACGTCACGCCGTAATTTACTGTAAAAAATCCTCCAAATCATATGTGGCCATTAAATATCTTCAAAAAATCTACATTTCACAATTGGCGCGTTTTCTGCACGTTATTGCGTAGACTGTTGTGCACTAAAATATTTTTCCATTAAATTTTATGTAGATTTAGAATCTGCAAAGAAATGGGGGCTCCTTTTTATGAAATGCGAGTTAGGAGTCACCACTGTTACACGGGGTAATCAAAATCCGATTTTACCATTTAATAGTAATGGGGAGTTATTAATTAAAGTTTTTCTAAATCATCAAAACTAGAAAGGAAAAAATAATTAAATGGCTGGTCCACTAAATTTTAGACACCCCGAATATATCAGTCTTTGCACACTAGAACTTTCGTACGGTTCGAGATTTAGGATTCTTGTTAATCCAGATGGCTCATATTTAGCTCACATGGTTCTGCCAATTCCCAAGCCGGAGTTCGTCAACCAGTAAAATCAATTAGATCTAAGCACTCCCAATTTGGTTCTGAAAATTTTAAAATTAATAGAAATCATGGGTTAGGTTTTAAAACCCCATTTGGGGCATCTATGTTACAGATGATCTTTTATATGTTAATTCAAACGATGAAAACTGTCAGTGGCTCAACCGTTATGAAGATGTAACGATTTTGAACCACTATATCTTAAACAGTTTTTGAATGAAGTAATAATGGCTACTTTTTACGTATTTCCCCACGAAGCTTTCATTGGAACCATTGCCAACAATTTCTTACTCACAACAACAGATGCATCTTGATGGCATTGACTGCTAACATGCCATTTTCCTACTGAATTTCATTTTATCGGGTTTTAATTGAATTTACATAAATAATTTTTAGCGCATATTCTTTTTAAAAAAAGGAAAAATGAGAAATTGTGTTCACTTTGATATATGTATCAAATGCCACTTCCCGACGTCGGATTCTGATGAAACTTGGTAAGAATGTAATCTGTAACATGGCGAGGATAAGATGTTTCAGGGGCCACTGACGCATGAGAGGTCATCAAACAGCTGAGTGAGCTCCAAAGCCATTTTGTCTATTATTCCGCGCTTGAAGAGTCTATTTCATGCGGATCTCCTTACAAGAAAATGCGCTATCATGTGACTCACTTCGTGAGCACTGATCTACTCGTTTTACATTTTCCAAGGTAAAGAATAGTCCGAAAAAATCGTATGGTCTGCTGGATGGCAGATTTTGGCAGTTTATGGTTTATCATAAACAGAGCAGATTCCAAGAAAAATTGCCTGGTAGTGAAAAAACCTCAAATCGATTAAACCAACCTTTTCAGTCTTAAGGGGAAAAAAGTCCAATATCCTGCCTACACTGGATGTGTCTTACTGAGGTAATGAATCCGGACATGAGCTCTGTAGACAATCGCGTGCTTGAAGGCGGGTACATCCTACGGGAAGCATGCGATCCTCCCGACCTTCCCTTGTAAGGTCCCTCGGCAAAATGAACTTCTTCAGTCGTAAATCTAAACTCCAAGCTAATTGATTCCCTTAGTTCGACTTCTAATGGTCAATAAAAGCGGCCGAAGAAATAAAAACAGCGGCGACCCGCCGGCCATCCTCGGCCGTTATCGCGTGCCGTAATTTTCCAAAACCGTCTGCTAGTACTTCAAGGAAATTGCGTTCTGTATTTTCATTGGGAAACAATATAAACAATACGATAGAAAAGTAATCCTTCTCTCCTTCCTTCCTTTGAGATAACATTTGAATAGATTTTTAAATTGTGGTGCAAACGTAGTTAATTTTTTCATGTGTCGTGCTGTCATAGCACCTGAATTCCGTGTTAGTGGAATCCAACGATAGGTGATGTAAAGAAAAAATGTCTATTGAAAGCTCTCGTTGTTGAAGAGACGGCTAATCGGTTTTTGGAAAGCTTGGCAATGCGAGACTTGCGTTTCGCTAAATTTCTGTTTTGCAAGTACCTAGATCACAAACGAGTTCTATTCTAGAAATGCTATAATTTAAGTAGGCAGATGACATACTTAACCTGACTTCGCTCAAGCCTTGTACCCACTTGTTCTCTCCAATTACACGTATAAGTTCACCGTACCAACAGTTGCTTGGGAACCATTATTACACTTTGGAATTTTAAGACTTGCATACTGTAACTAAATGTGAATCGGTTGATGAGTGCTGATCAATATGGAAAGATTTAAATTTTGCGCTAACTTGGATTTCTTGTTTCTTGAACACGGAGACCTCATAGCTAGGTATTGGAGAGCTCAGAAGTATGGGTTTCTGGGAGTAGAGACGGCCAACCCATACAAGTTTCCACCTGAAGAAATCGTGTGTGTTCTAGAGAAAAGCGGCTTAACCCAAGTTATGATCAATACGCCAACGGACGAAGTGGGAGGAGGTACATGCAAGTTCAACTACATAGCGAATCTTAGCTCATAAAAGTTACGCTAGTCACTCCATTCAGGCTACCAAACAGGGAATTTTTTCCCGTTGCACAAAACCTGACACCAAAATCACCAATAGTATCCTTCAATGTTATTAAAAAACGCTGCACATGATCACAGAAATTTACATTCTTCTACCTATTCGATAGCGCTTCTGCGCAAAGCATGTATTTAAGTATAACAATATATAGTTTAAGCCGCATCTCAACCAAGTGAAAACTAAGTGTAATAAAGCTACCACTAGGTGCAAATGAATACATCACAGATTGGAGACATCACAGTTCATGGTATAGCCCAATGACTCTAGAACGTCAACCCACTGAGTGAGACCGTCGGACCCAGAGGTTCATAAGGACAACAATCCTCAAGAAAGGGGCGGTTGGGTAGATCACCTCACATCTCTCAAACTCATTAGCGCTTCTATACTAAGCAGGTGCCTGCTGTTGATGAATATATCCAGTAGCTGACCGATCAAGGACTATTTGGTCCTTCCTTGACAGTTAGGTCACGAAAGGGCCAACCGGGCGCAAGTAGTGTAGAACGCCACGCCGCACTTTGGTCCAGACGCGGCAAAAAAAAAAAAAAAAACCCCAAATCCATGGTGAGGTTTAAATCAATTTGATCATATTTCTAGTTTGGGAAAAGGATGTATAATTCAGTAATCAGAGAAAACGATCGTAATGTACACAAAGGTGCAAAACTCGAAATGAGTGCGCTATGCGTAAAAAATTCACTTCATATTTTAATGCACTTACCTACTGACTCTCAGGATTTTTTGTTTGTTTTTCCCTAATCTTTTTCCACATGGTTCAGATACCCTTAACATTGGTATTTATGCCGAAAAAGTTGCCAAATATACATTATTTCTTCGCTGTATTTTTCACTTTTTATCAATCGTCCCACTTATTTGACAGTTTTTTCAAAAGCTCCGCTAAGCTCCTGCTCCAAAAAAAAAAAAAAATTCAATTGATTGAGATTTAGTCTGATGCCCTCTGAACGTTTAAAAAAGCCTTCCTACAGCCAAACAATTTACATTATTTGTTCTCGCATATATTATTGAAGATAAAACTGTGAAATCCAACATAATAAGAAGATGATTATGGTAGTGGACCCCATGTGTGGAGATCTCATGCATAATCCAATCAAAAATTTTTTTGATTGAAATGACAATTTTGTTTATGAATGTTCAAAACTTGGGATTTTTTCGCAGTCAAACTCCATTTTCTCCCTTGAATTCCGCTGTAACATTAACATTGACCAGGCATTTGAAAAGCTGCTAAAGCAGGAATAAGTTCCAGTCATGCAATATGACTTAAGGAGCGATTCTTTTTAGAAAACGTAAGGAAAATTTATCTTGGTGCCGAAAAGCATGCTGGGGCTATATAGTTACGATGGAGTCAGCACCCTAAAATAAATATTCTACGAGATCCAAATGCCTATGTAACTAAACCCCTCAAAATCCTCCATTTGTGTACCCATTCTTACCCATGGGTGTGAAGTGGTCAACTTAGGATCCACCTAAATCGGTTCTACGTCCAAAATTACTTCGAAAACTACACTCTACAAACCAATACAAAAAAACACTGAAAAACCATTTCTACTCTCCGTCCTACACCAATTTTTCACCTTTAGGTGTGAGGACTAATCGGGCTGGCGAGATGTTTGGACCAACTAGAAATCAAACGAAGCCTTCGTGCGAAATTTCAGATTTTTAAACTGATTCTAGAGGTTTTTGCCACTTTTCAAGGTTTCTTGGCCGTGGAGTGCGCCGACCTTATCTTGTCAAACATAGCTCATACCTGTCAAGTTGAATCGGCACTATGGTGCATGGGGAAGATCTAATCCGTAATGCTCGTTAGGCAACAGCTCGATGGAGTTATCATCAATAACTCTCTCCCAAGATCCTCAGCCAACCCGTTTGCAATGATTACCCACATGGCTTGGCGGTCACATAAAATTTATTATTGTGCCATAAGTTGCAGCTCGGTGTAATGATTCACGGAGAATCCGCATAGGCTCGTTAGAATATGAGCCACTAAATATCTTGAAGGGACTTAGAGACTCGCTGCAGCTTCCATAATGGCCAACTCCCATCAACTTGCACTGTCGAACAGCCAGTGTCACTGCCCACAGCCCAGCTGTGAACACAAACCCAGTTACTGTTCGACGACTTGGAAGTTGGGATTCCATAGAGAAATGCCTACTGTATCAGGTGTCCTTGAGCTAACTGCAAATAGGAAGAGTGTGTTCAGAATATCACAACATATTACTATATTGTATTTCCAGCGTATCACAATTTTATTCATCTTCATTGTATTAGATTAATTAGTTTTTTAAAGTAATTTCAAATACTAATTGCTCTCTAGGTATTAAAGTTTCAAAATTTCTTCCATGGCACCTTCGAGACTTCATTAATGGGATTTTGGGATAGGTACTTTGATTTTTATATGTTCACTTAATTAATTCAGTTGCTATTGTTCTAATTATAGCTTTTAGACATGCTTCATTATATTCAACCAACCAGACATGACTTGATCGTATACATTTCAATTTATTGCACATTCCATCAAGTTTTATAAAACATGGATTTTCACTATTCTTCTCACCAGTGTGAGCATGAGTTAAAAAACTAGTGGTTTCAATATCAACCATCGAATATCACACGCATATCAGACAGTTGATGGTGAATTTCTAAAAACCTTTCCATGTTGAGTTTCGTTTCCAAGTTTTTATAGATGCTGTCTTTTGTGTTTCAACAGGAGAATACGGTCACGCATGCATCCCTGGTCAAGAAAAACAGTTTAGAGATGGTTTCGCGCAGTCCCTCCGGTATGCAACGTCGTTAAATTCGAAATTCATCCATATAATGTCTGGATGTAAACCACCTCAACGCACCGAATCAGAATGTTACAACACGTACGTATCAAATTTGAAAGAAGCGGCTACGATGTTGACCAAATTTGGAATTTTCGGACTGATAGAGCCTATAAACAGTCACTCAGTTCCGAACTATTATATGAACTGTTACGACAAAGCGGTGTCCGTGATTAACTCTGTCGGAAGTAGCAACATCGGCCTGCTGATGGACATCTACCATCTTCAGATTATTCAGGGGAACGTGACAAGAAATATCGCAAAGTTCCTGCCATTTATAAAGCACATTCAGATTTCTCAGGTGCCGGGGCGGCACGAGCCCAATTTCCCTGGCGAACTCAACTACTCCTACATCTTGGCTGTCCTGCAGATATTTGGATACAAGGGGTGGATTGGACTTGAGTATCATCCAGTGAAGGGGACGGAAGAAGGCTTGAATTGGATCTCAGAATGCTGCCCATAAGCATGTACGAGTAATCTCCCCATCATAACATATTTTACACAATGAGATTATATCAACTTCTGTTCATTTCTATCCATTTCAGAGTTATTCAGTCACTGAAGAGACATGAAACTTTTGTAAATATAATTCCGATAAATGACAATCTTCTGCTAAATAGTATTTTCTGTAGGTACATCATATATCTAGGTCAATGGATGGCATGGATAAACAAGAGCATACAAAAGTTAAAAAATATGGAAATAATCTAAATTTAATTACTTCCTCTGCCCGGTTGCTATCCTTCATTTTCAATTCAGTAACACCGCTTAGTTCGCAGTAAACGACATACGTATTTTCCACAATTTCAGAGAAGAACATTTCTTGTATAAAACTATTTGAAATTAACCCAAAAGTGGCTGAGGTATGTTTGCAACATAAATCATCTATATGTTGTGTTCTGCACCAAGTTAGATGATGTATGATAAAATAGTATTTACAACCGATATAATATTAGTAATTCTAATTGTACGAAAAGTAGGTACTTCATAATTTGATGCATTTTGTGTTCATTTTATCAATCTTGAGACTGACATGAGTGAAAGAGAAGACTATTGAAGAACAAACATATGTACGGTTTACTTGTTAGTACTCATCGTTATCTGTAAGATTATCTGTACAAATACTCCGGAAATAGAATAACTAAAAATGGATTAAGAGGATACCTAACTTGCACAGTGCGAACGTATTCTTACAGGTTAATGAGTAGTTTAAGTAAGTGAAAATATATTCCCATGAGTAACGCTCATTCAACTCAAAAATCTAAAGTTATCAAGGTATGGCAAAGTAAAAAAAATATCAAAATTAAACATTTCAGAAGCGGAAACCTTGGCTTAGGCCCGGCGCAAAATGAGCCAGAAACCGATTTTAGGTAGACAAAATTATTTTGAGCTGATCTTATAGGAAATTTCGCGATGATTCCGAATATACACCATGTCCCTATAGGTACATAAAATAGCTTCTTCGACCCAAGAAATTGATGTTAGACAATTTTTATCTTTTTTGACCTTTGGAACTGACAAATTTGTATTGCGCGAGAGAAAAATTGTATGGGAAGAAATTCTGCGTCGAATGAGACCACGACCACTTCTCTAATAACTCTTCCCCTCGATTTTAGGCAATTTTTCAAAAGTTTTCGTGATTTACTACTCTCTTGTTAAGGATTTCCATGGAAGTGGATTGTGATCTTTGATTTTTCATAGTTTTTTGCTATTTCATTTAAATTCCGGACAGCCAGTTATCACCTTGTCTCTAGGGCAAAAGGAGTCCTTGGTACTACTTCACTTGCTCGGAAGAGGGAAGGTGTCCGAACGGCATTCAAAAATGAAGTTGTCCCAGTCAATGGTAGTATCAGTGTTGTTTTATGGCGCAAAGGTTTTTAGGTAGATGACTTGGAACTGGTTCAGTGGATTCCTGAAGCATTATATAGTTCCTGATCATTATTTGAGAATATATACTGGCAGATTAAACAAATATATTTCAAAGAATCGTCAACTATTGGATCAGAATTTCGACAATGCGTGAAAACCGTTTTCTTAGAATATGTTTGACCGAATAAGTGAAGCTCGATTTAAAGGTCTGTAACTTGTCTTATTTAAACTGGGCTTCACAATCCAGTTGTTGAGTATTATCGGAACTGACGATATTTTTCTTTTGGAATTTGTTGTGGAAATTGAAAATAGGCTACATTGTATCAATGTGCGATGGGAGAATCATTGTTTATGTGACGGTATAGAAACATGGTTGAACTCTCGGTATAATAATATTTTCCAAGGGTAAGGTATGCTCTTTTGGATTTGATCCATCTCTTTACAAAGGGGGAGCTGATGTTCATATTTGGAGAGTGTTGGCCCAACTGCGATTGAGTTTCAAGAAAATTTTGATTTTTATTATTAGAGAAAATGTTTACGTGTTGGATGGGTTGACGCTATAATTACGAACCGCAATAGGAGATAATTGGAGGAACTAGGTCACTTCTTGTTTCTTTGCCCTATCTTTAAGCTCTAAATATTATTCTACCTGGAGGATTACAATCCGAACTGCAGAGAAAGCGGCACGATACCGACTGAAGATGTGGCAGCTCTGTTGGTGCAATTCCCTGAATGCTGGGACGACAATATCAACAAGTGAAATTTTCAGATAGTGCACCCATTCATTGAAATTGAGAGCTTTCTCTTCAAATGGATAGAGGTTGTAAGTAGATTCTTCATTTTATAACAGTTTTTGAGCTTCTTTCATTAAACTTAATTAACAGCAGATGAGGTCAGATCTGATTAATTTATTTACCTGCTACGTACTGGTACTCCGCTATGGGAAATTTATGGTAAATGCTTAGTGCCTTGTGCTACGTAAGGTGGCTTCGTTCCTTGTCATTTTCACCCATCAGCAGTCCCAAAATATCTTCAGTTCAAATTTCAGCAATCAAGTTTCAACTTGTAGAAAACTAATTGTATATACACTTTTTAAAAATTTCTTTACAAATAAAAACTGCTCAGTTCAACCCAGCAAAATTGTTTTGTATCGTTGATTTTTATCAAATGTTCTAAATTAGTAACAAAGGTTATTATTTATTATTATTTTTAGTTAACATAAAATTTTAATTATTATCGCCACTAAAAGGTATCAATGAGTAGGTATTCAAACAACTTTAAAAACGTTTAATTTCCACTATTTTATCATTTTCAGGAGAACATTTTTATTAACTGCGTAATTTCCGCATCTCGTTACGAACCATGCTGCTTGTTGTAAATAAATAAAATACGAACTGTAGGTACTCTATGACCGGGTAGGTGTGAATCTGTTGTTTGCACAATGACTAAGGTACAAACTATGTGCCACACGAACTCGGAGTTGTTTTCAATTTCATAAATTTCAGATCGTGCTGAATTGTGAGGTACCTATGAGTGGATAGGACCTTATGAATTTACTATGACTAAGGTAATAACTATGTGGTGCTAACTATGACTAAGGTACAAACTGTGTGCTAGAAAATTGTGTAGAAGGAGCTGGGTTGATTTTGGGTGGGGAGCTGCTATTTAATTTCTGAAGGAGCTGGCTTGTGAGTCCGTGCCATAAAACGTCTCCCACATGTGGTGACATCACGTTGCGGATTCACGTAGTTGCAAAATCGACCCCGAAGACGTCGCTCTTCCTGTGGGCAGATGGTCTGTGGGAGGTGAAATCCGTTCTCGGAAACCTGGGAAGATTTCTTTTTCGGTCCAAAAAAAATCTTTCCTCCGGATTCGTGTGGAAACCTTCCTTCCAAGCCCAGTCTTTCTGCATTAGGAATAACATTAGAAGCTCTCGGGTGGCTGATGCGTTCCTTAGATATACAAAACTAGCTTCCCGTTTGCGAGAGACCTACTCCTTTGCCTGTATATGGTCAAAGACTTATCCGAGGTGGTGCGGGATACCATGAGATCAATTAGCACACTTTCTTGTCAGATGAATTGGAATCGCAGCCAAGAGATCTCCTTTTACGAATTCCTTCTGGTTCTAGCAGTTTTTCTCTTGGCAGAAGTATTTGGATCGAGATTTTAATGTGGTTAGAAATTCAACGTATTCCTGAGTGTAACAGAAGACGTATCCAATTGATGCTGTATGGTTTAGGGTGGTTTATAAATGGGAGATTTCATATGTTTCATTTAATTCCATCGCAGCTCAACGGGAGCTTTCCAAAAAGGTGCAATAAGATGGGTATTGGATAGAAGTGGGAACACACAAGTGAAAAGAAAGCTGAATGACATTACAAGAGAACAACCTTGCTCTCGATTTCCGCTGGAGAGAACCTTAGTTCCACCCACCTTCGACATAAATCGGTCTTTTGTGCAAACCATTTGGAGTTTTGAGAAAAATTTGCAGTCGAAGGTTTTCAAGGGCACAAAATCTGATTTTAGATAAAAAATAAAAAAATAAGATACATTACAGTAACCCATTTTCAAAATAAGTAGAGACTATCTATATTGAGCATAGTACTATCATCCTAATATATCATAAATACTATACATGTACCGCAATACTACGTATGAGGTTACGAGCTAATAGACGTACCATCCTAGAAACTGGTACTCACTCTAAGGGCCGGTTTAACAATCAAATTTTTTATCAAATGGATTAGGGGGGATTAATCTGAGATATACCCCACGACCCCCCCCCCTTCCCCCCATACTCCAGATAACACGATTGGGGGTGTTTTTCCATCCCCAGTTATACCCTATCTCAAGTTTCAATTATTTATCTTGTCCCAGGATGGCTGATAACAATTATAGCTGGAGCTTAATGAGATATCTAGAGCTTTCTAACCTCAATTAAGTTAATTTGTTTACAAATTTTCTTTAAATTACAAGTTTGTTTGCCTTTATTTTTTTGCCTTCCAATGGATATATTTTGGGATATTTCTTCAAATAGCAGCGACGACGAAGACTCTATCGTAGCAGCAATCGTTGAAGGGGAAAGAAGACCGTATACACTAAACGACCCCGTGTAGATCACCTACTGAAATGGGAAGAGCGTATTTTTACTGAGGGTTCAATTGGACAAAGATATCGTACTCACATTCAACGGAGATCGAAGATGAAATTGAGTCCAAAACTTACTGATTGCTGTTATTCATTCATTGCCATTCTTCATTCATATAATTCAGGTTGGAATATCGCGATTCGTAAATGTATTTCTCTCTCTTGGCAGGCATGAAGCAAACGGCAATCATATTGATGGTTCTTATTTGCCGAGCTTGATTATATGATGGCCACTGTTATGGAAATAACGTCAGACCAAGTTTTGTAATGCTCCATGAGTAAATCGCTCTTATTTCGTTGTCTACTGACACCAACGGGGATGCTAACGGGGCTATCTGCGAGACAGTAGGCATCTGAGAGATAATTTATTTCATCCGCTAGGTAATTCGGTAGTGATAAACGACTCACATTCTTTATCTAGAGTATAGCGCTATACTTGGTATAGCTAGCCTGCAATTAATGTGGATTTTTGATTAACCGGCCCTAAAACTGTGTATGCTATGCAAAGACGATATTTAGGGAGGTTGTTTAAGAATGCCGAAGGTTAAGAGGAGTGCATATCAGCCTTGAGCGAAGAAGTCCTTACCAGCACATGTTGGGTTCATAAGCCAGCCCCTCCTTTGGTTGGGGGATTTGAAACAGAGGGATAGACCAATCAATTCTGTAATGCACTACTGCTGGTATTCTAATACATTCTGCTAGTATACACTACTGTAATGTAATCGAACATTTAAATGTAAACTAGAGGATACAGAAATATATCCAGAACAAGTGACCAGATATCAGGGTTATTTATACGGAAAGTTCGAAATCAAGCGCTGAGTTGGGTTTGTAAGCTACGTAGTCACCGGGAAAAGGCCTTTAAACGTCCGTTTACAGCTTCTAGCAATACTTCAAGGGTTGTAGCTTCTTCGAGGCAATAAAATAAGTACCTATATGATGTGAACACTAAATGCTAAGACTTGGGTGTATTGTGCGGACTCCAAAAGTTGCATCCAGTCATTTCAATCTTCATTGAAAAGAGCAGACAACGTTGTGTAGTTAAATTCTAGCCACCGTCAGTCAGTGTGAGATGAGAAGGCAATATTTTATTAGATGCTATTATTAATGAAAACCTTAGGTATATGTCAACCATAAATTTATCTGTACTTAATTTGATCTGCAAATATCAACATAATACTGTAATACACCATTAAGTACCTGTAAGAATGTAACTGTTTCAGTTTAACTTTTAAATTTGAATTTGTAACTACGATTAGTCAATACTCGTAATCATTCATATCAATATGGCTGTAAAATGTGCTCCATTAAAGCCAATTAAAACCAACGTCTGCAAATTTGAGTGGGCAGTATAGCTTCCGCACATATAGTAACATGGACATATATGTGGATTAGGTGAAGAACAAAGGACGAGTCGAAATGGTTGAATGGAAAATACTAGAAAGCCAAATAGGGCTATTACTTATGTCTGGATGTTTGGAAATCGTCTAAACGTTAACCCACACAATAATTTAAAAGTTCCAGTCATGCAGCATGATCGTTTGAGCGATATTTCTTAAGTTATCGTATTATATTATGGTACATTGTTGTGACATTTGAGCTTTTTGTGTGCAAAGAAAATGTTAATTATTATTTTTATGACAGAAAATGTATTCTAAATGGTAATTCGCTATTCAGAAATAAATTTTGGTTTTTAGATGTTTTGCAGTTTTTATGGATTTTATAGCAAATTTTCATGAAATTTAAGTACATTTTTCTGCTCAATTTTTTACATAAATTTGTTAATGTTAATAGTTACCTATTTTTCAAGCGAATGTACAAAAGGCATCATTTTGAACCCAACAACCTCTCGAGTTTGAACGAAATCGAACCAATAGATGGTAAGAAATAGACGTTATAAGAAATTAACGTTTGCGCATGCATACATGCTACTATTTATCCGACTTCATTGAAAATTATGGGGAACCTTCTATGAGCTACCTCACATAAACCTTGAATATTTAATTGAAATCAGACTAAAATTTGATATAGATTTGGGCGTGACAAGGATTTACCAGACAGACGGACAGACATCGGACAGAACATCTGACAGACAGACAGATTTTATTTTAATTTTAATTTGTTATTAATTTAATTTAATTTTTTTCGACTTCTTTCACAAACACCAAGGTTCCCTACCTTCGGTAGTGAGGAAGCAATATGCTAGTACATATAGAAGCATACTGAAGGTTAGTAATAAATGTGTGAGTTAATGATTTTTTAATTAAATACTGGTATGAATAGTGTATTCTTTCCCGGCTTGGTTAGGTAAACAGCTATAAAATACCAATAAAATACCATATCCAATTCACGGGTTGGAAGTTTGAAGCTAAGATCGTGAAAAAAGTTGATGTACCGAATAAATACCAACGTTAGCAATACCTAATTCCTAGTTTAACGATCTCCCCACCAGGATTTTATCTTGCAATAAATCCGATTCCTGTTAAATTGGCGTGATATTCAAGAATCTTTTAATCTTAGAAGGTGTTAAAGTCGTGCTGAGTGGATTCTTGGTTCCCGGATGCCGATCGGAATTTTCCTGTATCTGGCGAAGGCGAGATGGGTGGAAAAATACATGATCGTTCTCAAGAATGTGCAGAACTCAGGGGATTCCACGATGATTGCGTGCCGATCGTTGGTATGCGAGGTTCCCGCATATTGGTAGAAGGACCTGAGCTCCTAGGAGTCCAACATATCCTGTAAACGAAGATATCACAAGCTATTAGAACATTTCCAGTAGCAGATTCCTTCTCGAACATTTACATCAATTTATTGAGAATAGTGAATGGTAGAAAACATAAATGCCTATGATAAAACTAGTGGGAACGCAAACCAGGTTTCTCAGGAAGGTAGAAAAAATTGTAATCTACTTTTTGCAGCTGATAGATGTAGAAACCAACTAATATTTTAACACGTTCGCCATTAGTTTGAAAAAAAAAAAATTTTCCTCAGAGTTTATTTTTGAAATCAATAGAAGGAAACTCTGAAATGTCACTAACGAAATTTGGAGTCATTTGGTTATTTTTTACGGACTTTCGAGAGCGAGACGAAAAATGCCCTGGAGGTAGTGTTTGGCCCCAAATTATTAATGTCCCAGTGGTACAGCAATGATGTCCCAGTTTTTCCGAATGGTATGACGATGCTGTCCCTCACTTAGATATTTTTATTTTGTTGTTGTAATTTTTGCGGTGGGCTGGTACAAAGTAGTCTTAGTTGTATTATAACGGTACAAAAACATGTCAGAACTGTTGGGCATATGTTACCAATGTAAAAACTTCACGGATTATAGTAAAATCACGAGAAAACTGTAGAAAGGAAATATAATATAATGGTGATATCAATTATAATCAAACCAAGTAATATCAAATGTAACCTTCATAATGTATAATATAACATATCAGTAATAGTGACACACAAAAGAGTCCAGCTATGCATCATGATCGTATGAGCGAATTTTTAAAATTATCGCATTAAGTTGAATTTTTTTGAAATTTGAGCTTTTTGAGTGCACTGAAAATATTAACAATTAATTTTTTGAAAAAAAAAAACGTATTCTCACTGGTAATCTGCTATTCAAAAAGAGTTTATGGATTTTTAGCTTTTTTACAGCTGTTATCGATTGAATGGCAAATTTTAATGAAATTCAACTACCATCATTTTTCAGCATAGTTTGGTATATAAAGTTGTTAATGTTCTACTTTAGATTTGATAAACTTTAGTTGAACTTGAGTTTGGCCTTTCATAGCCATTTTTAGTGATTTTTTGAGCACTTTATTTGAAATTTGACCAATTTAATGAGCTCAAAAAGTGCTGACCAACGGGATCATCCTTTCGTTTAAAAAGCTATTCCCCCCGCAAGAAGGGCATTGTTATAACAATCCTAGGGTGAGTTATCGTCTGGAATGAAACAAATATGGGAAAGCGCAAACTTTAGGAATGGTTTCAGAATGCCTCAGGACGGATTTAATGAAGAAATCTTCCAACAATTTTTATTTCAAAATTTTTTGAGCCAATGCAATAGCTTAATTTTTTACGAAAATTCGCCAAAACACCAAAAGTTTGTTTACACATGACAAACACCCATACCTTTAGGCAAATGCGAAAGTCCATGGCACCTATGCATACCAAAAAGAGGAAGAGCAAATGGAGGAGTTAAGTCGACAAATCACCAAAATTGGGAGACTTACGAAAAGCACCAATTTCCTGAGAAACTTGCCTACTAGAAAACCGAGTCACAGCTGATTAGATTGGACGGCATTCAACTTGTAGAGACCTCTAACGGCTTTTTCTGTTACCTCCGTGTTTCTGCTATCCTAGGCTACAAATGGGACATAAAATTATTAAAATCGATGAATTTTCGATCCCGCTAGGATTTTCCAAACTTCAAATGTACCAATACGTCCCATTGGAAGCGAAAGGGTTAAGGATAATTCCAAAAATTATAATAAACACGCGTTTTTGAGGTTTGTCGTTCGATATCGTCGATGATTGTTGATTAATATATGTAGTTGCATTGAATTGGACGCTCTGAAAATTGTCTCAATCGACGATTCATCAATATGCCAAAAACTATGGAAACCCATACCGAACATGTATTTCTGAGGCGTTTCGTTCGATGTCATCACACATGAACTCAGAAAAAGATGGTGGGCGACTCACAGTAGAGAATACCTTTCTTCGTCAATAATTATTCTAGCAGAATAAAATATAGCTCTTGTAACACCACGTAATTCCCCTTAGAACCGGGAAAATACCAACCAAAGTCCAAAATTATCCTCACAAAATATCTGAAATATAGAAAAATCTTGCTTTACAACAAATTTCTCACAATGCCTATGGATATGCCCATTTTTTCAAATCGGTAAAGGTTTGTTTCTAGTTTGAATCTTGACTAAGCATACTGGCCCACGTCTAGGCACACGTACCTACTGAGAGAATTGCGACTAAATGTTATGGCTGCTTACATCACTTTTCCTTTTCCCTTCGGATGTTTTGAACCTAATGATGCCTATCAATTGTCGCAAAGGCCTTGAAATAGCTCATGTATACACATTTGATCCTGATCTAATGTTATTGGTACCTATCTAATCGAATGAATTAAATTGATACTCAACTATGTGTCAACGTTACAACTCTAAAACCTGCGTAATGCATTATGAATTCATAACTAACTTATTAGCCGTGTCCAAGAAGTTCATTCAGTATCACAACACAACAAGTGGAGTCCTTCGGGACACCGCTCACGATATCAGAGACTTTGAAAATGCACAGGATATTTTTTATGTCATCTTATCGCAAACATGAGAGGAATAATTTTTGCTAACTCAGACAATTCGGTAACTTGTTCTACACATTAATATCAGCAATCAATATTCAATCTGAAATTTTCGGTTTGGAATCATACGCAAAATGCACCACGGCGAGACGGAGGTAAGCATTTATATCGAGCAGTTCAAGGGTTGGGTACAACACTAAATTTTTGTCCTCAATTCAAATTCAGCTACCTGTTGAGATTTGAGACTTTACTCATATATCTGAGGCATTATGACTTTTATTCCTGTCAGTACTAATACAAATTTCTATTTGCTTTGTTTTTATAATCTGTTTAGGTTTATTTACTGTTTAGTATAACTTGTCGCCTGCTACGATTTCGATCAATTATACAAATCCTAACTTGTCAACTGTTTTAGTAGAGAAAGGAGAGTTCAAAGCACGGGCGACCTAAGGGAGGGCATGTAGCATTAGATTGCCCACCCTCGATAGCACCGGATGACGACAGTATATTCTCCCGAGCAATCAAACACACCAAAGGAAGTACGTGCAAAACATCAGTTTGGTTTAGGGTGGTATGCTAGAACGACCCTCGAAGTTAGAGGGAGGTTTGAGGGCATCCCTCCAGTATAAGTTCCTAATGCAAAGACGTCCCTTAGTTCAAACGTTGGAGGGGCACCCTTACTCTGAAGGGTCACCTCTCTAACGACCCTATAACCCCCTTTCAATGCAGAGACACAGTTTAAGGGGGCCCCTCCGAATTTCCACCAATCACGTATCGAGATTTTAAGGGCTACCCTCCAAAAGTGAGGGTAGTCCTGAGGTCCCTCCGTTGAATTTTTACCCACGTCAACAGTATTTTAGAATCAAAGATTTCATGAACTTTCAGAACACGTCTGTTTTATTTTTTTCATATTACTCAATATGATTATAACACATTGTTTACAACCACAAACACAACCGAGACTAGTTAATTTATATTATGAGGCCGAATGTTTAATTTTGAGTAGGTAGAATTGGAAACACAACAATGCCAATTTCAACACCCTCGAGGGTATTTCCTTGCTGTAAATCCGTCCTTATTTTCACGTTTCCACTTCGTTTGGAATGTAATAATGTCGAAAGATTGAGAAATATATACCTACTTACATTTGATTTGAGACTGTAATAGTCATTGTTTCTAATCCGTCCCAATTTTCACCTGAGATGCTTGTGAAATGTATAATACTTTCCACCTTCCATCTCTGTTTGGAAAGTAAAAATGGCCAAAAGGCTAAGAAATATATAAATTTGATTTGATTTTATGATATTGTAATGGGCTCCTGGAAGCTGCATAGAAACAACATCTGACTCCTTGTTTCCAATCATTTTATTTTTTTCCATTACGAGTTTAGACACGCACATTATATTATACATTCACCTCACACTTAGTAAATGAAATATAACTGACCCTTATTTAGGCTGTAATCGAAACACACACACTGTCCCAGAAACATTTCATTATTGACCCTATTGTGTTCATATTGAGATGGAACTTTTGAGAATATAACAAACATAACAATATTACACAATAAAAATACATGTAAGTATTTCCTTTGAAAATTTGGTACCTTAATAATCTAGCGTCCTGGGCTTTATTAGCCCAGTAAGCTCATATAAGTATATCAAAATGATCGAAATACGAACGCAGACAGTTTGTTGACGAGCAGTACAATGAGATGGTGGTGGTGGATTTATATTTCTACCTGAGTCTGGTGTAGGTAGGTAGTTGAGAAATAAGGCTACATAATAAATATCTTCTTCAGATTTCCTACCCGCCACACATGGCAAGATGGATCGGCAAAGCAATGAACCCAACTGGCCCTCAAAGCAAACCACCGTCCCTCTAACTGTAAGGGTCGTTCTTGCACTACATTTTATTTCAAGGGCCTCCCTTAAACCCCCTCCAACAAGTAAGGGAGCTCCTTTACTTAAACATCCTTCCAACTTTGAGGGTTGTTCTAGCACACCACCCTTAATGATGTAGTTAGTTGAAACTGGATAGATACATAAATTAACACGAAAATATTGTAGATTATTATGTTTTATTGTCATTGTGTTGTTTTTTAATATAGGTCGATAATTTGCCAACATGATACTGAGTTCTGAACTGTACTTTTTATGAAATAATCTATTTACTGTACCACTCTATTTACTCAATGCGTCAACTCGTTAATTGATGCAAGAGAAACACTTCCAACTCTTAGCGAATTTTCGTAGAAAATGAAGCCATTATATTGACCTAACAATTTTTAAAAATTTATGAAAAACTTCTTCATTGAAATCCGTTTTGAGGCATTTTAGCACGATTCCTGAAGTTTACGCTATTTCATATCTATATAATATATATTATATATATATATATATATATATATATATATATATATATATATTTATGTATATATATATATACATGCGTAATTCCATGTGTGATTGAAGAAATTAAACTTAATCCTTAAATAAGTGATTTAAGAAAATTCACTAATACAATCATGCTGCATGTCTGCCTTTTGTTTAAATTTAGGGTTTCTATTGAAAAACTACTGTGTTGAATTTTACCGAATAAAATAGGTATTTTTCAAACCCCACGCACACTGTAAGAGCGGAAAAAATTCATTTTTGAAAAGAGAATTTTTATGATTCGATAGTCGTTTCTTATAGTTAATTATCTGGAGAATTCGGATATGTATAGTATAGTCTTATCGATTAAACATAGTTCACAACTCGAATTTATTGGGGAAATTAGTAAAACTTTGGGTTGTTTTCACAAGTTCCGTTCACACTTTTGTTGATTAATCCGACATGATTGTTTTCAGTTTATCCTACCATGTATGGTATTGGGATTCACCAAAAAATGGTATGATTACAGTTTTGGGGCAGAAAATGTATTATAACATAGGTATATTTAAAGTGAGAACCACAATTTTCACGAATACTTAACTTGTATAATGACGTACAGTAAAAGCCTGTCTTCCTCCAATCTGGCTATGGCTTCAAATTGTAGATTCTAACATTATGAAATCAAAATCTGATGGGGTGTAAAATATAAAACAAAACTTCCAGTTTACCACTTATATTGAAATACGAGTAATAATAAAGCTTTTCACTCAGATTCTGATTCATCTGTTGTGACCTGAAGATACTCAGAATCTGAGTGAAAAGCTTTGTTATTATTTCAATATAAGTAGTAAACTGAAGGTTTTGTTTTATATTTTACACCCATCAGATTTCGTAAGATGGCTTACCACAGAAGGTCGATAGAAAACTCTAATGAGATGAAGTATGAATTCACTTCCCTGAGAAAATCATCACCAACTTTGGTCGCAGTCCATGTTTTTGAGGTGAGGTCCTGCACGAACGGGAATAATAAACCAAAATCGCTAAAAATGGCAAAAATGGACAGAAAAAAAATTGCATCTTTTTCCAAAAAATCCACCAACCCACTATCACCCTCCCGATGTCTGTTACCTTGTCGTGGTGGGAGGGCTTAAGCCACGGCTCACACTGCCTATTGCACGATAGTATCTCCTAGGAGTACCTATACTGGGCAATGTGAGCCATTGCACTGGCAACTAAGTACAGACACCAACCCTCAAGACAAAGGTGTCCACGCCGTGCCTATGGTCTGCATGGTGCAGAGGGTAAAGTGCACCTCAAACGGCTGCCCCAGGGTACCGGCCGACCCCCTGGGTGTAATTAGATGTGCAACGGGTGGACTGTTCATTTCCCTAGCTTCTTGTGGGAACAAAATGGACCACATAGAAAAAAATGAATAATACACATCTAAAATTTCTTCAAGTGAACTTGACAGGGCAAGGGGCGCGTCGGCGGTCCTGAGCCACAAGTTCACATCTGAAGACCACCACATTGCCCTTATCCAGGTGGGCCACTGAGGGCAAGGTGATGGAACTATCTGCACAGAACAGAAAGGTAATTTTCCACCGTGGCAAGGATAGGCCAAGATCGGCCATCCTAGTAAACAGCCTAGTCAAGTTTTTGGCCATGCCTGAGTTCTGTTCCAGAGACCTCACAACTATACTGCTTGAGGACGAGGAGATGAGGACGAGCCCCCTCCGGTGATGGTGCGGCAGCTAGTGTCACACTGCCAGAGACAACGGCTGCATCTCATCATTGGATGTGACGCCAATGGTCATCATCTGCTGTGGGGATGCAACGACATCAACAAAAGAGGTGAGTCCATTGTCCAGTTTCTGACCGCTGAAAATCTCGCGGTTTTGAATAGGGGCAATGAGCCTACTTTTGTTACTCGGGCAAGGAGTGAGATTTTGGATATCACTGTGACGAGTAGTTTCTATGCAAATAGGGTCACAGGGTGGCATGTGTCGGAAGAGGCTTCATTGTCGGACCATCGGATTATCGGGTTCCGGCTGGAGCATCCGAACTGCTTCACTGAGACATATCCCTAAGAACACTAATTGGACTCTGTTTAACACTCTTCTAGCTGATGAGCTGGAGGACCTGGACACTAATATCCAGACAACAAGAGATCTTGACCGAGTCAGCCATTCAGCGAAGCTACGAGCTAAGCTGCCCAGTCAAGACTGTCAGAACAAACAGGTCTTTTCCATGGTGGAACAGGGACCTGGGTCTCCTTCACAGAGAGACGAGAAGGCTTTTCAACAGGGCATTTTGTTGTCTGTGCTGTCCAAAGTGCAGAAGATCCTTGCCAAGGACAGACCAGCTGAGCTGGGCACTATACAAAAGGCAGATGGGGTGTATACTGGAAGCTCGGAAGAGACCCTGGAGGAGCTCCTACGGGTGCACTTTCCGGGGTCTGCACGCATACACAGTGAAAGTTTTCCACATCAGAAAGCCATGAAAGGAAAGCCTTGTATGCAGCTTCTGGCAGGATATTTACACCCCATAGCGTTAAATGGGCACTTGGCACATTTAACCCCTATAAATCTCCGGGCCCGGATGGGATCATCCCAGCCATGCTACAGCATGGAGGGGGGGCTCTCGTGCCGGTGCTGGTCAAGATCTTTAGGGCCAGTTAGACGCTGAACCACATCCCTAGGATGTGGAGGAAGGTCAGGGTGGTCTTTATTCCGAAAGCAGGCCGACAGGGCCATGCAAAAGACTACCGCCCCATCAGTCTCATGTCCTTCCTACTGAAAACCATGGAGAAGATTGTGAACCTTGTGATCAGGGAAGAGCAATTAACCCAGGTACCACTCCAGGCGGCACAACACGCGTATCAGAGGGGGAAATCTACTGAGACTGCAATGAATTGACGGTGTTGATTGACAGGAGTCTGGAGGCCAAAGAAGTAGCTCTCTGCTGCTTTATGGATATAGGTGGGGCATTTGACAACACGTCATATGACTCCATCATTAAGTCAGCAGAGGATCGAGATGTTGATCCGCAAATCACCAAATGGATACATACCATGCTGAAGGGCAGGGTTGTATCCTCGGAGTTGGGGGAAGCAACCGTCAGTGCCATTCCAAGTAGGGGATGTCCGCAGGGCGGTGTGCTTTCCCCTCTGTTATGGCTACTCGTGGTAGATAGCCTCCTACAAAAACTCAAAGACAATGGCTTTGAGGTGGTAGGATATGCTGACGACATTGTGGTCATTGTCAGGGGCAAGTTCGAGGAGACAGTCCGTGAACGGATGCAGATGGCGTTGGATGTCGTACAGCAATGGTGCACGGAGGAGGGGCTATATGTGAACCCTGATAAAGTGGCCCTTCTTCAGTTCACCAGAAGACGAAAGGTTGACATGCAGGTGGTCTGTCTGGGGGGCAGGCAACTTCCCTTCTGCACCAGGGCCAGATACCTGGGAGTCACCTTTGATCAGAAGCTAACCTGGACGCCTCACATTAAGAGGGCCGTGGACAGGGCCATCTTTGTTATGGCGTCGGGCCGACGCATGTTAGGGAAGACATGGGGCTTGAGCCCAAAGATGACCATGTGGTTATATACCACAGTGGTCAGACCGATGCTGATCTACGGGGCCCTTGTCTGGTGGACAAAGGTCAGCCAGGCAACGGCTGTGAGTCAGCTGGCAAGGCTGCAAAGGATGGCGTGCATTGGGGTTACAGGCTCCATGCACACAAGTCCTACAGCTGCACTGGAGGTCCTTTTGGACCTTCCTCCTCTGCATATCCATGTCAGGAAGGTTGCCTTCCTGCAGGGAGTTAGGTTGTGGAGGAATGGCTTTTTAAAGCGGGAATCTGGGCGTACTCACCATGCCATCTTGAAGGAGGTTGCAGTGGACGAGTCATCGCTCAGTGTTTCCGACCACATGGCGGAGACACGGAACTTTGATCTCCCCTTCAAGGTCTACATTCATAGTAGATCAATGTGCTCAGAAGGGAGGCCCCAATTCGAACGTGGGGCTATAGTGTTCTACACAGATGGCTCCGTCATGAATGGTAGGGCTGGCTCGGGTATTTTTGGCCCACGAACGGAGATTTCAGAATCTCTGGGAACAGTCGCCACCATTTTCCAGGCAGAAATATATGCCATAAACTCCTGCGCTGACAGACTGGTGAGTCGTCAAGTGAATGGAGCAAAAATCTACATTTTATCAGATAGTCAAGCAGCCTTGAAGGCACTAGCTTCTTTCACCATCTCGTCGAAGCTGGTGTGGGAATGCTTGACTAACCTCAAGACCCTTGCCAGGAACAATAAGGTTACCTTGCTGTGGTGCCCAGGGCACCAGGGGGTGGAGGGGAATGAACAAGCTGACGCTCTTGCTAGGAAGGGTGCTGCTTCTCTCCCTATGGGCCCAGAACCTTTTCTGGCCACTACGGAGAGCTTTCTCCTTGGAGAGCTCACCAAATGGGAGAGTAAGAAGAGGACTGCCCACTGGCTCCACGTCAAGGGCCTGAGGCAGGCGAAACAATTTATTCACTTCTCTAGGAAGAGAGCTAAGGAGCTGCTCAGCCTGGGGAGAAGGGAGCTGCGTATGGTTGTGGGGCTCTTAACTGGGCACTGCCCACTTAGATACCATCTCCATAAAATGGGCAAATCAGACTCCACTCTCTGCCGCTTTTGTGGGGCAGAAGACGAGACGGCGAGTCATGTGGTCTGCCATTGCCCTATATTGGCAAGAAATCGCTTTTTGAATTGGGGCAAAACCTCCATCGACCCCCAAGACATTAAGACGGGGGAGATTAAGACTCTCCTCGCTTTTGCCAAAACGTGGTGGGGAAGGATTGACTTCCCAGCTGTGGCTGGCATTGGTGATATGGCGCCAAGCCAGACTGGGGCTGCGACCCAGTAACTAACCGAGTGTGGAGCACTCGGGTCCCAGGTAGTGCCTGTTGGCTGGCAGGAGTGCCGGAACCAGGCAGATAGTGCTTGGTTTGGCAGGGCTGTCGGTATTGGGCCGATCTAGTGTCTGGGATGGGGAGGAGGTACGGCCTCCTCCTCCAGCTACAATAGGCCATTGCGGCCTCAGTGGCTTTAAAAAAAAAAAAAAAAAAAAAAAAAAAAAAAAAAACCCACTATCAACCAATTTTTACACGATTTGCGCATTTTTTCAAAAACAATTAGGTATCATGATTATGCATTTCATTTCATTATGCATTTCATTGTGTGTAGGAGTTAGTTTTAAGATAAAATTTGAACATTTCGTCATTTTTTACCTCTTTTTATTCATATAAAAATTTGCTTATATGGTTTCGCTGCATGACGGAGGATTAAAAAAAATTCCTTTCTTTTTTAATGTATTTTATCTTTCTGAATTGGATAAATCCATTCCCAAGTCAATATGACGATCCGTTTTTCAAGATCCAGAATTGTATCTGTTTTTTGGCCATTTAGCCAAGCAAACTACTTGACTTAGAACCCTGGCATTTTGCATGAACTTTTCTTTTAGAGTTCAAGCATAGATTGTGTTATTTGAAATTCAAAATTTTTGTGGGTTTGGGGGGGATGAAGTTTAGGAAAAATAGCATTCTGGAAAATACTTTGTGGAAAACACCGTCTATAACTGCTAAATGAACGATCCGGTCCAATCTATTTAAGAATCGCTAGTGCACGTAGGATATTATTAACTCCTAACCATTCGCATTTTGAGTTATCACTGACACTCTAACCTAAGGAGAAAGTTCCGTGTTGCTGTTTTTTGCCAATAGGTGATTCAACCTGGATTCAACATTATCGTACTTCAGATGAACTATCCTCGAAGCCTGTTCGAAGATCTATCACATCCGAACGGAGTCACAACCGAGAACGGTTGAATTCAGCTACAGTCACATTTGTTATAAAGTGGAGGAGGTTTTGGAGGCATTTTAAAATTAAAAAGAAGAAGAAACCGAAGTACACCATGAAGAGGAGCCATGGGTCAACTAGAAGTGATTCGAAAGAAAGAACCTCAGATCCGCCGACGGTCATGATAAGTTTGGAATTAAACATGACGAAATGAGATGAGAAATAACGATAGGTGAGAAGGATTTATGAACACTATGTAGATGTCGCTAAGATACAGATGTAAACCTACCTATTCTATTTAACCCTCCTAGGTCACACCTTGTGATTCGGTAGACACTCTGGGGTTAAAATTGACCCCAAATGTATTTTAATTTATATATTATACTCAATAAATAGTTTCCCAATAACTAACTATTTAACCTATCTACCCATAGAAACAAGAAATAGAATACATTAAGTTAGAATTGAATATTTTATTCGTGGTTTCTTGAAACCATTCTTAGTAAAATTTTCAAAAACCAAAATTTTGGGCATATGAACATTAAAAAATCGGTTCTGAAGATGCACAATAATTAAAAGCAAATTATCAAAGCTGACTATCTGTCGAATAGTCAGAAAAAACTGTAAAGTTGTAAGTTGAATAGTAATGTTTTGACGATACCTTGAACTTACCCCATTTTTCACATCTCTTCCTTTTTTCTAACCTAAACTGATACACTGTTTTTCCGCATTCAATTTTTTATCATCACATTTTTTTAAGACGAAATAATTAAAGGTAATTGCAGGATTATATTGAAGCAATAGGCACACATAAAAATCGAAATATGAATGTATTTTTAAAGTTTTTTTTTTTTTAACACGAGGGAATTATTAGGTAGGTAGTATTATTATTTGTTATAAGTAACTGCATTTTTTCACACGTCGTTTCGGTATGACTGTGCACTTCACACACGAGACCGACTCGTCTTTTTATCGTTAGATCTTGGGCAAATGTAGCATCACCCACGTACAACTTGTTCAGCAGGTCTCGAGGAAGCTGGCTCTTCAGGGTATCCAAATATTCCTACAACAGGAGAGTTACAAGAAAAATATATTTATGGATTTACTTACCTATAGATGCATAAAATGCAAAACCCAACCCATTTTTTGAACCAAAATGAACCCTGACCTATGATAGCCCATCAACTAGACACATTTACCCAGTTGAGAATCTTCACCTGAGTCACCTAGTAGGAGTGGTCTAGAAAAAGAAATACCTACTGACTACCAGATTATAGAAATACTTATTTTCTTTGAGAAAATTAAGTGAATTATGATATTATCTGACTTACCTTGTGAGGAAATCCAAAATACACACTGGGGTCAATGGCTACCCCAACAGAACAAAATTAGGAACGCAGAAGACACACTGGAGTTAAAAGTGTTCCACAAGAGATTCACAACCCTCTAGCTAGAGGTCACAACGCATACTGCCAGAAGTTATCACTTCCTCGCCAAGCCAATGGTACCAACCAAATTTACAAAATATCCCTTTTGGCTAAAAAAAATTGTAAAGCCTAAAAATCATACAAAATATATTCGGTGGGGTCAATTTTGACCCCTGAGTGACCTCGAAGGGTTAATATTAGATTCCACTGTCTGTTTTGTTTGTTTTTATGTACATCATGGCCGAACATGAGGTTAGGCGCAAATTAACGAGCAAGTTCCGGAATAGAGCATAGGCTATATTACAATCCTTTACATTTATTCCTTCATCGAGAAGTTGGCATTTCCTAACGAAGTCGCCCGGATAAACAACTTTGTAATTAAGGAAAAACCGGACATACGTCGAACTTTTCAAGTCAAATGTGGATGGGGTGGGTTCACGCGTAAAAAACTGTTAATAACGGATTCAACGATACCAAAATGATTTTTGTTGGTTGAGCCGAGCAGTTTTTATTCATAAAAATAGATTTTCAAAAATTTATATTAAAAACGCCTTCTTAATTGCAGCAATATGCTGGGCGCTAGGTGCAAGTTAAAACTTGAATGCTGAGATTTGATTTGAAGCCTTTTTGGGACTGCTGGGTAAATATGAATAGGTACGAAGCAACTCTGATTTAGTCTTAACCAGATGGAAAGACACAAATGGAGGACTTGAGGGAGCACAAAACATCCAAATGGAGAACAAAGTTTTCATGACTGAAAAAAATCATAAATGAATTCAAATTTATTCAAACATATGTAAACAACCAATATTGAAGCAATTTTTTACTTATCAAAAATTTAAGTAGGTACCTACCGGGCCAAGGTTTACAGATATCAAGCTCTACGGGTCTGGTGTTTACAGCACAGTACCTAACTAACTATCTTTGGAAAACGACTCAGAAATTTACCCATGCCAGTCTGAAATTAACTAATACACAGGTACATAGGTACCTAAAAATCCAGTACATAGGTTTGTAGGATCTAGAATCAACACATCTTCAAATCACATTTCATTAAAATCGAAGCGAGCGGGCACAGCTAGTATTAATGTACATATATATAAATATAAATGTATACATACATAATATGAAATGTTTGAAAATTTGTATTTTAAAATTTTCCAAGCCATTGCAATTGCTTCCATTTTCTACGAAAATTTGCTAAGAAATAGAATTGATCCCTCCATCAATGAGCCAAGTGGCCTAAACATTCCTTACAGATTAAAAATTATAACTGTTATATATTATAAGCGTTAGGATCAGCAATATTTCTTTCCTCATTTATTGTCTTTGCTACCCATTCCTGATTTTCCAACGACAGTGCCCCTCCTGAAAATTTTCTTGAAAAGTAAACCTCTGTAAGTTTACCAGATTATATTTTAGTCTGTTATTGGGTTTCCCGTTCTTTATTTCATGCATGGAATGCAATCGTGTAAAGGATTATTTTCTGGGTCAATATTACAAAAGGTTCAGAATTAAAAACTATAAACCAAATTATTATAGACAGAAACATACATAATGTGCATAAGCATCAATGGTTGTTATGGAAAGCGTTACCGATGGAAACCCCAAGAATGCTTGCAACTTTCGTAAATTTCGAAGCTCTGAATGGTTTGACATTGGTTATGGAAAATTAAAACTTCTTTCGCCAAAGAACTATTTACACATATATATGTAAAGAAGTTAATAATGGTTGTTTGAAAATTTATTCGATGAAATTGAAAAATGGTTTTTTGTCCAGTGTTGCAAAGGGGGAAAAGAATTAAAACAGAGCACCGATCGAGATAGTACGTGATGGATAACAAGCAATCAGTCGCCAGCACACAAAGCAGAAAGAGCATATTGAAGACGGATCCTGAGCACAGAAAATCCTTTGATAAACGCGCTCATTTTGACGAAGAGAATATAAAGTAAGTTCTTATTAGGGTAGATAAACAATTAACAGTTTATACGTACTGTCACTCGTAAAGTACTCGTTACTCGTATCAGTTAAATTGTGAGGCTAATTTTGCGTTTTAGGCTCTTTTTATTTTTGGTAATTGGAACGAATTTGGCTCACATCACTAGGTTTGACATCATAAAATGGTTGAGGAGATTGATAGCTCAGTGATAACCTTGATAGTGCACAATATTCAGCTATTAGGAATCCCCTTCTTTCCCTAAGTTTTCATGGTATCTATATATACACATATACTAGTATATACGAAATACATCTCCAATTACCGCAAATCAAAGATCAAGAGCAGCATAAACGGGAAAAGACAATTCGTATATACTGATAGGAAAAACCATGATAATATTTACATTTTATAGGGAATCTTAATTAAGAAAAGTTCATCAGCTCTGACTGGAGCTCCAATTTCAATAATATTTGCTGCAAAATCAATAAAAACTGCCAACAATGTTAAAAATCCAAAATATTTTTTAAATCGCAGAATACCTATTATCTAGAACAAGTTTTTTTTTAAAGTAGAAAAGGGTTTTTTTTTACATAAAATTGGAGGTTAACAATTTCTATACACTCCAAGTGCTCAAATTTCTAAACAGTGTAAATTTATCATATACAGTAATTTACGAAAATTCGCTCATGTATGACCATGCTGCATGACTGATTTTTCTCATGCTAGGGAGGTCTCAAGCGCGCCTCGATTAGTTCTAATAGGTGATCCCTCTAACATACAAATCCTTGCCCATATAACCTAGCTTGAGAGGGGCGTCCTAAAATGTCACCAACATAATTTCAAAAGCTTTTTTGTTTTTAATCTCCAGTCTATAGGTTTCTCATGTAGTGGGTTGTGGAGGGGGGTTAATGAGAGACATACCCCAGTTGTGATCAGTATTTATTCTCTAGCGCTTTCGCCTGTGTAATGCTCATCAGGAATTCTTGAAACTACAAAGTGAAAGTTTTTGTTGAAGTATTGGTCTAAAAGATAAAAAAATTCTATAGAGGTACTTAAATTGTTAGTCATTATTGTTTAGGTAGTCTTATGAATGTTGTGATGGATAGGAGTAGTTAATCCTACTCCATTCTTGCAAATGTTACATCTAAGGGGATGTTCATGGTTTATTAGCGTCTAGGATATCCTCTAAGTGTAGCAGGTCTCCCTTAGATGTAGTAGGTCTCCCCGTGTAGCAGGCCTCTCCCCTTTGAAGGAGTTTACAACCGTCATGATGGACGAAGTGGATTGCTTCAGCGCCATGCACTTACTGCCTACACAGTTTTATGAAGAAAGGCATGTTTACTGATATTATTTTCTGCATTGGTGAATCTACAATAGAAGCACACAAAGCCATCCTGGCCTCTTTCAGCTAAGTGTTCCAGGCAAACCAGCATAGATGCCCAATCTAGCGAGGTTGAGTTGACGGATATTGAAGAAGCATTCCGCATTTCTGGACTTCTTATATCTCAGGGATGTGAAAATCGTGGATAGAGTCCCTCCACGGATGCTCATGTTGGCGGACAAGTACGACATAGAACCGCTAGATGCCTTATGCGATAGTTTCATAGAATCGTCAATAACACCAGAAAACACAGTAGACACGCTGCTTCTTGCTAAACTGTACAGACTTGGCTCTCTCAAATTCCACGTAAACTTGTACATTAATCAACATTTGGATGAAGTCTCCACTTTCGCGAATTGGGAGAAATTGGACGTTAGACGAGATGAACGACATTTTTCCATCGAGACTCAAGAACAACAATGGAAAAATATCTAACATGAAACTGGATGAAATCACGTGTTGTGCTGACAAATCCCAGTGGTTGAATGTGGGGTTTTCTCGGGTTTCTTTGGTACCAAGAGATTGCGACAACGAGAAGTGGTGGAATCGGAATAGTTAACTCCTTCAAAGAGGAGAAGCAATTGACCTGCTACACCCAGAGAATATCCTGGACGCTAATAGGCCACGAACTATTGCCATAGAAGTAACATTTGCAAGAATCGAGAGGGAGTAACTACTTCTATCCATCACAATGTATATGTAGATAGTTAAAGTTGATAATATAGTAATTTTGGTTCATGTTACTACTTTAGTTCTTCATTGTTGTAATTCTAGATTTAAGTTCCATGATTTTCCCTGATTTGTTATTACCATATTAACATCTACAGCATTTATTGTGTACACTTATATAGTATTAGTTATTACATAGTTTTATTTACCTTATTTTGTGATATATGGCTGGTTTGGGATGTCCCCCCCCCTCCCCCTGAAGCTTTCTCTCATTCTCCCTTCAATTATCTTTGTTTGACGTCTATTGAAACCGATTTACTGATTTTGGCGCAAGAGAATAAATACTGATCACAACTGGGTATATCTGTCATTAATAGGGTTGCCAGATTTTTTCGGATCATATAAAGTATATCCTGGCTGCAACCAAGGAAAAGTAAAGTATTTCAATGAAAGTTAAAGTATACATTAAAGTTAACGTTCTCGACTCACACACTAAGGTATTTTTCAGTCTACCTACAAGTACCGATGACACAGCTAAAGAAGAAGAGGTTCTAAAAAAACCGAGTCTTTCTTTTGGGAGTCATTTTCCTCTAGTTTAAGCAAACAACATCGTATATAGGCACCTACTCATTAAAAATAACCAAAATAGCTGAAGGAATCCTCATCACAGACCCAGGGTATCACATTATCATGACAGATGACATCCAAAAAGTAAACAGAATCATTGAACCGTTCGTTGCTGTTGTTGTAGTGTGTGGGGTTGAGTGCCCGGCGGGAGATGGTAAGCCTTCTTCTCAACTTCTTGTGTATACGTGAGCGACCCTAGACCAATTTTCGTCCATGCAGGTAGGTAGGTATGGGAACCTTTTCCTTGACTAGTAAGTAGGTGCGGGGGCTGAACTTTTCTTCTTCGTCTCAAACGTAAAGTATTTTTTTAAAGTATCTACTTTAAATTTTTTATAAAGTATACTAGGGGTGTGTCGGTCCAGGTAATTCTTAGGAACGGTTCCAATGATTCCAGTGACATAGAAGTCACCGTTCCGAAATACCGGTACAGTTCCCTTCCCGGTACAGAACGTTGAATAAAATAACGATCGCTACGAATCAGGGCTCAGACTAACTTTTCATTCAATAGGAATGAATTATTCAATCCAGTGTCAAAAAAATAATCATTTAATGAACAAGTTTACCTATACAAATAGTTTTTCGTTTTGATTTAAAAAAAATTAGCATACTAGCATTTTTTGGACTCAGTGAGCTTCTTCTCTCCGACAAAATTGACCCTACTTTGGAAAAAAGGTTGCTCACGGGGGACAGACGTAGCTAACACACGTAGCCTTTCCTCGGCAACTTTGGATAGCAGTGGAAAAATTTTGCCGGTTAATGTTCCACCAATTAATAAGGGTCAGCTCCCAATTCGGTGAGACTAGGTTCCACAGTCCCGGTACGGCTGTACCGACACACCTCTAAAGTATAAAGTATTTTGAACAAAAATAAAGTAGGATACTTTAAATTAAAGTAGATCTGGCAACCCTACTCATTAACCACCCTCCACAACACACTAATTAATTTCACAAATTCTGACTACCATTTAGAACTATAAATTAACCTTTTGGTAGGGAGACTCTTCACCCGGAAGACAAAGACTATGGGTTCATGAAGATCCCTGAGTGCAATACGCCTTACGAGCATAGCCGGCCCTCCGACGTCGGTCCGATAGATCCGGAGGAACTCGCGAAACGGCTCGCCGGAGTCGAGGTGACGGATGAGTACATCAAAGCTCGGGAGGAGAAGAAAAAGGCGTTCGAGGACAAGAAAAAGGCTCACTATCACCAAGAATTTAAGAAACCATCGAGTAAAGACTAACTAAAATCTTCTGGTCTCAGTTGAAAGTGTTTATTGGGTGATTGGGGTAGTCATAGCTGCGATTCAGCATCCCATATTCTCGACCTTTCACGAGGTCGAGTGTAGATGTCAATGCTTCAAGTTTTGGAGGTTATATGCACCCAACCTTGAACCATTGAGAACGGGAATGCCAACTCATCATTACTTGTGGGGTAAAATATAAAATCATGAAGTTCTAATAGGCCGATGTAAGTATTATTTATTTTTATTCAAGTTCTATTACCGAACTTTTGTAGAAAATGAAACTATTCCAGTGGCCCAAATATTTTTAAATTGAAATTTTTGAAAAATTGTATCGAGGGAATCCGTTTTGAGAAATTCTTTTAAATGATTCCTGAAGTTTGCGCTATTACATATATGTATATATATAAAATCGTTAAACTCTAGTATTCGTTTCAGAATGTCTCAAAACGGATTTCAATGAGGGAATTTTCCGAAAATTTTGATTTTAAAATTGGAGCCATCGCAATAGCTTTATATTTTACGAAAATTTGCTAAAAAACTAAAATTCTAAAATCTGTTTTTGAATAGCAGATTATTTTTTAGAATTAATAACCATAAAACTAATAGTTAACAATTTCTTTGCACCCAAAAAGCTAAAATTTCAAAATAATATATCACAAATGCATGAAATCCTTATATTTGATTTTTACAGCAAAATATCATTCAGTAAGATTTTGTTTGCGATAGTGTTGAACAACATTTATTTCTGCGTGTTGATTTCACGGATGAGAGACGCCTCGAAAAATGAATTCATGCAATAAAATACGTGGATGAAAATGAAAAAAAAAAAAAGTATATATATAATTTGTTACGAGACCAGGACTTATCAACTATTTCTACAAACGTAGGGTAGTGAGGAAGCACCAAGAAACGTCTGCTACTATCTATGCTGAATAAAATGATTTTTCTCAGACGATCAGTCAGTTCGCGGCTGGTAATAGTCACCCCACAATTCATTTGGACTCTTGTCATAAATCCATTGCCATATTCCACGGGTTTTGAGGTGAATGTAAGGGAGGAGGTAAGTTGCGTCAAGCAACAAAAGACGCCGCTGCCGTCCAATGCCAGTTATTCGTTTATCTGTAACCGCCACGGCTCAGAGCTCCAACGTCGATAAAGACCTCAATGTCAATAAAACGGTGAGGGAGAGGAAAGCGTGTAGAACGCCGAGCTTTGGCCACGCGTCCGTGGGCATGAGGGGTGGGTATCCTTCGCCACCAGGAGGCTGTTGGATGAATGGTGTTGCCTTTTCGCTTTTTTGTTTTTGATGCTATGCAAAGAAATCAAATTATTACTATAATTTTGTGACTGCTAGATGTTATTTTCTTCTTCTATTCAAATCTGCAATAGACTGGTTTTAGTTTATCCATTCAGTTGTACCTGTATGCAACCTGTGATGTGTTTACTGATCAGTTGGTCGCTGAGTGGTGTGATATTCACACTGTAGTTCACCTCTGAGCCCTGAAGAAGATAATAAATTTATCGAAAGCTTGGCGAAAGAGGAGGAATCATTTGTTTGGCCCCAATCCTGATAATTCCACGACAGAGGAGAACAACCTGGAAGAATGGGTGAAGTTGGCAATCCACTGTGGATCTTGAGTATCGGTCGTGTTGTGCATGAGATGGATTGGATTGAGTGTAAAAAATTAAGGTATTTTCTCTTCAGATGATTATAGGGAGAGAGTCCTAAGGATTAGGAAAGTTCTTCATGTCACCCGGAAAACTTGTGCCTAGAGCGAGAGGGAGGTAGGAGCTCCGCATTATTTCCACACTAAAACGTCATTTTTGCCCTACTTGTCAGTGTGCCAGACTCCCAAAAAGAGGAAATTGTTATCATTTTACAGACCCGACGAAATTTTTGCAACATGTTGCCGTGGCCTTGTAGATCATGAAAAACCATGACGGCCATCTCAGAATGGTAAATAGCTTTTGAAAATGGCGCCCATTCAAAATGGTCGCCATCCGCTTTTCTGTAATTCGTCTTATCTTATAAGGGACCGGTCCAATTTCATGAAATATTTTCGAATTCTAGTTAATTTTAAGGCCAACATTTTTAGTCCTGATGATATAAGCCGAAAAAATAATATTTCATGATAAAAATGTGAAAAAAAGTAAAATCAACATTTTCATTATTTTTGTTTTCGTAGATTACGAGAAATCTGTGCTGGATAGGAAAAAATACTTTTCCACAAACGTTGCTGCGAATTTGATAACCTTAATGTATCGGGCCATTCTCAATGTATATATATTTCCTTCGAATTGTTATCAGTGACATATTCAAACTGCATATATATATATATATAATGATTAATTTAGGATTTAGATAAAAAAAGAAAGAAAAATCTGATATAACACTATTTCACACACACACACAAACACACGCGCGCGCGTGTGTGTGTGTGTGTGGGTGTGTTCTTCCAGATAATTCTCCTTAGGATTGAGATAAAAATTCCGTTCTTGCACCAAAAAATCAAACTTTCCAAACGAAAGGATCAGTTTGTTGGCCAGCACTTCTTGAGCACATTAAATTGGTCAACTTTCAAAAAATGTGCTAAACAAATCACTAAAAATGACTAAAAACGGATAAAAATTGTTACATTTATATTTTTTTAGCAGAAGATTGCTCAGATAAAGTTTATTAACTATGAAATAGAACATTGAAAAATTTAAGTACAAAAATGTGCCGAAAAATCAATCATTAAAATGTCCTAAAAATCAATAAAAACTGCAAAAATATAAACTTCAAATCGCAAAATATCATTTAGAACGAGTTTTTGCCATAAAGTTGGTAGTTACAATTCATTTTCCCTCAAAGTCCTTTAATTTTCAAAACAATGTAACAATATATAGTAGGATAATTTACAAAAATTCGCTCATACAATCATGCAGAATGACTGGAGCTTTCATATATTAGTTCATTTAGAAAAAAAAATCAGTAATGATCTACTTTGCTGATAATTGAAAAGTTTAAAAGCCACTGGAACGGAAGGGAATATAGACACTCGCGAAAGGGAAAATTGCGAGAAAAAAAGAGAGAGAAAAAAAAATTATATATATATATATATATATATATATATATAATGCGCTTATTTATTTACTATTGCTTCCGAGTCTACCTACAGGTAGCCGAAGCATTGTTTACACTTTTGGGGGGAGAAAAATTGTTTGTCTCCAAAATTAAAAATTCTCCTTGCATTTTACGGTTTACATCATTCTGAACAACTTTAGTTCTGTGTCTGTCTGTGTGTGTGTGCCAGTGTGTCTGTTGTGTGTCCGCGAATCCTTAACAAGCCTAATTTGAACAGTTTACAACAGATTTTGTTGAAATTTTCAGGGAATGTTTGCATTAGACAGTAGATGGTCCCCTATACATTTAATTGTTGCCAAACCAGTATTTCAACATGTTTGTGCAAACTTGCATGCGCAAACGTACATTTCGTAGGGCTCAATTGTTTCAAAACCTTGTAGTTCGGTAAATGGGATAATAAGACAATTTGATCATCTGTAGTTACTTTAGGCATAATTTTTTTCCTTTCTTATATGACCGATATTGACCTTTAACGCAACATCTTTATTTATATAATACTCTTTTCAGCTTTGGAATTGTTCAAGATCATTTAAAGCTTTTCAATGGTCTACACATTCATGACACGGAAACGAGGACGCTGGCAGACGGTTTTTACGTAATATGAACGCATCCTAATTTCAGAAACAGTGATGCAATTCGTCACTAAATATTTGAACTCCCATTGCACAACGAGGCGTTAACTATTCACCATTGAACCTCAGCGCAGCTGATTATTTATGTGTTATCCATAACAGTCTTTGTCCACTCAAGGAGTTGCATTTTCAAAGCGCTGCGTTTTGCATTTGTTATTCCGATGCACCGGCACGAACGAGTCTAAACAGATGCGTTTCAGATAGTGCAGTGAAGTTGCAGTTGTTGGCTTTTTCGTAAACAAACGTTTTGCATTCTAGACACCAGCCGTGGAGGTATAATGGAAGTTCGTCTCCGAGAAAGTGGGTTCAAGGTTGACTGTAGTGGATTTGTTGTAAACAGTTGAAGCTTTCATTAGATAAAGCTTCCGAAGTAACGACATTTTCACAAGACATTCCTAGTTACAGCAATCATTGTTTCAGCGTATATCACAAACCACAGACGTTAATTTAGCCCATAATTTTTAGGACGTCCTTCTGAAGCTATGTCTTATAGGCAAGGCTTCGTTAACAAGAGGGACGCCTATTAGAACTGATCCAGAGGGGTGGGGGACGACCCAAGCCTGAGAAAAATAAAATAAAATAACCCATACAAATCCGTTTCATACCATTCCAAGACCGAATTGGTGAAAAAAACATGTGTGTGTGCGTGCGTGTGTAATTTCACATTACTGACATCAGTACCAATTACATTAAGTTCGAGGATGCAACCCGCAAAGCACGTCTGTTATGCGGGTCCGGTTACCTAGCAACTTCCAACGCTCCTAAAAGGCTGGTTCGAAGGAGGGCCAAATGCTGTGGATAATGTAATTGCCCACCCGAAAGAAGCGAAATAACAAAAGTTAAAAAAGGTAAGCTGGATACTATAAAGAGAAACTATGGGAAACTACGTCGTTTCCCAACTTCTTTTTGGGCTTGCCCTTCCTCATTTCGCTGTGGAAGCAATAAGCCATTTTTCCCCTCTCTCACATCCCCTAATTTCTCCACCTTTACTGACCACCAATTTACGTTCGATTGATCGATTAAATGCAGTATCTAGCATCGATTGTGTCCCTCTTACCATCAATATGTTTTCTAACTCATAAAAGTCTTCAATTGTCCCAATTTTTTGTGAGAGTCCCAGTAGAAATAATAGTAAAATACAATTAATAGAATCCTACGCGTACTAAATGCCAGTGGTGATTGAAATATCCATAGTCGAATAGAAACGATTGAAACAATCGTTATGTGCCCCAACCGATAAACGTTCATACCATCACCTTTGGTTTGTTTACCTTTTGTGATGTCTCTCGCCCTTTATCCTGTATTTTATTTCGTGGTAATGGTCATATAATGTGTAGCATGAAAGAAATCGTAATTAGTGTACAATTGCGTGCTAAAGTTACGAGTTATGAACCCCTTGGAGAGATACATCCACATATATACAAAGACGATTGCTCCCCAGTTCATGAGCATTTTCATATAGAAAGACAGATTTAGTTTGGTAAGAATGTTCTTTTTGTGTCCACCAAGAGAAGGGTTAATTACCTTAATTTATAGATCGTAAGGTTATGCTGTAAAAATAATACAATGTGCCTGCTTTTCCCTATTCATTTCCCTACATGATTAAGTTCATTTTCTCTCGGTAGGTAGGTACGACGAAGACTAAGATTCAAATTAATTCTAAAGAGATTTTTTGTTTTCGCTTTTTCATTTTTCAATAATGAACCTTTGTAATTGACTAACCTTGTAACTTTTAAGTGGGACACCCTTTATAGGTGTTACAATGCCCTCATTGTGACTAGTAGTACCCACTAAACATATTTATACGATAGATACATATATAATCTGTTGCCTCTCCATGATAAATGGCTTTGCTATGCGACTGCCGCTACTTATAAGTAGACTTGGAAGCAATTTAAAAGAAGATGAAATTATTTTATTATTATTTAGGCTCCAATACTTCACTAGTAGGTACATCGCATGGGCAATAGTTAGAAAACTCGATTTCGCAACGTTATAACAAATTCAATTGGAACTATATCACCTGATAATTGCAATATTGGCATTATATCAGCTGATATTTACAAGGAGACGGTGCTCTTGAACGCACGAGACCTTCTCGAACGATCAAGTTTGTCCCCCACCCTGACAACTACTTGGAACCATTCCCTACAAGAAGAACTGTGAGTTCTTCAATTCCGTTCAACCTGTTTAGTGGACATGTAGGTCAGAATGAAGTGTATAGTTTGGTGGTCTGGATGCTCGCAAGCTCGCATCTCAAAAATACATAACATCAAGTAGTCATTCCCTTAGTAAAAATGCAGATTAGTTGGATATGTAGATCAGAATGAAGAGTATGGGTGATATTCTTGAGACTTGGACACTAGCGCATCCTTACATCGAGGCAAGCGAAATCGAAGTTATTCCACCTTGTTGTCATGGTGACGAGTATACATATGCGAAAATGCCCCATTTGTAGTCACAGCTGGACAACAGCATAACATAGTCTCACCTAGTTCCGAGTCAATATTTTCATTATTTTTTGTAATATGCAAGGTGATAAATAGTACGCAAATTACATCAAGTTATTATCAGGTGTTGACCTCAAACGCTACGAATGCAAGATTTAATCTGTGGGGTAGAGATCCATATGAAATGTGTGTTGGGGAGTTGACATACAAGTGTTCTAGATGATCCAGACATCAGCCGCAAAAATATTGTGGATTACCTATCTAGTTTTAGAACTGTTCTTTGAATCAATTGAAACTAAAAATCTTTAGAGTACTGTGAAAGTGGTCTTGTGAAAGGATGTGTTATGAGAGCTCTGTTAGGCGGGAATAGTAAGTTGTATCACATGTAGAAAGGTAAGTACCTAGAGGTAAGGTATACCTACATACTTTCCGTATATTATTACTTGTTCATGTAGGTACTTCATTGATCAAAACGAAAGTAGGTACCTAATTACATTTTTTGTCCATAAAATTTGCGTAACTGCAAAACTCGCGCAATAACTGCACTGCCAATGCCGTCTTTATGAAATCTTACCTTCAGAGGAATGCATTTCAAGGTTTTTTCCTTGCAGCTGGTTTTTAATTCATGTTGCATATTCCCTGATTCGATATTTGACAAACTTGCTAATCAGCGGTTGTATTCGTCGGCAAAGCAACGACCCACCTACTTTGTTTAGGCACTTTAAACCAACAGCAAATCTGGTAGGACGTACGTAACTACCTAAGTAGTTTCGTTTCTTGGTGTAGCAACAACCTGCCTTGTTTATTTTGACAAACTATCAAATCTCTCATTTTATTCATTCAATATAACAAGTAAAGCTTCCTCAGTTAAGCATAGTACTACGAACTTATAATAAAACGCTGATGAAGCTACCTGAGCAATGGCTAGGTACCTACACAGCAGTACAGACACCTGAGGAATTTCCAATAATCTTTTCTTTACTATTTTTCAGGTTAATTATTCTCAAAGCCTAAACGAATGAAGTTCTTTAGTTTTCTGACACTGATTAACTACTATAGTTAGTAGGCTCCTAGTCCAAATAAAAACTCGTTCACGTTAGATTGGTATTGTTGACAGCAATCTACAATAAATTATTGCGCTGGCAGGCATGATTATTATAACATTTAGTCGAATTGAAACTTTGATTGCTACAATATTATACTTTTTCAAAACAAAACTGTTGAAAAATGGCCTTATAACCACGAATTATGTTGATGTGAGACGGCAAACTTCGTGTGAGAAATAGGTTGGTTGAGTAGCGATTCATTGACGTAGGGCGGTATCATGGCCGACTTTGGCTGAAACGCGTACCTACTCCAGAAGTGACGTCACGAGAATATGGGCCATCGTTTCGTGGTCTCATAACACAATCACATAACAGTTTAGAAACGTAAAAGTGACTTTTCATTTGTGACTCGTGAGCTGCTCCTCGTTGAATGGAATTGAAGAACTCACAGTTCTTCTTGTAGGGAACCTTTCCAAGTAGTTGCCGGGGTGGGGGACAAACTTGATCGTTCGAGAAAGTCTCGTCTTGAACGCCAAGTCAATTTTTATGTACTTTAGAATCACTATCTAGCAATCTTCGATGGAATTTAAAGCTTGATCGTCTATTCAATAGATCCGCTAGCAGCGCATGATTTCTCTGTCTTCTCGCGCTTAGAAATTCGAAGGTTTTTTTTTCGATGTTCAAGCCCATAGGGAAAGCCAACTGTTCAACGCATGGAAGTGCAAGTCGTTTTATTCGATTCTTTGGGATTACATTTATCACTGACGAGCGAAAAATTGTAACTGTTTTATGAGGTTTTAGTGAAAATAAACTCCGAAACGACTGATGAAAAGATTTAATACGAGTATAATCATGGGGAGGGGGGGGGGGGGTCGTACAGAGGGAACAGATTAATTCACTTGATTGGCCGCCATAGGCGCTTCGCAAGATAAGGTTGATACCTAGTTACACAGGTTGCCGCTAGATGGCGCATATTTAAAATTCAACACTGTTACTTAGAAATTTTTCGAAAATTTTTTCAATGTTTAGCCCTTTAATGCAACCCTTTAGGGTTGATAAAAATTGATGCCAAGCTTCTAGGACTATCTAGACCCCAAATGTGATTTTTAACACAAGTTTCATATAGTTTGGTCTAGTATTTTCGGAAAAAAGCCGCAGACGGCGGACTGACTGATTTTTTTTCTTTTATTCGATTTTTGGATTCTACGCATCTAAACCAAAAAAAAAAAAAAAAATCAGGTGGTGTTAAATTGTATTTTTCTTGGTCGATTACAAAGGTTCATTATTGAAAATAATAAACCAAAATTGTATTAAGATCCGATTTTGAATACCTATTGAAACCCTACAATTTTACCAATTCTGATTGATTAAAAGTGATTACTAGGGCCCACAAATATGTGATTCGTCTACAGACCATTCTGCGTAGAAAGGCCATCTGTCTTATAAAGTAATTATATACTTTAAATAATAATTTGCATATATACACCTAATATGCATTCTTCATTAGGTTCTCATCCTAGAGACAGACTCAATTATGTGAAATCATCGATCGATTTCCTGTAATTTCATCTACCCAATTTCATCCCAACTAGTTTTTTGCGCGTCTCCTATTGTTCTTCTTCGTCGTCCATTAGGAAATCCATTTTCCGGAGGGCGGCGCGCTCCCGTGGATAATCCGCCGCTAATCTTAACCGGGTTCTTCTAACGGTCAGAGCGCGGTAACCTGTAAGAAAAGCGTCGTTCTTTTCGGGAAGACATTGACCGCTATCATTTCTTTTCAATGGCTCGCATGAGCAGAATCCGAAGGGGCTCTCCGTTCGCGCGAATCGCGAATCGATGACATGCACGCTCCTCCCTCATCTCCGCTCAACGGGGCTCCGAACTAACAAGGTCCGCCACTAGGAGCGCTAGGGGACGAAGGACCTAAGGAACATGGTGGTTGACACGTCTTTCTCCTTGTTGACACCTTGCGTCACCACCTTTTCGCTCTACAATCCGTTCCCTGCACCATCAAACACATCAATACTGGTCAAATGTGTGACTTATATTATTAATAAATAAATTATTATAATAAAAAACTAACAAACAAAAAACGGCAAAAAAAAAAAAAAAAAACCAAATTGGTAAGCTTCTCTCGTTCCTCATGTTCGGAGCCCCATTCAACAGAACCCTTTAGAATATAGTGCTGATCGTAGGTACCTATGTTAATCGTGGTCCCTATACAATAAGGTGACCAACTCTAGATAACAAATAAGTAAGTACAGTATCAACGCGATTCGAAAGAAGGTATTAGGAACTGTTTAGTCCCCCTCCCAACAAAGAAAGCTGGACTTTATCTCAAAAATCGGGACCCTAGATTAGGCATAATAAATCTAGCGTTATCGCGATCTACGAATCCAACCCGATATTAGCTCGGTTCAATAGAACCCTTCAAGATGGCGTGTTGATATTACCTATATAATAAGGCGACCAACTCCAGATAATCAAAGAGTAGATACTTAGTATCAACGCCATTCGGAGGTACTAGCTACTTTCTAGAGCCCACCACCGCAACAACTAAAACAAACTGAATTTTATCCAAAGAACACGGGGAAAAAATAGTTTGGCGGAACGGAGGTAAAAGCAAAAAAATCAATTTGTCCTATCAATCTGATAGTACAGATTGATCTTTGATCAATTCAATAGAATCCGTAAGATGGCATGCTAATCGTGGTCGCTATATAATAAGGTGACCAACTCCAGATAATCAATAAGTATAGATATACTGTTAACACATTTCGAAGGTTGGCACTTGAAACTGTTTAGTCTTTACCAACTTAGAAAGCTTGACTTTATATCAAAACGGTGGGACGGTGGTGCGAAATATGATCCCTGCACAAAGCATAAAATTATCGTTCGCCCACCACCGAAGGAAACGGGACTTTATCCAAAAAGGACAGCGAAAGCGGAACGAATTATTTGGCGGGACGGAGATTTAAAAAAACATGGCGTGCAGATAGCATACCATCTAATTACTCAGGGTCCCTATAGAAGGGTCAATCACAAGGCTCCCAATTTGCGAGATCCGGGAATCGATGACAAGCAAGCTCTTTCCTCAACAATTCGTTCAATCCAGTGACGGATTAATAGAATTTCGTGGGTGGGGGCGTTCCTCTACCGGGAGTGAGTACCCCCCCCCCCCCCCCAAGACATTTTTTTGAACAAAGACCTTGAAAAACTAGCAGTTTTAGAGGTTATAAACCCACACTTTATATCAGGAATGTGAATATTAACAAAATTTTTTTTGCACAAAGTTTAGCTTGGTTACCAAACACTCATGTAAAAATTAACATGAAAACCATGATTTTCATTTGCACAAATTTTAGCTTGGTTATCAAACATCCATGTACACACAAAAAATGAAAAAATAAAATGATTATAGGTAAGTAATTTTTTTTGCATAATTATATCGAAAAAGGCAGGGAATGAACTTCAGTCATCGTGATGTAATATTATGAATTGTACATTTATATTGTACACACAGGATTAAATAATAATACACTCTTTACTTTTTCAATTTAATTTAGAAGTAAACAACCATTTAGTAAACACTCACGATGAAATTAAATGAACAAAGTACATTTTTGATTAAAGATGAAAATACAAATAAAATAGTTCCCTAAACATTTTTGTCTATAACTGGTAAATGTGAAACAGTGAATAATTCACTTCAATCGAAAAACACTAGTTGCAATCAGTTAAGAAAACACGATTCATTTATTTCTTCGTCGAAACAGTGGGTAGGTTGATTATGTGTTATGGGAATTGATTATGTATTGTAACCGTTACCAAAAGCGGTAAACGGGAGAAAAATACTAGGTTCCTACCGTAACTTGTTAAATAAACTGATGAACACAAACTTATTCCTATTGATTAAAATTGTATTCCTTACCTGCTGCCTTATGTTTTTTTTTAAAGAAGAAAGATGTTATCTTGAATGCTCGTTTCTTGACGGAGCTAAACTCAAACACTAAAAAAAACTTTAGTTCGCATTTGACATGAAGTTTGGTTTCTACTGCTCTTCTACTCACAAAAGGTCGACGACGGACGGCAGCACGACACGGACTCAACACCACCGATGCCAACCTGCTTTGACGATTTTTCCCTCAAGCACTACTGAAAATCTCAGAGTTTACCGACGAAAATTCTGACACTACCCACGCAAATCTCCGATTGATACCCCATGGACACCGCACGCAGTTTGTAGGCCCACTAAAATTCAAACGAACAAATTAGTAAATTGGCCGTGACAGATTAGAACCCATCATACCAGTTTCCCCACAGTATAAATTCCTTCATCTATACTCGTATTTTTGTCAACCGACAAGCGTGACGGCTTGATTCTTTTTTTCCTTCTACCAATCGGGGGGGGGGGGGGGGGGGGGCTTTAATCTGTCTCTGGCTGAATCCTATAGAACCTTTTAAGACGGAGTGCTGATAGTACCTATCCTAATCGTGGCCTCTAAAAATGCAAAAGTTGACCAACTCGAGATAATCATTAGGAAGGTTCAGTATCAACGAGGTTCGAAGGTACTAGGAGCTATTTAGTTCCTATAAACTAAGAAATCAGGAATTTATCTCAAAAAGCAGGAAACATTTAGCACCACGACGTTATATGTATTAGTAGTATTAGTAGGTATATTTAAACATACACATGGTCCCTACACAAGGCATAAAACCATAGTTCGCCGGATCCACGAATCCACCCTTCAAGATGGTGTGATAAGAGTATACCTACCGTCATAAGAATATATACCGTATCTGACGAAACCCTACTTTTGGGAAAATGCGTCTCTAGGTTTTAAGTCGAAATTTCCTGATTTTAGCTCTACTTTACGTTGTCACGAGCTCCAAAAGCACTCGTTTCAAAGGAAGTGTCTCTCTTAATATCGTGGTGTGGCGGGAAAAAACATTATTTTGATCAGAAAATTGCAAAAAAAGGTGTAGACGATATAAACTAGGCGATTTACTCGTATCTGGTGCACATACAAGTTTTCGTTTTGTGATAACAAAATTAGTTATGCTCTACGAGCGAAAAAAAATTATTTTCTAGTATATGCAGGATACTAGGAGAAATGAATAACCGAAAACCGCATCTCATATGTTCTAGGAGAAATGAATAACCGAAAACCGCATCTCATCTGAAAAGAGAAATACTGGAAAGAGGAATACTGAAAAATGATCAAAATACTGGGAAGAAAAATCGTATCTGCCACTGATTCCGAGATCGTATCAGTCGCCACGAGTCCGAAAATACTAAGAATAAATTCTTATCTGGACTTTCAAGAATGCTGCAATTCGTATGTACCTGAATACTAATAAAATAATCGTATCTGACTCCCAGCGGGTTTTTGCTCTAGAAAAGGCCAGTTACGGGATTTTCATTAGTAAATCGAACCAAAACGTAGCTAATGCGATAATTGTAAGTCGTTTTTGAGGCATTTCCCGTTGAGATCCGACTTCGAGACTAGCAAAATCGAAAGAAACCACCCCTCAAAACGGGGGGGGGGGGGGGGGGGGGGTACCATTAACTAAATATGGCCAAAAATGCAGATACGGGATCTATTCTTAGTAAGGAAGTCTACTAAACATGATCCTTATACAATAACGTAACCAACTCCAGATAATCGAAGACTAGGTAGGTACTCAGTATCAACGAGATTCAAAAGTGCTAGCATGATTTTAGTGCCCCCTAACGAAAAAAGCAGGATTTTATCTCAAATAGAACAACAAAAGCGGGACGCGGGTCAAAAAAGCATTGCAATCTGCGGCAGTGGTCTTACTACCTACAAAACGTAGTCCCTGTACAAAGCGTAACACCACAGGGCTCTCTGTTCGCGTGATCCGGAAATCGAAGACATGCGCACTCCATTCTCATCTTTGCTCAAAGCAATAGATTCCGTCGAGATGGCATGCTCATTGTATACTTATCGTGGCCCTTAATAAGGGCAAGAAGTTGGGGTTCTTGAGGGTTGGTCAAGTAAAGTATGAATGCGGCCGTCGCTTAAGTTTCGGTTCAATTTAGGTGTAGGTAGGTATACTTATTTCATTATTAATGACTGTTGACGTCGTACACATTGATTAAAATTCATGATATATGAGTATACTTTGATTAGAACCATACATTTTGGTTTTTGCAGAATAATTCTTGACCTTTTGCATAATAATCATTGACCTGGAAAACAGGGTGTTTTTATAGGTACCTACTCAGCCATTGCTAACTTCAGTACCACACAATCAGTAACAAGTCCCGGTTACAAATTTGATACACCGCCATACATCTTGGTTGTGACATGGCAACTTGTCTGGGATGAATGGCCTGTCAGTGGTCTTCAATATCTTTATTTTATCATCCTTTACATTTCATGTAGAGTGACATTACTAACATTCCTTTCATGTTAGTAATCGAATGTATTCGATGGCATTGAAATCAAGTTTTGGCAATGTAAAACTTCTGATTGCTTTTCACTTGCAATTTTTCTAAGCTTTGAATCTAGAGGCAGTGTTACTGCGGTTAGCTCTCTTCTTTTGTCCATAAATATTGACAGGATTAAATTTTCGAAATGTGTAAAATAAGCATTTTGTTTCATTGCGAGCCAATTATTTTCTGTAAAATTCTCAAAATGGGTGCTCTTTTCCAAAGTCAATTTTTTTCACCATTGCGCATCCTGGCGGAGCATTTCTAATTCATTTGAGACCATTAGAACTTGTTCTAAATATTACCAAGACGCAAAAATGGTAAAACGTAACCCTTGGGAAGGTAAAAATTCACTGGAAAACCCCTTGGAGCCCTAACCTGACAGGCTAAATGAAACTGCATTCCGCCAGAATGCGCTGTTTTGCAGTTATCCGTCTTCAACATTCACATTTCTAGTCTTCTTCCGTTGATATTTTCGAACCCGAAATACACCAGAAAAAACACGCAATACTGCATTACAAATGGTAGAAAAAAACGGACGGTAGACCTACAGTTCTACAGTCAGATCATTTAATAATGATTAATTTTACACATTATTAGGCAGTTCATTATGGTTACTTGGCAATATTAGTTTATAACTTAGCGTAATAAATCAGCTTTCCTTGACACTACAGAGGCTTAGGGAATATGAGATGCTGTGATAAAATGAGAGCATTCTAAAAAGTGGCTAACGATTTTCCTGCTATGAAAACTAAGGGAGTTACACTTCCCTAGTAACGCATTGGTTGTACGTGAAAATCAATAGAAAACCCCACCGTGACGTGACACTCGTGACGTGACGAAAACAAATGGAAACTTCCTGTTAATCATTATTAAATGTTAAAATCTGAAAAAACGCTAGTGTGATAGGGGCTTTATAGTTTTTATTAAGTGGTTTTATTAAGTAAATAGTTTATTTTTATTAGTCATTTTCGTATCACCTGCCAGCCAAATTACACTTGAATTCGGAAGGTATTTAGGAGATGACAATGTGATCACTCCATATGAGTTTCATCATGATTGTATCGTAAGTAGCTGCTGTGCATGGACCATCTTCAAATCCTCGAAAAAACTTGACTTCTAAAATTTTTATCTGATCCCAATAAAATTTTTAAGGTTTAATTGGTTTATCTGTCAATGTGCGCACTACTATGATATATACACTCATGTTACGGCTACGGGGATATCATGTGCCACACCCAACTTGGCAGAGTTTTTTTGTTGTTTTAATCCCACCTTAGAACCCAGTTTTTACAAGGAAGAAGGAAGATTGTACAACGTGATAATTGCGGTCTTGACTAAGAACACACTGAGTCGAGACACAGGTCACCAGAAAACAGGAAGTTTTAATGGCGTGAATGTGACTCTAATCAGTTAATTAATTTGATTTGTCTCCGGAGGTCGGGAGGAAGACTGCTCATCAGACTCGCCCTTCACCTTCGATCAAAGGTGATTTTGTTCACGGCTTGGTTCCTAGTTCTAACACAAGACTGGGATAGAACCTATTTTTGGTTAAGGGTTGTTGGGGTTGGTATTGCTGTTAGGGTGTTGTGTAACCTACCTGGTCCATTTTTCTGGAACGGGTGCACAGTGTGCAAACACCTGATTTACCTGGAAAACCCATTCAACTCCATCGAAAATAGCATAAGGGTAGTTTACCTTTTCCACCTGTAAGTATGCTCGAGCAACGCTTATGTTGAGACTTCTGTACATGCGGCTTGTAGATAGACACGCTTTTGCGATCATGTCCTCGCATCAGGTAATCTGAATGCCCTCAAGTATCTGGTTAATCATCTGGTCTCTCAGCCTATGAAACCTTCAAAAGTACGGTCAAATTACAAAGCTATTGTCGCAAGGCTGCATACCTGAGGTAAAGCAACGTAGATAGAAAGAATTTCAATAACTTCAACGTTTTCCATATTGCTGCTAGAACAGTCCAGTATTTGTAAGTCAGTTAGAAGTTACCTTACCTGGTCAACAACTGATGCCCTTACATTAACAATAATAATTTTTTTTAAATCGCTTGAAAAAAAAGGAATGATTCGTTACTTCAAACGTTTTACAGTATCGACAGTTTCCAGTATGAAAGCTGATCGTTTCGGGATCGTTCTGCTCAAAAGATACCGAGAAAAAGTAACGAACCATGTTTCTACGACAAATTTGCGTGTAAATGCTGCAAATAACTGCAGCTAGTTTTTATAGGATGCTATAGAGGGTTGAAATTTCTATACAATGAAGCCTGAACAAAAATCTACAAACATGCAGTACGAGAAATAAGAGTTTACAAGTGAATTTAAAGGAAAAATCCTACTTATATTTATTCATGAATAATTCTGGAAAAAAAAGGACGGTGGACCTACGGTTCTACAGTCAGATCATTCAATAATGATTAATTTTACAAATTATTAGTTCATTATGGTTACTTAGCAATATTAGTTTATAACAAAGCGTAATAAATCAGCTTTCCTTGACAATGCAGAGGCTTAGGGATTATGAGATGCTGTGATAAAATGAGAGCATTCCAAAAAGTGGCTTACGATTTTCCTGCTATGAAAACTAAGGGAGTTACACTTCCCTAGTAACGCATTGGTTGTACGTGAAAATCAATAGAAAACCCCACCGTGACGTGACGCTCGTGACGTGACACTCGTGACGTGACGAAAACAAATGGAAACGTCCTGTTAATCATTATTAAATTATAAAAATCTGCTCATCTTTCGATGCTTCCTAGACTTGTGCTGCCTTTTGAAAGACAAGAGAATGGTAAACTGAACTAGTAGGTATTTGATGAACGGTAGTTGATGGTTTATTTGCGAATTCCAATTCACCTTCCCAAATGTTAGTAAAATACAGGAGGTAAAAATTTATCCACTTATTGTATGCAGAGAAGAATTTTTCTTACTTCAATCCTGATGGTGATGATGATCACATCCTCTAGAGGTGTCTACCACAAAGACACAAGACATAAACATGTAAAGTTAGTTAGGAGCTGGTGTTAGTCTCGTCGATTGAGAGGGAAGCGACCTGTTATTAGAGGCAAACTAACCTTCAGTTATCATTAGGATGTGCGAGGAGCATCTGACTCACAAATGATCCAGCTAGGGAGGAGATGGTAAGGTACCTAACCTAGGAGCACGATGATCCAAGTCGCTGTAGCATCCTTGTGAAGCTACCTCTTGGCACAAGGATTCCTATGAATATTCAAATACGAATGAAACAAACAGAAATTGGATTTGAACTAGAGGGTGTAACCAATATGTTACACATTCATACCCGAGTAGGAAACCTTATTAATCACGATTACTTTCCGCATTGCTGTTGACAGAATCTACAATGATCACATAAATTTGTTTCTTTCAATTTATTACATCTTGATAGTTACACGTTTTGGCTGTGATTTGTGCAATATGTTGACGCATCATAATTTAGATCTCATAATCCACACCCCAAACAATCCTACACGGTTTTCAGGAGCTCAGTTTGCTCGTTTCGCTCTAGCTATTGCTTGTCGGAATTCAATTTGGTTTTCACTGACTGCCAGTTAAGAGAATTCTCACTCATTTATCTTCAGTACAAAATTCACAATCTTTCAGATTCACATTCATTTTTCGACTATTTAGTCTATGAATGTGTGAATCCAGATGTGGTCGCTCCTGGCCAGTTCGATGGGAATGATGACCTCCAGAAACAGACGATCTAAATAGTTTTTTAGACACTGTAAAACTCACACTGCGCGCCGTCCATCCCAAGATTCACGATCGTTATTCGATTTATGATCAGCCCCAGAGGGCTAACTAAATGACCACGGTTGTTTGGCGTTCACCCATACAACATGTTACGTCACATCTCTTAGTCACGCCAGATAAATCTCGGGGATCACTCCTGTTCCCTTTAAAGGGGGAGGAGGTAGGTAGAATGAAAAATGCCCATGTGTTGTAGGTCCCTGCCGCCTCAAAACTCATCTTCTTCCGCGAGATCACGAACTCTTGGTAAGTGACCGGCCACCGCTGAAGAAATGACCCTTGACTGTAACTACTAGGTCAGTTAGTTTTGTGAAAAGTTTCAACATCAACCTCACACAGCTCTAGGGCATCATCCTTAACGAGAATAAATTGTCCTCAACTATATTTGGACAATTTCTCGCTAAATGTCTGCACTTTTCATGGAAATGAAGTAAATAAAATAGATTGAAGTGCCTGAACAAAATAAACAAATTTTCGTTGACTGATTTCCATATATATTTATATATATATATATATATATATATATATATATATATATATACATATATATATATATATATATATATATATATATATATATATATATAAATTTTTTTTTTTAAATTATTTTAGCTTTGCGTGGGGTGCATGACCAATTTTAATTTATAGGTAAGATATTTTCAATTTTTTTTTTTTTTTGCTATCAGCTTCTATGCTGCGCAAATATATTTACGGGTGCATCCTTTGAAGTTTGGATTTTTAGTTCGGCTCCTAGTTTATTGTATTTTTATAGAAATATCGCTTGCTCATCCTTCGTACATATAGGAAATGCAGAATGCAATGTTTGAAATGAATGTAGAATTTTCCATATATTGCTTCTTGTATTTAACTACCTCTCTGATGATCCCCATCAGTTGATTTAAGAGCCTAATTTTTCACGCATTTTATTCAAAAAATGAATTGTCGTCCTAGTTTTGCGGACATGAGCAAACATTATAGATTCGAAAAATTCCCGATTCATTCAGGTAATTTGAAAGTTACTATCTAAGAACTTCCAAGAACTACACCTAACCTGAACCAAGCGCCTCATATTGGTCACAGCAGGCCTCATGCTTCAAGTGCCAATAAAAATGAGTAAAGGTAAAACATGAAGAGAGTATGCGAATCAAAGTCAGTAGCAACAAACTACGGAATTGATGATTGAAAAAAAACCATTCAATTGCTTGGGTGAAAGACAGAGGTCAGATACCCATTATTAATCCTAAATAACATAATTTTCGAGGTCCGCCAGCATCAACAGAGGTTCCATTGAAAATTCCAACATCTTTTGTTGAATGCGAATATAATTAGTTGCTAGGATCACTCAGCTGAACCGTGTTGTTCTTCAAGTTGTAGAATTAGTCTCCTCAGAGAAGCTCCGTTGACCCAACAACTGCACAATACTTTATGGTGATTGGGTGAATGGTATAGATGTAGAAGGTAATGCACGAAGAACAATAAAGACACAAGATACTTCAATTTTATGTACTTAACCCAGCAACACTTGTCAGTGGCACGTTTTGGTAGCGTCGCTCTTCCAATTAGCTACAGAGCTCACTCAGCTGATTATAGTTGTTGTTCAGCGTGGTGTAATTATTCTCTGAAACACTCTTCGAGGCCCCTTTTTTTCCTGTATGTGAAGCGTTACAAGCATTAAAAAAGCCGTTTCTTCGCCGTTGCTGGAATGACTGAGGCGAAAGACATATAAAAACAATCCTTGTAGTGGTCTGTATATCGTGTCAAAATTTGAGCTCAATCAATGCAGAACTTTTTTGGTTCAAACCAACTTAACATAATTATTTATAGAAGATTTATAATTGTAAAATAATTACATATACATTTACGTAGAGATATGGGGATAGTTAGGTAAGTAATATGAAATATGAAAATGCTGCACTCACTTTTATACATTGCAAATAGCTACTACAAAAGCCACCATAGTTAACAGTCTCACATATGTTCTTTCAAAACCTTATGATGAGAAGAGCTAAGTTTGAAGAAATACTCGCCGTAACCAATCATACAGTAAATTATCATACAAATTTCAAGTAAAATTCGTATTTACGAAAGATGAATCAAGAGGACAAGAAATTGTGATTTGCGGTTCACGACTTCGGGATAATCGGCACGAAATATGTCTCATCAGTTCGCAAGAGAAAGGCAGAGCCGCCCAAGAAAAAGTTGCTTGAAAAAAGAAGATTCAAAGACCGAACCCAAGCCAAATAGACATGCTCGGTTCGATGAAGAGAGCATTAGTAGAACTTATCTATTCGATCTTGAGGAGCAAGAAGATCTTAGTGAGATGTTTCCGATAGATGCTCAAGATCTGCAGCTTGGGATGATGGACGGACGCGGCTTGGAGCCCTACGATGACGAACTCATGAGGTTACGAGAGGCCCGAAAGAAGGAATTCGAGCTTAAAGTCAAGAACCACCACCGCAACGAGTTTCTCCATATCAAAAACATTCAACAGGAGGAGGAGGAGATGGAAAGCAGATCTTGACAAAAACACAGTAGACTTTATTCGAGCCACGAGAAAAAAAGAATGTCCATCGCTTGTTCTCATATAAAACGTATGTCTTAAGGGGGGAAATCATGATTTTGTGAAGAAAACGAAACCCAATAAATGAGATTCCATTGGCGAATGATGTTCTATATGGCTTCACAGTACGTACGGAAGTGAAAATTACCCCCTAGCTCATTAGACCATTCAATCTAGTGACTTTAATATGTCATGTTCAATAATGAAATTTTTACAAATAGTTTTGTTTCAAGATGGTTCAAATCTTAACCACATAAGGCTGACATTTTGGTAGGCATATTGGAATGATAAATTGATGACTTGTGTTGAAAAGAAAAACATCCATGCCGACCCAAGGTGTACAATTTCCCAGTTTACACCATCACGACAAAACACTGCAAATTCAGACACAGAGCTTAATTTTATTCACACTTTACGGATTAACACACTTTAACCTTAGAGAGCCATTATTAGCCACTTCAGCTTTGCTAAAAGGCCCAGGGAATATACTAACACTAGCCGCTCCGGCTCGCTCCGCTCGCCTCCACGTCCAGCCGGGGGGCAAGCCCCCCGGACCCCCCATTAAATTGCTCGCTTCGCTCGCAAAGTGTGGCATAATGGGAATGTTGCTCGCTTCGCTCGCAAAGTGTGGTATGTAGGGAATGTTACTATCTTCGCTCGCAAAGTGTGGCTGTATACATGGAATGTATTACAATTGAAACATGTAGGGGATGTTGCTCGCTTCGCTCGCAAACGGTAGATCTCTAAGAGTAGGTTTAACTTCTGTGGAGGATACTGCTCGCTTCGCTCGCTTGAGGAAGTTATACTGCCCACCCAACTTGGCAGACGTTAATTAAAATAGAAATTAAAAATTTTGTCTAAAAAATAAAATAAAAATTTAGGGGTGGACTACCCCTAACATTTAGGAGGATGAATAATAGATGTTGGCCGATTCTCATAGATACCAGATAAGCACAAAAAATTTCATCAAAATCGGTCAAAAATAAAATTAAAAAAATTTAGGGGTGGACTACCCCTAACATTTAGGGGGATGAAAAATAGATGTTGGCTGATTCTCATAGATACCGGATAAGCACAAAAAATTTCATCAAAATCGGTCAAAAATAAAATTAAAAAAATTTAGGGGTGGACTACCCCTAACATTTAGGGGGATGAAAAATAGATGTTGGCCGATTCTCATAGATACCGGATTAGCACAAAAATTTCATCAGAATCGGTCAAAAAAAAAATTAAAATAATTTAGGGGTGGACTACCCCTAACATTTAGGGGGATGAAAAATAGATGTTGGCCGATTCTCATAGATACCGGATAAGCACAAAAAATTTCATCAAAATCGGTCAAGCCGTTTCGGAGGAGTATGGCAACAAAAACTGTGACACGAGAATTTTATATATTAGATTAAGTAATATATTTCCAGATAACAACCGCTGCTATGGAATATTTGCTAGGTATCTCATTTCCCGTCCCACAATTAGTTGAAGTGCTTTGGATAACGTCAAACACATCCCTTGCTGCTGAATGCTAGGATGTGTTTGGGATATTCCTACAGTGAGAGGTATGGGCATTCCTAGTCCCTACCTCTCTGAACATAATGTATGTTACGAGCTTGATAAATGTATAAAAATCAGTTGTAGTTTCATTTTGCATAATATGATGACGTATGATGCAGCAGAAATAAAAAAACTTTTATATTATGTTAATTTAATATCCCTGGAAATTTCAATGGAATCGGACTATAACTCCGTATAGTTTTGCTTGTTGACAGAAAACACGAAACTAAACATGTTCAAGAATATCTAAAACGAGAAATTCGAGTGAAAATAGTTGTGAACAAATAAAAATGTCCACTTCCCAAAAATGTTCACAATACTTCCGCTACCTATAAAAGTTAGACTTTGAAGCAAAAGAAGAACCCCAGTCAACACCATTAGGATGGCCCAACGCCACCATAGTTAGCTTCATAGTTTTCGCATTAGGAAGTTTAGGTATTAGAAATTTTTATAAGTTTGATTCGATGGAAAAGCCAATCATACAATCATTCAACATTCCATTTAACGTTCCACTGAATCGATTAAAATAGTCGTAAGGTCTGGATCAAGAAGATCTGAGAAACAAGAGACAAAATGTGGGGATACGATTGCAGATTCACAAATCAACCGTAGCGAAAGGATCATCCAAATCCTGTACGTACTCTGAAAGAGAAGACATCTGCACAGACTTATAGAAGTTGGAAATCGGGATGTGAGTGTATTCGATCTTTCAAACGGATGTTCGTAGACGACCAAGCTCATTGTATCCGATTGAAACTCAATATTCGATCGTTTTTGCGATTCATTATCTGCAATATCCCGGCAGAGACGGCGTCCACTGGCTTGAGCTTGGACTGCTGAGCCGTAAAAGGAATCCGAAGTAGCTTCGGCCGGCATTGTCAAAGGCTCTTACACTATGAGCCTATTCCCCAAGTGTCGTTCTTCCTGTATCAGATCGCCCCGCCCCGATAAACTCAGGACTTATAAGCTTTCCAACAGGGACCGCTCATTATAACTGTAGCAGGGTACTTCTTGGCTTGACTCCTCCTTCTGAAAACAAAGATTTATCTCCCTTCCTCTTTTTGCCGGATATCGCAGATCCTTATCGCGGTTCTTTCGCCCATTCTCTCCGTCCAGTTCCAGCCTTTATCTGTCATATCTCTTATCTGTTCTTACCCGCACAAAAGGAAACGAGAGTACTGGTTGCTTTAAAAACCCGCATCCTTTCACTCATAACCACTGGGTAATATTCAAGATAGGTACAACAACTATTAATTTACTAAGAAATGGCTTTTGTGATACTTCTTTTGCAATAGCCATCCACGCAGTAAAGGAAGCGGTTGTCTATTAATTTATTGCGTCGTATGTTTTTACGACTGCACTGTAAATAGCGAATACAATAACTAATAATTACCTGTCTATTCAACATCGTAAACGGTCCAAAAGGTTGTTTTGGTACCGATTTATAAGAGAGATGCATCATGGAAATAACCTATGGTTATTAACGACCCATCACACGATGACTAAATACTTGAGTAATCCCTGTAATATTCAGTCCACCTGTTGTAGCGATCAGCGATTTTTTCTCTCTTTTTTTACGTAGAATACGTTTTTATGTGACCTTCTTGCCAAAGTTGTCATGTAACAACGACGTTTACTGATCTACAACAAATAGTTGCTGGGAAATCATAACTTTTGGTTTATTATTTCAATACTAATGAACCTTTGTAATCGACCTAGAATAAAAACTCTCCCTCCACATCCGTTCTTTGCGTTGATTCCATACGTAACTTTAGTAGGTAAAACGATGAGACAAATCTATTTGTAAAGTGTAAATCAAGCATTTTAATTTCTCCCATGATGGGAAAAACAAAAGATCATGGATATGTCTAGTACCTACCTACTGCTTACAAGAAGGTACCTACTACTCAATTGTATACCAACCATGTAGTGCCTTCTTTCCACAAGATTATTCCATTATGGTTACAAAACAATATTAGTTTTTAACTTAGAGTAATAAATCAGCATTCCTTGACACTACAATGGCTTAGAGGTCATGAAATGTCGTGGTAAAATTAGAGCATTCCAAAAAGTGGCGAACGATTTTCCTACTATGAAAACTATGGGAGTTACTCTTCCCTAGTAACGCCTTGGTTGTACGTGAAAATCAATAGAAAATCGGGAAAAAAAGTGTCGGTCGGGAAAAAAAGTGTCGGTCGGGAAAAAAAAGTGTCGCGAAAAATTCCTTGATCCCCAGCCAAAAGACATATCCATGTCAAAAATGACGCGTAACAACATCATATTATACAAAAAGGCAGATAACACCATTGCCTTCTGATCCCCGGAGCTAATTTCTTAGCTACTCAACCAGTGAAGCTAAGCTTTGAAATGGAGTTGAAAAACCTATTTATTCTACGCTTTACACTCTTTAGCCTTTTACAATTTATTAAGGCGCAAGACGTTTGGATGGTCAGTTCAATTTCAATTGTGAATGGAAAGGACTATTAATTAACAACCGTATGTACCTACTTACGAGTACTTCATAATACATTTCTACAGAAATATATTACCATAATTTGACACTCTGTGAGAATCGCGGGTCACTCTCAATTTCATCATGCTAATAGATTAAATTCAGATATGGTACAAGGAGCCTCATTCTGTCAGTACCTTCCTATACAGATCTCAAGAGTTCAGCGTAGTTGGATTTCATTCACTCTGCTCGGTCAATTCCACCCACTGAATTATGGAACTATTGGAACCATATTTTTTCGTGGAAACTGACTATCCACAATTTCCCGTTCATATAATCAAATTGATGAATAAATACTCAATTATTCAGTACTCAATTCAGTGTTATTTTGAAGTTTGTAGCCTAAAATGTAATTGTGAAAAAAAATACTGATAAATTTAAAAAGATCTATCTTGACTGCTATATGTCATTTTAAATCTTGAAAATTTCGTCTAAAATGACTTTAAACTGATAAATATCGTATTGACGTTGTTATACCCTCACAATTAACCCCCCCACTTTTATTACAACCCACTTTTTTATTTTATTGCACAAAAACTCCTTTATTAGTATCGAACTTGATATAAACTCGGTATTCTCCCACGTTACCCAAAAGCCGCTATTTCATTCAATTCTACAGTTACAAAATACGTTGTGAAGACCACCAGAGGGATATATCACATATCGTTATTGAATTTTTAGGAATTCAAATTGAATTAGGTGATATAATGTATTTAATTTATATAATTCAATAAGGTACTGTCTCCCGTATCTGAAGAATCAACGACGCTTCATCACATTCCGTGTCCAAATCATCCAATGAGCATTACCCATAGGTGCGAAAAACGTAATTCAACTATTGTTAAATGGAAGAAGATTCCATCGTAAGAAGTTGGGCATCAACCGCACCCTCCGACGAAGAGTATTTTCTTTCTATGATTTTTCAAAGTTTCGCAAACTGGTGACGTCAAAGTGCCCCTCCCGCTTGGGCGGGACCCCCCTGCCACACAGTGTGACGTCACCAGTGCAAAATTTGAAAAATCGTACAAAGAAAACTAATCAACGTACGAGAGTGCGGATGGTATCCCATTTCTTAGGATGGAATCTAGTTTCATTTAAAAATATAAAATGTATGCGTGGGTAACGTTCATTGCTTGGTCAGGTTTTTCATAATTTCTTTTCCGTAGTAAAACGTTCACGAAACTCGATATTCAGTGGGCTAAAAAAGTAAAATTTATATTATTACTAGCCGCTCCGGCTCGCTCCGCTCGCCTCCACGTCCAGCCGGGGGGCAAGCCCCCCGGACCCCCCATTAAATTGCTCGCTTCGCTCGCAAAGTGTGGCATATAGGGAATGTTGCTCGCTTCGCTCGCAAAGTGTGGTATGTAGGGAATGTTGCTCGCTTCGCTCGCAAAGTGTGGCTGTATACATGGAATGTAATACAATTGAAACATGTAGGAAATGTTGCTCGCTTCGCTCGCAAACGGTAGATCTCTAAGGGTAGGTTTAACTTTTGTGGAGGATGCTGCTCGCTTCGCTCGCTTGAGGAAGTTATACTGCCCACCCAACTTGGCAGACGTTAATTAAAATAGAAATTAAAAATTTTGTCTAGAAAATAAAAAATAAAATTTAGGGGTGGACTACCCCTAACATTTAGGGGGATGAAAAATAGATGTTGGCCGATTCTCATAGATACCGGATAAGCACAAAAAATTTCATCAAAATCGGTCAAGCCGTTTCGGAGGAGTATGGCAACAAAAACTGTGACACGAGAATTTTATATATTAAAGAAGACTAGATGATACAACTATAATATGAATTGCTACACAACCTCAAGGTTCCATAGTAATATCTACCTACTAATTAACGAAATTGCAATCATCCTCAAATGATAATGAACGCAAAAGTTATTCATTAAGCAGTTTTTAAGTCACAGTTCGAAGGACAAAACTCTGAACAAGTGTCCATAATGCTTACCTAGTCACAATTGGCAAGCTTTTTGAACTGCAATGCAAAACCTGAACTGCGTTGGAGTCGGATCCGACCCCACCTGGTACTAGGAAAGTGTAACTTTTAAATCGAAATTTTCCTTCGTTTTACAGGGTGACTGACGTGTTAGCGAATTTTAGAACCAAACCATAGTAATTTCTGTCAACCCAAACGATATAACACCACTCAGTGTTTATGGCAATTCTTTATTTTTTCGATACAATGAAGTCCAGTGTTCAGGTAAGTGTTCAACGATTATCCCTTTTGAAGACCATTGGTGAAGTCCAGACGCCGAAATCGGCAGAGAGATGAAAATTCAACTTGCACTTGGCAATTTACGTTACTTTTACCTTTCTTGGAATCATTGAAACGTTCAAGTCCTTGCATGTAACCCCAAGAAGTAGGATATGCTTCCTTCCAGTGACTTTGTCAAAGGAGTTTACCCATACAACCCAATCCATTCTTATCCAGACAACGACCACTTTTCAAGGCGTTACAGCAATTATACAAGGAGGCGGTAAGTACGGTGTTCACTTGAAACGACGACGTCATTGTCCAACCGAGGAAACACTCCATAATTTCGTCCCTTTTATCCGTCTTCTCGATGACCCATTGTATTATACAACACCCAACACCCGCTAGGTCCTTCACCCCCAGAGTTTGTTATACCGCCCACTCTTTTGTCATCTTCTTTCCACTCTTGTTCGTGGACTAATCACCTCCACCTCAGCTCTGTCCGTCCTACACGCGTCCCGAGAAGCGTCTTTCACTTTTTTATTTCGAGATTCTTTCGATCCCTCGAGAGACTCCATTTTGGGCGCGACATATCTAATTGGCCTGCGGTCTCGATAATTCGTCCTGTATTTCAGCTCCTTGCCAACCCACCAACGCCCGCGCCCGTACCGTTGTTACGTAACGCGATATGATTACTCCTTCTGTTATAACGAGTACATAGAGAACTACCCTAGTGAGTCACTCAGTAGCAAACTGTTGGTTGCATATGTAAGTCCAAGTTCTTAAGACTATATTAGGTCCTTCGTAACCTTTGAAAATACCAGAGGGGGAGCAAAACACCCTGCTATCTATTTTCAACTAAAATTACTATTGATTTACTAAATAGAGCTTGTGCTATACCTAGGCTTCCATTTTAAAACAATTTGGTTTGATATAGAAGAATTTAATATAGAAAAGCCATTTAACCCCCCCCCCCCTCCATCATTAAATTTTTAATGTAGGTACGTTTCAACATGCGAAGCATCTAAAAAAAAATTGAAAAAAAATCCAGCCGTACCCTGTACGCTCCGGTCTGGAGGTTTTCTGTAAACTAGTCGACCGAATTTTGTGAAACGTGTCATAAATCATATAATATTATGGGATCTATTATGGGATCTGAATTGAAGGACTGAACTATATATTTGAAAAAAAAAAAACAACATCTCAAAAACTTTTGAATTAAGGACAGTATTTTCCTGTTTGTTAATGGTTGATATCACTTCAATGAATCAAATGAGCTCACCTGGATCTCTCACTCCTAATGGCTCTCACAAATGCTGGAATGGCCGAAAGCCTCGCCCATCATTATTGAATAATGAATTCTAGAAAAAGAAAACCTAAAAGATCGAGCCGTTATGGCAGAAATTCATCTTACTCCTCCTTGCTAGAATCACTTTGTCATTCTCGTTCGCAGGTATTGATGACATGTTCCATTCCAAAACGTAAACCCCTTTTGGACCGAGTGATCTCATTCGATCCAATGAATTAGTTTTATCTACATCGACCGATAAAATACCCTTTTATTTCAAAAGTTTTTGAGATCTTGGATTGTCCAATCGTTTCATCCGTAATTTCACCCCTTGGGGATGATCAAAAGTAATATCGATATTACAGACACACATACATGATTTCTTTATGGTGATGTTTGATTTATGAGCCGAATTTCTTAAAATTTGGTCCGGTAGTTTCGGAGAAAAGCGGCGGACGAGCGGATATTATGTACTTATTCGGTTTTATAGTTAGTTAAAACTGTATTTATACATGCAATTCCTGACTTGTAAAGAGTATCAGTGGAGAAGAGATAATAAAGATACAGAAACTATAAAACTTTGTTGAAACAATTTGCATGGTTTATTTTCAACGGGGTTCCGCTAAAGTGTTCTTTTTTCATCAATTTACTTCAATTCCTTTGAAACAATTCTAAAACCAAAATGTCGAAAAACGCATTCTTAGTGGATTCTTTGACAGAGATACGTGAAATGTGTGTGCTTTGATATCTGTTATTTGTTCTCATATTATCGTTTTCGTATTGTACTAACATTAATATCATTGTAATCAAAGTAACTTATACAGCTAATGTTGTAATACCAACCGCATTTTCGGAGGACTGCCCACCCCTTGTGGACCTTCGAGTCCAGCATCAGCCCCCTCAGTAGGTTGACGTTTTATCCGGACCAGACAAGGTCCGATCCCTGTTGTTGTACCTGAGAGCTGTAACTGTGATATATTTATATACATCTAGTCGTAGTTTTATTTCACTTTGCTGATTGTATATAGTTATTAGCCTATTTTACATCTAGTCTTGGATGTATTACTTTATTTTTGGGGTTTTCTTAAATCCACTTTGGGGGCTACACAGTGGTCATCACCCTTCTTTTTTTTCTCCTCCGAGTTGCCAGTGGAGTCCATGATGGCGCCATGATGAGTCAAGGATGGCAACACGGCTCCCCTTATAATCGTGCGACTTCCAGTGTCCTTTTAGACACCTTGTCCAATGCCGCAAATGACCCTTCTGTTTGAGGTGCGGCTTAAACCTTAAAAGAAACTGCATTAACTGCACTTATTTACAATAATATTATTTATCTATAAGTACATTTTCATAAGGTTTTAGAACTCCGACCTTCGGAACATCAACTCGCCATACGGAGTTTGAGTGGCTTCCTTCTGTGAGCACAAAGCTCGGGGATCTTCTTTTTTCCCAGGCCGCCCTTACGGCTGGAGATCCGAACTCACGATTCGATTCAACTCCGAGAGCGTCAATACGGAGGGCGTCCTTGCGCGGACTCTTTCACCGGGCTGAGGGTGAAGTCACGTACGCGTACGTTTGCGGGAGTCAATGGGGAAGGCCGCCGCCGATCGCCGAATATCTTCCGGAGGTGAGCTTGAGCAATTCACGTCAATTAGTGAACCAACTATTTAAGGTCGCAGCGCTTCATGAGAAGCTGCAATATCCTACGTACTGGAATGATGATTAAAGAAAAATAATATTTTGTAGAAAGATGACAAAACGGAGAATTCTTTCCCAGTGGTAAGAATATGATGATTGTATGCACTGTACCAAGAACTAAGATGGTAAAGAATCCCTGTTGTACCTGAGAGCCGCTGAGCTCTACCACGAACTGTTATATCTGATCTGTGATATATTTATACGTCGCGAACGCGAATTTATTTATATAGTTTATTATTTATTGATTTTGATTTATATTAATTTCAATTTGGAGATTAAATTATGTTATTTAGTTACTACAGTTTTATCCCAAAATTCCCATGTGTTATTTTTAAAACCCCAAATGTTTAATTAATATATTCATTACTTCAAGAAATACAGAAGAGAAAACATCAAACGAAAAATCATTGTGTTTTCATTCATACTAACTTATTACTGAACAAAAAGAAAAATAAATTAGGTACGAACTAAAGTAAATAGGAAAAATAAGACACAAGAAAACTGCCTTCCAAACAATTCCAAGACAGTTATTGGTAGCAGAGATTGAGATCCACGGGAAGATGGGAATCGATAATGAACTTCGCTATGCGAAGAATAAAATTGAAGAGGTCGCAACAGAAGTAAGAGATACGTTGGAAACAAATAAAATGACAGAAAGAGATGCGACAAAACTTCTAGGAAAACTGAAGAAATTCATAAGTATGTTCATTAGTTGTAAAGAAAAGTCTGATAATAAGAAAACACCCCTCATTTGTTTACCCTCCGAGTTGCCAGTGGAGTCCATGATGGCGCTCCTTTTTTGTCAAGGATGGCAACATGGCTCCCCTAAAAATCGTGACACTTCCAGTGTCCCTTTAGACACCTCTGGTTAAGGTGGGACTTAAACCTGGAAAAAATGGAATAAAAATAATGTGGTAAAGAGCGAAAATAGTACAAAGATTGCTGTCAATAATCAATAAAGGAGGCTGACAGCTCCAATGAAAACTTAATATATTATTGTCGTGCAACAATCGGAAGTGGGGGTTCCTAGATTGCTATATCACCTATAGGCACCGCAAAAGAATAAATGATAGCACACGACCTTGAGATTCGTGCATTCTTTTAGTTCAACTGGAAGCGCTCATAATCATCTACACATGCGTATAACTACTATTTTCTCTCGAACATAAATTGTAAACAGTATTTCGTACGTCTCTCACTAATGGGTTTTTCCATTTGTAACAAATAACTACAAAATTCATGTAGTTACTAGTACAAACTACAATTAACCACACGTTTGAGTTTGAAGGAAAAACTCGGAGCTGCGCGCCTAGCTGACTCCAAGCCCCCTTGTTTTTCACCTTGGGCCTCGGGTAACATTGGGGGAACGTGAAATATTTCTTCATGGAATTCAGTTTTGAGGCATTCTGAAACCCCTGGGTTTCAGAATATGTGTGTGTATGTGTATAAGAATATACACATATACAGGGTGTCCTCAAAATATACCCCCCGTAACTTTTTTCCAAAATTTTAGCGATCGAAGTGAAACTTGGACAGCGTTTTAAGAAAGGTATTTTTAGAAAAAATCGACGGTATTTATGTTATTGCAACAGTGGTACTTATCACCATCGTGTCCAGCTCTGAACAATCTTCAAAATGAGATGTCACCCGGTGTAGTCAACGAGAATAGAAGATACTAGAGCGGCCCTTCCCATGCAAGCCACCGAGCCGAAAGTGTGCTCTGCCCCCCCCAACCCCTTGGTTCCCCAACCCCGCCCTGCGGAGCGTTTCCACCTTACAACCGACCCGTTTCTAGGACTCGTTGGAAAGCTCTCGATTTATCACGCATTTCTTTCATACTTGTTCTTCTATTCATGTCGTAGTTTTATATTTATTTCTGTTATAAATTGATATAGTAAACAATGCCGCTTGCTTTGTTGTCACTTGGTTGAGAAGTTAATCTTGGTTATAGTAATTGTAGACGCACACCATAACAGAAAATTACCTACCCAGGTGCTATGTTCCAATTTCGATTAGTAAAACATTTATGTCGTAGTTTTAAATTTATTTACATTTACAAATTAGCAGGAAGAAAGCTTGTTATATGTTTTAGCATTTTAGCCGCAGGCTCAAGGCGGAAAGTTAGCCCCCCTGCGAGGCCCTAAGGGCCGAGTTTTGGCTGATTCGTGTTGAAGTCAGAAAAATATCTGTATAGTTTATAGTAAAAAAAAAAGTCTGTCAAGTTAGATGTGACACTTGGCTTCCTCGTTTTCGCGACATGAACGCAGGTTAGAACATTGCATTGTTTCAAATAATCTTTAAAGATTCCATGGAGGGTCAGTTTGAGCAAAATCTTCAATCAGGCAAATTAGAAAAAAGTTCCCGCATGATCGTAGGAGCAAATTTTTGTACATTATCGAATTATAAAAAAAATAATAATAATAAAATAAAATAAAATAAAATAAATAAATGAAAACGAATGAATGAATAAATATGAAATTAATTTCGATGTTGATTTGAATGATTTTTAATTGAAAATTTGTGCGCTTTGAGTGCGTAGAAATTGTTAACTGGGTAATTATCATATAAATGTATTTTTCGTGGTCTAAAAGAATAAAACATGGAAAACTCAAGTTCATGGAATCTATATGTATGCGTAATATAAGTATCCTAGAGTGATAATATGACGTTTTGCGAGTTAGACCATTTTTCAACTTTACATAAATTTTCAAAAAATTCGAAACACAGTTTTCCAATATCACGCTAATGAAGCCCTAAACCTTAGTTTTTTCTTGATTTTGTCCCAATTTTATGATTAGTACCATAACAAAACGTGATTATTCGCTTTTGTGCTCTATGCACCCCTTGACAAGTTCTCAATTTTCTATGAATTTCCCGAATTTTGAAAGAAAAAAAATTATTACCACACAAGTGACACCTTTATTTAATTTTTTTTCATTTATTTAATGTTTTGCAATACATTTTGAGTGTTAGTATACTATACAGTGTTAGTATACTGTATGACCTTTTGTATAAAGCGATCCTCACATGCGTAAGTTGACATTTTCCCTATTTCCCATTAATTTCCAAAAATTAACAATCTAGTAATGGAGACGAGCTAAACCCCTCCTCATCCCTTTGTGACATCAGTGACAAAATCCTCCACCAACGACCAACTCCTCATTCCTCTATCGCAGCAAACTCAGGAATGATCGACATAAATAGCCTCTGTACAAATTAGATAGATAAGGGCCGCTCTAGTATCTTCTATTCTCGTTGGGTGTAGTCAGGTGTCTGGGCAGTCTTTAGAACAGTATCAGACATCCTTAAAAAAAAAAAAAAAAAAAAAAAAAAATCCGAATCTCACTTCGATATCTCAAATCTCGTGAAAGAATGCTCATAGGTGTATATACTCGTATAATGTCATTCCAGACAATTACTCTTCTTAGGATTGAAACAAAAAATCCGTTCTTTTCCTAATAAATCAAGCATTCCAAAAGAATGTCATGAAAGGATGAGTTCGCTGGCCAGCACTTTTCAAGTAGTTACAATAAATTGGTAAAATTTCAACTTATTTTATAAAAAATCACTAAAACTTATAAAAAGGCATAAATATTATACGAAAGTTTACGAAAATTTGCTCATGAAATGGTGCAGTTTAAATCAATTTTATTCATCGATCAGTATCAGACTGCTTGTGTCTGAGAAATATACACATTCGACTATAGAGGATTCAGAAGACTAATATCTGTTGGATGATCACACCTCATCTCTCGCTGGTCGATTCTTTCCTCTAAGGTATTGAATAGTTGGCGGAGGTCCTCGTGAGAAATTTTTGTGGGAAGGCACCCATCCCGCTGCGTCTAATATGGTCTCTCCATCATTTACCACGTACTGCTCTCAGAATCGGTCTTGACCCGAATCCCTAGATCATTACGACATCCACTGATTCACCCGGTCTTGAGATTCTTGTAAACGTACGTGACAGGCATTTATCTGTAAATACCTACGTTGCATGTTCAAACAGCAGTTGGTATGTACTCGCTCCAGTGTTAAGCTTTTATTTGCAAGGTCACACCTCGGTTTTTCAAGTTGTTCAAACTATAATTAATATTTACTCTACATTGCTTCAACATTCAAGAAAACATTACAGTACAGGCCCATAGCTTCAACTCAGTCACTTTCTAAAATTATTGAAAAATGTATGGATTAGGTTGATATATTTTCTAGAAAAAAACAACATCATTTTTGAGAACCATGGTTTTCAGAATGGTTTGAGCACTGACTATGCTCTTTTCAACTTTAATAACCTCGTCTCAGAGAAATTAGATGAGGGTTTTTTCGTATTTGTAATATTTTTAAATATCAAAAAGGCTTTTGATTCGGTTGATCATGAAATTTTGCTGAATTAACAATGCTCATATGGTATTCGTGGTACTTATTGATGAACATTTAAATTACTAAATACCCATCGAGTCGCTCATTGTAAGATTTCGCAAATTGCTCTTTGTTCCCAAGGAAACATTTTTTTATCAAGAAATCACCTCAACACAATTTATCATGGTCTAGCTTACGAAATGGTTAAGTACGGTATCATTCTTTGAGGCAGTTCAATCATGTCATTCGATTAGAAAAAAGTACAAATAATGCTAAATAGAAATGTCAGGTACCCCACTTCCCTTCTTTATCAGCAGTTTGTTGTGAGAAAAATTACCCAAACGTTTGTTTTCCAATCATGTTCACGTATTTTCTACGAGAATCCGATATGAACAGTCATCTCCCACGGTTAGTTTACGAAATTTTGATATTGACATGGATATGTCTTTGCTCTGTGGGGCAACAAAAAATGTTCGTCACGCAAAAGTTGATGTCACAATTTCTAATGATGTTCACGTACAACCCATCCGTTGCTAGGGGAATGTAACTTCCGCTGTTTTCATCGCACAGAAATCGTTCGCCACTCGTTGGAAAGCGCTTGATTTATGTGATAAATGTTCACATCTCAAGCTACCAATTTCCCCCTCCTTACGTACCTGGTTACATTCCTAAACTAAGTTGATTGGACTTTAAACAATTTTAATAAGCCGGTTACAATATTCTTAACGTAAAGCAATTGCATCATTTACTCCACTCCATAGAAAACATTTTCATCCTCTTGACAACCAACAGTCGACTGTTAACAACAACTCATTGTAGTGGCTTCTCTCCACAGTTATTTTCAACATTTCTATAAGTAAACCTTTGTTTTGTTGGAATTAGTCGGGATGCGGCCCAGAGAAAATAAATGAAATTATTTCATTTATTGTTTTATTTGATAACGTTTCGTCCTCTTACTGAGGACATCTTCAGCTCTTGATGTGTCCAGAAAAAAATTGTATAAATTTGATAAAACCAATAAATTAATTTAAAAAAAAAAAGACATACATCCATGTAACATGGTATCTGCTTGTAAAGCAGATAGTGGAACTCGTTTTCTTAATCATCTCTGAATTTTGGAGATATTTTCAGGTAAATTCTGCTTTTTTTAATGAGATTATGCTTTCATTTTTGTACGAAGCACGAAATTATCCATTTGCATGTCTCTAAAGAAAGAAATTCCTTATAGAATCTTCTCATTTAATCCTTTAGTTAATTAATGTCTTGTTAGTTAATTATTGTGTTTTTTCTTAATCTGACACATCTATTACTACAATAATACTCCTGATGAAACTCACTTGATTTTTATACACATAATTGGCGTTCTGCTCAGCACAGTACTTTTATTTTCATATTATTTCGTAATATAAACTCCACCATAGAGCACGATGTCTTGTTGAACTTATTCTTCGGTGGGCAATGGTAGATATACATAATCTTAGAAATAAATATTTTGTTTATATTGAGTTAATTTTAATGCATATTTATTGATAGTATGAATGATTTGTTTTGAAAAAACAATTAATTTCTGAACACGAAACTTCTAAATCCAAACGTCCGAATCGTAAAATGTGCCTATTGTGCAACAGCAATGAAATTATCTCATGAAATACTTTATGGGGGCTGAATGTAAGAGACTATTAGACCTTTTTTATTTTTTTCCATTAACTGAAAGATCCTGACTCAAGCTTTCCAAAACGATGCAATATTGAATGTATCGGACGATCGGTAGTGGCCAAAACCTACGTCGTAGAATAAATTTTTATTCAGCGGAATTCATAAGCAGTAGTAACAGTTCGTTCATTCTTTTTGAGATTCGTGGACAATCGCTTTGAATCCATCCTCCGAATATTACTGAATACGAGCCCTGGAATTGTAAAAAGTACCAGTCATGCAGCATGATTGTATGAGCGAATTTTCGTAAATTATGGTAATATTCTATTTTACATTTTTTTGAAAATTGAGGACATGGAGTGAAAACAAATCGGTAACTACCAAATTTATGGCGAAAAATCTCGTTCTAAATAATAATCTGAAATCCAAAAAGAGATTTCAGATTCTTGACTTTTTTGCCATTTTTATAGATTGCCTATTTACCTAGTTGTAATAATTATGATAGATCATTATAATTTTTTTATATTATTAAATCAATTTTTAAATGTTCTATTTTATAGCTAATAAACTTTATTTTTGCAATATTCTGTCAAAAAATTGAAATTTAACAATTTTAAGCCGTTTTTTGCTATTTTTATTGATTTTTTCTGCACTTTTTTGCAATTTGACCAATTTTATGTGCTCAAATAATGCTGACCAACAAACTCGTCCTTTCGTTTGGAAAGCTTGATTTTTTGGCGCAAAAACGTAATTTTTATCTCAATACTAAGGAGAGTTATCGTCTGGAAAAACACACACGCGCGCGCACACACACTTTTTAGAAACCTCCCCTCAAAAACGCACGGGGCACGCCATTAAATTGAAAAATAAACAAATAAAATAAAAAAGTGGGAAGGACGCCCAGGTTTACCCAACGCCGGCTCTTGGGATAAGGGAAGTTGCAGGACGAGGAGGAAGAATGGGATGAAAGGAAGTGCCCCTATAAAATGACCCTCCAGTTCAAGTAAGAATCCCTCAGGACGCGGGTGGTGATACCACGGAGTACTCCTACCGAGATGCCCAACTCGAGTAACTCCGAGGCGCTTTTCCTGCACCACACCCCGCGCCATGACACGGTCGCGGCAATGACCTTGATGTTATTAGGTGCCACTCCTTCTAGCTCAGATATCGCTTGGCCCAGATCATTTCTATCATATTTACTTTTCTTAGCCCGCCAGGTCTGCTCCATGTCCACGCTGCCACTGACAACCTGGACATCAGGATTATGGCAGACCCATCGGGCTTGATCGCAACGATATCTGGCTTCTTGCCCCGGTCACTCGGCATGTCGTATAGTCTTTCCCTTTCGACATCCCAACCGCTAGATGCCAAAGCGCCTGCTATCTGCTTGGCAACCCCATCGTGACGTAAAATGCGGCCACCGTGAGTACGAGGACACTGCTGCACCACATGATATAGATTCTAATTTTTACCCCGACAGGCACGGCAAAGGGTGTCTGCTGTCCCACGACTACTCCTCGAACACCTCAGCGAGGTGGCTAGTGTAGCCACCCGGACGGCGTGAAAGTGGCGATAGTCGCAGGCCCCAATGCCCTCTGAAGCCCATTCCACCCACTGGGTATAAATGGGGGATTCAGAGCACTGTCGGAGTTCTTTACCATCTAATGACTCATGCAGCGCAACAGCGATCTCAGCAGATGAGCTGGGTTTTGGAGCAGATTGTGTTGCTCGATCGCACCACAACAACTGCTGCTGGACAAAGTCCAGGTCAGCAGCAGTGCGGGCGACCTCCCAGCTCGAGCCCCTAAGGGCAAGCAGGCGCCGGCGGCGTAAAGATGGGATGCTGGAAGAAAGAGAGACAATACCGAGCCCACCGGCCTTGACCGGTGCGTGGATGTAAGCACTTGATACACTAGGTGGAAAGCTTAGCCAAGAGCGCAAGGCAGAGCAAACTTCAAGATCTAACTCAAGCAGCCTCCCCGCAGTAAGCCGGCCAAAGACTAACCCATAGGTTAGCTTTGGCAGTAAGTACGTGCAAAGGAGGCGTAGCTTCTGCTGTGGCTTCAATGGAGCCTTGGTGACACGAGCTGATGCTCCACCAAGGTCCACACGGCTTGCGGCTATAGTGGCCACACCCATGAAGACGACCCCAAGGTACCGCCAGACCTCCAACACGGATCGGGCGGGGATGGGTGTCCGTCCTAAGACAAATGATTGATTTATTCTGCACTTTTTTGCAATTTGACCAATTTTATGTGCTTTTCGAAAATTTTCCGAAAATATGATTTTAAAATTTTTGGAGTCATCGCAATAAGCTTCACTTTCTACGAAAATTTGCTAACAATGGTTGGCGTTGTAAGAAACTTTCACTTTTTCTTATCTTATTCATCAGATTCACTCGTTTAAAAAATAAGCACATTGGAATCTCTTTCCAGGTCTTCTCAAATTTGGTTATACTCAGTCAATTAGAGGAGTACCTATAATGGCCGTTTTAGTGCCATGAAATCTCGAAAAAACGTCTGCCAAGTTGGTGGATGTGGAACGTAGATAGATAGATCATGAAATAGTGGGTACCAATAATTGGGGGAAATAATAAATCCAAATTTAGCGTAAATCGTCAAAATTGGTCAATAAAATTAGGCAATGAAAAAATTATGCTTGATAGTTGTTACGTTTGCGCATATGCAATAGCTACAAATGGGTCGAGACGGGAGTGATCATTCTTGCACCGCACATGAAAATATTCTTGACACAGTAAAAGAGTTCAAATAGGTATTTTAATGTAGTTTATAATCAAATATTTTGTTTGGACACATTTAATTTTTCTGTAATTCAAAATTCCGAGTACTGGGTCTGTTAGATCCAATGTTATCACCTGTAAACATGTTTCATGTTACTATTGGAAAGTCAAATCAGTTATCAATTTTGGAGCAGTTAAGTAAAGCGTTCGGTTCTGGATGCCTCAAAACGGTGGTTGAGCCTCGCAGCTCGCTGCGGCGAGACCCTTTACGAAGACGGCACTCAGTCATCAACCTCTCGAGTTTCCAATACCGCCGAGTTTCCCGCATGACTGGACTCCCAGAGCCTCAGCTGGTCTAATCGCCTGCCGCAAAAGGACTTCAATGTCCCAGGTCACATCCGTCCAGCTCAATAACTCCACTGTCAACGCCCTCATCGTCCTCCCAACGTCTTCAAACTGTTTGCTCCTTTTAATTGGAATTATTACTCTCCTATATCTGCCCATCCCCGAGCCAAAGAAAAAGGGCGGAAAAAGTTTTTAAAAATCTAACGAGACCGTTGTTCCTTTAGCGGCTACGGTGTTTCGTTTAGGGTCTCCGGCTCGCAATTAAATAGCCAAGCTGAATGATCAGTATGGAAGGTGGAATGAATAGAAACGCCAATGAGGCTGAATTACGGTTTCTCAGTTCTTGACCCTTAATCAATGTCATTGCACTTTACAACTGCAACAAGCGGGATTAATGGACTTGATAGAACACGTTTCGATTCAATGTCGAGTCCCATTATTCACAACGGAAAGCTAATTCACAACTTTTCTTATCCAAGTTACGCAATGTCAATGCATAACATAACATACAAAAGGCCATACATAAAATAAGCTCCTACATTATGTTATGGTGTTGAACTGGAGGTCATTATGAAAATCGCCATTAATCACCCTCAAGTATTATGCGTAATAATATGCATAATATAATGATACTGTTATACTAACAACTTGATAAATAATCATGAACAGCTTGTGCTAAGCCTCACACAACTTTTCTTATTTCTAGTAAATTACGTATATAATTGAGCTATTAAAATCTGTGTTGAAACTTTGTATCCTTTTTATTAATCAAAACCTACAATATTGGTGGAGGGGGGGGGGGGGGGTAAATAAAATAACAATAATGGGCTATAACCCATGTTTCTACTGTTTTCCATATACGAGCACATAAGTACCTATGCACGTAATTATTTATACTTCCCTTACTTGACGGAATGATAAAGATGGATAATTGTAGAGATGACCTGCGGTTTGCTTTATCCATGCTAAAGATATGCGACCAGTAATATCAAGGTCATGGTTGGTGTGGTGCGAGAAAAGCGCCATGGAGTTAATTAGAGTTGAGCATATCGGCGGGAACGTTCGGTGGTACCACACCTGCGTGTATACGGGCTCTTCTTTGCTGTCTATCTACTCCACCGGACACTTTCCTTCTTCCTCCTCTCCCTCCTTCATCTTTCTCGACTTCCTTAATCCTCAGTGCCGGCTTCGGATAAAACTGGCGCCCTTCCTATTATTTAATTTAGTTTGTCGTTTCTTTTCAATGTCGATCCCCTCCGAGATTTGATTCTATGGGAAAATTTTGACTCTCTACGACGGCGTTTTATCTAAGGTAATAAATCATATTGAAACAGTGTATATTTCACTAATGTGACTTATGAAACAATAGAAGCATTTGGATAAAATAGGTATATGCTGTATTGAAAGGAAATTCTGCAATTTTTGTACAAAGGTTTATCATGATTCGTGGAAAAAAATGATAAATATATCTAGGGATTTCATGTCCAGAATCTCTACGTCCGGAATTTCCCGTCAGGAGTGGCCGGTTCCCATAAACGATCGAACGAAACTAGATAGCTCGCTGTGCCAGTGGCTCGAGGCCGCGCCGACTCATCTTCAAGGTTATCGATGACTTACGGCTCTTATTATATTTGAGCGAGCTCAGCAACGAAGTGGAACCTCTTCGAAATTGGACGCCCGACTACAGATTTATTTATAGATTCCCTCATACTGCGGATTGTAACCTTCGGAGTCGTTATTTTCGATTAAACGTCGAAATAACCCTATTTGTATTCAATGCAGAGCCCGCGGCGTTACAAAACGCAGTCAGGATTGAATTGGTAGGTATGTTCAACAGTAAGCTGGGATCGCCATCACGATAGCTAGGAAGGAATCACGTGTTGCAGAAGTAACCTAATGACTTATTTATCCGTAACCATCCGCATCCGTGTGTGTTTTATATTCTAGACGATTATCACACATTAGAATTGAAATAAATTGTACATATTCATTCACCAAAAATCAAGCATTCTAAAAGAAAATATGAGTTTGTTGGGCTTACTTCGGACAGCTTTTTTTTGAGCATTGTAATGTGCTCATATTTCAAAAAATGTACTTAAAAATCATCGAATACTACTTCAGAAAACCTTATAAACTATTAACTAGAACATACTTAAACTGTAGCACTGAATTTTGCAGCAAAATGTACTTCTAAGAAACAGTTTATTTGTCATAACTTTATAGTTGATAATTTCTTGTCACTGTGTAGTCATAGAGTCATAGTGTTTAAATTTTAAAACAATTCAACTTAAATAATGAGATTAAGAAAAAAAATAAACAAGTCTGCCCGTTTGGTCCTGTTGCATGACTGAAACTTTTGAAGTTCAGTGCTTTTCAGTTTTAACCATTCAATAGTGTAATGTTTCATGCTTTTGCAGTCAACAGTTTACGGATAACAATAGTAAACTTTCTTCCTATCTCATAGCTCACATCAGCCTATTCATGAGATTTCGACCTATTCATTAACGACTTCTTTCAATTTTATACTGTTACAACTTCATTGTCGCAGTGGAAGTCTCCAAGGTTGAGAACTACTAATAAACATACAATGCATCTATGACGGATGTGTCAATCTGATGTGAGGACTGTTTCTCAACCTAGAAGGTCATCGTATCGTCGTCAATGCTCATTGCACTAACGGTGGCGACCAAACCCTCTTCAGGAATTCAAACAAACTGATGAAACAATGAAAAGTAGTAGATAGGCAAAGGTTTAATATTAGCGAATTTCCGATAAAAAAATTGAACTATTGCTATGGCAATTGAAAACAATTAGGAAACAAAAAAGTGAAGCTTGGAGTAATGAACGCTTGCGCATGCGCGGAATAAAATAATGGTTTGAGAACAATGAAATTGGTGGGGAACGATTTACAGCCCCCACATTCCCTGGGCATTTAGTCAGAATCGAATGAAAACTGTGGAATCTAAGCTCGTTACAAGGATTTCACAATTTATATTTAAATTGTCTTCTCCCGACGGACCACTCTGGCTTGAGAAAATTATGCTTGGCGGAATTGATGTTTGCACATTTGAAGAGCAAAGTATTGATTTGTGACCAATGAAACTGATGGGGGACCATTCACAGCCAGACCGGCACACTCCCTGAACAGTGCTTCAAATTTAGATGAAAACTGTTGAAATTAGGCCGTTACAAAGATTTCACAATCGCACTTGGGCAGCAGCTACTAATGATGTAATCACGTCAAAATTGATATTGGATGATTAAATCGTCTTTTCCTAACTATTCATCAGTTTTTTTGTTTTTTAGGAATTGCATTTATTAAAATATTGATAAAAACCAAAGTTATGATACATTACAGTCAATACATGAAATAAATTAATTCTACAAAAAAAAAAAAAAAAAAAAAAAAAAAAGAATGTCCAATGCTACTCCCGTCTTTGAAAAGACTTGCGCTGAGGGGAGGAGTCGTATTGCAGTGCTTCAGAAAGATCTACAAAAAATAAAAAATTCACTTTTTATGAGCTCAAATCTTACATTTTGAAAATACAAATAATTACTTACTTACCCATCTAATTTACAATTTATGGTGTAAATAAACAACAACCGTTTGTTGCTTGTAGACTAAAAAAAAAAAAAAAAAAAAAAAAAAAAAAATCTAAAGGAATTAAAGTTTGTGTTTTAATGAAAGAGTTTGAATTGTATCAAATTACTATGAAAATTATCTGTTCGTGAAGGCTCTGACTGATTCCGAAAATGAGTTCCAATCGGGGAAAATTTGATTCGAAGAGGGGAAATGTGGGTTTTCATTTCAAAAAGCGTGGTTCTCTCGAAAACCCCTTTCGAAAAATTATATTTCGGCATCGGATTGAGGTGGAAAGGTGCGGAGGGTCTTTTTCGGAATGATTTCACGCAATGTTTATTTTAATTTACTACGGAATCCCCTGTATAAAAAAAGGAGAGATTAGAAGAACATTTAGAAAAGAATTGTATATAATATTCTATAATTAAATAATACCTAATTGAATATTATTAATGAGAAAAAATTATTAAAATATTAGTTAAATTGAACAATTACAAGTCAAGTGGCCCATTGAGTCACTTCAGATGCTCATCAGTACCACCGATAACTGTGTGATTTTATATATATAGAGGAGGGTCTTGTAAGATCCAAAACATGATGTGGCTATTATTTTTCGAATGAAAATACAGAGTCAGTTTCATGGAAAATGAGTCATCACCCGTGAAACCAACTGTAAAAGTTAACGAACTAGACACCAATTACTTTTCTGTTTTATTATAAGCCTGCTGACTTTTCGTACGGCATTTCTCGTTTCTCGGAATTGTGAAAAACCGTCAAGGTCCAGACCTTGGACTCGCATTTTCTCATGGAAAGCTCGTTGCAAATCAAAGGATTTCGTGACTGAACTGATAGGATGGTGGATCCCTAACGAGTCGACGAGTATTTATGTGTAGTGACATCAACGGTGGGTTACGGAGTTGGCGAGTACCGGTGATGATCAAACAGATGACGAAGCACGTCGATATGCTGAAATAATTTCGACGGAGCCGTCCCATTCGATGGTCCTTGAGATATCACTGATACGAACATCTTATAGTAACTGCAATATTAATGTTCTCGCAATGATATCAACGTTTTCGTAAACGAAATACCTACCCCAATCGGGGGCTGTTTTAATCGGTGTGTTAATCGGTTTTTGGTGTAGAACGCGCTTTTACCGGAACCTACTTCCATAAAACGACCCCCAAAAAAATGTGTCATGAAAGTAGCGGTAGATCTAATTTCTTTGCTAAGTTTTCTTTGCTTTCTTGCTAAATTTGGAATGGAGGCCCCTTGGGGCGTCTAGAAACCAATCATGATGTCTAGAGCCCCCCCACCCTCATCAGCTGAGTGAGATCCGGAGCTAATTTTTTTGCTATTCAACCTATGAAGCTGAAATCTCTTTCAGCTGATCTGGGAGCTTTAGACTTCATGATTCGTCTCTAGAGATCACAAGGGGCCTCAATCGCAAATTTCAGCTTCAAAGGTTGAATAACAAAGAAATTGGATCCACCGCTACTTACGTGGTACATTTTCGGTTTATTATTTTTGATAATGAACTTTTTTAATCAACAACAACAAATTTAATGTCCCCTAAAAATTTTCTGGTTTACGTTTCAAGATGGGTAGGACCCCGTTTTCAAAAACGGTAGACCTACGTTTTTACTGTCAGATGTTAGATCATTTTTTGATGATGGTTTATTTCGCCTAATTTTCCGACGCGAGACGCCGCCACTTATGATTGTATTGTACACATTAATTGGACTTTATTTCTTGGACTTGACACATTAACACTCCTAAATTAGGGGAAAGTGGGGTAATACCGCCACGTCGGGGAATACCGCCACCCCATATAATTATTCAACCACCTGAGTGACAACTCTTGTAGCCAAATATCGTCATCCTTTGTAGTATTATTTTGACTTCTTGTTGTTTGGTAACCTGGAACCCCGTTTAGAATTTCCCAATTTCATTCAGTTTGATTCCGTTGAATAAAGCCTAGTTTTCTGGCAAACATTCTTAACGTTTTATACTACAATTTATTCAACGGAATCGTTATTCTCATCAATGGAACGCGTATTACGACCTCCAGTGTTGGATCTTAATCCAGATTCTCCATCCGCTCCTGCACTATGGCGCCACTGGTATCACCGGTTCCGGAACTATCTTCGCTCAATGCAGACTACCGAGGAAGAGAACCTACGCATTCTTATAAACTTCGTCTCTACAGAAATATTCGAGTACGTAAGTCAGTCGCAAACATACAATGATGCAATTCAAATTCTCAAAAATACATTCGAAAAACCACCAAATGAGATAATTGCTAGACATTTACTTTCGATTCGAGGTCAACAACCGAATGAGTCTATTGATCGATACATGGATTCCCTCAAACTAATGAGTAGGGATTGTCAATTCAGAGCGGTGACGGCCGAAATATACAGAGATGAGTGCGTTCGCGATTCATTCATTCGTGGATTACTCAATCAAACCATCCGCCAAAGATTGCTAGAGAACAGAACATTAACGCTAGAGGAGGCACACTCGCAAGCACGTTCCCTGGAACTTGCGGGTATCTATTCTCTGCAATACAATGAGCCCTTCCCAAAAGTGAACGCTATCTCGACTCCAACTCAAGCTGTTGATGTCTTTGCTTCTAAGGCTACAGCTATTGATGAAATGTCTCACGTGAATGCAGTTAAGGCTACAGCATTATGCTATTTCTGTGGTAAAGCGAGACACCCTCGCTCATCATGTCCTGCTTTAAAAGACAAATGCCATAACTGCGACAAAGTAGGCCACTGGATGAGCGTCTGTCGCTCACAGCACACCTCAAAATCACTAGGAAGTAGTAAGACCTCTACAACGACAGCTACAGTCACACTCCCAATCTGTTCATCGGGAGTTTCTAAAGTCAAAACAGATGTGCTAATTGATGGTCACAAGATCAGTGGCATGATCGATTCAGGGAGCGATATCAGCATCATAAACGAGGAAATAGCCAAAAACTTGAACTTGAAAATTCATCCAACTTTTGACAAGGTAGGATTGGCGTCTAAAAACCACCATGCAGACATTCTAGGGACTTGTAGGGCTGATATCACTATGCTTGGGCACTCCTATCCTCAAGTCGAGCTATCCGTTATGCCTGACCTCTGCTTTCAACTGATCGTTGGCCGGAATTTACTGCAACAGCATTCTACAGTCCTGTTTAACTTTGGTGGCCCAAAGGATCCACTGCAGGTCTGCGTAGCAGTTGCTGAGGTAGCACCAGCTCAGCTTTTCTCGAATCTCACAAGTGATTGTCGACCTATTGCAGTCAAGTCTCGTGTCCATTCAAAAGAGGATGCTAGATTCATTGAGGTCGAAATTCAGAAATTAATCGAAGATGGAATTATTGAAAATAGCATATCTCCTTGGCGAGCCCAAGTTTTGGTAGCTGGGGGTGGGAACCATAAGCGAAGGATGTGTATAGACTATTCACGCACAATCAACCGTTTTACGCAACTCGACGCCTACCCACTTCCAAAAATTAGTGATATAGTAAACAAGATAGCCGGCTATACCGTATTCAGTGCTATTGACCTTCGAAGGTCTTACCACCAAGTACCCATCCCTGAGCAGGATCGGCCATATACAGCTTTTGAAGCTTGTGGGAAACTTTTCCAATTCACTCGCATACCTTTTGGAGTTACAAATGGTGTGGCGGGATTCCAAAGAGTCATTGATGGGATTATAAAAGAAGAGAATTTGAAGGATACATTCGCGTACCTAGATGACCTGACCATCTGTGGGAGGAATCAGAAAGAACACGATTTTAACCTGAAACGATTCATGGAAGCAGCTTCGAAGTATAATCTCACCATAAATAACGAGAAAAGTTCTTTCTCCATTCGTGCCATAAACATTCTCGGGCATGCTATCTGTAACCACACAATCCGTCCTGATCCAAATCGACTCAAACCTTTTCTCGACTACCCTCCACCAAAAGACCAAGCATCTCTGAAGAGAGCCCTGGGAATGTTTTCCCACTATTCTAAATTCATCCCAAAATTTTCTGAGCAAATTAGGCCTCTTGTCAGCAGCTCATTCCCACTCTCGGATGATGGGTTAAAGGCTTTCGCAGATCTCAAGAAGGCTGTGGCGAACTCTTCTCTTACTCACATTGACATTGAGAATGATGTTCCATTTCGGGTCGAAACTGACGCCTCTGATACTACGATCGCAGCCACGCTCACACAATCCGAAAGGCCAGTTGCTTTCTTCTCAAGGACTCTATCTCACTCTGAAAGACGCCACTCATCAATTGAGAAAGAAGCTTATGCCATCGTCGAGGCCATTCGTTACTGGAGACACTTTTTATTGGGGCGACATTTTACTCTTCTTACTGACCAGCGTTCAGTATCGTTCATGTTCGACTTGAAACATTCGGGAAAAATCAAGAACGAGAAGATCGTAAGGTGGCGTATGGAACTATCATGTTACTCATATGATATACGAGTAATATACCGACCTGGAGCTCAGAACCATGCAGCTGACGCCCTCTCAAGAGTATGCCACATTTCACATGATCTCTCTCATCTTTCCACTCTCCATCGTTCACTCAGCCATCCAGGAGTTACTCGTATGAACCATTGGGTTCGAAGCAAGAACTTGCCATATTCATTGGAAGACATTCGCAGTATAACCTCATCATGTAGAATTTGCTCTGAAGTGAAACCCCAATTTTTTAAGCATAAAGGGACGCTCATAAAAGCAACTGCACCATTTGAAAGGCTCAATATGGACTTCAAAGGACCTCTACCCTCAAGATCTGGAAATCGCTTCCTCCTAACAATCATCGACGAGTATTCAAGATTTCCATTCGCATTTGCTTGCCGTGATGTTAGTTCCGAAACTGTTAAGAAGTGCCTACAACAACTCTTCTCTATATTTGGGGCACCGGCATACGTCCACACTGACCGCGGCTCATCTTTCATGCCGCAAGATTTAAAGACATTCTTGGCAGAATATGGAACTGCCACCAGTCGAACTACTCCATATAACCCCCAGGGCAATGGTCAGATCGAAAGGCTGAACGGTACACTATGGAAAACGATCGAACTTGCCACCAGGGAGAATGACTTACCCATTCATCAGTGGGAAATGGTCCTTCAGGACGCGTTACATGCCATTCGATCCATGCTCTGTACTACCACCAACTGCACTCCTCACGAACGGATGTTCAATTACCCTCGACGCTCTCGAAATGGTAGCTCCACACCTACATGGCTTATGACTTCTGGTCAGGTCCTACTAAGGAAGTTCGACCGCCGTTCAAAATTCGACCCACTTGTTGAAGAGGTCACACTTCTAGATGGAGGTCACGACTATGCTCGAATTCGGTACCCAAGTGGTAGAGAGACTACTGTTTCGACGAGACATCTCGCGCCTCTTGGAGACGTGGGAAGTACGACTGGAGATCCTGCCATCGAGGATAGCAGCCCTTACACCGAAGAAGGAGACGCCAACATTTTAAATGGAAATTCCACAAGTACAATACCGACTCCATCAACACCAACACCCCTTCAACCCCTTACCTCACCCACACCCACCCACCCAGAACCTAATCCAGACAATGCAGAACCAGGCACACCAGCTCCGATCCGAAGAAGTACCCGAACTCGGAAACCCCCTGGATACCTGGCTGACTATGTCTCATTTTAAGGTCAGGGGTGAATGTAGTATTATTTTGACTTCTTGTTGTTTGGTAACCTGGAACCCCGTTTAGAATTTCCCAATTTCATTCAGTTTGATTCCGTTGAATAAAGCCTAGTTTTCTGGCAAACATTCTTAACGTTTTATACTACATCCTTAGATTAGCAGAAATGTTGGGAAAGTTGGTTTGGGGTCATTAATTTGTTTTTATCAAAGATAAGCGAGTTTACAGTTTTTGAAGCTTGGCGTTCTAGTTTTACTGTAGTCGAATTTTCGCGATAAGTAACAGTTTTTCTTATGTTTATGTAAATTGTTGAACATGACGACGTACTGGGGCAATATCGCCACACCAAATTCAAGCTAATTCCGCCATGGCGGTATTGCCCCAGTGCTCCATTCCTCAGTCTTGTTGGATTTTTTAAAAGTTTTTTGTTGTAATAATCATCTATTTCTATTGATATTCTGAGTAATTAAAATATAAATTAATATATAAAAGACGAAATATATTGTGATAGCTTATCTCAATAAGCACCTCTATATTTACCTTATCATGATTTATTAGATATTTACCTACCTATCTACTCAATAATGGTGCACTGTAGATTTCAATAATTCAGGAAGAGTTATTGAAATTCAATAAAACGTTATTCCGATGTTCTGATGAGACTGTTCATTTCCACCTTGTTTTAATATGGCGATATTACCCTACCGCCATTTACAAGGGTTTCGTAAATTGTTGTTTACTAATATAAAATTGCTAAACAACCAGCCAAAACGCTATAATTCACCGCTTGAGTTGTTTTTTTATAATTTGCTTCGAAAACTGAAGCCCCTAAGTGCAAACCCGGGCTGTGATTGACAAATATGCTTAAGGTGGCGATATTACCCCATTTTCCCCTAAGTCCCCAAAACTCAACTCGTCAAAAACATAACAACAAGGTTTTCCTCGTTTCTAACAACAAAAACTCATTCTTCAGTTTCGTAGTAATAATCCAATGGCCACGACCATAACAGTATGTTCTTTAATAACCGCTTTAAGATGATTATGACGTTGCTAGGTAGCAACACAGCCTGCTTCTTTATTGAATAAACTAGCAAGAACGATAGTTGTGGTGCAATTTCCGAGAACTATAAGACGATGAGATCTCGGAAACGTCAATCGGAGTGTAAACAAGGAAATGTGAGCTCCGAGTAGAGAAACTCATGGCGAGACGCCGAATGCCTTCGACCCATCGACCTGGGTGGATAAGAAAGTGAGTATTTACAAAGTAGATATTTATTGAATAAACTAGCCAGGTACGCGTGCGATGTCGGAGGTCATGTGAGTGGGCCCATTAGAAAGTACTAAAGTAGTGGTTCAATACGGCGGAGGAGCTAACTTGGAGTTATAATATAACGTAGTTATTAAACAACTGCAGTATTTTGACTGTACCAAGGTCGCATAATCACTGAGCAGGCCAAATCTTTTATAAAAACGAAAGCTGATCCCGACCCTCATGTCAAGCATAATTCCTAAGGAGGGCTACATGCAAATTACAGCTTCAGACGATAAATAGCATAGGAATCAGGTTTAGGAGCCACTCAGCTGATCCCTACCCCATTCTGTGTCAAGCATAAGTCCTACGGAGGCTACATGTCAAATGCCAGCTTCATACGGTAATTAGCATACAAATTAGCTTAAGGAGCTACTCAGCTGATCCCTACCCTATTCTGTGTCAAGCATAAGTCCTACGGAGGCTGCATGCCGAATACCAGCTTCATAAGGCCGTATCACACTTGCATTCTTTTAGCTTTTTCCTCGCATTTTTAATGCTCGAACGTGAAGAAGGCAAAGTCCTTTTTTCCAAGGTCAGCTGTGAATGTTGAAGATGAATAAGTGCAAAAACAGCGCATTCTGGTGAAATGCAGTTTTATTAATTCTGTCAGGTTATGGCTCCTAGGGGTTTTCCATTGAATTGTTATCTTTCCATTTAAAGTGATTTTTCACTACATTTTCTGAAATTTGACAAATTAAATGCGATTAAAAATGATTCTCCAACGAACTCATTCTTTCGTTTGGAAAGCTTGATTTTTGGCGCAAGAACGGGATTTTTATCTCAATCCTAAGGAGAATTATCTGGAAGAACACACACACACATACACACACACGTATAATATATGAAAAACCCCAAACTTCAGGAATCGTTTCAGCATGCCTGAAAACGGATTTCAATTTCAATTTTCAAATTTTTCGAGCCAGTCCTACATAAATAGCTTCATTTTTTACGATAATTGCGAACGTCTTCGCATTTCTAATTGCGAGACCGTAGAGATATGATGCGTTGCTAGCGAACCTATTGATGAGCCAAACAAGCTCTAAATTCCATAACGATCGCTAGATTTTGGGACCGGAATACATAGAAATTGCCTTGTAAATATCAGCTGATATAATACCAGTCGTAGAATTATCAGGTGATATACCTAGTTCCAATGGTGTTTATTCTAATTTTGCAAAATCGAGTTTATTAATTATTGTCCATGCTAGTGAAGCATCGGTACCTAGATGCTTAGTTTCATTTCCTAAATTGCTCCTAAGTCTACCTAAAGGTAGCAGAAGCATTGTTTTCACTTTTGATGGAAAAGTTTTAGTCTCCAAAAACGCAAACAGTTGTTTTGTTGTTGTTTTTTACATTTGCAAAATTTTTTCTCCGAGTGACTCCGGAAAAGTGATGTTTTTCCAATTTTCCAATTTTCCCATCAGTGGGACCAACCTTCGGTTGCTAAAAAAAAAAAAAAAAAAGACCTAAAAGTGCTGAATCTGAATTCGTTGCCCGTTTATTTATTTATTTTTTTTCGATTGGACGATTTTTTAGATTTTTCAAGTTTTTATGGTTTTTTATTACAACTTTACGCTGTAATATCCTGGTCATCACGAACCTCGTCCAAAAAAAATTATAATGGGGCTAGATTTGTAGGAAATTTCATGTTGAATCCAAATAGTACCATTTTTTAGGAAAGTTGGCCGCTTATTTAATTAACCTAGCTTACTAAAAATTGATTTTCCGGAAGATGAAAGCAGCTCGAAAATCATACTCAACGGGGATCGACAACTCGAAAATAGCTCGAAATTCGGGTATATTTTTTTGTCATTCCGCCATATTGGTTCCGCTAACTTAAGTGAGTTCCTTTTTTTCTTTTCCATTGATCCAAACCCCCCAATAACATTAAAATTAGACTTTTTTTTCATATTTTTCACTTATATTTTTCGTTTTTGTTTACTTCAATTTACCTGCAAAAAAATATCGAGGGCAACCATTCGAAAGTTTAGACTCTCTTGAGTCGAATGAGACCAACCGAAACGTAACGATTTTTTAGCGCTTGACAAATGGAAATGATTTTAGCAATGTGATGCTGTAAATGATTTTTTTGAATGGGCAGAAGAAACCAAATTGCAAGATTCACCAAGTCTTTAACATAATACCAATGTTATGAATAAATTGAGGAACCGCTTTTCCACTTTTGTCAAGCGTTAAAAGATCGCAACGTCGCTAATTACAACTTTTAAGAGTTGGTCTCATTCGACGCTTGAGAGTCTAAACTTTTGAATGGTTCCCCTCGATAATTTTTGGCAGATCCATTGAGTCAACAAAAACGAAAATTTAAGTAAAAAATAAGCAAAAAACTCTATTTTCACAGTTTTTTAGTAGGTTTTTGGGGATTTGGAGGGTTTGGATCAATGTGGGGAAGAAATCGAATGGGGTCATATTTGGATTCAGCATGAAATCTTGCCCCATCATAATTTTTTTTTTTTTTTTTTTTTTTTTTTTTGACGAAGTTCGTAATGACCATGAAAATACACCGTAAAATTGTAATAAAAACCACAAAAACGTCGAAAAAATCGTCCATGACGGATTCGGATTCAGCACCCTCGAAAACCCCCACCCATGATAAAATGAGGCTGGCAACTTTCAGGTAACTTTTTTTATAGGGCAGTGACATCTTTCTTTGCTTTAGATAATTACAGATCCTTCCCATGCCTTCTCTGCCACTATAACAGAATTTCTCTTTCAAAATCGGTGACTTTGTAAGCTGCATCCTCTGTATGAAGGTTCGAATCATAGTTAGGTAACGCCTTTCAAAAGTGTTTTTCAACTTTAAAAAATCGTCTTATTATTGTGTTTGCCCAATAAGAAGTGGTCAACGCCGCGGTAGAAGTTTCAATGTTGTGGACTGAATTGGATATTCGATTAGCGCCAATTTTGACTCTGCAATTGTTAAGGGGAGACGCAAGTTGTGAACCAGAGCTACCACCTGCGTGGAGAACGCTCAGCTCATCGCTAAAAATAATTGCTTCCTCCGTTGGACCTCCGTGGAACTAACTCGAGACAACCGGCCAGGCAAGACTTTTGATAATAGCGGGAACTGAGTGGCTTCCAGTGGATTTATTGGGCTGTAACTTACCTTAAAGGGACCCACTGAGATCCGTTCAGGCGATGTTTAATGTGAACCTGTGTAACAGGAAGGCAAGAGGAATAATCCATAATTTACAATCATCAGGACAAAACATAGATATATTTAATAAGGTAGTATAATCCCTAAATATAAGGGATTCAGGCGCAACGTTACAAAACGACAAATCAAATTAGAATTTACTTCCACACATATTCGGCTTAGTGAAGTGTACGCACAATAGAAAGATTCACTACCTCTCTAAAAGATAAATTCCTAATAAATAAAATAAGCCACCATGTTGGATCAGTGTAATGGAAAAGAAGTTTCATCGTTGCCAGAATATCAGCAATTTATTTGAAAATTTTTGAGGTCTTCGAAAGCCATGGGCAGGTTGGGCAATGGGAATTTTGAGTTAACTCGAACTAGTTTTGATTTCATACTTTATAATCATTCTGTGTCCTTGATTTCTTCCAACCGTATAAGATTTAATTAACATCAGTGGGTATACCTGTCTAGCATCATTGGAATAAAAATGTGGGTTGATCAGTAAGTATTAACACTTGATTTATAACGACAAAACTCAGTATTTTCTAAACTCGATTTTTCAGATACCACTGCAAAACTGGTCGCCTACAAATGGTCTGTAAATTGTGGTCGATAATCCATGATTTCCCATAGGCAGGGAAGCTAGGTATGTGCTCGGGCAAAAAGTTGAACAAAATTGTGTCCCCTACTATCAAAATTTCCACTTGCATTTCAGAGCTTGCTGACTGTCTGCTTACTTTGTCTTTCAGTACTTTCATGGCCATGTTTGATTAGCAGATAAGGATTATCTTACATTCTATGACGAGGTGGAGTAAATTCTTATAGCGACGGTGTTACACGGGTGCAACATGAAGAAAGACCATGCAACAGAACGTTTCAGAGCAAAAGAATTCGATATGACGTCACGAATTCGTGTTAGATAATTTATAGAAACCAAGTTAACAACTGGGTTTAGTCAACAACCAAGTTACATCTACTCAAATTCTGAAAGTGAACTGGAAAAAAATTTCCCCACTCAGCTGACCAACTTGGAGCACGTATCAGTGTTTTCCCCCCTTCTTTTTTTCTAGATGTTTTAGATAGGCATCCTATCAAATTTCAGCTTCCTAAAGTGAACATGAGATAATTTAGCTCAATCAGCTGATCTGAAAGAAGCACGTCATTTACTTTGTCTCTTATGACGTCTGGAAGAGGCTCTTTATAATATTCATCCCTAGGATAAAATAATAGAATTCCCCCAGTTACGCCATACTTCCCCATGTGTCAAACCAAAGTCATGGAAATGTCAGTATAATTATTGCCTCCACTTTCTACCCTAATATGATAGCGAAAAAAGGACCTAGAGAAAAATGAGAGAGGCAACACCAGGGTTAAAAAAACACCTTGCGCCTAAAAACTGATGAGCGTTAAATACCTACGTTATTCACTTCGATTTCAAATTTTAGCTTGATAGGTTGAGTAGCAAAGAACTTAGTCCCATAGATCACAAGACAACGGTAACACTAGTGTGACGTGGTGAAATGCACGTCAATCCGTTTCTTTAATTTTCAAAACCTGTTTGAAATACCTAACCTTTTTGCTTTGCTTGTCCACTACATAATCATGATTCAGTGGGGATCCGTTCCTCAGGGCAGCAGCTCATCAACACCAACAAACCCCCAACGCAACACTAGCTTCTTGTGTATATCATTGTTTGTAGTTGTGTATTTTGTGTAGTTGTTAGATGAACATTTTCGGCAGGAAGATCTCCGTAAAAACGTATTCTATGTTAAGATTCGACCAACTTCTGGTCTGTTGCTCATTCTGTGAGCCATTTGCTTAAACAAGTTGGCCTAAAACAAGCAATTGCAAGAATAATTCTCTCCATTTCAAACATCAGCTAGAAAAAGGCAAGTACCTATTACCTTTTAATGTTCTTGGGAGAGAGCTGTGAAAAGCTTTTTTTACAATCATCCATAATGAAGGTACACAAACACTTTTAGATATTCTCAGTTATTACACCAATCAAAGGCACTAAGCTTCCAGAAAAATTTTGGCCATCATGAGCAAGCTCACTTTATGAACCAGAAAAGGTTTCAGAGACTGGCTTTTCTTGTTCATTTTAATTGCTCGTCGGATAATGGCTAAATCTGTAAGCGTTATGTTTTTGAGTTTCGTAATCAACTGTGATACTCTAAAAGGTGTTTTGTATGATGCAACCATCATAATAAGCTCTTACGACTGATATTAACCACATGACCTGAAGACACAACCTGTAGGATTAATAGTGCTTAGTGATTTCGTAAAGGGTTAGCATAAAAATGGCTTGGTGCAAAGCATATTGGGTAAGGAGCTCTTGTTAAAGCCGGTCATTCTCTGGTCGTGGGTAGATGCAGTAGCTCCCTGAAGGCAGTTCCTTCACCCCACTTCAGAGCCCGAACGGTGGCTGATCTCTCGTACCACAGACTGCAATTGTTCGACTGACTCAACAACTATTTTCCCTCCTCTGTTATTAGGTTCCTATCATAATCGCGTAAATGCGTAGGCAAGCGACTCTGTTGCTAGTTGGAGAATACCCATACGAACGTGGGGTGAAACCGCTTGTCCCAGGTGAAGCTATCAATCGTGATGAGGCTTCGTATCCAATTTACTCCCCACAATATTCATCTCCGATTTAGCCTGCATAAAAAATGATTAGGCATTTGCAGATTTCCCTATCGTTATGTGAATATATTCTTAGAATTGTGAGCCATCATCCTTCTCATCAACACAGCAATTACATTGCGATTATCAACGCAATTACTGCTGACAGACTCCTGCACAGTACCTGCAGGGTCAATCGGAAAGAAGAGAGCCCAAATGAAAAGTTCCAGAAATTTAACATAAACTAATAGCCAACTACGATTATTATTTATTCGATTTTAAAACCATCAAGTGCAAAACCGAAAACTCTTCGGTTTGTCATAAATGTTTGTAAATATTGGCGTTATTTTATTAGTATTTCCCTACTTTTGGAAGGTTTTGGTGATTTCGATAAATTATCTAGACGTTCGGGCAAATACGGAATGACTGAGAATAGAATGGTAATGAATGTAGATTATAGAGGTCATGAAATGACAATGTTGTAAATCAAGAAATTTGATAAATTGCTCTGAACAGGTTATGATATGATCAAAATTAGATTCACTTCACTTTTTTGGTAAGTAGTTTCGTGGATTTATTTGTTTTGTTGGCTATCACATTTTCGTTGAAATTAAAGCTATTGCAATGAGGCATACTATATATATTAAATTAAAATTCCGTTCTTTTGCCAAAAAATCAAGCATTAAAAAGAAGAAAGAAAAAAAAAATCGAGTTCGTTGGGCAGCATTTTTTGAGCACACTAAATTGGTCACATTTCAAAAAAATGTTCTGAAAAAATCGCAAAAAAAATAGCAGAAAACGAATAATAATAATTTAATTGACATTTTTGAGCAGAAAATTACTCAAAAGAAGTTGATCAACTATGAACTAGAACATTAAAAAATGTATGCACAATATTGTGCTGACAATGTACTTAAATTTCATTACATGCTGAAAAATCGATAAAAACTGCAAAAAATCTTGAAAACAAAATCTTTGTTTGAATAGTAGATTATTATCTAAAAAGAGCTTTGAGCTCGTATTGTTCTGATTCCAATAAAATTGAGCATATATATTATACAATAACACTAGTTTACAAAATTTAGGGGTGGTCTTGCATCCGACCAGAGCTTGTCGGTTTCTTACGTTATTTAAAGTATCTACTTAATCCGAATCCAAGATCCGTTGTTTTCGTTTCTAGCTCTTTTTTCCATATGCTTATTTTCACTTTTTTTGTGCACCAACTTTTCAGGATTTTTCATTGAACACGCTTCCAGATTAAGTAAATGTCTTCCGAAATAGCCTAACTTGAGTTAAATTTTCCGCTGATTCCGAATACCACCTCAAATTTTCTTTTGCATCACTTCCAACCCCCCGTTTCCACAAAAAACTAGTGAGAAGTGTGGGAAAATCCTAGTTTTTTGTCATTTTTTCTGCACAAACATGATGTTCTGGTATTTGAAAAGTAAATGTGAATAATTTAATACATCGAAACCTCTACAGGGTGATGGTAATGTTTTTTGTTGGGTCTCACGGTCTCAGGAATCCAATACTCATGACGTAACTTTGCATTGTCTAAGTTGTATTGGTTCATGGATAAAGTACGTTAGACTGATTGTAGCTACTTACTAAAGTAAATTGTTTGACCCATTGCATTAGCATCGTTTTCATAAGATGTTCGTTGAAACGAAGAATGTTGGTCGAATGTGTATGATAGGGAAGGAATGGATGAAACCTCTGTGGGAATCCTCCCATGTCCCAAATACTTAACCAAAAGAAGGAGATTCAGTTAGCGGGTGAGTTGCAGCAAAAATATTTCCAACGGACGTAAACACAAAAGATGACCCGTGAAAAACCTGGAAGTTTCGTGAAGGAATCAGGTGGAACGGTGTAAACACATGGCGGTCACACGTTCACGGTCCAGGTGCTGGGAATGACGAATGTCGCTCGGAGATGTTTTCCCGAAACACGTCCGAGCTCTGAGGACCTTGAAAGGGCGGGTATACATTATTATTAACCAGACGTGTGCTTCGGAGAGCGACAGAAGCGTGAACACGAACGACGCGACGATACGTGCAAACACGTCAGGGGGCGTCCGTTCCCAATCCTGCTAATCCAACGGTTAAAGATGGTCCGAGGCGTCGCACAGTGGTACAGAAACCCAACCAAGCTAGACAAAATTAAATTTCCTCGTCGCAAAAGAAAGAACACTGGTTCTGGGGGTTTTCGAAGGTGCTGAATTCGATTGTGAAACTCGTTTTCCAGGATCAGCTATAGTTTTATAAGTATAACTACACGTCAGAATTGTGGAAAAAAATTTCAATCCTCAACTTTTTAATTGAAATAAAAAACAAAGAAGTTACTCATGAAGGATAATAATTAACACCGAACAAATCTATGCCTCATGATGGGTCACAAATGAACAATTTGAAGAGAAAAAAAACTTGTTTTTTGCCCTTTTTTCAGAATAAGGCCGTTTTCTTTTAAATTCTAAACTACGTCAGGCGGAAATTAGGACAAACACTAGTGTATACAAAATTCAAATGTGTGAAATGAGACCTAGCACAGCTCTGTACGAACTTAATCACTCGCGACGAAATTGTGGAAACCCATTTCAAAACAGAAGTTAGTGAACAACGTTGTCTGTTATTGTTTGTTACTGATGATAGCCTTACCGTCGAAATCGATTTAACATTGTAACTCTTTATTTTTCGTGGAAATAGACAACGTTTTTCACTAACTTCCGTTCAGCTCTGTACATTGTTTTGTATGTATTGAAAAGCACACATCTGACTCTTTTGCGAAGATAAGTTGTAAACAAAATTAAAAATCGTGTTTTCTTCTCCTACTCAAAAACATACAACCTTAACAAAGGCAAAAAGAAACGATTTTAATCTGATTCTTTTTGCAGGCATCTACGTACTAGATCCTGGTTCCAGATCTGAGTTACTCAGAGTTACTAGGACTTTATAGTAATAAACATCCAAAAATTTACTTATTTTCATGCTTAAAGTAATACCCATCTACCTAATCAATAATTTTTTGCTTACCTCTATTTATATAGATCATTTTGGAAGATTTCTCATGTCCCAAGCCAGACTGAATAACAAGTGCATTCGTTGACGTGATGAAGCGAAGTTGTAACAAGTTGTTATTAATCGTAGTTTTTCAGCATTCCTCAGCATACAATGACACGCCAGGTCGTAAAAAATTTATAATGACCTTTCGGACCACTAGTCGAAACCTGTCAGAATGCATGTCGAGACCTGCTGGGACCATACCTTTCAACTCGGAAATTGAATTTTGTCTACCTAGATTGGTTTTTGAACATGGCGCGGGGTGTGCCTCAGAGATACTCGAGTTGGGTATCTCGGCGTGAGTGCTCCGTGGTGTCACCACTCGCGTCCTTAGGTGCACTTACCTCAAATGGTGGTCATTCTATAGGGGCACTTCCTTTCATCCCTGTCTCCCTCCTCCACCTCCTGTAACTTCCTTCATCCCCAGTGCCGGCGTCGGGAAAACCTGGGCGTCCACCCCACTTTTTTTAATTTATTTGATCATTTTTGTAATAGAGATAAGTACTCCATTCTTTTGACGAAAAATCAAGCATTCCTAATGAAAGGATGAGTACGATGACCAGCTTTTTTAGCACAATAAATTGGACACATTTCAAAACAATTACTTCAAAAACACATTAATAATGACCAAAAATGGCTTACGATCGTCAAATATATATATATATATATATATATATATATATATATATATATATAGGTATATTAGCACAATTTTAGTCCTAAGACGTTTATCAATAATGAACTAGAACTTTACAAGAATATAACAAAATTATGCTGAAAAATTTACTTAAATTTCATTAATATTTACTGAAAAATCGATAAAAACTTGAAAAACTGAATACCCAGAATTTTATTTTGAATCACAGAATGTTATTTAGAACGAGTTTTTCGTTTGGCTTAAAAATAATGTGAATATAAGAACATATTATTAGCATTATAAGAATGTAATGAACATCAGGAGTTGATTGGCAGGTATGATTATAAAAAATTCGTATCCATCAATTTCAGTACTTATCATTTGAAATTCTCATTTTGATGCAAAGTTTCACTCTCATACTATGCGACATATTGTAGTTTTTCAAAACTGGCGAAAATAATCCTCTGATCCTTAAAATTTCTAAAGTTCCTACTGATCCAATGACTGTCAATGTATTTCGGGTCATTACACAACCATACAGACTTGAAACCGAAATTTATCAGTGTAACAGCTCCTGTCGTAGGAACTGTTACTCGGAACGTTCTCAAAAGAACCAACTCGAGTTGTAAACTCTCCCACTCATTCCAGATCGTGCTTCCTTCAAGGTAAGAACTAAGAACTCCCCCCCACTCACTCACTCTCTCTCTCTCTCTCTCTCTCTCTCTCTCTCTCTCTCTTCCCTTAATGATCTCTTCCTTGGAGCGCCATTCAAAGAAGTTGGTATTAAAATATTGCAAGTGATTAATTTCGTATTCCATTTAATATTCCTTTATAACCTCAATAAATATGAGCAAGGGGATATTTTTATTTCGGAGAACAAACATTTTGTCGACTTCTTACAGGAACACATTGCTTCCTTACGTTCGGTAGTGAGAAAGCAAAATCCAATGAAACACTCGGCGCTGCGCGCCTCGCAAGTGGCGCGCCTTCGCCCCTTGACCCTGCTGGGTGGACCCCAAACCCTTTCTTGCTTTCACCTTGAGCCTCGGCTAAACATTGGAGGAACGTGGAACACGCTCCATTTCAAAATTTAGCTTCATAGATTTTATAGCTAAGAACTTTAGTTTCGTTTTATCATGACTTTTTTTTTTTTTTCTTTTTTTTACTTGTTAGGCCCCGAGATGAGCGTGTTCCACGCTAAAATGATGAAAAATTGGAGCCTCAAGATGGTGGGTAAGATTTCACAACGTGAATAGATAAATTCGGATCCTAAATTGATCAACAAAAAAAATGTTTGAAACGTTTTCATGGAATGCGAGTGGAAAAACTGAGATTGAGATAAGATTGTTCTAACAAGAGCCACGAAATTGTAACGTCCGCCTTCGCCATTTTTTGTGCGATTTTAGTGTGTGTGGAGAAAGAAGTGAAGAGCTGCAGAAGAAGGTAATAGGTTTTCGGGTGGAAGCAGCGATAATGATAGGGTTAGGGTCTTCTCTTCCAACTTGAAATTTACAGCACAAAAAATAAAAAGAAAGGCAACGTTCCTTGAATCCAGCCAAGCCAAGCCAAGGAACCTCAGGCGGACTACAAATCCAAGATTCTTTGCCTTAGAAGGTTTTCTTCAATAACACTAGTTTAATTTAATACTGTATTAGGGAGTCCCTCTGAAGCTGGGCTTCGTCAACGAGGGAAGACCTATATGGGAATCGATCCATGGGGATGGACGACAACCCAAACATAAAAATAAAAAATAATCGAATCTCAATCCTTTTCAGATTCCATGACCGAATCCGTGGAAAACCCATAGGTTTATGTCTTTGAGTGTGTATGCGCCAGTTTTTTTCCCCCTTAATAGGGATTTTTCTGTCATCCTACCCTCCCGCCTAGTCCTTCAGCTTCCTTGATCCCAAAGGCCGGCCGGCGCAAAGTGATCAAAAAATAGGAAATTCTGACAAAAGTTTGTTTTCTATCTGTTCGTACAGGAAATTTCACGCTAATTCCGAGTATACCCCATGTTCCTATACCAAATATTCGAATTTCTCTTTTATATTTTTGCAAAAAATGCTTTAAAAACACGTTTTTTAAAAATATTTTGATATCTAATGCCCTAAGATATGGCTTGAAGAAAAAAATGTCTAACAGTAAACCTAAATAAAATAAAATTTTGCGTCGAATGGAACCATTTCCAGCTCTGTAGGTGCGTAACTAAGTAAGTATAGCATACGGAGTTAAACTTCATTAAACTGTATTTTCACCTGAATAAATTTAAAAATGAATTTAAATAGCTTGTCTTATAGGAAATTTTACACTCATCAAGAATATACCACATCTTAAGGGCATCAAAATGCATCTGAACCACTTTTTCTGCAAAAAAAAAAAAAAAAAAAAAAAAAACGATTTTGTCGACGCTGTCTAGGTCGCATTTTCAACCGATTTTCGAGATTCAATCTTTGTTTGATCCTGATTTTAGTCTAGATGTGCAACCAACCTAAGAAATTTTGAATTTCGTGACAAGGTGATTATTTTTTTTTTTTTCTCTTCAGATTTTGTCAGCGCCCAGGCTACAAATTACAACTAATTTTCATGGTTCCTAGTTTGTTTAATCCCGATTTCGGTCTACTTGTGTAACAAATTTTGGGAATTTGGGATCTGGGAAATTTCCGTTTCTTTTAAACGCTGTCCAAGCTACAATTTTCGTATATATATATATATATATATATATATATATATATATATATATATATATATATATATCATTTTTTCTAATTGATAATTCGGTCTAGTTTGAGAACATACCTATGTCAGGGTTTTAAAATTTCATCCTCAAGGGGGTGAGTGAAAGGTAAATGTGATAAACTGTGATGTTTCCACTATTCGCATTCGATTTCCGTAACTGTTTTATTTCTATAGCTTTTTTATGTTGTCTATTTAATTTTTAAGGCAGATTTTTGAGGGTGAGTGATTGAGTGGAAAACGAATTAGGCGATTCTCAACCGATTTTTCAATTTTTTTTTTTTTTTTTTTTTTTTACGGATTCCACTATTTTGCTCGAAGAATCAGACTTCTTTTTTGTCATTCTCTTTTAAGAGTGATATTTTCAAGGTTTGTTAAAGCAGTCATTCTCATGGTAATAATGAAGGGTATATCTAGTTAAATCACGACCTATTAGCTATCCTCCCCAAAATCATGTACGACCCAAACGTAGGGACGTCCCTATAATGCATACATTACTCACCAATATGTTTATCACAATATTAACAATCACAGCTGTGGAAATGGAAATTTTCCCTCCTGGGAAAACATAAGTCATCATTCATTAGCACGTCTTGGGGACACAATGTGAAGTGTGTAATTAATCATCACTAAGAAAATTTTATCTTCAAGTATCCATTTGGGGGGGGGGGGGGTTCATTGTAATTACTTTTTTTTTCAGATATCAGTTGATCCGTATTTAATGGTTATTGATTGCATAAAAATTTCAATGAGCATGTTTATGTGGTCTTACAGTGTAATTCATGAATGTTTACCGCACTACGGAAAGACTACTGCTGAGAAATCCCCATCTTCCCCGGATGTTTCAACCAGGGGTATCATCAGGCAATTACTCAATAATGCCATGTTTTCGTTTCCCCATATAAACTAAGAAATGTAGACAGATGTTTAAAGAGAATAACAATAGAATAAAAGGCTTGGGGTCACTAAACTTGTATGGGAAGAGATGGTGAAAGGAGTGCGAGTATGCGAGCTTGATAAACCTTCGAGACTAAAGAAACTGCAGTTGAGTTTATCAGATGGTTCGTGGCTGCTATTATAATTTCCAGCATGAGGCTCGCTAGAGATGTTCTTTCTATTATGATTAGTGGGTACCTTGAATCCGTGCGTATTCGCTCTTCAGGTAAATCACACGTTCAAAGGACCAAAGCGCAGTTGCGCAAGACGACGTATCTGATTCATTTTCACTCCACCTCCGGCGAGAACGACGCCCATAATCTTCAGTGGTTCGCTCACAGACTTGAGGCTACGGATGGACTCCGTTGCAAGGAAAGATTTCATATCAAACACGAAAGGTGATCTTAGCCCTAGAGATGAAATGATTGCTTATTGGTCAACAATACTAAGGGATAAGATGTGTTGCATAGATGGAATAGAAAGTGCTGTATCATAAATCACTTATTTCGGATAGGGTACCTACCGACTGTGTGTCTGGTTTGATAGTAACTTATTAACTTCACAGTCCAAAATTCATTATGTACATCGTTCACAGAGCGCTTGTTAGTCATATGAAAAGAGTTCAAAATTATACTCGAACAAACAAAAAAAGCAAATTTTAACGAGGCTGGTGAAAAATGGGGCAGTGGATTGCGAAACTATGCTAAACAGCATTTATGTATAATATTATAAAACAATAATTTCAGTATAGAAAGTTTTTCTACTTATAGAAGATAGGGACATCAAATACCATTGTAGTTATAATATTTAAGCTATGTGTAGATTATGTAGATTATGACGCATATGCGATGTTATGTCAACGTGCTATGTTTGAAATTATGGGCAAATCGCCTAGACTTTAACCAACAGCACGGGCCAAGCCTACCATTGGAAAAGTAAGCTAGGTATTCTGAACGGTGATGTCTAACTACTGACTATAGACCTGATTTTAAATTAGAACACGACTACTCTTTCAGTTGATTTATTGTGCCCTGATCAATTTACAAAAAATCTAGATATAAGTTTACAATTCTAAACACTGATGATTTATACACAACGAACAAACTATATTTTCTTTTCCTTCTAACTTTTTCAATATTGTATTTACATCACGTGAGTCTATTGCTCTTGGTAACAAAATGTTAAAATCCCTTCACTAAACACGAAATTCGAAGTTGTTATAATTTTGTATCTTTTTTTCTTTCTTCCGAACACTAGGCGAGTAGCCTTGTTCTACTTTTGTACTATCATCATATGTATCTGTCTTTATTGAAATAAATAAAATCTATCTATTGAAATAAATCTAATCAAACACTAAATGCAAAGAAAACCAAAAACTTTGAATTCGGGTCGAAGAACATTGTGATTCATAGTTGCATCTTTGTGTTTAATTTAAATTAACTTAACTCATCAAGTTAAGTTAAATTAAGTTTTTTTTTGCCAATTTTAGTGTTTTTTCCAGCAAATTGTTTTAAACGCTATTTCAAAATCATTGTGCTTAAAAAATTGCTGTCCCACGAACTCATCCTTACGTTTAGAATGCTTGATTTTATGACACAGAAGCGAAATTTTTATCTCAGTTCTGAGGCGATTTATCGTCTGGAAAGGCACATCTTTTATACATTATTCGAAAAAACTGTAAAACTCCTGCAATGTTAAACTCTAAACCTATTTACATGAAGACATTAGGAAAAATAAATTATTTCAAAATGCCTGCAGCCATTTTTGTGTTATAAATAATTTTATGAGTGAATGAAGTGTTGCCTTGATTACCTGAGTTTGCTACGAAGAGTTTTCATCTTCTATTCCCCCTTGTTTCTGATAAATTTTGAACGACCACTTTGGGACTGCTAGCTAGCACTGACAAAAGTTTGGACGAGCTAGAAAAAGCTGAGTGAACTCTCCAGTTAACCTCTTTCCGATTTAAACTACTATCTTTCAAAACTCATTTTAATATCCATATTACTTATTGAAACCTTCGATGAAAACATCCCTGTTCAAGTCGACGTGGTTAGAAGAAGTAGAAAAAATTAAAAGACCAGAGAATTCAGAGAATTTTTGTTTTAGTTATTGATGAAGTGTATCTCTACTTTGACTCGGTCAGCATTTGTGAGCGTGCGTGCTTGTGGGTTCCCAGCTGCAGGCCGCAATTTTTACCTCACACACCGATAACAGTGTGTGAGGTAAAACATTTCTTGTTGGTATTCATGTTTCCGAAAATTATATTTATTTTATTGTTCATAAATTTTTAAAATCTGATATTGCAGAACCTTTTCGTGAATAAGAAATGAACTAGGAAACTTAGAAATGCTGGAAACTGAACACATGGAATAGGCGGGAAAATCCCTTTGGTGGTTTAGCGTTACTTGAGGATAAGTAGCGTCACTTTAAGATAAGACACTAATTCGACCCTCTCGACTTTATCAGGTTTCGGTGTGGCTCGCCCTAAATAATAAAATCCCCAAGCACCTTATCGTTTAGAAACTCTCTAATGACTAGAAAATGATGAAAAATTGCTTCGTTTTACATTGAAAGATTGTTGGCAGGCGAAAGTTTTTTGCCACTGATATGGATTGATAAAATGACTGAATCTCCACCAAAACTCGATGTCTTCGTTATTTTCTATTGTTTTCACAATTAAACTCGTTTAAATTTTGATAAAAGTGGGCATTACTCATGTTAATAATAATTATTTCTGACCTCCCCTCCCCCTCCCTTCAGGGTGCTAAAGAGAGTTTTTTCTTCAAAAACTTTTATTTTGTTTTTTCCGTCTCGAACACATTAGTTCGAACTTTGCGGTTCGCCGCAAACAAGAGCGTTGGGAATCATGGAACAAAATAATAAATACCTAAATAAGGTATGAGGTTATTCTGGACGACTGCCGATATTTTTCAAAGCTACAAATCCTATTTTAAACACCACCGAACGCTTCTAGAGATGTACACGATCGTATTTATGGTTTTTCGCTTTACTTGTTATTACCAGTTCCCCACGCGTTCCCTTTCCAACTTACCGTGGGGCTACTTAAGCTCCGCAGCTGATGGGATAAGTACTGTCATAATAAGCCTGTCCAGAGTTCATTACTACGCCTGACGGTAAAAATTGAGACGGGAGAGAGGATTTCCTCCGTTTTGCGGTTCGAAAAATTAAGATGGTTACGTTCCTAAGATTGAGCTATTTCTGAAAATTATCGTGACTTCTGTTCGTTTCTTTCGTTTGGCCGCGAGATCGAATTACGGTGTGTAACCTAATGAGAAAAACGTAACGGTTGAAGGGACGGAAACTTAACCGATGGGTAGCTTTTTCTTCTCTGAAGGAGGTAGGAGAAGGCAAGGAAAAAATATAAAAACGTCTAATACCTACTTATAACAGCAAAAACCATTTCTGGGAACAAGAGAAAATCATCACATAGTTGGTTCTTTTCTCGCCAAACTCATTATAGCTTTCCACTATATAGAAATAGATTATAGAAATTCCGTAACACTAGTACTCCGAAGACCTTATATTACGTTTTTCATGATTCACTTTGATTTCCATTCAAGAGTTTTATTATTATTACCAACTTGCAATGCGTATCTGTCTCGATCAGTCATCCTAACGCAGTTCACGTAAGTCAATCCTCAAAGGGCCCTTGATGTATAGTAACTTTCCGGTCAGCTGATCTGAGAGCTAAATTGCTTACTCAGCTCATCGGAAAACTTGATTTTTAACCTGCGCTCCCGGAAGGCTTCAATTCAGCAGCGTCGATAGTACATTGAAGAAATTATCGTCAAACCACACTTAGCTATTGGCAGCAGTTCCAAGTTTTATAATAACCATTGGTACTTATCCAGAGGTAACTTCCACATAATAACAGGTCGTTCTTCCGTTTGCTCTACCTGAGGGGACATTTTGCCAAAAAAAAATCGTTAAAATGAGTGCACACGGAAAGTTCTTTAAAATTAAATTATTACGATTTATTGGCATCAGCATTGCATGACGGCCATGCTGATATTAGGCACAAAATTCAGCTCAACTGTATGATTAAATATGGCTCCTATGTATAACTATGAAGCATTGTTGAATTTGTATTTTAATACAGCATAGATAGTTGTATATTAGTCGTAAATGTTGTCACTGCATGAATTACGGTTGAGAGACTGAACGATAAGAGATATCTACGTATAAGGTTGATAGAGCTTAAGTTTGTGAATCCATTTTAAAGATAGGAGGACTGCGTTGGAGGACTATCCAATAAAAATCATTGGAACCACGAGAAGTTTAGTTTTAAGAACATTTCAGTTCTAACAGAACTGTCGGATGTTAAATGTTTTTACGTATTTGTTTTCCCCGTCTATTATTCTGTTGGAGTGCCTTTCAAACGCGAGAGGTTCCTTCTTCCTTCAAGAGGTTCGAAGGCAAAGCTCAGATAACAACGTTGCAAGGAAATAAGGAAGAGCGACCAACGATTTAGTATACATTTTCGTTCACTACAATCGGAAAAAGTCCAGTCATGCAGCATGACCCCATGAGCGAATTTTTGAAGAAATCTTCGACATTTCAGTCGCCATTGATCGTGTTGAGAAATTTTAGTTTATGATTTTGATAGACAAACATGGAATCAAATTATTAACACATGCACAGAGTAAACTCATCAGTTGTGATTACTTTTTTTTTTTTTTTTTTTTTTTTTTTTTTTTTAAGCACCTACTACCTACGTTTTAAACAGCATGGTTCTAAAATTGGTTATACAGGGATACTTCCATAAGAGTAGTTCAATCTGAATTTGGACAATGTTTCATGCAAATATTACCGATTTTTACAACTAGCGAACGGCATTATTTCGATTTTTGACCGATTTTTCAACTTTGAAATTTTTGAAAACTTGATACATATTCTTATAGGAAATTTTACGCTGATTCCGAATATACCACATGTTAGTATGCTGAAAAAATTATTTCGCACAACAAATCGCAAAAAACAGGCTATTTTGAAATTGTTGACTACATTTTTGAAAATTTCAACCCGAAGATGTTATCCGATCATGCTGGCCAACAAAGTCGTTTTGTGTCCTTAACATTTTAAAATTTGTTTGAAGTTTCTAGCACAATTCTACGGACAGTTATCGTCTGGAATGACACATACATACATACATACATACATATATACATACATATATACATATATACATACATACATACATACATAACAAAATGCGTTAAACTTCAGAATATGATTCAGAATAGCCTGAAACGGATTTCTGCATAACATTTTTTCAAAAATTCACATTCTACAAATTTTGAGGCGAGAGCAATAGCTTAATTTTCTTCAAAAATTCGCTAAAAAAATTGTCATGTCTCGAAACTGGGACCAAATGGGAACTTCAACAAACATTTCAAGACCAACCCGAGCAAAAGCCGTTGAAATTTACTGGGTCTAAGGCGGAAAAACCATAGCGAGGAACGAATTTTTTTTCGTCATTTTCCGCATATTTTCACTGATTTTTCCGGGAAGACAGCATCTTCCAGTGATTTCTACAGGTCCTGAAACGTTACTTTGTCGCTGACAAACGAAGTGCTCTCGATTAAATTTTAATGTGGGATAGAAGATTGGGCGCTCGTGCAAAAACGTGTATTAAAAGGTGCCCCTTCCCGCCCCTCCCGCCGTCAAGCCCATGGTTCGTGTGGGATCAGAAAATTTTAAAATCGCTGATGCCCTCTTTCGGAAAAATCCAAGAGTATCCCCCTACTCGTAGACTCCTGCCACTCAGCTGAATGACCCAGCGTAGCATGGACAGACAAACAAATGGAGTTTCATTCTTATAAAATAGTATTGATAGAGATAGAAAAAGAGATAGAGATAGAGATTATTGAAATTTGTTCTAAATACAAGGTGTGAGTGAAATGATCCATATGTTTCCAAAATGACCAAAACCTTGTAATCAGAGAAAAGATTTTCAAGACGTTTATGTCATTCTCATCAATATTGTATTTATAGAAAGATACACGATAAGATACTCAAAGATAAGATAAGCTGCGAAACCCAAGAATTTTCGTTTCTTCCTTCACTGGATATGATGGTTTTGAAAGTAGGAAATTGTATTCCCTCAATCCAGTGCGCTTCACGTACCACGGTGGTGTACAAATCAAAAGAGTAGTCTATTCTGTCGAAGATGGTGATGTCTCTCTTGCTTCCAATTAGTTTGTTTGGGTAAGTTTTGGATATCAAACCATAGAAGTACCCTCCGCAGTATAAAGCATTTCCAGCATCTCCGTCCGACGGGCCGCCATTATGGAAGTTTTGAGTACAAATTTTCCCGTAGTCGGCGAAATATTGATCGGTGAGTCTACATCTTTCGGAGGCGCCGATAAGATCGCATAGAAGAATTACACATTCAGTCGGTGGAATTAGAGTCACATATGTGAAGAGCAGCATCTCCGAGAAACTGTTACTCCTTCAAAAAATGCAATAAATTGTTACTCATTCAAAAATATAACCTTTTTGCGGAAGCATGTAAGAGCAATGTGTTTACAAGAGCAAGCAAGAAAGAGTTAATAAGTGCAGTTATAATCGTTCGTAAAAAAACAAGAAGTTGAACGGGAGCTTTACGTTTTGCACCTGAGAATAAAAGAGGGTACGTTTCACACCCAGGTTTCTCTCGCCCATTCAAAAGTGGAAGGTAGCATTCACACCCTTGTTGACATTCACATCAAAAGATAGGTGAAAATGTCCACTGTTAGTATTCACACCTTCTAACTACAAATTTTCCTTTCCACTTCACAGACTTAAGAATGTCTCCATAGATGATCCTTGGGAGGTGTGGTTAAAAATTTGTGGTTAGTCCTATTAGAAAATCAGCAGCCTCAAGGAATTTAAAAAAAACCAAATAGCTAAATACCTCAACTAGACTTCCACGTAATCACCTTCGAAGTGAGACAGTGAACCGTACAGTGTCGCAGTCAAATAATAAACCATTTTGACACTATTTTTGACTCGTGTTGTAATTTTGTAATGCAATAACGTAATGTGATGTATAGGTAATGTAAACAAGTGTGATTTTTGACATAAATATGCAATAGCATGCATACGCCATCTATCGGCTTCAGCAACGAATCAACCAGGGAGCTGCTCTCTTCAATCTTGTCCTGATGCTCAGGCCTCACGGTAAGATCCTTTTCTGATCAGTCTAATTACGGATGTACGATTTCATATAGCATTCTAGATCCCTATTTGATTATCCTATATTGCTAATCCTCTGACTGATCCTCAATCTAGATTTCCTGCGGTGTTTCTATTAAACTGTAAAACCAAATCGTGGTGGATTCCTCTCAAGGTTAGTTAGAGCTCCCGTAGAATCTTTGGAGCAATAATTACAGTATATTGTGGCTACGAATATTGCGGTCAAACTGGTAGGAAATTCAGGGAAAGAATAGACGAGCATCAGGGGGATTTCAGGGAAAATAAGGGTAAGTCTACATTTGCAAAACATCTTAAGGAATCCAATCATAGTTACAATTTTGATTTGACAGATAGACAGTTTGTAGAATTTCTTCATTTTTGTCCGAAGGGAGGTATGTTGAATGTACTTGAAAAATTCGAAATTATCAAAAGTGACAGATCTGGTAAATGTTTAAATGAGGATATACCTCAATATATTTCACCACTAATAGGTCCATTTTTATAAAGCTTGGAATTATTCCTTCACAATGTTGAAACCATATTTAGTTATTTTCCCCCTTTCACTTCATCTAATTAGCTATAATCCCCCGTCACCTTGTTTGCACTTCATTGGTTGTACCTCCTGCCCCTTTCCTTTTCTTGACCAATGGGATTCAATCTCCCTTCACCTGTTACTATAAAAGCTGTGTCCTTTCTAATGTATCTTCAGTTATTGTTTGTTACTGATGATGGCCTAACCGTCGAAATCGACAGTGTAACTCTTTATTTTTCGTGGAAATAGACAACGTTTTTCACTAACTTCCGTTTTTAAATGGGTTTCCACAACTTCGTCGCGAGTGATTTAGATCGTACCCTTATGTAAAGACAAAACTTAACAAAAGAACAAAAATTAGCACAATAGGCCCTCAGCTTGTTATAAACGCCATATCTTAGCTCCTATTATTTATTTCAGTCCATATCAAATAGTGCTGTTTGGATATTCAGTTATACATCCATGATATATTGTCAAATTAATGTAATAATTTTCTGCACTATGATCATAAATTTAAGGATCTGTAGGATTATTGGGGAACCGGCGATTAATTCCCATAAAAGTGAAAGTTGAACCTTGCGACTCGAGGGAGATGGCGATTCCTACCGGTGTGAGGCCTGCCAGTGAGCCGAGGTTCCTTCCCCTCCAATCTCAAAGTGATAAGGCCCGTCAAGAGGAGTCGCAAAACAACAAGTTGCAAGTTTAGTTTAGTTATAATAGATGATCGATGATGGATCCTGGCAATTGAGTAACGGGAAGGAATCGCCGATTGCACGGCGGAAGGAATTGAGTAACCGGAATCGCCAACACTTTAAGGGGAAGGAATCGCCATGCTTTTTGGAGGTCGGGAAGGAATCGCCGGTCCCCGGGATTATAGGCCGGAGTTTTAGTTCATTTGTCTAAGCACATTTTCTAACCTAATCAAACTTACTCATTCGTTCGTCCCCAGCCCATAACGGTGCAATTAGCTCGGGTTTCTATTATCTCATATAAAGCCTCTCCCCAGACTTTCCGGTTGTTCGTCCAGAAGTACAACGAGTGAATGTTCTTCTTGAAATAAAACATGAAGCTAGCCTCTACCACACCCGTGTCATGGAGCCAAATGCCGTACGCGGTGTCGATGCAGGATGGATGAGGGTAGGAATCGATTGCTGCCCTAGACTGACCTCCTTCGAGAGAATAAATCCATCGAGAACCTAGAAAAGAAACATTAAAATTACAGTTAGTCGGGATTCGGATTATGGAACACTTCTGTACAACGTATCACACACATTATCTACGTAGATCAAAATTACTTGGCAAAAAAGAGTGTATGTGAGTACTCGTAATAAGCTCTGTTGGATAACATATTGGTAAGTATTGCGTGCATATAAAGAATTCGCTATGTTTGGTTTGCCTTTGCTGGTTTGGTTTTGGTGAGAATAATAGGTAGCGAATAGATCATGATCTTACTAGTTGTACCCTTCCACTAGCATGAATATCCTATGAGCAACTCCCCCCCTCCCCAACCATACCACCAGAAAATTGGATTTATTTACAAAATTCACAAAGAGACCAAATATTCGAGCTAAATAGTTGAATAAAAAGTGTCGGTGTAGACTGCAATAAATAGAACACTTCATTTCCCGCTGGGTCACTTCTTCCCTCAAAAACTCCGTGTAAAAAGGAAATTCCAATTTTGCGTGGAACACGCTTTTACCGTAACCTTTTGCTAAAAATACTAAGTCTAAAACAACACTATTTTGCCACATCGAAATGGGTGACGTAAGTAGTGGAAAAACAGTCCATGCCAAAACCTTTGCATGATTTCTCTACTGTTCAACCTAGGAAGTTCAAATTTGATGAAGAGCCTCTGGTATATTGAGAGACGAATGAAACGACGGGCTCCATTTCGATTAGCTGATTTTTAGCATTTTGATTAGCTCTCTTTTTCAGTTTTCACTGGCCAACGAACTCATCCTTTCATTTGGAAAGGTTGATTTTTTTGCGCAAGAACGGAACTTTTATCTCAATTCTAAGGAGAGTTATCGTCTGGGATGGCACTCACATACACACACACACACACGTTTGTATACATAGGTATATATATATATATATATATATATATATATATATATATATATATATATCAACATATGATAAAGCGCAAACTTCTGAAATCGTTTCAGAATGCCTCAAGATGGATTTCAATGAAGAAATTGTTCAAAATTTTGATTTTCAAATTTTCCGAGCCATTACAATAGCTTCATTTTTTACTTCGTTAAAAAAATAAATTGGTGAGTGCTTTGCTAGGTCACCTCAAGCGCCTCGTTGCACGCTGTCACCGGGTTGAGTACCCCGGATTTAGATCTATTACTTGAGACCAGACATAGGTACGTCTCTATATTTCATGTATTACTTACCAATATGTATATTATCAGATTACATATTACGGACCTGCCGCGAGAGTCACGTTGTCCAGCGAGTGCGGACGGAAATCTTTCGTTCTATTCCTGAAATACTGCGTCACGTTCTCCGGTACGAAATGACCGACGTTCTGACAGGAAGTGAAGACGTGGATCGGAGTCACTAAAATCCCACCTCCAACCACAAGCCCGCTTTTGAGAATTGCGACAGAGTTAGGGAACGCACCTGTTTGGGCCACACTACCTAGCTTGATGGCAAGCGAAATGTCAAAATACGCCCCCCAGTAAAAGAGTAAAATCAGCGTTTGAAAATCTACCTCACATTTACCTCGCGACATTTCTTCGAGACCGATACAAAATCAGTGTGAAAATGTTGATAAGGTAGGTATCAGATTCGACTATAAAGTAGCAACAATCAAGTAACTGTGCAATACTCTTGACATGGATATGTCTTATGGATGGGGGTCATTCCAAAATTTGCGAGATACAAAAAATTTGACGTAATTTGGCGGGATTCCCGAGGTAGTAGAGACTTGAAATTTCGCATATAGCCTACTAAGGACTTACACTTTAAGCAGAATTTAGACGGAATCAGCTGAGTGGCTCCTACATTTAATTTCCATGCTAATTTCTAAGCTGATTTACAGTAAATCATAGTAAAGGATTGAGAAAAAGAAACGAAATGCTGAGCTCAATAAACAATATCGTGTTAGAAAGAAGTTGAAATGATGGGCTCTTTCATGATAGGGAGACTCACTGGGTCATCAAGTGACAATTTAAATTATGGGCTCTTTCTTGATCTGCTGATTGAGCTAAATTCTCTCCTGTTCACCCAAGGAAGTTAAAAAACGTCTGCCGATTTGGGTGTGGCACACAGCTTCCAGGTTCCCGTATCATGAATCTATAGATCCTTGAAAAGTTTTAAATGATCTTGGAAAAATCCATAGCGGAAAAGAGTAAATTGAGAAGTAGCGTGAAACGTGATAATAAAATTGGTCAATTAAGAAACGAAAAAATGATACTCAATGTAATTTACGTTTGCACATGCGCAGAATGAACTAATGATTTCAGAATAATGAAATAGGTACCGGGCCATCTGCAACCTATCCCGCGCATTCACTGACAATTTCATCTAATCGGATGAAAACTTTGGAAATTAAGGTTGTTAAGAAGATTTCACATTGGCGCATGCGCAGTACCTAGCTATTAATAGTAGAACCATGTTTAAATTGATACTGGATAATCAAATCGTCTTCTCCCAAATATCATTCAAATTTAAGCGAAATCGAACGACTAGAGTGAGAAAAAATGGAGCATAAAGGAATTCACATTTGCGCATTTGCAAGTGAAGTATTGAGTTGGCAACAATGAAACTGATCTACAACCTAACCAACGCATTCCCTGACTTTTCCATCAAAATCGGAAATTGAGGTCGTTACAAGGATTTCACACTGACGAATGCGTAGTAGCTATTGATGATACAATCATGTTTAAGTTCATAGAGGATGATCAAATCATCATCCCACAACTATCATCTAAATTTGAGCGAGTTCGGATGACTAGTGCGTGAGAATTGATGCATGATAGAATTTACGTTTGCGCATGCGCAGAGTGAAGTATAGAGTCAGGAACGAGTAAACTGAAAGGGGACCCCACATTCCCTGAAAGTTTTAACCGAATCGGATGAAAAATGTTGAAAATAAACTTGTTACAAGGATTTGCGGACACACGACAGACAGACAGACACACACACACACACACACTTGTGTTGTTCAGAATGGTATTTGAAACGTGAAATGCGAGTTAAAATATTGATTTTTGAGACCAACAAATTTATCCCCCCCCCCCCCCCCCCCCCTAGCAATACATAGACGATGGAAATTATCGGTCCTTCCCTGATCATCTAAGTGAGCTAAATTCTTTCCTGTTCACCCGAGGAAGTTGAAAATTGATAGGGAGACTCTTTACAAATTATTCTACAACTCCATGCAAATTTACTTAATTTCTTCCTTACTAAGAAAAACAGACCTATGCATCCATGATCAGGTGCTTTTCCCAGTAAGGGAGAAATCGCAACGTTTCTTTATTACAACAAGACTTTATAACTTCAAATTATAACAACACTTTACAAAAAAGGCCTTTCTATCCTTGAACTGGTTTTTTATTATTCTCCAACGTTTCTCTCCAGGGTTTAAAATATAAAATTAAAAATTGTCTAAAAATAAATACTTATTGTTGTCTTTTTTGAGATAAAAAATCGAATTCTGAGTCATCATTTTTGTTAAGGGAGAAATGTCATCGTATACTTCTTTCAAACTACCCCCACAAAAGTATCTGGACCAATAATATTAACATATCTTTATGTCTTTCAGTCTGCCACTCGGTATGTCTGTCTGTCTGTAATTGATTATGACCATCGTGATAGCAACCTCGCTACCCTACAAAAAACGTTGCACCTACACCTATTGGAATGTGAGATCCACCCAAAAAATTTTAGTTTTGTTGTTTCAAATTAAAATTTGATTGTAATGTAAGTTAACTTTTGCTGAAGGATGAAATACTGCAGCTGTAACACTACCTATATAACCTGAAAACAGTACTGTTTATTACTCAAAGGCTTATATTTCTTTATTACTAAAAACAACGTAAAAAATTGCAAATTTTTAGCAAATTAGTATTGCAAAAACGCGGCAGGCCGCTCTTACTTTCTTTCTTATGAGGGAAGAGCTATGAGCATTGAAAATGTCTCAGTAATTTCAATGTTTTTTATTGTTTTAAATAAAATAACAATTAGGAAACATAAAATAATCATTGACATACTTAATTATCGCCACGATCGTATGATTCCATCATTCGGTTCGTTACCATATTCCATGAATTGCATTGTGCCCATAGCACCTTTAACGATACCATCGAGCACATCGATATACACTTTAACCATATATTTATGGTTTACCCAGAAGTAATTTGATCATATATGGTAAACTAGCAGTATCATCCGGCTTCATTTTCTGAATTTTGTTTCGAGCCCAAGCCAGTTGTGTACACAGTTGCTAGCATACACAATCATAACAACACCTAACTTGTTTATAGGTTGCGTGACGTTTTTCCTTTGCTTAACAAAATTTCCGGTTGACCCGTCGACTAAGACATTTTCAATGTCAAAATGTTTCGAGAAAATAGGGGAATCAAGATTTCGAAAATTCAACATGGATATTTGTTCGGTCGTGATCTTCAATTTCATACAGCAAATTTAAATTCTGAACAAATGTTATTCTTCTTCTGTTTCTTATAACGGGTCAGAACCTTCCGAACGTAGTTCGTTTCGACGGGCGCACGATGTAAGGGCGGGTCTCGAGGGGACGTGGGCGGGGCGGAATCACCAAGTTCCCGCGGGGCGTCCGCGCATATGTGCGTCCTTGGGACTGTTATTGGGGATGGAGGAGCCTCCAAGGTCGCTGGTGGCCCACGCCGCCTCCCACGTGGCGCCACCGCCTCCCCGTCCCAAAGGACCCGCAAGCGAGACGTATTCTCCGTATTCTCCTTTCAAAACTCTAAATTGCGTCAACTTGAGGGCACCCGAACTCGAAAAAATAAATAGCATTTCCAAGTCGAATTGAGAATTTTCCTAACCAAATTGAGGTCCAAACCAAATTGAGAATTTTCCAAACCAATTTGAGATTTTTCCAAACAAATTTGAGATTTTTCCAAACCAATTTGAGAATTTTTCAAAACAATCTGAGAATCCGAATTGAAATACACACGATCCAAAAACTTTTTTGTTTTGGAACGAACGAGCTTTCTCAAAATTCAAGCTTTACGTGAGAAACGTTCTTAGTGAGTCACCGCAGGATCTCGTTTTGAGTGAAGTGATAGCTCGAAGCATCCCCACCATTTCATCAGCTGATTGCACAAATTGGATGATGGACATGTTCGTGCAATTAACGAACGCAGCAGCTGGGAACCCTCTACAATGAATTTTCAAAATACCTAATTTTTCTCAAAAATATAAAAAATGTGATTTTTTCAAAATGAAAAAATTCGAATTTCTTTCTTTTAACGATGTATTGTGCAATTTTATTCCTAATTAAAAGTTTTGATTTGATGTGAAAAATTGTCACTTCGGTTTGGATGATTCCCTTCTCATTTCTTTTTTAGAACATCCTCACTTTTTTGGAAATTCTCACATTGTTTTGGAAAAATCTCATATTGGTTTGGAAAAATCTCAAATTGGTTTGGAAAAATCTCAATTCGACTTGAAAATACTATATTTAGAAAATAATAAACTAAAAATAAACTCGGGGCCCCGCGCCTCACCGGGGCAAGCCCCCTGGACCCCTGATTGCCTTACTTTATACACTTCGAAAGAAATGATTGAAACACAGAATGTGTTTTAGCTCACGCGTTTCACATAAACCCGTGAAACCCGCAAATGAGAATGACTCAGATTTTGCGGTGTATCTTACGACTACTCTGTCGCACTAAAAATAGATCCTTATCTTCATATTTGGCCATATTTACTTAATGGTACCCCCCCCCCCCCCCCTCGTTTGGGAAGGTGGTTTCTTTCCATTTTGCTAGTCTTGAAATCGGATCTCAACGGGAAATGCCTCAAAAACGGCTTGCAATGATCGCATTATTTGCGTTTTTTTTTTTTTTCGATTTACTAATAAAAATCCCGTAACTGGCCTTTTCTAGAGCAAAAACTCGCATCTAGGCGTCAGATTCGACTATTTTATAAGTACTCAGATACATTCGAATTGCGACACTATTGAAAGTCCAGATAAGAATTTATTTCTTAGTATTTTAGGACTCGTGGCGTCTGATACGATTTTCCTTCCCAGTATTTTGATCATAGGAATGTATTTTCTCTTGTCAGATCAGTTTTCGGAGGTTGGCAACCACGATTATTTCTCCTAGTATCCTGTATAAACGAGGCAAAAATATATATATATATATATATATATATATATATATATATATATATATATATATATATATATATATATATATATATATATATATATATATATATATATATATGGGTATATATATAATTTTTTATTATTATTATTTATTTTTTTGCCACATAACCGGTACTTAATTTTGTATTAGAAGAAAGGCATCAGTCTTACAGCTAAATAAAATCTCGTATGTGCACCAGATACGAGGAAATCGCCTAGTAGGTTGGTTGAGTGAGCTTCGAGCTAATTTGTTGCCAAATTCACGTATGATGTATAAATTTGAAACGGAAACTTTTTGGGACAAGTGGAGTTTAATTTAACGTGAGGAACCTGATCAGCTGTGTGAGCTCTGAAGCTAATTTCTTTCAAGATTGACCAACGATGCTAAAATTCGAAATGAAAACTCTTTGAACAAGTGGAGTGTGATGAAATTACGTAAGGAACCTGATAAGCTGAGTGAACTCTGGGACTGATTTCTCTTCTGATCAGTTTACATTGATGGAATCAAGAACCAGTAGAGTACAATTGCAATGAGTGCCACCACCTTGAGCCGATGAGTGAACTGTGAGGCCAATGTTCATTTTCTGATTACCCTACGATGCTGGAATTTGAAGGGAGCCTCTTTAGAACACGTAGGTCATAAGCTAGAATTATATCGCGAATCGCGAGAAACCTGCCTGATCAGCTGAGTGAGCTTTTAGGCTAATTTGTGGCCAAATTAACTTGCAATACTGGAATGGATACGGAGTCTCATTGCGACAAGTATTCCTTGATTATAAGGCAAGGAGTCACCTTGATCAGTTGGGTGAACTTTCTCACTAATTTCCTTTCCGATCGGACGAAAGTTGAAATTCGAAACGGCGCCGGCGGGTGCCTCAATAAGGAAGGTGGAAATTTAATTATAACGTGAGGATTTGATTATAAAATTTGCGCAACGCTCCAGTGTTTCGATCAGGTTTTGGTGGAAAAACGTCCGAACCAATAAAATTTATAGTAATGACTATCGTGGTTTTATTAACTTATCAATTATGAAAAGTTATAGAAATTAGATAACGTAATACAAAAATAACCACTTAAGACGTAATAGTATTTATTGGTGGTATTAGCGAAAAATGGGGAGAATAAAGGGCTATTCTGGATGAATATATTATTTTAGAATTTATTTCGTTAAAATCACCAAAATATTTTATTCCAAGTTGTATTACGATATTGAAATGGATACGGAGTCTCTTTGCGACAAGTAGTCCTTGCTTATAACAAGGAAGGCATAAACGCCCCTATTTCACTCGTGTTGTTAAAATAAAAACTCACTATTTTAAAGCAAATGGTTCGGAAATGAAAATACGAATTCATCATTGAACTCCCCAGAAAATTTAATCTAATTGTGAAACTTGACAAACCGGTGTTCATAGTTTTTTTTTTTTTTTTTTTTTTTGACTGTTAATTTTTAACCGTTTGAGGTACTTTTTAATACCTACCTACATTTTTCAAATGAGATGAGAGGAATTAATATTAAATATTAATATTCATAACTTAAGGATATACCAAATTATTTGTTAAAACCTAGGGGGGATATATCCTTGTGCATGCCAAGACGATGAGAAGAAGAAGAAACGATAAATAGGATGATACATATCATGAGGACTAATGCTCTAGGCATTTTGCTCAGTTGTTTTCCGTTTGTCGCGTTCATGTTTGGACAGAGAGCAATCCTGAGAGAGTTATTCCAAGTAAATATTAATTATTTCAGACCTTTACCCCGGATATTGAACATGTATTTCTCACAAACTTTTATATGGAACTTTTTCCACTTGGAACACTATCGAAACAATGTGCGTTCTGGTAAGAGACCATGAACGGTAGATCCGTTAATTTGCAACCTTTTCGGATTTTAACTCATTTTAAATTGTTGGTGAACGAGGGCCTTAGTTTCCTAAGGTATTAAATTTAACCAAACAGTGACGTTAGGCTCTACCCACTGCTTCACTATCTGAAGAATTGGCTCCTACCTCTACTACCTCTGATATCTTTGCGTTCACAGTACCTAGAAGCTATCAAGTAAAAACCTTCAACCAGCCTTCAAAAGAATTCCTTTGATTAAAGACACAAAGCCTACCAACAGGATATATGATTCAGTTACGTACTCACCAGAGCTTAACCATATATTTCGAATAGCAACAGGTATTTAGCATGCTGTCACTTTTTCAACGTCATGAGGGATATTAGAAGAAATCGAAAAAATAAATCGGAAAATTAAAACATAAGGACGTCCGCCACGAGTAAAGATGTCCTGTAAAGGACAACCGTTGGGTATCGATTTGATGAGGTTTCTTTACTTTAACACTGCACGAGGGAAATGACTCAGAAATACTCAATTAAGAAGGTATTTTATCGTTAAACGGCCATGATTCTCACATAGGGAGGATTTGAAGTCATTTCAGGAGGAAATCAGAAAAGCCACTGTTACATAATCAAAAAAGTCCAGTCATGCAGCATGACCCCATGAGCGAATTTTTGAAGAAATCTTCGACATTTCAGTCGCTATTGATCGTGTAGAGAAATTTTAGTTTATGATTTTGATAGACAAACATGGAATCAAATTATTGAAAATAATTAAGAGGTACTCATACTTTATTATTATTAAACTAATCTTGTAGATTTAAAGACGCATGGTTATAGGATTGGTTATACAGGGATACTTCCATAAGAGCAGTTCAATCTGAATTTGGACAATGTTTCATGCAAATATTACCGATTTTTACAACTAGCGAACGGCATTATTTCGATTTTTGACTGATTTTTCAACTTTGGAATTTTTGAAAACTCGATAAGTACATATTTATATCGGAAATTTTACGCTGATTCCAAATATACCACATGTTAGTACTTATGCTAAAAAAATTATTTCCCACAACAAATCGCAAAAAACAGGCTATTTTGAAATTTTTGACTACATTTTTGAAAATTTCAACCCGAAAATGTAATCCGATCATGCTGGCCAACGAACTTGAACTTTCGTTTTGTGCCCTTAACATATTAAAATTTGTTTGAAGTTTCTAGCACAATTCTACGGACAGTTATCGTCTGGAATGACACATACATATATACATATATACATACATAAGTAGTATAGATATGCCAATCCTGGACCACCGACTTCAATCTCTGTTAAAAATGATTCTGACTTCAATCTCTGTTAAAACTGATTTTGTGATAAACCCTGTTAAAACTAATTTTGTGTTAAATCCTGTTGAAAATGCTTTTCTGTTAGACCCCTGATAAAATTTTTCAACACAAAACATCAGAACACATTTTTCAACACAAAACATCAGAACCAGCGACTTTTTCTTTTTAGCGACTTGAATTTCTGTTAAAACTTTTTTCAACACAAAACAACATAACCAGTGACTTTTAGGGGGGGTATGTTAAAAGAATATATTCTATAATAAAATGGAACACTTTAAATCGTTAAGGGAACTCGAAGATGGAAATTGTCTTTCCAAGAGCGAGTGGCAGGAAGTGTCTGAATCTGAAAAACTGACTGATTATTTCGTGAGAAAGTATCATAAGTTTTTGGATTTACCAACTGTGAAACGTAACTTTCTCAATGGAAAAAATAAACTAACTGAAAACATTCTAAATTTTACTCCTTTCAAAAATATCAACGTTTGCAAAAATTGTGGTGTTATAGTACTAAATGGTGATATTTGTTTTGAATGCATCGAAGAGGATAATCAAAATATGCTAAAAGCTGTGCACAGTATATTTGCATTTGTAAGTGATTCTATAGTAAGAGGAGAGATGGAAGAGGAGATGTAAAAATATTAGGTTTTTATAAGGGATCCCTTATAAAAATTATAATTTAGTATTTACTTTAATCCTACCTATAATTTCATTTTCCATTTTCTTTCTCGTTTTGTGTTTTCGTAAGTTCCTTCAGATGATCTACGAAATTTTCTTTTCCTATTCCAATTTTATAATGTCCCCAAGCAAGAGTATCCATACCATTTTCCAGAATATGTCTTTTATCATCGTAGGCACTGAGCGCTTTCTTGTTCTGTTTAATGGTATAAATATCGTGCTTGTTTGATCTAAACATCATTTGCGTTTTGTAGATCGGTTTCTTGGTCAACAGACATTCTTTGAAATCATTGAATTTAATGTCCTGTTCAATAACGTTTTTCTTGATTCCTTTCGCTTTCTTTGTTTCTTTTTGATTCTCGAACGTTTTGTGTGCGTAAAGTTTCGATCTTAGTCCGACAAATTCCTCCATTACTTTTCCGCTCATTTCATCTTTGAATTTTCCAAGTACTTTCTTGTTCACTTGAGGTATACCGTAGACATTTTCTTTCGGATAATCGGATGTATCAAACTGATCAATCATGTTGTTTTTAATATCCGAGTAAAAGTCTTCAGTCTTTATGTCCATGATTAGACTGTCCGTGTCACAGTACATTAATTTAACATTTTCTCCGTATTGTTTCTTTATCGTGTTGTAATAAAAGTCGTACATTAGAGTTTTTGAAATGTCCAAAATACTCATTCCGATGTAGATGGGTTTATTGAAAAGAATTTTGGTCTTTTTCATGTGAACTGCTGCTAAGTTTTCAGTGAATATCGTTCTACGATCAAAAGTTGGTTTTGCTATCAATAATTCCAGTTTCTTTCCGTTTGAACATAATTTGATATCGACTCTTTGCCTGATATTTTCCATCGTTTTTCCGAATACACTGTTGTTCATCAATTTGAAAAATTCCTTTTCAAAATCATTTTTCGCTTTCGTTCTCAGTTCCGTGTTGAAGTCAATGTACACTTTCAACCAATCCGATTGATCAAACTCCAGAACTTTGTGCATTTTCTTTAGTTTCATCCCCATGCTCAGACACTGTTTCAAATTCCTGTAGTGCAAAACGTATCTATCTTTGTTGTACAAAGTTGTCATCAGTTTAGGTAATTTTGTATTTCCAATCCTGTTTTCCGGTGCAAGTGGTAGATCCGAGTGTAAATCGTGCAGTTCTTTAGGATATTCCAAGTCAACTTCTAAAATATAACCTTTAGGAGATTCATCATCAATCTTTTCAACATCTAAATTGTACAAGTTCTCTACCCATTTAAAACCACCATATGGTAAGTATTTTGACATTGCCCATCCATAAAGGTTGTTAGCGTCTACGTACGCTATGTAACTCGAAGGTTTAGCTGGGTCATATTTATCAATCATATACTTGTTGTTTGCTTTCGCGTACCTGTTACTACATTGCGATATACCACCACGAATTCCTTTTTCAATCATTAAAATTTTATCGTAATCGGTCAAAAGTTCCAACTTAACTTTAGTCATTTTCAACATACAGTCCCACGAGAATCCAGGTGTTGTGTAATACCATGCAGGATCTAGTTTGTATGTTTTCAGGGAAATATCTCTGAAATTCTCCATCACATCTGCAAGCAGTAAGATGTCACTTTTGTTGTAAAGCATGGTGAATTCTCTCATGTTTTTGATTCCAAATCTTTCCCAAACTTCTTGCGCATTTCTGTACTCGGACTCTTTTACTCCTTGTTTGTTCAAGCTGCTGTAAAATGCTTCAATAGGTGGTAAACAGGTTTCATCGTACCTTTCCGAATTATCCATGTACTCATATGGGTAAGCTAGTTTCCTTGTCATCAACTCCAAGTTCTCTGTTCCAAAATGTTTTACCAGTTCCTTAAATTGATCTTTCGTTAAATTTCCCACTAGTTTTTCCAAAGAGCTTGCTAGAAATTTGTACGAATCCACGAACCTTATTTCAATTTTATTCATTACTTTGTTTCCTTTCTCATTCAATTTTCCAGAGTCGTACCTAAGAATCTTTGAAAACGAAATGTACTTTTCCTCAGTATTTGGAATCAATCGTATTTCCCCTTCATCCTCTCCGAGTTGTTTTACAAATAAGTGGGCATCGTACCCAGCCAGGTTGTGGAAAAATACAGGTACGAATCTCGGACATTGATACTCCAAATTACACAGAGAATGGGCGGTACCTCTAAATTCTCCTGACAAATGGTCACGGTCAGCCACACGACTTTTGTTCATATTGATATTTTGTTTTAATTCGGTCAATTCCGTTTGTATTTTGTTTGCATTACTTTCATCTTCTTGCATGTGAAAGTAGACCAAAGCTTTTTCCATCTCCTCGAGTTTCTTTTCAAGCATTGGAGGCAATTCGTTAAAACCTCTCTCACAAATGTGACAAGCTTTAGCATTTTTGAACTCCTGTTTCTGTAGGTCAGTTAATGGTTTCATTGGTACAATTTTATCGTAATATTCCTTAGCAATGTGCAAAACTTCCTCTTTTAGTTTCTGATAAAATACTTTTGGAGAATCCGGACCAGAATATTCGACTGGAGGTTTATAATATCCGTTGGAATACTTTATGTAATATGAAAAACTGCTAGCTTCGTGTTTTTGAATTTTATTAGTGAACGCATTAGTTTCATCAGGTTGACAAGTTTGAAGTTTTCTAAGCAAACTTTCAAAGTCCGAGTAGATAGCGAATGGAACTTTCATGGAGCGTTTATAATTTTCAAATTGTAAGATGTTATCGTAAGGTTCTGGTAGTTCTACTTTAACAGCTTTATGAGCTCCGCAATATTCTTTATGTTCGTTTAATTTAACCTGAGTTCCAAAGCTATTTAAACACATTTTACATAAAAATCGTTTGTGACCATCCTTCGTTAGCTGACTATGACCAACCAGTTTCCATAGATCTTTGATCCAGCAGTAATGTTCAGTTTCCTCATTTTTCAAGTACAACAAGTCAACGTGTTTTTCCTTTTCATCTTTCGTTATTTCCAAGGGAACTATAGTATTATTTTCATCCAGACAGTAAACATTAATGGAAATTCCGGTTCTTTTCTCAAACTTTTTCACGTCTGTAAGTTTCATAGGAAAACTGATATCTTTCAACGCTTCATCAAACTCATGTTCCCACGTTATGTACTTTCCTATTCTATCAGAATGGTGGTCAGCTGGATGTAAAGCTGAAAGAACAGACCAAAGGAAACATTTATTATCGTTATTTTTCACATTTATAATTGCTTTCCTATTTTGTAGAAAATCAGGGAGTGGGATGTAAGACGATCCTCTCAAAGGAGTGTACTTGTTAACGTTAAGTTCCAAATGCTTGATCTTATGAAGTTGCCATTGAGATCCTTTTATTTCGAACGATTCCATTTCATTTAGAATTTTCTGTTTCATTTCCTCGTAACAATTTGGTACTTCTGCTGACTGCAATATTATTACGTTTTTAGTTTTGAAATTGAGTTCATGATACTCCATATTATTTTCGTTAGTCCCTTTTTTAAATTCTGCGATTAAAACTACATTAACTTTTAGTTTCATTTCTCTAAGTTTCATGTTGATTAAACCAGTTACGGTTTTTTTAATACTGTCAAGAAATTTGGAAGCATCTTTAAATCCTTTCGTATTTTTAATATCGTAAGTCACTAATCTAGATTTAAATGCAGCTTCCTTTTTTACAACTTCCGTTTTCGGTTCTTTGCTTTTTTCAAATATTTTTTCATTAAAATTAAATACTTTGTGCAATTTCCTCGGATTTACAAATACAGGTTTCGCTTTCCTAGGTTTTCTGATAGTCATTGTCCGGTCCGGGTCGTTTTTTCCATGGCGCTTAGACTTTAGGTGTCTAGCCCAGTTTTTATAGGTGATGTTAACATCACACTTTTCACATTTTTTCATATCGTACATTTTATTATAGGAAATATAATTTTTTTTCGTATCGTTCATTTTTATTAGAAAAGAGATTCTTTTAACTAACCCCTCAATTTTTATATTATCCACCCGCTTTTTCTTGTATGGATACTATATATTGTTGTTTTAATGGAAAATTTCCATTAAAACGTTTTTATTAATATTTAAAGGTGGGGGCGATTCATCCCCCACCTTTAATAGATTGGGCTTTAAACAAACTTGATGTTATACATGTCTCTCCCATTTATTGATTTGGTGATTCCATGGTACACTAAGCAAACACCGTACTCAACTAGAGCTTGGAGTTCATTTTTTTCAAATTTTTGAATACATCTTTCTGGTATGAACACTCTAAATTCTCCTAGATTGGCTATAACAGCCTCCCACGAGTATTTCGTTGACACAAATTCAAAGTTTATAATTTTGTAAGGTTTTCCGATTTCTAGTTCAGAAAGCTTGTTTGTGTTGTTTTCAAAATTAATTTTTTTCAATAGCTGCTCCCTATTCATTTCTATTTATTATAGGAAAAAAACTTTTTTTCCTATAATAAATAAAGGATATGGGTTTAGACGTCGAAGCATTAAATTTATGTGAAGAACATGGAGGTTTCTGGAAGTTTGTAAAGACACCTGAATTTCAATTTTATGAAAAAAACGTTTACGCACTAGAGAATATTTTACATGAATTGGAGGAGTATAGATTTAGTAAAATGTTGTTGAAAGAACGTGTATTGGGTATTGATGGTAAACCACCACGCAATACAAAGGAGGAAGTAAAGGCAGACCTTAATAAAAAAAAGATTAAGGTTCCTAAAAATGCTACTGAACATCAACTTAGAGAATTGGATTATAAAGAGAGTAAAGCCAAACTGAAGAAGCAGTTTGAGGATTATTTTCACTCTTGCTAAAGCTCAGAATGCTGGGGGAAGGAGATTTTATTTTTTAATGAACACTGCTCATTAAAAAATTACTTAGTTTTGTATTCCCACCCTAAAGAGTCGAATATAGCTTTACAAATTCTGTCTGTTTCATTTTTACGATCAAGAGATTTTACTGTAAGAAAATCTCCTTCGTCTAATTTATGGTTGTGTCTCAATAACAGTCTGTATAAAATAAACTTTGTATTTATAAAATTTTTTCTTTCAGAGTTTGTAAACATAGACGAATATTTTTCAGAAAATTTTTCAAAATCTTTGACTAGAATGTTTTCCAGATGACTTATGTCGTTTAATTTTTGACCAGTTAAATTTGCGTGTATAAGTACATAATCGTCATAATGTTTAGTATATCCGAGTTCTTTTAAGAAATGTATAATATGAGATTTTTTTACGTTTGCAAATTTTTTAGACCTAGATTCTCGCTCGTCTTTAATTATTCCATGAAATATCAATAAGCGCTCGAGGTCTGAATAAATAGTGGGGTTTATAAAAGTATATTGCTTTCCTTGATACTTTTGAATACATTTTTTAAAGTGACTAACACGATCATATTTGTATTTTGGTACTACGACATTATAAGATCTATTATTAAAATATTGTATAACTTCTGAAAAACATACTTTACAAATTAAAGTATCGTTTTCTTTTATAAAATCCTCGTCGTTTTCACAATTTTCGCAGAAATTTCTACTGTAATTTAAATTTAGTTTGTTACACGTTTTATCAGTAATGTTTAACTTTACAAAAATATTATACGGAATACAAGTTTTTACGACGTTTAAATAGTTATTTAATATTTTACATTTGTCTTTATCCTTTTTGCGTATAGGCGTTTGTAAAATGGATAAAAATTTTTTTATCAAAGTAGCAGTTCTTTTTTTATACAACAAGAATATATGTTCACTAAATTGTAATTCGTCGATGATTGCCAAATCTTTTTTTACGTCGTTGTATATCCTACCGCCTAGTTTAGTATGGTCTATCTTGTTCAATATTTCTAATCTCGATTTAGAGTGGTTGTACATATCGATGTTCTTACGTAAAAACATTGATATAAAATTATCTACGTCAATTAAATTCATTTATCTTTAATTTTATATCGATGTTCTTTTAACTAGCCTTCCATCTTTAAATAGTAGACCCGGTGAATCACCGGGTCTCCTATTAAGGCAAATACAAGTCAATTTGATTTTTAACAGTAAATACCTCGTACCCGTCGAATCGACGGGTACGATGAAAGGTAAATACAAGTCGAGAACATTTAAAGAATAGTTTTTAAAACTCTTAAAGTGGGGGGTCGCGAATCGCGACCCCTCTTTAACGTTAAAGTCGAATACAAGTCAATTGACTAAAAAAGCCGCGGCTCACATGTGAGCCGCGGCTTTTTCTTTTTAGTTAACAATTGTTTTATTTTTTCGAGCCTGAACCGATAAGTTTTTTCTAGAACTCTGTTTTTTGTAGTTCTTGAGCATAGAAAGATCCTTCAATCTCTTTGTCGTTTAAATCTTTTATTTTGTAAGTAATTGGATTTGTTGGTAGAATTCCAGAAACCACAAAAATTTCTCTAGTCCATTTAGCATCATATTTATTCCCAAATGTTTTCTTAAATCTTGTTATTCGAACTCGATCTCCAAGAGGAAACTTTACTTTTTGTGAGGCTTTTTGGTTCCTAAACAATCTAACTAACACTTCATCTTCGTTATTTTTATTAACTTGTACAGGTATCATACCAATCGATCTATGGAAATCTTTAAAATTGTATTCATGAATCAAATCCTCTAGAATATCGATCCATTTCTTATTATTTCGTACTTCAAAATGGATTTTCATTTTTTCGTTTAAAGTTCTATTAAATCTTTCTATGATTGCCGATTTTTCTTCATTCTGTGTATGATACATTTTTATTTGGTGACTTTTCAGAAATTCTTTAAACATTTTATTTTCAAACTCTAAACCTTTGTCAGTGTGCAGTAAATTAGGAGCTTTATGATTTTGTGATTTGGCCTTTTCTATGATTTTCTCAAAAGCTTTTGTTACGTTCTTTCCATCCTTTTTCTTCAAGGGTAAGGCCCATGCAAATTTTGAAAATGTATCGATAACATTAAGCATATAACCGTATCCATCATTCTCTTTTTCATAATTTTTCATGATTATCAAATCAGCAGCCCACAAATCATCATTACCTTTAGTAAATATTGTCCTTTTTTGAAATTTATTTCTTATCGGCTTGTGTAATTCTTTAGCGAGAGATAATTTTTCATCAACATTCAGATCTTCTACTACAGTTGGTTCTTCAGAATTTTCTCTCTCGGGGGAAGTGATAAACTTACTCTTATTAGTTTTACATTTTGTACATTTTGCAGCCACTCTCCATCTCCCGTTTACCGTTTGTATTTTTTCTGCATCAATATTATTGGTTCTCTTCTTACACTTGTGACAGTAAATAGGATCAGTTAAATCATTATCCATTTTTATTATAGGAAAAAGGTTTTTTTAATGTGTCCGGTACCTTGCCTTCTATAGCCCAATCAAAAATGGCACGAATTGGTGCTTTTTCTCCGTTAGGATCTTGAATGAATTTGCTCTTATGAGTTCTGCATTTAACACATTTAGCTGAAATTCTCCACCTTCCGTTCACAGTTTGTACAATTTTCACGTTTATATTTTTCGTTTTTTTCTTACACTTACAGCAATAAATTTCGTTGTACATTATTTATTTTATTATAGGAAAAAAAGTTTTTTATGAGATATTTCTCATAAAAAAGAAACTCCTCACTCACTCTTCAATCAAATGCAAATAAACTGTAACATTTTCAAATTTCAGCTCATCTCCATTTTCATTTCTACATGATAGTTTAATTTCTTTAATTTCTCTAATTCCTTTTTGTAGAGAACTGTAGAGAATTTTCTTATTCGTTTCCATATAAGTAGTATTTGGGAGAATCGTTTTCTCTATCAAAGATACATGGAGTAATTTATGTTCCTTATGAAGATTGGAATGCTCATCATGATTAGCAAAACTATAATCAATAATATTACAATACCATTCAATTAACGAAATAGGCTTGATTAACTTTGGATTGTCTTCAGAATAGTAGTCCTTATTAACATCAAAATAATCCCCAGGTATTTTACATTGTTCAAAATCAAATAGGTAACAGAAATTTCCGTAACGTAAAAATTCAATTACAACGGGAGATTTAAGAAAAAATCTATTACGATTTGTAGCGTAGTCTACTTTAAAAACCAAATTTTCAGGTTTTATTTTTTTTAATGCGTCAATTTGTGATTTATAAAGTGTTTTATTCACCTCAAATTTCTTCATGAGATCAGTTGTATAATCTTTTATTTTTAAATATAATTCTTTTTTAAACGTTTCAACATTAAATGTGCCATCTAACACATACTCGTGATGATACCATCCATCTATAAGATATAATTTTAATGATATCATTATATCTTTTACTTGAAATGAAAGAGAAGGTGAAGTAAATAATAACTTTACTATCCCGAGTTTATATTTTTTATCGGGATTTAGATCAATTTTTTCAGTAAAAGTTATTTTTAGATCTTTGTGCTTATCAGAAATTTTTATTAGAGTCATGCTTTTATTATAGGAAAAAAAAGTTTTTTTTCGTATAATAAAGATGAGTAAATACGAATACGAGATTGACCCAATACCGTTTGATAAAAAAGAGGTTAGGAAAGGAATTTTACCATTACCTTTAAGATTATTAATAGTAGGAACTTCTGGATGTGGAAAAACGACTCTACTTTACAATTTAATCACAAAACCTTGGGGTATTCCTTTCCATAATCTTTACATTTTTTCAAAGTCCCTAGATCAAAATGTGTATAGAGGTTTGAGAGAAACTTATGATAAAATTGCTATAAAAGATGGAGTAGAAATAGCACAGTTCTTTAGTAATTGTGGTGAGCTTATACCCTTAGATGATTGTAAAGAAAATAGTTTAATAATTTTTGATGATTGTGTAAACATTCAACAGCAAAGAGAAATCAAAGATTATTTTGTGAGAGGTCGCCATAAGAAAATTTCCTGTGTTTACTTGACACAATCATGGTCAAAAGTTGATAAACAACTCATTAGAAACAATATTAATTTTTTATGTGTATTTAGACAAGGACCAAGATACATGCGAGATATTTATGATGAATATGTGGGAACTGATTTAACTTATGATCAATTCAAAGAATTATGCTATTCTTGTTGGGATGAGGACTTTGGTTTTCTAACGATTGACATAACAAAGAAACGCAATGACGGACGTTACCGAAAGAAATTTAAAGAAAACGCATTGGGAAACGCTTAAAGAAAACGCATGTGGAAACGCTCAAAAACGTAAAAATAGTGTTCCTAAGCGTTTAAGCGTTTAAGCGTTTAAGCGTTTAAGCGTTTAAGCGTTTAAGCGTTTAAGCGTTTAAGCGTTTGATTTTTTAAAAACTTTTTTTCCTATAATAAAAACATGACAACAAAAAATACTTTATTACAAGCGCTTAGACAGAAATTCAAAGACGCGCAACTTGAAGTTATGAAGGAAAAACAAGCCAAACTTAGAGAAATCAAAAAGATTGATCAACCCCCTGAAGATGAACAAATATTTTTCACACAACCAAAACGTAAACCCATGACTGTAGCTGAAGCTGATGAAGGAATCAAACTTAAAAAATATTTACAAAAAATAGCGAGACAAGAAAGGATTAACCAAGCGACTGATAAAGAAACAAAAGAAAAGGCTTTTGAGCCTATAACTTCACGATTAGATAAGGTAGAAAAAGCAATTGAAAAAACTGATGAAGATCTTGGTAAAAAATTAGAACTCATTCCTGCAATAAAAACATTTAACCCCTTGGCTATCAGTTCACCTAAAAAAGTTTCTTTTCAAGATGTTGATGGCAAGGCTCAAGGTATTGATAATGATACTGAAGATACATTAAATCAAAGCTTTTCAAGTGATAATGCAGATAGGGATGATGAAATGGAATCAATATTACAAAAAAGTGCTAAATTACCAAGCTCTTCTGTAGGTCCTTTAGGTATTGGACCAATTGCAGAATTATATATTCTTCATCCCGATAGACAATTTGGAATATACCCTTTAAAAAATCATATATTTATTGGAAATAAACAGATACGGGTAAATGGCAATGATATTGAAATAGAAAAAATTAAATATTCCGGTACTGAAGGCTTATGGAAGCTCTTAACAAAACCCATAGCTTCTGATATTCCATCCAAAGATGAATACACTAATGAAGACTTTAAAGCTTATGCAAAAATCCTCATTCAAACAAATAGCATGTTTCAAAATAATAATCCCGAATCTAAACAACCAAAATCAAGTGTTAGTAAAAAATGGAAAGAAATCATAAAACCAATCTGGGAGTATAGTAAAAAGAAAAAGATCGGTACCGGGTTGATTAAATATACTGAAAATCCCGTAGAATTTAAATATATAGATAATTTGAATCAACTTCAACAAAGACTATACTATTTGTATGCGCAAGAGCAGGCAGGAAATAATAATTTTCACAATGAAAAATTGGGAATTATAAATTTCATTAAAGATCAACTGGAGAAAGATATTGATAATCCCAAGGGAACTGAATACTTGATTAAAATTATTAATAATTTACCCAAAAATATGATAAAAAACGGTTCTGGTATTTTCAATACTTTGTTGAACAAACTAGACGGTTTCGTACCTGAAATGCATCTCCCAGGTGGTTATCAATATTGTGGACCATTTACTAAATTGGATAAGAGATTAAATAGAGGTGATGAAGGTATAAATAGTCTCGATAAAGCTTGTAAACAACACGACATTTTTTATAGGGATCATGAAAAAACAAGTGATAGGCATCTTGCTGATAAACAACTAGAAACAGAAGCTGATAAAATTATGAAAAGTTCAACAAATATCGGTGAAAAATTGGGAGCTTTTGCTGTAAAAACTGGTATGATAACCAAAAGAAAGATCTTTGGGATGGGTGTATACTAATTAGGTATTATGATTAATTTTTTTTATAGAATTTCGATTCTATAAAAAAAACTTTTTTTCCTATAATAAAATGATTACACATCAAATAAATTTGTCAGAAATACAAATGAAAAAAATAAGATCTGCTTATAAAAAACGTGCTCCAGTAAAAGTACGACTGACTTTTGCAGATATTAGTGGAAAAGGAAATCATAAAATCCTGTTAAATGAAACTCAGAAAAAAAAGCTAGATAAAAGTATCAAAAACAAAAAAGGGTTGGAATTGAAAATGAATTACGATCAGTTGCAAATAAATCATTCAGGGGGATTTTTACCCTTACTTTTTGCAGGAATTGGCGCTCTTGGGGCATTATTGGGTGGTGGAGCTGCAGTAGCTTCTAGCGTTATTGATTCTAAGCATAAATCTGCTGAAGAAGCAGAAATCAAACGCCATAACTTGGAAATGGAGAGATTAGCACAAAACGCAAAAAGTTTAAGTATCGGTTCTGGATTGAAGAAGAAAAAAACTATTTCAAAACCTAAAAAGAAACCTACCAAATCAAAAAACTAAATAGCTTCCAACCTCTTACCAATTTTGATATTGAAAGATTATCGAAAGAAATGAAAATTAAAAATTTCAAAGGAGTTTTCATGAAGGATGATTTACCAGAGAAAGTGAACCACACGGAATGTGGAATTATAAATCTAGAAAATTCTGATGAGGCTGGAAGCCACTGGACTGCATATTATAAAAATAACAATTTAAAATATTATTTTGATTCGTATGGTAATGCACCACCACCAAGAGAACTTGTTCAATATTTAGGTTCAGAAAATTTATTTTATAATGAGGAACAAATCCAAAACCAATATGATCCTCCTATCTGTGGACATTTATGTTTATTAATTTTGAAAAAGCTATCAGAAGGACACGATTTTGAAAATAGCATGAGAACTTTGAGGAAAAATCTTAATTTATTTTATTAAGTCTCGATTCTATAAAAAACTTTTTTTTCCTATTATAAAATGATGTACACAAATAATGAAACACCTTCAGCCCCTGAAGAATTTACTCCAATAACTCATCCTAGATTATATCCAAAAATAATTTTTCCCGAGTTTAATGAGAACAATTATAGAATCAATCGAATTATCACTCAATACAAATTTTTAGAAGATGAAGAGAAAATGAGAAATGGTTTGAGAAAAAAATATGGGAAACTATCCAGTACTCTTTACGGTACTGAATTTTTATTCGCCCTCTCAGAACTCGGACTGGCCGGAGCCTCTATATCATTACCAATAATAATTCCATGCAGTGTTCCAATTTCTGTAGGATTGACAACCTTATCATTAATATTGAGGACTTCGAGCGGATTTTTCAATAAAAAAATTACTAAACACTCTGAAATTGAGCTTTTGGCAAAAGCTAAATTAAATTCGATTGAAGAAAAGTTTACAAAAGCAATTAAAGACGGTAAAATATCCGATGAAGAGTTCAATGATATTGAACAAGAAATAAAAAATTATGTAATTATGAAAAATAATATTTTAAATGAATATAATAAGAATAAAAAAGAAGTTAAAAGTGTGGATCCTTTCAAACTATCACTTTTGAAACATGGGGAAGTTTTCAGAACTAGATTTTAAATAGGTTTTAAGTCAGTTTTTATAGGGATTCCCTATAAAAATTATTCCACTCGATATTTTTATAGAATTTCGATTCTATAAAAAAACTTTTTTTCCTATAATAAATAAGTATGAATGAAATTAAAGCAATTTACTCTAAATACGATTCTGAAATCACAAGGATTCAGTATATTAACTATAGTCCCGAATCCAAAGTTGAATTGAACACTGAGGCTAATAGAACGGTTTTCAAATTACCACTGGAAGATCATTTTATAGGTAGTAATATTCAATATTACATTTCTGGGAAATACGTTCCTAAAGATGCCGCAAAAACCTATGGAGTTAATGATGGAATAATGATGGTTGATAATTTTGTTGCCCACTTATTTTCCAAAATTGAAGTAAAAAAGCATAATACGATTATTGATGAAATTGATAATCCTGGAATTGCAAGTACAGTTCTAGGACTAGCTTCTTTCTCTGGACCTCAAAATTACAATGCAAAAGTTGTCAGAAGTGGTTTTAATTCGAGAGTTTCGGGAGGGGGAAAATTTAGTGCAACTGGGGATTTAGGTGATTTAGGTCTTGGTTTTTTCAAAGAGAACTACCCAATTTACAAGGGAGGATTTGAAATTGTGTTCTACAGAAATAATAACGATGATGTACTCTTTCGTTACAAGAAAGATTCAACTTCAACAGAAGGTGTGGAAGGAAAAGTAGTAATCGAAAATTTTTACCTTAGGGTTCCCATAATTGAGTTTGAAAGTCTATCAAAAACACATTTAATAGCCGAACTTAGTACCACTCCTTACTTATTCCGTTTTAAAAAGCTACAATGTATTGAAGAGAAAGTTCTTGCTGGAAAAAACTGGACTTACAACATTACAGGTATTTATAGAAATATACAGAATCCGATCTGGGGGTTTGTTGTCTTCCAAACTGACAGAAAACAGAACCAAAAGAAAAATAACTCACAGTTTGATCATTTAAATGTTAAAAATATTAGTTTTGAAGTAGGAGGGCAAAGTTATCCTCAAGAACATTTGAATTTAGATTTTGAATCAAACGATTTTTATATAGCTCACACCATGTACGAAGATTTCAAAAGAATAATATGTAAAGACTCATCTATTCCATACTTTGATCTTCAGTTTTTCAAAGAGAGCTACCCAATTTATAGTGTAAACTTGACCAGACAACCACAAACTATTTCTGGTCAAAAAAGTAATATCGTTTTACGTGTAGAGTTTGATAAAAAAGTACCAGAAGATACTACGGGTTATATAATTTTAATGTCGGAAGTAACTCTGAACTATTCTCCTCTAAAATCTATGATAAAAGAGGAATTCTAAAACTTATTTAGGGAATAGGGTGAATAAATATATTTTTATTGAGAAATTCTCAATAAAAACTAAAGCAAAAAAAAAAATATCCAAGGAATTACAACTCACGAAATTTTAAAACTTTTTAGAATAAATATGTACTGTTTGCATTTTTCAGCATGTTTCGATAAGATATTACAAAGGAAACTGGAATTAAACGTAATATACAGGAAAAGGAAATAACAATAAACGATAACAATAAACAATAATAAACATTTTATTTTACATCATAATAACTAGAAACGCAGAGAACCTTGAGAGAGCTCCCAGGGGAGCCGCTCCAAGGTCAACCAATGCCTCATAATCAACTCCAGCACCCCAAGCGTTACGATAGGAACGCCTTATCTTAAAGGGGGGTCCTCGAGAACCGCGGGATGATATGACGTGATTCCCCCCTCCAAAAGCGGCCCTCAAAGACCGCTTTCGTTTCTAGAACCTTGAGAGAGCTCCCGGGGGAGCCGCTCCAAGGTCAACCAATGCCTCATAATCAACTCCAGCATTTTTTATACTTTTCATCTTTCAGCATCCTTTCAATATTTTTCAAATGCAAACAAAACGATTTAAATGAAATACTCAACATTTTAAGTTTTTGATGGTCTTTCACAATCACTCCAACTCTTCTCAACTTCTTACTATAACTCAAGGACACATGTAGCTTTTCTTTTAAACAGAGATTCCAATCCTCTCCTGTGATCTTCATATGTTGAAAATACACTTCCAAGTAGTATCCATAAACAGCAGTAGTATAAAAAAGTCTTGATGTTTGCTTCCTTATTACATCACCAGATTTAATAAGGTAATTCTCTACTTCCATAATGTTATTTTGATTAGGAAGTTTCACCTTTTCCATTTCATGGTCAAATACAACAAATTTTTGTAGGTACTGATGCATTTGATCTGGAGTTCTTGATATATTAGACACTTTTGGGATTTTCAAAAGCTTTTGAAAATCACATTTTCTACTACCTGGTAGACTCACATTGTTTTTCGTGATTAGTTCTCTGGCTTCACTTGCACTAACACAATTTTTCACTTTCTGCACGAAACTCAAACATTCCTGGTGATATTGTTCCACTTTTAAAATTTCTTCACAGAAATCATAATCATCACAATAAGCTAACTTTAAATATTCAGGAGGTTGTGCCATGTTGAACAGTTGAGGAGAAACTGATTGTGAATATGGAGATAGGAATTGCAAGCGAACTATCTGAAATGGGAATGCAAGGTCAACTAGCTGACCTCCTTTGAGATAGTGTACGGAATATTAATCTCGCATTATTTATCATTTCCTTTAGTTCACAAACGCCAAGCTAGATAGCATGAGACTCTAGAAATCTTAAGAGTTTTTCATTAAGGAAAATAATAACAGCTTTACAATTCTCTTTCTGAAAAAAAACCATGAAAACATGGTTTTTTTCAAGACATTTTTCAGGATAGAAAAAAATCATTTTTTATGAATTTGTGGTGATTGGAGGGAAAGGATTATTTATATAAAGAATTTCTTTATATAAAAATAACAGATCACATTCAAAAAATCATTCTACGAATTTTAAAGCATGCATATCTTTTCCTTTATATTTTTCCATACCATTATAAACGATTTTAAATTGACCCTTAACCAATTTAATTAAATCGTTTTTAGTTAAAATATCGTTGTATCGAGATGGTAAATAAACATTAAAATCGTTCTCCAAGTTGAGGAGAATAGCTTCACCGTGTTTTGTTTTCTTAAATTCTCCACCGAGAATCTGATAAGACTTTCCCACATCCAAATCCGAGAGTTTATTGTATGTTTGTTCAAAATTAAGTTTTTGTAATAATGCGCTTTTACTCATTTTATTATAGAATATATTCTTTTAACATACCCCCCCCTAAAAGTCACTGGTTATGATGTTTTGTGTTAAAAAGTTTTAACAGGGATTCAAGTCACTAAAAAGAAAAAGTCGCTGGTTCTGATGTTTTGTGTTGAAAAATATGTTCTGATGTTTTGTGTTGAAAAATTTTATCAGGGGTCTAACAGAAAAGCATTTTCAACAGGATTTAACACAAAATTAGTTTTAACAGGGTTTATCACAAAATCAGTTTTAACAGAGATTGAAGTCGGAATCATTTTTAACAGAGATTGAAGTCGGTGGTCCAGGATTGGCATATCTATACTACTTACATACATACATACATACATACATACATACATAAAAAAATGCGTTAAACTTCAGAATATGATTCAGAATAGCCTGAAACGGATTTCTGCATAAAATGTTTTCAAAAATTCACATTCTACAAATTTTGAGGCGAGAGCAATAGCTTAATTTTCTTCAAAAATTCGCTAACATGGTTTATGCGTCAAGATGGTGGTAGGGGAAACAGGTTTTGACATTTCGTATGTTGGTGTGCTACAGCAATGAAATGCATTCATTGAATTTTCACATCAATAACAAAATTCGAGATTTATTTCCTGACCCTTAGTTACCTAAACGTCATATTTGAGCTAAAACTTCTAATAGACATTCCATTAGACTTGGAATTCTAAAGTACTACCTGTGATGCCATTAAATTAACTGTACTCGAGAAGCTATCTCGTAAAAGTCTTCAACCAGCCTTCGATTAGCTTCCTCGGATTAAGTCTGAAAGAAAAACACCAAGCCCACCCACAGAAAGTATAATTCAGTTAAGTACCCACCAGGAGCCTAAATAAATTATATTCATTTTAACAGCTATTTTTAATACGGCCATGTTTTCAACATCATGAGGGATATTAGAAGAAATTGAAAAATATGAAAATAAAATCATAAGCCACTGCTAAAGATGTTCTGTACAGGAAAACCGTTGGATATTGATTTGATGAGGTTTCTTTATAGGCACCGCACGAGGGTAATGACTCAAAACTACCCAATTAATCGTCTCTTATCGTAAAACGGTCATAATTATAACATAGGGAGGATTTGAAGGCATCTCAGAAGAATTCAAAAAAACCACTGTGACATAATCCAAAATGGTTTATGCGTTAAGATAGTGGTAGGGGAAACAGGTTTTGGTACGTTCGCATGTTGGTGTGCCGCAGTAATGGAATGCATTCTTTAATGAACGTATCTTTCTCGTTTACTTCCTTACCCTTATTTACCTAAACGTTAAATTTCAGTTAACAATTGAGTACGTGATGCTAGGAAGGGAAGGCCACGCGTGAGCGCAAGGTTACCTAACCTGACCAGGGTATCCATTGTGCAGGTCCACCACTCACGCTACTTCGAGTGCAAAGAAATGGTTATTAAACTACTAATTTTATGAGAAAAAAACGTATTCTACATAATGATCTCCTTTTCAAGTTGAGATTTTAAATTTTTAGCTTTTTTGGCCGTTTTTGTTTTTGAATCGATATTTTAGTAAATTTTAATGAATTTTAAGTACTTTTTCTGCATGATTTTGTGCATGAATTTTTTTATGTTCTATTTTTTAGTTAATAAACCTTATCTGAGCAATATTTTGTCAAAAAATATAAATTTATCGAATTTTTAGCCGTTTTTAGCCATTTTCAGTGATTTTCTAGTACTGTGATGAATAACAGAACAGTTTAACCTGAATTAGGCTTTAATTCACAAAGAATACAAATATCAAGAATCAGAGTAACTTTTGGGAAACTAAGTAGCTGATCGCCTTAACTACAAGTAATTATGTTTATAATTACAACAAGCGTTGATAATAAAACCACATTCACCCCCTCATAGAGGACAGGTGATCCTGCAGATAAGCAGGTGGGCGGCGTGCGAGAAAATCGTGATTGGTCCCTTTTAATTTATATAATTTTAGTTTATCTTTATCATCCTGCATAGAAAAAACGTTTTTCACGTCTTTTTCACGTCGTCAACAACAGGGCTAATTTCGAAATTTTCATGAAAATTCAAATTTTGTAATTTCGAAAATCCGGCTCAGGTTCCTCCTAGACTATCCCTCAAGGAATGTATCGCCGTTAAAACCCATGTCATATTTTCATCTCCAAGCCTGTGGCAAAGGGGCAAAATGTTGAATTTTGATGAAATTTAAAATTGAAATTTCAAAAATCTAAATTCGCTCCCTTCTTAAGGGTTGCGTTCTGAATGTGAATCCGTTAAGAAATTTCCTCTATCTAGATATCACAGCTCGTGGCAATGGGGCAAAATTTCGATCTTGAATTTGCATACAACTTCAGGGCAGTCTAGGAGTTGGGGTTGAGGCGGTTGGCGACTGGACGCACACAATACTAACAACTATGTTAACACGTATGTACTCGGATGTAATACCGTCGTAAAATTCATGCTAGATTCCCGAATAATAAATCAAAATGGTTAAATGCTATTATTTTGGTGATTGTAAAGTGATTGCCGTCCGGGAAGACCTGGTTTCTACCCGACAATGAGATTTTTTTTTTTTTTTTTTTTTTAAATTTCCACAACCCTGTGTTGAGTTCCATTTTATTGTCATTAAACATACATTTGACTTCGCGCATGCTACGCAGTCTCCTGTCTCATATGGCCCCTCTCCTATTGTTAAGATCAATGTTTCTTCCCAAATCCACAAAAATATAAATAGTTCAGCCGGAAGATATAGGCCTCAAGTTCAGATCATGATTAGGTATATATTACCTACTATTAGTATCTTACCTGAGGATGTATTTTTGCCTCTTTCCAGGAACATCACCGCGCTTGTTACAATGAGCAATACATATTGTATCACACCTTCTGAGAACACTCTGTGATTTCTTCCATCCGGTGACGGAGTCAAATTGAAATACGAGGAGGAAAAAGAAATTCCAGCTATATGATCAAAGCTTGTTGGCTTTCAGTTGCATCCAGTCACCGCCATCAATTGACTGATCAATCGATAAATTACTCCTTTTTACTTCCTCAACTAACTCAAGCAGGTAGAATTTCCTTCTATTTCCCAGTTTTACACCTCTGCTTCGCAAAAACGAACAAAACTTTCGACTCAATTGTCATCAGCTTGCTCAAACGGTAGCGCTGCGCCCGGTACCTACATCTTCCTAAACCGAAAAATATGAACGGCCGATTATTAGTCATTACTAATGAAAAACGACAACAACCTTAGTAGAGACTAGTTATTAGAAATACTAGCATTCACTGAACAGGAAACTGAACTAAAATAAAGGCAGAAAGAACTCATTACGCTTCGGTAGAGGCAAAGTTGAACTTTCAATATTACGGTAACCTCGACAGAGATAACCTTCAGAACCTTCGGTGATGTTTTATTCACCGTTGTTACATTCTGTATTTTCCCGTCTGTGACAATTTTCTAAATCAACAATACCAATTACTTCTAAATGATACAAAGTCATGGAAGAAATTTTCCTACCCAACAACCTACCTTTTTCGTCGATACACATATCCCTCAATCCTTCACCTCACATTAAATTGGTTTTGACAGTTTTAACCATCCTATTTTTATGGATAGGTATATTGAATAATCTGATTAAGTAAAAGGACCAAATAATGCGAATTCGCCTCGAAATAACTCGTCGAAAAACTAATACCTTGGAGTTGGATTTGAATTCGCCGCTATAAAAAAAAGAATAAATATTAAAAACATATTTTTAAAAATAAGTGGTCCTTATAACAGAGGTCCTTCAACATGGATAACCTTGCTTCAGTGACCTCTAGTGGAAGGCTCGACTTCGCATCCAGCACGTCCTCATCTAGCCACTGGTCTACTATCTGCTACATCTGATGCCATCAAATTAACTGTACTCGCGAAGCTATCTCGCAAAAATCTTCAACCAGCCTTTGATCAGCTTCCTTGGATTAAGTCTGGAAGAAAAACACCAAGCCCACCCACAGGAAGTATAATTCAATTACGTATTCACCCGGAGTCTAAATTAACATTTTAAATTTTGACAGGTTTAGACATTTTTCATATGGCCATCATGGGGGATATTTGAAAAAATAGAAAAATATGATATCAAAATCATCCGCCAGTACTAGAGATGTTCTACAAAGGACGGCCTTTGGATATCAACTATCAAGGGCCAAGCCCACCATCAGGCGATTATAGACCCTCAATCAGTGTTTCAAAATTATCTGTATAGTGCTCACTTTAATTATTGAGTTGATGAGATTTCTTTACGTGAACACTGAGAGAGAGAATTCACTCAAACCTACTCAATTGAAGATCTTTTATCGTTAAATGGCCACGATTGTAACATACGAGGGATTAAAAGGCTGCTTAGTAGGTAGGTAAGCAAACCCAGTAGCTCAATTTTTGAATGTGAACATCAAGTACAAAAAACTACGTTTACTTCGTTACCCTTAGTTACCTAAACGTTAAATTTGTGCAAACTATTTCGTTAGACATCCCGTTAGACTCTAGCCACTGTCTACCTATCTGAAGAATCGGAATTCGGAAGCTATTACATCTGATGCCATTAAATTTACTGTACTCGTGAAGCTATCTCGCAAAAATCTTCAACCAGCCTTCGATCAGCTTCTTTGGATTAAGTCTGGAAGAAAAACACAAAGCTCACCCACAGAAAGTATAATTCAATTACGTATTCACCAGGAGTTTAATTTAATATTTTAAATTTTGACAGGTTTAGTTATTTTTCATATGGCCATCATGGGGGATATTTGAAGAAAAAGAAAAATATGAAACTCAAAATCAACCGCCAGTAATAGAGATGTTCTACAACAGACAACCGTTGGTTATCAACAATCAAGGGCCAAGCCCACAGTTAGGCGATTATAGATCCACAATCAGTGTTTCAAAGTTGCCTATCTGTTTTGTGCTCACTTAAATTTTTCTTATATGTAATGTTCATATATTATGTAAATAAATTCTATTCTATTCTATCGAGTTGATAAGGTTTTTTTTACATAAACACTGCACGAGGGAAATCACTCAAACCTAAATTACACTAAGATCTTTTATCATTGAATGGCCACGATTGTAATTTACGGGGGATTAAAAGGCAGCTTTGTAGGTAGGTAAGCAAACCCAGTAGCTCAATTTGAATGTGTACATCAAGTACAGAAAAAACTTCGGGCCTCGCAAGAGGCTCCGCCCCTTGACCCCGCCAGGGGGGCTTCCCCCCCTGGACCCCTCCGGATGTTATTACTTTGAGCCTGACTGCTAAAATGTAAAAAACATGGAATCATGTTTTAGCTCTTCGCTCTCACTTTATTGTAGAAACGATAACGACGATTGAGCTCTTGTGAGATGATGATCTCCTAATAGAAACTCACGAGTAAACATTATTATAGAAATGATCATGACGATTGAGCTCTTGTGAGATGATGATCTCCTAATAGAAACTCGCGAGTAAACATTCACTTTATTATAGAAAGAGGCTAAAGAGGCTGCATACGAAATTACAGCTTCCTATAGTGTAAAGTATAGAAATTACCTATTAAAATGCTTTAACCACCGCTTCACAAATCAAACCGTTCTCGCAATATTCGGATCACCTGCTATGAATCACATAATCGAAACACCAGCTCAATGAAATTATCAGAAATTAACAAGCGGTTGCAATCATGTTCACAATATCAATAATTGAGAATGATCACCTGTGTGTAAACAATTATTCATATAACCATGCTCATAACTCAGCTTGTTGGCCACGCACTTCGCAGTAGTTAATATAGTATGGTGGGATGAATCGAGAGCTTTCGAACGAATGGTCAACGAATTTTGTGGGATGAAAAACGACGAAGTATCATATTCCTAGCAACGACTCGGTTGTAAGCGGAAATCATCACAATTATTGGCGCTACTTTCATCTCACTTTATAGTCTCACTTTTCGGCGGGGGATCCATCGCTAAAACATGATTCCATGTTAACTACGTTTACTTCGTAGATTTGAGCAAAAAATTCTGTTAGACATTCCGTTAGACTCTAGCCACTAGTCTACCTACCTATCTGAAGAATCGGAATTCGGAAGCTGCTACCTCTGATATCATTAAATTAACTGTACTCAAGAAGCTATCTCGTAAAAATCTTCAACCGGCCTTCGATCAGCTTCCTTAGCTTAAGTCTAGAAGAAAAACACAAAGCCCACCCACAGGAAGTATAATTCAATTACGTATTATCAGACGAGGCAGGAAAGAGAGCTAATCGGCGGCCTCAACTCACATCGGCTCCCCCTTCTTTCTTAATTAATCTTTGCCTCGATTTTACGAGCACTGCATCCTCAATTATCTCGAATCGATCGAAGCGTTAGGTCAACTCATCTTGGGCGAGAATACCGTTTCTCGTTGAAGGAAAACTTATATTACGAAGATTCTGCGAAGTGCATTAACCAGATAAAAATCGATTTTAGCAGCGACTAATGGGAGACCCCAAGGTAGCATTTTCCTCGAAAATGATATTTAAAAAATGAATACTCAACTTTAATGAGAAATGATATAACTACGTTGTACGGTTGAAAATTACAAGGATTGGATTACAATGGCATTTTATTACGACATATATAGATTTAATCATTTGCATTACCTACTTCAAAGCAGACAACAATTTAATCATACTTATAGCGTCGAATGAACGGAAATGATATCGTTTAGGTGGGTATTATAATAACGTTAAATCAAGGTGGACCAGCGGACTTCCAGTAGAGAGTTTTTATTAAGTAATTACTGCTGTCAGTAAGTTAATAACTCATTCAAGTAATTTTTAGCTACGAAGTTTGTTTTAGTTGTTTAATGTTTCCGGTTTATGGGGGCGATTTTGTTTTTTATGGGTTGGTTGCAAGAGGAATTATATACCTATAATAACGATCAAAGAATTCCTTGCTTTTACTGTTGTTGTACTTTTATGTACTATCCTAAAAACTATTGTTGCATGTATTGACTTGGATATCACGGTAGGACGAAAACGGTTTGAAAAATGTCTTCATTGAATCTCAAATCCGGAGAGTGTTCAAAAGGAGCAAACTCGTCCTCTTATTATTGTGTAACATTTTGGAAAATATTAAAGAACTAGCGGATTATCTGGCGCGTCGCAGCCGGAAAAGAACAAATTGCTGACTAAAATATTCAACAGCCCTCACTTTGGTTGAAATTAGTGGAGATGGCACTGGTGAACGTTAAGTGATTTCCACGGGCAATATTCAGTAAATAGTATTTTTCCATAGAATCTCGAGAAAATACGGTATAAGTACATTAATGTATACCTACCTAATATCATTCAACAATGTAATTTTTGTCACTCATATAAAATTGTTTATGATATAAAACTTACATACATAAATACATCCCCTTCTCCAACTTCTCCCTTTCCTTTTCTCACCCCTTCAGACTGAGAAGCTAGTAAGATAGTGAAACAACAATTTCGTCGGAGGGCTCAGTCTATTGAAAAAGCGTCAAGTGGAACGTCCAGCTCTTTTTGTTTTCTAATCATATTGTGCCCATACCTGGAAGGACCAAATTCAGCCCATTAGATCGAACCAAATGGGCCTAATCTCTGCCCTAACAAGGCAAGGGAGAGCAGTGAAAGCAAAAATGGAAACTATTTCAGAGGATACCCTGATGAGCAAAGCACAGCAGAGGAGGGAGAGAACAAATACAGTGTCATTACAACATCAAGTAGTGTCGTCCAACCAACAAACGAAGTGCGCATGCAAGGTTTACAGCAGGCAGAGGAGAGTCCAGTGCCTCAAATGAATCCAATGGCAGAGGTGAATCCAGTGCCATAAAATAAAATAAAAATCAGCCAGAGGAGCTACCAGTGGCTGAGAGAAAAATCAAGAATGCGAGAGACCGGGCTCGAACTCACTTGGGCTTGACAATCACCCTATCAGAAAAGAAGTGACTGTGAGGACGGAAGGCATCGTAAAGGGAGGGACAAAGGAAGAGGGTCCGACCATGACGAGCCGCCGTGGGTGCCAAGCAAGGTAGAGAACCGAAAACCGCAAACAACTATAATTAACACAGGCGTGACATGACTTAAACAAAACTCAGATGATCTACCAACCAGCCTCACAGGCTGAAGTCGTAGATTGACTGGGAGGATCCACAGTCACATGTGGGATAGTCCACACAAAACAATAAAGCATCGTGTCAGCCAAATTTTATTGAGAAAGCTCTCCACTATCAGGGAGAGGATTCAATTCATCAAGGGTAGGTGCCTTGCGCAAACGTCCGTGGGGATATTTCAAAAACTTCTTAGTTCCGCCAGAGACGGACTGCAACAAGTAGCGATCATCAGGCATAACTTTTACAATTTTATAGGGGCCTCTATAGGCATCATCCAACTTGACTCTATTTCTCACCTCCGTTTGTGCAAAAACCAAATATATATATATTTATATTGAGGTTTAAAATTCCGATGTTTTCCATGTGGTCGCATTTTTGGGGTTGATAAACCTAATGTTGAGGTATTCACAGACAATGCCTGATTAATTTTGGGTTTGGCAATAGGTTGTTCAAGTATCGGAAAGTTGTTGACTTCATCAGCTTCTTCAATAGGATTCCTACTAAAAAAATCAACATGTTGCATACGCGAGGATTGACGATATTGCATTTTAAAATCAAAACTTTGCAAGAAAGACCACCACCGTTGAACACGAGGTATCAAGTCTTGCTTATTTTGAGTTGCGCGCAATGATGCACAATCTGTCACAACGGTAAACAAGTGACATTGTAAATAATTGTGAAAATGCTTTATGGCATAAACCACTGCCAAAGTCTCTAGCTCATATGAATGAAAGTTAGATTCTGCAGTCGTGGTTCTCTTACTGTAATAGGCTACTGGTCTCGGCTTTTTGTCAACTATATTAATCAAAATTGCGCCAAAACCTAAAGAGCTTGCATCACAGTGCAACTCAATGGGGTAGGATGGGTTGAAAATGGTTAAAATGGGTTTTGAGGTAAGCATGCCAATAAGTTGTTGGCGAACCTTTTCATGACTGTCATTCCAAGGAATTGGTCGATTCTTACTGTCATTAGCTGAATCATCAGTTTTACGGGTTAATTTGATCAAGGGAGCAGCTATTTGAGCGAAATTTTGGATAAAATGCCGAAAATAAGAAGCTAAACCTAAAAATTGGCGAAGAGTACGAAGAGTAGAGGGAGGTGGCAATTTTGTCAGAGCTTCAACTTTGGATTTGTTCGGTTTTATTTCTCCATTTTCTATCTCGTAGCCTAAGTATTTAATTTTCGAGACAATGAACAAACACTTCGAAAGGTTTAGAGAAAATCCAGCAGAAGTAAGAACTCCTAGAACATGATTTAATCGGATAAGTGCCTCAGCTTGAGTGCTTGCTGATATAAGCAGATCATCCATATAGCACGTGACGTAATCAAATGCTAAGTCTCCTAAGGCTTTCATGATTGCTCGTTGGTAAACACTTGGTCATTGCGCACCCCAAAGGGCAAGGCCAAATATTCCCATTGCCCGTCTGGTGTGACAAAAGCTAACTTTTCTATGGACTCTTCTTCAACTGGGATTTGATGAAACCCACTAGCAGCATCAAGAATAGAAAACCATCGGGCACCGTGTAAACGCGCTATTTGATCAGTTATCAATGGCAAAGGGTATCTATCTGGGACTGTATTTGCATTGAGAGCCCTAAAATCAACGGCCATTCGATAACCACCTGTCTTTTTAGGAACAAGAAGTATTGGGCTTGCATATGGAGAAGAACTGGGGCGAATTACTTTGGCATCTTCAAGTTCTTTGATGCGCTCTCGCACCAGTTCACGATGTACAGGACTAAGTTTGTATGGTCGACGGTGGACAATTTTGGAAGGGTCAAGAAGGCGAATTTTGAATGTTCCTGTCGTCACACGAGTGGTAGGTATTCCATCAATAAAATATTGGGAATAATTAGTCAAAATTTTGATGAGATCCCCCCTTTGACAAACAGGATATATATATATATATATATATATATATATATGACTGGCGGTAGTGAGCAACAAATTGATTGATAGTTCGTGAGGCAAATGTGGCATAATTTTCGAAATCTCGTGGTCTAGCTTGGAAACATTGAAGCATGAATCCGGCTGGTGTGAGTGCTATGTCATATTGGTGAAGAAAGAGCGATCTGAATTCGTCCCATGTGAGTTGAGGGTGGACAATAGTAGTAAACCAATCAGCAGCCTCTCCTTTTAAGGCTCTACTCAAGGCAACAATTAAACGTCTTCCTTGGATGATAAATATTAAATATAAATATAAAGGAAGATGTAAGAAAAATGGGTACTTATGTATTATACCGACCACACCCAATAAGGAACACTGAAATAGATATTTTATAGAAACGAACATTATATCATGAAAAACAACTCTTTAATTACAGAATTACAAAGATTATCAATTGATAACGGGTTTATATTAATTAAACAATTACAAACTTACTACGATTATCAATTGTTAATGGGTTTCCTGTGATGCCCAGAATGCAGCAATGTCAAGGAGGAGTGAGCGTAGTGGATTTCCCCCTTTAGCCGCTACTGCCGACCGCCATATGTACTCAGCTAGGTACGAGTCAAAATGGTGTCGTGCTGTTCCTCGATGTTTTTTATTACGCCATTTCGCTGAATCCCACATTCGCTCAACCATGATATAATGTTCGTTTCTATAAAATATCTATTTCAGTGTTCCTTATTGGGTGTGGTCGGTATAATACATAAGTACCAATTAATATAAACCCGTTATCAATTGATAATCTTTGTAATTCTGTAATTAAAGAGTTGTTTTTCATGATATGATGTTCGTTTCTATAAAATATCTATTTCAGTGTTCCTTATTGGGTGTGGTCGGTATAATACATAAGTACCGTATATACCTAACCAATAAAAGACTTTTTGTCAAAAACTGTACACTAACATTCTATCGGAAACTTTTTTTTTTTTTTTTTATTGCACATAGGTTACCTGAATTTTTAAAAAGTTCCAGTCATGCAGCATGATCGTATGAGCGAATTTTTGTAGATTATAGTATTATATTATGTTTCATAGTTTTGAAATTTGAGCACTTTGAGGACAATGAATCGTTAACCACCAATTTTATGGCAAATAAAGTCGTTCTAAAAAATATTCTACGATTCAAACAGATATTGGATTTTAGCTATTTCTCAGTGTTTTTTAATAGATTATTCAACAAATATTAATGAAATTCAAGTACATTTTTCTGCATAAATCTTTGCATAAATTTCATAATGTTCCAGTTCGCAGGTGATGAAACTTTATTGACTAAATGTTTGGTAAAATATATAAGTACATATTAATATTTTTTTAAGTAATATTTTTAAATAAAGTACATAGTAATATGCTTCTTGGTTCGATTTATATGGTTATGTTTAGAGAATTTTCGGGAGTGACTAGATAAATCGTCGTATACAATAAACCCTCCAAACTTCGGAGTTTGAGAGACGTCAGAGGTCTATATTTTACCGGAAGTACGCTGGTGAGTTTCAGTTTCTAAATTTTTAATGAAATGTTTTTATCTTCAATCTCCCAAGAGCGTTTGGAAGTCATATTTAGTTCCATAATAAGGTTCTTCTCTCTTTCTACATACAATGTATTAGTTTCAGAATAAAAATAATACCTTCAACAGCTATGACAAATAAAGGTAAAAATTTTTGAGAAGCATATTTTCTGCCAGTTATGAGAAGTGATTAAAAATAGAACCACTCCTGAATAGGAGGGATAAAATGGACAAAACCTTTTTACATTATTTTTCATTTTTAGTTCTAGTAAGTTAAACTGCTGAAATCCACAAAATCGGATACTTTCATGAAAAACATATTTTGAAAAGTAGTTTTTATTGCGACCAGCCTTTTGAAACTCACAGGAAGGTAACCAGACATCCTAATGAAACTGTAGTCATATTTCCAAACAATTAGTTCACGGTCTTACCTAAAAAACAAGGGATACCAAAATTGGAAAACATTAAATATCATTTAAGTATCCTGGTGTCTTAAATATCGCCCGCCACTTCTAAGCCATTTCATCACTACATCCTTGACCTCCTTCTCGTTAGATTAGCTTTCTGCCCAGAGATTCTCTAAGGTTTGTGAAAATATGCTAGCCTGAAGAAGTCTAGTCACAATAGAGTCTAATTGTCTATTACATGTATCCGCGTGATGTGATCACACAACTTTGACGGCGTTTGTGGTCATTTAGAGCTACATTAGCTTTAAGTGAACGGCAAATCGAAACAAAGCCAGAAAGATTGTTACCCATGTAAAGGAAACCCATTAGCTGAAGAAATCGAACTGTCTACACGAACTACTGGGTTCTAAGTAAGGTTTGTGCGACCGATACAAACCGCGGTGAAACGAAAAGACTGTGAGTTGGAATCAGGAAGAAGGAAACGTTATGCGGTTGTCCAGAACAACGACCCACCGCGGGACCGCAAATCCGCGTCGTGGGCGTACAATGATCGCACTCCACTCTGCGTCTCCTCCACTGAAGACAGCAATATGAATGCGGAAGGATACGAATCTGAAGATGTGAAACATGAAATATACAACGCAACTCATTGCTACAAACATATCGGTAAGTAATGCATGAATTACAAGGACGTCCCTTTGAATGGATTGTATATAATTTTGTTATGAGTTAAAATAAGAGAAACAACGGAAAATCAATTATCTCGAAAAATCCCAGAAAAGAGTAGGTAATGAATCAATATGTCAAATCATGATTTTACTATTTCCACCGGTTTTTCATGATTGTTTTCTGTTCGATCCAGATTCCAGTCCAGTTAAACGCTAGAAACCTTGGAAGGTTCAAATTTACAAACGTTGGTCGCAGATCGCAGGGGGGGATTCCGTTAATCATGATAATCATTTTTGTTGGCTTCCGTTTTTTCCTTACATTTGTTTTAATCTTTCGGTTTAGATATTCTAAATATCAGGGATTTGAATTTGATGTCGGATTTTTGTGAAGAGGAGTGATAGAGGAGGAAATGAATTTTACTATTCACGCTATACTCAACTGATTCAGATTACCTATTCTCTTTTTTCGACTATTTTACAATGTTGTGTGAAGTATTTGGTCTCTTGGGGAGGGTCTATTATTTACCAATATGTTTCATTCTTTTCGTCCTATACTCTCAGTGTTTAAAATGGATTCGATTTTTGCTGTGTTCAATCGATAATCAAAGACACATACACATAAACAAAATAATAATAATGATGATAATAATAATAACAAAACTCAATATGAAAAACTTTTGTTTTCTGTGATTTCTAACTTATGTTGCTCGAATATGATTTTACTAGTTTCTCGTCTACAGCCAAAACATCTGCGGAATATGTATTTGACTTAACAGGTTGACCTTACTCGACTGGTATCTAGCAGTATGTGGTAAACACGTTTTCCACATTCCTCTCGTTCAAAAATTAGAGCTTCGATGGCAACAAATCTAAATCGAAACCACAAGATGGGAATAGAACGCATCCTGTGGCCAGCGAAGGCGCCAGTCTTCCGAAATCGATCCTCCGAGTCGTTGCCCTATAATAGCTTGAACGAATGAAAAATCGTATTTCCGTTCCTGGAATGTACAGCAGAGTTTACGACTCAAGTTAAAGGGATATTTGATTGACTGCTATATGATCCAAACCTGCTTTAACCTTCAATAACCCGAACCTACCACAGGCGGCAATCTCACCGCTACCTAATCTCACCTATGACGGTCGCCGTAATGGAATGCCACGGCTCCCGTGTTTTATTATGTGAGCTCCTGTTTCCTCAGGTTCGAAACACGATTCGCCCATCTCTCAAGCGCATTAAAAGCAATAAAATCCCCATATGTGATACATAATGCCCATCAGACTGTGGTGCGAGTCCCTATCTTGTTCCTGCAGTAATTACTTTGGGAGAGGGCCATGCCGGGTTCCATTCAAATATATTGCGCGCAATAACCCGAGCGGAGACCTCACCGGTAGTAACGGTACAAGAATTTACGGCCGAGTACAACCAATAGGAAGATGATCCTTGTAGATTGTTATCCCAGAGCCCACCATTTGTTTAAGCAACGATCTCAAGCAACGATCCGGCGAATTTCCTATTTTGTTTTTGTTTTCGAACGATGCCGGGGCAATAATTTTAATCGGTTCCGAGAAGATGCCCAATGAAAAACTTAAATCTTGCAGGAGGATTTGGGAACGGAAGGTGGGTTTCTTTTCAGCCTGAGTTATATCGTTTGGAATCGAGCAAATAATAACTCGGCCCATCGTTATCTCGGGTTCTGAATCTCAAGAATCCGCTCCCATCCTAATGGCGCAGAAATAAATTTACTTACGTTCATTGAGGGGATGTGTGAAGTGATTTGGATAGATTATACGATGAAAAGAGACTTTAACTACCTTTTCGATACTTAGTTACAATCTCTTGTTTTTTTTTGTTTTTTTTCGAAATTTTACTTACCCGATCTCTTATTGGTGGTTTAGTTTTCTACTATGCCATATGCGGAGAGCTTTATTAAACTAAAATGATGACCACCTTTCGTGAGTTAAATTTCTAATTTTCGAAGAAACGAATTCTGCGCCCTTGAGAAACTCCAATTTCAAATTTTCTACATACAACTCCGAATGGTTTGGACAAAAAACCAATGGAAAGCCAATGAATCGGCGTCATACGTCAAAGGCGCAGGGATGAGGTCGTTCCCCAAGACGACATTCAACTTTCTCCATACATCGATGTTTTGGTCACTTTCAATCACACAACACCCTCCATATTTGAACTTTTTGGAAACCTCTCTTCAAAGACGTATTTCAGCTGATGGAATATATCTAAATATGAGAAATGGCCTATCGAACAAAACCACAAACACAGCCATTGCATACAACGGAGTACAGGATGGCGTTGGGACCTGAGTTGACACCTACAAGTCGTTACATGTGATGCTTTCTTTTGAGCCTTCGAATATAACTGTTTAAGGTTTTTGACTTGATATGGAAGCAATTTTTGGATTGTGTAGTTTACTATGAAAGAAAGAGTTTCAAATACCTATAACATTGAGAACAACCGCTTTATTTTTTAATGTTTGTCAGATCACAAGGAACATCTACAAGCAGAGGAATGCTTCTGGCTTTCAGGGACGGTATTCTCTAACAAGAACACTTTGTTATACCAGATTACTGAAACGAAATCTCAATTTTCACCGAGGTGAATTTCAACAGACAGTTCTGTGAACCCCAAGACAAGTGACCCAGCTTGGAGGACATTCGGATAGGTACTGGAGGTGAAACTCATCTCCGTATACATCGTTACGTTTTACATACAAATCATGCCAAGCCACAAAATGCATGATATCAGCCAATTTGTGCAAAGCGCACGCCTAGGGATAATAGCATACCACTTGCTGTCCATCAAATCACCGCCTGTACAGTACAACCACTCCCGAACGGATACTTATTCAACTATATTATTCTACTGATAACCTGATAAACTTCTTTCAACAGAAGGAGGTCATCAGACAAATTCAAGGTGATCTTCCTTGTTTCCATGGTGGCTATGAACATTACTTTTCCTTCAAACAAAAGTTCTACTCATTGATTAACAAGAGAACTGATATTTAAGAAACAGAAAAATTCTGTTACTTTCCAGTTTTCGTAGTTTGAATGACGATTCCTTGTCGATTTTCTCGGTGTTGAAAATTTCACAAGAGGGTTGAGGGATTTGTGTATTGTATGTAGGCCCGTTAGGATGACATTTCAGTAATATGGTGCGAATCGGGAGATATGATTTGAATAATAACGAAGATCGGCCAAACCGTTCGGGAGTGGTTGTACTGTAAAGGCGGTGAATCGGTTGACTGCAAGTGGTATGCTGTTATCTCTAGGCGTGTGCTTGGCACAAATTGGATGATATCATGCATTTTGTGGCTTGGCATGTTTTGTACGTAAGGCGTCTTTTTTTTTGGGGGGATATCACACATTTTTGACGGTCTTGGAGTAAAGGAGTGGTGTGTATACCAGCTGATTTTGTCAACAGCCAACCAATTAGATAGTTGGCTGTTATCCGAAAATATATAACACTTGCCCAGTTGCTCGATTTCAAAAAATATCCTTCAAGTACGTGGTGTGAAGCGCCTACCGCCGACCCTAGGTCCCCCTCCCCCCATCAGGATACCTCCCACAGTGTACCCAGGGTAGTGTGTTGTCGAAATCCGACCACTGATAGCATCCCTCCCACCCCCTCTGAAAATGTTCGCGATACCTCCCACGGGCATCCAGGGTATCACAATGTACCCTAAATTTAAAAATCTGCTGGCCGCCCTCTGGGGGTCTCTGAACATATCCACCCACTCGACCTATCATAATGCCCAGGTTGCCCACTCCCCTCCACCCCACACCACCGATAGGGTGGGGATTGAAAATTTTCAAATCCCAGTGGCCACCCTCTGGGGGTCTCCGAACAAATCTCACCACTCACTGGGACAATCCCCCCACTTCGCTGTCTGTAATGCTCCTGATGGACAGATAAACACCCCCACTCTTCCCTCATAACGATCCCCACTTGAGCGTAGAAGGGGGAAACCTACAAAAGGCACTTCCTCATGATAACTGGGGCCTAGATCCAAAATTCCATCGGAATCGGTCCAGAGGAACTAGTTGATATGGTTTGGTAAATAATCGGGAGAAAGAAGGAAATAAATGAAGAAAGTTCAGAAAGAAAAAGAAAAAAAAATGAGGAAGTCCCAAAATAAGCGTTTTGAAGCATTGTTTTGGGTAACTTAAAATCACCCTACCATTACAAATTTGGCATCGGGTTACTCAGAGCAGGTGCCGCTCTCAGAATATGCATTGACAATCAGTGTTCAACCAACAGAGTGGTGTAGGGAGGGGGCTAAAGTTGGGCCGATGTTCCTCTTTGTTTTATGTTTCATAAGAAAATCACATCTTCTGTAAGTTGAAGCATCTACAAACAGGATACGCAGTGGATAAATTACAGACATACAAAGGACGGAGACAGAAAAATGAGGTACTGTGTATTCACAACGCACAATGTTCCTGATCCATCCAATAGACGTGCTATAATATTATAGATGGTTTTTAATACAATGTAAATACAATTTCAGTTACCTTAGAATCAAACGATCAAACGTATTCATTAACTAATTTTAAGAGGAATAGTTCCATTATTTGCCTCATATTACATATATAGCTACTTAATTCAAACTATTGTTGTCATAGAACTTGTAGCTGTACCTTTTGAATCACTATAACGATAAAAACAATGCGAGTCAAGTACATTATTGTTAAATATTTGTTTTGATTAATATTTTTGATGATTTTTCAAAGTATAGATTTAAGTCCGCTGAAGAGTAAAATTGACTATAGTGGCAAGGTGATGAATACCAAGATCGACATTTCACAATACCATGATAAGGAAGGACTTCGTGAACAAACCGCAACAGAATGTCTTAGTAGTTATAGCCGCTTGTATAATAATTATGATCATATACAGTTGGTATTGCTACGATCAGTATCGTGCTTTGCATTTCATAAGTGAGAAGCCTTCTATACGCGCAAAGGTAGAAAATATTAACCAAAAAGTTGAGAAGCTGGAAAACAAAACAAATGGATCCGACGGACTTCTCGATCTGGATGATTTCAATCACCTCCTTGTTCCACGCAACGTTTGCGAATCGTCGGAAGTTAGATGCGTTCTACTTGTCACATCGCACGTTGAGAATGTTGCGGTTCGGAATATTCTAAGGGAGGCATATACGCAAGATGAGCTACTTGATTTAGAGATCAGCAGAGTTTTTCTATTGGCCAGGAACGGCAATATTCATCCTAAAGTGACTCAGGAAAATCTTGCTAAAGAAAATAGCATGTACGGCGACCTGTTGCAGGGAAGTTTCAACGAGTCATACCACAATTTAACATACAAACATGCAATGGGTCTAAAATGGGCATCAAACTTATGTCCTCAAATTAAATACATCTTGAAAATGGATGACGACATTTTGGTTGATTTATATAAAGCAGTGGACCTCCTGAGAAGATATGAAGAAAATAAATTTAAATTTGACTTGTTAGGGCTTCGTTTCAATCGTATGCTGCCAATCAGGTATCAGCCAAGTAAATGGTTTGTTAGCAGAGAAGAATACGCTCGGGATTTTTATCCCGTTTACTTATCTGGCTGGTTTTACATAACGAAGCCCAAAGTCGCAGCTGAAATCGTAAAAGCAGCTCACGCTCTGCCTTACTTTTGGATTGATGATGTTTTTCTAACTGGCATGGCCTCCGAGATACTGAAATTAAAGATTCTCCCAATCAACCAGCTATACACCATCTTACCGTGGCTCGTTGACTGCTGTATTGCCCGAAACATGACCTGTTCCCATATGGTAGCACCCACCATGGAAGTATTCAATATGCAGAAACGTTTCCAAAAGCATTCTAAACTACATCGAACGGATCATGTTTCTATTAAACCAATCCTCCGAGAATGAATAACGTAACTATGGTTAGCCAATTGAAACCATTGAAACCCTGCGTCATCCAATTCCATCGTCATCCCCTTGCAAACTTGCCGATCACAATAAAAACTGTTACTGATTGTCTGACTGAGTAGAAATTAGTTACAACCATTAATTTAGATTTTATCGTATTCTGGGATTAGGAACAAAAATTTTGATTTGCATTGATGATTATTATTATCTTGACCGTTTGAAAACTGCTAGAAAGCGATGGAACACTCGATTATTTTTGTTCGTTCAGTTAAGGTCAGCATCGGTTCTGCAGGACCAAGTTCAGTCACAGCGACCAAACCCTCGCGCATTGCTACTGCCATCTTGCTCTGGAGTTACTTATAAACTGTTGTGAATTTTTCGTCATTGAAAAAAATGTGACATTTACACTAAAATCTCTATTCGTAGCTCACTACGGACTTTTTTTTTCTTGTTTCACATGAATGTAGCGTCCTATACTGACCACATGATGCTAATTTTCGATCCATCAGGCGGGAACCTTGAGAATCACACCGTAGTGACTTTCCGACCTGCCATAGGTACTTCGCCGAGGGGTAATTGCTTACAGTAGGTTCGTTGGAGTCGCTCTTTTCTGGAGACTTCCGAAAATTTCTCAGACTCTTGAAAGTTATTTACTAGCCATTTTTCTATCACTTATCAGGTAAAGTGAAATGGGGCAACAGCTATAGTAGTACTATATTTAAATTGGACACCAATAGTTATGATGAGTCGCTTCCGCCGTATAATGACATATTTTGGCAGAAGTGATCATTTCGTTGGTAGATGGTCACCCTCTTTCATTATGAAATTTGAAGTTCCTGATATACGATTCAAAACTAGACCGAATTCATAGTTGAACAAAAAAAGAATCACGAAAATCGGACGAGAATTCTTAAAACACCATGATTTTCGGTATTACCCCCCTCCAATCATCTCCTCCCAAATGAACTCCTGTGACATACGTTCCAAAACTATATCGAATTGCTTATAGAACAAAATAAGAATCACAAAAATCGGTCGAGATTTGTAGCTTGGGCAACGTCTGAAATAAATAATCGGCAATTATCCACTCTACCTCCCCACCATGACAATAAATCCGGAATTCCCAAGGTTTGTAGCAGAACTAGACTAAAATTGGAATCGAACCAAATAACAATTACGAAAAACCTGGGTGGCGTCGACAAAATTTGTTTTAAAAAACACGTTTTTTCGGCTTTGCCCCCTCCATTCCCCTTCTTCCATCACGGAATTCAAAAATTCCGAGGCTTGTTGCACAACTAGACTAATATTGGGATGTAGCAAATTAAGAATCTCGAAAATGGATCAATGCCAATAGGCGTCCTTCTTATTAACGAAGCCTTGCCTATAAGACATAGCTTCAAAGAGACGTCCTGAAAAAGTAAACCAACAAATTTTGAGAGGGAATTAATCTTTCTTTCTTGGTCGATTACAAAGGTTCATTATTGAAAATGAACCAAAATCAACCGCAGCACTTTATTTTTTAAAGTTTGGTCATATTAGAGTTTTTGTGGACGGATCACCAGAAGAGCATCTACAAGCAGAAGGATGCTTCTGGCTACCAGGGACTATATTCTCGTACAAGAGCACTGTGATATCCCAGGTTACAGAATGTAAATACCAGAGTTCACCTAAGTAAATTTTAACTGACAGTTGCTCGCTGGAAAACGTATAGACCTTAGAGCCTGTTAACGCGTTCCCCGTTTGAGGTCGAGGAACTCCACCTTGAAGGGGGACCTGCACCCAAACAAGGCTCTATCTTTCTAGCCGCAGCCCCCCCCCTGGATAGGGACAGGGGAGACTACAAGGGCATGGAACCTACTATCCCCGCGAGACCAGCCTCAACTGGGTGGCAGGCGTAGGCAGCATCTCAGCCCAGTGCGTGAGCACTGGAGAAGCTGAATGCCAGGAGGATCTAGCCCCTGACCGGTGTGTCCCATGATACCAGCGCTTCCTAGCGCTTTCTTCTTCTCGGGTATCACTCCTTCTGTCTCTACTATTTACTTTTATCCCCATCGTGTCATCTTGTACCAGTCAATCCCTTAGTAAAAACGAAGATTAGTTGGGCATGTAAATCAAAATGATGTGTGTAGTTTGGTGATCTGGATGCTCGCAAGCTCGCATCTCAAAAAGACATAACATCAAGTAGTCAATCCCTTAGTAAAAATGCAGATTAGTGGACATGTAGATCAGAATGATGTGTATAGTTTGGTGGTCTGGATGCTCACAAGCTCGCATTTCAAAAATACATAACATCAAGTAGTCAATCCCTTAATGAAAATTCAAATTAGTTGGAGATTCAGGTCAGAATGACGTTTTAGAAGTATATTTCGGGAGTTGTACGAGCCAAAAAATATGTCCAGGCATTGGGATTTGAACCCACGACCTTCTTCACACGAGTCCGTTATCCTAACCTATGAGCTATGACTCAAGAATAGGGATGGGTATCGATACACGATATTTCAAAATATCGATTTTTTCACCTCATATCGATATTTTTGTATCGATACTGTGCCTTCCGATATTATTGAGTATCGATACTTGCATTCCGATATTTCGAAATATCGGGAATTTTTTTTCTCAACAACTTTAACAAACTTAATTCAATTTTTCTTTCTTTGACTATGGGCCAATTGCCAATCTCCGTTTAGCCGTGATAACAATGATATCGAGCAATATGGCCGATATGGCAACAGCTGATACCTACAGTTTGATTTCGATAGGTAGGTATACTCGCGATCAATGCGTATTCGAAGTCGATCGAAATCAACGAATATGATAAATGATGTAAAATAACAACAAAAAATCAACGAATATTATAAATTATATTGAACAAAATATTAATGATATTAAAGAAATTAAATAGGTTTTACGTTCGAAGCTCCAAACACGTTCTAGAACATTAGATGGAAACTAGAAGTACCTAACTAGATAGATGGTAACTAGGTAACTAGATAAAAACTCAATAAAGTAATTTTTAATATGAAAATAATATAATTTTTTCCAGATAATATATCTTCAACCATGAACTTTATTGTACAATGACCTCCATCCATCAAGATAAATAATTCAAACTCCGGTTTGAAATTTTTTGTTGGGAAAGACGTATTCTTAAGCAATATTGTGGATGTGGTATCGATACTCGATATTTATGAGTATCGACATTTTGCTCAAGCAATATTTGGTGTATCGATACTTGCATCCTGATACAGTATCGATACATTGTATCGATACTTTTGTAACGATACCCATCCCTACTCAAGAATCAAGAATCAAGAAATGTTTATTCAACATAAAGTTTTGTACAAGGATATACAACATACCTAATGATGGTGAATTACAATACCGGCCTGACGGCCTTATTTGCTGGTTAAACATGAGGTTGGTGTATGTAGTGTCTTGTAAAATTATGTTATGTTTGCAGAGAATGTGATGAAATAAGAGAAAATTTACTAATTCAAAAACTCGTTTCAGAGTCAATCACAGTACTTCACCATTCAGTAGGAAATTCGGAGCGGCAGGTAGAAGTTTCTTATTACAACCGCTAGAAAGCGCTGGTATCATGGGACATACCGGGCAGGGGCTAGATCCTCCTGTTCACATCCATCCGGGATTGCGGAAATGCGGCAGTGCGTTTGAGGTTGGAAGTAGTGGAGGGGAGTGCGGAATTGCGGCAGGCCGTTCACAACCATCCGGTCGTGTTATTTTTGCATTATCATTCCCCAAACAGACCTGTTTCCTCCCGAATTGTCTCCTTCCTGTCATTTCACGAACATCAAAACTCCATAAACGACTTTGAATAATAAACTCATAAATCATGAGTGCATACACAAGAGATTTGTATGTACCTACCAACCTACATTAACTGTAAAGGCGACTTCATTTTGAAATAAGACTGTTGGGTAATCATTCGGTCCTTTCATCAACTACTTATCACAAGATAATATTAAAGGTATTTCTACCCGAAAAAATAAGTAGGTTGGCTCATTTCAAATCATTTAAATGAATTGATGCACCATAAGAAGTTACTTAGAAGAACTTACATACCTACTTAACGTAGGTAATCTGTCCATTTCGTAAGGACAAGTTGGCTTATTTTTACATTACCTCTTCGTTTCGCAAAATGATATCTCTTCACAAATACCTACTCATTCGACAAGCAGGGAATTGCTAATCCATTATCAAGAAATGTCTCAAAACACAAATTAAATAGGGTCATCAGATAGGTTATTTGTGAGATCGCAAAATCGGTACATATACACCTAGGTATTTTTAACCCAACTCAGTCTCATCTACACCGAACCGTGTTCAATTTGAGTGTTTGGTTATTTTATTACTGTTATTCTTATACACAAGCGCTACAGAAATATATTTTCTATAAATGAAATCCAAATTCGAGGATAGAAAAATACGGACTCGTACTCGAATCCAGCCATGAAACTAGATAACAACAACAACAGCCAACCTACAGTGGCAATTGCAGTAATCCGGTAAAATATCTAATTTTTCAGATGTGGACAGTCCGTCTCAAGAGTGCTTGTCCGGCAAGACTCATCCCACTCTTCCGACTGCCGCTAGTCAATCAGATGGCCGAAATTATGGCCGGCTTGCCGCATTTCCGCAATTCCGGATGGATGTGAACCCACCTTTATGGTCACCTTGAAGGCCAAGAATGGTCACTGGCCCGTCACAGAGAAGTGCACTCTGCGCCTACCGCTTTATCCCTGAAAGGTGGGCATGCGGGGAAAGGCACTCGTCCCACTGGCTGCGGTGTCCCTCTGCAATTTTAACTGACAGTTTGGAACCCACTAGACTAGGGACTCGGCTTGGAGGACATTCGAATACTGATGTCTAGTTGAAACATGCGAAAACTAAGGTTACGCCGTGGATACATTACTGCAACAAACTAATATATTCCTAGAGGGCGGTGACAGAAAATGAGATAGCTAAGTGTCCACAACATGCGATGATCCTGATCGATTCAACAGAAAGATCTCCTATACCTATCTAAAATTATAGAAATTTCCTAATTCAATGTAGGTAAATACAATATCCTCAGTTACCTTGGAATTTTGTAATCAAACGTGCCAAATCGACAAAATGTTTTAGTAGAACATGAGAACATCATGTCATGTGTTCATATATATGTATACCAGTAAGAGCAAATACTAATTCATTACCTAATTTTAAGAGGAATAGTCCTATTATTTGCCTCATATTCCTTATATAGTTAGTTACCTAGTTCGAAAAACTGTTGTCATAGAACTCTTGAATCACTATAACAACAAAAACAGTGCGAGTCAATAACTTTTATGTTATTTGTTTTGGTGTGCATTAAGGATGTTCTTTTTGTTGTTAATTTTAAGTATTGAATTAAGCGCGCTGAAGAGTAAAACTAAATACAGTGGAAAGGAGAAATAACTGAATACCAAGACCAACATTTAACACTAACATGATATGGAAGGACTTCGTGAACAGATTGCAACAGAATTTCTTAGTAGTTGTTGTCGCTTCTGTGATAATTATGATAATACACGGTTGGTATTGCTATGATCAATATCGTACTTCGCATTTTATTACCCAGAAGCCTTCTACATGCACGAAGGTTGAAAATATTAACCAAAAAGTTGAGAAGCTGGAAAACAAAACAATTAGATCCAACGGACTTCTCGATCTGGATGATTTCTATCACCTCCTTATTCCACGCAACGTTTGCAAATCTTCGGAAGTAAGATGCGTTCTACTTGTCACGTCGCACGCTGGAAATGTTGTGGCTCGGAAGATTCTAAGGGAGGCATATACGGAAAATGAGCTTCTCAATTTAGGGATCAGCAGAGTTTTTCTGTTGGCCAGAAACGGCAACATTCCACCCGAAGTGACTCAAGAAAATCTCAATCATGAACATAGCACGTACGGCGACCTGTTGCAGGGAAGTTTCAACGAGTCATACCACAACTTAACATACAAACACGCAATGGGTCTAAAATGGGCATCCAACTTATGTCCGCAAGTTAAATACATCTTGAAAATGGATGACGACATTTTGGTTGATTTATACAAAGCAGTGGACCTCCTGAGAAGATATGAACAAAATAATTCCTCATTTGACTTGTTAGGATTTCGTCACGTTGGTAATCTGCCAATCAGGTATCGGCCTTGTAAATGGTATGTAAGCAGGAAAGAATACCCTCGGGATAATTATCCCGTTTACTTATCTGGCTGGTTTTACATAACGAAGCCCAAAGTTGCAGCTGAAATCGTAAAAGCAGCTCCTGCTCTGCCTTTTTTCTGGATTGACGATGTTTTTTTAACTGGCATGGTTCCCGAGATACTGAAATTGAAAATACGCCCAATCAACCAGCTATACACGTGCTCATCGTGGCTCATTGACTGCTGTATTTCCCGAAACAAGTCCTGCTCCCATATGGTAGCACCCACCATGGAATTATTCAATATGCAGAAACGTTTCCAAAAGCATTCCAAACTACATCGAACGGGTCACGTTTCTACGACCGGTCCTCTGAGAGTGAATAACGTTACTCCGGTTAACCAATTGAAACCAATGAAACCAATTGAAAGTGATTCCAATGAAACCATGAGGTTATCCCATTCCAACGACGTCACGTTGCAAACATGCCGTCTATAAATAAAACGGTGCAAATTATTACACAAAAGTTTATTATTCCTACGTAGATCTATAACACTGATATTTAATTCTTGATATTACAAAGGAGGTCGATTTCAAACCGCAGATCCGTAGGCTGGCATGCGTGCGTAGATGAAAACACCTGCGGAGAGAAATTAATGCTACTAATTAAAATATCTTCATTTTACTATTCCCCCAGATTTTAGCATAAACATATTTAAGTATGTGGGTATCTACCAAACGAACATGACATAAATGCATAGATCATTGAACTGGTTTTAATAATCATTATAAACTCATAGCGGAATATATTCAATCAAGACTAGATGATGATGATGATGGTGTAGGTGACGTAAAACGTCGAAATCGGTCTTTTAGGAAACGGGAAAATGATGTTTGAAGCAATTTACGTTAGCGCATGCGCAGAATGGAGTAGTGATTTGAGGAAAATTAAAATGGTCGAGAGCAATCCACAGCCTAACCCGCACATTCCCAGAAAATGTCATCAAAATCTGATAAAAATGAGAAATTAACCTTGTTCCTGGGATTACATTTAGGCTAATGCACAAGAGAAACTAATGATGCAATCATGTTGAAATTAAAATGGAATAATTAAACCAAAGTGTTCCAACTGTGTACCGAAGTTTAGCGAGATTGGACTACTAGAGAGTGAAAACATGTAGCTTGAAGTGATTTACGTTTGCTCATGAGCAGGATGAATTAATGAATTCAAAAGTATGAAATTAATAGGGGACCATTTGCAGCTTTACCCGTACAACCGCTGAAAATTTCATCGAAATCGGGTGAAAACGGTTGAAATTAGGGCTCATGAAAAGAAATACACATTCGCGCATGTGCAATAACTACCTACTAATAGTAAGATTTTGTTGAAATTGCTAGGGAATGCTCATATTAATCTCTCCCACCTATCCCCCAAATTCGATCGAGATCAGAAGGCGTGAGAAATTGATGCTTGATGGAATTTACGTTTACCGATGCGCTGATTGATGTATTGATTTAGGAACAACGGAACTAACAGGGAACCATCTAAACCCTAACTCGGATATTCCATAAACATTTCATACAACTTTTTTTTTTTTTTTTTTTTTTTTTTTTTTTTTTTTTTTTTTTTTTTACGTATCTCCTCTTAAAGGCGGAGGGGGGCACAAAATTATTTTGAGAAAATAAATAAAACAGTGGGGAGGACACCCAGGTTTACCCGATGCCGGCTCTAGGGATGTGGGAAGTTGCAGAAAGATGAAGAGGAAGAATGGGATAAGAGGAAGTGCCCCTATCGAACCCCTCAGGACGCGGGTGGTGATACCACGGAGCACTCCCGCCGAGATGCCCAACTCGAGTAACTCTGGGTCGCTTTTCCCGCACCACACCCTGTGCCATGACATGGTCGCGGCCATGACCCTAATATTATCATTGGTCGCCACTCCTTTAAGCTCAAAAATAGCTTGCCGCAGATCATTTCTATCATATTTATTCATTTTTGCTCGCCAGGTCTGCTCCATGTCCATTCTGTCACTGACGACCTGGACATCCAGGACTATTGCAGACCCATCGGGCTTAACGGCAACAATATCTGGCTTCTTGCCCTGATCACTCGGCTTGAGGTATAGTCTCCCCCTTTCGACATCCCAACCGCTGGATGACAAAGCGCCTGCTATCTGTTCGGCAACCGCATTGTGACGTGGAATGCGGCCACCGTAATTACGAGAACACTGCTGCACCACATGATACAGCGAAGGAGGCACAGCTTGTGCTGTGGCTTAAATGGAGCATTGGTAACACGAGCTAATGCTCCACCAAGGTCTACAAGGGCTTGCGGCTATAGTGGCCATACCCATGAAGTCAACCCCAAGGTACCACCAGACCTCCAACACGGATCGGGCAGGGATCAGTGTCTGTCCTAAGAAAAAGCACTCCTGATCCAAAACCTTCACCTTATGCTGGCAGCCTGACGGGATCAAGGAGACTGACCCACACATAGGAGGGTTGACCACTACACCACACCTGGCTAGCTGCTCGGCGAAGGCATTGAGGGCGATCTGCAAGCCCTCGCGGGTTTCAGCGAGTAGGATGACATCATCGGCAAAAGCCAATGCACCTACTCACACTCCAGGGGCGAGATCAAACCCTGTTTCATCTGGCAGCTTACCCAAGGCTCTAACCACGGCCAGGTTGAAGAGGAGTGGCAATAGAGGATCCCCCTGGCGTACTCCGCGCATAATTACTACATCCCCTGACATCTCACCTCTAGCCTCAAGGACCCTCACGCCTTCATGGTACAGACAGGCAACATACTCAATTAAACGAGCAGGAATCCCCGACACCACAAAGGCAATCGGTCAGGGCAAAATGGCTTACAGTGTCAAAGGCCCTACCGACGTCCAGAGTGGCAAGATGGAGCCTTTTCTTGATGCGAGCCAGCGAAATGACAGTTTGGAGAACTGCTAGGTTCTCAGCTGTGCCATCTGCTGGCCGAAATGCTCTCTGGACCTCACCTAAGACACCAGCCACTTGGAAGCGAGATGCCAGAATATTTTGAAGTGGCAGAAAAATAATGACGATATAGAAATGGGTCGGTATTCTCCAGGCCCACTTCCTCCTTTCTTTGGGATGAAGATGGTCCGGGCCCAGGTCAACGCTTTCGGGGGTCTTCCGAAAGAAGTAACTTGCGGACGAGCAACTAGATATTTTTCAGGACTTTGTTCCAGCGTCGGGCAGAAATACCATCAGGTCCAGCAGACGTGGAGTTTTTGACACGGCTCTTCTGTGCACACACACCCTTTTTTTTTTATACAAAACTCCCCTCAAAGGCGGAGGGGGCACACCATTAAATTGTAAAATAAACAAATAAAATTAAAAAGTGGGGAGGACGCCCAGGTTTACCCGACGCCGGCTCTAGGGATAAGGGAAGTTACAGGACGAGGAGGAAGAATGGGATGAAAGGAAGTGCCCCTATAAAACGACCACCAGTTCAAGTAAGAACCCCTCAGGACGCGGGTGATGATACCACGGAGTACTCAAACCACGGAGTAGTAAAACACACACACACAAACACAAACACACACACGCACGCGAACAAACACAAACACATGAAAGACACGGAACGAAAGTTGTTCAGAATGGTCTAAAACCAAAAATGCAAGTGGAAACTTTGCCACTGTATGAAACCAACAACCGTTTGATTTTTTGGAGACTTAAAACTTTTCTATCCCCCAAAGGTGAAAACATTGCTTCAGCTACCTACTTCCGCCTACCTACTTCCGCCAACCTACTTCCGCCCCCTTGCACTAGCGAGCAATTTAAAAGATGACATTAAGATCTAGGTACCAATGCTTCACTATTAGGTATCTACATCCGCACGGACTTATAGTTAATGAACTCGATTTCTCAAAGTTAGAATAAATTATATTATTGATATTATATCAGCTGATATTATTTACAAGGTAATTTATATGTATTCCGGTCCGACTATCTTGCGATTGTTGACAGAATTCTGAGCTTGATTGGCTAATCAATAGGTTCGCTAGCAGCGCGTGATTTCTTTATCGTCTCGCGCTTAAGAATCCCAAAGTGTTTTTCGATTTTCTAGCCCTTAGGCGAGATTCACACTACTCGCGAAGCGGTGCGATGCTATGCGAAAGAAAGCGCGAATTTCCAAGCGGTGCTTCCGTTCATATTGCTAGCGATTACAGGCGAGTTGGCCAGTCGAGTGTTTGGTGTCCCGCCGTGATGTCCTTCCAATTCAACCCCGTTAATTCGTTTTTATTGGAGAACAGTGCGTGAAAAATTAAAAGAAAACGCAAGTGGGTGCATGAAGTCAATGAGCCAAGAGATACGTTAGGAGAATATCACCATTTGTACCGTCACCTACGAGAGGATGAAGAACGGTTTTGGAGCTACTTCAGGAACTACTTCCCACAGTGCTGGACGTTGACGAACGCCATGTATTAATTTTTCAATGTCCATAGTTTATCCAAAAACAAGAGAATTTAAAACAAAATAACCAAGAGAGCAGCGCGAAATCGCTTCCAATCACAACTAAGCTTGCGATTGCATCTAGGGTTGCCAGATTTTTTCGGATCATATATCCTAGCTATATCCTAGCTGCAACCAAGGAAAGTATTTCAATGAAAGTTAAAGTATACATTAAAGTTAACGTTCTCGACTTTCACACTAAGGTATTTTTCATTCAGCATCTGCACACAAAGCGTAGGATTGACTACCTAAGTACGTCTACCTACAAGTACCGATGACACAGCTAAAGAAGAGAGGTTCTAAAAAAAAAACTAATTTTTCTTTTGGGAGTCATTTACACTAGTTTAAGCAAACAACATCGTATATAGGCAACTACTCATTAAAAATAACCAAAATAGCTTAAGGAATCCTCATCACAGAGGTATCACATACAGAACAGACCCAGGGTATCCAAATTATCACGACAGATGGCATCCAAAAAGTAAACAGAATCATTGAACCATTCGTTGCTGTTGTTGTGGTGTATGGGGTTGAGTGCCCGGCGGGAGATGGTCAGCCTTTTCAACTTCACGAGCATACGCGAGCGACCCTAGACCAATTTTCGTCCATGCAGCTAGGTAGTTCTGGTGTTATGGGAACCTTGTCCTTGACTAGTAAGTGGTTGCGGGGGCTGAACTTTTCTTCTTCGTTTCAAATATAAAGTACTAGCCGCTCCGGCTCGCTACGCTCGCCTCCACGTCCAGCCGGGGGGCCAGCCCCACGGACCCCCCATTAAATTGCTCGCTTCGCTCGCAAATTGTGGCATGTAGGGAATTTTGCTCGCTTCGCTCGCAAAGTGTGGCATGTAGGGAATGTTGCTCGCTTTGCTCGCAAATGGTAGATCCCTAAGGGTAGGTTTAACGTGTGTAGGGGATGTTGCTCGCTTCGCTCGCAAACGGTAGATCTCTAAGGGTAGGTTTAACTTCTGTAGGGGATGCTGCTCGCTTCGCTCGCTTGAGGAAGTTATACTGTTCACCCAACTTGGCAGACGTGTTTTTTTCAGTTGGGAATTCTTACAAACAAATTAAATCTTATAAAACTACGTGGAACCACGAAAAGTTTAGTGTGGTATGTAGGGAATGTTGCTCGCTTCGCTCGCAAAGTGTGGCTGTATACATGCGATGTATTACAATTGAAACATGTAGGGGATGTTGCTCGCTTCGCTCGCAAATGGTAGATCCCTAAGGGTAGGTTTTACTTCTGTAGGGGATGCTGCTCGCTTCGCTCGCTTGAAGAAGTTATACTGCCCACCCAACTTGGCAGACGTTTTTTTCTGTTGGAAATTCTTACATTCAAATTAATTCTTATAAAACTACGTGGAACCACGAAAAGTTTATTAGGGAATGTTGTACTGCCCACCCAACTTGGCAGACGTTTTTTTCAGTTGGGAATTCTTACAAACAAATTAAATCTTATAAAACTACCTGGAACCACGAAAAGTTTATTCGGGGATGTTGCTTCGCTCGCAAGGTATACCTGTATATGTGTAGGACAAAGTCCGTATTTATTATTTGAAATGGCTCTCGCTTCGCTCGCCTATGTATACCTACTCGCCTCGCAACATTGTGACATCGAACCCTTCACGTCAATTCTTGAGCCTTCTCTCGTCCACGGCACAATTTTAATAGCTTTGCTCGCTTCCGCTCGCAATTTGACCGAGTTCTCGTCACTTTTTTCGATATCCGATTTCGGATTCAGATTCGGCGGGATCAAACCTTTATTTCGCCCGCGAAAACCGTTCCGAAAAACGTACCTTTATGGGGTATATTTTAATTTTAAAAAACCAAGTTTTTCGTCGGAATTTTCGAAAAAACGGGTCCGTACTCTCGCATTTTTTTAACGCATTTCCCGATACTTTTTTCGCGATCCGATCGCGCCGTCGTTTTCCTCGTAGGAGAACCTACGAAACCGGTATTTTTCCGGAATTTTCGACGGCCGTTTAGAGGGGTAGGGGAAGCGGGGAAGTCCAAAAAGCGCACATTAATTCTTACTTCGACCCCCCTCCCGCCCTACGGCCCATGGTTCGGGTGGGATTAAACAATTTTAAATTCGCTCGCTCCCACTTTTGGAAAATCCCAAGAAGATCCCCCCACTCGTAGATCCGGCCCACTCAGCCGTTTGGCCGTGCATAGCGCGGACAAACAGACAAACGGAGTTTCATTCTTATTAATAATAGAGATTTTAGTCTACTTTTATTCTTTTATAAAGTATACAGTGTTTTGACCAAAAATGAAGTAGGATACTTTGAATTAAAGTAGATCTGGCAATCCTAATTGCATAAGACAACTCGCGTGCAATCTCTCACGATTGCTCCCCTCCGCTCGGAGTGGGAGCACCCTTCGCCCCCTCCCGTTAAAATAGCCTACTCGCGTGGCGTTTGTCTTCTTCGCGCGTAATCGCTTCGCTCAAAATCGCGGGCAGTGTGATTCCACCCTTAGGGAAACCGAACGTTTCAACGCACAGCGTTGTGGATAGTTTTAATCGTTTGTTTGGGATTATGCATAACAATGACAATAAAAAAAAGTCCAGTCATGCAGCATGACCCCCATGAGCGAATTTTTGAAGATCTCTTCGACATTTCAGTCGCTATTGATCGTGTAGAGAAATTTTAGTTTATGATTTTGATATACAAACATGGAATCAAATTATTAAAAATAATTAGGAAGTACTCATACTTTATTATTACTAAACTAATCTTGTAGATTTAAAGACAAATGTAGGTAAATATTCATAGATTTTCTTGGAGGGAGGCCTTGAGGTTAACGTTACTGACGGCCGAGCGGAGCGAGGCCTTGGGTCTGCGTGCTAGTACGTACATAAATAGAACTTCTTCATAATTTCATGGCTGATATTTTCTAAGCCACAGTCAGTATTAAAGCTACATCAAGTCCTAAAACAGTTGAGCGTAAAACATTAAAGAGAGCGACCGAGAGAATCGGAGGACAGATTATTTCACAGGGTAAACTCATCAGTTGTGATTACATTTTTTTTTTTTTTTTTTTTTTTTTTTTTTTTTTTTTTTTTTTTTTTTTTTTTTTTTTTTTTTTTTTAACAAGCACTTACTACCTACGTTTTAAACAAAACAGCATGGTTCTAGGATTGGTTATACAGGTATACTTCCATAAGAGTAGTTCAATCTGAATTTGGACAATGTTTCATGCAAATATTACCGATTTTTACAACTAGCGAACGGCATTATTTAGATTTTTCACTGATTTTTCAACTTTGAAATTTTTGAAAACTTGATACATATTCGTATAGGAAAGTTTACGCTGATTCCGAATATACCACATGTTAGTATGCTGAAAAAATTATTTCGCACAACAAATCGGAAAAAACAGGCTATTTTGAAATTTTGGATTACATTGTTGAAAATTTCAGCCCGAAGATGTAATCCGATCATGCTAGCCAACGAACTTGAACTTTCGTTTTGTGTCCTTTACATTTTAACATTTGTTTGGAGTTTCTAGCGCAATTCTACGGATAGTTATCGTCTGGAATGACACATACGTACATACATATAATTTTCAAAATTTATCTCCCTCTGATGTTTTCACTAGAAAAATTAAAATGACGTCACGCTAAAAATATTTTTTGAATCTAGTCCAAGCCATTAAAGGCGATACGGGACCCGTCGAATCGACGGGTCCTATTAAAGGCGGTACATCTTTAAGAACAACTAGATTAATAGGAGAAATGTGTGAATGCACGGTAAACGAGACAGCCCATGCTATCTAGCGGACGCAGTAAACGAGATAGCTCATGCTGCCTAGCGGACGCGGGATGCGAAAAAGGCGTTCCACCTAAAAGCGGAACGATAAAATAAAAGGGAACGATGAAAAAAATATTTTTTCGTGAAATATTTCTCAGCTCGTTGAAAAAATCGTTCCCCTTTTGCGAGACAGAGAGGGAATGATATTGTCGTATCTTGTCGGAGGTCTTGTTATCTTTTGAGATAAGATTGGTTTCCAGCTCGCCCGTCCTCCAGTCAGTCTGTGGAATTCAATTGAGGCAGTGAGTTAAAAGGATCTCTCCAATAAATAAAATGGAATACTTTAAATCGTTAAGAGAACTCGAAGATGGAAATTGTCTTTCCAAGAGCGAGTGGCAGGAAGTATCTAAATCTGGAGAACTGACTGATTATTTCGTTAGGAAGTATCATAAGTTTTTAGATTTACCAACTGTGAAACGTAACTTTCTCAATGGAAAAAATAAACTAACTGAAAACATTCTAAATTTTACTCCTTTCAAAAATATTAACGTTTGCAAAAATTGTGGGGTTAGAGTACAAAATGGTAATATTTGTTTTGAATGCATCGAAGAGGATAATCAAATTATGCTAAACTGTGTGCACAGTATATTTGCATTTGTAAGAGGAGAGATGCAAGAGGAGATGTAACAATATTAGGTTTTTATAGGGGATGCCTTATAAAAATTATAATTCCATTTCTTTTTTATTATTTTCTTTTATTATTTCTTCAAGGTGAGTTTTAAAATTGTCTCTACTTATGTTTATTTTATAGTGACCCCAAGCCAAAGTATCTATGCCATTTTTCATTATAAATCTTTTATCATCATGAGCGGAAAGAGCTTTCTTATTCTGTTGTACTGTGGACACATCGTGTTTTTTCGATTTGAATAATATCTGTTTCTGATAGTTTGGTTCTTTAAAGAATAAGCATCTTTTATAATCCTCTATACTTAAGCCTTTATTAACGACATTTTTCTTTACTCCTTTAGATTTTTTCTTCACATCATTAGTTTCGAATATTTTAAAAGCGTAGCACTTTGGGCGAAGTCCAATAAACTCATCCATAATCTTACCTTCTAACTCATCTTTAAATTTCCCCAACACTTTTTTATTAATTTGTGGAATATTGTAAGCATTATTTTTTGGATAGTCGGAAGTATCAAAATGATCCAACATATTTTTCATATCATTATAAAAATCATCCGTTTTTATTTCCATTATTAAACTATCTGTATCTCCGTATAATAAATTTACATCACTTTTATATTGTTTTTTAACCGTGTTGTAATAAAAATCATACATACAAGTTTTGGAAATGTCTAGTATACTCATACCAATGAAAATTGGCTGTTTAAGTGTGATATTTACTTTTTTCATGTGCACAGCCGCCAAGTTTTCGGAAAAAATAGTTCTACCTTTAAAGTGTGGTTTTGAAATTAGTTTTTCCAATTTATAACCATCAGAACAAAGCCTAATATCCACATGTTTACGCACATTCATCATTGTCCTCCCAAATACACTATTATTCATAAGTTTAAAAAAGTCTTTTTCGAATTGTGTTTCGGCTTCTGCTCTAAGATTTGTATTGTAATCGATATAGCTTTTTAACCAAGCACTTTGGTCAAATTCTAAAACCTTATGAATTTTTTCTAATTTCATTCCTAGTTGTAAATACTGTTTTAACGTAATGTAATGGATAACGTATTTTTTCTTGTCATACAACGTGGTTAAAAGTTTTGGTAGTTTTTCATCTTCATAGCTATTTTCAGGGGCTAAAGGAAAATCAGAGTGTAAATCGTGGAGTTCTTGAGGATATTTTAAATCAACTTCTAAAATATAACCCCTGGGTGAATCATCAGGAATGGATTGTATATCGAAATTATCTAGATCCATTTTCCATTCAAAATTTCCATAAGGTAAAAATTTACTCATCGCCCAACCGTAAAGATTATTTGCATCCAAGTATTCAATGAAAACAGTTTCTTTTTCTTTGATGAATTGGTCTCCCATATATTTATTATTAGCTTTCGCGTATCGTTTTGAGCATTGAGAAATGCCACCTCTTATTCCTTTTTCTACGAGTAAAATCTTATCATAATCTGTTAACAATTCTATCTTTTGTTTGGTCATTCTCAACATACAGTCCCAAGCGAAACCTGGTGTTGTATAGTACCAAGCGGGGTCTAATTTATATTTTTCTAAAGATATATTTCTAAAGTTTTCCATGATATCCGCCAACAAAAGAACATCAATTTTATTGTAAAGTTCTGTAAATTCTCCCAAATTTTTAATGTTGAATGTAGACCAAATTTCTAGAGCATTTTTATAATCATTTTCTTTAACATTTTCTCCAGTGAGTTCACTGTAGAATTTCTCTATAGGTGGAAGGGTAGTTTCTTGATATTTTTCAACAGAGTCCATATACTCATATGGATAAGCTAATTTTCTAGTAATTAGTTCGAGATTTTCTTTTGGGAAATACTTTTTTATTTCCTTAAATTGATTTTTAGTTAAACTTTTAGCTAAAGAATATAAAGAAGCAGAAAGAAATTTTAAAGAATCTATGAATCTCAATTCTATAGTCTTTTTCTTTTTGTGACCATTTTTATCGAGTTCATCACTTACATAAGTTACCATTTTAGAAAAGGAAATGTACTTCTCTTCACTTTGTGGTAAAAGTTTAATATCGTAATTGTCTTTTTCAAATTCTTTAATAAATAGATGCGCATCGTAGCCAGAAAGATTGTGGAAAAATACTGGAATAAACTTTGGATTTTTATATTCTAAATTACAAATCGAATGAGCCGCTCCTCTGTACATTCCAGTCAAATGTGAGTGATCCCGTACTTTTTGCGAATTCAATTCAGAAAGTAATTGTTTTAATTCTTTCTCATATTCATCTACTTTTTTCATATTGTTTAATCCTTTAAAGTATTCTATCGCTTTAACTAGAACTTCTTTCCTTGCTTCCACGCGAGGTGGAAACTCCTTGTTTGTATCGAAAGATCTTTCACAAATATGACAACTCTCAGCACTATCGTATTCTCTCTGTTGTTCTTCGGTTAAATTTTTCATGGGAATATTAATGTCATAGTATTTTCTCGCCACCATTATGGCATCTTGTTTTATTTTTTCGTAAAATACTTTTACCACATCCTGTCCAGAATATTGTACAAGTTTATAATCACCTACATAGTTTTCCCTACTTTCGTCTTCGGCATTTTTCATGAAGTAAACAAAACTGTACGGTTCATGTTTTTGAATGTCATTTATATAACATTTATCGGGATTTGGTTTGCAGGTATCAATCTTTTGTAACATACATTCAAAATCTGCATAAATTGTAAAAGGTACTTTTAGAGAGTGTCTATAATTTTCAAATTGTAAAATATTATCATAAGGTTCTGGTAATTCCACCTTAACAGCTTTATGAACTCCACAATATTTTTTATGCTCGTTTAGTTTATCCTGAGTTCCAAAGCTATTCAAGCACATTTTACACAAGTGCCTTCGTTTGTGGTTTTTTGTTAGTTGACTAGGGCCTACCAGTTTCCATAGATCTTTGATCCAGCAATAATGTTCAGTTTCCTTGTTTTTCAAGTACAACAAGTCAATGTGTTTTTCCTTTTCCTCTTTCGTTATTTCCAAGGGAACTATAGTATTATTTTCATCCAGACAGTAAACATTAATGGAAATCCCAGTTCTTTTCTCAAACAATTTTATACTCGTAAGCTTCATAGGAAAACTGATATCTTTCAACGCTTCATCAAACTCATGTTCCCATGTTATGTACTTTCCTATTCTATCAGAATTTTTATCAGCTGGATGAAGTGCAGACAGAACAGACCAAAGGAAACATTTATTATCGTCATTTTTCACATTTATAATTGCTTTCCTATTTTGTAGAAAATCAGGGAGTGGGATGTAAGACGATCCTCTCAAAGGAGTGTACTTGTTAACGTTCAGTTCTAAATGCTTGATCTTATGAAGTTGCCATTGAGATCCTTTTATTTCGAACGTTTCCATTTCATTTAGAATTTTCTGTTTCATTTCATCGTAACAGTTTGCAACTTCTGCTGACTGCAATATTATTACGTTTTTAGTTTTGAAATTGAGTTCCTGATACTCCATGTTATTTTCGTTAGTTCCTTTTTTAAATTCTGCGATTAAAACTACATTAACTTTTATTTCCATTTTTCTAAGTGCCCTGTTGAGTAAACCTGTTACGATTTTTTTAATACTGTCAAGAAATTTGGAAGCATCTTTAAATCCTTTCATATTTTTAATATCGTAAGTCACTAATCTAGATTTAAATGCAGTTTCCTTTTCACCAACTTCAGTTCTCGGTTCTTTGCTTTTTTCAAATATTTTTTCACTAAAATTAAATACTTTGTGCAATTTCCTCGGATTTACAAATACAGGTTTAGCTTTCCTAGATTCTTTCCTAGATTCTTTGCTTTTTTCAAATATTTTTTCACTAAAATTAAATACTTTGTGCAATTTCCTCGGATTTACAAATACAGGTTTAGCTTTCCTAGATTCTTTCCTAGATTCTTTGCTTTTTTCAAATATTTTTTCACTAAAATTAAATACTTTGTGCAATTTCCTCGGATTTACAAATACAGGTTTCGCTTTCCTAGGTTTTCTGATAGTCATTGTCCGGCCCGGGTCGTTTTTTCCATGACGCTTAGACTTTAAATGTCTAGCCCAGTTTTTATAAGTAGTGCTAACATCGCACTTTTCACAATGCCTTCTCGCATCATACATTTTGTTATAGGGTTTCATTTTATTATAGGATATATAATTTTTATTAGAAGAGAGATTCTTTTAACTAACCCCTCATTTTTTTGAATTCTTAAAGGTGGCGTTGAATCGACGCCACCTTTTTCTTTTGTCTATTATAGTAGAGATCCTTTTAACTAGCACGGTGGTTGTTTAGTTTACTATGGAATCACCAAATCAAAAAATGAAAAAAATACATGCATAACATCAAGTTTGTGGTAGTTTCGTTATTGTTAACCGAGATCAAAATTTGCGGCTCACATGTGAGCCATAAAATTTCGTATGAAATGAAAAAGCCGCGGCTCACATGTGAGCGTCGGCTTTTTTAGTCAACTGACTTGTATTCGACTTTAACGTTAAAGGGGGGGCCAATTTGGCCCCCCCTTTAAGAGTTTTGAAAACTCTTCTTTAAATGTTCTCGACTTGTATTCGACTTTATCGTTAAAGGTGGGGCCGATTCGTCCCCCACCTTTAAGAGTTTTGAAAGCTCTTGTTTAAATGTTCTCGACTTGTATTCGACTTTGCATAGGACCCGTCTACCAGACGGGTACGAGGTATTTACTGTTAAAAATCAAATTGACTCGTATTTGTCTTAATAGGAGACCCGGTGATTCACCGGGTCTCCTATTTAAAGATGGAAGGCTAGTTAAAAGAATATATTCTATAATAAATAAATAGAAATGAATAGGGAGCAGCTATTGAAAAAAATTAATTTTGAAAACAACACGAACAAACTTTCCGAACTAGAAATCGGAAAACCTTACAAAATTATAAACTTTGAATTCGTGCCAACAAAATACTCGTGGGAGGCTGTTATAGCCAATCTAGGAGAATTTAGAGTGTTCATACCAGAAAGATGTATTCAAAAATTTGATAAAAATGAACTCCAAGCTCTAGTTGAGTACGGTGTTTGCTTAGTGTACCATGGAATCACCAAATCAATAAATGGGAGAGACATGTATAACATCAAGTTTGTTTAATAAAAAACGTTTTAATGGAAATTTTCCATTAAAACAACAATATTATACTAAGATTTTTTCAGAATTCAATTTCCCTCTGCATGTTTTTAAAACAGTTTCATAATCTTTTCCGTTTGAAAGTTCTTTTAACACTATCAAAGACAGATGTCCACATATTGGAGGATCATTATACTTTTGAATTTGTTCGGAATTGTAAAAAATATGTTTATTTTCCAAGTATTTTACCAACTCTTTAGGAGGTGGTGCGTTTCCATAGGAATCGAAATAATATTTTTCTTTTTCGGATTTTTTAAAATAACAAGTCCAGTGACTACCATTTTGATAAGAATTTTCCAAATTAATAATTCCACATTCAACGGGTTTAGATCGATCAGGAAGTTCATCTTTCATGAAAATACCTCGGAAATGTTTTATTTTAAAATTTTTCGTGAAACGATTTAAATCTAAATTACTCAAAGGTTGGTAGTTTTCCGTTTTTTTCGTTTTTTTAAACCGGACCCAATACTTAAACTTTTTGCTTTTTGAGCTAGTTTTTCCATCTCGAGATTATGACGTTTTATTTCCGCTTCTTCAGCAGCTTTATGTTTCGAATCTATTACTGAAGATGCTACTGCAGCACCTCCACCTAATAACGCTCCAAGTGCTCCCATTCCTGCAAACACCAATGGTAAGAATCCACCCGTGTGATTCAATTGTAGTTGTTCATAATTCAAAGTTAACGTAATTCCTTTCTTTTCTCCTCTTGCTTTTTCAAATGCTTTTGATTGAGTTTCCCACAGACTGATTTTATGTTTTCCATTTCCTGAAATTTGTTTCGCTGCCAAACGAACTGTAACACTTCTGCGCTTCTTGTAAGCGGCTCGCATTTTGGTTAGTTGATTTTCGGTTAAATCTATTTTTTTCGTAATCATAGTTATTTATTATAGTAAATTTTTTTAATAACGAACTCTCATACCAAAGGACCGTTTACTCATTTCAACTCCCATACCTTCAACTCCCATACCTTCAACTCCCATACCTTCAACTCCCATACCTAAAACCTGTTTACCTTTCATTCCACCCATCACTACAGCTGCAGCAGCTTTTTCTTTCCAACTTGAATCACTCGCGAACATTCTTTCTTTTGCTACTTCCTCCAGTGCTTTATCCGCTATGTGTCTTTCTTTCACGTCTGTGTGATCTCTGTAAAATATATCATGTAGCTTACAGCCTTCGTCCAATTTATTAATTCCAGGATCTCCTCTTTTCAATCGTTCATCTAGTTTTGTAAATGGGCCACAATAGTTGTATCCACCGGGCAAATGCATTTCAGGTACAAAACCATCTAGTTTATTCAGCAAAGTATTTAAAACTCCGGATCCACTTTTAATAATTCCTTTCGGCAAACTGTTTACAACTTTCATCAGATATTCTATTCCTTTGGGATTATCTATGTTTTTTTCCAACTGATCGCTTATAAACTTTACAATTCCTAATTTTTCATTGTGAAAATTGTTATTACCAGCTCGTTCTTGTGCGTGCAAATAGAACAAACGCTGTAGCAGCTGTTGGAGGTTGTCGATGTATTTAAATTCCACTGGATTTTCAGAATATTCTATCAAACCCGAACCAACTTTACTTGCTTTGATTTCTTTCCAAATAGGTGCGATCAACTCTTTCCATTTTTTCCCCGTACTAGACTTTACTTTATTGGTAGTTGGATCGTTCTTTTGGTATAGAGAGTTCGTTTGAATGAGAATTTTCTTGTAAACTTTCAAATCCTCTTGAGTGTATTTATCAGGATCAGGTCCTAGAGGATCAGTTAACAAACGCCATAATCCGTGAGTTCCTTTGTAAGTTTCATTTTGAATGATGATTGTATCTCCATTTACTTGAATTTGTTTGTCTCCTATATAAATTTTGTCCTCATTTCCCCATATACCAAATTGTTTATCATCCTGTCTGATGTAAAGTCTCGCAATAGGACCAATTCCTTTCGGACCAACGCTATTCGATGGAGTTTCATTCCGATCTACCATATCCATGATGCTTGATAAGCTACTTCTCGTGTTTACTACGGTATCATCTGACACAGTATCAACTAGTGCAGAAGCTCCCTCGTTTGGATTAATGTCCAAAGTATTAGTTGGTCCAAAAGTTACAACTTTCTTTCTAGGAGAACTAGTTTGCTTGTAGGGAACAATTTCTAGTTTCTTTATGATGTCTTCATCAGCTTGTTTCACAGCATTTTTTACTTCAACTAATTCTTCAATGATGGGCGCATACATCTTTTCTTGAGTTTCTCTTTCGTTAAACTTATCTACTCTAGCTTCTCGGAAAGCACGTCTCAACTCTTGTTTTTTTTCTCGAATTTTGTTCGCTTCCTTTACAGTCATTTCTTTTTTGGGTTTTCTCAGGAAAATTCGATTTACTGGATCTGAATCATCAGGTTGATTACTAGTTTCTGAATCATCACGAGTTTCAATCTTTTTTTTATTTTCTTTACATTTTTTCAACAAAAGTTTTTCTAAATGTTTTTCAGTAGGCATTTATTATAGTAAAACAAAAAATTTTTTTTTTTTTTGTCGAATATTTAAAAAAACGTTTCAACGGTGATTTAACGGTGATTTAACGGTTATTTTAACGGTTATTTTAACGGTTATTTTAACGGTGATTTAACGGTTATTTTAACGGTGATTTAACGGTTATTTAACGATGAATTAACGGTTATTTAACGATGAATTAACGGTTATTTTGATCGTCTAACGGTTATTTTGATCGTCTAACGGTTATTTTGATCGTTTATTCAAGAAACGTTTTATCAAAATTTTTCATGTATCGACCATCTTTTAATTGTTTCTCGAGGTTTATCGCCAGAAATCCATACTTATCTTTCCAACATTCGTTGCATATTTCTTTGAATCGTTTGAAAGTAAAATCCGTTCCGGTAAACTCATCGTAAATCGCTTTCATGTAAACTAGAGCTTGCTTGAAAACACACAGAAAATTCAGATTGTTTCTAATCAACTGTATATCAACTTTAGTGTATGATTGAGTTAGATAAATGCAAGAAATATTCTTATGACGTCCTCTCATGTAATAATCTTTTATAACTCCTTGCTGTTGAACATTAACGCAATCATCGAAAACTATCAAACTGTCCGACTGACAATCATCTACTATAATTAGTTCGTCACAACTATTGTAAAACTGTGCTATTTCCATTCCAACTTTATCCTCTATTTTTTCGTAAGCTTTTCTCAAGACTTTATAAACTCCTTGATCTAAAGATTTGGAAAATATGTAAAGATTTCCAAACGGAATTCCCCAAGGTTCAGTAATCAAGTTGTACAATAAAGTTGTTTTTCCACATCCGGATGGTCCTACCACCAAACAACGTAAAGGCAGAGGTAGTAAATCGTGAGAAGCTTTCTTTTCTTCAAATGGAAGGGGCTTGATCTTATATTTTTGACTCATTTTATTTATTATATATTATATAATAAATAAATAATGTTTATAAAAATTTCAGGAGATACAATAAGGTTTGAGAGTCCGATTCCACTCGATCCGAATAAAGAGTATCAATTGGGCATGTCAGCATTGATGTTTACAACTAGGAAAACGTTTGAGATAAAAAACTTCAAGTTTTCATTCTCATTTCCTTTCCCCGATGGAAATTATGATAGGATGTTTGAAATGAGTGGTGAATACACAATGAGTTCTTTCAAAACCGCTTTAATGAATAACATTACCACTATGCAAAACCAATTATTAGAGAAAAAAGACACTTTGAAAAAGTACCCTGAAAACCAGGCGAATGAAATACAAAAAGATATACAGAAAGTTAATCCGAATAATTTGAAATTCAATCTCGAACACCTAACTGACGATACTTACAGAATTGCTGCTTACTTTCCCATGGATATGAGGATTATAAATGAAGGTAACTTTTGTGACATATTCCAATTGAGAACTTGTTCCGATAATTCATTCAAAAAGAACACCAACTACGTGTCAAATGCCAATCCTATTCGACTCGTATTTTTGAATGAAATAATCGAATGGCATTGCAACATTACGGAATACAGCTTTACTAATCATGAGGAACACCCACATTTGCACGTTGAACATGAGTTATTACACGTTTCTTTCATAGAGAAACTACTGCCACCTAATACTATTTACACGGAAAAACCAAAGAAAGTAGTTTTCATTCCACTAAGAAAAGGACTGAAAGAAATAAAAATGATAAAATTGTCAACAACCACGGGAAATAATGAACCGATTCGATTCAACGATATTAAAGCTTACTTGTTGCTGAAAAGTAATTAATTTTAGTAAATAAAAAAATAAAAATAAAAAAAATTATATTTACTATAATAAAGTATGCATCAAACTAAAAAGGTATTTGATAAATATCAAGACGAAATTGTGCGAAAGCAATTTCGTACCATTAATCCAACTTCAACTTTGAATTTAAATGCAGAGAATAAAAGAACTACTTTCAAAATTGATCTAGATGACGAATTTCTGTCTAAAGATATACAATATTTCGTGACAGGAGTTCTAAAGTCAAAAGATTCAACCAAGGCGTATTCAGGATCAGATACTGTTATGTTGGTAGATAATTTCATGGGTCATATGTTTTCGAGTATAGAAGTGAAAAAACACAATGTGGTAGTAGATGAAATTGAAAATGCAGGCATTTCTGGCTTGGTGGAGGGTTTTGTCACTCATGCAGGTCCACAAAATTATAACGGAAATGTAATCAATTCAGGGTTCAACTCAAAAGCTATCGGAGGAGGGAATTTCAGTGCTGTTGGTTACCTTGGTGACTTAGGTTTGGGTTTTTTCAAAGATTTAACAGTTCCAATTTTCAAGGGAGGTTTTGAAATAACTTTTGTGAGAAACAGCGACAATAATATTATTTTTAGATGGAAAAAAGATAGAGAATCTACTATTCCTAATGAAGGTGTTGTAGAAATTAAGTCTTTCGTTTTGAGAGTTCCGGTGATTGAATACGAGAATGAAGCAAAAGTTGATTTGATCGCAGATTTGAAAAGCACTCCGTATCAACTCCAATTTAAAAGTTGGCAATGCATAGAGCATAAGAACGTTACTGGAAAAACGTTAATGTTCGATGTAACTAACATTTACAGAAACGTTCATAACCCATTATGGTGCTTCGTGGTATTTCAAACTGATGTTTCGAACGATCAGACAAAAAACAATTCTAAATTTCACCATAAAGATGTGAGAAATTATTGGGTTGAATTAGGAGGTAGAAGGTATCCTGAGGAAAATATGGATTTAGATTTCAATGAAAATAATTATTGTTTGGCTTACAACGCATTTTTAGATTTTAAAAAGACTATAAGTTCTGAACAATCCATTCCGTACATCGAGCCCCAGTTTTTCAAAACAGAACATCCAATTTTTAGCATCGATTTGTCTGATCAGCCTCAGAGTATATCTAGAGGTAAAAGCAATTTGATTCTCCATGTTGAATTCAATACATCTGTATCAGCAGCAACAGCTAGCACAGAAGGTACTACATGTTACGTTATTATTGTAAGTGGATCGAATTTCGTGTACGACCCGACTAAAAATATGATTAAACATGAAATTTTATAATTATTTTATAAGGTATATATTTTTAATGGAGATCACTCCATTAAAAAAAAAAAAAATCGTATTAAACTTAAATAAAACATGGAGGATGAAATTTATTGCCACAAGTGTAAGAAAAGAACGAAAAATATAAACTCGGAAATTGTACAAACTGCAAACGGAAGGTGGAGAATTGCTTCTAAGTGTATAAAATGCAAGACTAATAAGAGTAAATTTATAAAAAATCCGAATGAGGAAACTAACACGTAGAAACTGAAGTTATAAATTTACCTGAAAACGAAAAGTTAGAGTTTGCAAAAGAGTTGCATAGGCCCATGAGGAAAAGATTTCAGAAAAGGAAAATTATTACTCATGGAAAAGATGATCTTTGGGCTGCGGACTTGATTATAATGAAACAATACGAGAATGAAAACAAGGGGTTCGGTTACATGTTGAATATCATTGATACGTTTTCAAAGTACGTTTGGTCAATTCCATTGAAAAAGAAAAACGGAATAGCAGTTTCAAAAGCTTTCAAAGACGTTTTGGAAAATGTGAAATTCTATGGTCATTCCACCCCTAAACTACTTCACACGGACAAAGGTTTAGAATTTGAAAATAGAGTTTTCAAAGAACTTTTAGACGAGTATAAAATTAAAATGTATCACACAGAAAGTTTAGAAAAATCCGCAATTATAGAAAGATTTAACAGAACTTTAAATCAGAAAATGAAAATTCGTTTCGAGGTGAATGGAAATAAAAATTGGATCGATATTCTACAGGAATTAGTTAATGAGTACAACAAACAAGACGTTCATCGTTCTATTGGGATGACACCTGCTCAAGTTGATGCGAAAAATGAAAGTGAAATCCTAAGAAATTTATTTAAAAAGAGTGGAAAAAATGGAAAAAAGAAATTTAAAATTGGAAATCGTGTAAGAATTACGAAATCAAAGAAAACTTTTGCAAACAAATACGAAGCAAATTGGACGAAAGAAATTTTTGAAATAACTGAGATTTTAAACACGACTCCAGTTACTTACAGAATAAGAGATTTAAGTGGAGAGGAAATCCAAGGAAGTTTTTACCCCGAGGAATTACAACTCACGAAATTTTAAAAACACTTTATTAGAAGCTCACTTCGTTGTTTCTCAATTGAGTTCCACAGACTTTACACCTTGTTCAATATGTTTTAATGAAGAACCTTCATTAAAACTATTATTTTTTTACCAAAACTCTTGGATGAGTTCTTCAATTAAATTTATCTTGGAACTCACGAATGAATTCTTCACTTAAATTTTGACTCTCAGATATTATTCTCCAATTAACTTTGTTCTGGAATTCCCTGATGAAATTTTCAGAGAGTTTTCGACGTGAAATCCAATACCATTTAACTTTGTTCTGGAACTCCCTGATGAATTCTTCACTTAAATTTTGCTTATATGAAATCCAATACCAACGAACTTTGTTCTGGAACTCCCTGATGAATTCTTCACTTAAATTTTGACTCCGTGAAATATCAACCCAATTAACTTTGTTCTGGAACTCCCTGATGAAATCTTCACTTAAATTTTGCTTAGATGAAATACATCCCCAATCTACTTTGTTCTGGAATTCCCTGATAAAATCTTCACTTAAATTTTGACTCTCAGATATTATTCTCCAATCTACTTTGTTCTGGAATTCCCTGATGAAGTCTTCAATTAAATTTTGCTTAGATGAAATACATCTCCAATCTACTTCATTCTGGAATTCCCTGATGAAATCTTCACTTAAATTTTGACTCTCAGATATTATTCTCCAATCAACTTTATCTTGGAACTCTCTAATGAAGTCTTCACTTAAATTTTGCTTAGATGAAATCCAATACCAATTAACTTCATTCTGGAACTCCCTGATGAAATCTTCACTTAAATTTTGCTTAGATGAAATTTCGCTCCAATCTACTTTGTTCTGAAATTCCCTGATAAAATCTTCACTTAAATTTTGCTTATATGAAATCCAATTCCAATTAACTTTGTTCTGGAAATCCCTGATTAAATCTTCACTTAAATTTTGACTCTTTGAAATATCAAACCAATCTAATTCATTCTGGAAATCCCTGATTAAATCTTCACTTAAATTTTGGCTCCATGAAATATCTAACCAATTAACTTTGTTCTGGAACTCCCTGATGAAATCTTCACTTAAATTTTGCTTCCGTGAAATATCAAACCAATATACTTCATTCTGGAACTCCCTGATGAAATCTTCACTTAAATTTTGCTTCCGTGAAATATTAAACCAATCTACTTTGTTCTGGAATTCCCTGATGAAATTTTCACTTAAATTTGGCTTAGATGAAATACATCCCCAATCTACTTTGTTCTGGAATTCCCTGATGAAATTTTCACTTAAATTTGGCTTAGATGAAATTTCGTACCAATTAACTTTGTTCTGGAATTCCCTGATGAAATTTTCACTTAAATTTTGACTCCATGAAATATCAAACCAATCTAATTCATTCTGGAACTCTCTAATGAAGTCTTCAGATAGTGTTTGGTAAGATGAAATATAATACCAGTCTACCTTATCTTTGAACTCTTCAACAAAATCTCTAATAAACTGTTTATGTTTGATCGAATCAAAATTTAATATGAGGGTTTTTGGATTTACATTTAAGGATATACACCTCTTTTTATCTGCTGGAATATTCATAGCTTTGCAAAAAATGAAATAGTCATAAGCATCTGTGATCTTGTCTCGAATCTCCATGTAAATTTCAGTTGGCAATACAATTTCGTTATCCATCTTTTATTTTTATTATAGAATATATTCTTTTAACTATCCCCTCATTTTTTTTATCCACCCACTTTTTCTTTTGCCTATTCTTGTATGGATACTATTTATCCTTTTAACTTACCCAACATCTGAATTGGATACTTAAAGTTGGGTCTCTAGATTCACAAAATATTTTTAGCGTGACGTCATTTTAATTTATTTAGTGAAAACATCAGAGGGAGATAAATTTTGAAAATATCGACCCCTAAATTGTTAAAATTTTTAGAGTTCAGTAGAGTTTCTGATAAAAAATATTTTTATCATGAATGTGTTTTTGCGATGACCTACCGAAAAAAAACCGACAGAAAAAACCGTTACGCGCCTTTTTATAATGATTTTCACGTACAACCGAGTCGTTGCTAGGGAAATGGTACTTCGTCGTTTTTCATCCCACAAAATTCGTTGACCATTCGTTCGAAAGCTCTCGATTTATCCAACCATATTATGTTAACTACTGCGAAGTGCGTGGCCAACAAGCTGAGTTATGAGCATGGTTATATGAATAATTGTTTACACACAGGTGATCATTCTCAATAATTGATATTGTGAACATGATTGCAACGCAAAAACACATTCTGTGTTCCTATGATTTCATACAGAGTATGGAAAAAGAAATAAACCGGGGGGTGCAGGGGGGCGGAGCCCCCCGCCGAGGCGCACAGTTAATATTTTTTAAAAATATTAACACAGAATGTGTTTTTGCGATGACCTACCGAAAAAAAAAAAACCGACAGAAAAAACCGTTACGCGCCTTTTTATAATGATTTTCACGTACAACCGAGTCGTTGCTAGGGAAATGGTACTTCGTCGTTTTTCATCCCACAAAATTCGTTGACCATTCGTTCGAAAGCTCTCGATTTATCCAACCATATTATGTTAACTACTGCGAAGTGCGTGGCCAACAAGCTGAGTTATGAGCATGGTTATATGAATAATTGTTTACACACAGGTGATCATTCTCAATAATTGATATTGTGAACATGATTGCAACCGCTTGTTAATTTCTGATGATTTGCTGGTGTTTCGATGATGTGATTCATAGCAGGTGATTGATAGCAGGTGACATATTTATTTATATAACATTTATAGGGTTTTAGACCAAATTAAATGTCTAACAATTATTTATTTTATTATTGCCAAAGACTCCACATTTATTATTGTTGTTTTTTATTTAACGGATGACTAGCATCGCAAAAACACATTCTGTGTTCCTATGATTTCATACAGAGTATGGAAAAAGAAATAAACCGGGGGGTGCAGGGGGGCGGAGCCCCCCGCCGAGGCGCAAAGCGCCGAGTTTCTTGTATATAATTCAGAAAGTTCGGAAAACCTACTTTGGGAAATATACTAAATGATTTTTTTGAGTGATAGAGATTAACGTAGTTGATGAGGCAACTTACCTTTACATTATAAAAAGGCGCGTAACGGTTTTTTCTGTCGGTTTTTTTTCGGTAGGTCATCGCAAAAACACATTCTGTGTTAATAAATCGTTAATAAGATACATATAGCGATATAACGATCCATAGTACTTCAAATCACCCTTTAGTTCATAAGCATGCAGCCTTCCATAGTATGATCAACCGAGCACTATCTATTCCAATGAGTGAACAAAATTTATCAAAAGAAAAATCCATTATCAAAAGCATAGCGGCTAGTAACGGAAATGGAGGAGATCTTGTTGATACCATATGGGATAAGGTTCTTAGGAAAACGAGTAGGGAAACTCGGCGCTTTGCGCCTCGGCGGGGGGCTCCGCCCCCCTGCACCCCCCGGTTTATTTCTTTTTCCATACTCTGTATGAAATCATAGGAACACAGAATGTGTTCCTATCATCCATCAGAAATTAACAAGCGGTTGCAATCATGTTCACAATATCAATTATTGAGAATGATCACCTGTGTGTAAACAATTATTCATATAACCATGCTCATAACTCAGCTTGTTGGCCACGCACTTCGCAGTAGTTAACATAATATGGTTGGATAAATCGAGAGCTTTCGAACGAATGGTCAACGAATTTTGTGGGATGAAAAACGACGAAGTACCATTTCCCTAGCAACGACTCGGTTGTACGTGAAAATCATTATAAAAAGGCGCGTAACGGTTTTTTCTGTCGGTTTTTTTTCGGTAGGTCATCGCAAAAATCATAATAAATAAATGTTATATAAATAAATATGTCACCTGCTATCAATCACCTGCTATGAATCACATCATCGAAACATCAATTATGCTCTAGATGCAGTTCAAAGGTCGAAACTCGAGAATGACTCTGAATCCTGATTAGCTATCGCTGGTGAGTGACTGCTGCCACGCAGATGTGTCTATTACAGATGTTCGTTATTGAAAATAATAAACCAAAAGTACTGCAAATCATTATACCAAACTCCACTTAGTTGTCTTGAATAGGTCGTGTATGGTAGGAGGATCCAATTAATCTTTTTATTCTAGGTATGAATCTTGAAACATAGACCAAAAACTCGGCGCTTTGCGCCTCGGCGGGGGGCTCCGCCCCCCTGCACCCCCCGGTTTATTTCTTTTTCCATACTCTGTATGAAATCATAGGAACACAGAATGTGTTTTTGCGATGATTCTATTTCCTTACCAACGGCTTGGTTGCACGTGAATAATAACAATATTTGGCAATAATAAAATAAATAATTGTTAGACATTTAATTTGGTCTAAAACCCTATAAATATTATATAAATAAATATGTAACTACAAGAAAAATACTATATAAATTGAGAGCTTTCCAACGAATGGTGAACGATTTCTGTGCGATTAAAATTGCAGAAGTTCCATTTCCCTACCAACGGCTCGGTTGTACGTGAAAATCATAAGAAAATTTACAAGCGGTTGCAATCATGTTGACAATATCAATTATTGAGAATGATCATCTGTGTGTAAACAATTGATTCAAATAACCATGCTCATAACTCAGGTTGATGGCCACGCACTTCGCAGTAGTTAACATAATATGGTTGGATAAATCAGGAGCTTTCCAACGAATGGTGAACGATTTCTGTGCGATTAAAAACGACGAAGTACCATTTCCCTAGCAACGACTCGGTTGTACGTGAAAATCATTATAAAAAGGCGCGTAACGGTTTTTTCTGTCGGTTTTTTTTCGGTAGGTCATCGCAAAAACACATTCTGTGTTAATATTTTTAAAAAAAAGTCAATGGCTCTGATGTTTTGTGGTAAAAAAGGTTTAACAGAGATTCAAGTCACTAAACCGAAAAAAGTCACTGGTTCTGATGTTTTGTGATAAAAAAGGTGCTTTGATGTTTTGTGGTAAAAAATTTTATCAGGGGTTTAACAGAAAAGCATTTTCAACAGGGTTTAGCACAAAAGTAGTTTTAACAGAGATTGAAGTCGGAATCATTTTAACAGAGATTGAAGTCGGTGAGCCAGAACGTACATTCCTATACTACTCATATATACATACATACATACATAAAAAAATGCGTTAAACTTCAAAATGTGATTCAGAATAGCATGAAACGGATTTCTGCATAAAAATTTCTCAAAAATTCACATTCTACAAATTTTGAGGCGAGAGTAGGTAATAGCTTAATTTTCTTCAAAAATTCGCTAAAATCATTACCATAATCTTGAAAGTTTCAGAGATCTCGATTTTTGAATGATTGGCCCTGTAATAAAATCCTCTAGGGTTGATAAAAATTGATGCCGAGCTTTTAAGACCACTTAGACCCCAAATGTGATTTTCAATACAAGTTTCATAAAGTTTGGTCAAGTAGTTTTGGAGAAGGACGGCGGACGGACGCATTTTAGCGAATTTTCTTAGAAAATAAAGCTATTGCAATGGCTCCAAAAATTTTAAAATAAAAATTTTCAAAAATTTTCTTCATCGAAATCTGTTTTGAGGCATTCTGAAATGATTCCTGGATTTTAACGCTTTTTTATATGTATATATATATATATATATATATATATATATATATATATATATATATATACAAAAAAGTTGTTGGGGTCGGGCTAAGAATTGCATAGCAATTAATATATATGTATGTGTCATTCCAGACGATAACTCTCGATAGAATTGAGATAAAAACTTCGTTCTTTCGCCAAAAAATCAAGTATTTCAAAAGAAAGGATGAGTTCGTTGGACAACACTTTTTGAGCACATTAAATTGGTCAAATTTCAAAAAATGTACTTAAAAAATCACTGAAAAAAAAAGGCAAAAAAAACGACAAAAATTAACAATTTAATTTCTATTTTTTAGCAGAATGCTACTTGAAAAAATAAATCGAACATGAACTAGGACATTTAAAAATTTAAGCACACAATTTTACTGAAAAATGTACTTAAGTTTCATTGAAATAAGCTAAAAATCGATAGGAACATTTGAAAAAATTGTAAAAGTCCACAAAATCGTTTGTTCATTGGAATATTACTGACAAAAAGTTAATTTGCTATGAAATGTATGAGAACATTTTTATTTGTCCCCAAAGTGCTCAAATTTCAACAGAATTTAACATAAATGTAATACAACCATTTATGAAAATTCGCTCTTACGATCATGCTACGATCATGCTGCATGACTGGAACTTTTTTTTGTTTCAATCAATCTTTGGATTCTCCGCATCTTGAAACGTAAGCCAAAAAAAAGATCAAATGGGAAAGGGCGGGGATTATTATAATTATTATATTTTTTTTTCTTGGTTGATTACAAAGGTTTGTTATTGAACATAATAAACCAGAGCTCGTAAGTTGAAACTACATAGCGAGAACCATCAATTTAGATTTTATCGTTATCAATTTCGATTTTGATTTTCATTGATAATTATTATTACGTCGACCGTTTGAGAAAAGCTCGGAAGCGATCGGACAATGGAATATTTTCGTTCGTTCAATTAAGTTCAGGAACGGTTCCGGAGGACAAACCGCTATTATATAAAATAATATTGTAATATGGTTTAGTTTATTGACCGCTAGGTGATAATTATGACAGTTTCTTGTTGTTCTTCGATTGCCTGACAGACTCTCAAGAACCCCAAAAAACTGTCATAAATAATATTATATGTAATACTAATTCATTACCTCTTTTAATAGGAATAGTCCTATTATTTGCCTCATATTACATATACAGTTACCTACATCGAGCAACTTTGTCATAGAACTTGTAGCCGTACTTCTTAAATCACTATAACAATAAAACAGTGCGAGTCAATAACTTTTATGTTTTGGTTTGCAATAATGATGTTTTTTCTTGATTTTAAGTATTGAATTAAGCGAGCTGAAGAGTAAAACTAAATAAAACTGAATACAGTGGAAAGGAGAAATAATTGAATACCAAGACTAACATTTAACACTACCATGATATGGAAGGACTTCGTGAACAGATTGCAACAGAATTTCTTGATAGTCGTTGTCGTTTCTGTGATGATTATGATAATACACGGTTATTATTGCTATGATCAGTATTGCTATGATATCGTACTTCGCATTTTATTACCCAGAAGCCTTCTACATGCATGAAGATTGAATATACAACTCGAAAAGTTGAGAAGTTTGAAAACAAAACAATTGAATCCAACGGACTTCTCGATCTGGATGATTTCTATCACCTCCTTGTTCCACGCAACGTTTGCAAATCTTCAGAAGTAAGATGCGTTCTACTTGTCACGTCCCACGCTGGAAATGTTGTGGCTCGGAAGATTCTAAGGGAAGCATACACAGAAAATGAGCTTCTCAATTTAGGGATCAGCAGAGTTTTTCTGTTGGCCAGAAACGGCAACATTCCTCCCGAAGTGACTCAGGAAAATCTCGATCTTGAAAATAGCACGTACGGAGACCTGTTGCAGGGAAGTTTCAACGAGTCATACCACAACTTAACATACAAACACGCAATGGGTCTAAAATGGGCATCCAACTTATGTCCGCAAGTTAAATACATCTTGAAAATGGATGACGACATTTTGGTTGATTTATACAAAGCAGTGGACCTCCTGAGAAGATATGAAAAAAATAATTCCTCATTTGACTTGTTAGGATTACGTTTCAATGGTACGCGGCCAATCAGGTATCGGCCTTGTAAATGGTGTGTAAGCAGGAAAGAATACCCTCGGGATAATTATCCCGTTTACTTATCAGGCTGGTTTTACATAACGAAGCCCAAAGTTGCAACTGAAATCGTAAAAGCAGCTCCTGCTCTGCCTTACTTCTGGATTGACGATGTTTTTTTAACTGGCATGGTCCCCGAGATACTGAAATTGAACATCCGCCCAATCAACCAGCTATACACGTACTCATCGTGGCTCATTGACTGCTGTATTTCCCGAAACATGACCTGCTCCCATATGGTAGCACCCACCAAGGAATTATTCAATATGCAGAAACGTTTCCAAAAGCATTCTAAACTACATCGAACGGGTCACGTTTCTACAACCGGTCCTCTGAGAGTGAATAACGTTACTCTGGTTAGCCAATTGAAACCAATGAAACCAATTGAAAGTGATTCCAATGAAACCCTGAGGTCATCCCATTCCAACGACGTCACCTTGCAAACATGCCGTCTATAAATAAAACGCTTCAAATTATTACACAAACGTTTATTATTCCTCCGCAGATCTATAACACTGATATTTAATTCTTGATATTACAAAGGAGGTCGATTTCAAACCGCAGATCCGTAGGCTGGCATGCGTGCGTAGATAAAAACACCTGCGGAGAGAAATTAATGCTATTAATCAAAATATCTTCATTTTACTATTCCCCCAGATTTCAGCATAAACATATTTAAGTATGTGGGTATCTACCAACCGAACATGACATTAATGCATAGATAATTGAACTGGTTTTAATAATCATTATAAACCCATAGCGGAATATAGTCAATCAAGACTAGATGATGCTGATGATGGTGTAGGTAACGTAAAACGTCGAAATCGGTCTTTTAGGAATAGGGAAAATGATGTTTGAAGTAATTTACGTTAGCGCATGAGCAGAATCGAGTAGTGATTTGAGGAAAATTAAATTGGTAGAGAACAATCCACAGCCTAACCCGCACATTCCCAGAAAATGTCATCAAAATCTGATAAAAATAAGAAATTAACCTTGTTCCTGGGATTACACTTAGGCTAATGCGCTAGAGAAACTAATCATGCCATCATGTTGAAATAAAAATGGAATAATTAAACCAAAGTGTTCCAACTGTGTACCAAAGTTTGGCGAGATTGGACTACTAGAGCGTGAAAAAATGTAGCTTGAAGTGATTTACGTTTGCTCATGAGCAGGATGAATTAATGAATTCAAATGCATGAAATTAATAGGGGACCATTTGCAGCTTTACCCGTACAACCCCTGAAAATTTCATCGAAATCGGGTGAAAACGGTTGAAATTAGTGTTCATTAAAAGGAATACACATTCGCGCATGTGCAATAACTACCTACTAATAGTAAGATTTTATTGAAATTGCTAGGGAATGCTCATATTAATCTCTCCCACCTATCCCCCAAATTCGATCGAGATCAGAAGGCGGGGCGTGAGAAATTGATGCTTGATGGAATTTACGTTTACCGATGCGCTGATTGAAGTATTGATTTAGGAACAACGAAACTAACAGGGAACCATCTAAACCCTAACCCGCATATTCCATGAACATTTCATAAAATCGCTTAAATATTGTGGACATTGGAGTTGTGACAAGGATTTTCGTAAATACGACAGGTTTTTTTTTTTTTTTTTTTTTTACAGAAAAGCCGCGGACGGCGGACGGACGCATTTTTTTTTTTTTTTTTTTTTTTTTTTTTTTTTTTTTTTTTACAGAAAAGCCGCGGACGGCGGACGGACGCATTTTTTTTTTTTTTTTTTTTTTTTCTAATAAATCTTTGGATTCTCCGCATCTTGAAACGTAAGCCAAAAAAAAGTTCAAAGGGGAACGGATGGGGATTATTATTATTATTATTATCTTTTTTTTCTTGGTCGATTACAAAGGTTTATTATTGAACATAATAAACCAGAGCTCGTATCGATTGTCTGACTGAGTTGAAACTACATAGCGAGAACCATCAATTTAGATTTTATCGTTATCAATTCGATTTTGATTTTCATTGATGATTATTATTACATCGACCGTTTGAGAAAAGCTCGGAAGCGATGGGACAATGGAATATTTTTGTTCGTTCAATTAAGGTCAGGAAGACTAACCGCTATTATATAAAATAATATTATAATATGGTTTAGTTTATCGACCGCTAGGTGATAATTATGACAGTTTTTTGGGGTTCTTCGATTGCCTGACCGACTCTCAAGAACCCCAAAAATCTGTCATAAATAATCTAATACCTATATAAAATTCTCGTGTCACAGTTTTCGTTGCCATACTCCTCCGAAACGGCTTGACCGATTTTGATGAAATTTTTTGTGCTTATCGGGTATCTATGAGAATCGGCCAACATCTATTTTTCATCCCCCTAAATTTTAGGGGTAGTCCACCCATAAATTTTTTTTTTATTTTTTAGACAAAATTTTTAATTTCTATTTCAATTAACGTCTGCCAAGTTGGGTGGGCAGTATAACTTCCTCAAGCGAGCGAAGCGAGCAGCATCCCTCACAGAAGTTAAACCTACCCTTAGAGATCTACCGTTTGCGAGCGAAGCGAGCAACATCCCCTACATGTTTCAATTGTAATACATTCCATGTATACAGCCACACTTCGCGAGCGAAGCGAGCAACATTCCCTGCATACCACACTTTGCGAGCGAAGCTAGCAATATTCCCTATATGCCACACTTTGCGAGCGAAGCGAGCAATTTAATGGGGGGTCCGGGGGGCTTGCCCCCCGGCTGGACGTGGAGGCGAGCGGAGCGAGCCGGAGCGGCTAGTATTATATAAAATACTAATTCATTACCTCTTTTAATAGGAATAGTTATTTGCCTCATATTACATATACAGTTACATACATCGTGCAACTGTTGTCATAGAACTTGTTGCCGTACTCCTTAAATCACTATAACAATAAAACAGTGCGAGTCAATAACTTTTATGTTTTGGTTTGCATTAATGATGTTTTTTGTGGATTTTAAGTATTGAATTAAGCGAGCTGAAGAGTAAAACTAAATAAAACTGAATACAGTGGAAAGGAGATATAATTGAATACCAAGACCAACATTTAACACTACCATGATATGGAAGGACTTCGTGAACAGATTGCAACAGAATTTCTTAGTAGTTGTTGTCGCTTCTGTGATAATTATGATAATACACGGTTGGTATTGCTATGATCAATATCGTACTTCGCATTTTATTACCCAGAAGCCTTCTACATGCATGAAGATTGAATATACAACTCGAAAAGTTGAGAAGTTTGAAAACAAAACAATTGAATCCAACGGACTTCTCGATCTGGATGATTTCTATCACCTCCTTGTTCCACGCAACGTTTGCAAATCTTCAGAAGTAAGATGCGTTCTACTTGTCACGTCGCACGCTGGAAATGTTGTGGCTCGGAAGATTCTAAGGGAAGCATATACAGAAAATGAGCTTCTCAATTTAGGGATCAGCAGAGTTTTTCTGTTGGCCAGAAACGGCAACATTCCTCCCGAAGTGACTCAGGAAAATCTCGATCTTGAAAATAGCACGTACGGAGACCTGTTGCAGGGAAGTTTCAACGAGTCATACCACAACTTAACATACAAACACGCAATGGGTCTAAAATGGGCATCCAACTTATGTCCGCAAGTTAAATACATCTTGAAAATGGATGACGACATTTTGGTTGATTTATACAAAGCAGTGGACCTCCTGAGAAGATATGAAAAAAATAATTCCTCATTTGACTTGTTAGGATTTCGTTACGTTGGTAATCTGCCAAGCAGGAAACGGTCTAGTAAATGGTGTGTAAGCAGGAAACAATACCCTCGGGATATTTATCCCGTTTACTTATCTGGCTCGTTTTACATAACGAAGCCCAAAGTTGCAGCTGAAATCGTAAAAGCAGCTCCCGCTCTGCCTTACTTCTGGATTGACGATGTTTTTTTAACTGGCATGGTCCCCGAGATACTGAAATTGAAAATCCTCCCAATCAACCAGCTTTACACGTTCTCAGCGCGGCCCATTGACTGTTGTATTTCCCGAAACATGACTTGCTCCCATATGGTAGCACCCACCATTGAAGTATTCAATATGCAGAAACGTTTCCAAAAGCATTCTAAACTACATCGAACGGGTCACGTTTCTACAACCGGTCCACTGAGATTGAATAACCTTACTCTGTTTAGCCAATTGAAACCAATGAAACCCATGGAAAGTGATTCCAATGATACCCTCAGGTCATCCCATTCCAAAGTCATCGCCTTGCAGACTTGCCGTCTATAAATATAACGCTGCAAATTATTACACAATAGTTTGTTATTTCTATGTCAGATAGCCCTTCTACGGAGATCATTGGTCTTCAATTTAATTATTGAACCCCTCATGTATAATGTAGGATCAGAACTTGGTGCATCGTCCCTCGCAGAAGGATTCGCACTTTTACAGTTCCAAGACCCCGCAATTTTACGCTTCACAGTGAAAATGTTTAAATGAAGGTTGATAGGTAAGGAAAGACTATAGGTTCAAGGCACCTCAGCTGATCAGCGCGCCTCCGTACCTCAGTTTGTTCGCTAAGCATGTGTCACTTATTAACTTCACTACATTGTTAATTAGAATTTAGACCACTGATTTGGGCAGAGTGATACTAGTACAGAAATGATAAAAATATATGAAATAATTTTCGTTGCACACACACACACACTCCCACAGTTTTTCTTATAGAAAACTGTTAGATATTTGGATTCAACAACAATAGCCGAACCTACTGTCTCTCCTAGTTACTTTTGCTTATGTTGTTAAAAAATGTAATTCTCATTCTGCAGTTTCAATAATATAAGTGAAATCCACTTTACAAAGTTTGATGTGTTGTGTCCTTATTTAACAGGTTATGGGCCCAGACACCTAAAATTCACGAGTATTGTCTTGGATCGATTTTGGATAGGTGTGATAAGTCAAGTATGTGTTGCTTGAGATTTCACAAAACTTGACTTCACTGGAAGCCGAATCGACCTCAAAACCTACTGGTGTGAAGCGTATTGATGGACACAATTTTGCTGACTGGAAGTTAAGGGTTGAATTACTTTTGGACGAAAAAGAACTGCTGGGGTGTGTGAATGGTGACCCCAAGCCACACAAAAAAAGGACAAGAAATGTAAGTCGGTCATTGCTCAACATCTTGAAGATCCTTTCCTTGAACACGTAAGGGACCATGAACATGAGTGTCAAGTTTGGGAGTCTCTATGCTCAACATATGAGAAAAAAGACCTTGCCAGTAAGCTTCTTTTGCTGAAGCAGATTAGTAAACTCCAGTATGACACTAAGAAACCCTTCGAGACTGAAACTAGACGACTCTGACTACTGTTGCATGTTATTTAACAGCCTGCCTAAACAGTTTGAAATCATAGTCACTTCATTGAAGCCATTCTACCAAGACAAAGACATGAATATGGAAACGATAAAACGCCGGCTGTTAGATCAAGGAAATAAAGGACACGGGTGTTAAATCTGGGGAACAGCATGCTTTTTTGGCAAAGAACAGCTTTCCAAATATAGTCGAGATAAAAATTTGTTTGATCAGAGCTTAAAATGCGAATTTTGTGGGCGTAAAAATCACGAAATTAAAGATCGTTATTTTCAAAAAAAGTACTCAGGAAATCAGGCTAATGTTGTTGAGAAAGGTGAGAGGACAAATGAAGGTGCTGAATTCGCCTTCATGACGCAGAAACCTGCTGGCGAGAATAAAAATTCAGATGAGAGTTGGTACCTTGACTCAGGCGCCTCCAACCGTTACGTGAATTCAGACAAATATTTTACCTAGCAGATTTCACTCGTCAAACCTGTCTCAATAAATATAGCTAATTTTGACATTCTTCAAGGTACAAAAATTGGCAAAATTTAAGGGTATCTGTAAAACTTCAGGGCTCCTTCAACAACGTCTATTGATGGGCTCTCTCTAAATCAGTTGAGTGACCTAAATTCTCTCCGTTTACCTTAGGAAGTTGAAATTTGATGAGGAGACTCTCTGGGACGTGAAGAGAAGATTGAAATGATGGGCTCTTTCCAAATCAGATGAGTGACCTAAATTCTCTCCTGTTCATCCAAGAAAGTTTAAATTTGATACGGAGACTCTCTGGGACATTAAGAGGTGAATGAAATAATGGGCTCTTTCCTGATCAGCTGAGAGAGCCAAATTCGCTACTATTCACCTTAGGAAGTGGAAATTTGATGGGGGAACACTCTGGGACATTAAAAACCCTATCGACTTGGAGATAATACCGCGTGACCCAACCTCTTTAACGTGAAATAAAACTTCAACGGGGCCCTATTTCCATTTGGGTAGGCATCTTCACTTGCTCAATCAAGACTATAGTGGAGTGGTGAAACCCGTTTAGTTTAAGCTGTGGGTTGGTTGCGAACACTCTATTCGTTAAGAGTGTTCTGTATTCTGAACTTCAAATAATTGTTTAATTTTTGGATTCATTTTGAATATTGTGAAACTTCAGTGATAAGTATTACAATGATGTGCCTATGTATGTAGTCAAGAAACTAAAAGCAAAGATGATGCAATTCTTTGTGATTGTATGACAGTCATCACGACTCAATAGACAATATCTTACTCCCTTCGGGACGAACCACAGAGACTGTGGAAGATGTACAATGACTTTCGATTCTATTTAAAGCACTGATTGGATTTTCAAAGCGATTTGAATCTAGAAAATATCACCACGAAACGTTTTTCCCAGAGGTTGCTCATTCTCCTTCCAATTCCGGATCCTCATCTATGCGCCAACTGCCAACTATTTGTCTGAATTGAGCGATCAATTAGCATGCCGGTGAGTTGTACACAGGAGTCCATTCCGTCAAGAAGGTGAGCTCACGATTTCATCATACGGCTGTTGAGAGAAGATGCTTCATTGGAAGAAAACCACAGGATGAATCATGAACTAGACTAAGCAATCACTTATGCCTATGTTAGTCATTAGAGCCCGTTAAAACAACGTAATATTGCTTAGTTCATATTGTTTGGTGCCAACGAACCACCCTGGTGAGGGTCACCATTGCTAAAGCCGCGTTTACACTAGCGAAACTTCCTCGCGAAACAGTTGCGCGAGGACGTTGCGCGAGGCAGACTCGCCCATGTGGACGCCCCTCCACTCGCGAAACATTTAGGGGTGAGGACGCTCGCTGTGAGCCACACGCTCGCTGTGAGTCGGTTTTCGTCCGCGCATCAAAGTGTTTCGCACGAAACAAACTCGCTAGTGTAAACGCGGCTTAAACGTTTCGCGAGTAAAATGAACCAGGAGGGTGTGATTATGCGTAAATGATTTTACGTATAATAGGACGATGGATGAACGCAAATACACTCACGATCAACGCCTCCAAATCAGTTTTCATGAATATTTCGGGGAAGCTTGATCCCAATTCTTCGTCAGAGGATACTCTGGTCATCCACACCTGCACAGAAACACCGTGTACCTGCCCAGCTATCAAAAAAGTGGATCACCTAGTGTACCTTGGAGTGACTGTTGACAGCCGCTTGAGGTGGGATCACCATATAAAGTCTCAGTGCCAAAAACTACCGACATGTGCTTACGTTATGTACGGTATCAAATACCTGTCCAAAAGCCTTCTTCGAAATATTTATCAGGCGCTTTTCGAATCCATCCTACAATATTCGATAGTTATTTGGGGTGGAACATATCAATACTTACTCGACAAACTTTTTAAAATTCAAAAAATGACGCTCAAAGTGCTTTTCAAGAAACCAAAACGCCATCCAACAGAAGAGCTGTTCAAGGAATTGAATTTGGACACGGTTCATCAAATATATATTAAAAATATGATAAAATTCATTAAAAAAGAAAAAAGTACATTCTTTGTGGACGTTAGGACACGAAACAACGAGCCCTATAGACTTAAGCTACCCAAAGTGAAGAACACTTATGCTCAGAGGACAACAAGATATAGAGGCATGCAAATCGTAAACAAAAAATTCAAGAAAATAGTTGAAATTCTAAAAATAAATAATGATGAACTGTTGCGTAAAGAAATTCATAAATTAATATACGACAGCAGCAATAATCATCTTTTTACCTTCTAACAAATTAGAAAAAATTAGTTTGTTTCAATTAAATAAGCCATACAAGTGGGTATACCTAAAACACTCACTGGTACTTTTGTGAAATAGTTTCCGGTTCACAACAACTCCGTGCTGGACCACCGTTTTAACCTTCCTCATCACATTAATTATTGAAAATATAAAGTATTTTGTAAAAATAGTTTTCTAAGAGTAGTACCTATTATTTTATTTGATGTTCTTACGGAAAATGATGACAAATAAATTCATTATTATTATTATTATTATTATTATTATTAGGATAGCTTGAAGGCTTGAGCTTGGTGAGGCGGCTCACCCTACTCGCGCAACGTCTCGCTCTGAGTTGCGCTCTGTTTTGGGAGGTGCGAAATTTCTCTCGCAGCGAGGAAGTTTCGCGAGGGAGTTTCGCGAGAAAGTTTCGCTAGTGTAAACGCAGCTTTAAATTCATACAAGTTTTGAATGACATACTTTTGTCCGGGTGGTTTTGCGGACGAGAGATATAGGTACCAATTGAAATTATTTGTTCAGATTAATATTACAATATAATTTTCTTCATTGAAGAATAAAGAAAACTATATATATATATATATATATATATATATATATATATATATATATATATATATATATATATATATATATATATATATATATATATATATATATATATATATATATATATATATATATATATATATATATATATATATATATATATATATATATATATATATATATATGCACTAATTGATTGTTGGGTTCTACTGAACTATATGATAGATTAATAAATTTAGAATAGAAATTTCACAAATAAAAGATGGAAAGTAAGTAAATCTGATATTTCGAATAGATATTCTTGATCACAGATAAAGTACAGAAAGAAATAATTCAACCGGTATTCTACGGAACAATCGTATCCATGGCCGAGATAATAATAATTATTATTTTCATTCATTTACAGTTAATCATTTAAGTTGAGGCCAGGTGGTCGATTAGCTCCGAGTACCCATCTATGCGCTCTCTCTGATTGCTGCAGCATTCTGTCATTGGCAGTATCTGGTAGCTTCTTCAAGACTTTCACGCCAAAACACTGATCAAAAGTTGCGTCATGGGATGATGCGTGAACCTTCACTGGGAGTGGTCGAGATTGGTTTACAGACGCCCTATGATTCTTCATTCTTAAATTTAGGGTCGTTGCTTTGCCAACATAAAACGCAGTAGACTCTGTGCACTTTTTGCAGACGAGCTGGTATACACACATTCTGGACTGGCACTCCGCCAAACCTCGACACTTGTATGTGTAATTGGTATTGGCAGAGGAGAAGTCTGACCCTTCAATAACTAAATCGCACAGCTTACACGTGATTTAGTGATCACAAAAGCAGTGCACGTGAAATCTACCAACAAGCAACTATACCTGCACTATGATAGTTGCCTCCCCCCTCACACGAAATGTGCGATCCCAAGATCTCGGTGAATTAGAGGTCACCGAATATGCAACAACCGGGAAAAGCTAGAAGGGTATATTTCTACAGTGCGAGATAAGCTGATGGAGAGGGGTTACCCAAGAAACTTTGTAACAGACAGAATAGTCCCAGCAAGTGTTACCTACCAGCAGAGACCAAAAATACTCACGAACCAGGTTCCATTGGTCACAACATTTTTCTTTGGGGCTCAAAAGCTGAATTCTATCCTCCGTGAGTTACAGCCTATCTTGTCATCTAGCTCACTAACCCGTGACATCTTTGCTGAGAAACCTATAGAAATACTTTTTCCGACAAGGAAAAAATATTGGGGAGATCTTTTCTCATCGCCATCCACGATCGCAGCCCTCAGAGCCACAACAACAAGGATTACATCCATGTCAACGAGCAAGATGTAAGCTGTGGGATTTAGTCATCAGAAAACCAACCGTAACGCTTTTTTTAACGCTTTTTTCGTTTATGTGGCAAAGTAAAGACATAAAATGTCAAAAGGAAAATTGTGCTAGGTAGAACGATTCAAGATATATTATGAAAAAAACCTCAAAAGTGTTTCTGTTATTTATTTTAGGGGTTTTACGGTACTTTAAAGACGATATTGGTTTTATTCTTGCCTGTCTGTAAGTGCATTGAGTGACACATCTTACTTCCTTTGTCTCATTTGCAGTCAATCTAGATTCAGGTATCCTGATAATTTTCAAAATGAAAATTAAGTATAAATTCAACATTTTCTGTATAAAAATTAAAATACAAATTTCCATATCCCCTCCCTTAACATTCTCTACCATTGTAATAAATCACTAGGAGTCATGTTTCTGCATTAATTCAATAGTATCTTTGTATCTATTGAGAAATGGATCGATTGTTGCCTGAGTCGATCATAATATCCACAGTTTTCATTTATTATCAACAAAATTTCAGCGCTCTAGATATACAATCATGTTATGGGCACGATGAAGGTTTGCACCTCACACAACTGAGCTGGTTTTTTTTTTTTTTTTGTTTTGTTACAAAGGTTTGTGATTGAAAAAATGGCCCATGGTAAACCGTGGCAAATGGGCAATAGATATGCAAATAAGGAAATGGTAATAGCAGTGGCTAAAAACCTTTAAAGACGAGATTTCCTATCTAAAACACAAAACAAAGGAGTTTAAATACAATGAAAAGAAAGCGCAGACCCTCTTAGCGGTCGTAAACTATTACGTCGGGGCTCTTTGTTACGTTTACATACCTATTTCACTCTCTGTTTGAATGTTTTGTTGCCTACTAAAAGGGAAAATCGTTATTCAATCAGTGCAGTTGGTCATTTGCATTTTCTACATCGGTGAGAATACCACGCAAAGCGAAGTTTAATATAGAACTCCATCTCGTACGGGTATTAATTAATTTGTTATGCAACTATTCTACCTTTATTGGTCTTTATTAACAATAACTAGCAGAATACTCGTGCGCTGTACGGCTCTCATGTAGATCCGACGATGCATTAAAAATTATTACAATCAAGGCGTCGCTATAGGGAGGGGGGGGGGGGGTGCTCAGTTTTCTTCGACTTGGGAGAAGATGGGAAAATTTGGAAGGTGGCAATAAAACCCTTAATTCGAAGAGACCAATTTGGGAGTCTAATCCTGATTAAATCCTGATTTCCCCATTTGTAGAAACCAGGTATTTATAAAATACTTGTTTTTTTTTTTTTTTTGTTTTTTTTTTTTTTTTTTTTTTTTTTTTGCATTGAAAAGTCGCTTTCGAAATTGAAGAGTCGTTTTCATTTAGTGCGTGAAAATGGCATTTTTCGTTCAAATTCTGCCAAATTTCCTCAGTATTCCCCGATTATGTTATAATTCAAAAACCGATTAAGATAAATTACGCTTGACGGCGTTTTACTCTATTTTCAGTGTACTCATCCAAAAACATCTTTCACACTCATCTGAATCCTCCCAGTAGTTCAATGGAAAACATTCAGTAGTTTGTAACGTAAATACTTCAAAGGCTATATGACTGATTAATAATGTGTGTGTACAAGTAATCATTATTAAATTATCTGGCTGTAGAACTCGTGGGTCTATACCGTCCGTTTTTTGATGATCTGACTTTGTCAACTACAACCGAACGGCTCAACCCACGAAAATCGTTTTGGTATCTTTGAATTTGCAAAAGTAAATACTATCCACCGGATCGAATCCCAACCTCATTTGCCGTGTAAAGTACCAAGTTCCTCATATCAAGGTGTTCCATATTTACGAACTTGTTTACCGGGGCGACGTCGTTAGGGATGTCCGGAGAATTTTACAATAGGCTAAATGTTGATCCGGAACTTTGCGATCACTTTCCAAATACCCCCCTCAAAATCGGTCAAGCCGTTTGGACGTTTTAATATGTGCTTTATTCAATAAACGTGTTTTTCATTCATTCATTCGAATAGCACAGAATTTTGTAGTAGAACATTACAATCTCACCAAATTTCATAATAGTGGGTACCTACTAAACGTTCACACCGGTTCCATTCTTCTAATTACACCTCGTCATTTCCACATCATAAATGAGAGGAAACAGGAGGAATTCGATTATAATGCCCTGGTTTGGCAGATGTCCATATCTACGCTACTGATTAACACTGAAAATCCCACAAATTCACAACCTTCCGGGTTCTTATTACCGGGGGATTTCAACAGGGGAGAAAGACAGTGGGAAGGCGGGGTCCGACGCGTGTCGTGACTTTCTAGATCGACCTTTCCGACGTTAGATAAAATGACTGGCAAACAGGCAATTCAAAGTCGTTTAGCCCCAATACAGTCAGGAACTCGCCTCGTTATGAAGTAATTTTATTCTGTGGCGAGTTGCAACTCAATTCCGTCCGCTATAACCGTCGAACGTAGAGTTGGTAAAGGCGCTGCGGCCTGGCGGACTTTTAAGAATACAAACGGATTCGCCATTCACGTAAAATGATTTTAGGGGATTCCTGTTTGTAATGACGGTACTTAATGCTAGGTGTCCCAGAACGGTTGCCCAATTTTGGCTAGTGTCTTCCCCTAATCCGATTCACTATTGGCTGGTACGAAGAATTGGTGAAATTTCCATCCCCCCCCCTTCAAAGAAAAAAGAAATTAGTGGAAAGCTGCTTGAATCACCTTTGACCAGGATCTTCCTCTGATCAGATTCATAACGAATCCTAACCATATTTACTACAGGCAAACCCTAAGAATGATTAAGTTGTGCTTAAAACATTCGCTGACATGCGTTTCAATATAATTCAAGTAGCTGTGAATTTAAATCAAGTTCTTAATTTGGCTGTCACAATCATATCCTGTAACTTTCAAGGAGATCCCAAATACGATTTTTAATGCAAGGTTCATGAAGTTTGGTTTTTTAATTTCGGAGAAAAGCCGCGGACGCATTTTTCTATTCGATTTTTGGATTCTACGCATCTTGAAACTTAAACCAAAAAATTTTCCGGGGGGGGGGGGGGGGGGGGGTCTACTTTGGGAAAGTATCTATCCTCCCATTTATCACTTACCGTTCCATAGGGGTATAGATACACATGCCAGCTTTCTTATGAATAGCTATAACTGCTTCAGTTTCAAGCCTTTCCATGAAGATGCCTGTATTATTTAGGCGAAACTAGTAGGAAATATGACTGCAGTAAAATTGAAGAAGCCAGACTAGTATATTAATTTCAAACCTAACGAATTTTATAGAGATGTTCAGACAACAGCAACTTTTGACGGCATGATCTCACGTCTCTCATCAGTGAGGATCCATGACCTTCGAACGGTTCGGCATACAGGGTGAAACCCCAAAGAAGAGGATGAAGAACCATCCTCGATTTCGTATTCAATCGTGGGAGGCTCACAAAAGTCTTTATCGAGTAATAACGGGGGAACGGGGTATCAGAGGTCGTCCTTACGCGAAATTACTGCGGAGGTTTTTCGGAAGATCATTTTTGCAGCTTTTTTCGGGCCGATTCTGAGGGGGTCGTGGGAGGGACATGAGGCTGTACAAGGTCTAGAATTTTTTATCGTTTGAACAAAACTTCGTGATGGGCCGTAGCTGTGAGTACTCAACTTCCTTAAGGGACACCAGAAGAGTGTGGGCGCCTTGCATTAACCCCCACGCAAACAGTACCCAACTTCGCAGAGTTGCTTTTCAGAGACTAATATATAGTACTTATCAGTTGGTGAAAAAAAAAGGAAATTACACGCTTACCTACTTTATCCATCGTATATTCTTCAAAACTGCTGAAGCCTCTTATTTGCCTTTTGTTATGAGTCAGCCTATATTTCTGTTTGAGTCCTCTCATTGTAAACTAATCTGATATACATATTTTCTAAATTCTAGCTGAGAATAGCAAATGTTTCTTTAAAACTATCGGAGCAAATTAACCGCAAAGTCATTTAACAATCTTTCAGATTTTCAAATGGAAATTTGGCATGTTGGAGAAGAATCACATGAAGTGAGGTTTTACCAATTAACAACTTGACTTGATTTTATATTTCAATGAGACAAAATAACTGAGTAAGTCGCTACTGATGAATCTCAACATGAGATAGGTAAGCTCGTCTAGAGCCATACTTACAGAAATTGTACACAAAGCAGTTTTTGCTTAGATTAGCGGTCTGGATGCTCGCTACGCTCGCACCTCAAAGATACTAAACATCAAGTACTAGTAAAAAAATTGTAAAAATTTCGATTACCTAATTGGACACATTGGGCAGTAATACACATTGGGTAGTAAAACTACACAGCCCATGTACCCACCTGATGGAAGTTAATAAGTATTAGTTAACTTTTTGAGCCCATTGAATTGGTTAAATTACAAAAAATATATTTAAAAAATCACTAAAAATGGCCTAAAACGGCTCAAAACTGCTAAAAGTCGTTAAACTTATAATATTTAACAAAATTTTTGTCAATAAAAGTTAACCAACAACGAACTAGAACACTATAAAATTTATGCAGAAAAATATGCTGGAAAATGTACTTACTTGAATTTTATTAATAATATTTGTTGAAAAACGATCAAGAATCTGATGGATTTTTAAATATCTAATATCTGTTATGAATCCTGGAATATTATTTAGAACGACTTTATTTGCCATTAAGTTGGTGGTTAACAATTCTTTACCCTCAAAGTGTTCAAATTCCAAAACCATGTAACATGATATAATACTTTAATCTACAAAAATTTGCTCATACGATCATGCTGCATGACTGGAACTTTTGTTTTTTTAAGATTTAAGCCGCACCTCAACCAGAAGGGTTATTAGCGGAATTGGACAAGGAGTCTAAAGGGACACTGGAGCCATACTCTATCCTTGACTAAAATGGAGCGCCATCATGGACTCCGCTGGCATATCGGATGGGGGGGGGGGGGGGTGAGGGGTGCAGTAATAACCACTATTTATCCCCTCAAATGGATACAAAAAAACCCAAAAATAAAATAATACAACAAAGAGTAGATGTAAAATAGGCTAATAACTATATACATGCTACTATATACAATCAGCAAAAATTGCAATAAAACTATGGCTACATAAATATATCACAGATCAGATATCACAGTTCGTAGTTGAGCTCAGTGGCTCTCAGGTACAACAACAGGGATAGGACCTTGTCTGATCCGGATAATACATCAACCCACTGAGGGGGCTGATGCTTGTCTATGAGGTCTACAAGGGCTGGGTAGTCCTTCAGAAAGTGGCGGATGGACAGATCACCCCCACACTTCCCACACACAACTTCTCGAGCTTCTGCACTAAGCAGGTGTCTGTGAGTAAGACGGGTATGACCAGTGGCACCCCGGTTGACCACTATTTGATCCCTCCTTGGAAGTTGGGTTACGAAGGGCCCACCAAGCACAGGTCCTGAAGGACACCACGCAGACCAGTGACCTCACCCTGCCATTGCTCATGCCAGATGGAATTGGCTTTATGTTGCATGTTGGAGATTTGATCCTCAATGCGTATCGGCAACATATCGATGGAGTTATCACCAATGACTCTCCTTGCAAGGGCATCTGCACACTCATTGCCATGAATACCCACATGGCTCGGCACCCACATAAAAGTTATGGTTGAGCCCAAAACTCTTATTAAATCAAAATTAAAAGTTCCCAGTTGGAACTTTTAATTAGTTTTCTGGATTCTACAATAATAATCTCCGGAATATTTAATCAATTCATTAAAATATAATCAATCAATAGATTGACCGTTGCAAGGTTTTATTACCTACCACTCAAGTATTATAACCCATTTCCAACCTACGCGGCTCCTCGCCGTCAATCATGTTTAGAGTAGGACGGAGTGGTGGCTATTGATCAGATAGGTAGGCCTCATTTATCTTCATGAAAGCCACCATAATCCGTCTCACCATTCCTCGACGACTTGAGGTCAAACCACCGACCCCCACGCATTCAACGAAAAATTGGTCATCGAAAGGATCAGAGTCGTTAGCAGAAGGTGAAAACTAATATATATATATATATATATATACACTTAAGTCGCAAAGTCCTGGCATGACGCAGAGTTTGCATCATGGCGCCGTAAGTAACGCGAGCTTAACACACAGCAGTCATCACGAGATTCATCTTGGGCCTCCTTTAGCCTTCTAACTACTTTGATAAATAAAATTACGTCATCTAGCCTCCCAAGGTCGTTAGATATACCGGTCTGCTGAATCTTATTTTCCGGTGCGAATCAGAAGCCGGTGCCTCATCCATAGGGAATATCCCCTTTAGCATTTTTTCTTTTCGATCGGACGGGATCAATGCAAAACAAATCGAGTTTATAATGTTAATTCGTATGATTCAGTGGGCCGCGTCATGAAACTATAATGAGCTGAGAAAAAATTCAAATCAAGATGCACTGGTGGAGGAGGAAAAAATTCTCAGACATGCAGCATAACCTTGGGGTCGAATTTCCTAGTTGCTATAATCGAATTTTTGTAAAAAATTGACCTGTAGACCTGTTGCAATGGCTCTTAAGATTTAAAAATGAAAATCTTTGAAAGTTTTCCCCATTGAAATCCGTTTTGAGGTATTCTGATACGAACCCTAGACTATAACGCTTCTTCATTCAATATACTAAATGAAAACTCCCTTTTTGCGCCAAAAAAATCAATCTTTCCAAATTATAGGATGGTTTCGTTGGCCAGCTTCTTTTGTGTTCATTAAGTTGGTAAAATTTCAAAAAATGTGCTTGAAAAATCACTAAAAATGGCTACTAATAGTTACGTTTTTATATTTAGCGCAATGTACCTAAGTCAAAATACATTTATGAACAATGTACTTATGCGATTAGAAATTTATACACAACATTATGCTGAAAAATTTACTTCAATTTCACTAACATTTGCTATAAAAAAAAAAAAGATAAAACAAGAGAAAAAGCTGACAATACAAAAACAATGAAAATGCAGAATATTATTTGGAAGATTAACGTTTTTTGCCATAAAATTGGTAGTTAACAATGTCTTTGTACTCAACTTAAATAAAACCATAATAAAATACTATAGTTAACTTATAAAAATTCGCTCATACGGTCATGCCCTGGAGTGGTTTTAATTTTCCGATGAAGGTATTTAGGTATGAAATTGTAAATTACCATAAGTAATAAATACCATAAGCTTATGCTAGATGTTAGCTTTTCCCCAACCTTGCAATCTTTTTACAACCATAATATATGACATACAGTGTCCGTTGTGGGCTTGGAAACGGCATCTGTAGGTTGGTGATGCAGGAAGTAATCATGGGTGGACCATTTAATGCAATGGGAAACAAAAAATGCATTGTTCTGAACTATATATTAGCAAGTTCTCTCACAATGACTATAAGTGACCTACCACTTGTACCTACCCCACATTATGACAAGGTCCTATTTTATTTTTCCTATTTTAATTTTAGACTCGCACTTGAAGACGCCACTCCTCGCGGAACTAGTAGAACCAATTGAACCTTCACAAACTGGAAGAAGCCTATATATCTTCCCCCGTCAATACCCTATATACTCAACCAAGAGAAAAGGGGAAATGCTGAAGTTATGCCATATTGGGGCAATTTCCCCTATTGTAATACCACAGGTTAGTCGTTTCGATGAAGGTATACGAGCTTGGTAAAATGCCATGCGCTTGAGATTTCCATTCCAGTCATTTAGCGAATCCATTGCTTCAATTAGAGATCATTAGCAGGGGCCGAATTAGGTAGGTACCTATAGTAATCATGGGTTAAAAAGAATCATTAATGGAAAATTGAAAACCAAATGTTTCTCAACCTTGTGCTCTGTAACAAATACTTAATGTCCCTTAATACCGAAGGGAGTGAAGCTCTGTGTTCGTGAAAGCAGTCGAAAAAATTGTTGTCTTCTAAAATGAAAATTTCCACTTGCTTTCCGCGTTTGAGAGCTTGCAAATCAATTTTGGTTTTGTTGTTGTCTATATGTCTTTCTATAATTATGTCTGTGGTGACTTGTGACGCCCAACACTGTACCAAGTATTAGTCCGATTTTGATGAAATTTTCAGGAATTGTGCTTTTTCGCTCCTAGACGACCTGCTATAATTTTCATGATCCTCAGATCAATAGTATTCTGTGCTATCGCTCAAATGAGAATTTATTATAGCTTCGATATCTCATCGCCTGTTGGTCCGATTTTGTTCAAATTCGGGGTGTGGTTGGGTATATGTTCTAAAAAGATACTCTATGAATTATATGGTGATTGGTTGAGTAATAACAACTGCGCATGCTCAAAACTAATATTGGTTGACGCACCGAGACTAATGGAGCGATTTTGAAGAAATTTTCAAGGATTGTACGGGTTAAATACCCGAAGTATCCTCCCGTTAAGTATCCTCCGATTCATTATATATATATATATATATATATATATATATATATATATATATATATATATATATATATATATATATATATATATATATATATATGTTACCGTTAAAGTGCATAATTCCGTTATTGTGTGTATTAACTATTGTGCGTAATAACGGGCGATTTAAAGTGAATAATCTCACCTGCTTTAAACACTTTCCATAGGTAATGTGCATAATAATGAAGTGCTGTTCGTTAAAGTGTATTATTCACACATGGGGATCGTCATTGGGCAATATATGAGATTATGGGGTCGCTGGAACCTTATAATATGCATACTTGATTTTTAGGGGATGGTATGGGACGAAAGACGGCCTGTATTTCCATTACTACACTGTATTTCGTCTAGAATTTTTCATATATAATTCAATGTTGCATAACTTGGGGACGTTTCATCATTTGTTGGCACAAGGGTTGCTGTGATGGCATCTATAGTTACAAAAAACACTGTTTTTGACATGCTTGCACCTTTTTGTGCTGCATTTGGTAGAACAGTTGCATCGAAAAAATTCTTGACCGTCTCCAAGAGCTTGGGCTGTAGCCACACTTCTCAGGGATGACTGGGGAAAACGTGAACTTGGTATCTCGAAAGGTTCATGGTTCACGCTTTTCTCCGCACACAAGCAGACACTCAGTGCCCATTCATAACTGAGAGTTTGTTTTCATTCGCATTACACACAATCCCGGACGGCCACCCGATATTGTACATAATAACTAGTTAAAGTGCAAAATGCGCAGAAATTACGGACTTTAACTGGTCCCCGCAGTTATTGTACACAATAAGTAGTTAATATACATAATAACGGATTTCTCACTTCAACGGTAACATATACTCGTACATATATACCTTATACATTCATGCTTATGCATATTTTATCTGGTGAATGCCAGTGGATTGGTGTTACGGTATGCGCATGCACGAACATAAATTGTAGCCCAATTTTGCAGATTGTGTCTAAAAAATGTATTACTGTTTATTTTGTATTTAATCATTTTGACTCGTACTTCGTTCTTCTACTAATTCTACGTGTTCACGTTACAATATGTGAGGAGGCTTTAGTGCCCACCTAACTTGGCAGACTTTTTTTTCTTTTCAGTTGCCTGCCAACATTTTTCAAGGGTCTTGCAGGGTCGACCTACGCGTATTGACTGTAGCTTTGGAAAAACGTGAATGCGCGGCCCTGAGGCCTCTCCCGTGATTGATGCTCGGGAGCCGCCGTATTTGAGCTCTGAAGGAGTCGACGCAATCCTGGACGAGACTTGGGAATGGAAGGACAGGCAGTTTTCAAAGCTTTTTTGACCCCTCGCCTAGCGAACTTCCGGCTTCGCCAAGCCTTCTCCAGTGGCTCCGAAGCGAATGAATGGTGTTTATTCTTGCCTCTCATAATACGTGGATCTGTGGAGCTTTGTGCCGACAAGGTTACTCAGTGATTGCGAACCGACTTTGGGTTAGGGTTTGACTACGTGACCCTAGCAAGGTGATAGAGCCAAACGCTGCAAATTATTATTATTATTTTTTTAAATTTATTTAGTGGTTTAAGCCGCACCTCAACCAGGGACGGATTAAAGGGGGGCGGTGGGGGCGGTCGCCCCCCCGAGAGGCAGAAGAAAAAAATTCTTGCAAGGGAGTCAGAATAGAATCACGCCGTCGCGCTTGTAGGTTGACAAAAAAAACGAATATAGATTAAGGAACTTTATACTGTGGGGAAACTGGTATGATTCTGAACTGGTACTAATCTGTCACGGCCAATTTACTAATTTGTTCGTTTGAATTTTAGTAGGCCCACAAACTGCGTAGGTGCCACGGGGTATCAATCGGAGATTTACGTGGGTAGTATCAGAATTTTCGTCAGTAAACTCTGAGAAGTGCTTGAGGGAAAAATCATCAAAGCAGGTTGGAAACGATGGTGTTGAGTCCGTGTCGTGCTGTCGTCCATCGTCGCCCTTTTGTTAGTAGAAGAGCAGTAGAAACCAAACCATGTTAAATGCGAAATAAAGTTTTTTTTTTTTTTTTTTTTTTTTTAGTGTTTGAGTGTAGCTCCGTCAAGAAACGAGCATGGAAGATAACATCTTTCTTCTTTAAAAAACATAAGGCAGCAAGTAAAGAATACAATTTTAATTAATAGGGATAAGTTTGTGTTCATCAGTTTATTTCACAAGTTACGGTAGGAACCTACTGTATTTGTCTCTCGTTTACCGATTTTGGTAACGGTAACAATACATAATCAATAGCCATAATACATAATCAACCTACCCACTGTTTCGACGAAGAAAGAAACAAATCGTGTTTTCTTAACTAATTGCAACCAGTGTTTTTCGATTGAAGTGAATTATTCACTGTTTTATATTTACCAGTAATAGACAAAAAAGAGACAAAAAAAGACAAAAAATGTTTAATATTTTATTTGTGTTTTCATCTTTAATCAAAAATGTACTTTATTCATTTAATTTCATCGTTAGTGTTTATTAAATGGTTTTTTACTTCTGAAGTAAATTGAAAAAGTAAAGAGTGTATTATTATTTAATCCTGTGTTTACAATATGAGTGTATAATTTATTAATAATATTACATCACGAGGACTAAAGTTCTCCAGCGCTTTATGTGTCATTCCCTGCCTTTTTCGATATAATTTTGCCAAAAAAATTACTTACCTATAATCACTTTATTTTTTGTTAATTTTATTTTTTATTTTTTTATTTATTTATTTATTTTTATTTTTTGTGTGTACATGGATGTTTGGTAACCAAGCTAAAATTTGTGCAAATAATAATTATGTTTTTCATGTTAATTTTTCCATACCTGATATAAAGTGTCTATAACCTAGGGTCTATAACCAATAAAACTGCTAGTTTTTCGAGGCTTTGCCAAGTTTTTCTTTTTTTTTTTTTAAATTCCTCGGGGGGGGGGGGGGGGGGGTATTCCCGGTAGAGGACCGCCCCCACCGACGAAATTCTATTAATCCGTCACTGACCTCAACCATAAGGGCCATTAGTGGTATTGAACAAGGTGTCCAAAGGGACAGTGCAAGTGGCACGATTCGAAGGGGGGCCATGCTACCCTCTACCACCACGCGGACTCCACTGGCAAATCGGAGGAGGACAAAATAAGGGCTACAGTGATGACCACTTTTTAGCCCCTAGAGCGGATAAAAAAAACCTCAAAAATACAATAATACAGCTAAAACTAGATCTACAATTGGCAAATAACTAAATATATGTTACTATATGAAGAGTAAAGGAGAAGAACGGGCTATCATGGTTTTTCCTAGTTTCGAGAAAAACGAATTTGAACGCAAAAAACTCAATAAAATGTATATCCTGCGATCAAAAAATCTGAAATTTAGAAATTATAATTACAACGTACAGGTAAAAGTGATAAAAATACCATACCTCACGAAATTAATTTTATACATCACAGAAAACAGCGAAAGAACGGGATAATTCCCTTGACAGCAATTGATTTCCTCACTTGTGGGTTAATTTCTAGAAATTCCTCCTGGCTTTCTCAGCACAGAATATTTTTGAATAAATGAAATCCCTGGATTTTTCGGAAGAAATCGAAATTTTTCTCGTGTTGGAACTTTTTGGGAAGTAAAATTCTAATAGACGAAGTGGCTGAGCCAGACCTTTTCTTTTTTTTGGCGGATTCGGCGTCACAAACTCGCTAGTACATTCTGCATTATAGCTGTAACTATAGTAAATTAGCCACTGGTAATCAGCATGAAATTTTACTTCTCTCAGCCGCCTTGCCTTCTTGGAGCTTTAGGAATATAGGTACTTTGTATCAAGAAAACCCGCCCAATCAAAATATCTGATTTTTATCAGGCCAAAAAATTAATGTATAACACAGGACCAAACGAAGAATATTGAATAGAGACAGCAAAAGATCGGAAAAGTGGAAGAATGTGAAATGTGAAAAACAGCTGACCTGCTGTGATTTAAAGGCAGGATAACTAACAAGGATGGGGAAGTGACAGCTCTAAGTTAGCCCGTTCTTTCCCTGTAATCTTCATATATGATCGCCTAAGTGAGGAATCGCTGCAAATTATTATTCAAAGGTTTATTATTTCTGTATTAGATAGCGTCGTTGACTGGTCTGTGTGGGTATGTAAATATCAGTGTTGGGCGTAATTACAATGGATTACACTCATAGGTTTTGAATACAAGAGTTGTGATTACAATTACGATTATAATCACAGAACCTGAAGATTGATTACGATTATGATTACACTGATGATTACGATTATGATGACATTCGAAATCACAGTTTTTCTGTAATTATATATGTAATTACAACATTTTTTGCGATTACGACTATAATCACAAGTTCTTAATGTGATTTTGGACGTAACAACCGATGTTCCCTATAAATAAGCACGTTACGGCAGATTTTTTTCCTGTAATTAAAATCATAATCCTAATTTTTCCTGTGATTACGGCCCGTAATCTTAGTTTTTTTCTGTGAACACAACATTGTTTGTGATTGTTTTGTTGTTTGGTTTTCAAGATGGAGGAGGAGCTTTTTTGAAACTGCCGGGTGATCAGAAGAAAACATGACCAAAAAACCAAGATAAGGAAAACTGAACATTTAAATAAAAATGGGAAGCAATATGAAAATGACCTCTCGAACAGTATTCAGCTAAATTATTTGTGAGTGTAAGTACATCTAATAAATTTTGTTTCAAGAATATCATTATCCTAACAGAAAATTTCGTATAAAGTTAGAACGGTTCCCGTATCATTCGGAAAAATGCGACTAACCTACGTACGCTGCGCTGTAGCGTTGGGCGGAACGTGATGTTCCCGCGTTTCTGAAGCGGTGACTAGATTGTGATCGAATTTGCTCCTATATTGTTGGCCTACAAACTCAACCCACCGTTTGAAGAGCATGCTAGCTTTTTTTTTTTTTTTTTTTTTTTTAGAGCAAAAACGGAATTTTCATATCTATCCTAAGATTGTTACCGTCTGGAGTGAAATAAATATACAAGGTGTCTCACGGAAAATTTACACCCCCCTTCAATCCTCCTGAATTCAGCGAAAAAAAATTATGACCAACGCCATTCTTCATAATTTTTTACGTAGATCTCGGGAAAAATTCTTACGCGCTCCAGAAGTGGCGCAACTGATATAAACTGTGTTTTTTTTTTTTTTTTTTTTTTTCAAATGAGCGTCCCCATTTTTTATTGCAGATTCGAATTTTACGTGAAATTTCATGAAGAAATGGCCCATCACTCGATTTTTTAATTGCGCGTAAACGGGCGCAATTCCGCTCCAAAAGTGTGCAATTCCGACCTAAAAGTGCTAAAATTGTGAACTTCTGAGTTGTTGAAGATATTCAATTGCCACATGTAATACATAATTTTAGGGTGTTTTTTCGTGCCAAGCCTCTTAATGATGTCAATTTATTAATATTTGCAACACCAACTTTGGAAAACACCGAAAAATCGACCAGAATTGCACTTATATTACTCATTTTCACACAGCACAAAGCGTATTAAAATGTGGATTTTTCGGTCATCATGTACTACATGTGGCAATTGAATATATTAAAGAACTCAGTATTTTAAATTTATTCCATTTTTGGAGCGGAATCACGCCCGTTTGCGCGCATTTAAAAAATCGAGATGTTAAACTGTGGGATTTATTTCAAAATGCCTCAAAACGGATTTCAATGAAGAATATTTTCGAACATTTTCTTTTAAGAATTTTTGGAGACCATTGCAACAGCTTTGTTTTCTTTGACAATACGTTGAATGGATAAGGAAAATGAAAATACCATGACTTATCCGAATCACGCCATCCATTTACTTCCACCGATAATAAATAATCAATGTGAGGCTATTGAGAATGGTTACATAGCTGGTCCAAATTCTTACTTGAACGAAAAAGAATCACGAAAATCAGTCGTGAATATTGTAGCTTGGGCATCACTTAAAGGATTTTTCGGATGATAGATCATGAGAAATCGATGTTCCGGGATATAATAAACCAAAATGTTGTTAAAACATCATTAAATCTCCCAAAAGAAAGAAAATTTTGGACATGGTCATCTGCCACGTCTGGTACCTTCCGAGTGTCACAAATGTTTGGGTTATAGCTCAGATCGCTCTCAGGGCTGTCGTGGCCATCTTGGACAATTGAGTTTCTACTGTATTTTTTCATTATGGATCCCCTACCGTGCATAGCGAAACGCCTCATCAGTTATTCGAAACTCGGCTGGTGATCTCGACCAGATGGTCCCAACATTGTTTTCTTGATTTCCTTATTCGTCGACAGATTACGCCTTCTAACAAACGGAATCTGACGTTCCTGTTATTACTCGTTCTTAATTCCTTCTGCCAAGCCAAGTTGTGTGAAGTCAACGAGATTGTGGTGTTAATATCTCTGGGTAGTTATTTTTCTCCTTTTTTTCATTTTTATTATGCGCCCGAGTTCTTGTACAAAAACAGTTAGGTTGGATATTAAGAGCGTGGGAGACTGGTTCCTGGCGTCGGATTAACTCTTCAATCGTGTAGCGTTGGTGAGAGATGAAGGCATTCATGTATGCTTAAGCTTGACCAGTCACTGCATATATTGATCGGATTATATAATCTGATTATATATATATATATATATATGAGTCTGCCGAAGAAGATCGGATCGAAACGTTCAGACGTGAGTCCTTTGTTGTTTTTGTTTTCGTATTAAGAGTTTTATATATATATATATATATATATATATATATATATATATATATATATATATATATATATATATATATATATATATATATATATATATATATATTTAATATAATTCCCTGGAGTGGTAACGGTGAATACCTGTACTTACACCGAGAGAAAAAATGAGGGTTTTTACCCGCTTGATGACCTCGCAAACGGGCCTCACTTTAAAAACAACCCGATAGAAATGAAAGAAAACCCGATATCAGATCAAGAGGTTTGGTACGCTTAGGTCTTCTTTTGATATCACTTGCGTCAAGGAGACGAACAGCTTCCTCGTTGACGTGATATCTTAACCGGTGGAGCTTGTCGCTTTATAGCCTCACTGTCTCGACCTGAAGTTCGTGATGGAGGCGTTCCTTTCGATAGCAACATGGTGCATTGACGATATTCCGTACTCTGGAATCGTTAGATGATGTCTGGGTTTGATTGAGCTGTACAACGCAACAGCTGGGCTCCATTGGTCCACAGGTTTACGGACCTGGTTATACAGTGTAAGCTTGTTCTGGATCGACAGCTTCGACCGTCCAATTACCCAATAAATTCTTATGAATTTTAGTAGGAGGTCTTCCTTATTTTTCTTAACACGGGCTCTCCACCTGAGCTTGGCATCAAGCGTCATACCGTGGTATTTAGCTTCGTTTGCATTAGGAATAACTTTGCCCTAGAGATAAACCGGTACATAGTCAATTATTTTGTTAGTGAAGTCTACGTGTACCGACTTAGTTTCGTTAATTTTGATTCTCCATTTCGCTGTCCATTGTTGTATGCAGGATAGGAATCGGTTTGACGTGGCGATGGACTCTATGTTATTATCTCCAACTGCCAGGACCGCCGTGTCGTCCGCGCAAGTGGCTGTGGTGTAAATTTTAATTTCTGGGAGATCACTAGTATAGAGGACGTACCGGAGGGGGCCAAGTACGATCACTGCAGTGATCAGATTTAGCTCTGAGAAGGCATCTACTTGCTTTGTTCTGAAATAACGACAGGTGAGGTATGATTGAAGCAGCTCAGCATACTTCGCTGGCAGAGTTTTCGCAGCTTCTAATTGAGTCCCTCATGCCAAACTTTGTCAAATGCCTGAGCGAGGGCAAGGAAAATGGCAGAGCAGACTTTCTCTTACTCAAGTTCTTATTTGATTATATGTGTAATCCGATGGACTTGATCAGTCGTTGAGTGACATGACTATATGAGCGATTTATTTAATAAATATGCCAAAATAGTGAACAAATTCGTATTTTTCAGGTGAACATACATGCAAACGCCAATTATTGTTGTTTTACATAAAAACTGGCTCATAAAGCCTTATTGCTTGAAAAAAATTTCCCACTCCGTTTTGAATGGTTTTGATTTTGATGTTTTCGACGAAAAAAGTTATTTCTATTATAGTTATTATTCGCGCTAATAATTATTAAAAACAATTAGTTTTCGCTTACTGGTAGTAGCTAAATTTTATATAACTAAATCAGTTATTAGTTTAATTGCGTGTAACTAATCACTGAATCAGTTTCACCTCCGTGTAACTAATAACTAAACACCAATTATCTATTAGTTATTAGTTAAACTAACTTCTCCGAAAATCCGTCCTCTCTTCTTCAACTCCGTTCTTTTTCTCCGAAAATTATATATTACTTAGATGAAGGGTAGTAACTAAAAACAAATTCAGGTGAATTTAGCCATAACTAATAAATTGAAGTCACAGTTATCAATTACAATGCTAATTACACCAAAAACTAGGTGACCAAGTTTAGTTATGCGGGTGGTAACTAATAACTAGTAGGTATTAGTTACTGCGTCAGTTGGAACCTAAAAATTAGTTAATTAATCCCCGACTCTGTCACATACCTAATACGCTAAACGTAGACGTGGTATGTTATCAATGAGTAAATCTTATGCTATGTATTGTTTTATTGTTTTCTCACTAACTAGGTACATGTATACAGGTTCACAATAAATAAGGAAACTTTGGCTTCCCACCCAATTTGTTTTCCTTTTACGACGTAGTTCGTTACTGTCCGATATTCATTTGGTGGTTGGAATCGCACGGTGAATTGTAGTGCATGAGATCATAGTTGTAAAATGTTCTCATATTGCTTATTCGTTTCAGCACGATAAGTCATAACTCGTCCGTTCCTAATAGACAAATCAGAGCGATTCATATCGGACACGACTTGAGCGGTGGAGGTCCGACGAGCGGATAACGGGGCCCGAGGCACCCACACCTGATCGGAATCACTTCCTGGATTCCTTTCTGGCAGGAAAGAGAGAGGGGATGACTGAGGGAGAGGGCTGCTATTTGGCCAAAGATGGTCGGAGCATATTCGGACGGGTCGGGAATACCGTAGCATGAGATGACCCCTTCAGGGCTCGGATGGGTAGGGACGTTCAATACTTATCGATATTAGTACGGTATCGATACTTTTCTTTCGATACCAAGTATTTTGGTATCGATACTTTCCTTTCGATACTAGTCCTGGTATCGAAAAAAAGTCAAGTATCGTAAGAAATACTCAAATAGAAATTAATCATCTATTATTGTGTTATTGTAAAAAATAGATTGTTGGAGAAAGATAGGTTGGTAAAGGAAGATAGATTAGGATTAGATAAACAGTGGTTTGTGTTCATGATGGTACATTTATTGCAAAATGAAATCTGGGGGACACCCCCAGACCCCCGGATTGTTAATGTTTGGATCAAGGATCAAACCAATGAAACACAGAATGTGAATTTCGGGGATTCCCAAAGGGCTGGTGGCATTCCGGTAAGTTCGGCCGAAGTTCATTCCGCGTTCTTGGAATCCAGCGCCTTGAATTGTAGACCTACGTGAAGTAGACCCTTCCCGGAGAGATTAACGTTTTATAAGGTGGCAACCCTGTGACCGATTGCGGTGTGAACTTATGAGTTCCAAAGACGAATAGAAGCATGGAGACTCAGGTAAGTCGTTAAACAATCTCTGTTTCCTAATTTTCAATAAAATGGGAGCAGTAAGTTGAAAAAGTCGTTAAGCATGTTAGGCATGGACCTATGTTTCACAACTCAATGTCCACATATTGCAACGCATTATACTTCTCAGTAACGAAATCTCCCTTCTTCCTTCGATGATTTTCCATGTAAGCCATTACTTTGGGCCTACGTGACCGACTGCTCGTCCCCTCCAAGGAAGGGTAGGGATGGTTAGGAAAACCCTCTGGCCAGGTAGAGTTGGAGCATTATCGTACAGGACGCCTTCGCGAAAGTTGTGTTTTGCAATTATACTTACAAATTCCGTTCAATTGTGTCTTTAATTAAAACACCCACTTCCTGATGAATTAGTCAAATAATCATAAAGATTACAAGCAATCCAACTATCGTCTGATTACTAACTGTCAATGAAATGGGAGCAGTACGTACCGGTCTTTCTTACCTACCGGCTTATTTATAATAATATTATAATACTGCTTGCCACTATGAAGGAAGGCGAAGGAAGTAGGTGGTGGAGCGGAAGCGCGGTGGGGGTAGCAGCTCGTACGTGAGAGGGGTGGGGTTCGGGGGGGATCTTACGGGACGGACGCCTCCAAACCAAATAACCCTCCGTAAAAACACATTCTGTGTTAAAACGTTCAGGTAAAAACGCTTATGATGAGATGTCGCGGTACTTGAGCCAACCGGTGTTGTAATTGAAGGCAGACCCACTAACAGAGTGGGAGGGCATGTGGACGATATATCCTGGGCCTTATCAGCAAGCACGGCTGATGCTGATTGCAACTTCTGTTTCATGTGAGAGACTATTCTCGAAGACAGGGATAATTTTGAATGAATTACGAAGCCGCCTGTCCCTCAATGAACTGGTCCTTATCTCCCCCCTCCGCCTGCGCCTCATCTCAATGAACTGGTGTTTCTGAGCGGTATGGGGAAACAAATTTGGGATTTGAAGGGGTAAAACCAATCAAACTTTGTAAATATTTTTGTATGTTCATTTTTTAAATAATTAAAAGCGGCGGTGGTTGATTAAAGGATGTTTTACTTTCTTGCCTGTTCAGTTCCTTTAACATATTTTAAATTTTTATTATTTTATCATCAGAAGGTACTTACAATACCTTACGGCAAAAAAAAAAAAAAAAATTTTAAATCGTTAACCAAAATTCGAAAAAAAAATACATTCGATTAATCTTTGGAAAAAATAAAACAACACCTTCCCTTTCTCTCTTCAAAAAATAAAAATAATGCCAATACAAAAAATTCTAACTCCAAAAACATTAAAAATATACATTTCAAAAAGTAAAGAAACATTAAAGCAGGAAAACAGAACTAAACAGGTTAAACTCCACCAAGCAAATATGAAAAGTTCCGGAAATCATTCACGTTTATCGCCCCACGCGTGTGCAATTTACTACCGTGCAAAACAAAAAGAGAAATTGACTTCAAAAATTATTAAAAAATAATAAATGACAGGATATGGGACATAGATGAGAATAGTGGAGAAGTGTCATCATTATTATAAAGGATAGGGTCCTTTTATAACTAATTATTAGGTAATTTTTGAAATTGAATTGGTTGCAATTCATCAACCTATGATAAGAATGATACTTTACTTGAATTTAATCACCTTCAATTATTTAAAATTAGAATTATAATGTATAGCTACTCTTCAATTGTACTGAAAAAGAAGGTAGCCATCTCAAAAAAGTGTTACACATACTGAATTCGTCAGAACAGAAGCTGAAAATAGCTAAACTGACGAAAAATTTTATTTTCTTTAAAAATGTTTAAAAAGCATATTAAATTTATTTTCATTATATTTTATTTACGTAAATTGAAAAATGTGCATATATATTGTTATATTCTTCCATGTAAAAAGAAAATAAAAACTTTTGAAATTGAAAATTGAAAACGTTCTCCACATCTACTCCTCACCAGTTCACGATCGATTCATCGATTCAATGCAGTTGCTGTAGCATCGATTATGTCTTTCTTACCGTCAGTAGGTACTTACCTATGTTTTTCTAACTCACTTTTTTTTCAAATAGTTTCCGGTCTTTGGTATGAGTCACATTAGAAATATCTAATGGTAAAATAAAATTAATGGAATCTTTCGCAGACTTAGTAAAATCAGTATTGGTGATTGAACTCAAATGCTGTAGAATGGAAACGATTGAAACAATTCGAATGAGAACCGGCTTGGGTTTGTTTACTTTCTTACCTTCTGCGATGTCTAGACGATGGATTCATGTCCTGTATTTTATTTTGAGTTTACCTGTCGTATAATGTGCAACATGAAAGGAATCGTGATTAGTGGAAATAAGTGTTCTGAAGTAACGAGTTATGAACCTCTTGGAGATAAACATCCACTTCCACAATGGCAATCGGAAGCGGTAAGTCAATGATAAGCCTGTGCATGAGTACCTACATTCATATACTAAGACTGTTAATTAGTTTGGAAAGAATGTTCTTTTTGTGTCTACCAAAAGGAGAATTAATAACCTTAATTTATAGATCTTAAGGCAGCTGTAAAAATAGTGTGCCTGCTATTCGTATATCTACAAAGGTACGTAATTTAATAATCTTTATTTTCTCTAGGTAGGTAGACTGTTCGTAGGACGCAAAAGCAAATTCATATCTACTAATTTAAAGGTGATTGTTTTCGTTTTAGGTTTTTCAATAATGAAACTTAGTAATCGAACATTTCCAAGATAATAAATGTTTCCTAGTCGTGCCTACCTAACTTGCAAAAGGTATTGGGAGAGAGATTTTTAACAAGCAAAATCGGTTGGATAAAAATACCGATTGTCATTTACCTACTTGACCAAGGTTTGTTCGGGCTAAGCTTTTCTAAATGAAATAATGTAGTGCCCCTATAATATAGGTAGGTATGTACTACCTTCGTGACAACTAGTATGTACCGTACATTTAAAACAATAATTACATAAATATATGTACTAGTAGTCACTATATATATCTTTGACTGCAGTCCCCCCCCCCCCCCCCCCCATGAGAAATGACTTTGCTACACCACTGCCTCAATTAATACATTTTCATAATTAGCTCCTAAATCTCTGTAATATCTCCTGTGGCAAAATCGTAGATACTCGTTGTATTGATTATAGAATAGAAGCTTTACACGCACCCTACATCATGATCGTAACGATGATGGTGCGTGTTCACAAATTCAATCAGCCCGTCGCGTGTTGTAACTTTCATTTCCGATTAATAATTTATTAGTCTGAATTATTCTTGAGGTGATTATGACGTTTCGAGGTGGAAACACTCAAAGGCCGACCTTGCACTTCATTCCAAGGTGATTCGCAATCGACCTTCTTCCATAATGGGTGCCAACCGTTTCGAAAATAATCAATCGACTCCCCGCTTCCCACCAATAAGTGCAACGAGTGTGCTGATAATTTATTCAACCATTTGGGAGCTGATGGATGAGATGGATCTGACCTTTCCTCCATAATGAGGAAACGAGTTTTAACGGACGCCGTCATTTAAACTGACCGCGTGGTAAAAACAACACCCATTATTATAATACCTGAGGAAAATCAAAATACATTAGCATAGTAGTGATCAGCCATGTGGGTTTTTTTGCTTCCTCACTACCGCCGGTAGGGAAGGTTTGTGTACGTGAGTCAAGTCGAAAAAAATTGTTGTGCTCCAAAACCGAAATTTCCACTTGCTTTTTGCGTTTCAGAGCTTGGTGATCAATTTTGGTTGCGTGTCTGTCTGCCTGATGTCAGCCTGTCTATCTGCCTGTGGTAAATCCTTGTCACGCTCAAAACTATATCAATATTCAACACGATTCCGATGAAATTATCAGAGATTGTGCGGGCCAGCTCCCTAAAATGTTCAATGCCGTCGCACCAACAGTAGTCTGTGCGCATGCGCAAACGCGAATTTCTCATAACTTCGATTTCACACCATCTGTTGGTCCGATTTCGTTCTAACTCAGTAGGTCATTGGGTACAGAAAAATGCCCTATAAATTATATTGCGAGTGGTAGAGCAATAACTATTGCGCATGCGCGAAATTAATATCGATTGACACAGGCAAAACCTCGAGTCTAATGGAACAAATTGGATGAAATTTCCAGGGATTGAGGGTAGGCGGTCCACTATAGCTTTCATTGCCGTCACATAAATATTAGTCTATGTGCAAGCACAAACGTCAATTTACTATAACGTTAATTTCTTATATTTTATTGGGCCGGTTTCGTTCCCACTCGGGGATTTGATGGGTACCTATATGTTCCCCAAGTTGATGGGAGAATCAAATTGGTTCAGGAAGGTCTAAAAATTCTGATTTTGAAGGAGAACAATTCTATTTCCACATTCCGAAAGTGATTATGCTTCCGCTACTTGGAAGACTCGGAAGCAATGCCATTAAGGAATAGGTGGCTTAGAATGCTTCCAAAACAAGTATCCTCACAATCTTAGAAAAATGTTCAAGACTCATCAATGAATTATTGCATTTTATGGTTAATCACCTGCTTATGCATAAGATGGAAACTGTATTCAGTAGCCTCAATTCCGTTTTATTTCTTCATAAAATAACCGTCAAACGGAATACTACGGCCCTCAACTAAGATCTGTTGAGGCATAAGCGTCCATTACAACTATTCCCAACAATTACGATAATCATTATCATTATAGCTATCGGCCGTTTTCACGACGATCTTGAGAAAGCGTTCAACGATGATGATCCGTCTTGATCCTTCACAAAAGATTTCTTGAGAGCTATCATTAAAAAAAGGCGTTTATTACTCGAACCGCAGAGTGAGTTATCAATTAAATATCTTTCTTTCAGCCACCGTTGGTTTTTACGATTTTTCCATTCTCGCGCCTTCTCTTTTCTCAATGACTCTGTGACCCTCACACGATTACTAACTGACGGGATTTTCTATCTCCATTCTTCCTCAGAACCGTTGTTGTAAGTTTGACAGATCTTCGGCTCACCTTTTTTTCTGGGTCTCCCTTTGTCAGTTTGTCGTCCAGAAACTGCAATACGTTTGGAAAGTTGAAATAAAATTTTAGCTTATACTTATGAAGACCGGACATCGCACTCAATTTCTTTGCTGCTATGACCCTTCTGGTTGAGGTGCGGCGTAAACCTTTAAAATAAAAAATAAACTTATGAAGGCCGATCCGAAACGCAGCAATATGTCGTTCAACTATCCGGAATGGAGCCAAACAAATTGATTCCTCGTCATTTGTCAAGCTTTCTTCCATTTCTTCCGCAATCCACTACAAATATTAATTCATTTTTAGTTTTCAGAAGCAATAAAATGGCCAGAAAATTTAAAAACCAAGAAAAATAGTAACTAAAGCGTAACTAAACTTCAAACTAAATGGGTGTGGTTGGTCGTCATCTACCTTATTCAGGTAGGGTGGTTAGAGGATGAGACAGTTGAAGGCTTGTCTGCAATATTTGTATGATAAGGAGGGGGTCCTCCTGCATCCTATCAGTGACCAGTTATGCTTGGTCTGATTTCAATTTTATATTTCGATATGCCTGGTTTGATTTCAATTTTATTTTTAAATTGAGAAAAAATAAATAATGTATGTGGAGGGCACACATTCTGTTAAAAAAATGCTTTAATTCATTGTACTGCAGTGAAGGTACATAGCCATTGCGTGTTCATGTAATATTTGTATGATAAGGAGGGGGTCCTCCTGCATCCAATCAGTGACCAGTTATGCTTGGTCCTGATGTTTGATATTAATTTCAATTTTAAATTGAGAAAGAATAAAATGTATGTTGAGTGCACACATTCAGTTGAAAAAATACTTTAAATTATTGTACTGCAGTGAAGGTACATAGCCATTGCGCAGGCAGCTTCACTAACGTTTTAAATATGATTTCATTACTGTAGAGGAAGCTTTACTTGTTATATAAAATGAATAAAAGGATAAAGTTGATAGTTCATCGAAGTAAACGAGGCATGTTGTTGCTACACCAAGACACGAAACTACTTAGCTAAGTAGGTACGTATACAGCCTACCAGATTCGCTGATGGTTAAAAGTAAACTAAGTACCTAGGTAGGTTGTTGTTGTCGACGAATACAACTGCTGATCAGCAAGTTTGTCGAATATGGTTCTGGAAATGTGCAATATGAATTAAAAACCAGCTATAAGGAAAAAACCATGAAAACCATTCTTCTGAAGGTTAGGCTTCATAAAGACAGACACCTTTGCCAGTGTAGCTGGCAGTTAACGTGAGTTTTATCAAGTAGGAACCTACCTACTTCAGTTTTTGTCTATGGAAGTACATGAACAACAAGCAATATACGGAGATAAGTTGTGTATGCCTACCTCTCTAGGTACTAACCTTTCCAAAGGCAAGATCAGCTAAATGAGCTAAATTCTCTCGTGTTCAATATAGGAAGTTGACATTTTATAGCAAGACACCCTGAGACATTATAAGAGACGAATGACATTATGGGCTCTTTCCTGATCAGCTGAGTGAGCTAAATTCTCTCCTCTTCACCCTATGAAGAATTTTGATACTAGGGTGACTCTCTAGACATTAAGCGACGATTCAAATGATGGGTTCTTTCCTAATCAGCTGAGTGAGTTAAAATTTCTCCTCTTCATCCTAGGAAGATGAAATTCGATAGAGAGGCATTCTGTGATTTATGAAACGAATGAAAGGACGGGTTGCATCCTGATCAGCACATTGGCTGAAGCACTACCAGAAAACATATCCTTGAGTCAATGTTTTTCCATGAAGAGGAGGAAACCGCTTGGTTTCTTATATGAACTTTGTTGAAAAAAATCCGCTGTCTAATTCGGATTTTGTGTAAAAAATGCTGTGGGGAGCGGTCGGAACTGATTTTTTAAAAGTCCACTGATGACTATCCTAATCGAACAAGCAATTCGCAGATTTTGGTGGTTTCATACCTTTATCCACAGATATCATGAGTATCGTAACACTGCTGGCCCTTATAAATCAGATAACTACAACCCCAGTTCTGGCATTTTATTATATTTCTGTATCAAAATCTCTATCATCGTGTAGGCCTGATTAAGTGCTGTAGTTCTACAGCTCCCTCACTAAGGCACTAGTTTAAATACCTTAACTTCTCAAAACAACCTACTGATTAACATTACCACAATGCAAATTGAACTTTTGCTTTCCATCAAACGAACATCAGTCAAATCAGAAGTCAGGAAGCTCTGGTGGGAATGTTGCCACGTACAATGGATATGCAACTCCACATTTCCGCCCCAGATTAGCGATTGGGATCGAAGAAGCTTAATTAAGTTAATGGAACCAGCCTGTCTATTAGGGAAAAAGACGCTACGGTAGGTTCATCCGAAAATCCTCCAAAACGAAACCACCAAGTTACGAGAATCCCCGGTGTTTTGGAAGCGAAGGAGAATCTTTCAGCGAGATAACATTCATTCGTGTCCAGCGAAACTAACTAATGGACGTACCGAAGAAGCAACGCTTCGTGGTTTGCCAGAAACAATGGAATCTTCGCCCGTCTAGGAAAAAACCACATTGTTTGCCATGTAAAAGATAAAGAGAAGAGGATGAAAACTACTTGATGGAAAACGTGACATCATGCCCCGGGGCAGCTGCTGAGCGTTTAGCTAACGAAGGCTGGCTCAAACCCTCACGAAGCGCCCAGCTATTTACACAGTCTGGTGTTGTAGTTAGAAGTTAGGGACTTATTGACAATTCACGTTTGAAGTTCACCTCATTTACTTTCTATTTGCGTTCAGCCCACCTAAATTTATCTGACTTGACCCAGTGTCAGTGTGAATTTTGTACGTTTTAGAGTACTCACTTATTTATTGTAAATGTATTTACCTTCACACACTTCTGTACTTGAGGATTTTCAATAAATATGTTATACCTTTCCCCAAAAACGCCAAAGACTCCATAGAATGAAATATAATCGATATGACACAACCCTTAAGAATAAATTGAAAGACCGGAATATAATTTGAAAAACAGAATCTCAATGGCTTCGATTTTTTCTTTAATATACAAGCAGATAACTTGGCTGTGAAAACTTCGGAGTGCATGGATTTATAATAACTGTACCTCCACCGTAGTTAGCTGATGGTAGGTTCCATAATTTTATTCTTCTTTTGTTGTCCCAGAATGGCTCCATACCAAGTTTCAACTTCCTGGGGTGTAGATCAAAGAACTAATCTGATTAGGATGGAGCCTGTGCTCGCATTTGTCCCTTGATGACCAGAGAGGTTCCACACCAAATTTACCATCCCAGTGCGAATATAGGAGAGACATCTGCTTACTCAGCTGGTCAGGGACGTGTCTGTCATTTCATTCATCTCTAGTTGTCCTCGAGAGTGTTCATATCAAATTTCAACTAACTATAGAGAACAGAAGTGGAATCAGTTCACTCAAGTAATCAAGTTGGGGATTTCATTATTCTCACAACGTTCCAGAAAGACTCCCTTTCAAGTTTTCAATATTCTAGGATGAACAAGAGAGAATTTAGCTCAATCAGCCGTCATTTCGTTTGCCTCTTGCTGTCCCAGAGAATTCCAATCAAATGAAAACCTCCTAAGGTGAACAGGAAAGAATTTAGCTTACTCGGGTAATCGGGATGGAGACCGTAATATCCTTCTTCTCATGTAACAGAAAGGTTCCCTACTGATTCAACTTCCTATGGTGAACAGGAGTTTTTGAAGATATTCAATTGCAACATGTAATACATGATTTTGGGGTACTTTTTCGAGCTGAACCTCGTAATGATGTTCATTTATTGATATTTGCAACATCAACTTCGGAATACACCGAAAAATAGGCAAGAATTGCAATGTTCTTACACATTCCTCACAGCAAAAAGCGTTGTGCTAAAATATAGTTTTCTCGGTGTTTTCCCAAGTTGGTGTTGTGAATATCAATAAATGAACATCATTACAGTGAAATTTCATAAAGAAATGACCCATCACTCGATTTTTTTATTGCGAGAAAACTGGCGTGATTCCGCTTCAAAAGTGCTCAATTTCACTCTAAAAGTGCGAAAAAATTGTCAAATTTTTAAAGATGTTCAATTGCAACATGTAATACATGATTTTGGGGTACTTTTTCGCGCTGAACCTCGTAATGATGTTCATTTATTGATATTTGCAACATCAACTTCAGAATACATCGAAAAATCGACCAGAATTGCACTGTTCTTACACATTTCCTCACAGCGAACAGCGTTGAGCTAAAATGTAGTTTTCTCGGTGTTTTCCCAAGTTGGTGTTGCAAATATCAATAAATGAACATCATTACGAGGTTCAGCATGAAAAACTACCCCGAAATTACGTATTATATGTGGCATTTGAATATCTTCAAAAACACAGTATTTCACAATTTTTGCACTTCTAGAGCGAATTGCGCACTATTGGAGCGGAATCGCGCCAGTTCGCGCGCACCTAAAAAATCGAGTAATGGGTCATTTTTTCATGAAATTTTACGTAGAATCCGAATTATGCTATATAAATTGGGTGTTCCCATTTAAAAAGCGAAGTTAATGTCATTTGCGCTACATTGGCGCAAGTGGTGCGCGCGAAAGTATTTTTTCTGAGATCCACGTAAAAAATTATGAAAAATGGCGTTGGTTCCTATTTTTTACGCTGAATTCCGGGGAAATGAAGGGGGCTGTAACCTTTCGGTGTGACACTCTGTATACATTCGTCCGATCGCCCTACAGTAGATAGGTAATCTATGTATATATCATAATACTTACCACTATGCACATCAAATCAAATCAAATCTTTATTGGTCTTATTGGTCTAAAAAGCATAAATTTTAAATCACTGTATATATAGAATCATATTAAATTCCACATAAACAAAAACATTTCTTCAAATACATCATGGCACACTATATAAGTCTTGATTTAGCCCCTAATATTAATGGACTGCATTGTTGGGTGCTGATGTCATACACAGAGTTGGTAGACTTTACTAATTTATTTATTTTTTATTTATTTGTTTATATTTTTATACTTTTAACCTAATGTCGGTTTTTATAATTCCAGACTTGAATTGTAGGTAACTTTAGTCTATTGTAAAGTTATTTTATTTTATATAATTTAAAAGTTTATTTCTTTTTTTCAATTTATTTGTATTGTTTAAATGCATCTGTTCTGCTATGCGAGCAAATTCTTGTTTTTAATTTTCATTCCCTTATATTTTGTTGTGCTCTGCACTTGACAATTTTAAACTTCAAACATATATAATCAATAAAACATACATTACACGTAAAAACTCATAAATTAAACATGTACTAAACATATATAATATATGTGCGCATATAATGAACTACCGTACGCATCTTTCAGTAATTGTATCTATAGACTAGTGATTGCGCTAGCTAAGCCAGAAATAATATCAAACTCAACTCTCAAACTTTAGCATTTCTTTGGCTGAATACCGCCTTCAATAAATCTCGTACCATTGCCGATCAAACAACCTCACTTATTACGATGTTCAGTATTTCTGTATTTCATTCGGCTGATGAAAGTCGCACCGGTACACAAGTTTTGTGAACATAATTTCTGCATGTAAGCAACAGCTATCCGACGCTCTATTAGCAACACAGTCTTTTTGCACGTTTCGTGTGAGTTTATTTGCCTTTACAGATCCTCATAAAAGATTCTCATTCGCCGGTGCTCATCAAGAACGCGATGTTAGTGCCTTATTCGATATTCCATTCGAATCGATTTGCATCCCGGGAGGGCGGGAGGTGTCTTGAGTCACGCGGGACCCGTGGTGAATCACCAGCCACATCCTGGACCTTCGGAAAGGTCACTGCCAGGGAGGATCCGCTGGAGTCGGATGCTCCTCAATCCAGCAGACGTCTCTCGACTAGCTAATCAGATACGTTACAAGCGTCATGCGTTGTTATAGCAAAGTGAAAACTGCTCTTTGCAGAGACACCTTCTGATAGACAACGGCTTTGAACTTTAGGCAAATTTTCGTTGAAAAAGAAACTATTGCAATGACCCAAAAATTATAAAATCAAAATGTTTAAAAACTTTCTTCATTGAAATCCGTTTTGAGGCATTCTGAAACAAATCCTAGAGTTTAACGCTTTTTCATACGTATATACGACCTGTACCCTTTGCTAAAATCGTTATTTGTGGGTGATTTTTTTTTTTTTTCAAACTTCATGATTTTGTAAGGGTTTTGAAAACGATAAAATAGCGCATTGCGCAGTTGCGACAGCGTCCTCAATTGACATTAACTTAGTTTTTTAAAGTGGAAATCCCCATTTTTAACGAGTTTTCTTTAAAAAAAAAAAAAAAAAAAAAAAAAAAAAAAAAACTCTTTTGTTCACTTTGTCCTTTGATGTGCGTACGCATGTCCTCTTAAAATTGTTTTAAATGCCACATCCTTACTTCCGATTTTGATGAAACTTGGTATGGATGTAACTGTAACATGGCGGGGTAAAAATGTATCAGGGGCCGCTGACACATGATCGGCTGAGCTGATCCAAAGCTATTTTGTCTCCTATTCGAAGCAGGAAGCTGAAATTTGAGAGGGAGGCTGCAAGGAGAATGCTGAAGACGACTGAGAGGTCATCGATGAGCTGAGCGAGCTCCAAAGCCATTTTATCCACTATTGCCGCAGGAAACTGAAATTTTAGAGGGGGGCTCATGGGAGAATTTACACGCGGATCCCTTTACAAGAAAATGCGCTATCAAAGGGACTCACTTCGTGAGCACTGATCTTGTTTATTGCATATTTGAATTCTATGTAGAATTTCATGAAGAAATAACCCATCACTCGATTTTTTAGTGCGCACGAACGGGCGCAATTTCGTTGTAAAAATGCACAATTCTGCTCTTAAATGCAAAAATTGTGAAGTACCTACTGCGGTTTTATAGATATTCCATTGCCACATGTAATACATAATTTTGAGATATTTTTTATGCTGAACCTGGTTATGATGTTCATTTGTTGATATTTGCAACGCCATCTTGGGAAAACACCAAAAAATCTAGATTTTAGTACGCTTTGTGCTGTGTGGAAATGAGTAAAGTGCAATTCAGGTCGGTTGTCTACTGTTTTCCCAAACAGGTATTGTAAATATCAATAAATGAACATCATTACATGGTTCAGCACGGAAAAATACACCAAATGCGTGAGTTTCATAAATGGCAATCGAATGTCTTTTAAAACTCAGTATTTCACAATTTTTAACTTTTAAAGCGGAATTGCGCATTGTTTTACACATAATTTTATAATTTATTAAATCTAAAGGATGATTTCCGCTAGCAGTAAGAGTAAAATTATCATTTAGATACCTTTCGGGGGAATCAGTCGTCATTAGCAGGTTGAGTACAGGGGTTGAGCGCTTTTGATGTAAGGACATATTCATCAGGCCGTCAAAACAGTACTCGAGTACCGTAACAGTAACTGAGTAATGTTTCGACGGCCTGATGATGATGTCTTTACATCGACAGCACTCACCCCCTGTACTTACTCGACTTGTAAGCGACGACGGATTCCTCCGAAAGGAATGTATGATAATTATATTTTATTATTTATGACCTGAAGGAGGATTCCCTCACTGATTTGGCTTTCACGAATTGCAGCAATGGAGCTACTATGCATTCCGATTTTCGACGATTTGTCAAGGGAGACTCAAGAAACCATCACTTTTCGATGAATTCAGGTTTCGATGATTTGATTTTTGAAACGAACCATGAACCCCTTTAATAATTCACGAATTGCTAGAGAGAATATAAATTCCTGATTTCCCATCCTTCAAAAATCATTCACCACTTGAACTTGAAAAGCGGTGCATTTATTACACTGCATGGGTTCACACTGACAGCAGTTCACATTTTTATTCATGATACTCCTGGTTCTTCCGATAATTTAACCGTTAGTCTCATATTTGTCATTGAACGATAACCAAACATGCCAAGTGGGCAACCGATCTAAGCTTTCCGGAGTGAAGTCAACAAATCGCGGGTTTTTGCACCAGCCGCAGAGGTTGTAATTTATTAGTTAGTGTAGAAGTTTTCTCGCTCGCTAGGGGTCGTGTGTATAGGAACACGGGGCAAAAAGCGACCTCGCCTTGAAGACCGCTAAGTCTTGCGGGTCATTGCCTAACCTCAACAAACTAACCCCCCACCCTCCTCGAAAGGTCGAAGAAGGGGAAGTTTCTTCGAAACTGATTCAGCAGGAAGCTGAAATTTGAGAGGAGAGGGAGGCTCCAGGGAGAATACTGAGGCGCATTAGAGGTCATCGATCAGGTGAGTGAGCTCCTTAGCCATTTTGTCTATTATTCAACGCAGGAAGCGTCATTTCACGCGGATCTTCTTACAAGAAAAAGGCGCTATCATGTGACTCATTTGATGAGCACTAATCTACTTGTTTATGTTATTGTTAGATATCGAATGTTTGGACGGCCCAATGATAATTTTCTTACATTGAAAGGGCTTGCCCCTGGTACTCGACTTGCTAGTCACGAACTCCTCCTAAAGGTAAGTAAATAATAATTGATTTACGTAGAATAATCTTGTTCGTGGTGTATACGAAAGTGTACATTTTATTTTAATTTAATTCACTCATTTATGAATTATTTCAGATGGGATCAAGTTTAGCTTCGACAAAACGTTGAAAAGCGATTATTTTCGCTTAGCACGTTGGATTCGTACCGTGAAAGGGGTAAAAGCTCATTGAAAACTGTGACCAAGGAAGATTTTACGGTAGTAGTGCGAATAGCACTTCGCCTTCCCATGGTGCCTTCTGTGTACCAAACGCTAAACAAACTGAAATATCGCATGAAAAGTGGGAAGGAATCGAGCTTCTCAATAGCGAATTTCCCAACAAAAAAAGCTATTTAGATGGTTTCAAAGTGTTGCATGTGTGGGGAGTGGGTGGTAGCCCCCTACACATCCGTTTCATGCATCTATGAACACAATCCTATATCTAAACGTCGTATATATATATATATTATTTATTCATAGGGCGTATTCCCAGACGATAGCTCCCTTAATATACGGTGTAAAAATTTCGCTCCAACGCAGAAAAACCCGCCTTGGAAAAAAACAGGTCGAGTTCGTTGGCCAGCCCCATCGCTCTAGAATTTCAGGTTCAAATAAACATTTTTGTGACCCAAAAAACGCTAAAAAATCGGTTATTGACAATCGGACATGTGGGGTGTCACATTCAAAGTAGTTTTCAGCGCTGAGACGATTGCGACCCCTCCCAGATCACTGAGATATAAATAAGTGAGAAAAACGAATTTTTAAATAAAAAATCCAATACATCGACCACATTTTTTAGTTCAGCTGCATGTCCTAAAATTTTCTTTGCGATTTCGTTGCACGGCTGTCCCTTCACTTTTATTCAAGACATGGTTGGCCTCAATGATCAGAATTTAAGTGCCTAATTTAATTTTGTCCACAACTTTTCCTTGAAAATTCGCTCTCTTAACTATGCTGCATGACTGACTACTTTTTGTTTTCAAAATATCTATATAAATAATCGAAATTAAATTTTGCTCTCCAAAATCATAATTTCCCTTGTTTTTTGCTTTTCATAGCTTGCTGATCAATTTTGGATCCTTTTCGGTCTGAACGGGTGATATCCTTGGAATTTCGATGGGATGGGGTGTAGTAAATTATTGTGCATGAGCAAACCTGACATTTTCGATTGTTGAAGAGAACTGAGCCATCTTTATCACAACTTACGGAGGGGATTACGCCTTTCTCAATCTGAGTGTCGCCTTGGTAATTAGTCACTATACAGATAATCCAGGTTATCTAATTTATTTAGTTTTGGGTTACCTTGGTCTTTAGTTGAGGGGTTTTGCAGGGAATTTCATCTCGTAGATTATATATGAGTATATTATACTGTCTGGATCATACAAATTTAAATCAAGCTAACGTTACTTCAACCCTAACTGTTGATGTTAACTGCTATAATGACTATGAAACGTGTGCTTAATTCATCCATAAGCCTCGGAGGCACTTCACCTGCCCATCATTTCTTCAACTCCAGGTTACTTTTCTTATCCCTTCGGTGCGTTGAGAAAGTAGAAATCAAGTTCAAATGTTCTGGTTTTGTTTCAACGCATACTTCAACGTAATAGATGATGTTGTGTGAACAGCACATCTCCGAATAGGATTATCTCACGTGTGATCAAACCTTCTGAAGCGCTACACATTTACTGTGTACCCACATTTACAGACTCTGTGATATGAGCGTACGGCTAATGTAAGTGTTTACTTGTACCTAGAAGATGGGATGAAACCAGAGTCCCTCAGTGACATTACGAACATCCAAGTTTTATGTACCCTCCGACAATGCTGGAGTTTCGTCACGGGGAAATGACCAAGAAGGAGATAAGTTGTACTACCATTTAAGATTCTTTGTATTAGCATGGGAATAGCCCCAGCTCAGTTCATCTAACTTGTGGACTATAAACACACGTGCCCGCATACATATTCAAGATCTTAGTTTTTTTCTTATTGTTGAGAACTAGTATGAGTGTTACCGAGTTGAGTATTATCCATAAGGTGGAATGTCCCAATTTCAAAATAACGATTTTCCATGATTTTCAACATACTTTATTATTTTTGGGATTCTAGAACACGTATCGGTGCGTAAAAATGTTTACGTATCGTTCAAATTCATATCAAACTAACTTATTCGAAATCATATCCTGGAACCAAAGCTCTGTTTTTGCCATAGGTTTGTTCAACGTTGAATTTAAGACAAATAGCTTAAAGCTTCGTACCAGAAGTTTCTCATAATGATTGATGATGATGTATAATTACTGGTTGACAATAAACCAAAAGCTAGTCTGTGATTTGTCAAATTCATTGTGTTTTTAGAATCTTGTAAAATAATTTATCATTAGATTTAACTACCTATCTAAGTTTCTACAATTTGCAAGCAATCCACGTATATCAGTTCAACTAACATATAATAAACGCAAGACATCTGGGAGCCCAGAAAAGCTGGAGTCTGGTATTTATTTCAAAAGGGCTACAACCTCAGTTATAAACCAGTTTAGGGACCGTTAGAATCAACTTAATAAAACCTGATGATGCGACGAGAAATACGTGATACCCGAATGTACACGCATCAGGAAGTGTTCGCCTTAAACGGGTTAACAGATCTGTATTAGGTATTACGACTATCGTCTACGATTGGAAAAATTAAAGTAAACGACAAGCGTGTGATATGTAAATATACAGAAAAGGAAATAGGGAGGTAGAAGGTATGTGGCGTGTGAGGGGCGGGTTTTCTGATCGCATGCGTTTGCGTGACCAGGTGCAATCCGATCTTCTCTTCTTGGGGGTCTACTCGTTGTGATGATCTGGAGTTACCGACTAGACAGGCTACTGCATTCAACAGATGGATCAGAATTCTATCTTAAAATGTCTTCTGAAGTCTGTTGGAATAATTCGCTCCGGAGCTCACTCGGATGGTAATAAAAACTTCAATTATTTCAAATTAGTGAATTATTTGATAGTCTCTCCTCACATGTTATCAACAACCCACATGTTTACTACACGACTACGTTTGCTAGTCTCGCGGTCCTGCGAAATTTTGGAAGACAAAAGTATAGCTTATACAGGCCTTTTTATTAAAACTTTTTTGATTCAGATCAAAATAACAGATCATGTTTCATGCCTACAAAATTCCAGCTTTACAGGTTGAATAGCTAAGGAATTCGCTCCGGAGTTCACTCAGATGATCATAGAAACTTCAATTATTTCAAACCAGGTGATTTGAATCATTTATAATTTTGGTAAGTAATTAGGTAATTTAGGTATGCCTACAGTCAAACTTGATTATTTGATAGTCCCACTTGTTATTAACAACCCACTTGTTACTACCATGACTACATGTGTAAACGGAAGTTAGTGAAAAACGTTGTTTATTTCCAGGAAAAATAAAGAGTTACAATGTTAAATCGATTTCGACGATTAGGCCAACATCAGTAACAAACAATAACTGTTATTGAGTTTGTTTATTGTTTGTTACTGATGATGGCCTGAATCGCGAAAAATTGATGGCCTGGCGTCGAAATCGATTTAACATTGTAATTATTTTTCGTGGAAATAGACAACGTTTTTCACTAACTTCCGTTTTGAAATGGGTTTCCACAACTTCGTCGCGAGTGATTTAGTTCGTACTACGTGTGTGTCTATCGTGTGTCCGTAAATCCTTGTAACAAGCTTAATTTCCACAATTTGCAACCGATTTATATCTAATGTTCATGGAATACCCCCTACCAGTTTCGGTGTTCCCAAATCAATACTTCGCTCAGCGAATGCGCAAATTCCACCAAGCATTATTTTCTCACTACCCCGTCGTTCGATCTCGCTCAAATTCGAAGGAGATGACGTCTTGATGAACCCGTGTAAATAGAATGATTGTATTAGTGGTAGCTGCTGCGCATGCACGAATATGTGTTCCTTTTAACCCGCCTAATTTCAACAGCTTTCATCCAATTTTGATGAAATTTTCAGGGAATGTGCCAATTCGGGTGTAGATATTCCCCTATCAGTTTCGTACTCCTCAAATCATTACTCCATTCTGCGCAGATGCTAACGTAAATTACTTCAAGCATCATTTTGTGACGCCCTACTTGTCCAATCCCGCTCAAATTTAATGGACAGTTGGGGGACGAAGATTAAATTAGTCCATATCATTTTAAACATGATTGCATCATTAGAAGCTCCGGTGTATGCGCGAAAGTTTAATCCCAGGAACAAGCATACATTCTAGTTTTCATCCAATTTTGATGACATTTTTTGGGAATGTGTGTGTTACGATTGTCCCCTACCGATTCCACACACAAGAAACTGTTAGACCCATAAATAGAGATGTTAGCAGGGAGGGGAGGGGGGCTCGGATTTTCCGGGACACCCTGTATAAAGGTTAAAAAATATATATACTTAGTATATTTAAAAAACGCTATGTATTTTTTGAGCACTGTTCAATGTTGAATCAAATTTTGATTATCGCGCTCCTTAGTTACTGCTCCTACATCGCTATTTTCAAATGGGAATCCATATTTTTATTGCAGATTCCGAATCGACATACAGTTTCATGGAAAAATTACATTACATAGTGATTTTCATTTATTGTAATATCAACTTGGAAACATCACCGAAAAACACGATATGTTTATTTTAAACTGTAATATACATACAATTTTACCAAGGAGAAGAAATAGACCTAATTTCGTTCCTAACTGATCTATCGTTAAGAATTGTGATATGTAAAAATCAAGTGAGAATTTTGGTTTTTAGGACTTATTTGTCTACTTCATTCTTACTATATATATATATGTTCTTCCTTTTCCTTGGTATTGAGGAAGCAATACTAGATAGCAAAATCTAGTTATAACTATCCCAGGTATAAGCCATTCGGTCAATTCTGTAGAAGCAGTTTTAAGGATATAGTGAGCCTCGACGTTTGGTTTCAATTAAATGGGAAAATTCATCGCTGCGAAAAATACAGCGTTACGTAATCGCTCGTCTGATGGGTGTCTAAAAATAAAAACATTACCTTAGCTTCAGGCACGGGAGGTGGCTAAGAATAGAAAACGTGGAATACAGCTGTGGAGAAACATTAACTTCCTCATCACCATCACTGATTGTTAAGTGGTGTCTTCCGCAACGAACGAATAAATATATGTAAATTGTGCCCGTTGCGTTTGGAATGTTGTTGATGATGAGGATCATGATGAGATATAATGATTGGTTAAATAAAGGATTGACTAGAGGAGGGCACACTTGAGATGATACCGAGTAGTCATCATACCAGATACATAGTGATGAGGGGGGGTGTTTGCATAAAATATCAATTTATTATTAGAAACGTCTGCCAAGTCGGGTATGTCACAAAGCTTCCTTGTATTCGTAACAGGAGTAAATATATAGATCATTGAAATGTTTTAATGGAAATGCAATAGTGGAAAGTAGTAAATCAAGATGTAGCTCTCTATCGTAAAACGTCAAAAGAGGTCAATTAGGAAACGGGAAAATGATTCTTGAAATAATTTAGGTTTGCTCATGTGCAGAATGAAATAATGATTTAAGAACTATGGAATTGGTTCTCCAAAATGTACAGCCTAACCCGCACATTCTCTGAATATATAATCAAATCCTATGAAAAATGTGGAAATTAAGCACGTTACATGGATTTCACAGTTGCGCATACCAAGGAGCTATTAATGATACAATAATGTTTAAATTTATATGGGTTGATCTAATCGTCTTTTTTTTTTCTTTTTTTTTTTTTCATTCATCAACAATAATTTATTAAAACCCTAATTGTTAAACATAAACAAACAATGACAACTTGCGACACATAAAACAAAAACAAAAATTCGACGTAACTAAAACCAACAAAATGACAAAAATTAAAAGAAAACAGGGTCTTTTTTTTTAGTCGCGGAGAAGAGGCAAAGGTGCGCCATCCTCCATCCCGGGTCCCATCTAATTGTCTTTTCCCAACTATCTGCGGACTTAGAGCGAGATCGGCGTCTAGGGTGTGAAAAAGTATGCTTAATGAAATTTCCGTTTGCGTGTGTGTAGAACGAAGTATTGATATGGGAACAATTAAAGTGATTGGGGACCGTCTACTCCCTAACCCGCACATCCACCGAAAATTTCTTCATAAAAATCGTGGTATTTGTGAAAATCGAGCTCATCAGAAGCACTCGCGGACACACGGCAGACACACACACACACACACACACACACACACACACACTGACAAGGAAAGAAAGTAAAGTCGCTTTGCAATTATTAAGCTTCCCAGTGTATCAATAGATGGCGTAAGTATTAATTCTCACGATTTTTCATCTCCAAAATCAAAATTCCCACTCAAATTTTACGTTTTAGACCATTCTGAACAAATTTGGTTCCGTGTTTATCTACCTGTCAGTCTGTGTGTTAGTGTGATTGTACGCGTGTCTGCAAATTCTTTTAACAGCATCACTTCTACAGTTTTCGTCGGGTTTTGATGAAATTTTCAGGGAATACGCGGGTCAGGCCGTAAATGATCCCCAACCAATTCCAAATCAATACTCATCAGTTTTTTTTTTTTTCTTCATAATATTGCATTTTCACGCAGAAAAAACTATTTTCACCATAAATTAGATCATAATAAAATTGGATCACATTTATTGACAAAACTTTGCATAGGCATGTTTGTGCATAATTTGACATTTCGGCAAAAAGAAAATTATAATTTATTTATTTACAGTAGGTACGAGCATTGCTTCCGTAATGCATTGCTTCTGTTTTTAGCCATTTAGCACTAGTGTGCGGCGAACGTTGGATAGCGGACGGACAGATTTTCTTATTCGATTTTTCGAATCTTCGTTTCTAGTAACGAGTATTAACCACTTATAAGGGAGGGTTAAACAATTTTGTTTTCTTGGTCAATTACAAAGTTTCATGTTAGAAAATAATAAACCAATAGTTGCTTGTTTCAAATAATGACCTTACCGCAAAATCAGTCCAAAGTTGTAACTCGTATTTTGTAGAAATAGACAAATTTCTCATTAACTCCGTTTTCTTTATGACTAAGGCAAGTAGATAATGCCAAGTGAAAGAGGGAGGGGTGCGGGGAGTGACATCTAAAACCAACACATTATGAGGGGGGGGGGGGGGGATAACTAAATGTTTCCTACAACGATTAAAATGGTTTATTGCTGAATAATAAACCCAAATAGGTTGCCTAATTATATTCATACTTGAGTCGTTAATCATCTAAAACATTATTCCATTTCACGTCCGTCAAACTGAAATGAGACTCAAGTACCTACCTACTACCTTACGTGAACCATTTACAAAGTACTACCGCATAACGAATCCCAGTTGGTAGATGGTAAGAATGATCGTAACTCATTTGAAAACTGCTCGTCATTGGAAATGGTAATTACTGTAGCTACCCCTTGATAGCTGGTGATAAGTAGAACCGACTAAAAGCTATTAACCATTGAAAATTATCATTATTTGTCGAGTCAGCTCAAGTTTGATTGTTATTGCTCCTCGTGAGCGTGCCGGGCTGGCGAGCGCGATGTAAAAAGTGTTAATGAGATGTTGTAAAGAGTGCAATATTATTCAATAGCGACATCGACTCGCTACCGCACAATACCAGTAGGTACTTATACTACAAAGTAATAATTTAATTTTTAATCGTGATTAAGCCGTACCTCAAGCAGCAGGGTCATTAGCGGCATTGATCAAGGTGTCTAAGGGGATACTTCATAGGACACGAATCTAAGGGCAGCCATGCTGATCCTCGTCACTATCATGGACTACACTAGATCCGCAGAGGGAAAATAACAAAAATTCGCTGAGAAAGGTGTGTCAGCACTCTGCCAAAAATGATTCAGCGATGACCACCCTACTACCACTACAAGAATAAAACTCCCCCAAAACTAAGACTTGTGATGGATACAAGTACTTCCTCCTTCTCGATTTCTGTAAATGCTACACCTTGGCATAGTTCCTGGACCCTTCAGCCTTCAGGATATCCTCTGGGTGTAGCAGGTTAGTCGCCTCTCCCATTAGAAATAGTAACTACTACATTTCCATCACCCCCTTGTCACATGGTAGCAAAGCGTGGTTAAGAACCACACCCCCTCCCCCCAGCCCCTCTGTTATTGACTGTCCTGGCGACCCTACTCCTCCTCCTCCCCCCACCCCCCACCCCTCACGGTTCCATGCGCAGAATGGGGAATATACCCAAAACTTTTACCATTGAAAAATTAAAAGCATACCCATGCCTCCTTGGACCCCCCCCCCCCCCCCTCCGCATTTTGAATTTGAAAGGCCTAGAAATAGTGTGATGGATATGGGTTCCTCCTTCTAGATTTATACAAATGTTACACCTTGGTATAGTTCCTGGGCACTTCAGGATATCCTCTGGGTGTAGCAGGTTAATAGCCTGTGCCGTTTGAAGGAGTAATTACTAAATTTCCATCACCTTCTTGTCACAGGCTAGACGGTATTACATACCTATATATACCTACCTAAAACTAAATATATAATATACAATCAGTGAAGTGAGATAAAACTATGGCTAGATGTACACAAATATATCACAGATATAAGCAATCACAGTTACAGTTACAGAGCTCAGCGGCTCTCAGGAACAATAGCAGGGACTGAATGGGTCTATGCTAGACTCGGAAGTCCATGAAGGCTGGCCAGTCATCCAGAAAGTGGCGGATAGACACTTTCCCCACACCATGCACACACAACATCACGAGCTTCTGTGCTACGCAGTTGTCATTGGATAAGTCGGGTATGGCCAGTGGCAACTCGATGGACCAATATACGGTATTGTTAGTGTAACTTCTAAGATATTCTATTATTACTGATAACTAAATACAATTTGATTTTTATAAAATGATTATTACATCGAACTAATCTTATAATACTTTTTACTAAAACTGTAACTATTACTTTATTTAGGTACTAATCTTTTTGTTGTTTATTGTTCAGCTCCTCTTCTGCTGTTTAAAATCCTGAAGCCTTCTGAGCAAAACAAGTAAAGTAGATTAAATTAGTACTGTCAGCTTGAACTTAACATTTTGTCTCTGCTAATGACAACAAAATTAGAAGATCACCCACATCAGAGCCGCCAACATGCGATTTCATGCCCAACACCATCAAACGTAACCCAGTGTTCTGTGAGCATACTAAACTACCAGCTGAACAAATTATTATCTATATTTTTTTAATGTGGCCACTCAAATCTAAATTAAAATTATTGGAGTGTTGCTGCTTCAATGCATAACCACATAACTCTATACGGCAAGGATCATCACCATTTAGAGGGCTGCTCACCATCATCTACACCATATGGTTCAAGTCCTGGATACATTACCTATTTGAATGGGAAATTTTAATCATAATTAGCATAATTCAGCAGACCGATGCCCAGCATAAGTTATCTTATTGGAGGACATTGTTGACTTTAAAATGATATGTATTGCCTCTTTAACAAATAAAGATGCATTTGAGGGGGGGGGGGGGGGGGGGGGGATTCGAGAATTGTTTTTAGAGATTATTATTTATTATTATTTATAAATAATATTTATTTCTTTATTTCAAGAGTTGGATTTATTTACAGACTTGTTAGGAACCTACTTCTAAAAAGTGAAAATAATTCTGTTACCTCGGAAGCAAAACAATTTTCGTTGTCGTTCAATGCTCCGGGATTTATATGTGAGCCAATAAATATTGAGGGTGAAAGGGGGTTCAAAAAGCAGTTCTCTTGGCATCTTCAATATTGGAAATACGAATCTAACAAACTAAATTACTTATACGTCCAAGTATAGCTCTGAATAATTTATACGGTTTTTAAGGGTGGTGTTTGGCAAAACGGTTGTATACTTAGTTCACATTTTTCCATGTCTACTATTGAACACTGTCCTTCGAATTTTATCAGTCACGATCAATCTACCTACCTCAGTGAATCGAAGTTTCAGGCTCATCGCTTGATTAAAGATTACGAGATTAGAGGGGAAAAGGCGAATTGTTGGACGACGAGGAACAATTTTTCGCCCGATAGGTTCAATTCGAAAATCCCTTAGATCATAATTACCAACCGACTCACGGCTATTTTTTCGGGACTAAGGCTTGGGCTTGTGGCTTAAATGTCTCAGGGTGGGTTCCAAAAGTTGCCACCAAAATCTTCGAAATGTTGAATAAATTAATTTTCCTGCAAAGCCTGTTGAGAATTCGATCAGACTCTAGGTTCTACATTTACTTTTTGGCTTTTGGTATATTATTTGCAATAATGAACCTTTGTAATCGACCAAGAAACCTTAAATTTAAATCCTCTCAAAATTTGTAAGTTTTCGTTTCTAGATTCCTTTTCCTGACCTGAACGACCTTGCCCTTGTCTTTGGCGAGGTCATTGAATAATTTTAACAACGCCACCTGTTATTGTCTTCCAGAAATAAAGAGCGTTTCGAATCGAATCCAAATTGGAGTCGAATCCAATTATATTGGCACTGAATGTACTCTTCTTGGCACTGTGATTTGCAGTATGAGGATTTCTCAACCTAAAACAACCGAAGAAGAGAATTCATAATAGCTGCACACATTTCTCTATTGATGCCGAATTTGAGGATGTGAGCCAGGCCCTTCCGAATTCCAATCTAGGTCCAAATTTTATATTCGTCCCAAGGATGGAAACTTCACTGAGAAATCAGTGTAGTTGAAGAATAACGTGAAATTTCTTTGAAATTCATTGTTTACCGTTAAGCTTTGACCTCCAGAGCTCTGAAACTCGAACGTTTGAAAGCTTTTTCGCTAGTTACCATCATCATCATCATTATCATCAACAAGGTTTTTTTTATCACACTAGAGATTACATTAGAAAGACTCACATCAGGAGATGGAGTAAGATGACACGGTAAGAAAACCGTTTACCAACGTTGGATCTAATATTATGTGTGTAGGACGTCATCATCCATCATTGTCACCATCCTTCAAGTAACAGGACAAAATTATACGAGTCCCAATCATGTAGACTCTCACTTCGATTCACGATTGTTTTATGCACAGATATCAAAAATTGAAACCATAACATGATCAAAACAATTCGCAAAATTAATTCTTGCCTAGCTTTGAACTAGGATTTTCTCGGCAAATGTAAGTGCTGAACGATGATTTGAATAAGTACAAAGCTAATTGCAATAAGATTTCACATCATAAATTTCCATTTATAAATTGTGAAATTCATTGAGGTAGTTATATTTAATTAAACTGTATTCTATATTATGCACGAAAGCCACTGTAGTAATTAGTACCTTAACAAAATTCTTTTGAGTATTGCTTAACAGGTTGTAGTAATGTTACGAAGACTACTTGTATTTTATGATATGGAGTAGAAACTGTCATCGACAAAAACTTCGTAGATATAGTTTTGCTCGATACGAGGATCAACCGTCACACAGACAGACAAACGAGAAACCAAAATTGTTCAGGACGTCTAAAGCGTAAAATAAAACTGAAAATTTGGATTTCGGACGACAAAAGTTGTTTACCTCCCAAAGGCAATCACACTGCTGGCACTAATTTTTAAATAAGTAGTGTTGGAAGCAATAACAATAAATAATTAAATTTGCGGTTATACGCGCTGTTTCATTGTTGCTAAGGTGGACTCCTAAGAAGTTTAAAAGTCTGAGGATGGATGACAAAGCCTCTCTTCCACTTCAAGAAAATTAGAAAAATCAAGAGAAACTAGAAACAATGAAAAACAGGAAAATTGTAAACTACTTTTCTAAGTTATATTGTAATAGAACTTATATTGTAATAAGAAATAAATCAGCGATCAAAAATAAGTAAATACGAAAGATGCTGATTTCCAAAGTTCATACCTATGTGTCTTACTCATAAAGCTGCTTCAACTACACCGTTATTTGGCTAACGATTTTTATCCCCCAACGTTGATTTATGTTCAGATACAGTCGGGTAAAATTGTATAAAAATGTATGTATCCTTTAAAAATTTTCAAATGAAAATATGAATTTAAATGTCAATTTTAAAATTGATTTTTCTGAAACGTGCCAGTCATTGCAACCGCTTTATGTTATTTGAAAATTTACTAAACGCAACAACTAGAGGTAGGTTGGACATGATAAAAACGGAAATGAGTGAAAAAACGTTGTCTATTTCCACGAAAAATGAAGAGTTACAATGTTATATGGATTTCGAAGGTTAGGCCATCATCAGTAACAAACAATAATGTTATTGTTTGTTACTGATGGTGGCCTAACCGTCAAAATCGATTCAACATTGTAACTCTTTATTTTTCGAGGAAATAGACAACGATTTTTCACTAGCTTCCGTTTTTGAAATGGGTTTCCACAACTACGTCTAGAGTGATTTAGCTGGACATGATGATGATGTGCTTTTGTTGTAAGACCTTATTGATGCCTATTTTCTTTTTCTAAACAGTCAGTATTGAGTTAACCACCATAATATAGTGAAATGAGTCGTAAATTATGGAAGGGTTGCCTAGAGATATTTTTTTTATCGGATGTACTTTATCATAACATTTGATTACAGGAGTGGCATGCAGGTTCTTCTCAAAGGAGCTAACTTTGATAGTGCTGTAGGAGGTTGTTAAGGGAAGATCGTTACAAGGTGCATATTCCTCTCCAAGTGGCGTCGGAACACAAACTCCCGTCCGCTTCATGGTTCCCCGCAGTCGTATAATGCTAAACGTCGAGCGATTTGCCATTCAAGCAGTTCAGAGTTTAAAGACCCCGAGCCATTCCGGTTGCTGGAAGAAAAAACGTCACGACCATTCAACATCGGTCGCTCCAGCAAAAACATAAAACCGCCAGAACCGAACGCCATTGTTCCTCCATCTCTGCTCTGGAATCTACTATCATGGGGCGGGTGAAGCTCATTTCGCCAGGTGAAGACTAAGAGGTCCAGAGCATTCAACGAGCCTGGCTCGTGAGCTCCTGCGCTATAAATCCCCCTTGAGAACCTTCTCTTTCAGTTTGCTGCAACCATCTTTCTCCCGGGACCAGCAAAGAAACCCCGAGGCCTGTACTGTTTTTAACAACGCCCGTTCATCCTTCGGTAACATCCTGAAGGGATTTACTGGCACATTGTATGCATACGCGGAGAAAATAAAAAGTTTTATATAGGAGGAGCAACGTCTTGGTGCTCATCTCGCGGAGTATACGGCTATTTGCGTATGATTGCATCTTAACAAGTCGTAATCACCATTCTGAAGAATGGGTCATGCGTCTTTTTGTCCTCAGGATTCTGACAAGACCTCTCGGTTCCTAGGTAATGCTGCTTCCCTTTTCCTTAGGGAAGGAAAATCTTTCTACGATCCTGTAAGGTTGTATTATGCAGTTCGTATATCACATATATAATTTATGTATGATCTCCGTGCCCGTATTCTAACCGTCTCAGTACTCTACTCAGCCGATCAGCGTTGATAGAATGAACGAAAATTAAGTTAGTATGTTCCTCCTCAAAAGTTTGTTCAAATCAAATCAAATAGACGTACATAGGAAAACTACCTCCCCGACACTCAATTTTGAAATTCAAAATTGTTTAAAACGTTTTAAAAGACTACCAAGGTGGGTGTAGCACATATGGTACTTACGCATTTCGATTATTGTACCGATCATCGAAATGTGTTCAATGTGAAAATTAACAATGAGTTAATGTAAAATGGTAACAAAATAGCTCAATTGCAAGAAATGCGATACCATGAAATTTGGTGCCAGCTTAATCGCTTGTACATTTTTGTCTGACGAAGACTACCCTCTCAACCCAGTAAATTGTTTCGCCAAATTTGCACTACCTAATTTTTTATTTACAAGATCCGTAAAGCTATGTAAGAAAATTACTAGTATATCGCAAACAACAGAAAGAGATGCAGTTTTTAAAAGGGGCCCAGGCCACAAAAGTCACACGTGACATGTTGTCACAGAGTATTGGATTTTTTCTCGGTTTATTGATATTAACTTGTCAGAGAAACGATTGGTATTTAAGTAACCAATGGAAGGTTGAGGAACTAAAATTTTATCGTCTTCAAGATAGCTCGAGTCACACAATTATAGTGATCGTGGATCAATACAGTATTAGACACCACAGAAGGCTAAAGGGGAGATAATCCAAAGTCAGGAGTTATCCCTCGAAAACTGCTGTGGGATGATTAGATTAACTCTGGAGTAATTTGTGATCCTGTGTGGTAGAATGAGCCATAGAACATTAGATTCCCTTCTTAAAACGTGGATAAAAACTAACAAAGTTATTGTTTGTTACTGATGATGACCTAACCGTGGAAATCGATGTAACATTCTCTTTATTTTCGTGGAATTAGACAATGTTGTTCTTTAACTTCCGTTTTTATTGGCTTAGATAAAGTCACATATATCTATACGAGTCTTTCAATAAATAGAAACAAATGACTGCATAATCAATTTCTATTACGTCAAGATGGAAGATAGTCGAGATTCTAACTACCTTCATTAGCTTAATCAGTGAAAAACACTTACAAACTCGAATCTCACGTACCTATTTAGGTCTGAGCGGCGAGTATCTTGGCATCGACGCTTTGAATCGTCAACGTGCAAAACATCGATTGGGGAGGTACAGAGAATATCTTGCGGGACGGCAGATTAGAGTTGGGAGATTAGCACGGAGTAATTGGATGATTGAGGGGCCATCGGCCTGGGGAAGCTGAACAGCGCTAACGGTCAACCCGCGCCCGCTCGTCTTCGTCCTCCAACCGCGTTTACATAGAAGACGAACGAAGCAGGAAGTGAGAATAATGTTACAGATAAGGAGGGATATTTAGATGTAAGTGAAGGTGAAAATGCCGATAGCAAAATTGAATGACGATACTGTAATTTTTCATATTAACGACTGAATCAGTGCAATTAATGTTGAAAAGGAGACGAAATTCTGCCAAGTAGGGTGGGGAGTAGTGGTTGTTGAGGGCATTTGACCTCTCTCGTCTTGATTGAGCTGATTGGTAATACGATTAGTTTGTATTTCTTCAATTGAGGGTCGAATGATAAGACACTTGATGCTCGTCCCTCTGTGCCTGCCCAAATCTTGTACTCCCCTACAGTGTGTTTCCGCCAGCCCCACCACGTATCTACTCTCAACCAGGATCCAGTTTTGTATCTGCCATTGCCTGAAAACCTATTGTTGCTCTCCTCACCCTCGAAACCTCGAAGGCACCGGGTGAGACTTCACAAAGTGCTGAAAGTCCTTAGCCTTTCGCGTAGTGTTGTGCCAAGCAACGATTTTCGGTTCACCCGCTGTGCCTGGCCAGGCTTAGAGAATCTTCAGCGAGAAACCACTTACTACTCCGTCGATTTGTTTTCCAATCCTTGGTAAATTCAATCAGAGCATCCTACTCGGTGCCTGGAGAGGGCATGATCAACGGCCTTCTGTACTGGTGATTTTGACTCCCTTTGAGGGAAATTGGCGATTTTGGCAACAGCACTTCAGATCAGTTCGTTCCACTCTCCTTGATTGTCTACTAATTTGGGTAGTTTTTTAAAATACCTAATTCACTTTTCAAATTCAAAAAGTACCTTAATCTAATTTGGTTGTACAGTATCACGGGTATCTCCTCATTTATTTCGTTTTTGGGAACACTTTTCATAATAAAGCTTACCTATTTCTGTTTATACACTCATTTAATACACACAGCCCAGTTTTTTTATTCAAGTAGAGTTACTGGTATTTGTTGGGAACCATTAATTCACTTTAGGAACCTAATTTCCAATTGCACCTCTTCAGTGGTAGTAGGATAGCTTCCTGATGTATTATTTAACTTCCACGTACTAAACTTTCATGATAATAGTGCTGTTAACATGAAACATGGTAATTGGAACTGAAATCCGACCCCAAAGGTAATGGGAAAGTCGATAAGTGATCTCTTCTGTTGAACCTCGGAAGCTGAAATTTGATAGAGAGCCATTCTGGGACAACAGGAGCCACATGGCATTACGGGCCTGATCCACTGAATACTTAGGCTAAATTTTTCTCTGTTTTCCCTAAGAAGTTGAAATTTGCTAGGTTGTATCTCTAGAACAAAAAGAGACGAGGTTCCATCAGTTGAGAGAACTGAAATTTGTCCTGTACTCTGGAAGCTGAAATGAGATATAGAGAGCCACTCTGGGACAAAAAGATACGAATGACATGACGGGCTCCGTCCTAATCAATTGGATCCTTATCTTTAATAGGGTATCTCTCTGGACAACCAGAGACGAATGAATTGATAGGTCCCACCCTGATCAGGTGGGTGAAATAAATTTTCACCAGTTCCTCTTAGGACGCAGGAATGTGATTCAACATACTCATAGTTTGACCGCAGGCCTCCACCCGCGTTTTAACAACAGCACAAAAGCTGATTGAACCGCGGGCAAGCGACATTCGGGTTTCTTCAGGTATAGTTTATGGTTTGCAGTTTATGGTTGTTTTAATGTTCAGTCTTTAGTAGTAAAGTCAGCTTTGGTGCCTACGTCTATGCAGTAGTCGTTGATAATTATGTACCGTACGTTCCTTTCAACCGTTAATGACGCGCAAATGAATTTCAAGAGCCGTATTACTTACTGGCCAGATACCCATCATATAGCACCTTTTGAAAAGATCTCGCTCAGCTCCTTCTATCTAGCAAATAAAAAAGAACCATGAAAATCCCCCATTACAGCGTCTGAATCATCAGTATCGACGAAACCTGCTTGGCTAATTCAAATTGTTCAGGTCCGATCTAAGGCTAAAAATACCCTCTTGGTTCAGTAATTATACAGTGGGGACAACCCATTTTGACACGCACCGTTCTCCGGGCCAAGGTTTTAATTTCTGTAGAACCAAACTAATTTTTGACTGTAGAATGTCTTTATTTGACGTTAAATATATTTATCCGTTCAATGTTTTGTTCACCGCGGAATGTTTTTTCCACCGTGCAGTGCTGACGGTGAATGTTTTTTCCGACCGTGCTTTCAAAAAAATATATCGTGTGCTCATTTTATTTTGCCGTAACATTATATATTCCCTGATAACTTTGAATCATTGATCAGAAGGACCGCCAAATATAAAAATAATAAACCTTTGTGTAGTAATCAGCAGTGGTTTTGTCCCAAATTTCATTAAAGTTACTGCTGTTATAGGTAGGAGTCATGTCACGTTTTAGATCCTTATACTCTTTGTATGAGCAATACCTAGTTATTCTTTCCGTATCAGCAAAAATATCCATCCTTTAGCTGCATGAAACAGCTGTAGGAACTCAACAAAACTCGCCTTGTCGTAGGTGCTCTACTGTATTATTTATAGTTTCAGTTATCTTTACAATTTGTTCCGTTTTCTGGTGGAAGAACGACGCCATATGAGGATCATCGGCAATTACTCCATCCGGTTTGCCTGAAGCCCGGTCCAAAGGCGTCATGTACGTGCATGGGCGGGGTGCTGTAAATTCATACATCTCTTATGATGTCCAATTAGGCTGAGGCATGAAAATGCGTGAGACCCAATTAAAGCAATGCTGGTAGGTTGCAGAAGCCTGCTGTTATCATGCTTTCTGTCCGTGACATCGCCTTGCGTTGAAAGTCCCGATTTTGGTTAACCTGTCAATTAACATGTGTTTCGAAAAACTAATCATTTTAAAGAACCGACGGCCGCACATTATTAATTTGTATTTTACAATAAATTTTTATCACTTTTAATGAGCATTTGAAACACGAAAAGCAAATAGAAATTTGAATTTCAAGGGCAAAAAAATGGAAGGAATTATTCAATCATCCAGGTGCGGTATTTTTTAAATTTTTGGATAACCCCATTCCATGTTTCTGAGTCTCAAAGTATATATACCCTAATTAAGGTCCTTTTCGGTCCGGTTTTGCTGAAATTTTGACAATTTGTCTCTAAAAATGTATCTAGTCTGAATCGAGCAGCCTAAAACAGGGAAAATATCCATTCTGTCGCTTACATGGCAGTTCAAATAATTTTTAATGAAGAAATTGTTTTGCAATAAGCAGTTGACTATTATTGTCGCTTTTTGCATTACTAACTTTTGTTGCTTAACGCGTACGCCAGTTCAATATACGCTATGGCGCTTACAATACCTGGTAATTGCGGAATGTGAAACTGAGATACAGCGATTGTCGCTTACCTTTTCCTTGGAGAGTGATTCTAATTGCATGACTGTTTATTTTACATTGTGCCATTAAGCTATATTGCAGACAGAGTTCTTCAGACATTTTCGCCTGGGAGAGTAAAAGCCCTACTACGTTTTTCGTATAGCTGAAATAATGAAAGGACACGCTGTGTTCATCTCATCTGCGGGCAGGGAAACAGGATGTAGCCTACGACTGACCGGTCGCACATAAAGATATTTAAATCTATTCCTACATCATGGACCATCTCCTCATCATTATATTTATCCTGTGATCCTCCATTACTGCTACGCTCTATTGTTCGCAGCTTGATTTTTACATTTTTTGAAACAGATTGTCTAAGCGTTTTCTGATTGCACATATTTTATTGTTACACGCCCACTCAGAGGATGAGATGTTTTCCTTTTTAGAAACTCCAATGGTCGTCATGATTCAAATGCGTTATGTGCCGCAATAATGATTTTCCAAGACGATTGATATGTAGAAAACAAACTACTTTTTCTATGTACTGATTTTATATACCTACCTAATTTAATAATATATTTTTAATATTATTTCTTATATACTGATTTCCTCATGAGCTGCACATAATGTGCAGCCCCCGTTGCGACACTATGGGCCGATTACCCAAAAACCTACCATATTATCAAAAATCTCAAATTTCATGTTTTTGGACCCATAATAATTAGTACTAATCATTTTCAGGATTCATAAAGGTCTGCATTATTACCAGAACCACATTTTTTGGGGTGCTGAACACAGAAAAAAAAGTCGGCAAACTCTAAAACCAAACTAAAGTCATTCGTTCAAAGTTCAAATAACGAGCAAGAAACTAATACCTGAAAAAATAAAAAACGTGGAATCTATTATTTTAGCAAAATAAATTTTGGATGAAATGTCTGTTTGTCTGAACTTTTTGGGTTCTAAAATATCCATAAATTTGGAAAAAAAAAGTGGTTGAAAACCGCCAAAAAAGTGTGAAATTGCAAAAATGTTATCTTTATTGCAACAATAATTCTCAAGAACAGGGTGCATGCCATAAATTTTATTCTTATGAGTTTTTGTAAGAAAGTTTGTTTAAATTTCAGAAGAAAATTGCTGCTTTTTACTGGAATTTTCTTATTCCGTCAACCCGTTCAAAATTTAAAAATATATTTCTTTGAAAGGCAAAAATTTGCACAACTTTTTTCGTCAGTAAGCTCAAATAAAAGGTACCCTAAAAAACTATAACTAAGGCAGAGCTTGATTGAGCCTGAGTCGAAAAATATACAATTTTTCCTAAATAGTCCCTTTTGAATTACAAAAGTGTACGCAACCATTTTGTATAATGAATTAATCACAAGTATTGTTAATAACAAACCAACTAGGTACTTTGTTTAGGTTGGTCTATTAAAGCGTAGACCGTAAATTTCACCATAAATGGTCTAGTAGTTGATTCGAAACTTTAAAAAATCGCTTTAGCACTAATCTGCGGTTTATATGTGAACTTGGAAATGCGGTTGAGACTTAGCTAATGTAGGTCATAAGGGGGCTTAGCGTTTAATTTCATGTTTGTTGTGGCGCTTCAAAACAAAAATCTCACTTTTCTATTGCTTAAATTTTCGAATTTTGGTCTGGTTTTTGGGTCATTGCCCCCACTGCGCGTTGGTTGCATCTCGTAACGCAAACGGATAACGGGAGCAGCATTGAAACCGGAAACTGTTTTTCAAACCTTATATTATTCTCTGGGTCGAGAAAAGGAGAATATTGGCGTTTTTGCGGCGAATCCGACCTTTCATCATGAGATACTTGCACCGAGAACGGAACTTGATTATGGCTGTCCGTTCAACAACTTCGTGACTTAGCCGACACCTGGGCGTGTGAGAATACTTGTTCGAAGTTTTATATGTATAACAAAAAATTAACCAGTTCACCTCGCCACAAAAGAACAGATCTTTTACAATTGGCGTAAAAAATTATGTATCAAAAAATCTTGATGAAACCCAGTTTTGCATCATCACTATCGTAAAATATCCTACATATTTTGGTTTAAATTTTTTTGTTTACCACTCCTCAAAATAGAAATCCGTCCTTCCGTCGTACGCCGCACAGTGGTATCTTCAGCCCCGGTAGGGGATTAAAATATGAGTCTCGCACACTTGCAATTTTCGCATTAGGGATGGGTTACCAGTAGGATTACCCTGATTACCAGTAGGATTCGTAGTAAAAGAGTGAAATCAACTTCAATTTCAAATCACTGCGAGCTAAAAGCATTACCTACCTGCGTCCTGAATGCCCATCAAGGCAGCATATCGGTTCTGTTTTCTAGTACTTTAAAAGGTAACGGTATCGATATTCTCTCTTGTATGAAGATTTCTGTGCCTTGAAACGTAATATTAATGGCGTTTTGTGAAATCGTTGGATTTTGGACGATGTAATTGGAAACATTGAAATAATAAACCAAAGAGAAACATCAAACCTACCCACCGTAACAGCACGGTTCTTGATAAAGTGTCCTTTCACTTACCATTGATCATATTGTTTTTGATTTCCTTCAGACAGGTCATTTGAAAAATACAGATCTTTAGTAATTCACAACAAACGTTGGGCCATTTCCTGTATTGAGTAAAACTAACGCTGTTTTCTCGGTGGTGGAGAACATCACTTTTTTTACGCCTTGTTCACCGTCAGTAACTTTGGGCCGTGCGGCGTCTTGAAAAATGTCTTATTGTACCATGCGCCTTTGAGCAACACCAAATATCCATCTACTCTGAGTTCGCAATCATCATTGCTACATGATTCAAGGTTTCATGGAAAATGACACTTTTTGGAATGATCCAGAGAAATTGGAATATCAACGCAACATGTACTACGCCTTAACGATTTATAGTTATTCACTTGCAGCTTGTTCAACAATCATAAAATTCATAAAATACAATTCTGGATAAGTGCGCAATGATAGGATTTCGATTAAAATTATACCGTTGGAAATAAATGTAAAACTGTTCGACGTTCGAATGTTAATTTCCATTTCCTCTTGAATTGAAATGAGAATATGGTGATCGGAAGAGAACTTGGTTTTTAGTAATTATGTGATAATGTTGTTCCAGTTCATAATGCAGAATTTGGAAGGCTAAGATACTTCTGCTAAGGACGAATTAACTCGAATTGATCCCTTATATGACAACACTCCATGCTTTCACAGGAAGCTGGTTTCAAAGGATTGCAGAGAGTGAGGTAATGAGATGCAAATGGCTTGAAATCACCGGTGTCCTAGCAAGTCTCTGAAGTTGAGGCATATTATGAAATGCAGAGGTCATATAACGCGTCGAGAGTTATCTATACACGACCAATGTGGGCAAATTTATGTAACCCCATCGATTATAAATAAATTGTGGTAACAAGTTGTTGAATTTTCTAATTTTTCTATATTTGTTGTCTTCCTAATAGAAGATCCTGCGTACGCCTATAGCGAATAGCGATTTCAGCGTAGCTTTCGGCCATGCGGCATGCAAGGGTTTTTTTTTTCTCTCTCTCCCCAGTTCATGCTTCATATAATGACTAAGATTAAGCAATCAAATGTTTCATATAACCATTATTCCTAAAATACATTATAGTATCTAGGATCCATGATTCCTGCATCGTAGTCCATCCATGATTCCTGCATGAATTTTCATAAAAAATGAAGCAATTACAATCGCTTCAAAAATTCGAAAATTAAAAAAAGGCCAAAAATCGTTAAATTCATGCTTTTTAGCAGAATTTTCGTAGATAAAAGTTTATCAAAAATGAACTAGAAAGTTGAAAAAATTAAACACAAATTATATGCTGAAAATGTACAAAATTTCAGTAAAATTTGCTGAAAAATCTATACAAACTGCAAAAAAAGATAAAAATCCAAAATATTTTTTGAATCGCAGCATATCATTTTGAATGAGTTTTTTCCCCCGTAAAATTGGCAGTTTACAATTTCTTTACACTCAATGTTTTCAAATTTCATAACAATGTAACGACCATTTACGAAAATTCTTCATCATGCTGCGTGAATGAAACTTTCTAGTTTTGGGTTATACTTATCTACTAGACGGATCACAGGGTGATAATCGCTTATCCGTAGTGGCAGAGTACGGAGATTCCTCTCTGCAGGATATTGTTACTATTTTGTGGAGTTCATGATAGTGACACCATTGCGGTCGAGGATCGACATTGCTTTCCTAAGAATCAAGCCCTCTGCAGTCTCCCCTTTGACACCTTGTACAATTAACAACCCATCTGGTTAAAAGGCGACTGAATTTCTCAAAAAAAAAAAATTATTTAAAACATACATAATTTTCAGATTTTTTCAGTCACAATAGAACCCATGAATTGTTGTTTACCCATGAATAGAAGATTACGAATATTGATTGTTAATTACTAACTGCTATCTTACACTCTCATACTTTATCATCAGATTCAAAGAGGGATTTATCATCAGAGATCTTCTTCATTAGCGTTGTAGAAATAGATCGGGAGCCCATCACGTCCCAAGTTCCAGTTTTGGTTAGCCACGAGCTAAAAGAACCAGAAGAACTTCGTCTGCAATTAAATGGAGGAGAGAGAGCTAACCGATAAAAATCTTCAGGTTAATCGAGGAGCGTTTCACAACCCCTCACTCTGCTGATTTAAGCTAAACTGCCCTGAAAGATTTCGGGACCACACGGGACGAACGGATTTCTCACGAAATCAGTGGTGTTGAGGTAAAAAGTTCAGTTGGATGAAAAGCTACCAGAGTTTATAGTTTCGCTGCGGTGGTTTCACATTCAAATTCTCGGTCGCCGTCATTGCAGGGCCCCGGGAAGTCGTGTCTCATTTAGACCCAGCAATCGCATGAATATGATAATGTGGATGTTAATTTTGAAGAAGCGTTTCAGAGTTAGCTGCACGCTTTGGTTTGGGTAATGATGAAAATTCGTCGAGGAAATTGAACTTTCATGAACATTGCGGGAAGGTTTCAAATGAGGAGGATAAGTTGTTTGCCAACTGAGATTCAGAATCCGGGGAAATTTGATTTTCAGATTTTACGGTACTCTCAGAACATATATGCCACTGCCAATGATGAGTTAGAGATATGTATAACAAAGGTCCGCAATGAGTATAGACAACATCGCAATGGTGTTGTGTCGACTTATTTTGGTCCAAGAACGACCTGTAAAATTTTGAACGGAATCGGAGAGGGAATAACATGAACCTCCCCTTGTCAGTCAGTTACACTGTAACTTCCGATCGGTCCGCAATGTTTTAGTTTCTCACAACAATCCGGAAGACCTTTTACATCCGACTGCAGCTCAGAAATTTAGGGCTACGCATAAAATGCTGATGTGATATGCTCAACTTACTCTCCCCTTCATTCTTCATATCTTCAACTTTTCTATAATGAGTTCTTGTTTCCCTGATGCATGGAAGAGTGCATTGGTAGTCCCGATCCCTAAAAAATCTGATCCTTCAAGCCCTGATGAGTTGCGGCCAATAAGCATCCTACCAGCTATTTCCAAGGTGCTGGAACACTGCCTACTTGATCAAATGCTGAACTATATTAATAAAAACAACCTATTATCAGAGTTCCAATCGGGCTTTCGCCCTAAACACAGTTGTGAATCGGTTCTTGTTAAAATAACCGAAGATGTGAGAAGAGCAATTGAAGAAAACCTCTGCACTATCCTAATTCTTTTGGATCTAACAAATGCATTTGGATCCATAGATCATAGACTTCTTCTCGACAAATTGGCCGTCTTCTTCAACTTCTCGACCTCAGCATGCTCTCTGATAAGGTCATACTTGGATAACCGGTCGCAGGCTGTAATGGTTGCTGGAGTGAAATCAAAACCTTTACTGATCTCAATGGGGGTACCACAGGGTTCCGTTCTCGGCCCATTAATTTTCTCTATTTTTATCAACGATATGCCCAGTGCTCTTTCAAATTCCCAATTTCATCTTTATGCTGATGATGCTCAGATTTATCAACATAGTCCGACTGATCATAACTCCCTCACTAAAACAGTACATTCAATTAATATGGACCTTCAGTCTGTGAATATTTGGTGCCAGAATAATGGATCAGTAGTTAATCCAACCAAAAGTAAAGCAATTGTAATTTACAAATCAGAAATCCTCACTAGTTTTCTTGATCCCATCATGATTAACAGGTCTCCTATTTCCTACCAAAAGTCGGTTAAGAATCTTGGTTTAATTATTAATAATACATTAACGTGGAAAGACCATATTGCCAAACTGTCCAAAGCAGTGTATGGATCCCTATACGCTCTACATCACCTTGCATATTGCACACCTTTCAACGTACGATTAAATTTATTTAAATCCCTCCTTTTGCCTCATTTTACCTATTGTGCAGTGCTTTTCATTTGGTCTATGGATGCCTCAGCCATGAAAAAACTTAGAATAATTTTCAATTCCTGTGTGAGGTATGTGTTTCGGTTAAAATCTCGAGGGCATGTCTCTGATTTTTCAGAAAAGCTTCTTGGGATGGATATCGTCACCTACCTTAATGTCCAGGGCCTTGGATTTGTGTTCCGTGCTCTTCATGGCAATCAGCCTCATTATATAAAAGACCTGTTTTCTCATGGAAATTCCAGTAGAGCTCGGAACCTTGCTGTAAGTAGACACGTGACACGGACTATGGGTCAGTCGGTGGCCATTGCGGGGGCGAGGGCGTGGAATGGTCTTCCGCTTGCAGTGCGGGGTTCCCAGACTCTGGGTGCGTTTAAGAATGCCACGACACGACATTTTCTTTCTGATTAGGTCTCACTTTCTTCTCTCTCTCTCCCTCTCTCCCTCTCTCTCTCTCTCTCTCTCTCTCTCTCTCTCTCTCTCTCTCTCTCTCTCTCTCTCTCTCTCTCTCTCTCTCTCTCTCTCTATCTCTATCTCTCTCTCTCTCTCTCTCTCTCTCTCTCTCTCTCTCTCTCTCTCTCTCTCTCTCTCTCTCTCTCTCTCTCTCTCTCTCTCTCTCTCTCTCTCTCTCTCTCTCTCTCTCTCTCTCTCTCTCTCTCTCTCTCTCTCTCTCTCTCTCTCTCTCTCTCTCTCTCTCTCTCTCTCTCTCTCTCTCTCTCTCTCCATACCATTTACTTACTTTTTACTACTAATGATTTTTTTTGTATATAACATAGCTTTTTATTCATACCAACACGCCAGGTGGGACCTGTTGTCCTATGTGTTGAATAAAGAAATTGAATTGAATTGAACTACTCGTCGTCTGCCCCTGCACTTTGGAATGCTTCAGATCTATTGAAGGGTTTCAGAAGCTTATATAATACCACTTCATTCCACATTCCATCTCTTGTTAAAGTTTCCTTTTTTTTTTTTAAATATGTATATATATCAATAATTTTAAAGATACTAACAATGAGAGTGCGCGTTAAGCCCCTCACCGATTTCAATGAAATATTTACCGGAGTTTCTACATCCAAAATTAGTAGATACGAATTTTACCGTTCGACATGAATTCTAAAACTTCACAATAAATTGAAAAAGGTTTTAAAAAATGGCTAAATTTGGCGTTTACAAAACTAATACTGCTCCCGCGTGTTTGAATCAATTTAATTTAAACTAACACCTGTGTTTTACAACAAAAAACATTAGAGCGGTGTGCAGGGATTTTCCTATTTAAGCCCCAGAAAAGCCAGTTTTACGTGATACTGCATAGTCCCTCATACAATTTGAACAAACTGGGACATCATTTCCGTACCACTAGAACAAAATTCGGAGCCAAAAATACAACCACCGGGAAATTTTTGTCCCGCCCCCCACAGTACGTAAAAAATATTCGAATGATTCTGAACTCGGTTAATGAAATCTCTGAGCTTCTTTCTATCAATTTGCAAAAGAAAATCTTAGGGAAAAACAGTATTTTAAAACTGGTAGCGAATGGGTTAATTAATTCTATTCGTCCATGCTACGATATGTGAGGGAGCTATAATGCCCACCCAACTTGGCAGACATTTTTAGGCTGATTGCAATTCTTTCCCTTCACTCAATGAGAATGTACAACATTGCGAGGGAAACAGAATGTAGGTAGCAACTAGCAACACCGGTCCGTTTCCTGGCACACCGCTGGCCCCTAGTTTCTTTTATTCGAAGCATTATTGGATGATTTTATTTTGTAAGATCGGTGTAGCGCTAACTTACTTATAGTTGTTAACTTACTTAGGGACATGTGGATACACAATGGGGCTCCGAACTTACAAGGTCCGCCGCTAGAAGCGTTAGGGGGCGAAGGACCTAAGGAATATAGTAGTTGACATGACTTTCTTCATGTTGACCTTTCCTCACCCCTTGTCGCTCTACAATTCATTTCCCTCACCATAAATCTCATCAATACTGGTCAAAAATGAATATTATATTATTAATGAGCAAATTATTATAATTAAAAAAAAAAAACACAAACAAACAAAAGACCGACAAAACATCTTGTGTCCGTCATGACTGCCCTTATATGCAACAAAAGAATAGCTAATCCGTGGTCATTGTTTACATACTGCACTCTATCTCCAACTTCTCATGTTCGGAGACCCATTATCTTGCCTTGTGTGAGCTTGAGAAATAAGCTAGCGAAATAGCAACTAGTCGAAATGCTCCATTCAATTAGCCGAAGACACTCTCAATGGTCAATAACAGACCGTACGTGACTACGTAGACCTGAATGGGCAGTCAGAAGGGCAGCAGAGTGACTCGTAAAAGTTTTTATCGACGGGGCTCAAACAGTCAATAACTTGGGCGGAGTATTCTTTCGGCCTTGCAACACTCAGTCAAGTATGACAACTAACATCCGCTACTGGGCCTCAAAGCTGCCTAACCTTCTAGTAAAACAACTACGAGCGAAGAAATAGGGCTCCCTTGCTGAGGTACATTACCCGGTAAATGTTGGCCTTTTCAAACGGAATCCGCCGAGCGTCAGCGAAACGTCGGAAAGTCTTCACAGATTTCTATCTGTTGATTACGATGTCACTTCGCCTACAGACTTTTTCGCCCACACAGAAAACCAGCGTATTCCTCAACAGTCCTTTCACCCCTTGATTTAACCAGCAGATATATGAAAGCTGTTATTTACCAAAGGTCGTACGTAAGTGCCTGAGCTACTATTTTACAGGAGGTACAAAAAACTTCACAATTTATGGACCATACGTAATATCACGTTTAATATTATCCAAATACCTTCTGACAGTCTTGTTGTAATTATATCACATGTAGATTGCATAATTGTTGAGCGTAACTATGAGCTAGAACGAACTTAATATCAAAACGGCCTAAGTGCCAAGTTAGTTGCACCTTAACAAATAAAGCATTTCAGTCAGCCAGGCATTAAATAAAGCCCAGTTCAGTCTTTTGGCTAGTTCAGTCAGGGAGCTTATGACATAGGAAAAAACAGATATTCGAATAAAAGAATATTACAAAAAATGCTGAGATCAGGTTTTCTCACGTTCACTCTTCATTGTTCTGGAATCTTGAGTTTCGTAGTTTCTCTTTTTGCTTCTGCGCTAGCTGATGTAAGAAAGGAACGTTTTTTTTTTTTTTTTTTTTTTTTTTTCAAAAATGGGAGCATGGCTTCAATCTCTTCGATTTTTTTTTCCATTCCATGGTTTGGTGTCTCGCTTGCAGAAACGCACATCCAAATCTTTGAATGTATCGTTGGTGATCCCATTTTCGAAAACGTGGACAATCCTGCTAGGGGTGGCATCTGAATGTCTCGTTTTAACGAGAACCTTCCCTCTTCTTTCATCATGACCACCTATTTGAAACCAAAGGAATTTTTAATCAGAGTGGCATTAGCCATCTCCATCCAATCAAAAAAGGTCTAACAATGATTGACCTGAAAGGGTTTCTTCAGACGAGCTCGGGTAATAATCGCCATCAAGTCCTTAGGCACTTGGGGTTTACTGGCTCTTTTTTCGACTTCCACTATGTTAAAAGTAGGTGTTAAAATTTAGTTGTTTTCCATTGTTAAAAGTCGGTGGATAGAGCCAAGATTGCCTGTCGTGTTGGTGCAACTGAATTGGCACTTAGGCATCAGTTGTAACCCATTTGTAGCAGCACCACCGCTCTGAAACTTCTTGTGCAACTCAGTCATGGCACTTAGGACCCAACAACACCGAAAAACTATACTGACGAAAAGTGGCACTTACGACCTTTTGTAAATGGCAGCCTTCATATGTATACATCACTATCATTCCATGCAGTCCCTACAGTTATACTTCCTATTTTTATTAATTTGTCCACAACCGAATTCTATTTAAAGCTTCAAGCGAAGTAGCTGTAAGTTTTTTGCTTTCACACCTCGAAAGGTGCGAGCAGCAGTTAGAAAAACTATTATGCGAATCTTGGGAGATGCAAGCCCCCCCTCACCCACCCACCCATCCAAAATTGCGCTCTTTTTAACTTCGTAAAATACGCAAAACATGGAAACGTTAAGCCCGACGACTCTTCAGTCACCACAACTCCATCGTCTTCGGTTTCTGCTTCTAAGTATCTAATACTCTTACTGAAAACTTCAACCAAATATGTCACGTACAACAATTGCATTACCATTGCTGGTCAGAGAGATAAGGAAAGGGAAATCAGCAGCACAAGGTGTGCTTTTACGGTTAATGAATTAAGAGTTATCCAACGCACGACCCACAATTATTCTTGTGGGGCAGAAAATGGGGGAGGTGTACTTCCCCTAACAACTATTGGAACTTGATGTACGAACTATATACAGAAAACTATAATTTCGTGCGAGGAACAAATTTTGTATCATTTTCTTGAATCAGGTTTGGGTTAAGGGGCTGAAAATGTATGTTCTGTGATCCACACAAGAGCAACAACGGTTACCTGATCTCTCTTTAATATCTATTGAGAAATATTGGGTAGCAAAACTTAAATCCGGTCTGTGATCAAATTTCAATGAAAATAAAAATCATTCATTTCATTGATTCTTGTCATGAATTTTATTGATAAGTTTCTAGAAAAAATTCGAAATGATCTCATTTTCTAATAAATGTCTAGTCATCTCTTGCAATTAATTTTGAATTGTATTTGCACGAATCTTACAAACAATTATTCGAATAACCTATTTTCTGTTTTTTACTGAATTCATCCTGGTTTTTGAGGCATTTTAAATTAAGACTTACTTACTCAGCTTTTTCAGACAATCGCATAATCAATGCCAACGCACCCTCTTCTTACCTTGCCCAAGCCTGGCATGACGTCGCTGAACACGCCTTCAGGGAGAAACACCGAAAATGCAATACAGCCGCAGAAGATCTCAGAGGTTCATTTACACCACTGATATGCTCTTGTGAAGGTGTCCCTCTCAAAGAATTTCATCAATTCACCAAAAGAATTAACTGTAGATTTGAGTGAAAATTGGAATAAGCCTAGATCACGTATAGCTGGTTGGATTCGGACGAAAATCCAGTTCTCTGTAATAAGAGCAGTGTTCTTACGACTATGAGGAGCCAGAAAAAAAATGTGAGAAGTTACGGATTTAGTTATAAGGAATCAATAGGACCCGGAATGGAGGATGGCGCACCTTTGCCTCTTCACCGCGAAAAGAAAAGACCCTTTTTTGTCATTTTTATTTATTTAATTATGTCAATTTTTTGTTTTTGATTTCGCAAGTTGATATTGTTTGTCTATTTTACGATTTGATACAATAATTATGTTTTTAAGGTTTTTAAGGTAGATACCTACCTAGTTCACCTGTGCCTACCTACTTTTGTTTTAATGGGTATAGCTAGTTCGCCATCACCAAACAGCTTACTAAGAACTGCTTTACATTTCTATCTTTGTTTAGGAGAGATTTTGGATATTGAATGGGGAGGGGAGGGATTCAAGTGCGGAACTCTCGACTCCAGAGCGACGCTACGCTCCTGGTTTCAAATGCTTTCGTCTGATCAACGAAGACCCGCTATAAGCTTAGGTATAACTCCGAACACTCCAGAACTAGTAAAAACGGAAGTTAGTGAAAAAACGTTGTCTATTTCCACGAAAAATAAGAGTTACAATGTTAAATGGATTTCGACGGTTAGACCAACATCAGTAACAAACAATAACTGAACACACATTAGAAAGGAGACAGCTTTTATAGTCACAGGTGAAGGGAGATTGAATTCCATTGGTCAAGATAAAGGAAAGGGGCAGGATGTAAAACTAATTGAGTGCAAACAAAGTGAAGGGGTTATTATAGCTAATCAGATGAAGTGAAAGGGGGGAAAATAACTAAATATGGTTTCAACAGTGTGAAGAAATAATTCCAAACTCCATAGAAATGGACCTATCAGTGGTGAAATATATTGAGGTATATCCTCATTTAAACATTTACCAGATCTGTCGCTTTTGATCATTTCGAATTTTCAAAGTACATTCAACATACCTCCCTTTGGACAAAAATGAAGAAATTCTATGAACCGTCTATCTGTCAAATCAAAATTGTAACTATGATTGGATTAATTAAGATGTTTCGCAAATGTAGACTTACCCGTATTTTCCCTGAAATCCTCCTGATGCTCGTCTATTCTTTCCCTGAATTTCCTACCAGTTTGACCGCAATATTTAGTTTGACCTGACGATTTAGTTCGTACCAGAACTAGTTTCGAGCTACTAGCCAAATGATTCAAAACTGCATTTCGAAAAACAATCTACGGAAAAGTTCAAATTGGTTTAGAATTTCTTGGTTCTAATGTGAGAAATTGATAATGATGCCCTTGGAGACTATATAGTAGAAGAAACCTTTACTTCTTATCGTATTCATTTCTCTAATTCGTGATTGGGCAATCATGAGAGTAGGTTTCTACCATTTCTTCACGAGAAGGAGCGAGCGATGAGAGATATGTGTGTTGCATTACTGATATGCCAGTAGGCACACAGAAGATTCTCATGGAAGAAGTAGAAGACCCGCACGTACATGGAGTAGGTATTCATTAGCGGTTCCTGAGGTTTTCCCATGGTCTGTTAGACTGTTCTGATGGGAGGGAGAGGGGGGAAGCAACGGGTGACTTAATGCTCAAGGAAACGCAGAAACGTCGAGGATGGTGGAACGAGTGTGTGACACCGGAATGGGCCCTACGAGCCGCTAAGAACAATGAGAGAAGCGCGCGCCAAATAATTAGGGAAACAAGGACCGTTAGCGACTCCAGTTATGAAGCCCTGGCCTGATATCTCGGGTTGTCGGATTGTTCCTTTTCCTGTTTGTTGGAGCTTAGTAGGTGAGGAGAACATCAACTCGTAGTTCGTATTTCGTGTCTAGCATGAAACAAAAAATTTACAACTAGACGAATTACTATGTGGAATGTCTACTTAGATATGGCAAGGCAACTTCCCGGGCTTACCGAAGAACAAAGTGACTAAAAACAGTTTTGAGCTTTGCGACTGTGTTGTGTGGCTTCCCAATCGGTTGAATCCTCCATGTGTATTTAGGGTCTATATGACCCACAGCAGTTTTTAGTGAATTCAGGATGAGACGCGACTCTTCCCCTCACACCCACCCTCTCAGTAGCTTCACGCCTTGTCCTCCAAAGCCTGCTGGAGCAGCCAGTTGAGTGAAACAAGCCACACAATAACGTAAGAGCATTTCTCAGAACAAACCGGGTCAGCATGACCCACATTACACAAGAATAAACATTGTATACAAATATACAAATACAAATACAGTTTCGATACAATTCTGATGTACTATTATATTAGCTGTCAAAATATCAATATAATTTGTAAATCTGATATAACCCAATGATTTTTAACACAGAATGTGTTTTTGCGATGACCTACCGAAAAAAAATCGTCACAAAAAACCGACAGAAAAAACCGTTATGCGCCTTTTATAATGATTTTCACGTACAACCAAGCCGTTGGTAGGGAAATGGAACTTCCGCAATTTTAATCGCACAGAAATCGTTCACCATTCGTTGGAAAGCTCCTGATTTATCCAACCATATTATGTTAACTACTGCGAAGTGCGTGGCCATCAACCTGAGTTATGAGCATGGTTATTTGAATCAATTGTTTACACACAGATGATCATTCTCAATAATTGATATTGTCAACATGATTATGATTGCAACCGCTTGTAAATGTTCTTATGATTTTCACGTACAACCGAGCCATTGGTAGGGAAATGGAACTTCCGCAATTTTAATCGCACAGAAATCGTTCACCATTCGTTGGAAAGCTCTCAATTTATATAGTATTTTTCTTGTAGTTACATATTTATTTATATAATATTTATAGGGTTTTAGACCAAATTAAATGTCTAACAATTATTTATTTTATTATTGCCAAATATTGTTATTATTCACGTGCAACCAAGCCGTTGGTAAGGAAATAGAATCATCGCAAAAACACATTCTGTGTTCCTATGATTTCATACAGAGTATGGAAAAAGAAATAAACCGGGGGGTGCAGGGGGGCGGAGCCCCCCGCCGAGGCGCAAAGCGCCGAGTTTTAAAATACTTTTATTGTAATGCAGTAATTTTGGTTGTGTACCTATTATTTGAAAATAGCTACTTCGTTAGTTTTGATACAAATCTGATGTAATATTTTTGTCAAATTTCCTGAAATAAATGGAGATGTATTAGCTGTAATTGATTAGGACAGAAACAAGCTGAAAAATTTGACGACACGTTATCAGAAATGGGGAAAATTGAGAATGACGAAAAATTGTCCATTTTATGTTTTTTTCACTAATCTCTTGGACAGAAAGATGAACAGTCAAGAGTTTTTTTGTGAGTCATAGTGACCCTGGGTCACATTGACCCATGATATCCTCTGGCCAGGAAATAAGGGCAATACATATGGAGGGTTAAAACATAGTGGAAATCTGTTATATATTTGACTTTCAGATATAATGACTAACTAGGGAAAGCTGCCCAGTGACTACTCCGGGATTTGGATGGAGGTATTATTTTTACTCTCAATTCAACATTTAAAAAATGTTGACACAAATTTTTTTCTTCCCTTCCAATGAACTTCTGAATGGCTGAATGGATTTTTTTTAAATTCTCAATGAGTTTTGGGTTAAAAAAATAAATAAAAACTGCCTTCCAAGAAAAAAAATATGGGTGTGTAGTGTTTAGAGGTGTTGACGCCGTCACATCCAATTTAAATGCAACCAACTGAACAACTGAATGGTGTTTCTAATACCTAAACTGGTTATTATAATTAATAGTAATAATGTTAGTTTTTGGGTTTTAAGTGGATTTTTATTACCCTCCAAACATGAAAGATCAAGATTTTTGAGGAGCCTAATCGCTGTTTTTCATCTTAGATTTTGATAATAATATTTTTAATTTTCCCAGATTCACTTAATTTCAGCATCTCAAAGTACATACATTTTACGTCCAGAAATCGTCAACCAGCAAAAGCCGTTTGGGGTATCGTTGGTGGGACTGTGATTGCTAAGAGCTCTTCATGAACTGATCTTTGAGGTGAACCGCTCGAACAGCGAACTCGAAGAAAGAGCGTTCGTTCAGTTGATCAGTTAGGTGTCGATCTATTGGTGGGATCTGGGAATGATCTCTTAAGCAGTGTGGATCGGGCAAACAGTTATTGCCACCATTATTAGAAAACTGTGAAGAGCAGTTCTTCTCGAACTATTCAAAAGTCGCCGTTTAAAATTGCGACGTGACTTTAGAAGTATAGTTCTCATAAAGAACTACTACAATTTTCAAAGGCGGCTTCTAATTGGTACGGGAAGAAATGAAATTCCAAGTTCTTGTCGATAAGTGCCGCTAATAATCCAATAGTTAGTAATCAAAAAGCTTATAAAGTTCGGCAATCTCAAAGTCTGAAAGTAAGAAGGTAATAATTAAATTTACAAGGATACACACCATCCACTTCACCAATGTTTATCACCTTCCTGAGATCCGGTGATAATGAATAGCTCAAAAAGGACTATTCCACAAGTTGAAAATAAAACTTGGGAACAACCGCGCAGGCGTGGGAGGAGTCGGTCGATAAATAACAAGAAACATTTTAGCAGTTTGCCAGGAAGAGCGTGACTATGAGGGGAAAATTTTTCGTTGTTTTTGTAGGGTGTCCGCGAAAAGGCGCGCATGCGGGCTTTATGGAAACGGGTTTTATACCGACGATGCGCGGGACGCGGTAACTATGCGAAAAACCACGTGCAGATTGAGCTTTGCGGCTTGTGGATTTTTCTTCGAGCGAAACCTGATCGATAAAATATCGTGCTATTTCATATTCATTGCTTTCAGAGGTTTCATAATACAGAAGTAAATTTCTGGTTGTGGAGGTTATAGGCGCTTAAAGCCTGCTCCGACGTCGAATATAAAATTCATAGTTAGGAGGAGGCCATTATTTTATAGGGTGATATTTTACTGTAATATAACCATAACCAATATTTCTTGATGCCTCGGTGTATTCCTCTGTTTCGTACTGCGGCTGGATTATCCATCATTTCACAAAGTGAGAATCCACATGGTGTGTATGTTTGTGGCTATATAAATCATTAAACGTGATGAAAATATTTATCTCATTTTGTTCACCGTCTTCAAAGGATTTGTCCGGCTAATAGAGAGTTTTTGTACTTCTCGTATTCATTTTCTCGTATACGAAAATGGCCTTTCCGAAACGAGAAGAGGTTTTCGTTACGTGGAAACGCTTTTCGGAACGGGAAGAGTCGTCTTTACTCGTGCTCAGCTTTTTCGGAATCGTAATTACGAGACGACAACTTGACCTTTCTCTAGGATAACACTCTAGAATAACTTAGCAACTATCATGCAGTTGGCATAGACACACACACACCTATCAAAATCGCCTGATTCTTCCCCTTGCCGTCTGTTGTTGTAGGTTTAACCTTTGTATTTGCCTTTCTTTTGTGTTTTTTCCTAACACCTCAACCAGAAGGGTCATTAGCGGCATTTTGTTCTTGCTTTCGACGATTTATCGACGATTTCAGCTTTTTCATTCTCAAGATTTCATTTCAAGGTTCATTTTACACGTTTTAGAGAGTTCTCTTTCTCTCGGACTAACGAAAACGCTACGAGAAATTAATGCAAAAAGGTTAGCATTCGTCGTGCTCGCTGGCTGCAACAATTTCGATCATCTGAGTTACCACATTGACTCAAGCACTTTCAGTACCCGATACATATCCATAAAGGAATTTTTCATTTCCTCTCCCCCCTCCACTCACCATTTGCAGTTTCGAGTTAAAAATTTGCAATTTGGGGTTTTCTTAGATGAAATATGAGAAATTCCGAAATGTTGCCCATTTTCAATAAATCAACTGAAGTAAATACGATACACATCATAAATTCGTATCATTAGGTGAATGGAAAAAGTAAGTAAAGTTGTGACCACGAGGTAATGTTGGTATTACCTGACTACCAAATAAAAATCTAATCGATAGTTCCTTGTCAATTGCGAGTTGTTGTTCGTCTTTTTTTTTTCAGTTGCCGTATATTCTAAATGACTGCATTTTAATTTAGAATTGTCCGCAATCTGAAGTAGGAAAGTATTGATTACGTAATCAAAGGAGATATTTCCTAAAATCTTCCATACATAAAGGTTTGTTGTTTTTGTTTATTTCGACTGGAATTTTAAATTTTAGAGCTAACTATGGGTCTGTTGACTAGAAGTCTCACGCCGTATTCTGATGTGTTGTAACTTTTTGAGGGAATAAACAACTGCGGAGGATGATGCTTGTAGCGGTTTAAAAATGTAAAGTGCGTCTCGTATAGTTTTTTGTAAAAAAAAAATGATAATAATAATCAAGAATTTTAAAAAGAAAGGATAAATTCAAAGAGCAACTCTTTTGATCACAAATGTGTACTTAGATTTCTCTGTCAATAAAATAATTGGGGCACAGTAAGGAAATGTTTCCTTCTTGCCCCAAAACGTCATGCAAAATTATAACCGTGTGTCAAAAGTGAAGATATACCTATAGCATTTCCAAGTCAAATGAAACCTTTTCCAAACCAAATGAATTATTTTCCAAGTCAAATGAATATTTTTCCAGACCAAATGACACCTTTTCCAAATCAAATTAATCTTTTTCCAAGTCAAATGAAACCTTTTTCAAACATGGAGTATTTCTGTAAAGTGAACAAATGTTGAAGTATTATAAATAACAATATATTTGGCAATCAATCAGAATTTGGGAAAATTTTCAAGGAATAAGCCACAAAGAATACATCAGACGCATTGGTGACTCTCGTTAATTATACTATCGGTAGCTCCTATTTCTCCGTGTGGGCGTGGCGAGTAGGTAGGTGTACCCACTTCACATTCTCCGGTTAGACATTTTTCAAATTAACATGTTTCCTATTCTACTAAGGTGAGAACTACTTCGATAATCTAGTTTCTAAAATACACCGAATTTTCATTTCGTCAACTTCTTTCTACAACGCCTGCGATTTGCAAGGTTTCACCTCATTTGGTTAATTTTCTCAAAAGGTTTAAATTAGTCTGGAAAAGGTTTCATTTGACTTGGAAAACGATTCATTTGACTTGGAAAAGGTTTCATTTGGTCTAGCAAAAGTTTCATTTGACTTGGAAAAGGATTCATTTGGTTTGGAAAAGGTTTCATTTAACCTGGAAATGCTATAAAAATATCAAACATTAGACGAAACGTCAAGAAGACGAGTCCACAACCTCGAGAGAGCATGTTTATGTATTTGTCGTTGACAACGACTGTTTCGGAATCCAGAAGTAAACTAGAGGAATTGATACTAACCAAACCTTAGGTTTTTGTCAGCTTTGTAGGCCCGGTCGTACGCGAAATATAAAATACATGTATCATCAATTTGTGCGCCAATTTCGTCCGCATTTCCGTACCACTAAAATTAACTTGGTTATTAAGTCTCACACCGAAATAAGGCACCCTGCATGAGATCAAGCTGCAGGACTTTTAAAAAAATGTTTACCTACGATCAGAAGTTACTCCTCAAGATATCTCTTACGACCGCATATCCACATATTGTCGATCCACCGTATAATTAACCACCATGTTATCCACTATGATATTATACCTAATATACGTACTTACAACATCGGTGTGGTGTCGAATAAACTGGGTTCCACAGCCCCACGTTCTACTCAAGAAAGGTTTTCAAAGTTCTTTTTCTGATGGACGCCTTCCGTTACGTTTAATACAGCGCGAAACTGGTACAAATATTAAATAGGGTTCTTACTGAAACGGAACACTTCGAGCCTACAGGACCTCAGACAGTTACATATAGCGCTGTATTCCTTGCTAATGTCTTCATCATCTCGTCACGAACAAGAGATCGTGTGGTGGAGGGGGGGGGGGGGGGATGTTAAGCGACTTCCCGGGTCACGATTCCAACAGCGAACAGCAGGGAATGAGAATTTGTAACGACCAACATTTTTTCGGGGACGCACAATGGGTGGTCAGGTATTACCAACATTATCTTGTGGTCACAACTCTATTTACTTTTTCTGTTCACCTAAAAATTGGAATTTATGATATGTATCTTATTTACTTCTGTTGATTGATAGAAAATGAGCAACATTTCGAAATTTCTCATTTTTCATCTAAGAAAACCCCAAACTGCTCATTTTCAAGTCAAAACTGCAAATGGTGTGTGTGGAGGGGGGGGGGGGGGGATTGAAAAATTTATTTTTATGGGAAAACATTGACTCGTATGTTATCGGGTACTGAATGTGCTTGAGTCAATGTGGTAACTCAGCTGATTAGGATGGAGCCCGTCATTTCATTCGTCTCCTAATTTCTCGCCGCCTCGTGTCTCCCTATTAAATTTCAACTTCCTAGGGTGAAGAGGAGAGAATTTAGCTGACTCAGCTGATCAGGAGAGAGCCCGCTGTATCATTCGTCTCATGTTCCAGAGAGTATAAAATATCATCTTTCGAACGAATATCTTTTAAATTCGCCTTCGTTTTTACTTGGTTAAAGAAACACGCAGTAAGCGTTACTGAGCATGGTTAATTTTACCGAGTCACGTAATTATACATAGAGGATCATTTATACTTCATTAATCAATTTGCGGGTAGGTCAGCTGCTTTATTTTTTGGAACGGTTTAAGCAATGTAACATTTCAGCCCAAATTGTGATCTTTCCAACGACTGGTGAACAATTCCGGTCTCGTGAAAACTGACGGAGTTATGTACAATCCCCTAGAAAAGGCTCCGTTGTGAGCAAAAATCATTAGGAAATGATTCCGGAGTCGGTGTTGGTGCCGAAAATTCCAGAATGACCCCCCAGCCCAAAAACATTTCCATGCTAAAACCGACCGAAAGAAAATTAATTGATTTAATATGCGGACGGCGATGAAGCTCTTCTCCAGGTGGATGCAATGGTGAGGTCCTTCTTATATGACGTCAATCAGCTTTATATATATCGCCATATCGCTATTTCGACCACTTCTAATCCTAGCCGTCATATTGCACCTCTTTGAAATACTCTCTTCAAGATTCCTCTGCTGATGTAAAAAAACAAAAAAAAAAAAAAACATAGTAACATTGAGGAAATAAATAGAAGAAGAGAAATAATTAGAAAATGAGAAATAGATCATTTTGTATAAATAATTTTGTTCTCATATCAAAACTTCAAAAATTGAATGGGAATATAATGTGAATATAATGGGTAAAGGGGAAATAGGAAGAAAACTCGTGTTTAATCTCAAGCCACTACAACGCCACCCCAGGAACTTGCTAATAGCTTTGGGAAAGTCCGCATCGTCATCCCGCAGTATGAGCTCAGAAGCAGAAGTAAGAGCTTTTTGGACTTCATGAGTAGCCCCCCCCCCCCCCGTATCTGCTTACCTGGAGACAAAAGAATGCCTCTATTTCTCTACGCATGGGAAATCCATAGAAAATATGCCCTCAAAATATAAAAATGTTGGAGCTCAGACACCTCTACATCATCATCAACGACGTGGTTCAAAGTAAATTGGGGTGGGTCAGGGATTGGAAACGAGTGGTAGACCAGTTCACCATCGATCTGAGGTGATGAAGAGGGGGCTACATCCAAAGCTGGAAGCTCCATAACTAGGATAACTAAGAATGCAGAGCAACACTACTACCGAAGAGCTCAGGAGTTTATTTGTCACCCAAATTACGAGTCTATTGAGATCCTGCATGCAGGAAAGGAGTACCTGGAGTAAGATGAGATGAATAATGTACGATGGCTTCAAAATGAGAATTGGTTTGATATTTCTCCAGTTGGGATAGAACTAGAAGGGTTGATGAAAATAATGAAGAGTACCAAATTTGGAAAGCTGAATGGATTCTGCAAAGAAGTATGACAGTACCGACGGGACTGAATTCAAATATTATTTCTAGATATTAAGCCGTGGGATGGAAATAAATAGAATGAATAAACTACTGATGATTACTAAGGACTGACAACTAAACGATGACTATACTACGCTTATATTTTTATAAAGACTATTAATAATAGTGGTAGCTATTATTGTGAAATCAATCACAGGAAACGGGAAGTCGGAAGATTCGAAATAATCAACGTCAGATTATTTTGGAACACTATATTTTGATTGAACAATCAAGTCAAAGCCCAAGTTTCCAAGACCTGGTTCAAAGTAAAATGTGGTGGGTTAGGGAGTGGAAACTAGTGGCAAAGCAGTTCACCATCGATCTGAGGTGGTGTGGCTTTGCTTTGTAGCCAAATCTGGAAGGCTTGCGGCCAAACTCCCTTAAGTAACCATTAGTGATATTTACGGAACTATCAATTCCTACGAACTAAATCACCCGCGACGAAGTTGTGGAAACCCATGTCAACAAAAACCGGAAGTTTAAGAAGAACGTTGTCTAATTCCACAAAAATAAAGAATTGCAATGTTAGATTAAGTTTTACGGTTCAATCATCATCAATACCATACAATAATTAGTTATTGTTTGTTACTAATAGTGACCTAACCGTCGAAATCGATCCAACATTGTAATCCTTTATTTTCTTCGAATTAGACAACGTTCTTCTTCAGCTTCTGTTTCTTATTCATTCCTGATGGCATAATAAATATCGTACTTGATATTTACAAATAGTATCTTCAGAATCCATTTAGGAACCTATTCACTGACGCTTTCCTGTCCTTTGATAGGCTGCTCCAGCCGACGGCTTCACGATGATATGCTCTCATGATCTTGATTGTTTTGTTTGACTGTTCATTAAGTAACCATGAGTGATGATTAAGAAATCTTAATTAATTTCCAAATATATTAAGAAGGTGGGTAGTTATATACATATTTATTTACTAGTATTGGAGCGTTTACGGCTGCACAATATGAAACGTGCTCACACCACCTTGGAAAAGTGGATTTACCCGATTACATACCTTCGGGGTATCCATCTCCACCAACGCTGACACTTAACTTCCCACCTCTTTCCGAGTAAAAGGACAGAAAAACTTACATCTGAAGGGGTCTGGAACTCGCGGAGGCGAAGGTGACCGACCAGGCCTGCACTGGCCAACCAATGACCTTTCAGTCCCTGCCCGGCCAAGAGGCTACGTCATCCAACTTAATTGCTCAATTTCTGATATAAATTGGTTGTCATCAAAACATGGAAAATATGTTTCCTTGTGTTGATTTTATGGTGAGTAATTTTGGTGCCTCCTTCGCCTGTGCGGGCAGCCTTAACATGCTTACAACCTTCAACGCTAAACGGATGAGTGGGAGGTGAAGAGTTCCGTAATTTTTTCGGACTAATATTACAGAACTGAAAAATAAATAATAAAAATCCAATGAAGTGACGAATAAATTATGAAATCACCGAGTTTTCGTAACTTTTTGCGTTATTGCGTTACGTGTTACATTTTAGTTTTATTGAGACGTACGTTCGCGCATGCAAAAAAGCAACCTGTGAGTCGGGAGCGATGGTTGGTCTGTTAGAAAGCATATACATCCTATGCTGTTCAATTCTTGAGCGTTTCATCGAAATCGGATGAAAACTGTGGAAGCCATATCTGTTACACATCAGCTACTAACTGTACGATCGTGATGAACCACTCTAGGTAATCAAATTGTCATTTCCCACCTACACTCTGTATTTGATAGAGGTTGGACTAATAGAGCATGATGAAAAGACGCTTGATGGAATTTGGGCTATGGAATTTGGAATAAATTGTTGAAATTGATAGGGTAACTCCTCAGTCTAACATAATATATCTAGTTCCATTTACCTAACACATCCACCAATATTGTTGGACACAATGAGGATTGGTGTGTAAGGTGGGCCCTATATATGGAAAACTGTTCAACTCCTGGAATCGTCTCAGTATAATTCAAAACAGATTTTTACAAAGAATATCATGAAAAATGGCACTGTTCATGTTGTTTATAAATTGCTATTGATAATAGAGAGTTTTTGTTCTTCCCGTAATTTTCTACCCGTGTACGGGCAAAGACTGAAATACCAACTGCGCATACGCGAATCTTCACGTCAACGTGTCGAACTACGCGTGTACGGGAAAAAGGCCTATCTACACGTGCGCGGGAAAATGCATTCGTTGGAATCTCGCCCTACCGGTAGTCATCATAGCCTGACGCAAAGGTAACAACAGTTGCCGGTAACCACAGTGTGACTAAGGTAACCGCAGTTACGCAGTTACCAGCAAACATAACCACAGTGTGATTCGGTCAACAAGCCGAGAGGTTATAGTGAAGTGCTCCGCTAAAAAATTCATTAATTTAAAGTAAGCAATAAATTTATTTATAATTCATGTATTTATAAATAATTATAAAGAAATTAATTATTTAAATGAAATGTAGTTTAAGTGAGCGAACTTCGTTTTCACGTTAGCGTTTGGTTTTTCGCGTATACGTGTAAAAATACGCGAAAAAATCATGTGAAGAGCTAGCATCTCCAGCTGCTTGCTCTAGACGCTGCTTTACGCCCGAAAATCTTACGGGAAGAACAAAAACTCTCTAATATATAATTGCATGTATTTACATAGCAATCCAGCACTGCATTGATTGCAGTTTCGAGGCAACCGAACTGAACTAAGTGAATTCGTGGAGACCAAATTCAGGGCTGGTGTCGGCTTTACCTACAGCTGGTAACACTACTTTCAACACCCAGTTCTGTCCAGGAGTTGAGGTGAGATAACACAGACAGATTAATGAGACCTTCCACCGGAGAATGTCGGACTTCCAGACGAAAAAAAACCGCTTTTGCCGCAAGCGATCCCGAGGCCCCTGCAGTCCTTTCAAGACGATTTTTCTTCATTCCTCATCTTGGTGGAGTGTTGTCCTTAGCCGCCCACGCCTTCTTGACTGCCATTGTCTTGGAAAAAGCGGTCGCGGTGATGCAACGGAATATCAAGAAGGATGTGATTCATGGGAAGTTGAATATACCGTTTTTTTCGGAAGAGTCGTATTTGGATATTCAAGGTTTTGTCGTATTTGTGACATCGAGGGTCAAACCGATGAGACCATGTATCCGTTCGATTTCCATAACCGTGCGGTTGACGTTCACACAACTAACGCACGTGGGTATAGACTACTACCTACTAGCTACTACCAGAGGATGTGTAGGTACATGCAGTCTAGCCAAAATCATTTATACGTGGCAATAATTTAATTATCCCCCCCCTCAATCCTTTTCATCCTCTTTTGACATGTTCCATATTGTGGAAAATAAGCATGTTACAAGGATTTGTAGGCAAACGACTGACAGAGACGCACACACACACACACACCCACACACACACACACGAAACCAAAGTTGATAGGAATGGTCTAAAACGTTAAATGCGAAAGGAAATTTTGATTTCGGAGACCAAAATTTTTTCTGTATTAATTTCACATTCACGAATACAAATAAGTGTATTCATATTCACGTGTGAGAATACAACTGTATTCGTATTCAGTTTTGTGAATACAGGTGTATATGCATTCTGTTGTGTGAATACAGATTTATTCACTCACGTCATATTTAGTTGTGTAAACACAGGCGTGAACATACCCACAAAATTTATGTATTCATATTTATATAAATACAAATACATTCGTATTCATATCTGCGTATACGAATATATTCGTATTCGTATTCACACAATAGGTTATCTGTGAATATAGGTATTCGTATTCTCGATTACGAATATGCCCATCTCGGCTGTAGCTGCAGTTCAAAGAACTTTGTTATCATTATTTAGTTATCATAATAATAAATTAACCATCTTCTTAGAAATAGCTAATGTAGAGAGAATTTAATTCACTTGATTCCCTCCTCATCTTATTTTTGCTTCCTATTTAATGTTAAATATTCGCTAATTATAGTCACGTTATGTTTCGTATTGATATTTCCTATTAATTTATCATATTTCTTCGCATTCTAGTAACACTTATTAGTGTTGTATTCACCTATCCTTGAAATGTAATTCATTTTTGTGTGGTATGCTGGGTTTGCCAGTCTTGTAAAAGTATTTATGATGTAACATTTATTAGTGAAATCAGAACGTTCAGAGTTAATACAGGTGACGAGACAGTTAAGAGGTTCTATGACACATGCCATCACAACTCAAAGAATTGATATTTAATTGTTTTTCCCCTTGAAGGGCTTGGAATGGCAAAGCATTTATTTCTATTTCATCGACAATAAAATTATTTGTCAGTATAGTTTGTTTGGTATTGAAGAAAAAAACCAGTCGATGGACACCTGTACCAATCATTGGACACGGATGCTTCAATGGACACTCTTATCTCATTTAGAGTGAGTCGTAAGTAAGATGGCCCCACTACTCCAAAATGTGGTTATTCGTTATTCTTTGAGTGAGTAATGAGGAAAAGTTTAGTGTGGAATAAATAACTCATTTACTGAAAGCACAAGTTCCTATTTAGTTTTCAGATTCATGTGTAAAATTAGAATGCTTTCAGTAAACAACAGAAAGCATAAAATCAACTCATTCTATTTTACGTAGGATCAAATTTTAGCAGATTTTTGTAGGAAATGAAGTTGTTGCAATCTTCAGAAATTAACATCTTTGTCAAACCTTGAGTCAGGAAATGCGCAATATGCAGTTAGGTGAATTGAAAACAAGCTGTATGAAAAAAAAAATCTTTGAAATTAGTTCTTGTAGAGTTATTATGCGAGTTTTTGTGGTTACACAAATATTTGGGACAAAAAAAGTTAATTATGAACCTACTTTGGTTTGTGTATATAGAAGTACATATATGAACAGCAAGTGGTATTATACGGAAAGTAGGTTTCTATGAAGGATTGCCTAACTCCTTCCGTTCCGAAGGCGACACCTAATAATCCTGTCTGGCAAAGCTCTTATATGGTCTACTAATAGCAAGCGAAAAAAGTGGCGAACGATTTTCCTGCTATGAAAACTAAGGGAGTTAAATTTCGCTAGTAACGCATTGGTTGTACGTAAAAATTGACCCCCAGCCAAAAGACATCCATGTCAAAAAACGGTGCGCCTATAAAAGTTTACACTTCAAACATTTCAATTTCTCCCTTGAAATAAAATGAAATACAAAAGATCATGGATATGTCTAGTAACTACTGCTTACCAGTAGGTACCTACTACTCAATTGTATACCAACCATGTAGTGCCTTCTTTTCACAAGATTATTCCATTATGGTTACAAAACAATATTAGTTTTTAACTTAGAGTAATAAATCAGCATTCATTGACACTACAATGGCTTAGAAGTCATGAAATGTCGCGGTAAAATGAGAGCATTCCAAAAAGTGGCGAACGATTTTCCTACTATGAAAACTATGGGAGTTACTCTTCCCTAGTAACGCTTTGGTTGTACGTGAAAATAAATAGAAAATGTGCCGGTCGGGAAAAAAGTGTCGGTCGGGAAAAAAAGTGTCGGTCGGGAAAAAAAAGTGTCGCGAAAAATTCCTTGACCCCCAGCCAAAAGACATATCCTTGTCAAAACAAAACCTAATAACTTTCTTTTCTTGTAAGAAAGTTAGGAGTTATTTGGGAAAAAACGTCGACGCTTTCGTCCAACAAGCCCGGTTCATTTGTCCCTTATACGTCGTAAAACCAGCCATTCTGTCTGGCAACGGTCTTAAAATACAATTCTGAAAACCAGATAATCCACAACACCTTCTCGGTTGTTGTCTAGAGCTTCAACATTCACATCATTATTAATTGTGAACTCCCTGAGACAGTCAGACAGACATTTCGTAGGTACGGATCTCCACCAAACGTACCTACTTGTTTCACCTTCATGCTGTATCAGGTCACCGCCTGGCAGAAACGCAATATAATTGGCATAACATTTTTGCAGGGCATACATTTGAAAGATACCTACTGAATTACAAACCAAGCTAAAGCCCTATATAGGGCGAGCGATATACTTTATTTATTGCAATGACTCCGAAATTGTTAAAATAAAAATTTTCGAAAAGTTTCTTCATTGAAAGAAATTTGTATTGAAGCATCCCGAAACAAATTCTAGGGTGTAACGCTTTATTATATGTATATATATAGATATATAGATAAATATATATATATATATATATATATATATATATATATATAGGATATATATTTGTGAAAAAGCGATACACCAGAACCAGCTCCAAGTAAAGGATTGCACCCATGTAAGAAGCGCCGCTGCAAAGTTTGCCCTATAGTTATTGAGGGGGAAGTTTTCAAGTCTCCGAACAATCCCAACTCATACACATGCAAAGGATCAGCAGAATGCCCGACAACTATGTGTGTGTATCAGTTGGTTTGTAATGAGTGTCCTGCCTTTTACGTGGGGAAAGCAGAAACTCCACTCAACTTGATAGTGAACAACCATCGAGCATCCGCGGTTCGGTCTGACGATGATCTTCCTGTAAGCCGACATGCCATCGCCCATAATTCAACTTTTTATGATTTTTTTGGCATTAAATTCTTTACGACAACGACAACAAGAAAATGCTTCACCAATCGGAAAAAGCCCATAGTAACGTGTTATGTGCTTACGATCCTCCAGGCCTAAATATTAGACGTTGAAGCGATATCTAAAGTTACGTGAATTCCATGCCAACGTTGCAAACATCCCAAACTAATCATTTTCTCATGTAGTTTCGAAAAAGGCAGAAGCCGAAATATTAAAAATAGTTTTGTGTTGTTATTTTCTGTTCTCTTTTCTTACTAAGTGATTACATTCAAGCTTCAAGCTCTTCTAGAGTCATTCTTCAAGTGATATATAATATATAAGAATTATATATTTTATATATATATATATATATATTTTATATATATATATATATATATATATTTATATTTATATTTATATACAACTATTAATAATCGAAAATGCCTTAATAAGCCTATGTGATCGTATAGCAAAAAATTTTATAACCCCCCCTCAAACTTGTCACTTTACTCAGGAGAGCTTGATTATAATCACAAAATTAGAAAAGATAACAGAAAAAACGTCACAAAACTATTTTTATATTTCGGCTTTTTGCCTTTTTCAAACTAACAAAGAAATTGAATAATTGTAGGAAATTTGTTTACAACGTTGACAAGGAATTTTGGTAACTTTGGATTTAGAATCATCGTTTTATGTTGAGGCCTGGAGGATCATAAGCACCCAAAACGTTGCTATGTGCTTTTTCTGATTCGTGAAGCAGTCTCTTGTTCTCGTGGGGTTTCATTTTTTTCAATACTTTTATGCCGAAACAGTCATCGAACGTTGTGTTATGGGTTGTGGCATGTCGGCTTACAGGTAGGTCTTCATTATCACTCACCACAGACGCTCGAAGAAAAGAATAATAAAATCGAATAAGCGTATTTAAAAAATGTATAATATTATATTATATAATATAATTTTAAATAACCCATGCTACATTTTTTAATTTTATAGTTTCTGTAGCGAATTCTTTTCTTGGTTTCTCACTAGAATAGGACAGGATGATTATTGGTGCCTTGTCTGACAGCATACATATTTATTTGAAGCTATTTCATATGCTTGTATGGTGTGTTGACAAATGATGAAGAAATGACAGAATGGCTTACAAACTGAATACTGCTCGCTTTACGTAACAATCTCAACATTTGCACTTTCGATGGATGCAAGATTTTGCATTTCCACCAACTCTAATTGGGAGGGCTGATCCGAGTCGCGGCCCTCCCGTGCAACGCTCGGTCGCTCGCGAAGAAAACGGTCCCGAAGTCGCCCGGGCGGATCGCGGGGGAGATCGGCGGGAGGGGGTCGAGGACTTTAGGGCCTGTGGGCAGCATCTGAGAGGGCGCAAGGTGGGGAAGCCTCGCGCGATCTCCTCACAATCTTCAGTGTCTTGTGTGACTCGAGCCGTTGCGGACTCCGCGCAGATACCCCCCTCCTTCACAGCTAACATTAAAACCCCGATAAGTGCGGCGGATCAACGCTTTTCCCACCCCCGTGTCGGTTTTTCGATAATACTTTATCGAAAACCGATTTTGGTTTTTCTCCCCATTTTCCCTACTGTCGAAATATTTATTTTAATCGACTTATTGTAGGGCAATTTTTAAAAAATTCGCTCTAGCGAGTGCGTTGAATAAGAAAAAAATTCTCGGTGCGAGTGTGCGGCTCCCGCTAAAGACGGGTTCTTGGAGTACACATCGCCTGGATGGAGCCGGCCGCACGATGACAACCGGTAAGAGACCACAATCCCTTTCCTACATACTAATGGAGAAAAAATTGTTAAAAAACCAAAATTTACTATTAAGTGCATATTTCAATCAAATAGCCTCCTTGTATCCGTAACATAGTAGTATAGATTTTATTAAATTGAATGGAAATTTCTCAAGTTTTGATTATTGTGAAGGGTTAAATTTTGTGGACGCCAAGAGCAAGATGCTACCTTTAACTTGGCAATATAGAAATTCATTGTGGATAGAGTCGATTTGTACAATCCCTTAAAAGTTCATCGAATTCGAGTAGGTTAAGTCAAAGGTTAGGTCAAAGAATTTTACGTTTGCGCTCGGAGACTACGTATAATCGGAAGGCAATGGGTATACAGTATAGGTACTATAATAATATCTCAACAGTCGCTATCTCTTAAGAATTTCGGGTGATGGCTGTTGAATAAGATTTCACGTTTGCATATTCGTAGAGGCTACCATTGATCTGGCAATGTAGGCGATCATCTTGGGCCAAACCCGCATGCCTCTATGTATGTATGTATAGTTTTGCACGATTCCAGGATTAGCGGCCTCACAAGAAGGCAGACAGTTGTTCAGAAAAGTCTGAGATTTTGAATTAGGAGGTCAAGATTTGGGAGGTCTTCTTAAAGAGATCACATTTCATCTCCTAAAATTGTTCAAAACTATCTGAAATTTGGAATGTGGAGGACTCTTTTTTTCATCCCCTCAAATATGTTTTCCCAAACTTATTGATTCAGTAGTAATTTTAATGCTCATAAAATCCACTCGTTATGCAAATTCATGTGAATATATCATTCGGTAACTTCACTCCAATTACAAATATTTTTCATTTAAGTAGGTACAAATGATGAAATGTGCAAAAACGTTGTTAAGCTCTCTGCCTACAGAAATGGGTGGAAAATCTAGATCCACCCATACAAACACAACTAACTTTTGTCATGTAGGTTTATGTCTCCAGTTTTCATGTATCTTTTTTTTAGTATTTTGCCAATTTTGTTTTGCTTATAATTTTGTTTGCTTATTTCATAATTTTGTTTTTTGCTAAGTTTCTACATTATAATTTCAATATGATAACACAGGCGTAAAGATATTTTGAGGTTAAAAGTTAAAATAATCATCTGAACTCTGGTAAACGACAATTAGGCAATCTTGTGCATAGGTAGTACGAGCAATAGGTACTTCGTATACTTAGTGTAGGTATACATAATTTATCAAGTGCTTGAAGTATTTAAAAAAATTGTCAATATAATGTTAAATTTAATATTGACAAAAGAATTTCTACTGAAAATACAATATGTTAAATGGTCCTAGCAGGTTCATGGGTATTTTTACATAACATCAATAGTTCTAAAATCCGAATATTATTCAACTGTAAGAGAAGAAAACGAAATAGAAAATGAAATGTCAAAAAGGTGATGATCATGCCAATGACATAACTAAACTACCTATATCTCATGTTAATTGTAACAAACTGTAAAATTGCCGTGGAGAGTCATAAATTGTAACGACATTAATAAGTAGAATAAGCTATAGATTACGGCATTGTATGGGTTAGGATCCTCACAAGGATTCTGGAATTTAACCTTTTATTAATTTCCAAGAACCCAAGGAAGAATCATCAAAGTAGATTCAATACTTACTCTCGATATTTAGTTACTCAAATCACAAACAAAGAAAAACTGTGCAAATGAAAATTGTAATTTCCAAGAATTTGTATCACTTTGCGGAGTTTGCCGTTCGCGTTTATCGTAATTTGATCATTTCCTGCCTTAAATATATGAAGGAACGATTCTTTCCTAAGACTATCTTCAAATCAAATCGTATTTAATTGTCAAAACACATTTTGTATGGCAAGAATTATCAGTACTAATTCAAGCATTTCTAAGCATCATAATTATATCTGAAGAAGGGGAGAAAAAGATAAAATATTTTTTTTTAAATATGGTAAAAGAGAAAATGCCGACTGATGATCAATTATCTTGGAAGCCCAATTTGAAACCACGGACCCGACCCACCATGGCGGCTCCCTCGCACATTACCAGATGAGCACACCAGGATACGATTAATTAATCGCTCCAGTAGAACGGAACACCAGGTGAACTCAGCAATGAAATATATACATAGCATACACTATACATACGTTCTATTCATTCATAACATAACATACAGAACATTCACACATATAATTCAACAACTCGAATATTTATTTTCGAACTCTATAAAAAACTAGATATCTAACAGATGAACAATAATTCTCAATAACTCTATCACAGCAGTAGGCAGGTATTATCTAAAAAATTTCTCGATTACTTTTATGATATTCCTATATTCCTAGGCTTCAAAAAGAAGATCTTTACGATATTCTCGTAAATACTGCAAGCACAAGCCACAAGCTTGTGTGTATCTACATTCTTCCTTCAGTAGGTACAATGACTAATGTCACTGAACAAACTACACTAAAACTACACTTGAAAGAAAGAACAAACACATAAATAGAAGAGAAGGAATCTGGAATGTATTATTATCGTAAGAGAAAACAAATCACCACCAAAATCCCCAACTTCCCACCTGCATTATTCTCCCGTTCCCAACCATCACTCATCATATGACAATATGCGGTCATATGATTCATTGTTGTAATAGTCGTCAGTGACAACTAATTTGATTCGATAGTGTTGGAAACTCTTGCTGAGAGAGAGAAGGCTTCTATTTCGTTTCTATGTGTTGAGGCAGAAGGAAAAGGAAACGTCAACGGCCCATTGCTTTCGAAAAAAACATTCCTTTGTTTCAAACGTCTTTTTTCTAAAAGGGTTGGTCATGCTGGTTGGTTGAATTCTTCAGTTTCAACGGGGTGTCACCAAGTTTGGTGTCACGCTGAATAAATTTACCCGGGAGTCTCTTCATCGACATGACCGTGCATGTTAAAGGATTAAATGAGAAAAGCTGAAGATACAAAAGAGTGGGACGTGAAATTTCTGCAGTATTTAGTCACGAATGAGCCAATCAACGAATTATTAAGAACATACGTTTTTGTTTCATATTCTTTGAAAACTTAATTGGTGGAAGGCTTTGGAATATCATCCTGATATTATTCGCTTCTTCTCTATAAAGCCTCAATTATTTCTGTTGTTATTTGTATTTTTGTGTTATTTGTATTAATATTATTGAAGCCGTATCAGCCTCCTTAAATCTTATTCATTTCATAATCGTCAATCATGAGAATTTGACTTAAGTATTTTCAACAGGCTGTAGTCACTTGAAGGGGCACTGTCATTCAAATTTTTGATGCCTCCTAAAATGTTGATCACTTTACCGAACATCAATCATTAGAATTTGACGTGAGGAGCGTCAGCAGGTTGTAATTACTCAAACGGGCATTGGCATTAAAAGTTTTGAAGTCGTACTATCTAGTTCAATCTTGTTCATCTAGTTGTATCTTGCTTATTTTACCAAACAACAATCATGAGACTTTGACCTAAGGGGCGTCAGCAGGAGTCACTCAAAGGGTCGCAGGCACTCAAATTTTTGGAGGCTCCTAAAACTTCGTCGTTTTACCAAACGTCAATCATGATAATTTGGCCTAAGAACCGTCAGCAGGCTGTAGTCAGTGAAAGAGACATTAGCAATTAAATTTTTGAAGTCGTATCAACCTCCTAAAATGTTGGTCATCGTACCAAACACCAATGATGATAATTTGACCTAAGGAGCGTCAGTAGGCAGCATTCACTGAAAGGGGCATCAGCAATAAAATTTTTGAAGTCTTATCAACCTCCTAAAACATAGTTCACTTTACCAAACATCAATCATGAGAATTTGACGAAGGGGCGTCAGCAGGCTGTAATTTCTCCAAGGGACGGCACGCGCTGCTTCTATAGTATATTCCCCTTATACAATATTAATTTAGGGCCAACCACGCGAAGGGCGAGGGAGAGCAAGGTGTCTTTAGCCCTTTTCTTCCGGGCGCGAGGGACCGAACAAAAAACCGGGTTCGACCGCCTAATTGGTCCCTGAAGCACTGAGATGTTGGGCAACAGATTTCGAATCTCAGAACAAATAGGTTCCCAGCTTCTGTTCCTTCTCACCAGGCAAACTAAATTATCCGCAGTTATCCATCGTTATATCCTAAGAACAATTTCACATGTTTCAATGTAATACATCATCTTGGTGGTCTTGGCGAGAGCTTTCCAAAAAGTTGCGATATGATGAGTATCGGTTGATTGGAAGTCGGCAAAACACCAGCCGAAAAAAAAACTAGGTGACTTCGAAGAGGAAAAACCTTACCGCCGCTTTAGATTAGATTAGAAATGAAAGAAATGTAGTAATACCAGGTGCTTGTTACCCTTAAAAAGGTCAGATGGGAAAAATGCCATATTGCCGACACAAAATTGTACCATTGCCCGGTGCTAATATAGTGCGAAATTGGGTAGTATATGCAATAAATATACGAAAAAATTAGAGCGGCGTGACTTTCATCCGGGGCGGTGTAGAGAATGTTAGCTTAATCCAGCTCTATGAAAACGAAGCCCGGACCTCATAACGGGATGTGGTAATTACCAAAAAAATTACCGCGGCCCTTGTGATGCTGCTTTTAAAGCTCGATTTAACACCTGTTGACAGTTATAATCCATTATGTAAAGGTAGCGGAAGCATTGTTATTAATTTCAAGGGGTTAAAAATTGGGGTGGTACATTTTTTTTGCTGCAAAATCGAAATTTCGACTGGAATTTCCAATTTTAGGCTGATTTTCAACCGATCCTGATGAAATTTTCATGTTTTATGCGGGTTTAACAATGGAGGGATCGTTGATAAACAAACAAACAAAACAAACGTTGATTCTCACAATCAATAAGAGTACCTGCACATGAGCAAAAGTGATATCCTTGCAACATTGCATACTTAATCCAAAATATTCATTGGATTGTGATGTAATTTTCAGATACTAGGGACCCTAAAAAGTCCCTTATGAAAATCCTAACTCACAGATGCTGCTGGCAACTTCCTTTACTCATATTTTTTAGACTTGGAAATTTCAAAATGCCTATGTTTTGCGATCTAATGGCCAAATATCGATAACATTTGTTGGATGTTGTAACAGGTGATATTCTATGAATTTCGTTTTTGTCTGGACAATAGTAGGTTTGCGTATGAGAAAATGTTAAACCCTTTCAACACATAAGTTTGACAATTAATTTTGATCCGATTTCCATGTAATTTTGAGATGCGGGTTATATCCTATAAGGTTTCTCTGCAATGCTTACTGGCTGATTTTACATTGAATTTGCAAAACAAACAATTCCTCATGATCTGATTATCCGATTTCCCTAAAATTTGATTGAGAGTTAGAGATTAAACGTCAGATGATGTTCTATACATTTTATTATTGTGAGAAGAATGGTTGCCACCGAATATGCTAGAGAGTCAAATCCTAGAACTACGCAGAACCCACCATTTTATCTGATTTCAACGGCATTATTCCTGCTTAAGGCACGATTAACCTTTTTACTATTGGATGTTTCCGTATAACAATTACCACTTAAATGTTAATAGGAGGCTTTGCGAATGATCGCAATTTGAGTCCCTAAACTGTCAATTTATCGCAATTTAACGTCAAATTTCGCTAAAATTTGAAGATTAGTTTCAACGTTCAAAAGTTGATGATAGGAAGTCGGTACTCATGGACTAATAGTAATATCTGACCATGATAAAACCTATTATAGTGATTATATTACTGCGCTATTGATTTTTAGTGAAGTCTTCGATTTGAAATTAATGTCTCTGTCATCATTACCTCGCTGCAGTCATACTTTGTGCAATCAAGGTATTCGCAAATCATGTTGATTCTCGACATCATAGCCAATCATCTTCAATCACCGTTTGAAACCTTCACCCATAGGTTTAAAGGGGTTGGGAAATTCGCGTAGGATGCAAATGTATTCGCGAATTAAGCACACCTTTACGCCCCCTTCTTTTTTTCACGTGAAAGTTGGGTCTGCAAGATTTATAATTCTGACCTAAATGAAAGATTAAACAACGACGTATTATGAAACGTTCTAGGCAGGAAAAGCCGAGCTCGAGTAACCGTCAAATTTATTGGCTAGTTGTGCGGATATGTAATCCGTACCGACGAATGATGTAATTTCATCGATATGTTAATATGTAGTTGAATTGAAATCGTCACCAGCATCATCTAATGTAGGTACCCATCATGTTCAAATAAAACCAGTGAAACTCTGTGGTGCACGTGAAAGTCAATCATAAAGTTGAATATAATAAGCCATAAAGATCATCTATTGATTTGAAATTTCGTGAATAACTGAGGCAATATATAACTTTAATAGAGGTATATCATTGTTCTCGTTGTATTGGGCCGTTAGCTCTATTGAACAACAAAATTCTATGTTGGAATACAGAGCTGTAGGACTTCAATATGAATGATAAACACTAGTACAGCAGATCAGAAAATCTCTTATAGTATGCGAAGCTTTCGTCTAATACAAGTTTGGGAATTATGGATAATTAATTGAATTTACTACAATTTGAGTAATTTTAACAGCGCGTATTTATTCAGCAATTGGCAATTTAGAAACAAAATGAACATTTATTCACGAATTTATAGTGGAAATAAGTATAGCTTCTATATATTCGTCCGAATCCACTGCAGCCTATACCGTATTCAACAATCCCAGTCGTGCAGGATATCCTTATCAGTAAATTTTTGTAATTTTTTTTAATGCAATTTTTGTTAAATAAAATAGCGTTATAATGGCCCTATAAACTGTAGACATAACTATAATTTTTCATTTTGTTAAAATTTGGGAGGAAGGGTAACTTTTTTCTAAATCATTTTTTACAATTATTAAAAAAAATTGTTTTATCGAATTTTAGCCTATTTTGACTAAATCCTCGCATATGGTGCTGTTTTGATATCGTATTAGAATGTATTGAAACAAATTTATGTTCGGAAAATCGCTGAAAGTTTATCACGTATTTCATTTATTGTCATTTAACCTATTATTGGAATAGGATGATGAGACGTATCTTCGTTGCGCCATCATCTTGAGCTATGTCATATGTGAAATGCGTACAATACATAAACAGTTGATGGCGTTTTCCGAATCCGCCAATCTCAAAACCTTCCTGAGATCTTCCTATGTCGACAAATGATTCCACTTCTGGAGTCACTGGAAAACCGGGAGGCCCGTTTTATTCATTGCGCGTTCAGCGGGTGCAAGCAGAATGCCCAAGTATCTACCTAACTCGCTGTCCGAGAGAGGTTTCCTGCTTTACAAGTTTCAACAGCCCACCTCATCCTCTGCCGGGGCGATCTTCAAACGGAAATCGCAAGCCTCAAACGAGAAATCGCAGTCCAAATGGTCGTTTGAACGTTTGCTATTTTTGGTGTGATTACACCAACCGCCCTTGAGATCCCAGGGTGTAGACGTAATGGGTGAAACGTTTGAAATCGTTAGGGAGAAGTGCGAGCTTGGAGTTACGTCATCTGATGAGTTTTAAATGCAAATTTTGATTAGGTTTACTGGAGATGGTTACTTTAAAAAAACGGGCTCTCCTTTATTTTAAAGGAAGTTGATATTTTTGCTTTTGAATACCTGCTTCAATGGCTGTTGCTGTTGTTGGTTGTGAGCTCATTTGAGTTGGAAAAAAAATCAAAATTTCTATAACATGAACTATTCAAAGGAGCCGTGAACAATTTATTATTTCGAATTTTTTGGTCTGTGAAATTTAGTGGGGTAGTGCGGGTTAAGCTTTGGATGTTGCCTTGTGAGTTTTATTGCAGTTGGATCAATGATATCATCTGTAGATGTTCAAACTTGAAAATCTTGTAACGATCACAAACTTCAACAATTTTCATCTAATTTTGTTGAAGTCCTCAGGGATCAGACAGGTTTACCTCAAAATCGTTTGTTATTTGAAGAAAATCATAATATGTATTTATACACGCTGTCCCAGATATGGTAGTCAGTACTTTCTGTTCAAAAGTTCCTCATAGATTTTTTTTACGCTTAGTTTTTGAGTAATTTAATTGTTAATATTTTTTTCGTAATTTTGACTTACGTCTCTAAATCGGTCATAACTCCCTTGATTTGGTGCGTTGGAAAGAGCATTAAATATTCTATTGGATAAAAGCCTGAGCTTTTTTAGAATAAGGGTTTGTCACATGAAAAAGCCCTTTGAAAAGCAAATTTTACCTCATTTGGGAAACCTTAAGTTTTTTCAATCGGAAATTGAACTATGACAACCAATATTTTTCCAAAACGCAAGAACAATAAAAACTGCGCCAAGATTTTACCTTTCTAACGGTGTTTTAAATTTTACTTTTACTTTGCTAGTTAGGGGAGAATGCTATGTTTTAATGTTGGAAAATATCCCCCCCCCCTCCTCTCTCACCAATGAAATGATGTGTTTGGGGTGAGTTCCTACGTTTTTTTTTTTTACGCTGATCAAGTGTTAATGCTTGCAGAACTCCTGAACTCCGTTATAACTTATTTTTACACATTTACTCACAAATTTGAGTTCATTTGTTATGGTTAATTTCATGGATTTTTAGAGGTGAAACTAGCTTGAGTGTAAAATCGGTTATAACGGGGTTTGGGAGATCTGCAAGTGTTACCATTTGATTCAGCGTAAAAAAAATACGATCAAACCGACACCAAACTTGTATTTTCATAGAAGGTCATTTTTCAAGAGAACCCAAAGTAGTTAAAATTTGCTCTTTAGAGGGATTTTTTAAATCTCAAACCCGAATTTAAAAAAAAAAAGGTCTGGCTTCAATCCGATGAAAAATGTTGATGCTCTTTCCAAAGGTATTCTCAAACTTGAATTTACATAGTAAATTAAGAGAGTTAGGACCAATTTAGTAACGTTAGGTCAAAATAACGAGAAAAAAAATCTTAAAAATTCAATTCATTGAAAACTAGTCGTTTCACAAAAAATCTCAATAGTTCAAAATCTCTATGCTCCTCCCTACTGGTGGTCTGTGGTGAGATTTTTGAATCGATTGAAAATTGGTCTGATGAAACCATTCAAATTTGATTAATGAATTTTATTAATATTTGCTCATTATAGGTTGGTTGAATGTTCCCATCTACCTCGCTAGTGTCAGCTTTAGTCAAAAACCATAAAATGCACCTGTTACAAGGTCGAGCGCTATACTCCACCCGTTTTCATGGGGTGGTTGATGCACAATTTAGGTTTTATATCTGACTTCACATTCCACTACTGATTATTTATGACAATTCGATGCTGCGGGCCCTGTCCCTTCTTCTCTTCATCTTCCGTCATATTATACAAGGATGACTGGATACATACTTGAATTTTTACAATTTCCTTTCACCCAAAACTTGGCCCCTTTTTACATTCCTCGGTAAGATACTCAAACATATATTTCTTGGATAGCCGACCCATCTTCAAGATTTTGGGGCAGGTTCATATTTCATCCACCTCACCTAAATCCAAATTATGAGAACATCTCGTATGTAGTTCAGAGCTGCTGTAACTCACACCTAAGAACTTTGTTAAAAGCTTCTTCGTGAGAATTACAGGAATTTCGTGGCAAGCCACCCTTTTCGGTGTTCTTGCGCGCCCGACAATCCGAACCAGCTATTTGTTCTCAGAGGTTTCTGAGGAAAAGGACGGGCTTTTTTCGGTCCAGCGCCCTCAGCCTCCAGTAAATCTTTCATCTCTCACGTCCGGCACCTTCTGCCCCGGTATCATAAATTCTAACTGTTTTTCGCTTCTCCGGCGACGGTCAGGGGAGCAGGAACATAGCAGGGCTACACGCCTATGTGTAGCGGGTGACGAGTCACGCTCGGGAGCGTCAAAACAACAGTTGCCTTTCGTCTTCAGGACCCGCCACCTGTGCGTTTGCTGCACCTTCTGCTGGTTCCGTGAAGGAAAACCATTAAGAAGTTCACGGACCCTCATCCTTCCCCTCCTTTTCTCAAAGACACTTCAAAGGATTCTGTTAGAAAAAAGAGGATTCGTGAATCCACCACCAGGCCCTTATAATGTGACTCATACACCCGCATTTTCTTTCGTTAGAATGCGCAAATCAATGAGCGTCACCCATGTGTGGAAAATACTGCAAATTATTACACAAAGTTTTTCAAAAACCAAAGGTTCCTTCAAAAACAAATAATTTATTTTATTCACAAAGAGCAAAATGGCTTTATCTTGTACATTTCTGTAGCAGAATAGTATCCAGGAATTTTTTGTACGTTAAAACTATCAGCGCATAAAAACTTCGTATAATTTCGATAAAATGTTCTAAGGAATCATATTCGAATTGTAGCCAGCAATGCAATAATCCAAATTAGTGTTATTTTTTGAATTTAGATGGCTCTGGTGGACCCATTATTTGAAATATCTTTTGACGAAGCACATCTCGAATTCGTGTTGACTGAAACTGTTCATAAACAAAACTATATCCCCTTCGAAAACCGATAGAAATCTTAATGAACAGCGATCGCCGACAAGTTTTTCAAAAACTGGTTCAGACCAAAGTGAAGAAACACAGGAACTGGTCTCCCCTTGGTTCCCTCTCAGTCTCTGAGATTATTATGCAAGGGGATCCGGAGGCGCCTCGAGATTGCGGGCATTTCTGGAGAATGTTCTGCGGGCAGCCGGTTAATCTGAAGAGAAAAGTCGACTAGTCCCGCTGTCAATGTCAAACGAACGTGGCACTTATTGGCCTTAACATTATAATTATGAAAATTTGCAAATAAATCCGTCCGTGTCGGAAAACTAGAATTACTGCTGGGAACAGCGATAATTTCAGGAACTATACAAGTGTTAATTCGCTGGTACCAGAATCATTTTGAAATTAACTACCGTGATTTTGTATTCCTACAACACAATTTATAGAGCAATTAAAGAAAATATTTTGCGCCTTTCACCATTCCAACTTCCTGCTGTTAGCTTATAATTCCAATCGAGTTATGAAAATGAGCGGAATATCTTGAGATCATATCATATCCTGCTGAACGTGGAAAATACCTGCCATTACTTGATTTATTTTTAATCTGTGAAAGGTATATGATAAACTCGATGCTTCATTTGTGAAAAATTTTAAGAGGATTGGGTAGAGAATTGAAAAACTTTACCTATTTTTTCCATCAGTCGATAGATCACATCTAGGACTTTCCAAAAAGATGCAATATGGAGGGTATTGGATGATTGGAAGTGGCCGAAGCAGTGGTGTAAAGAAAGTTGATTAGGAAACGTTATAAGGACACTATCTCAACCCAGCGATCTCCCAACTCATTTTATATATCGGCTTTTTGTCCAAACCATTTGGAGTTTAGAATTGAAAATTTAAATTCGGAGGTTTTCAAGGGCGCAGAATCCGATTCTTCGAGAAAAAATGAGAGATTCCAACACATGAAAGTTGTGCGTTGGTGCTTTTCTCCTTCGACCGTGAATCGATATCACTCTGTATACTACGCTGAAGATAGATTAGACGGCAAAGGTAGCTAATTAGCGAATGAAACACTTCACAGACGCTTGTACCAACCTATTACAATAACGATTTATGTTTGTAAATTGGTACCTACTCATTTTGTTACGAGTTTTGAAAAACATGAATTACAGAAAAGGTATTTTTCTGACCAAATAAAGAGAGTCACGAGCTCACCTTCCTGTGAATCAATGCTCCAAATAAAGACACGGTGGTGATAGTTTTTCAATTTATGATGAGAAGAGTGCGGTCCGTAATGCTCTTGTGGAAAAATGCTTTTCAACCATCCAAAAGTTATTAAGGAAGGGGGCCAACATCAAGAAGATTTTTTCAGGAGGACACCAACTATCAAGAAAGAAGAGAATGTGACGTCACGTGAGAGGTTACTGACCCTAACACGTACATTGCTTGCACGATCTCGCCATTAGAATCCTTCCGTGCTCTAGCGACGTTTAAGGAACCCGCTGGACATTCCGGATGTTCATCCGTCAGAATAATTTACCATACGACGCCACCGAGGCCGCAATAAACTTATCACCCGTTCGTTGATGCGTATGCCGCATTGGTCTAACTCAACAATAACAACTGTACATCAATGAACGGGATTTTTCGGAAGAACTCGAAGGTAAAACGACTTGTGAGGTCTGAAATCCGAAGACGCACCTGTGAAGAGGAAAAATAATGGGTGTTATGTTCGTGTGTTATGCCGCGCCACCACAAAAGAAAAGAGGTCCATTGTTGATCTTTCGTGTCACTGAGGTGTCTGGTCATGTACGATCTGTTTCATGCCAATGAGGCGTCACTCAAACAGATGTGACACATTTCAAACTATTTAGAAGCATCTTCTCCCAAAGCTTCCAAGTCAACTCAGGTCGGGAAAGGGTTCTACAAACTGCCTACTGTTTCTATGAAAACATTTTTCACTCTATAATCTAAAATTGAACTACAAATTTTTCTATCACAGTTCTACAGATAGAGATAGAGTTCTACAGATAGCGTTTCATGTCTAAGCAAGTTAGCCACATTTTTCAACCCATTTCTGAGCAATGTTAAAAATTGAGGAGATTATTCCTAAATACTGGTAGGTTTCCTTTGAATAAGACAGCATTCTTATCATCCATAGTAACCCTGCTAATAGGTAGCTGTAAGTTATTCGGTAATTCTTAATGTAAACTTACACAACTCTCGCCATTTGCATCTGATTCTGTGCGTCTATTGCAGTTCTGTATGTAACTGTAGGGAAATAAATTGTTTGCGATTAGGAGACTCATCATTAATCATATTGACTGATTATTGATTAGAAATCAATTTTTCTCTTCAATTAATTTCTCGTATATTTGCGTTGCTTGAGGAAGTCATTAGCCCAAAACTAGGTACATCTGTTCCCAGACAAACAGTTAACACTAAGAATCAGTCTTTTATAATGACACGTCACTAAATGTCACTTGGCACACACTGCATTGCATGATGGAGTCTAATTACGGATGAATTCAAGGGAACTATGCACTATATTCATTCATCCATTGGAGTGCGAAACTTGTTGAGTGAAACGTGCAAATCCGCTTAGAGCCATCCTTTCTATTCCTTTGACAAGTGAACCTATTCAAACTCATTTCACAATGAGAACCCATCCACCCGATAATACCCACCTGGCTTGTCAGGAGATATGACGAGCCCCAGTATATCCTGAATGGACGTTAAGCGCCTCGAGTTCCTGGCTTTCTTCCGCAGAGTGCGCTCCTGAAGATCCACACCATAGTTGGCATAATGGCTCAGATTATACTCCCGATGAAGGGAAGAGACATGCCGGAGTGAAACCCTAGAAAAACACTTTCATAGATACCTAACAGGATGATAATATTTCTTTTCAAAATCGCACCTTTGACACGCAAGGAAAGAGAGGGATTCCTATCCACACCGACTCTTGGCGGCTTTGGGTGACCCTCAAAGGAAATTGCGGTAGAAGGCGAATCCCACGGACGTGATTTCTATTTTTCTGCAAGGTGTCGGGGCAAAACTAAAGAGCAGGTAAAACCTGTGGTCTGGTTTTCTGGAAGCGTCGATTATACTAGGAGCATCATTTCTTCGACCTTGTATTTCTCATATTTTCTTTCCCTCGAGTATAGGAGCCTCGTCTCTTCTACAGTCACTCTTTTACAAAGTATTCGTGGAAACAAAGGGTTCCCCATTCCCTTTGTCTTCTTACATATTATTTACGGCGACACCTCTCGACAGGGCCCTAGGTAATTCCTTTCTTTACGACCCCGCCGTGACCCTTCTGAACAATCGTTAAATTCAAGAGTAAAAACAAAATTTAAAATCATCTTCTTTTCCAAGGTCGCTAGTTTTGTTTTCATTTCGCATACCTACTTTGCCATTATACTTTCCGGTCGATATTTCACTGCGACTTGTCAGACAATATACAAAGCCTCCTATGAGGGTATATGGAAATAACTCTTCAGCAGTGAAGGCTATTTATTATAGAATACTGGCCTTATGTTCATTGTATCAGCAAAATAACAACCATAGAATGATTTAAGAATGACCTGGTGAATATGGGTTCAGTAATTTAAGGAGAAGAACGTGGAACGGACAGGCCCTCTCTAGTTACAGTATGTAGGTATGTTTTACATGTTTGGCATGTATGTATGTACAGTAGGAATGTAGGGATGGGTATGGGTATCATAAGCGCAAATCCCCATACGATGCGTTGGAAAAGCGCAAATTTTTTCATGTTTGAAATCGCAAGGTTCCCTGTTAGTATTTAGATTTAAATGCGCGAGCCACTATAACAGGATAAAGTAACCGTTCTAGAAGCAGATAACGCCTTTCCTAGGCTCCGAAAATAGGCCAGAATGATGTGTATAGTTTGGTGGTCTGGATGCTCGCAAGCGCGCATCTCAAAAATGCATAACCTCAAGTAATTAATCCCTTAGTAAAATTTCAGATTATTTGGACTTATCGATTAGTATAATAGATCTTTTTTTTCACATTTCCGATCTTATGATTCCTGTTTCCTTGATTCAGGTAGGTACAGTTTAGTAGGTAGTAGGTAGGTAGTTGGTAAAAGTATCAGTAACACGTAAGTAAGTACGTAAGTACCCCCGTGCTTCCTTTTAACACAGGAAGCAGTGGCGCTTAGGAACCTCATATTTCCTCTCAAATTTGTGCCTTTGGTACCAAAAAAAAATGTTGTTGGACCATCTAGCGCTTTTGACAACCACCGGTCATATAGATATTACAACACAAACATACTACCAATCCTGTTTTTATTAGATAAGGTGGATCATTATATCTTCAACTTATGTGTTGTTGATAATTACGTTACCGTTCGAATGAATGAAGCCAATCGCAAAACGGTGGAGCGATGAAAAAAGTCAAGTTTTACGAAGTCGTAACATTTCAATCGCTCTCGGTTGCACGTGTATGAGCGTCCAGGGTGTTCTCTCCCTCCCGTGTCGGATCGGAGGTGACCATCTGTGAATGATTACGATTATTAATTTCACGGCCCGTAAATCACGGGGTTTACAATCGATTATCCGAGGTGGGGTCAAGTCGCTCACACTCTCTTTCCCCGGTCACATACCGCTCTTCATTCGCGGTCGTAAAGTCGTGGAGGTTCCTCAGAGCTTAATGAGAACTTCTTCTTCGCATTATCCTCTTCTGATAATAAGAAAAAAACCTTCACGCGGCGTTTTTTCGGGACTGAGAACCAACTTGCCGCATTGTTTAATGTTTATCGTAGACTTTCCTGTTTAGATCTGGTGGCAATATACCGACCGCAATCTAAGGACGTCTGCCAGTAAAGATTCCTCACTTATTAACATGTACGTATAAAATTAGTGAAGAACAAAGTGCTGGTAAAAATTATTTAATAATGATCATGTGTACATGCTAATATAACAAAATACAGCTACAATTCATGTTTGCGCATGCGTGTACCCTACCATCAGTCCAACAGTGTTCACCATCTAAGATATATATATATATAGGAGACCAACTAATAGCTAATCGGCTCAATCCCTGACTATTTCATCAAATCGGTTTATTAGCCTCGAAGTATCGTCTGTAAAAACCAATTTCCCATTCAAACCAATTTCAGTTTGCGCATGTTGAATAGTAACAAAAACGCAAAAAAATTCGTGGGATACCACTCCGATATTTGTACTTCCTGAATTTGTACTAAATAAGAGCCCAATGATAAATCGGACCAGCCGACTTGCAAGTCATTTGGTTTGTTTGCAGTGGCCATTTAGATCGACCTCTAGCTCATAATAAACATGGTCTGTTTGCAGTGCCCTTCCAGCCATTTTCAAGTCACTCACTGTCTCCGGAAACAACCAGAACATCTTTACACTGGCAACTTGAAAGGCAATTACTACTAGGTTGGCGTCGCACCTGCTCATTGGGTGATAGACAAATAATTCTTCTAAGTGACTTTCAATATTTGCAAGTTGGCACAAATTAATATCTTCTTCCTGAATTACAAAGTCCATTCCGTAACTCGAAGCTGATTAGAATTACCTCCAGATATTTTCAAGTCATTTGCAGAAACCTCCAGAAGATCATTCTGCTGGTGACTTGGATGTCACTTGCAACTGGATTCTTAGAAGGATCGCACATATACAATATCCATCGCGTGTTCGACAAATGACTCTTGTATGCGACTTTCAAAAGGTTTGCAAATTGCCAGAAAGTAATATCTTCTCGAGGAATTACAAAGTCCTTTCCCATAAACTGATGCTGATTAGATATATCTCCAGATAATTTCAAGTCACTTGCTAAAACTATCCAAAAACCACCAGAAAATCGTTGTTCTGACAGCTTGGATGTCACTTGCAAGTTGATGTCTCACATATTCCATATTCAAGAGTTATGAACAAATAACTTTTGTATGTGACTTTTGAAAGACTTGCTTTGTTGTCAGAACGTAATATCTTCACAATTGCGTCTATTTCCGTAATTTGAAGCTGATTAAAAATACCTTAGCGGGTTTCCCGGTTATAAGTAGAGACGAAAGTGTTTTTGCGGTCACTAGGAGAAGCTGCCGGACACAGCCTCCCGAAGCAACTCCGCAGGTCATTTTGCGGTTATTAGGATCATTTTTGTTCTTTCTTCGCCTCCGGATGATAATTCGTTATGACCCCCCATGCGGTAACTTTTTTTTCTTCGTTCCTTCTGTTTCTTTCCTTTTCTTCCTCCGCATTTATCCATTTCCACGGTTCTTCCTTCCAAGGGGTTTTTTACCCCATTCTAGGAGCTCATTCTGGAGAAAACAACGTGACTCGAGATGAAATCATTGTCTTACGTGTATTCTTCTGGTTAAGTCGTGTTAGTTCTGAAAAAAAGGGATCCGGTCATGCCTTTTATGGTTCGAGGGATGACAGGGTAAAAGCCATTTCTCGGATCGTACGTGAGCCTTTCTCGACGACAGATGTCTATCTCTCTGATCCTTTGCTGATTATATTCACATTGCGAAATCGAATTGTGATGTTGATAACCGATATTGCAGTTGCAATCTGATCCTAGAATTTTCCTGATTGCAGCTACGTCGTTGAATATGAAACTCAGTGTTAAATACACATTCAACCTATCTTTGAATCAATTTTATGAATTTAATCTCTATAAACTCTCAAGTAATTATACTCAAAACTATAGTAAAAGTTATATATTCAGTATAGGTTAGTATAATATGCTATATAGAATATTCTATAATATGCTATATTTAGTAAGTATATCAGTAAATGCTATGTAGAAGCAGAAAATTCATTTGATCCTACTACTCTCGCCAACCAATAATATTAATTTCTAAGAAGAAGGACCTGAATATTGTCGAAGATATTTAAATTTATGATCAATTGAACGTTATAGGATTTAACAAAATTTTATATGTACTTTTTGTAAGTAGGTTAATGATGGCTTTGGTTTTACACTATTATTATCCAATCTGAATCTAGTTCCATCTATAGCTATCTATAACCAGCTCTCCACTGTATCCACTAAACTGTTGGGTTTCTCCAGCGGTTTTCTTCACAATTGTTTGGTCTTTCATATTAAACAAATGCCATAAGTAGGTATCTACTTTAAGATTCACCAACGGTTGACTACCTACTTACTAAATAGGTGCTGAATTTAGTCTAGGCATTGGAACTTATTTCTTTTTCAAATTAAGCATTTGAATACCTGTCGACAATTTATTTCTTATGTAACGCACCTTTTCAAACACTCCCCGGCCCTGACGAGGAACCAAGTTAACGAACTTGGAATGTTCCAGCTTCCAAAGGTGTGAGCCCGTTCCATTATTCCTTACATGGAGGCAGAAAAGCGGTCACATGGTTGTATCTGGGCGGTCGTCTTGTAATGATCGACCAGTTTCGGATTGCTCAACGATCCCAAAGTCAGGCGAAATTCTGTCTCCCCGCCTCCGACACGACATATTTCAGGCCCGTTATGAAGGGGGCAAAAAGCTGTTCATCCGAGGGAAAAAAAGGCACGTTGCTGCGGTACCTAACGGTTTCCTGCAGGAAGATGATCGAGTAAGAAGATTCACGCGTGGAATACTGCTCAACTAGCTTGAAAAATAGTTTGAAGCGTACCGCTTGAGTAGAATCAATTTTCATTCCATATTACACATACTTATAGTTTACGGTGATGAGAATTTCCACTCATGCGGTGGAACCATTTATATATATAAAAGCATAATCAAGAATGATAAGGTGAAGTTATATAATTACATGAAAGAGAAATAATGTAAATTCATTTCCAGAAACGTACATAAATATAGTGAATTGTTGGTTTAGTATTTTCAATAATGGACCTTTGTAATCGACCAAGAAAACAAAATGTAATCGCACCCCTCCCCCACCCCATCCCTTATTTAATTTTCTATATAAAATAATCTACTCTAATGGAAATTAACCTACCATTTCGAGGCTGGATGATCAGTTATGGGAGACGAGCCACCATACAAATACAATTATATGGAGTGTTATTTATGAGTCAAAAGTAAAAACTAAATGAGAAGTGCCAAACTGGGTGAGTAATTAAATGACATACCTAACACAAGAAGATTCGTGTAAGGTTGGATCGATTTAAGAACATAAGAGTGGAACCGAAGACAAGAAATTCCGCCTTTGCTAAGTTGGACACTATATTAATGGTAAATCTGTAGTTCTTCATTCTAATTACCGGAAGTTCCTAAACCCCACAATAAACTTAGTTGGTTTTGGCTTGAGGTATATTCGTTTTCAAAGGCCGAAAGGCTGACAAAATGGTGCTGAAGTCCCGTACAGAAGGTCGAAATGGAAGGATATGGTTAACATCAGGAGGAAGGGAATTGGTCAAATACGGCTACAAAATATTCTTTTTATTAGTATACCTCACCAGGCAACCCAGCAATAGCTCTGCCGATAAATGAGAGCCAAAACCTGTCGCTAACTGTCAAAAGTTGAGACAAATATTTTTGCATTATATTTGTATATCCTGCTGAATGCCAGCACGGAGGGTTCAACTACATTATAGGCGAAACAAGCTGCAGTAGACAAAATGTTTCAGCAAAACAAGTCTGTTGGAGACCCCACGGAATTAGATTTTGGACCATCAAACAACATTTGTTCATGCAAACCCACTCCAGAGATGAACTACTTCATCAAAAGTAGTTATGTATGAAGAGAATCGAAGCTAATCTTTCTATTTAGCTTTAGATCCAAATAATTTACCGATATTGCATTGAAACATTGAGCCTACATTTTGTAACACAGTGGGTACCCAATCATAACCATTAGAAGTAACTCCAACAATATAAAGAAATAACTAGAACGGAAAGCTCATTTTTCTATTCAATTCAATACGATTTTGACAACCGTTTCTTCTGAAGAAATCGTTGAGGCAATAAAAAGGAGCGTTTTGCGTCGAAAAGTATGTCCCGTTTCCGCTAAGAAGTAAATGGATCGGCACATTTTGAAGGGTGAGGCGTGTCTGATACCTACCAACAATAACATTATGAGCTTCTGGGGTAACCGTGTCAAATGACTTTTTCCCTTGTTTTGGTTTTCGACTCCACCACCTGGGAGGTCCAATTGATGAAAAGCACCTGGCATAAGCTGGAGCCCTGAAGTAATCTAATAGTTACAATGAATACAACCTTCCTCTCGCCCCTATCATTCGTGTAACGAGGGGAAAACTTTTAGGTTTGGTGTCTGCTTAAATCGCCTTTGAAGCGAAAGTTCCTTGAATTTCCGCGACACCCCTCTCAGAGGAAATGGTTGAAGGCGTTATAGCGAGAAGTGCTGCTTGCGGGCCCGATGACGAATCGAAATGACTACAACCTTTTAGGCTAATCATCTAGCGGGTTACAACACTCGATATTTCCTTCCAAATCAGCATTCGTTAGGTACTAATCGTGCTTTCATCATTGTAGAATTAGCAGACACTATAAATTGTGTCTGAAGATTTTTTGTTGTATCAATTGCAGACTCACTCTTTCCTCGTTCCTGATTGTGGCAACGTACAGAAAGCAGCCAACACAGACATAAAGACAAATTTAGTTGATTCTTATAGACATGGGTATTCATAATCAATTTTCGGACCAATTGAGTATATTTTCTGTGACTCATACTCTATTGAGAATGAAATCTTCTACATGCAACATTCAGCCAATTCCATCTGGCTCGAGCAATGACAGGGTGAGGCCACCGGTCTGCGTGGTATCCATCAGGACTTGGCCCAGTAGGCCCTTTCGTAACCAAACTTCCTAGGAGGCCCAAATATTGGTCAATCGGGTCACCACTGACCATACCTGTCTTACTCACACACACCTGCAAAACGCAGGGTTGTGTGTGGGAGATGTGGTGATGATCTGTCCAGCAGAAACTTCCTGGGGCACTGCTCTGACCTTATGGACCTCCCTAGACCCGCATAGGCTCCCTCAGTGGGTTGGCGTTTTATCTGGACATAAGGTCTAGTCGTTGTAGTTGTTGTACCTGCGAGCCGCTGAGCTCTATTACGAACTGTGATGTCTAATCTGTAATATATTTATATACATCTAGTCATAGTTTTATTTCACTTTGCTGATTATATGTATGCATATCTAGTCTGTCTATTCGTCGTCGATAGCCTTAATTGCATGATTTCATTTTTGGGGTGTTTATCTAGAGTAGGAGCCAAATAGTGGTCATCGTTGTACCCTTCGTTTTTTCCTCCTGACGATTTGCCAGTGAGGTCCATGATGGCTCTCTGTTTAGTGACGCAATGTACTCGTAAAAGGGTTCCCCCTAGAGTCGAGCTTTCTGCAGTGCCCCATTAAATTTTTTAAAAAATTACTGTGACTCATTAAGTTGCTTAAAAGTAAAAAAGAGGTGAGAATCCAAAAGTTTTTAATTAGGCAGAATCCTGACGTTCTCTGATACTAATCTTCTCAACGTGGGTGTGAACTATCATTCAATGCACGGTACCTTCGCACGATATCATCGTGATTCGATGGTATACCTGAGTTCGAATCAATTTCCTCATCACTTTATTTCATTATCTCTCCCTTTCATAAGGGCTCATTTGATACCCGCAGCCTTCCTAAGCATCTCGCGAGAAAATTAATGGTGGGCGCCGGAAGGGATGCTAACGCGCCCAGCAGTTAAAATGCCTCCCGGAGGCCTGTGATTTGGTTTAATCTTTCCCAGCCACGTCTCCTCGTTCGGTCTCTCTTTTCATGCTTTGAAAAAAATGAAAAAAATCAATCAGTGTACAGAGTTCGGAGGACGTTATTACGTTTCTTCAATGGGTAATAAACCCTTTGAGGAAAAAAACTCAATCTTCCGAGGTACGGTCATTGTTTGGAATGGACTTGTACAAAGTGAAAATACACCTTGAACACTTTCAGGGTTACATATATTCAAGCAGTAGGGTCTTATTCAGCCGTCATTATAGGAATCTCCAATCTCCTCTACACTAGTTGTGGTGAACCGCAGCACTTCACGTGAAGAGCTTGATAGAATTACATGTGGATAGTGACAACTGTAATTATGGCAAAAATTAGATTTTTGAGTACTCCTTTCACAACTCGTGCACTTATCCAAGAATCTACAACGCAAGCTTCTCGTAAATATGCTAAGCCAAATTAACTTGTTACATAATATGTACCTTAGGGAAACTCAATGACTCTTACAATTTCAGAATGCTGGTGAAGACATTTGAAACACGTTTGCTCGTGCACATGCACATACGCCTCTGTTGACCTTATCGTAACGAAACTTAACTAATGATTACTAACTAATCTAGAGTTGTACCCTTCATTTCACTGCAGTTTTTGTGAGATATCTTCCGGCTTTTGAATAACTCAACTTTAACTATGGTGGAGAACCATCTATGAGCTAATCCCTACTAACCGCACAAATCCTGAAAATTTCAGATTTGGTCAAATAGAGTTTGCGTTTTGTCTCTGATAGCGAACTTCACGTGTGCGCTTGCGCTGTAGCTAGGTTCAATCTCATTGGAAAAAACTAACAATCATTTTGAATATTTCCTTCAAGATTTTCGATTTTGAGCGAAATCAGGGGACTAGATCGTGAGAAATGATGCTTTCTAAAAAATCGTGTTTGCGCGTGCGCGCACGTAATCAGCCCAATGGTGATGTACCTATTGAAGTTTTCAGAGTTAGACTATAATTTGGTATAAATTTCCCCAGCAAACAGACAAAGAACTTAAATTGTTAAGCTGTGAAATGCATAGTGCTCCTGCACGAATTCAAAACCGTCGTAGGAAGCAAAAGTAAATTCTACTCAGAGACAGAGGAACGATAAAATCCATGAGGAATGCTAGTACAGACTAAATAGTTGGAATCCAAAGTCCTGGAGCCAGCATTGTTCCTTAATTACATAATCTTGCTATTTTTCTACAATTAACATTCTGCATTATCAGATTACGGTTTTACTAGATCGATTTAGAAATATTTTCCTCAAACCAATGTGCCAGGAGAGCAGGCAGCGGCGAGAACAGTGTAGCAGCAAGACTGCCGAGTGACGGAACGAGTTTTTTCTGGCGGCTTTCGAGTCGAATGTAACTGGATCCTTGCTCTGCAGGACTAACGACAATCTTCGCCAATTACGAGATGAAAGCTCAACGATTTTTCATTACGACCCAACCTAACTACATAGCTGTTTAGCGGCATCGTGATCTGTTAAGGTTGAAATTCTCTTGCTCCACATGTGTTTTTACACTACTCTAATCGTATCAGTCACAAAACCTACCTACTAAATGCAAAGTTGCCAGAGAACCCTTTTGGTTATTGCTTTGTTCTTCATCATATCATAGCAGTTCTTGTTTGGATCCTGGTATATTGCGATTGATTGAACCACAATCTCGTGACACACGGCAGAAAAAATAAATCTCCGCGGCAGATTACCGTAAGCTACTAGTTACAATTATTTGACTTGAATCTTCAATCGGTAATATAATGATCTATTACCATAATTATTCACACAACCAAAAAGATTATTCAACGATAATCGATCGTACAATGCCTGATTCATAGTCCGCTTGATAGCTTCACGTTATAAAATGTTCGTTTTCCTTCCGCCAATTAGACCTGCATGGATATCTCGCCATGCCTTTCGCAGTGTCATGATGACACTTTTGGCACTGTCATCATTGTCCTTTCAAAAGTTTACATATAGAACTCTGAATGACATGTATTTCTTTAAAGGAAAATGCAAAAGAATTGTAGAATGCAAATCTAAAGCTACAGGATAAGCAAATTTTTTGCTATAGCTTGCCAATTCGTTGTGGCATTTTAACTGCTAGTGAGAAAATATTTGGGTTCCACGATTTCAGCCATTTCTGAGGACTTTTGATAAATAGCTGAGTTTCCGTTGACTTTATCAACTCCATGTTATTAAATCACACTACTGTATTTTCTATAAAAGGCTATCGACGGATAGATAATTGCTGTGATACTGCAGGATTCATGCTATAGCAACCTGCTAACCAGGATCTGTTTAACCTGGCTCATGTTTCTTCAGACTTGACTTTACGATCGGTAGAACAAAAAACTAATAGGAAGAAAAGAGGGTGGAAACGGATAAGAGGAGCCAGGCGCTGTTTCCATCAGACCGTAACAATCCACGCTTGAAATCCGCGTTCGGCCTTCCACATGTCCGCGGACAAGGTCCCGACCTTTCCCGAAGATCGCGAAATTACTCTACTTGAGTTTTAAGAAGTTGAGGAGAAGGATGAGTTGCTTTGAGAGCCATTGCCGGCAATCAAAAACAGAACAAAGAACTTGTATGTAGGTTTATCCTCGCGGTTCCCACTCGGATAATCTTTCCTACCAACCTACTTGCATAACTTTGATCCACAAGTTTATGAGGGATAATCAAACCAAACATTCCCAATTTTAATTATATCTCATGGAATCTTGGAAAGTTGCTGAATTTTAATAAAAAGTGCGTGTGGGTGGGTGAGTGTAATTCCACACGATATCTTTCATAGCATAGTAACCGACGTATAATAATCTGTTTTTCAGAACAAAATCAAGCATGCCAGACAAAAATATGACTTCGCACGTCATCCTTATTGGAGCACAATAAATTGACTGATTTTCCAAAATATGCTAAGAAACCACTAAAAAATCATTAAAATCATTGATTTGGAGGAGACTCTAGGGCATTAAGAAGTGTTGCCGGTACCGAGCACCTAGTGCATAGATCCTAGTTTGCTGATCTGATGCTCGCAAGCCCGCATCTCAAAAATACATAACATCAAGTAATCAATCCCTAGAACATTCAGATTAGTTGGACAAATAGTAGTGTAATAGTTTGGAGGAGATTTGGCGTCAATCCGTTAGGATGCGCTCGGCATCACTTCTCAATGCCCTAGCATTTTGATGTGGGACATGAGTAGTAATTTTTGAAAATTCTCGTTACTCTAAATGATCTGTGATTTCCATTACAATCAGGGAAAATTGACAATAAAAGTTGCTAGGGGTTTTTTAAAGTTGGTGGGCTCTTTGAATTTTCGAAAATTACTAATGAATGTTTAGTTTTTGGTGAATCACACAACCAAAATGAATATCGCTTTAAAAGAGCGATCGCACTGCAATGCTTCATAACTGGAACTGTGAGACATAATTTCGACAAAATTTTGGAACAAATTTGGGGGAGGGGGTGGGGGATTTTTAATATACGCGTCTAAGTTTGAAATGCAGGAATGTTCCAAAATAAATGTTCTAAAAAATTAAGATTATCTTCTTTCAAACTTTTTGAAACATTTTAGGAGATCTTTGAAATAATGTCATTCAGCAAATCAACACCTGGGAGGAAGAAGAGCCAAACTGACAAGAAGGTATGAGGACTGATACGATTAGCCCTTTGGACTTCAGAGAAGAGTTAGCAAAACACGAAAACTAGAAATGGTCGTTTCTCAACACAGCAATAAATTACTGAATTCGCATTTGCAGAAAGATCTTTTTCGGTTCTGTAAAGTGGACTCATCCATGAAGGTGGGTATTCGTGAGTGTTGGCGAAGTGATGGTCGCGGTAGACCGATGAAATTGAGTTCGAATCACGACCGCACCATATGGCGCCTGTTGACCGCAGGAAGATCGTAGGTATATTTCGCAAGGCGGGTCGCAACTTTACAATCCCGTGCCGAGGGGCTCAAGGCCCCTTCTCAGTCGCGGCTTTCTCCCTCAGCGCCATCTAAGGGGTAAAAGTGATGACGCTGTATCATCCCACTCCCCAGGGCTCCATCATGGCATTCGATCCAATACGGATTCCAAATGCAATCTTATGACATGCCGATGTTAGGTCATCGCATGGGCTCACGAACGTGAACGATGCTACGCGCACATGTCCACTTTCCTTACCATGACACAAGGTTTTGACGGGAAGGTCGTTCTTCGAACACCACCTCAAAGAAACCATTACCTACGAAATTAGAAGAGATTGAGCTATCAAATTCACTCTAGGAAGTCGAAATTTAATATGGGGCGGGGGTCCATTCTGATCAGCTGAGTGAGCTATATTCTAGAGGGTTGAAATTTGATGAGAGCCTCCTCAGCTTCTTTGGGATAAAAAGAGTCGATTGACCATCCTGATCAGCGTAGTGAACTGACAGGAAGCTTCTCAGAGACAACAAGAGTCGAATGAAATGACGGGCTCTATCCTGATCAGCCGATTAGCTGGATTCTATCCTATTCTCTGTTGAAAGTTGAAATTTAATAGGGAGCCTCCCTAGAACAAGAGACGAATGAAATTACGAGCTCATCCTTATCAGCTGAACGAGCTAAATTCTCTCCTGCATCCTTGCAAGTTGACATTTGATGGGGATCCTCTCTGGGATATCAAGAGACGAATGAAATCGTGCTATGACATTGCGCGGTATTGTTTCCTTCATTAATACATGTGTTCTCTTTCCCCACATTTTCATGACACTTGGTATTAACGGTATTAGTATTCTTAGCTATGCGGTATTAGTACCCATAAAATTGCAAAACACATTTGAAATAGCGTGCAAATTCCAATTAGGGTAGAATGAAATCTATCATGTTTTGTGCGAGGCTTAACACAATTTTACTATTAAAAAATAACATTTTTTATCAACTTTTCAACATATTACGTTAAATGAGCTTGCTCATAAATAAATTAATATGCATGCATTCTACTTGCATGGTTGGCTTTTTTGTATCAGCATTTTTGTATTATTGTAAGACTTAACTATACTGTTTTTACTATTCCATGAGGAAGGGTTATGCGATATGATACAGAAAGTAACTCATGTCTATATATAAATATATATTAAAGTAAGATGGAATATTAAAATAGGAACTCTGAAATAAGCTACTACTTTTTGCATGTTATGATTATTTTGCAGTCTTTGACTTCTGACTTTAATAACTAATAACCTAACCATGAATTCGTATGGGGTCTGACTTTTCATCAGAACGGACAAGTATGCAAAAATACATCATCCTCTATAATGCTTTGGTGCTTTACTCTTAAGAGTAAAACTCGGCCCATAAACAGGAACTTTAATCTGTATTTCTTAGCGTTGAGATTCACAGACTGGCAGACAGGAGACTTGGGGACATTGAATGTTACTTCAATTTCTATTATTTTATTTATTATATTATTTATTTATTATTATTTGTATAGATTTGATTTCAGTTACGAATTCGCAGGAGGCTTGACTCTTTTTTTAGGCCGATTACACAAATTGAAAAGTAAAAACCCAATTACGGACCTTGGTTTTAAAATTTATCATTTCACCCAGTCATTCTATTATTAGCCAACGCCGGTTATTTCTTCTCCATCCACTTTGGGTCCAATTGCCACATCCCCAGTTTCACAACGTCACCCGTACCCGCCTACATAGTTTGATTGATTGCCCTCAATAGAAAACTACAGACGAAACGTCGGACAATCAGAGCGGATACGGTCGCTGAATCGCATTAGAGCCCGCGGAACAGCGCACCCACGCTAACGAAAGAGAGAAAGTAAAAAACGCCATTGTTTTCAGAGGCACCCCCTTGAGACATGAACCAATTAACCCTTCTTGCGAACAATTAAGGTTGACACATAAGCCGTCCCTGCCCATTCCGATTTAATTTGCGTTGATCTCACAAGCCAAAAACGATTTTGCGATGGAGGTTAAATCAACCATGCAAATATACAATTGAGGTCTAGCTGACTGATTTCTCACTTGACCAGATAAGAAGAGTCAAAGCAAAATATTTCAATCGGCCGAAGAAAATATGTTCTGGAATTCTCCCAGGATTTGAGTCTTGACACCATTTGACTCATATAATATACGTTTCGTAAGAATGCATTTTGTAAATATGGATGGATGTGCCTATGGATGGGCGTATAATCCTGGATGACCAGGTTGTCAGTGGCGCGGCAAGGACATGATGCAGATCTGATGGATATGTTAAAACATAAATTTATCCGTGGCACATCCGAGCTAAAAGGAGTGGCGCCAAGTAGCATCGTAGTCAGGGCCGCGAACATGTCATGGCTCGGGGTGCGGTGCGGAAACAATGTCACGGCGTTACTCGAGTAGGGGATCTCGGCTGGAGTGTTTTGTGGTATCACCACCCATGTTCTTCGAGGTTCTTTCTTAAACTGTTGGTCATTTTGTTGGGGCAATCTCCTTCTTCCCCATCTCCCTAATCTTCCCACACCCCTAAGGATGTTGATAGCCGGTGTCGGGTAAATCTAGGCGCACTACCCACTAATTAATTTAGATTATTAATTAATGTATTTTATTTTTTGGGATTTCGTGCTGTGACCCCCTCCCCCCCAAACCTCAGCGAGAAGTTTTGTAATAAAAAATTATTCAAAATAACTCGTTTACCATATCACGACCTTTTGATTCAATCAGAAATAAATCATTCGATGTTTGAGTCCTTCGCTCCTCAGCGAGACACCCTACAAAAATTGGCCAGTGATTAGACACACAAACACACACGCATATATATATACGTAGTTTTAATCCCATTTTCCGTTTTTTCCTCAGACCAGTCTCTAAAATGGAATTTAAACATACCTACAGCTATTACTTTTTCAGAGATAGAAACTTCATCTGATATGGCTTAAGCTCCTGAAAATACGTAGATAGTAGTTTTGGGGAGTTAGTTCGGTTTGTAACCGATTTTTCAATCCCCCCCCCTCCCCCCCTTTGTTTTTGGGAGTTTTCGGAAATTTCTCCAAGGCAGAATTGAATGGCCTCCCAACACTAGGATGTTAGTTCAGTAATTTCACTCGACTTTTCTATTTTGTTGATCTTTCGCTTATTTTCATACTGTGAGCATTTTAGGTATTTAGCTATTTCCTCAAGCAATATATATATCATAGCTAAAATTGATCCAAATCGTTATCTTACCTTAAACTTTAGTCTAATAAAGCTTGAGATTGCTCATTTAGACTAATTTTAATTTCTGAATTAATGTAGGTTTGTAACACATCTACAGGTCACCATTGTTCCACATATTGACAATGAAATTATATCCTGTACCTAAGTTTAGTTGTCTTGTCGGCTTTCCCTTGATTTTGGCGCGAACCATGACCATTTATGGCAATGAGGCCGTGCTCTTTACACGGGCCAGCTGTGTGCACTTTATTTGAGAGGGTGCAGCCGAATGAATAAGGAGAGGAAAAAGAATGATTCGAAAGATCTAGAGTTCGATACTGCAATATGTTAAAACGGGTTCTGGGTCTACGGAAAATGTCAAGGACTCGGCACCCCCTCTGTCGAGCCGGCAGGGAAAGTAGTTTACCCCCGGTTCAGCCCTTCAAGATCTGCAGGCAGCTGGGCAGCTCACGATATCGTCTGGGCCTGTCACGTCTCACTTGCTTCGCAAAGGCTCTGAAAAATGGATCGTCTACAGAATAACGAAATTGGGTAGTCTGGTCTCTTCGAAGAATTTTTTTTTGAGAAAACGAGCTCTGAGTCTGAACCAATTAACAAGAGATCTCCATCGCTTGTTCTGGCACGAGACTCGAGTGGTGAATGGAAACGACTTTCGACTCACGCTTTCTTGACCAGGTATTACCTCATTTAGCATCCATCCAAAACCAAGAACGATGTGAGAACGTTGCACATAAACGCAGTTATTAAATGAAGCAATTTTACTGGCTAGAAACTGAATTTTGTCCCAATAACACATCTACATTTTTAAAATATTGTCAAAACATCTACATACATCCCCACATTATTCTTTACTTACAAATCTCTAAAACTTTAACAATATTACGAGTAGGTAATTTACTAACTCTACTTGTATATCCAATGCCCAAGATGCATTTACTGTTGTATATTTCATCTACTGTTGGCATTAGGCAGAAAACTTTCATAACAATAACCACTAACATCTTAAAACCTGAAAGAACCATTACAAAATTAAATGTTTGAATAATAAATGTGTTTCATGTTTCTATAATAAGTTAAATATACACTGTAAGCCCAATATACGCGGTGGTATGTACCTGGTCATTTGGGAAGAACCATTAGGTGCGTAATTTGTAATTAAATCAAAGGCCCCTTGAATGAATTAAGTTCACACAACTTTTATGTTCTTGTCCCACTGGTTTATGAGAGAATAATTGTGCAATGCAATTTTTAAATTGTTTGGAGAATTCTTCGGCTTAATTAAACCTATGCAGATAAGTAGGTCACCAATAACTGTACTTGCTGGTAATTTAAATCACTTTCTATGCAGACGGAGGTTACTGTTTCTTCTTGAGTTATAGCTAAATGCTATTTCACAATTCCTTACTCCGTTGATTGGAATTGTACAGATTTATTAAATGGTGAACAACATGAGGCTCTTTGCCTGCAAAAAATCTTCTTGTTGGTTATAAGTGTGTTCGTTAAAGATCTGCTATTACCCGAAGATACCGTTGTCTTTTTGACATATAACTGCGAAGAGTCATCGAACCGTCAAGTATTGGTTCAACGGGATCGTATTACCATAAACTGTCATTCTCGGGGTTTTAAGCAAATTATCGCTCCTTATGTGCGAAAAGGCACTTGAACTACAATTCATATTGAAATAGCGTCTAGACCTTTAGTCACCTAAGAGGATAATTTGCTCCACCATGCTTCTTCATACAAACTGAATAGCTTTATAGCTCCAGAGGATTTTAGCTTTTTTCATGGGTAATAGACATTCTTAATATACTGTTACTGCAGCATTCCGTTAATTTAAAAGAGTTAAAACCAATTTAGGAACGGTTACAATGGACACATAACCCAACCTTTCAAATACCAGTTGAAACTCACGATTGCCTATCATATGCGTGCTGATGTAGAACGCAATATAAACCCCGAAGTAATCATTTACAGTTAATTACTTGTCGCAGTTTATTGAACCATACTGGGAAGAAAATCTAAGTAAACTGTAAACTGAAATTCTGTCAACTAACAGTTCTTTTAATTGAGACACGTCTTTTAAGTGGTTGATGACTCCTTCTTGGTGAACCTGAAGTGCTGTTGGTAAAGACAGATTGGTGGTACTTTGCTTAGTGTTCCTTAACATTAAAAACAATAATGCAAGCTTAATAAAATCATGAGCAGTACAGCGCTTACCAGTAAAACCATTCAAAGCACTTGACACTCATCTTATCTACTTAATATTGTAATAAAACTGTATTGCAATTTTGGTCTGGTTCTAGAAAAGGTGTGTTATTTTAATATATTGAAGCGTGATGAATCTTAACGTTCACCAGAATTTTTCTGTAAACTTCTAGTTCTAAGGGATGGTGCGTTTTTCAGCAAAAAGCTCAAGCTAAACATACAAATCACCGTGTAATTTTAAGTTACCCATCTAAAACCAAAGCAAATTAACACTATAGATTCTATATAATAATTTACAGCTACGCAAAAACTTATCCAGTGGTGTTCTTTCATTTGTATTCTTTTTTCAACGTATTTTTTGGAGGGTCCAATAGCAGTCTGATGTAATTTTATCCTTATATTTCCCAACGTATTTTTCCTCCATCTGCGATATTTTTAGTGAAACATCTCCCAGTGTTCCTTTGAGACAGCGCCCAAGTTTTTGGAAAAAAATTCCAAGTTTCAATGACATGCTGCATCCCAAAGCAGATTGCAGCTCTTGTACTTATGATCTTCTTAGTTTTAGCAAATTCTTGTAGAAAATGGAACTATTGCGATGGCGCCAAAAATTTTAAAATCAGAATATTCTAAAATTTTCTAATTAAAACTAAAATCCGTTTTGAGGCATTTTGAAACGAATCCTAGAGTTCAACACTTTTTCATATATATATATATATATACATATATATATACATATAATCACACACATATTACACACATATTACACACATATATATACATATTATATATATATATAATCACGATTTGCTCATAAGATCGTACTGCATAACTGATTTTGTGATGCGTTTCTCCAAAGGAAACACCTTGAAACCTCATTTCGCTATTTATATTTCACTTGATAAAGGCAATATATCTAGGTAAAATTTCAAGGGAAAATAAGATCATGTTTAGGATGTTATTTAAAGTAATTTAAAACATGTTTAAGTATACATTTTTTAAAACTACGACATTGCCAACATTTCAATTTTTGCTTAAATCAATTATTTTGCACTTTATACACCCAAATATTTCATAAACTGTGGGTCCTAGATTCTTTTCTACCAAAATACACCAAAATATACAAGAATTAGGTAATTTTGTTCAAGGAGATTTTGCTAGCCGAACCGTGTAATGTAACAATGTTTAGGTTTGTCGACTGTGTCTTTTCGAAGTACTGACTACAGCCGGATTCCTATAGGAACAGATATTGTTTACTCTTTTTTCTCGCTGAGTTTGTCAACTTGACTCAGAGAGATAACTATGTTTGTCTACTTTCTCCACTCTCCCACGCCTAAAGACACAATGGCATAACCGAATATGGATTTTTCTTGTGGCGTGTAACGGGTGACACGTCAGATTTCATAGTGCTTTCCATCCTCATCCTGAGGAACTGCGTGCTTTCTCCGTTAGCCCACAATGTAATGGTTGCAACGGTGTGATGTGGGATTTCACGTCGGTCACTGCGGTTTGGTGAATAGATTTCTATGTGTGGCATTGGTGGGTTTTTCTAGAAGGCCCAGAAGAATGATGCTGCCATTGAAGAGGCCTCGGCTCCAATCAACGTGGAAAGCGAATCCAACTTCAATGCCTTCATTTCGAAGACAAAGACACCTTCAAGTCTGCAAGAAGATAAATGGTAAATCCGCGATTAGACGAAGGGATTGATGGACGGAGTGACTCCGATGAAAAACTTGCCGGTCTCTCATGAATATGAATCGGGCTGCGTCGCACAGTTATGGTACCACGGGATCAACGAACCTTCACATCCCAGACGTACATGACGACATATTTGCGGTACTCTGCCGGTCCGGGATATCCACGTCGCACCTGACGTTCGTACGTGGTCAGCTCCTCTAAAGGGCAGCCTGCTTTTGTGTTCTATAAGGATTCGTCGCTAACCTGGAGGACGTCCAACCGTTGCACAATGAAAACCGTAACGCAACGCGAATGACTAAGCCCGAGTTATAAAAACCACTAACTCCTTCTCATTCTAGTCTTGTACGTCCTAGATACTAGAATATAATCAGTCCAAGACAGGTAACCAGCCAAATTGAATAGTACAGACAGTATTTCTCCCATAGTTTTGGTTTATTGCCAATAATGAAGTTAACACTCCCTTCACGGCTGGCTTACAGTTCATTGATTTTTAAAAAGGCCTAGTCATGCAGCATAATCGTACGAGCGAATTTTCGTAAATTATTGTATTACACTACGTTAAATAGCTTTGAAGATTTAGGACGTAAAATGGAATTGTTAACTACCAGTTTCAAGGCAAAAAATCGTTCTAAATCATTTTCTGCTATTCAAAACCTCTTAGCTTACTCTGCGGTTTTTACACATTTTTTAGCAAATATAAATGAATTTCAAATACCTTTTCAGTATAAATTTCAGCATAAATTTTTAATGTCTAAACTTCTTTTGACTACAATTCTGCTAAAAAATATAAATTTAACGATTTTTTGCCGTTTGTTGCCTTTTTTAACGATTTTTTTAGCACATTTTTTCGAAATTTGACAAATTTAATGAGCTCAAAAAATGCTGGCCAACGAACTTGTCCTTACGTTTGGAAAGTATGATTTTTCGGAGCAATAACGGATTTTGTATCTCAATCCTAAGGAGAATTATCGCCCAGAAGGACATATATATATGAAAAAGCGTTAAAATCTAGGATTCGTCTCAGAATATCTCAAAACGGATTTAAATCAAGAAACTTTCAAAAATTTCGATTTTACAATTTTTGGAGCCATTGCAATAGCTTCATTTTCTACAAAAATGCGTTAAAATCCAGAAAAATAATTCAGTCTGCTGCTTTTTACCCCAAACTAAAACTTCGGCACCTTAGAACTTCAGTATCTTAGAAACTGTATGTATTAAAAAGATCAATTTTGACAGATTCCATGTGAGGCAATCGAATGTGCAAACGAACAACCGTTTGTATGTGACAGGAGTTGTAGATTAGAAAATCGTCTACTCGACTGTTAATCTTAAAACAATGTTTAGATATTGGGAAGGACAGGTCTTCAGCTGATTCGGTCCTAATTTATTTGTGATTTCGTTAAACAGAAAAAAAAAACCCATGCTATTTGAATGTCCTTTTTAATGCAAAACAGAAACATAATTGTGAATGACGTTGTCTCACGTTTATTTGCAAACTATTTGCCTATAAAAAAAAAAAAAACTATTGGTTTGCTACGAATGCGTTAAACATCGCGGAAAAGATATTTTTGTCACAATTTGCAGCGTTTATAAACCGCAAAACGAGATTGAGGTCACCACTAGGAATCAAAATTGTTTCCTCATTGGATAACCATTATCTAAATCACAAGAAGTCAACTATCATTCTAAGTGACCGAATTTACTGCTCGTGATATGTATGGTGTTTGCATTGCTGATCGAAGTTGTAGTGAGAGTAGTCGCTAAAATTTTGTAGCAAAATTTACAAGCAAATGTCACATAATCTCATACCAGGCTCCTAACACTTTTTGGTCCCTTTTTTATCCCCGTCTGCCGTCCGACCTTCGGAACCAGCTTGGCAGGTTGTGCAAGAACGGGCAAAAAACGCTTTGATAATAAGACGAAAAGTAGAATATTTTTTTACGAGATTCCTATCGAGACTGGGGCCATCGAGGAAACTTTAAACGAACTTTGTATGTTTGATGTGGAGGACGACCTTGACAAGGCCATACGAATTTGAACCGATTCCGCTTTGAACCGTTTCACTTCTCGAGGCCATGCTTCGGATGATGGGGTTATTAGCCTGGTGCTATTTAAGCTAAATACCCTCAATTTTTAACAGATAGTGAGTTGGTCAGAAGAAACGGTACACATAACCTAATATCTAGGTCAAGTGCAAAAATTTTTAAATGAAACTAAATATTTCTTGATAATTAAATCATGCAACGTATAATAATTTAACATACTGTGGTCCACGCTTGTATACATATGATGTCCGGCTTGTACTTGTTCTATAATGTATTGTATTATAATCATTAGCAATCGATTAAGGGTAAATGTAACGTGTTTAGTTGCTAAATCTGCCACCATGTGTTGGAATCAAAATGAAAAAAATTTAGTTTTTTCTCATTTGAGAACGGAATGACATTTTGGATTCCGCAAACGGATTTCTCGTCTGTTTTTTAAACTATTTTCTAGTGATTCTACGTTCATATAGATGAGAAATCAGTTTGCAGAATCAAAATATCTCATTCCGTTCTCAAATAAGAAGTAAACTAAATTTGGCCCCGATAGTGCTGCCATCTCTTTTCACAGAATCTCAACAATACCTCATTGCATTTAGCCTCAAGTGTTTTACTACAAAGAGACCCAAAGGCCTTCAGAGTGACGTCATTTTCAAAATATAAACCAAGTAAACGGAAAACTAAATGTTCACTTTTTACCGATACATTGAGTAGTTCTAACAATTAATCGCTCAGTCCATGCAATGTTATCTAGTCCTTCGAACTCCTCTTATTTAGGCATCCATCTTCTGAACGAAAACTGCGAGACCTGAGAGAGTAAATATAGATCAAAACTGAAGTAAAAGCACACACCTTTGGTTCAGGAATCGTCCAGTTTTTTCCTGAGTTATTTTGCGAGAGAAAATTTTCAAAGATGAACTGAAGACATAAAATCCTTCCCTATGGATACAAATTTTGACATTTTGGCTACTTGGTGCACATTCAGATAGGTGCCTAAGTCGACCAAAAGTAATATACACGCAGGCAAAACCCAAATTATTTTTTCACTGTTATGAATTCAGGATATTCTGGAATACCTACTGGAATAATACTGAGGAATGTTCCACAAATTTTAGAACCTCATAAAAGTTGAACTGATGGCGCTTGAGTTTAAGTGATGCTTTGACGTAAATCCTCTTTGAAAATAATCACAAAGAGAAAACTTAGCTGGATGACATAACAGACGTTAAGTAGTAGAACTGAGGGAAGGAAGTCGTTTTAAGATAATTTCCATTAGGATATCGGCGTTCAGAGACTGACTAAAAAACAGTTCTGTTACTTCAGAGGCCGTAATGGTACTTTGTACGTTTGGGGTTTGTACTCGATAGTGAAAGGGCACACGTGACTTACAAGCAGAACAACTTGCGTTGGGAGACGACCTGATGAATATTTATACGCCCAGTTCGTCTTCTTACTTCACCGTTTTGTGTATTACTGTTTTGTACGAACTATAGGTAACTACCCAAGTAAAGGTAAAGTATGGAAACTAAGAGTCATAAAAAGGTTGGCGATCGTTCACGTCGATTGCGCACAACAATCGTAATGCTAATTCGGCTGCGTGAATGGAAGTTTAATGCGGCAAGTTATATAATCATATAATTACTATAAATGGTGATTGATATTAGAATCTTGTAATTATATTGCAATAATGACAGTAGTTTTGTGATTTGCATGAGTTGGCTCTTATGATTTACATTCGTGATATATGCCTCTGATGTATGATTCATGCCACATAACTGAACACAGCGATTTCTTAATAGTTCTTGAGCAATAAATTGAAATACATGCGCTTGTATACAGTGCACAGCAAACATCCATTAAATTCTGCTAATAGTTGAAGCTTTAACAGAATGTTCACGATTTAATGGGAAATTCCGACAACGTAGAGCACACCTAGATCAATTTCCAAATCGAATAAAAAATATTATTAAAATCGGTTCATTAGAGTGTTTTCCCCATTTCAACCAATTTTTGTCTGGTTTTTCGTAGGCACAATAGTCAGTACTTAACCGATTATGATAAAATTCATAGGGTACCATCCTGAAACCTATATATATATGTGTGTGTGTGTGTGTGTGTGTGTGTGTGTGTATGTATAGGAAATTCACGGCTGCGCGTGCGCAAAAGTTGCTATTGGTCCGTCAACGAAATTGACAAGACATCACATGATCTCAAAGCTTTCCTATCTTTGGTAGTGAGGAAACAAAATATATACCTACACTAATAGAAAAATGCCCTTTTTTTAAGCATTTACCCCTACTCATTCACCTCTTTTCAAGAAAAATTTTCTGAAAATTATGTACAAGTCAAACAAAAGAACAATAATGAAAGACGGTTGGGAATTGAGCAGATTTCGCTTAATTTGGTCGAAATACCTAACTGGAAGGTGTAGGTGAGTGTCTTCCAAAAAATTGCAAAATGATGGGTGTTTGTCACCGGGAATTTGGGGGCAACGCTCGTAAAATCAGATAACGTTCGCATCGCGTAAAATCCTTCCATTTTTTGACCAATCACAAAACCATCTAGGATTTTGAAGAGAAAATTAGTACATGAAGTTTTTGTTTTTCAGTTTAGATTCCAAACCACCTGCATTCACCATATTTGCATTAGGTTTTGACTTAGAACTATTGGTTCTGTCTTGGTCATTTTCTCCCAAAACGCATACTTTGGTACCATGTACTTACACAAACGTATTTTACCAAAAATTGAAACTCGTGATTCGGTGATTCGAATATAGTTAAGGAGACCCAAGATCCAATAATCTATAGCTGTAGGATTGTTCGATCGAAGGTTGAGGATACGTGCTTCACGGTTTTTTATTTGTCTCGAAGCGGGCCTGGCACGGACGTGAGTGTCCACAAGACGCCCGATGCGACTTTTCAGTTAGACATAACACTCTTCCCACTTATCTTCTTATTGCTTCTCATGTCCAGCACGATCTCTTCCTCTTTCCGATCTTCTTTCTTTACAGTCCCCCGTCAACCTTCGCTCTCCTACACCTCACGACACAATCGGGACAGAGTGAAATCAATCGGGACACAGTGAAATCCTTCGGTTCAAGGACTCGTGCAGAATCAAGTCGGCGTAGGCTTCCACGTTCTATCTGGGTATCTCAGGAGTCCGGTATAATCCGTGGAGTAACTGTTTTTCCACGGAGAAGGGGCGACTTTGCAGCCTTGCTCTGTTGTGACGTAAAACTGGACCACGCCTCGTTGTCCCGTCAGCCACTCACACACCTTTTACTTCTTTGCTCTTTTTTTTTCAATACTTTAAAATTAACAGTATTTGCAGCTGTTAAATGGGGAATTTCCGCTAATCACTCCATCACCATCATATTCTCATTATTGTGGATGTAAATCCAAGTATAAAGAACTGCATAATTATAATCTGATCGGTACGCAGGAAATGGAAAAATAGGCATGTAATCATACAAAAGGTCAGACCAATAATGGTTTGCATCGTTAATTTTATTTTATTTTCCCTCTTTTTGTGTTACTATGATTATCTCTTCCGCAATTAGACAATTAATTAGTAGGTCTTCCGAGACAAAGATGGAAGTTTTATAAGGTGGTGCTTTGGTTTTAACTGGGGTGTTGGACAGTAACTCAAGAACAGAAATCTACATATTTTAAGCCATGGATTGAAGATCGCATAAACAATAAATTAATGGTCCTAAGCGATAGCATCTAATAACATGAAATGTATATTACTGGGACGTTTATGAATGGATTGTATATAATAAAGCATAAAAAAAAGGAAAGTATAATGATTTCACCATTTAACCCCTTCACCGACTGTAAATTTGGAACTTCCGAAATTGCATAACTGGACTAAAATCTGGATCGAACATACAATAAAAACAGTCCCGATAAGTCTGATGAATATAATGAAAATATCACGATTTCATACCTCTCAAATAAGAAGGCTTGCCTTATGACCTAGCTTCTGAGGGACGTCCTAAAAACCACAACAAACTATGAACTGGAATCAGATGAAATAACTAGAACAGCCAACAATAAACATAGGTATAATCTTTAATTATATAATAATCTAATTACATTTATTCCTTTGATATTATAATAAAATTAATGGTCTTATTTTCAACTATAAAAGAAGAAAAAATTGAAAACCTATCTTTTTTCGTGGGCTTCCCTAATTTGATGTGATTTTATTCCCCTACACCCTGATGAGTTGAAGGAACCTTATGTAATCTACTGAAAACCCTAGTTAGGAACTTCGCCAATGTATATTATGAATCTTTATTTAAAAAAAAAAACGAATTGAAGAACCTAATTTGTGTGTTAATTTCTACGACAGAGGGTTTCGATTCATGGAACGACATTGAAAATGCTCCGTTTCATAATTGGGTTCCTGAATGCAATACCTATACGTACCTCAAAAAATATTCTAATAAGAAAGTGCATGGACAGACATCATAGATCAATATTATATATGGAACATCGTTAATGATTTTCATTTGTTTTGTGAACCACGATATTCATTCAGATGAAATTTATAAGATGTAATGTCAAAATGTTGTCTGATTCCATTCATTTCTTGAAACTCTGGAAGACGTAAATACATTAAGGAACAACAATGTTCTTAGTTTACACGCAAAAGATTTGTTTTATTGCATTCATCCATCTAAACAAACAGCTGGACTGTTTGGCCTCCTCCCAACCAACGTAAGGGAAGCTTTGTATTTGTACAGAAAGTCAAAACAATTTTTGTTCTCGAAATTCAAAATGTTCACTTGTTTTTTGCGATTCAGAGCTTCTTGATCAATTTTGGTTCCATGTCTGTCTGCCTGCCAGTCCTTCTGTGTGTCCGATGGCTGTCCGTGGTAAATAATTGTCACGACGAAAACTATATCAAGTTTTAGTCCGATTTGGATGACATTTTCAGGGGTTTGTAAGGGTTAGCTTATAGGTGGCTTCTATAACTTTCATTGCCGTCGGATCAATAGTAACGACTGCGCATGCGCAAACGTGAATTTATATAACGTCGATTTCTTATTATCTATTGGTCCGATTTCGTTCAACATTTTTGTGTTCCATTTCTTCACCTACCTAACCAACGCGAACTATGCCTAGTAAGTGTATGTAACCTGTGTTCATTGGGCAACCCGGATAGGGCAGATCGGCGAATGAAGGTTGTTATTATTACTTTGGTACATTGATGATTTTTGCGATCATAGGTACCTTTGTAATACTGAACTCTAATAACGGGAGATTCGCGCCGTTACGTCAAACTTCAACAGTTCACCTCCATAAATCAATACATTTATTGTACAGCAGGAGTTGAAATCATAAAATGGTTCATTAGGCGTACCTTGATTGGGTCACGTTGAATTCGCGTGCCTCTGATTGCATCGTTTATGCACCGGGCGCTCCGTATTTCCATCATAATGGCACAAACGTAATGGACCGCAGCTACCTACGAGGTCAACTGTAACTTTAGAGAGATAAAAACCGTAATATTGAGAATAGTAAACGGTTAATTTTTTTCTCCGTTTAATCTACAGAACCCGCTAACGAGTGGAGAACGAATGGCTAAGTCAACTATCGTAAAATCGTTCCGCATGAATCATACAAAGCACCTACTACCGGGTGCTCGAGTTCACTGGATATTTAAATAACGAAGGAAACGGGGTTGACGTAGCGTGGCGGAGTGTGCCCGCATGCATTTTCGCTCTGAGATGATGAAGGTAGTGCGAGGAATTAAGGCGGACTCGCTATAGCGGCACCTGAATGCATAAGGGCATAAAATGTAACGGTGCTCCCGTAGCTGGGCGTTGCATGCGACTATTGTTCTCTTACAGGTTGGTAACTACAAGGCGAAGATGTTCCTAACCTGCCTAATATCTAGTTTCATGAACGATCTACAAGAGCTTTAGCGAATTATTGTGAACAAAAACACAAAGACTTCGCGTTCCACGCAAACGTCATATAGTAAGTCGACAGACTCGTCGTCGTATTTGCGTGACACAAACAAATGTGATGTTATTTGGCGCAATTCCCGTGCAGGTAGACTTGAAATTTTGCATGTAGCTTCATTAGGACTCACACTTTAAGAATAAAATGGCCGGGATCAGCTGAGTGGCTCCTACAGTTAATTTCTATACTTCCTAGTCTACAGTAAATCATAGTGAGATTGAGAAGAAGAAACGAAATACTGAACTCAATAAACAACATCCTATTGAAAAAGAAGGTCTTTCATGATCCTGTTCACCCTAGGAAGTTGAAAATTTATAGGGAGACTCTCCGGGTCATTAAGAGACAACTGAAATTATGGGCTCTTTTCTGATCAGCTGAGTAATCTAAATTCTCCCCAGTTCATTCTAGGAAGTTGAAATTAGATATGTTGGAGACTCTCTGGGGCACTAAGAGACGATTGAATTGATTGCGTATTTTTTGATCAGCTGACTGAGCTAATTTAATTCAGACATTTTGACATGGATGAGTCTCGCTTTGTAGACCAGGCATTCATTAATAGTGAGTTCCCTGAAGTCATAATATGGCTTCTTCGCATTAATTGGGTCTACCTGTCACCTGTCATGTGTCATTTCGCACCTGAGCTAAATTCTCTACTGTTCACCTAGGAAGTTGAAAATGTTACTTAATTTCTCCCTTACTGCGGAAACAGACACATCTATAATCAGATGTTTTTGCCAGTGAGGGAGAAATTATTATTATTTTATTTTATTTATTTATTTTTTTATTATTATTTTTTTTTTATTATTTTTTTTTTAAATATTATTGTAATTTTTTTCCACAATGTTTTTTTTTTTTTTTTTTTTTTTTTTTTTTTTTTTTTTTTTTTGTTCTTTCTCCGATGCTCCATCCCATTTACGTAGGTCTGAACAATATACGGTGAAGGCCTCGTACAAGAACTTGGCAGTGCCATCTGCCCTTCGTTTGGATTGGCAACTAACTCATCGATCACGTCTGAAGACTTACGGTTTGACGAGTAGGTCCATTGATGGAGACCACCTAAGAACAAGAACGTTCACCCTTGCCGTTAACAGATGGGTCGTGAATGGAATGGATCCGTCGACGGGGCACGTTTCAAAACCAGCGATTCTTCTTCGGCTCTCCGCCCGAGTCATCCGAACGAAATGGGATTGATAGGATGCTGCGATTAATTGCCGACTGCGTTTCCGGCTTTGCTGAGTGGTGTCACCACCCAAGTGGAGTCGTTAAAGTTGTGTATCGCAGGTAGACGACTTCTCACGTCCCGAAAGCACCATCATCCCACTCAATTACACGCGCCCCTTCAGGCCAACGTGATTAGGCACTTTTTTGAGGGGGAAATAAAAACCACCCCTCGTCCCTCTGAGGTCACAACCACTTAACACATGTACAAACAGCCCTTCATTCTCCCCCTTTGCTGTCATTAGGGTTTCCGCCACCATCAGGACAGATGAAGGTCTTAGATCGGCTGGTCGTAGGTACCCACGCGACCCTTTCGGAAGCTCTACACCCTTAGAAAACACTAATCATCATTATGCCACAATAACTTCATTGTGGTCTGAGACCAGGATTGCTATGTAGGTAAACACCATTGACCGTTTTTAAACTCAAAATTTAGCTCCTATCAGGTTTTTAAAAAGCTGGAAATGCTTCAGACATTTTGTTGAGCTTGGATTAAATCGAAATTTCTCTTGATCTGTGGAAAATTGTAGTTTCAAATCTTTGATGTTCGAGGTAAATTCACAAAAATGTAGTCAATAATTCAAAATTCACAACAATCTTTATTGAACTGACCTCTGGACAGAATTCTCTTCCATACAACTTAAGGAATATTCATTTTCGACAACTTAGGAAAGTTAAAAGTATTGTGACCAAAATGACCTGAAATTTGTATTTTCCAAGTTTTTCAGTGATAAATCCGTCAAAATTGAATTCTTATTGCTGCTACTTCACATTCTTACTCTTAATATATTTGAATGGTTACATTCAGCATAAGAGCAAATTGATTTTGAAAACATCAGCTAGTCCAAAGTGTCCCGCTATGTGAAACAGGGCTTCAAAGGTCTCTAATACAGTTTTTCTAATGTAAATCCTGTTTTGCATGAGCAGCTGATCTATGAAAGAACTAACATTTCAACGCCCGCAGTCCTCTCCATTAATAGACGTATAGGCATTGACCTTATCCGGTGACAAAGTATAAACAGAAGGACAAAAGCGGTATTATCTGCCGATATAAATATCAGTGAAGGTGCCACGCCCGAAGTCTGACTGGGTTGCCAGCTCAGTTCAAGGAGAAACCACCCGCCGCTGGAAGGGGCCATTATGAAAAGTGGTGCAAGACTTTTTAAGTGCAGGATCGAGCTCATGCGTCAGCGACGAGTGGGAGCTGGCAAGTCCGTTTGATGCCAAGTCTTGTATAGAAGTTGAATAGAATCAAATCCCGACCTTACTTGCTATTCAGCATCCAATGTGCTTTCCCATCAATTATGCTTCTTTAATGCATAATTCGTGGTTTGGTTGTTCATATTCAATAATCTAACTTTGTAATCAACCGAAAATACCCACGAATTTTCTTTGTTCAAAGGGCATTACGTGAAGCACTATCAAATGAATGAATTTTCTAGTTTTTCCCTTCTAAACCCGTTGTTTACCTGTACGTTTTCAAGAAATTTAAACATTTTTATGGAAAACATTTTATTACATTAAAATATACAGCAAACTATGTTTTCTAAATCGGGTTCTGCCTTATTAACGACCTCAAGGGTCTTAATTGTAAGAAACTTCTCCAATTATTCGAAATTGGCTACGTAACACATTTTGTCCATATTCTTTTTTTTTTTTTTAGCCTATTTTTAAACAAAAAGATGGTGATTTCATTTTTATCCATTTTAATTCATGTCTTTTACAGATATTTCTTTCCCAAAAAATAAATTACATCTTAATTTTTATAGGAAAAAATCTTCCACACCTATTCTACGTGTGTGGAAGATTGGTCTCTCGATAAAAAAGATGAAAAGTATCTACGCTTCACGCTGATACATGAATACATGAATATGTCTTATAATGTGGGGAGGGGGGGCAAAAGAACTCCGGACAGGGACCACAAGTGGGAGAACAGAAACCCCGATTTTAAGAATATCTCTCGATTTCAATTCATTTAATTTATTTAATTATTTTCTATGATGAACATAAGTGAACATCAACATAAGATATTAACTTTAAATTCAATTATTAACAACAACAAAAAGAAAACTATAAGTAATTAGATATTTTACATTTTTGAATATTTATCTCCCTGAAGAAGCCCCAGTTCTTGGGAAGAAACGTTGGAGTTAATTAAAAAACCAATTTAAGGACAGAAGGCCTTTCATAAAGCTTGTTATAATCTAAACTGTCCGAATAAAGAAACTTCATTTCGCGTTCTATTTCAGGTTGCAGAATTTTCAAATGACCCTCAGCGATAAGGCAAATTCATGCCAGATTGACCAAAAAATAAATAAATAAATAAGCATCAGAAACTTCCAAGATGTGGGTTTTGACATGATCTTACACCCTGCGTGCGTGTTCATGTGTGTGTTCTGATCAAGAAAACAAAGTAACAAGCTCTGTAGCTGTAGAATTACAAATCAATGATTTATTGGTCATCAGTCATTCATCAACGATTGTTATTCATCTGCAATTTAGTTTTCAATATCATGACCGAATTTGGATGAGCTGAATCCAAACCCTTTAAGAAACCACTTATCGCATCATTCATTCTTTTTTATCGACATCTTCCTGGTTTTATCATTGCATAAGACCGTTCCTTCTCATCAAGCACGAGGTCGATTCAAACTACCTACTTATTTCTCCATTCGGACTAAGTCAATGTTGAAAGCGTTCCTCAGACGTTTATGCATAAAGCGGGAAGGTGTGCCTATAATTCCCCAAGATTATTTCTATCGGCTCCTACATTTTGCAACAGATGTAAATGGGTACGGGCACTTATCGGTTATTGCTAACTTCAATAAACAATGAATACTTCATCGTTCATGACTGCATCAGTCAAATATAGACAATAATATAAAAGTTAGGGAGTTATATCACTTGCTTTAATAGCTCAAAGGATGTCCGCACATTCGGACCTACCACAACAGTGATTTCACAGTGATAGTGACCCAGTGGAGACACACGTAAGATGACTCCTTCACGGCAAAAGACCATGAAGACGTTGAACCTTTTTCATTTTTCTAACTTCTTTTTTTCAGTCTCATAAAAGTTTTTCTGCTTTTCCTTCATCAAACCCGTTGGGCAGGCTGAAAAAGAAGTCCACTATTCGTTTTCAAACGGTTCCTCTCCTCCTGGCTTTTTTCGTTCGCTGGGATTTCTCGTTATTTTTTGGCATTGGTCATGGGCCCGTTCCTTCCACGTGTCGCTTCCTTTCACGTATTATCTCAGCCAGCACATCCGCCCCACACTCTGCTGGTCCTTCTAACTCTGTTCACAGTTAACCGGGGCCAGAGGGGAAGAGCTATCAAAATATCAGCTGTTTAGCATAACCGTCGTTTATGTAGTTATCTTGATTTGCTAGGAAAGAAAAATGTACAATCGCCTGCAGCGACATCACCTTTGCGTTTTTGTCTGCCGTTTTCGGACTGCAGTCTTTTCTAATAATAACTGTCTGACAATAGAAGATACCGTTATTCAGCAAAATAATTTTCTAATGGATTCAATCTGGGGAGTTTAGGGGAAGATCGATAGATTCATTTGTTGTACTAAGTTTCTACAGATTACAAGAGAGCTCTTCCTAATCTTCAGAAGTTGTAGTTCTACAGCCAATTGCCAATAATACCACTCTCCCAGCTGATTGCTCCGCCAAATAAATCATTGCATTTTCCGCTAATACATCAGGGTCTGACATGTTTCATACATATTTAAAAGTCGACATAATTACAGTGTCGAACTCACGTTGTTCATTGTTGAATTTAACTGATTTATTTGGACTAACAGATCTTAGACGTCCGATTATAACTCGTGTGAGCTATCGCGGCTTCTTGTATTATTAGATTAGGTACTGTTTTTATAAAACCACCACCAAATACATGTTTAAAGAATACATAGATTCAATCTACGCCCGAATATAGAATATTTTTTATTATTTGGAAATACCAACAACTTATTGGAATTCCGTCCTTATACAAGAATCCCCTATCACAAAATGTACGTGTAAATGCGTTGGTGGGTCGTTGGGCGAGGAGTTGTTAATAAATTAGTGCCCACAAAGGCGAATAATAACTACAACTATTTTCAGAGTAACTAATCCAGTTATTCGATTAGTTACCATTAGGAACTAAAAACTAATTTAGTAACACAATTTAGTTACTAATAGTGACTAACCCCTAATTTGGTACCTCAATTTAGTTACTACTGATAACTAATTAGTTTTTAGTCATTATTCGCACGAATAATAACTAATGAATAAATTTGTTTCGGAATTAACCATAATCCGAATTAATTAGTAAGTGGCGGAAACATTGTTTTCATTCTCGGAAGACGACATGGCTGTAACTAGACTATATGAGGGAATTTCTCAATTCTTGTATTCAATGTATTTTATTTTTTTATAAATGCGCCAAAATAGAGAACATATTTGGATTATTCGGATTAATATACATGCAAACACTAATTAATATTGTCGTTTCACATGAAAACTAGCTCGTAAAATCATTTTACTCTAAGAAAATTTCCCGCTACATTTTGCCTGGTTTCAATTTTGATGTATTAGTTATTATTCGCGCAAATAATGACCAAAAACTTTTCTTTTTTTTTTTTTTGCCAACAATTACTAGTAATTAGTTACTGGCTGCAACTAAATTTTTCATAACAAAATTAGTTATTAGTTTCACCTGCGTGTAACTAATAACTAAACACCATTATCTATTAGCTATTAGTTATAAAAATTTCTCCAATATTATCCATTAGTTGCTTCGTAAGTAAGAACCAATTTAGGTGAATCTAGCCATAACTAATAAATTGAAATCACAGGTATCAATTTCAACGCTAGTTACAGCAAGAAATTAGAGTATCAAATTATTAGTTATAGGTGGCAATTATGAACTAACAGTAATTAGTGACAGCGTAATTTGAACTTAACAATTAGTTATATAATGCTCCCACTCTTGTACGAAGATATCACTGGACTGTAAAAATAGCTTTAGTTTTACCTCAATAAGTTTACCATATAATGAATTTGCCCTGATTGTTTATGTTTCCTCTCAAGACACCAAGTTTTAATGAGAAAAAATAACAAAATTACCATTATAAAATAGTTTATAATATGTTCTCTAAACATTTTTTCTTTTGTTTTCAGGTAAGCACAATCATCCATCCAAGACTTTGAGATCAGAAGGGAATGTTCAGATCAGTAAGTCCCAACAATCGGTGGTCTGTAGTTCTTTGTAGTTATTTAACCTGGATCGGTACCTATAGGTACAATTTTTTCAAGAGATGTGTGAAATGGTTTTTTACACACTTCTTTTAACAAACATTCGTAGAAAATGAAACTATCGCAATGGGTAAAAACAAAATTTACTGGCTACTTCTCAATATATTTTCAATTGATTTAGAGGAATCGAACTTTTTTCATTATCCATAAAACATAATCTGAATATATACATCTGCTTAGAACTCATCAACACAACTGAGATGTACATCAGATAAGAATCGTAGAGAGATTTTCAGATGCACAAAGGTGATTTCCAGGTGAATTAGTTACCGCTAAATCATTGGTTTATTACGAAGTTGGTGAAAGGAGAAGATCGTTTATCAATATGGAAGGTACATTTATCTTCCCGAATGGGGTGGGGGGATCAACAATAGCGTATCGTTTTGCAATGTTTTACTCACTAAAATTTCGTTGTTCTATGGTTAAATCAAATGAGTTCATAATTCTTTTCCTTTTTCCAATGTGAGATGGCATGAACGGGCTGTTTGCCTACCATCGAGCCCAATTAAGAAGTTGTTGTACCGAGGACGTGACTCAGGCAGATTTCCCCTCCAATCTGCGAAAGGTTTCCTTGGTGTCAACTCACCCAAGAAAACAGGCCCAGGAAAAACCTTCTGGAGGAAGTCAAGAAAATGAGGGACGAAAGAAGAAAACCAGAAGGCGTAGAGGTATGCGAGAGGACGCCGAACCCCTGCGGTTGATGGTCCCTGGAAGAGGTTATGCCCGGTAAAAAGGTTTGCGTGACTCACTAAAATTGGATTAAAACCCTCTTTTCATCGTTCGGGTCATCAAGAAACAAGACCGATGTTTACCGGCGACTTCAACGGGCGAGCAGGACGTGATGCGCTGGCCGGCGGTTCACGCGGGCTATTAGCTTCAGTTTCGGGCGAGATAAACGCCAAAAGTGCTGAATCGAGGGTTATGAGGATATAACTTGCACCTTTGGTGTTGATGATGGGTCCAAGAGCCTTGCCTCGAGTAGGCCGAAAATTGCTGTAGACCGCAAAAAGGCTAAAATAAAAGGAATAGAAAACTCGTTTGAGGTGATTTGTATTTATCGTTTAGTTGGAAAGGTACTGGAGAGTTTTGGTATTTCTCGTATTGGTATTTCTCGTAAACACGAAAAAAAGCTGTTAGAGCGAGCACGATGAATGCTAACCTTTTCGCATTGATTTCTCGTAGCGTTTTCTTAAGCCCGAGAAAAAGAGAACTCTTATAGAGACGTTAACGTGACTCTTGTACTGAATCACTGCTCATAACTCAATTGCACTGTAGATAATTTCCAAAATATAACATGAAGTAAGAAAGAACGACAACTTACCTCTACATCATATAAAAAAAATTCAGCCGTGAAGAACACGGATCTTTAAAACGTGTAAAATGAACCTTGAAAACGAAATCTTGAGAATGAAAAAGCTGAAATCAAGCAAGAACAAAATGCCGCTAATGACCCTTCTGGTTGTGGTAAGGGGAAAAACAAGAAAGAAAGACAAATACAAAGGTTAAACCAACAACAAAAGACGGCAAGGGAAAAAGTCGGGCGATTTTGTCGGATGTGAGTGTGTCCATGCCAACTGCATGATAGTTGCTAAGTTATTCTTGAGTGTTATCCTAGAGAAAGGTCAAGTTTTCGTCTCGTAATCACGATTCCGAAAAAGCTGTGAAGCAGACTCTGACCGTTCCGAAAGGCGTTTCAACGATACGAAAATCTCTTCTCGTTTCGGAAATGCCATTTTCGTATACGAGAAAATGAATACGAGAAGTACAAAAACTCTCTACTATCAAATAAGAATTTCAGGAGATTATTTTACCTGTTAGACTAAGAGAGTTCAGTGATAGTTTTCCAAAAAATCCCTGCATGAGGAGTATCCTATTAGTTCCAAATACTCCAAAACTATTATTATATTCTAAAACTAAGGTTGGAATGGTCAAGCAGTGACACGCCCTCCATCATTCTTTGTCTGCGAACATCACGTCACTCGCTAACATCTCATTATTCCTATAGGTTAACTATGAAAAAGTGAGAAAGTACCAAAAAGTACTAAATGATAAGCACAACACAAAATTTTACCATCGATTAATGGAAAGTTTCAAAATCTGTTTTGGGGATCATTGAGTTGTCAGAACTGTTGGTTGTTATAGTTGGTCGGTACAGAAATGGTTGGTTATTACTTTTTGTTAGAAATTCCTGCATATCATTGCTCGAAGCTGCATTTAAGTTACTGAATACTGCTCGTATTACTGAAATGTGGCTAGTGTGTTAAAGTTAAACTGTATTACAGTCAGTTACCTTTCCAAAAATATTTTTCTTGATGACTTTGATGACTGGAAAAATACCTACTTGGAACAATCCATAAGTAAACCACTCAACTCCGAATGTGGTTTTAGCAATAGAAATGCAATTCCGACTCGTCGAATATCAAAGACATTTCACGCCGAAAATTTTCATACCTGTACTACAACTAATGGCTTTACAAGTAACCTATCCTATTCCAGAAACTAATAAGCTTTCTCCCTTTTAGGTACACTTTATTTCATACAAATAGTTATGGCTTCATAGTCCAATTTTTAAATCGATTACAACGATTTACCAACGAGCTCCTGAAGCAGATAATCAAATTGACTTCTTGGTTGCATATCCTCTACTCCCAACGGAACAATCGCAGACAACTCTTGTTTGAAGGGTCGACAATAGGCCTACAGTTCCCACTGGGGACTCATTGTTCGCCCAGGAGCTTCAGGTAGCTCCAACAACAGGCTTCCTGCTGATAACTTGAGTGATGATGTTGTGGCACAGAAGATGGTTTTACGGCCGTAACAACCTTTGACTTTTTCGCCCGAAAATCGACTTGGGGGACCGATCTTTTTGCGAACGGCATGCTTCGCTGGTTGAGAGATTTATTGGCGAAGCTAAGAAAGCGGTCGCAAATGTTTTCCTCTTCGTTGAATTTTGAAGAAACACTCTGAGATTGTGCATCAAAAAAGGAGGTATTTAAAAATATTCAGGGCTTCTAAAAAAAAAACTTAAAAAAAAAAAATCTTCTCCTTTAACACGTATAGATAAATCATGCTCTCTTTCCCACCACATAGTATTAAGAAACTGAAAAATATCAAGGTCTTCTAATTCAAATTTGATATCAAAACTGTGAGATGTCGAGCCTTCATAATACCCCATTCTAGATTTCTTCAAAATCGCAAAATCCTTTTTCTATCTACATAATAGGATGTATCGAACATAGTTCTCATCTATACATAACTTGGAAAATAATATGTGTAAATTTTATCAAAATTTCGAAAATTGTTTAGAAGATGAGTCCAACAACGATTGAAAACTACAGTGTTCGAATATTTTCAATTTATTTTAATCATAATTTACTATATTCAAGTCACGGAGCTCACTTTTTTACAGTTTCTCATGATTATAGAAACCCAACACCGAAAATTGAATTTTTTTCGTCATTTCACAACTTGGAAAGTCGCATTCTTGAAACTGAATTTCATAACTTCATGAAATGCAAAGTCATAAGCATACACTTATACAGGGTGTCCCAAAACCACAATTTTTGAGATGTCGAAGTGAAACTTGAAGAGCATTTTCATGGTGCATGATACTAAGTTTTAAGCAAATAAAATCAGGAAAAAACCCAAAGGTTTCCGAACACCCTAACGGGGGAAGTATTGGGTGTTTCGAAAAAAATTCCATTTTTTTACCGAGTGAAATCTAATTTTAAAGATTTTTTAGTGCTGGACACGATGGAGAAACCGAAATTGTAATATCTTATTCCGTTCTCGGAGTAGAGCTGATAAACTAAGATGCACTAAAAATGAAAAAAGAAGCACTAAATGGACCCTTTGAGAAGTCCAAAAACATTTGGGTTTTTTCTCCTGATTTCTATTTACTTGAAACTTGGTATTAGGCACCCCAAAAATAGACTTCAAGTTACACTTCGATATCTCAAAAATTCTGGACAAAAGTTGTGGGGGGGGGGGGATATACTTTTGGGATACCCTGTGTAATTTGTGCCAACGAGAGGTGATGGAAAGAGAGTAGTTACCCCTTCAAAGGGGTGAGGCGATTAACCTGCTACACCGAGAGGATTTCTTCGACGCTAATAGCCCAGGAACTTCCCCTTAGATGCAACATTTGCAAGAATCGAGAAGGAGGAATTACTCCTATCCATCACAGATTCGTTTAAATGAGTTTTCAGGTTGTTTGAGCCAAACCTATTGTAAGAGTTTAAAAAAAGAAGAATTCAGGCCGAATGTTTCTGCAGGTATAATTTTTCTATAACACTTTTGGTGCGATGAAAAGAAAATAGATACGGCATTGACTGGATTTGCTTTTGGCCAATATATACAGATTAGCTTTCGGAAATTAAATCTGACGTTCTGAATCTCAATGATTTGCACGAGTATGACTCATCTTCTCATACGAGTTAAGGTATTCAGTGTAATTTGGAACAATGCCTATTTAAAAGCTGGACGAGAAAATATTTTTCAATATATTGATTCTGCTCAATACATATAATATAAGCACTTAACTTTAGAATTGCCTCTTTTATGAAGGTTTTAATACTCTCCTTTAATGCATCTATCTGTTAAAAATAGCTGAGGAGGAGATATAAATATAAAGTCAGACCTTTTGAAAGAGAAACATATGGAACTTGGAGCCTCATATTCATACAATGGAATCTACGGACGTTCGCAGACAATGTGCGCAAAAACACTATGAGGAAAATTATGGGAACTGATCCGCAAAAAGGGTATTCGTAGATTTTCACTCGAAAAAGAAAAACACGCCTTCATTTACATGTCGAGTGTAGATCGGCGGACAATGGCCTGGCAGATAAGGACCTATCCTGGAAGATGACCGTTGTATTGGTATACAGAGATCTCGGACTGCAAGAATCTTCGGCATAGGGTTCGTGGAAGTCGTGATCTTCAAACAACGGGGTCCGGTCCCGTCCACCTCGCATTCTGTATATCCGTGTACACCGCCGGCTTCTCATTAATAATTCACTATTTGTCACGAAATCACGAAATTGAAACGGGAAATTTTTCCCCGTACCGTGATGAGGTACTTCGGGACGTTCAATGATGGAAAAACGAACGATTTTTTCGTGAGAAGGGCTCCGATCCTTTAGGGGATCTAGCGGGTCTTTTTTTCAATGGCTCGCGAGCTCTGCGTTGTCGTCCAACGGTTCATTCACACGGTACTCTGAATCCGAGTCGCACCAACTGACCGAGGAAACGCCTCGCCAACTTGTCTACCAACTGTTGCAAAGGTACACGGTCATGGCGATAATGATGACACCTGTCCAGCCAATAGCGGGATAATAGCTAACTCTAGCTTGTTAGGTTGGCATCATTAATAAGCCACTGGTACTCTTATAGGTAGCATTCCACTCTAGACCATACTGCATGTATATATAGCAATGGCTACGAAGCTAATCAGAGGAAACTTGGAGAAATCATTGCAGCCACAACAAAAACATATGAAACGGACTTTGAAAGTTCTTTGCATGTGCTTTTGAAAGAAGTTTCAACGGTTACTTCTCCCACTCATATCAGTAATTACAACTGTCTATGCATAACAAGCCACACATTTGGATTTTCTATAAATTTCTATCTACTTATGTCAGATTGAAAGCCTGCTACATTCTATCAAGGTGTAACGGTGTGTCAAAGGTGTATAAAGGCGCAAAAGACAGATAAAACGTGCGAAGATAATAATTAGCCGTTTCAGGTTAAAATTAACTCAAAATTGTCCAATACTAAGAGCTAAGCCTTCAAATGTATAAGGTGGGAAAGGAAACGCGAAAATAGACGGACAGAAGTAGATATTCTCCTATAATGAAGGAACTAAAAAAAAATGTCTCTACATTTTACAGAAACTGATTATTATGTACCTAACAAATAAAACCTTCGGAGTTTCATCATACAAACTCCCCTGGCAGATGTTTTTTGATGCAAGTTGCTTACTATTACGTAACAACACTTATTACAAAACTACGTAGTGACGCTACCTAGATGCTGAGCCATCAGCCACCTTCAGTTGTCAAAAATTGAACCTGACTTATTAAAACTGTGTTAGAAGAAGCAACCTTATCCTTCGCATTGAAATCTTGTCAAGAAGACCGCATTTCTCTTCGTCAGAGAGCAGTGAACGTTCCCGAATTACATATTTGTTTGAGTTTTTATTAATTACTTTTAAAAGTTAATTGAATTCTGTTGAAATAGATATTTTTTGTCATCGAAAAGTAATATTATATCCAACAAATTTTGCTTTCAACTAGAACTGCGGCTCAGCGTGTTGAACAAGTGGGAGTAAACCCATCTAGTATGTGAGCATAGTGAGAATGCAGACAAATCGTCGGAAATTAGTTTGTTAGCTGTTGGGCTTCGTGCTGAATTTTGAGAGTTACTTCACACTTGTCTGACCGAAGGACCGCCGTGGCTTATCACCTGAAAACGGGGTCCTCCAGCTAAAATGTGTAAGAAACCCTTTTTGAGAAACAGGTTTGAAGCTTTCGTCAAGCGCACCATCGATATGAGCAATAATTTGGAAAGCGAGCAGCTATCGACCAAGATTACCCATTAACCATTGCCCTCTCCATAGCAAACAAACGTTTCCACGGTTGTTATGGTTTTGATGGAATGTGTTGTGCCAATAAGGAATCTGCGAGAAATGTTTTCCAAGTTAGCGTTTGATTCGGGTGTTACACCGATTCCTGACTATTCATATCTCCGTTTTGGATCAAACCCCCTAGGACTTAGGAGCAATTTTACTACATAAAATCGAAATATGCCACTTCTTCAATCAGATCCTGATTCATTGAATATAAAAGAACTAAAATAATTAAACATCCCGCAGTTAAGTCAAAGGGGATTATAGAAAAACAGTCTCAGGAGCCAAGGTTTGGTGACATAACACTGTTCTGACCTAGATTTGAAGAGACCCGGCCGGTTATGAAAAGGCACCTACTCGTGAATGTCACATCGCAGCGTAGGACGCTCTAGTGAACCAGAAGAGGAAATAAGATTAATGATGTCTACCACAATTCATTTTTTGCTAAACAAGTAAGATGTGATTAATAAAATCTAAATTCATCAATAAAACAACAAACTTGCAATTACTTACATAATGATTCGATTACTGATTTTAGTGGTTCAAGGTGATTTTATGCCTGCTAGCTGTGCATTCAATATTGCATTAGCTTCAGTAACTCAAGAGTTTATATTTTGAGAAAATTTTAAAGGTTACATCAGTTATCGAAATAATAAATTGATTAAATGTTTTTCTCATGATACTAACAAAACAAAATCTAAATTCAAATTTAAAATCAAGAAGCATTCATCGATACTCATGTTGCTTGCCATGAACCTGTCCGTGTTTGTAACGTGCATGTTGTTATAATGCTGGTAAAATAGAAACATGCTAGAATTTTGAGATTATATCTTTTTGACGCCTTCTTTCTTTTGCTTGGATCTAATTTAAATATAAAATGATCGGGGTTAAATAACTAAAATATAGCGTATATACCGCTAGCTTATATAACATATATAAGTTACCTTCTGGAATGGTCTTCATTTTCCACTTCCAATCCTCCATTCGTATGCACCTCCATTTTAATTATTCAAGTAACATAACATTTCATATATATATTTCCCTAAATCGTTGTGGTTCAATATTGTTTTCTGTTTGCGCGCTGAATGTCACGTTAATTTTAAAAACCCGTCTATTCTTAAGTCGGTTTTTAGGACTCCGATTAACTTGTATAAAGTGAAATGAAAATGTTGATATATTTTTCCGGTGATTTTTTAATATAATTTAATTTAGACGTTAAGAATACCTCCGATTTCGGACACAATTACTTTGGCTTAAATCACCGAAAGATTACAAAAATTTTAACGACTTTCAGACTCAACAGGGGAATAAGTGGCTCGAGAATCAGGGGTTTCAAGTTATTCGATGAAGGATGGAAAAGTAATTAAGAAAGTAGCTACCTAATTATTTCTTCGCCTGAATATTTTTTACCGTAAGATACGGGGAAAGGTGATGACATGACTCCCCTCCTTGTTTTTCCCATTCCAAATTGGTTCGGTTAACGGAATTTATTGTTTCTTTGTTCCTGCCTCCTTTATGGATTGCATCATCATTGCTGATGTTTTCTGTATTAAATATCCGGTAAACATTTTGCCTCATAAATAGCCGAATACCCACAAACAAACAACCGCGACTTCAAATGAAACAAAGGTTTGGGCGGTTCTCAGGGAACAACCAAAGTCAGAGTTGCTTTGATGACTATATCAATCAATATACAACATTTTTCAATACAATTATTATTATTACTTACATTCGTACAATCAGCAGATAAACTATGGGCAGTGATGGAAAGTTAACGCGAATGTCGAAGATACTTCTAGGTTGAGGAGAGATGTATAGGACGTAATGCTAATGGCTTGGCGATACAGCGAAATCTCATCCCCAACAAATTAGAGGATATATGTTATAGAAGAAACGTTTTTCCTTACTTGCCACTATAGCCCTACTTTTTGCTGTCCCTTACAGGACATATCCTGGTCAAATGTAATTACCCACCTTTGATTTGTTATTTCCAATTGGATGAAAAGATGAGATCGGCGCTGGAATTACATAGCACTCCCCTTGTAAGCTGCAATACTGGGGTTTTTTCTTGTTGATGACTAAAACTGTTTCTAAACAGATGTAGATTCTCAGCCCACCCACTCGACCAAATCTAAGCACACACCCGTTTGAAGACGGGGTCAGGTGTGGCCGAAGGCTGGATAGGAGGGCAACGGGCATTGGGCAGCTCCCAATACATTTGCGCCTCCCTCGCCCCCTCATTGTTCTCCAGCCTTCCAGTTATAGCTCCCCGATTCAAACCGACATTTAGGGAACCTTGTAACCCACAATCGGGTTGAAATTGAAAGCCTCAAATGTAAAACGCGAGTGATGCAAGCTCTGTTTTGAAAGAGGTTTTGGCGAAGTGCCCTCGCATTCGCATATAACCGGCAGTAAGCGTATTAATGCATATCACGATATTGTAGTAATGTAAAGTCCAGTATTTAATTAATGTTTTATTTGCACAAATATATGATACATATTGATTTAAACTGGCCTGAATTTATCATTAATCAGGAAGGTACAAGCAGATTTTTACTATTGTTCAACTCGTTACTTAGAGATCGAATGAAAAATTAAGAATCAAATTGTGTTGCAGAAATTTTATAAAACCAAAGTTTATTTATGTGGAATGAATCGCAATATTTCCAAAATATTGTTTTAGAGTTTAATTTGATCTTGCCTCTGGTATTTAATCTTGAGTGATTCCATGCCCACTATTACATTACTCCACTGCTCAACACATGTCATAGTGAAGTATATACAGCTCAATATTACTGCAATGTACAGCCCAGTGTTACAGTAGAGTACTCCCAGTACATATAGCAAAGTATATAGGTAATTACAGTAATGTGCAGCACGCTATTGCAGCCATGTATAGCCTGCTATTACAGTAATGTACTGCCCAGTACATTTGTATTATAGTAAAGTGGTATATGCGGCTCAATATTACTGTAATGTACAGCAAATGTTTCAGTAATGTGCTGCCTGGTATTGCAATAATACATATATAGCCTGGTATTACAGTAATGTATAGAACAGTATTACAGTTATGCACAGCACAATAAAGTAATGTGCAGCGGGTATTGCCGTAAGGTAGACCCCAGCATTACTACCAAATGTTGGCTCTAAATTAAACTTTCATTAGGGAGCGAAAATCTTCTAAGCCAGCGCTTTGATTCATTATCTACTATAACAATCCTTTGTGATCAAACAGAATCAAAATATTCTTCTATTTTTAAATCAATACCCCCTCCCCCCAACAATTAAAATTTTAAAGCCCTCTAAATAGCGAATTTTAGCAAATTTTCGTACAAAATGAACTATTGCAATGACTTGGAAACTTTCAAAATCAAAATTTTTGAAAAACTTCTCCATTAAAATCTGTTTTGAGGCATTCTGAAATGAATCCTAGAGTTTAACGCTTACCATTCCAGTCGATAACTCTCCTTAGGATCGAAATAAAAATTCCGTTCTTGCGCCAAAAACATCAAGCTTTCCAAGAGAAAAGACGAATTCGTTGGTACTAAAAAAATCACTAAAAATGGCTAAAAACGTTTAATTTATATTTTTTGACAGAATACTGCTCAAACAAAGTTTATAAAATATAAAATAAAACATTCAAAAATTTATATAAAAAAGAATGCTGAAAAATGTGTTTAAAACTCATCAAAATTGGCTAAAAAATCGATAAAAATTGCAAAAAAAACTGAATATTCAAAACCATTAATTGAATATGAGATTATTTAAAATACGTTATTTTCCATAAATAAGAGTTAAAATTTTCCTTGCACTCAAAAAGCTCAAATTTCAAAACAATTTAACATTATAAAATACGATAATTTACAAAAATTCTCTCATAAAATACGATAATTTAATTGATATAAAGGTGAGGCTTTTTTTTTTTTTTTTTTTAAACACAGAATGTGTTTTTGCGATGACCTACCGAAAAAAAATCGTCACAAAAAACCGACAGAAAAAACCGTTATGCGCCTTTTATAATGATTTTCACGTACAACCAAGCCGTTGGTAGGGAAATGGAACTTCCGCAATTTTAATCGCACAGAAATCGTTCACCATTCGTTGGAAAGCTCCTGATTTATCCAACCATATTATGTTAAACTGCGAAGTGCGTGGCCATCAACCTGAGTTATGAGCATGGTTATTTGAATCAATTGTTTACACACAGATGATCATTCTCAATAATTGATATTGTCAACATGATTGCAACCGCTTTTTTTTTATTTTTTTTGGTTTTCCGCAATTTTAATCGCACAGAAATCGTTCACCATTCGTTGGAAAGCTCTCAATTTATATAGTATTTTTCTTGTAACATATTTATTTATATAATATTTATAGGGTTTTAGACCAAATTAAATGTCTAACAATTATTTATTTTATTATTGCCAAATATTGTTATTATTCACGTGCAACCAAGCCGTTGGTAAGGAAATAGAATCATCGCAAAAACACATTCTGTGTTCCTATGATTTCATACAGAGTATGGAAAAAGAAATAAACCGGGGGGTGCAGGGGGGCGGAGCCCCCCGCCGAGGCGCAAAGCGCCGAGTTTTTTTTTTTTTTTTTTTTTTTTTTTTTTTTTTTTTTTTTTTTTTTTTTTTTTTTTTTTTTGTCGAACGAAAATTTGGAATGACTTCCAGATCTAAAACATATCCTTGTCAAAAAAATAAATAAATGAAATGAAATAGATAACAAAGGGGTCAACGTAATTAATGATTTAACAATAGGACGTGTTGTATGTGTTGCTACAAATATCATGTTTGGTCTCGGTCATTTATCAAGTGGCATTATCAGGAAGGTCATCAAAGGAAAGAAGTTCACGGGAGGCAGTTGAGTAATCTCAGCAGGGCGTCTGGCCATAGCTCGAGGTGAAAGGGCATATCGTGTCTACGTGTAGCTCTTGTCCTGTAAGGGGGGCAACTGCGCACTCATTTTCAAGATTTCAAGTACCAACCTAACCTCATAACGAGGTCAAATCTGGAGCAGAGGGGGCGGACACTCGATGACTTGGAGAGAGAGTCTCGTTTGAACCACGCCCAGGTTTCACTTTCCTTGCCGCCTCCCTTCCTCCATCTTTGCCGTTCACTTTCTGGTTAGCTCACAGGCAAAGACGTAACAGTGCGATTTGGATTGATGCATTGAGGGTTCGGACGAATCAGGGGGTCCGGGAAGACAACCAAAGGCCGGCAAGAACGCATTTTCTGGAGGAAATGAAAGAACCGGACGGATAGGCTCCATGAGAGGAGTCTGACTGTTTTCAGCCTTTCCAGCCGGCTAAAGTCATTTTGTCACTAACAACCCATTTCCTTGATGGAACGGTTCGTCCTTCCTTTCACGCCGAGCCTAGAGGAAAGATGAATCACAATATGAATGAAAGCTGAGGAACTTAAATATTCCTCAGGTTCCTTGACCTCTATTAGAAAGTCATTGAACAACAATCACAAAAGCTTTGAACAAATATCACATAGCAGAAACATATACACATATGATATTGAACTTAAGTTCCGTTGTTGTTTTTGTGTGCAAAGCAATTGAACGCTCGTTTTAAAGGAATTTTTGTGCCCCCTTTAGAGTTTTATTACCAACCTGAAAGGTAATGGCTATTAATTACACTCACATAACTCGTTCAAGTATCAAGTTTATATCGTTTGAGAGAAAAGTCAAAAACCCTTTGGAAAAGAACTCATTTTTTCACTTATTCCGATTTTGTCTTTTCTTCATATACGAATCACATGTACTGATTTTTGGACAGAATCTTTTGTTGCGATATATACTCCAAATCGGTTCAGACCTTTTTCACATAGATTTAAACCTTTTCCAGGAACAAATTAAATCTCAATCAAAAAACAGCATTACTTTCATGTTGTTCCTGGGGCTGCTCTTCATCGGCTGCAGACATAGTGCATACTGACAACAGTTCCAGTTAGGCCTTGGAACCGTACTTTAAAGAACAATGAAAATTTCTTTTCACATATTGGGACGTTGGGAAAGTGATATCAATAGTAAGACAAATTAAGCTTTGTGTGTAATATTCGATATATTGGTAGCCAAAAATCTATACTAGCAATAAAACTATGCATCGCAGAAACTTGCCTTCTACAATCCAAAACGTAAACCAATAGTATCTAAGGACGCAAGGGTTTCACGTTTATCTATATACTCAGTAAATATGATTGAACTTATAATGGTAAAACTCATCGAGAATCTTCTTCAAATTTGAGCCAGATTAGATCACAAGAAATTGACTGTTACGAAATCAACTATTTCTATTGATCCATGAGAATTGATTACACCTAATACCAGATTTCTGGCGTGGGTACGAGTGATGTGGAACAAAGCCAACTCACTCTAGTTGGTTTTTCACGAAGGAAGCTCTGAAGAAGGATGTTTCATGAAGCTTTTCCAGGATTTACTCAGAACCGGTGTAACACAAGAACATTTCATGAAAATCCAATGTAAATTGTAGTTGTTATTTATGTGAGGATCTGCAGGATCCCACAAAAACGCGCGAATCCAAAATGGTTTGGGGAGATCTACAACGTAAAATGTCAAATTGGAGCCAACGAAAAAACAACCGCAATGATTCTCCCAAAGCAAAAAGATTCCAATAGACTACCACCAGCGGTTCGTAAATAGGAACAGTTAAAGTTTACACGATTGAATCGTCACGTCCGCGAATTCGTTGCAGTTGTCGGCGTAGCTATTGAAAGCTTAGGTCAGCTTTGTGTTCAGCCCAACCTTTCCTCAACAACACAGCTGTAGCTCAAACTTTTTTCCATTTTCCTTTTGGAACTTCCATCTCTAAAGAAAAGGAACCTTCCGTATTAAAAGTGTCGTTTCGTTAACCTGATTGTTAACAATTTAATTGTTGTAAAGAAAAACTCAACATTTCCATTTTCAAACTACAGTATTGATGTAGTTAAGTGTGTACATGATTCGTCGCAAAACGTACCTATTGCTCTCCAAAACATATTCAATATGTACGGGTGATATTAGAGCTTTTCTGATAAAAAAAAAAGTTAAGATATTAGACATTCCCAATGTGATTTAAGTGGCGCGAGCAAAGCTTTTTCTTCCCTTCAGGTCCAAGGAAAAGTAGAAGCTGAGATAAGCAGAAGATGTTTTTATTACATAGGCAGGTTATTGTCATGGTGACGTTTGATGCCTATAATTGTTTTGATTCCGCATTGAAAAACACTCCTGCGTTCGTAAATATGAAGATAAATTTCCATTTCAACAATGAATTAACGTTTGAACAAAAACAATATATTCAAGGAAACTGTTACAGCATCGAATCGTTCAATTGTTAATATTTACGTGGATGTTGATATATTGTATATTAATATTACGAGTGAACCAAATTATCCTTAATAGGCATAAATGAAATGCGTTCACTTCTTTTTATCTGTGAATGTACGAACTGGTATTACCTGTGTCACCGTTTTAATGCACGTATTAACCATGCTAGCAAAAAAAGGTTGTAGTCGAATCAAATTAAACCACCACACTACAGTTTAACAGAATTTGGAATCTCAAAATATGGTTCTTTAATGGAGTGTACAATGGAATGCATTTGGTTTATCTCAACAAATTGAAAAACCATTTCAAGGTAACCCATCTAAATGTTGATCAACTTCGTTGTAGCAGTTGTTCACCGGAAATCTTTCATGGAAGACTGAATGATGGAAGTGTTTCTTAGACAGGCTATAGGAGGAATTTCAATCAAAAGAAGATAACGTACATGCTATAAAACGTCATGTTATCCGTCATCTAGTGAGTGCTCAAGTTATTCAATCGTCATCTATTCAAAATGAAAGAGGTTCTCCGGTACAATTTTTTCAATTGAAAGGAGTGATTATACAACAGATTTATCTTGATGGTGGGAGGAGAGTACTTAATCGCTCTGATGGAATCAATTAAGTCGATCATCCGTTGAGAAGGATGTAGGTAGTCACTTTAGGGTCTGACGTTTCACAATCCACTTAAAAAACATAAATAAAATACTTCTATACCAAGTGGGTGTGGTACCTTCATGTACGAATATGTATGTCCTTTATATAGACCGTAAAAAAATATACATGGAGGATTTAAACTACATTTATTTTTCAACTTCGGATACGTTTTTACGGAGACCTTCTTTTTGAAAATTTTCATCAAATGACACATTTTCATCATTAGAATAATCCAAACAAATTCGCCTAATCTGATCCCCAGTTCGTTCAAAGGTGTCCAAGATACCCCATTTCACCCCCTCCACCTCCCCTAAAACACCACCTCCGGCTCAAATTTTGTAAACAAATAGCCTATAATTTAAGTTGGACTGATACAGACATTTTCCCCTACTCATATCAGTTGTCCAATGACTCCTGTAACCGTGAAAAACGGAAAAATATACGGACACATAGACAGACAAGCAGAGAAAAATTGAGAAAATGGTACCAATCGTATAAGAATAGCATGAAACGGAAAAGAAACGCAAAATTTAATGATTCTAATCAATGTGCAGACAGACAGACTTACATTAATAGATTCAACAGATGAATGGTAAATTTTTACGTAGAATAAAAAATCTCGTCACTCTCTATGCGCAAGTTGGTTAGTCATTAGTTTTTATTTATAAATTGCTGAGCATAACTTGAAGCAAACGTGAAAATATTATTGACTAAGTAATTATCATGCGAGTACGAGTTGAATGTTTTGAGTATTCCAGCTTTGCGCCTACGGAGAGGAAACATCATCAGCGAGTGATGATGTGTTGCTAGGATTTCACGTAAGCGGACGGGCAAAGCTACTATTGACTTTCGATTATCCTGCTAATTCCAGGCTAAATCGGTCAGAAAACTGTGATAATGGTTAAGGTTTGTTGCTGTTAATGGTTTGGTTGTCTTTGTTTATGATGACGGTAGTTAATGATTAGAGATTGTTAGGTATGGTTCGAGATGGTTACGGATGGTTGTTGTATGTGGTCAATTATGGTTAGGCATAGTTGGGAGTACTTGAATATGGTTAGGCTTGGTTGGTAAGTCTTATTGATGGTCTAGGATGGATAGAAATAGTTAAGTATGGTTGTTAATGGTTAAGAATTGTTGTATGCGGTTAATTTATAATGGTCAGGTATAGTTAGGAATAATTAGAGATAGTTAGGCATGATTGGGAATGGTTATTGAGGATTAAGGGTGGTTAGGAAGGGGTTAGGGATTGTAGTTTAGATGGTTAGATTTGATTAGGGGTGGTTGTAGGTGGTTAGGGTTAGTTGGGAATGGTGTTGATTAGTTAGGAAGGTTCGGAATGGTTAGGAACACACTAGGGATGGTTGATTTTGAATATTATAGAATGACGATTTCGTCGCCCAAAAGTGGACAGACCTGGAAGTAGAACACGATTAATACAGCCTGAAGGTTAAATTACACTACTCATTTAAATTGTGAAATACACCATTAACAGGTTAGGCGTTAGGTATATGTTTTCATTAACGACAAGGACGTTTCTGAGTGGTCCATTTCGGTAACTAGGTACCAATCCGTCAGTCTTCAACTACTAATGCCAAAGCCATTATACGATGTCCATGATTATTATCTGACCAAGTTAGCGGCAAAAGACCGGTTTACCTCATAAGGACGACCTAGCCACCAATTTAGGGCGTATACGTAGGCAGAAAAAATGGCAACTGTAATCGTAGGTGGCATAAAGCCGAAATGAGAGACACAATTTTTCCCGAGAATTTATGATTTATTATTAAAGTTGATGTACTACACATTGTGTGAGGAAAGTTTTCAAATCTTTGGTGGCCAAGGTGGATTTTTCATCCAGCTTATCATCATTAAAGAAAAAAGCTGACCTTCACAATTCTTTCGGTTTTAAGCCTACCTCTGTGTTTATCGAACGAGATCGGTTTCTAAACAAACCTAAATCGTCACGTAACTTAGTTTGACCGCCTTTTTCAACTTGAAGCGACAAAAGTGTCGTGACTAATCCAACAAAGTTGCATCATTCCAAGCCCCGACAGCAGAGCGTAAGCATGCGAAAAGCTTCAACTACCCTCGACTTCTTAGTCAACTTTGCATCATGAGCGCTTTAAAGTCCTTTAAGCGAATTGTCACCCTCTGCTGAACGCTTTTGTAAGGCACCTTGGTCGACATAAGAATCTTCTTCGTCGCATTAGAAAACCATTACGAGCTACAAAGCGAAAGGTTGTATTCATTCGTCCTTCTTCTGAGCTATTTAGCAGTTCAAACAGACGTCGAGGATCCGTATATTTGAACGGTCCGGGTTAACGGCCTTGAAGATGCGTCGAATATGGGAGCTCAGCAAATACGAGGAGGTGAGAAATAAATAAATGTTTGCTCGTTGAAAGATGCTATCATTATTTAATTTGCACGCAATCGAAAAGTGCGTTGTTCATCTATGCTAATACAAAACCAAAAGTGAATACGAGTAGATATGAGGCTGGAATGCTTGCCAAGTCATGGGTTATTGTGCAATATATCACTACTATAATACTGTTTACAGCATCATCATCATCATTATCCATTATCGTACAGGTCCAAATTATATACGCTTCCCTGTTTATTGGCATCCCAAAAACATAAAAATTGAATCTTCACTTATCCTTTAAAGTTAGAAGTTATCTTTTATTCATTTGTGTTCGTCAGATAAAGTTAAATGATACGAGTATGTATTAATTAAATGTTTAGACCAGGGTTTTCATTGGGTTTGAACAACATCTCCAGAGACATATAAAACATAATTGTAATTACATTGCTTTCTCACTAGCAAAGATTGTATTTATCAATAATTAACTTCTGTGATTGGCGAAGAAAACATATAAAGATGATAATATAAAGTTGTAAATACTAGAAATTGGAACTGGACATCAAAAAGTTCAAGTCCAAGTTCGTCGTTCTTCTGCAAGCCCAATGGTCTCTAATGGATTACAAAAGCCCAGCGCCTCCTATCCATTGAAAGTTAAGAAAAAGCAATCAGCAACGTCCCTGTGTATCTCACTCGGCCACGCCTGAAATTACAACTAAGCTTTAAACTCGGTTTTTTGTTGCTGCAAGTGAGAAATGGAGATGTTTCAACTTTCCCTGGGACGACCCGCCCTCGTCATTTCTTTCGCTATTCGGTCCAGCCGTTTTTCGTTTTGTTTTCACAATCGAAGACTCAACATATCTACCGATCCGAGTTCTTGTTCAATCGCTTTCCCTTCGTTTTATTTCGCAATATAGTTGCACCCCTGGGAGCATCGATTTCACTATAATACGCGTTCGATAACTCTGTTTTATCATCGTAAAGATCACCGATAAATATGGAAAATCTTCTATATTAATAAAATCGTAAGTATGTTTGTCTGTACGTTGATTAGAATCATGAAATTTTGCGTTTCTTTTCTGTTTCATGCTATTTGTAGACGATTGATACCATTTCCTCAATTTTTCTATGTCTGTCTGTATGTCTGAAGACTCAGATCAGTACTTCAACCAGCACCTTTTTCGTATATTTTAACCTCAACCAGTTCAATCTCAACTAGAATACTGGTAAATTTACTCTAACATTAGTAGGTAACAGAAATGTTCGTGGACACCGCGTACGAGTGGAAGGAGAACTCTTGGGTGTAAAATTGCGCAAAGTGCAAAGTACTTTTGAAAGAAACCTAAATAAACATACATTTTTTCCACCAAACAAGTAAATAACCGCGTGTGAGTTATTTCAGCGTCCGCATATGGCAGGTTATGTAACGCAACACGTTTGCCGTCAGTGATCGGAGTTTGATCGAAGTTTCAAACGCAGCTCCATGTTCATGAGACAGGAAGAAGATTTGTTGCGCAATGTTTCGGACTTTGAACATCTTCGAAGAATTTCAAATCACCAAAATTTTAATGCCTGTCTCAAACTGGAACGACATTGTATAATACGTCCTCCGATACTCCACCTACAGACGAACATCTGCGATGTGACGTCAGGGAATTCTCACGTTACTTAACCATGGATGTGGGAGTCGTTTGGCTCGTATCGGGAATGGTATTGGAGGGGATTCTTAAGGCTCCATTCACGGATTTACCCACGGGAGCCGCTCCAAGGCGATTCATTAGCACATCGTCCTAGAGACCTGCCCATCGCCTCGGCCCCATAAATCGGAGACTTGTCATCTCTTTGACGCATCAAAGTGATGGATAACTTCTTCGTGGACATATTTGGAGCTAATCGGTAGCTTCTTGAGAGCGGTTTTTGATAGAACCAGCTCACGACCAAGAAATGTAGTTCCTTACTTCTGTATTAGCTTTGTTCAAGCCGAATGTGCTAGACATGTTCAGAACAAGGGCCCTAGTTTAGTTTGGTTCTCATAATAGCTATAACGTTCAAGAAAATTAAAAAAAAAAACATTCTAAGATATCCCCAGTTATTTGCACAAACATAGCAGCACTAGGTACTTAGATATACATACTATAGACGTGGTTATATTATACTTCTCAGAAATTACATACCAGCTAATAAGAAACTATACACAAATTGTGCGTAAAGTTCCACTTCTGTGTATGTTCTACCTGTTTTAATGCTCTTACGTCCTAAGCTGCCACAACGTGTGCTCCGCTATCAATGAGCATGCGCAGCACGTACGGAGTACTCTGAGCAAAAGCCGAACAAAACCGATTCTCGTATATAGCGCGAAAGGTGCGGCAGAGAATTCATTCTGATAAATTATCTAGGGTTTTTGAATATTAAAATTCAATTATATGCATTTCATTTTATTGTTTTTCTCAGTTAATTGCGATAAAGCTTGTTAATTTTTCTAATAGAATGTGAGACATATCTACAGTATTTCCATAAAATCCTTAAAGGTGACTGAAGCAGACGGGTACGAGTAGAAATTGATAGAAGTTCAATGATTTTGAAGCAGTGTTTGAACATTTTTGCATTTTGCACGTTTTGCACATTTTTGTGCTGAAACTCGAGCTGACCCGATGTTGTGTCATGCGTGAACTTTTTGGGGATAAAATGGATTTTTCATCTTGAATCTCTTCAGGAATGACAAACGTCAAATGTTATGAATACAAACCATATTGACACATTTGAAAATTTCACGATTCAGAATCCGATGCAAAATATTCAAAAACAAATTTCCCCTGAAAATTTTCTGGAAAACATGATTTACTAAAATGTTGGAACCATCGTGATTTTCTATGGAAATTAGCCAAGATGGCGTCGCTGTACTTAGAGCTGAGTCGGTTCAATTATTATGACCCGTTCCAAGTCACTTACTTGCCAGGGAACCACGAAGCAACCTGAAAGAAGAAAGCACGATTGCGTTTGAATACTTTCACCGATGACAAGATCGAAGTTATTCCTCACCATCCTCTCCATTTCTTTCACAATTAAAATTGTATACTTTCACTCGCCTCTTGCGCCAGTATGCCGCGGTATCCAGCTAATAAGGCACTGGTTTCGGCTGTGGATTATTTTCCACAAGACATTAAAGCTGGAATGTATATTTACATCACGATCAGCTAAGCTAATCGTTGGCATAGGAAAAATTTCCCTCGTGATAAGATATAAAATCAACCGATTCTCTTGTTGAAAGAACCACAACTGTCAAAAAATGAATCACGAACGAATGGACGCGGTTCAGCAACAACACGTTTGAACACAATAAGCAAAAAATGTGAACAGCCAGTCCAAATCATACTAACTGTCAAAAACTATGGGGTGTAGATTCCGAATTTGAACTAAAATTAACTTCAAGAACTAACCACTACTAGAAATATTTTAACCATTTTGTCTGCCTTCATAAATAATAAGAACTGTCAAAATAAAGAAAGGTAGCATAATTAATTGTCTAAGAATTTGAACAGTAAGCTACCACAACTCAGAAAAAATATCATACTTCATATTATTAAAAACTACTTTTAAGCTGAAGTGCGCGGTAACAGTTTACTTATCTTTACTATTCCGAGGCTTTTTGTGTACGCTGAGTAGAATGAATGAAAACATAAGTATGAATTGCCATACTATTAGCAATTGAGCGTAAATAGATATATTCAAGCTTTTCTATTCCAATTTCCTTTGTCCCATTATTTATAAGTTATAACTAATGTTTGGTTTTCTTGCATAACATGTATCCTAAATTAATATATTATCTTTATGTTACAGCTAAAATGAAGATACTACTGCAGCTAGTAGTGTGGATACTACTAGCACGAAATGTGAGTACTTTTACAGTATATCATTAATATAAGATATGCGAAATGAATGGCGATAAACGAACATTATCATACTTTTTATAGCAAACAGCTTAATGATACGGATTCATAACCATAAATTATTAGTGTCGGAAACAACTACTACCAAACGGTAAAAGTTTGCAGGGCTTGTAAGTTTTTACGTTGTTTAACATTGATAAACCGGATGCTGACACCCAATATTCGAATTTAGGCACTAATGTAGAAATTCTACTGTATTGGGTGTTACCGAAAATGTATTATGGCGCACAGAAATTTCAAACGCGAGCGTAATATATTTTGAATTAATACTAGCAAACCTTTTATTATCCCAGACTATTGAACTTAATAACATGCATTTTTCAAGTTACATAACTTATATTGAGGGCATTTTACGAAGTTGTGGGAAATGAAGTTAATTTGTTATGTCAACAAAGTACATCTGAAGCATCCAAATATTTGGCACTATTTGTTTGTAAAAACACATGTTTTGACTAGATATGTTCATTTCTTGACAACTTGAGACTGGAATCGCGGGGGTTGATCTGAATAAAAACGTTTTTATCTACACCGACGTTTCGATAAATTTATTTTTCTTCATCCGGACAATAGAAAAAACAGAAAGTTTACCGGTATAAAAAACAGTTTTGACATGTATAGTTGGGTAGTAAGTAATTCAAATAGTGACGACTTAAAAATACGTTGCTTCAGCATTTTGGATCACTCATTGTTTCTCTTACAAGTCATTAAATTATTGTTATTATTCACAATGAGTTAGGCGAAAGACTCATTCAGGGACATAGAATAAGACTATATCAACAAAATAAAATATTTTGCTTAGTATTAGAGAGATAGGGATGAATGATACTTTGCTACAAAGGGTTGATAGAATGTTTTATGGTTTGAGACATGAGCTGATTTCTGCAGTGCACAAATATGTACTCCAAAAGTGCTCTCTACTATATTTGAAGCATTGAATCAAGGTGCTTTTGGTATTAAATTTTTGAGATGCGAGTATAGGATGCACCTAGCAGAGCTATCGAATACTTGAACTTATATTCCATTCAGTCATGGTCAGTTCAATCCGACAATTGTAGAACGAACGTCGAGTTTATTTTACCAGTAGAATGAGTGATCATTGTTGCATAACAACCAAACTTGTGACGATGTGTTTTTCGTTGTCCCCTCTTGAACTTGTGTTGAAGGTAAGAATAGAACGTTGGTCGTTACTGCATGATTATTATTTCGAAGGACTGGCTCGCGGGAACGTGATGGAGGGCTCCGCCGGTACTGAGTTATTAATGAAAATCGTGAGAGAAGACCTTGATTCGCCTATACACTTTCGTCCCCTTCTGAGAGACAGGGAGTTTTTTCCATTTTTACTTTCGAAAGTGCAACTGCTCGTGGATCCAAGCCTCAGCCAAAATGGGTGTCACCCAAAAGCACTGGTGTATTGATCAAATACTTACCTAAATCGCCAGTCAATCCTAGCCAAAAGCGCAGGTGGTTATGATGGTAGTTAACGTTGAAATCATGATGATGGCGAAACGAGTATGAAAACAAATAGGTCAGAATTATGTGTGTTGTGTGGTGTTCTGGATGCTCTCAAGCTCGCATCTCAAAATAAGAAAAATGAATCAGAATGATGTGCATAGATTGGTGATCGAGATGCTCGCTACAAGCATCGGCGTTTCCGCCTCACTAGCACTGACGCCTTTTCAGCCTTAATACCGGCGCTTCTGTCTGACACCGGCCAAAGTACACGAGATAAAAAATGAAAACTCTAGGGCAACTTAAATAGTGAAATATCATCATAAACATTTTTTGTTTTTCAAGTACGTTTTTGCAAGGTCTGCATACGTTCTATAAACAATAAGTCGTTCAACATGCACCAATATCGAACAGCCTAGAATTTTACCATGGATATATACAAGAATTTCACTGAAATCACAAAATGAAATGGAGTCATTTTGAAATAGATTATGTGAAGCTAACTGGATATGAGGAAACGATAATAAAGAAACTTTAATGAAGAGAATAATGAAGGAAAAAGGAGGATGAGCGAGAGGAGAATGAGAGGAATGAAGAAACTGATGCGGAAATTTTGATGAAGAGAAGGAGAAACGAAAAGAGTCAACATAAGATCTACGTTTAGGAAAATATGAGATTAGGTTGAAGTACCTAATTAAGAAAAATATTTCTGATGCAAACCAGAACTAAAGTAATGTAGGTGGACTATAAACATGGGCTTTCATCTGACAGATCGTTACGAAACGAAAATGCACAGCGGAACACCTACTGCCAAACCCGCACAATCCCTGAGAAGTTAATCGAAATCGGAAGCGAGCTCTACAAGTTACGGTTGTTACAAGAATTATACATTTACGCATGCGCCGACGCAACTTTTGATTCAGCGGCGATTTAACTCATAGGGGACCATCTAGCCCCCAACCCTCAGAATTCTTGAAAAATACATTGCAATCGGACTGTAACTTCGAACAGATTTACACGTTATAGGGATTAGCGGACAGGCACATACACACGAAACCAATGTTATTTCCGAATGTCTAAAACGTAATATGCGAATGCCAAAAGTGATATCACTTTTTTCTTTCTCCAAAACTGATCAAAATACCTCCACTACTATATTTAGGTACTTAGTCACGGAAGCAAATATTATTCTATCCTCCAAATGAGGTTGATGACTAAACGAGAAGTCATAGCAGCTGTAGAAAGGTTAGGCGGAAGTAAAGTGGATTCCCCAGTCGGTTTCTTATGGTAAGGAGAAATTTTTAGCGTATTTTTAGCAGGGATTTCCCCCGAGCCAGTCGCGGAAGGCCTCACCATCGAAATCAAATGACAAGGAGCTAGCAATGGCTGTTTACGCGACCTTGGTAAGAGGGAACTGTTAAATATATATCAACCAGGTTGTGAAAGCGGCCGAAGCGTTTGTAGGAAGGATATTGATATTCCACTGACAAACAGGGCAATTACAAAACAGCGAACAACAAAAGTGGCAAGAAAATCTTAACATGTGAACATATAGGCTCAGCTATGAAACTAATCTAAATCGATGGCAAATCGTTATGACATAATCATTTTAAACCTCTTAGTTACCTAATCGTTTGTATTTTCAATGCGCGAAACTGAAGAATGTGCTTCAATTATGGTTTCCAAGTGTTTTCAGCCATTAGGTAACAATTTGTACATTTTTTCAAAAACCGAGAAAATATTTCTAGTATTTCTATCGAAAATATGTTATGTGTAGTATTTCTATTGAAAATATCAAATTCTCATTGAAAATAAGGCTCTACTGGAACGATTTTTCCTTCATGTTCCTACTATAATACGTAATTAACATCGAACATTATTGAGTGTATTAAAACATTTCCATAGGCATCTACCGTTCATTGAAGTAGCAATGAGTGTGTGAGATGGGTTGAATTTGACGATTGTGCTTGAGCGAGAGTCATGGATGAATTACCTGAGTCACCTAATCATATAACATCAACCAATCAAGTGTTCTGTTACTCTGTGACATTACCCAAAGACAACAAACAAACAGACAACAGACAACAAAGAGGTAGTCGTGTTGAAAGCATTTGCGGACAAAAACGAAAGCAAATTTGTTAAAACTGAAATTGCAAGTGAACATGTTGATTTTGAAGACATCATTTTCCCTCTTCGAACGTGATCACGAGGTTTCCACAACCACGGTTCACTCGAAATCAAAATGCATGTTCCTCAAGAGCAAAATCTATGTATTTCTGGGTCTTTGAGCTACAAGTATATCTAGTATTTGTGAATTAGAAACCAATTGACTTACTACCTGTAAAATTTGAGGTTTGAGTATGGTGAATAATAGTCAATAGTTTTGAAAATGTTTTAAAAGGCAATGATGTAGTTTTCTGATGGTATTTTGCAGGCTAAGGAATCGTTTCAAAGGTTTAATTATGGCCAATTCAATTATAGATGTCCGTTTCTTGAACAGCAGCTCCATGGTGATTCTGTGTCTCTTCTAATTTCGGGTTAATGATATACACCAACCTTTTGTATCTATGATGCCTTCAAAATCCAAACAACACTGAACTTACAATAATTGAGAACAAAGAAGGAGCGTCGGATTTCGGAGAAGGTAACGGCTTCAAAGGGCCTGAGGTTGAGCAACTTTGCCTAAACACCGGCCTCGAGGCATGAAAGATGAATGAGCTGCAGGATTCTTATCTTCTTTTTACTGGGAAGATGAAATGATGATACTGCCTCAGGAAACCACCTATGCTTACAGCTGAGGTATGGAATGAACCAATCTGAAAGGCCGAAGTTTGGCAGTTTTTAGCTTCGGTCTTATTCAATCAGCTAATACGAGTAGGTTCAAATTTTATTTGCAATCAATTATAAATTCAATCACGAGCAAAATTTTTTTTAAGAATTCCTTTTTTCAAACATTGTACCACGTTTTATTTACCGCTGGATTTTGTGCTAAAAAATTAAGCGAAATTTAGCGCGAGCCAACATGTTTTCTATTGATTATTACGTAACACCAATGCATTGCTAGGGAAGTGTAACTCCCTTAGTTTTCATAGAAGCAAAATCGATCACCATTTTTTGGAATGCTCTCATTTTATCACAACATCTCATGAACCTTAAGCCGCTGCAGTGCCAAGTAAAGCTGATTTATTACGCCTCGTTATAAACTAGTATTTCTAAGTAACCAAAATGAACTAATAATGGAGGCACTATATGGTAGGTACAATTGAGTAGTAGGTACTTTTAAGAAGTAGTTACTTGACGATGCGTAGACTTCTGATCAGCTGATTGTCTCCTTAAGCTGATTTATATGGTATTTCATTTCTGAAGCTGAAATTTGAAACATTGCCTCTATGATACAGGTAAAAAAGAAATTCATACTGCGGAACCACCCCAATCTGCTGAGGTGAGCTCGGTAGCTCATTTCCCTCCTAATAGACCTAGAAGGCTGAAATTTGACATTGAGCTTCTATATGCCTGCTGTGTACGAATGACCAAGTGAGGACCCACCCTGATCACCTAAGTCAGCTCGGGAGCTCATTTCTCTCTTAAAAGAAGGAGGAAACTGAAATTTGGTATTTAGCAACATTACGCGAGAGAAACATGATACACGATTTTTAATTATTAATTGCAACAGAAAATCGAAAATTAATTAATTTATTTTTCACGTATTTTTACTTGTACGCAAGTCGAGTTAATTTCGGAACTTAGACCATGTAGAAATCTTGACGAGTCCTTCGTATAGTACGTGGCTTCTCATTATTATATATGCTCCAGTTTCCTCATCTGCTTCACAATGTCAATTTAGCGATAGTTTTCAGCGCCCCTATTTTTCACATGCACGTCAAAATATGTCCTGAGCGCAATATCGATATCGCTTGTGCTATGTTCTATTGTTTGGTATCTTTTTCATGCCAAAAATGTATTGATATTTTTGAGAGTTGAAACTTAATCTTTGTAGAATTTAAAACACATCAGCCACCACTGTTTCAATAAAACTACGATGGCAGACTAACTCAGAATTATTTCAATTAATACAGTAGACAACTGTGAGTTTTAATATACGAAAAGCAATTTCTGAAGGTCGTATATCCATTTCGATCGTGATATTCACTCGCAGGTACTAGAAAACGGATGTCTGAAAAGCTCGAGGCATTCTACGTTATCATGACATCATTCCCCAACGCATTTGGAAGACTTCGGCGAACAGACCCAGTCAAGGTCTCCAGTTTCTTGCACATGCCCGACTTTTAGGCGTGGCCTCCTCCCCTGGCATCCTTGTAATACTTATCTACTTTATCACTGGCATTTCCCCCAGTCAAAAAGAGAAGGCGACTGTCGAGGGCTGATTGAATCCGAAGGAATCCAAATCGGGATTTCGGAATCGTTTTGCAATCGACGGCATTGACAGAAGAGTAAAGGCGTTCCCCATCGACTAGCCTCAAAACCGTATCGTGTGGAGCCTTCCTTCTCCTCAGTGCAATGTCGCAAAAAACTCTTAATTGAATTCACCACGTCTAGTCGTTGTGTTTCGTGATTGCTCTTCCGACAAAACATTTGTTTACTAATGCGTTTTCGTTCATTTGCTGCTCAGCCGTTGATGACGATGTGATTTCAAAAGACGGGAGAGACCCTGTGAAGGCAGTCGGTCAACCGTTCAACATCTACAATCCTTGGGACATTGGTGGACAGTCACATTAAGCTATGGTGATTCACACTAGCCATAAACAGAAATAAACTACAATAAATTATTATTCAATTAGGTATTGCTTCTCAGGCCACCTATGGAGAGGACACTTTTTAGACCTCTCAGACCAATGTCAGTTCACTCTTTGTCACTCTGTCGGTTTTTCTGTCTTCGCATCTGCAGATCCTTACCCCTCCCACAACTGGACAATGTTTCTATATAACATTCACTCAATTTCGGTCAAATTTTCTAGAATTACGAAAGTTAAGCTCTAAATGCTCCGTGCTCTCTAATAATGACTATTACGGATGAATCAGTCGAGGTTCTGCACATTCCCAAAGGCTGAGTACACAATACATCAAATGTCTTACGGTCTATTTGTCTAGTTCCTCTAACTATGAAGGTAGATGATTGTTAGATATTTCCCATGAGTTCCATCTTCGTCAGATCAATTGTTGTGCACCATAGAGCAATCGCTACCTTGAAATCCTCTCAATACCCATTTCACAATTTCAAACTTATATAGATGACATTCTTAGGAATGTTGCGAGTTTAGTCCTAAACAATGTTAATTTTTTTTCGTTTCAACGGAAGCCTTGGGGAAAGCTCATCAAACGTTAAATCTTCAAAACACTGTATGTACAGAATATAAATAATTCTAGAATACAAATTAACTAATATACATCAACGCGTTTTCTTGGTGTTATACTCCTATATGTCAAATTATAAATCCACTCTTCAAAATCAAAGGACGTTTAGCAAGGGCTATCAAAGATCTATTTTGCCTGCATGCATCAAATATTTCTAAATCTCTTCCATTGACAGACTTGTTTTGTTTATGCGTACGGTGGTAAGGGTACGAGGAAGATATGTGTCATATCCGAGTTGTCGAAAATAATCTAACCTTTATTCTTTCTTGATCATTTTAACTCTTCTCACTCACCGTAACATAATAATTATAACATAATAACTAACACCGTAAAATAATAATATTTTTATTGTTCAGTAACATAACAGTTGCCCCTTTGTTTGCTACTCGCATATATTATTAAGTTCAGGATTGAAAATAATCTAATCGTCGCAAACCATTTATACCAATTACTGGTGATTATTCAGGTTGGTTTTCTTAACTTTCTATCCCTTCTTTAGGCACGTATTGAAACTTTCCCATCGCACCGTATAATCTTTATCACGAAAACAACCATTTCCTCCTCCTGACATACTTTGCCATTTAAGATAAAGCGTCAGCGACCCACCCACCGAAGAATGTCATAAGGTCGAACCATCCCGTGACTTATCATTTCCTCCACCTTGAGCGAAAAAAATGTGGGCTGAGCGGCGCAAGGGCAAGATAGTATGAACAGAAACATGCAAATCACGACACAGCGAAATGCAAATTAACCTTATGCCTAACAAATGCCATAAGCTTATAGTAACTGGTAAGGCTTCAAGTCTGTAGGTACCAACCCTTTCCTCACCTTGAAATTATGTGAGAACTGATAACCTAAGCCTTTGATACAAACTCGTAATATTTGGTAATTATTGAGGAGCAAACAGTATCGAAACATAACAGGCAATCAATATCAGTTTTCAACCAGCTATCATTATGAACGGATTATCAACTTGATTTATAGTGAATTCTTGAATTGAATTACAATTTATGGAATTACAATGTCAATAATATGTTTTCACTTTGTTGCCCCCTTCTAAAACCCTCAAAGAGCGGAAAAGAAATATAAACCCTGATGCGGTGATATGATAAAAGTATTTATCGAGCTTCTTTCGTATATCTTATGGCTCGTCGAGAATGTGACTTGTAAATAAAACAAGCTAGTTCCGCCTATCTCAAGCCCTTTTCTCTTGTTTGCCAACGCTCCTTTTTAAATGTGTCCGACGACAAGGAAATACTAGACGTGGATGATTTACCGTTGAAGTCATTTAGATAGGCACGTGAAAGGCGATCTCTGAGAACCAATAAAAGTTAAACGACTTACTAGATTGGACAAATCAGTCTGGATTTACCTTGGAGCAATTTTAATTGCTTAAAGATTTCCCTAGCATTTGAATTGGCTTCTGTTGCAATCCAAAAACTTTACAAGTCATTGCTGATGGGTAACGAAACTAACTATAAAACTGAGTCCACTCTGGTGATAAACACAAATGTCGTAATAATAATCTTCTTCTTCTGAGGATGATTTTCCACGGTGATGAGCAACGTGACTTCTTGCTTTGAAGAATTCATAAACCAGGTTTCGTTACAAGTAGAAAGGAACTTCAAAGTTAGTGATCATTTTTGACATTTACATATTCTTCCAACATCTTTCGGTTTACGAAAATACTCAATCATCTTGCAATAATATTATTCAAATATAAATTTATGACCATTGGAGTTTCCCATTTCAGAATTTCCTGCTCCTTTGAAGTGCACTCTCCCGCCCTTTTACATCATACATGCGGTGGAGTGTTGCGTTTTTGTGAGTGCAGAAGGAGTTGATAGAAGTACTCATCAATTTCTAAATTAGTACTGTGTCTACTATAAGGTTAATGGGACTTTGCTATTTACGTTTGAACAACTTACATTCACTCGTCTTATTGGCCGTCCTTGGAACATTCACCGGTTCATCCTCATTTGAGTTCTTATGCTCCCAGTCACTTCCACCTTGAACGGGTTAACTAGCGTCCTCAAACTGCCAGAAATGATAAACGGCGTATTTTAATAACGGTGGAGCATTTTTCCGTACTAGGTGCGTACAAAAAGAGATTGTTGCTTACAAGAAATTTATTATAGATGGCCTTTGTTGAACGCAAGTGATTACCGCAGCAAACATTGAAATGAAAGAAACTACTATAACAACGAAGATCCCGAATTTATTATTATTTTTATCGAGGAAGAGAAGACTACAACTTTGCACTGCCACAAAATAGATTATATTGGATACCTAATAGGTAGGTAATTAAGTGAATTAGTTTTTGTGTTACACTTTATTTTGGTCAGAAACCCGTCATTAAATGGCTATGTTTTTTATTTCTTCTATATAGTTTTTTTAAGTATATTTATTTAATTAGTTATATCAAGTAATTATTTATTTTATGTTGACGTTTTGTCCCATCCATGTATTAATTTCAACACAAATAAAAGTACATAACATCATATAAATTTACAAATTTTACTATAGGTACTAATCTGATTTTCTTGAACCATGATTTTATCAATACAATATTTAAAAGCCTAACAACTGTTGCTTCAATAGCTTGTCCTTTAATAGCTGACGAGTATCTTGGTCGTGGGGGGGGGGGGGGGGGTCTGGTTTTACTTGGTGATCAGGTAGCTACTGGCCATACCCGTCTTACCCTTAGACATCTGCTTTGAGCAGTAGCTCGTCATATTGTGTGTGGGAGGGGGTGAACTCCGATCCACACTTGGTCCACTAACATCAAAATCTCCAATCCACTTGATGATCCGTCTGGAGAATGCCCAGTCTTTATGAACCCCCTCAATGGACTGTTGTTCTATCTGAGCCAGACAAGGTCCAGTCCCTGCGATTGTACTTGAGAGCCGCTGGGGTCTACTACGCTCTGTGATATCTGTAGTGTGATATCTCTGTGATATCTTATTTATATGAATGTAGACATAGCTTTTCTTCACTTAGCTTTAAATAAGCTCATACATCATCTAATCTTAATCATAGTAAGTAATCGTGATGCCCCTTGCAGTGTCTCCTTTGACACCTTGTATACTGTTAATACCCTTCTGAGTAAGTGTGGCTTAGATTATAAAATTTCTATTGACTTGCTAATCGATTTCAAACGACAACAGCAAGTATAATTTGATGCGTTTTGACGTAGCTGTGTCCTACCATACCATGAGGAATGCAATACTTAACGGATCCCATCAAGCTGTGGAATATGACTCTGTTGCAAATGCTCAGACATAGGCCAAGGTCAGTTCAGCTAGATCAAATTTCTGTTGAGTAAGTATGAAGCTCTACCGGGTGGGTAGCTTATGTCAGGATATGAGATACGAGACCTCCTCCAGGGTCCAGGCAGGGCATCCAAGGCCTCACGTGGGCAACGGGAGCGGAGAGGGCACACGGCCTCTCCCACACGCCTCGCCCACCGCCATTGTCCAGCAGACCCGCAAGGAGGAAAGCCGCTGACGGTGAAAACCTTTCAGCGCCAATAATGTCAAGGTCGGGTCTTCGTTAAAATATCCGCTTTAGTAGACGCGGAGATCCTTTTTATTTTGTCATTCTTCCACGCCTTGCAAGGCTATGAGGGGCTTCAAGTTGCATAATACTGAACGACTGAAGTTGACTTGAAGATCTAATTTCCAACAAGGAAAGAGGTGTATGCAATACCTTCCATAACCTGCACCTGATTTAAAAGTATTGAGTACCTACATTACATGCAGCACAATAATGTAGCAACAATGCAGCACATTGTTAATATCTGGTGTTTTCTTGAGCAAATATGTCTATACAAAATGTTCTTAGCAAATAAAATTGTCAAATTACACACAGGTAACAGGAGTAGCGACAATATTACCTTGCTCACACCGCGCTGTAACACGGCATCGGCTCAAAGATTTTACCTCTTTGAGGGGGGGGGGGGGGTACTTTCTTTAATAGCCTTATTTAATATGGCTCTTTAGAAGAGAATTATATTATTTCGTTTTGACGCTCCCTCTTCCAGCACGAGTTTGACTCAAAGGAAGAGTGTAGCATTTCATATATGTTCCTTCTCTAATTATATAATTTTTTTATATTATTATTTAATAAATGCGATATTAAATTTAAAAAATGCCAAATTGGTGCAAATCTAACTTTTTAACTCTTGAACTCAATAAATGACTTGTAAATGTCGAAATATATTGAGCAACAGTACCCATTTAGTAGCGTTTCTATTTACCTAAAACCAAAAAATTCAGTTATGTAACAAACATCATTGCTGTGCTAATCCTAAACTACTTCAACTAAACTACAATATTCTAAATTTTACCAAAACTAGACATTATGGAAACAGTTACGCTGATCTGAGATACCCATGGTTTAATAAGGGATTTTATTAGTATCATTGATGACATCGTTCATTCTTTGCAATATTCAGAAAGTTGTATTACCCAAAAATAAAAAATAGTTCTGTCTCGCGGGAGGGCTGCAGCTGCATATTTATGCGAGTTTTCTCTCAACTGTATAACAAATTAATCAAATCAAATACGTGGGTTATGTTCTTGGTGAACTTTTTAAATATGTGCATTGACATAGAATCATCCAGAGTAGAAAAATGAAGGCATTTCCACCAAGTTGTTGATGATTCTCGCATTCCAATATATCTACGCATTTATTAGACGTTTCGAACTACTTATTTTGCACATATCAATACCAGTGGAATGAAATTTTATGAGATTACTGTAGCATTAATTGATGTGGAAGCAACAGAAATTATGCTAAAAGATCAGGTCCCTTGATAAGCGCATTTTAAATTCTTCAGTAATAATTATGTACTAAAATTCATGGACTGAAGAGCTGATATCATCGGCATGCAGTTAAGTAGTCCAAGTCAGTCATATTCTGACCATACTTCCTGACATCAAATACATAGTACAAATCAACAACTTGGTGAAATATTTATAACAATGAATAATAATAATAATAGCAAGCTTGTAAAATTATAACCTATCATGCACATTATTGGATAATGGCAATGCCTACTTTGAGGATGTTTTTGAAAGAGCCCGTGCCGTCAACTGATACTAATAATTACGTTCCGATCCTTTCGAGACATTAAAATGAAATCAAACGTGAGCATTTCTGGTAAGCGATCCGAAGGCGGAAACGTTCAGTTAATGGATATTGAATAGCTTTTTCGATAATTCGTTGAATGTACTCTAAACCTCATCACATCACCAAGGTCTCTATAGATAGAGAGCAGTACAACTGTAAAGGGAGAAATGATTCAATCCAAATGCAATTGCTCGAATTCATCAATTCTGATGTTTCATGAAGAGCCGTTGAAATTTTTTCCACCATAAAGGAAACGTTCAGTTATGCATTGAATTATTAATAACTTTGTCAACATCGTTGGTCATGTCGAAAACGATGTTCATCAATTCTATACTAATAATGAATTTTTATTCTTGTCGGATAGTAAAAACGTTCATGTCACATAACAGAATCACATTACATACGGCATCTACGTTTAGCTATACAGCATAGGTAGCTCATATTTTGTTTTTAATGTTCTGGGATCTTCACTGGGAACGAAAGGAGGACATTAGAGTATATTGTGTGCAGAATAATAGCAACAGGAGACCGATAAAATTAGAGGATGTAAGAGGTAAGGTCTCCCCCGGGCATTCTCCTTTTATACACGAAATCAGATCAACCTCAAGGCTGACCTTTTATTTCATGTAATTCCCTATTAGGTACATAGAATTCTACATTCCATTAGGTACAGCTTGGAAGCGTGACCTTACTTACATCCTTTCCCTTTAGCGGAAATCCTTATTGATGAGATTTCCGCACAAACAACTAGTACAGAAGTAGGTCTTAGGAAGTAGGCCCTAATATAATTCACCGATTACTTGCAATTTACTGATTAAATCCAAATGAGTATTTGAACAAGTACTTAGTAAATACTTAGTTCCATTTTCCATAATTTATTGAAGCTAGGCACTGTAGCATAAATATTTATTTTTCACAACACACCGTCAGTTGTTTATGTGTACCTGAATCATCACCTTTTCAGTCCTACAATGTATTGAACCTTAAAGTATTTCTCAGTCTGTTATTTGTGGTTTCGTTACCCATTATATTGACGTCCTGAATGAATTAGTTATTTTAACGTGTTCACGAGCAATAGTAGCGGTTTAGATTTTAATTTTCATTCTCAGTATTTCTGAACGGCCTTCAAGGTTGGATAAAACCTTTATTCTTATTTTTGCTGATGTAACTTTATTTTTCCTCGTAGCATTGTTTGTCTTGGAAACTCATCTATGATTTTAGCATTGAAAAACTATTTTCCTCAACATCATTTCCGCACTGTCTTCTGATTAGCAACTCAGGGGATATTTTCATTGAATAAAACACAGGCGCTAGCTTTTGCAGATAACATTTTGGTGACTGCAAAGGCACTGCAAGGGCAGTTGCGGGTTGCAGCAAAACACCGAAGCAAACTTGGTTAGCTACATGAAATCGGACCTATGTAGTTTCGTCTTCAACGCTTGATAAAATCAATTCAGAAATATTAGAGTTGTGGTGGTACCTTACGACAATGATCTGATAAGAGTAGGTACGCTTGAGGCTTAACGATGGAAAATATTCTCAATACAATTGTTAGATTTAAACCTTTGGAAAAGGCAGAATTTGGTAGGGTTAGGAGCCTGGATTTGGCTGTGGATAAGTCGAACTTTTTAGGTTTATAATGAGGCTAATCCAAAGAATCAGATGTTAGCTCTGAAAGATGTCGAATTAGAAGAAGACCACAAAAAACTGGTTGGAGAACAGGGTCTAAACGTTTCGAGTGAAGCAACGAAGAAGAAAACTGCGAAGGAGAGCAGCCTGGAAACGGTATAAACATTAAACCGAGGCTTTCCAAAACCAACATTTATAAATTTCGAGCTTCAATCATGATAAAATGATCGATTGGCAAAAAAAATGTTGCTCATTTTCGACTGGGAAGAAGGGTGGTAATCATTCTTTTAGACGGTGGTTGCATGTCGGCACGATTTCTTTCACGCCTCCACGACGGGAGAATCGATTGGGTGGAAGATAGCTAGCGGGGATCGGGTGGATCCCGTTGCGTTGAAAAGCAGGCAGGCACTGGTTTTCATTCGTGGAACATATCGCGATCTATACCTTTCTATCAAACTCTGTAAGTGCTCCATTCGAATGATTTGAAAGAGAAAACCAAGCATACAGATTATGTAGTTACAAGCTAGATGGTTTAGATTTCAATAGATGTGTAAGATAATGCAGAAGTTATAACAACAGCTGTGAATTAACAATATTAGAACCACAGCAATAATCGGATGTGCGAATTCAATTTTGCTGGTTTTTAAGCCGCGCAGCGGTCGGAGGACGGAAGAAACCCCAAATTTTCCAGTTGATTGTAAACCTATTTTTCATTGTATTTCTATGATTTAAGATACCAAACGAGGCCTTTTCCAGGACTTTAAAAAAAAATTTAAAGTTTTTTCGAATCGCATTTGTGAAAACCTCGGTTTTTAAGGAAATTTAGCATTGTCGCTGTTAGTTATAAAAAGTTCCAGTCATGAAGCATGATCGTATGAGCGAATTTTCGTAAATTATCGTACTATACTATGTGGCATTGTTTTGAAAATTGAAGACTTTGAATGAACAGAAATTGTTGACTACAGCGTAAAAGTAGTATTTTTTGAATTTTATTAATTTTGATCAGTTTGGAGGCATATCTTAAAGTATGCTCGTAGATTATGGTGGATGATGCAGCATTTTTCGGCATTTTAACGTAAGTATAGCTGTATTCTCATGAAACTACTATATACCATCTACATATCTCTGAATTCTTATCGAATGACCTTATCAATCGTGTTTCTAACGCTTTAAGAGATAGAGCGAGGTAATATAAAACTACAGAACGTCTCACGATGAGCCCTGTTGCAACTAACCGCGATGCTCCAACAAGATAAAGTTGCCCGGGGTTTCCTGTCGTCTCTCGGAAAGATATCAAGTGGCTCCGCGTCCTTCAGGGAATCTTCTCTCGCGAAGAGCTTCTCCGAACTTAGAAAGTAGCTTTAAACATGATATTTCGAATGATTTCAAATGGCATCAAGATGGATAAGACCGTCAGGCCATCAACATGTTAGTTATGGAGAAATAAGGCCTCGTGCATAGGCTGGAAACGAATGCTCTCTATCGGCGAAAAACGGTAATGGTAGCTCCCCTAGCAACCCCTATTCATCTCTTTGAACTTCTCACTGATGACCATCATCCTCCATGCGTGGAAGGTTTTCTTTCACTTTTCAGAACAAAAAGAACGTGTTAGATGACACCCCATACATCGCATTTTAAAATGGCAAAACTGTTGAGATTATAAACTAGGACAGTGTCGTGCAGCTGACTGAATTTAAGATTTCATTTATAATTAAAAATGCATTTTTGTTTTAATCACATTACCTGTATTTTATTTAGAAAAAGGAAAGATAAATGTAACTAGAACGCAGAAATAGTTGAAAACCCCTTCCCTTAGTGCGAATAAACATGTACCCAGTTAGCTCTCAAACTAAAGCATTGTAGTACGATCAACAAGTATTTTTTCCCTTTTAGAATTTTCTGGCAGTGACCCTTAGTTTCGAGGATTAAATAGACTCCGCAAGGAATGCACATACCTACTAAACTTAATCACTGTTGATTTCAAAGGCACAAGTACATCGGAGTTGTTAGAGATGTTAGAATAGACGATATTTTTCTTGATTTTCTGGATCTAGATATTTTATAACTTGAACTAAGAAATTCAGACGAGAGGGGTGAGGAGATAAGATCTCACTTTTCTAGATTGATTAAAAAGTTTTATTGTTGAAAACTTACAATCTAAACCTCCGTTTAAAAAAAGTTCCAACCATGCAGCATGATCGTATGAGCGAATTTTCGTAAATTATCGTATTGTACAATGTTAAATTGTTTTGAAATTTGAGCTTTTAGAGTGCAAAGAAATTGTAATCTATTGATTTTATAGCAAAAAAGTATTCTAAATAATAATCTACCATTCAAAAAGAGATTTCGGATTTTTGGCTTTTTTGCAGTTTTATCGATTTTATTTTAGCAAATTTTAATAAAATTTAAGTACACTTCCCAGCATAATTTTGTACACCAATTTTTGAATGTTCTATTTCATAGTTACTCGTAGTTTGTTTACTTGAGCAATATTCTGCAAAAAAATATAAATTAAATTATTTTAAGCCGTTTTTAGCCATTTCTGCTGATATTTTGAGCTAATTTTTTGAAATTTGACCACCTTAATGTGCTCTTAAAGTTCTGACCAACGAATTCAACCTTTCAAAGCTTGAGTTTTTGGCGCAAGTTCGTAATTTTTATCTCAATCCTAAGAAGGGTTATCGTCTGGCATGACACATAGACACACAACACACACACACACACACACACAAACGCATGCACACACACCCAAGTGCGCGCGCACGTGTGTATGTGTGAAAAAGCGTTAAACTCTAGGATTAGTTTCAGAATGCCTCAAAACGGATTTCAGTGAAGAAAATTATCGAAAATTTCCGTTTTAAAATTTTTGGATCCATTGCAGTAGTTTCATTTTCTACGAAAATTCACTAACACCTACCTACAAACACTTATACCAGAGACACCTGTTTGAGAAAGTACAGATGAAATCTATCCTGATCCCAGTGATGATTGTTTAGGAGATGAACGGAAAGGGAGATCTTGAGAAACTGGCAGGCCGCTCGGGACGTGTGAATGAACCGGCAGGTCCATACGTGGAAAAGAGTAAGAGTCGAGCGAGCTATTGTGCTCTACTTAGCATTAGCTGAATAGGGGCAAGTGAGTCCTCCTCTGTACCATACGTCGGATTTCTCATCTGCTTCACCTCACGTCTCGCCCAGGCCTCGGGCTGTGTAACAAGAGTGAAACTCCGCTCCACATATTTAACTGAGCGGTAGATTCGTTAGCAGACCATTGTTGTACACATAAATCCTTTCAACAATGATTAAGAATGAAAGTTTTCCGTATTCGATGGCGGTTTGAAGAGTTAACATTGATACTGTGCGCAATGCATGAAATTCATTCAACGTTTGTTAGCACTGCTCCAATAGTCACTTACAATCCACTCTCAAATCGCACTGAGCGATAGACAAATTAGTTATATTTATTGGGCAAATTATATTAGCTGGTTTTAAATTGTTCGGAAGTCCCCAGAAATAACTTAGATAAATTATGTAAGAAATAAACCTGCCTCATGTTCTTATAGAACTTTACGAAAAAAGGTCTTTCTGACCTTGAATTGGGTTTTTAAGTTAATTTTTGCAGAAAGGCTTGTGTTGTTATAATTTTAACTGTCCAAATAAAGAAAAGATGCAAATCATTTTCTTATGTACTGTTTGAGTTGGTTTCCCACAATGATTTTTAATCATCTGTTTTTCGGTTTCTGTTTTGTCAATCTTGTTCAAATTTTATGTTTTCATGGACTTTTCCCTTTCAATTCCCTTTAAACAAATTTATTGGTTTTTGAAAAAACTCAAAAAACAACCACTTTTTTCAATAGATTTTTTTATCCTTTGGTTATCATATAACCCTAACTAAACCTTGTATTGAAAAATGGAGGCAAGCGAGAAGCGAAAACACTCAGAGCATTCACTAATAACGAACAAGAGAGAAGCTTACATCATTGCTGATCTGATTTTCCAATTATTACTTCCAGTGGTCTCCAAGATGCTGTGTACCAACTTTCAGCATTCTGGAATGAACAGGATAGAATTGCAGGACAAATTAAAACCAAGTGTCGTGTCGCTTGGAAAATTTGGCAAAACGATGTCAATCATTAATGAAAGATAAAAAATCCAACTTGACTGAAGCTGCTCCTTCCTCCATCAGGCGAAAATCATAATTTCCAATTTATGTTCTTGTTTCCGATACTTCTATTGGAACGCATGAATTAAGAATGCAAAGCCATCCAATACAACAGGCCATCTAATACTGATTCTGCAATTTTACAAAAATCTTACTCATGATGTTGACTTGCCTGTCCTTCCTCCATCTGCAGCTATACTTTCTAGTTATGGAAAATTACCCAAACGTTTTAGTACAAGTTTCTATAACAACTGATCGTCCTCTTGATTTCGTTTTTGAAAACATTTTTGAACTATTCGTTTTTCACCGAAGTATTCGTTTCTAGATCCATAGATTGAGGCATCTTTCCATCTAATTGCACTCTACTCTTGGGAGCAGAGTGAACGTGCAGCGCATCCACAGATCACTTGAATCTTGGTAATAACTAGATGGCCGCTGCAGTCTCCATCACATAATCGAGTGTGTAAAATCGGTAATGTATGTAACCGCATCGACCCGTGGTAATTCAAGGACGCTTCCCAACCCCGCAATTTGTCTCCTGCACTGTTTTTAGAAAACGACTTCTTATTGTTATGAATGAGGTGGCCATTTTTTCTCCCCCATGAAAAGGACGGGATTACTCTTTTGGTGTACTTAGGACGTGTTTTGTGTTCGCGGTGATTACACGACACACAGCCCCTCTTGTCCCTGGGAGGCGCCGAGCCACCTGCGTTGCCGCGTGCGGCTAATAACTATATCGAATTGTCGTGGACAGAAGGATATCTTCGTCAGAAAAATTTGTACATACGACATTACACGAGAAAAGAAACTACAACAGTGTATAAAAAATAGGTTGTGTAACATACATCAAGAACTGAATTTTTGCACTAATTCTTCTGTATTGAATAATATTACGATGGCATCAAGGTTTCGTCGAAAACACTACATGGATAAATAATGAGGTCAAAAATCTGCCTTCTCACTATTAGAAATAGCAACGTTACCATCATGAACAGTCTATTAAAATATGGTGACAATTATAACAAAGAAGAAATCATGAAGATCTGGCAAGTTAGTTGTGACAAATAGATTCCTCACGTATACGATACCTATGAAAAACGATTTAGAATATATGGAGTAATAACTTGTTACGGAGGAGCTTAACTTGAGCCAATAAAAAGATGGTTTGTTGATAACAATTTCCTTGTAGTCCTTATTAAGAAGTTTTGAGGACTTCACGTTCGCGCATGCGGAAAGACTTCAATAATACTGGCAATAATGAAAAGCACATAGACAATCAACTGTTTTTCAAAATTCAACTTGTAACCGAACAGGGAAATCAGACTATTATGTCAGGATAAAATATCTTCGTGTAAATGTTTTGCGTTTGCAATGCTTCCCGTAGATCCGCAGGCAATTGGTTTACAATTAAATTTTGCCCATAAAGTCCAATTGCAAATTTACCTACAGTTAAAATTACTACGGAACCTGAATTTTCCGGGGTGGTCTGAATTTTAATATTTGAATGAAAACCAACAAAATATGCACCTCACAAAAAAGTAAAATATGTGACGGTTGACTTATTAATAATCAGAACGACATTTTGAACTCCAAGAGAAATGTTTTATTTTCATTAGTACCACTCAACCAGAGTAGTTAACAGTTATATAGGTTAACCATTACCTACCTTGACTTACTTTTTCATATATTTTTTTACTTAATTCCATTTAATGGGTGAATCAATGTGCAAATAAATTGCTCTCGAATCGTAATTTTCCCACTTTCTTCTTCTCTTGTCTTCAATTCGAACATTAGATTTACCTGTCCTCTGATACTTTCAAGGTGCATAAGTACATAAAAGAAGTACAGGTACATAGTACATAATAATAGCTTCTGTGGTGGTAGCCATGTGTGATTGAGTGTAAAGGGGTTGAAGGGGAAGATATTTAGGATTCTTCTAGTATAAGAGGTGTATTTTCAAATCTGGTGTGTATGATCCTTACTTATTCAAATGTCAATCTTCTCACAAAAAGTTGGTATTTTATCGCTCGCTATTTGCAGTAAGCTTGGTGTCTCCTGTTAAGGTTCTGGACTGTCTTCGAATAAGAAATTCCTTTGGCTGGTATTTGATGTGAACCTGGAAGAAGCACCTGGGGGTGGTAGTGCAGGGAAGAAATGTTGAGAAGACCATTTAATGTAATGGAAAATAATAAATTTCTTTCTCTGAAATTCCTAACATACCTATAGTATCTGATGATGCCACCCTAGACGAAACTGGTTGTACATTATTAAATCCTCATAAGCTAGAAGAAGCCTAAATAGCTTCCCCCTCAACATAGTACATAGTTTGCGGTCCAATTTTATAAGCATATATTTGTAATATAAGTACAACCGAGTAAGCAGTTTGAATCTAATTGAAATTATGGGCAGGTTACTTAAATTCACACCCCACATCAGAGGTCTAGTTAATCATAGAACACTCAAGAAACTACATTCTTCAACTGCTACCTTCTATAACTCTAATCTACATCATACTTGAAATAAAACAAGTTATTCATACACTGAATCGAAAAAGGTTAACGAGATTATTTACAAGTGCATGCTCGTAACAACCTCGTTCTCCCCGTGGTCTTCCGTGACAAATTGAATGTGGAGCGAAACCGCCCGCTAAACCAGTCGCCATCTCTTTTGTTATTCAACAACAATCAAAATGACGATAACAACGAGAAAAAAACCGCCTTCGAGGGAGGTAATAACCAAGACATCAAGACCACTTGACTTCATTACCGATTCGACAGACTTTCGCTGAAGGGGGGTAGGACCCCTTTTGATTCACCCAGTTGAAGGCGCTTTACGTAAAATTTGTTTTCGGAATCTTCCCCAGCTTGTAACGGCTAGAGAGTTGAAAGATCCCGGACTAAGGTATGGGGTATTGCACCTTATTTTCTTTGAAATATTTTCCGTCTAATTCTTCCAAGTAACGGAAGCTTTGTTTTCTAAAAAAAAAAAAAAAAAAAAAACCAAAATCAAAATGTCTGCTCGAATTTTCCGGTTTAGACCATTCTGAGAAATTTCTAAAGAACTTTGGTCTCGTGTTTTTTTTTTTTTTTTTTTTTTTTTTTTCCCCCCCCCCCCCCCCTCACCATCAGCTTCCTTGATCCCAAGGGCCGGCGACAGGTAAACCTGGGCGTCCTCCCTTCTCAATTTTGTTTTTTCGTTTTTTTTTTTTTGTTTTTTTTTTTGGTTTTTTTAATTAATTAAATGGTGTGTTCCCTCCACCTTTGAGGAAGTTTTATGTCTCGCATACCCTTTCTTTTAGTTTCATGATAGAACCAGTCTGGCTGTCAAGCTAGCAATAGCGGATTTTAAAGGCGCTTAATGTGTTATTTGAATCCAAATTGAAGTTGAAGTCGAAGTTGAATACTGACTTAATGAATGCTCCCAAACAATCCCGGTTGGCCACGAGCCTGAAATCTTGGCATAACATTTGGTTATCCCGAGTTTCCGGATTAATATTTTAAAAATCAGAAGCTCAAAAACTTGCAATATATTCTTCATGCCTTTTGTTTTTTCATGACATCTCGCGTGGATTTGGAACTAGCACTATATCGGATCCTAAAAGCTTCGATTTGGAATTTGAGACCAAAATTGTTGCATTTTGATCCATTGCGAAAAAAATCACATACCTCGATCTATCGGTCGAATTGTGAGCCTGAAATCTTTGCAGAATCTAAAAAACTTTCAATAGAAGGGCAGAGTTGTCTATCGATTTTGATTGGTCTCGTTCCAGGAGGTGAATTCATTCAATATGAGATAAATCGTAGAGCAGTTTAACCTCGAAGTGACATAGGAACTAGCTTTATCAGTATTCTTAATTGCCTCAACACTCATTTTATCCAACTTGTGAAGTGGCTACGGACTTTGTAGTGCGGAAATTGAACATCAAGCTTCTGGAAAAAGAAGTTTTAGTGCTACAACGCATCATTATTATCAGCCGGCAGGTGGCTGAGCCCGCATATGCCTTGCACAATAATTATAAGCTGAGGTATACCAGCTCGAATGAGTTCAAAGAGAAATCTATGACCCTTAGAAGAAGAACGTTCCACGACACTAAAATAAGACTTGAATATTACAAAATATGAAATGTGTCTTGGGCAATTACAGTCTTGCGTATCATTGTGTAAACCGTAAAACTAGGTACCTAACATGTAACTCAACATAATTATACAGACTACTGTTTTACTGCACAATATATACTGTTTTCTTTGGTTTAATAATGTCAGAAATTCACTTTTGCAAAATCGACCAAAAAAAGTATAATAGTAGTCCTAAAATCAATCATGAACGTTCATTGAAAACAAATCCTCCATTTTCTCCTCCTGAAAAATATGGTGAGTTTTAAGCTACGCAGATTTCAAAAATCGAATTGGAAAAAAACATCCGTCTACCATCCAAAATTTAATAGAAAAAAATCATCAACACAGCTATGAGTAGGAATTTTCCTTTATACGGGTTGCCACGTCATCATTCAAGCATCAGCTATTTCGCTGACAACAGCGAAACTCAATGTCAATTAAACGATGAAGATTATATTGATTATTCAAATCTTGCTCTTGTGTTTATCATATTAAACCTTTAATATGAATATTTTTTAGTTTCAAACGTTTTCCTCGGGAAAAAAAGAAATTTAATTGGAACATCTATGCATGAGGGAAACCAATATACTTTTAGGGAATAATGTTCAGCGGAATTTCACTAAACTCATAAATCTACCCAACTTATTTCGTGAGCGTAATCAAGCCCGAAGAGCCTGCAGAACGCAGAAATGGGCAGCATGAGAGGATGTGCAAAGTGTAATAAAATCATTACAACTCCTCTCTCCTATGAGATGGAAACGAGTTTTGTGGGTGGTATATTAAGAACTTATAGCCTTAGCAGCGCTTCGTTGTTAGATTAAAAGATCCACTTCCTTGAAACCAAATCGTTTTTGGAAGCTTAGTCAAAAGGGTAAAGTCCATAGGACAAAAGATAGTAGTTACAAGGCTTCCTAAAAATACCAGCACTCTCTTTTCTTAACTACATGAAGTTGAAGGTACCCGTGTATGCCTATTCGAACCAGCGTGTACATATCTTTCTCCAACTCAATCGACTCAACATTACTTCGTACAGGACAGTTCGAGGAACAGCTAGACAGTTCTCCAGCATTTCGTCAAAGGTCGAATCGAACGACGATCCCAATTGGTGAATTGTTCAACTATTGGAGGGATTCGTCACTAAGCACAGACGGACCATTGGAATTCTCATATCTGATTCAACTACGTTTTGGCGATTCATAACGTCCGGTCCTTACTCCACAAGCTTGAACTATAAGCTCCATAAGCATCGATGGAATTCCATGGGAATGACCCCTTCCAGGGCGAGAAAACACTTCACACCTCTCTCTTTGCACGTGAATATAGATGAAGAGTAGTACATGGGGGGGGGGGGGGGGGTGTTCTCACCTAGAGATTTCAACACGGATGACGACACGATAGCTATCGACGTTACCCGCTATACTGTTTTGTTTCCCAAACTGCTACAATAGTGAGTTGGCTTCGTTTCTCTTCTTCTGCATTTTGGCTCACTGAGTACCACTAATGTCGTGTTGGACTTGACTACGACCCCTCCAAAAGTTACAGCGGCGTCAACTTTTGGAAGGAATAAACATTTCTAGTGACCTTGCCAGAATTTTCATCTTTACTTTACGACTGTCCCTCGTAATTTCCCTGCTCAAATCGGAGGGGTTGAATCGGTATTTTAAAAATTTGGCCCAATACAGGAAAACATACCACCCTTTCATTTGTAGGTTGATTGAGTCATTAATGTTTCATTTGCTGTCAAAAAAGGAGCATCCCATTGAATAACCTCATATTTAAATGTTCTCTCTATTCCTTGTCAGCTTCGTGCGAAACCCCGTTCGTTCTGACGAGGCGCTTTCTTGACCGACCGTTGAAGTCGCTTCCATCTGTCAGCGGGCGGGTTGGCGTTTAAATTACTGGGTCCGGACTGGGGTACATTTACCCAGCCGAAGACCCCCCTTACCTAGCAGAAGACGGAAGGTCAAGAACCTCTCGAAGTGATTTGTTTGTTCCAAGATGAATACCGTGATATTATAATTTGAAGGGGTCTTTTGTCAATCGGTTGGTTAATGGAATTGCTTTGGGAAACGAAAATTACAATGAGACCTCTCATGTTATCACACAAGACTTAGTGCAAATATAATCATGTCAAACGTTTATAATCATGTTATTCTCTAGAGGTTCTCCTAATTGTATGAAGTTTCGTAAAGATCATTTGTCCCTTAGATAGGAAAATTTTGATCCCAAATGCAGAATACTGACTTTGAACAACAGCAAAAAATCGTTGATAGGTATATACTGCGAGTTAGGTATAAATGAACATTTCTTACACTTCATGACATGAGGAAAATGTCGCTATTTTAATGGCCATTCCGAATTTTTACATTTTTACATTTCCATGTCTTTACAATGGCCCCCCCCTGAGTGGGGAATTATTACAAAAATCATACAAAGCGAGCATAAATGCCGAATTACTTCGATAATAACAAAAATAATCTAGGTGTGGGCCTAGAGTTATATACATATAATCTTCTTAAGTAACGAAAGGATGCGAGTGAACATAACGACAACGTACACAAACTAGATTATAAAAATGTCTTCTGGTGATTTATCGGCGAGCTGACGTTTCTGATGATTTTCGCTTACAACCAAATCTTTGCTACAGAACTGTATTTTAGCGTTTATCATATTTCAAGGCAATAGCTGACCTAAATTGGGATTTAAGAAATATGTTCATTAGGAAAGTTTAGAGGACAGTAACTTTCTAATACCCCACTTAGGTCAATGTGCTCGAGTTTCAGAAAATGTGCTCAATTACCGCTAAAAACTGCAAAACGATGCCGGAATCAAATATTTTTAATTTATTGTAGTAGATATACCATTAAAAAAAATATTTGTTTATCATTGAGTGGAACGTAGGTAATATACCTTTTTGTGCATATAAAAAGCGTAAATTCTACGCACAATAATATAATTTTAAAAATTCTTGAAAATATTTTTCAGAATATGCCGCACAACTAGTACATATAACGGTAGATACATTTTAAGGTTATCAGGTATCTAACTGATTCATCAAAGATTCCAATCGCAACCAATTTAATCACATGTATTAAATAGAATTACATTTTGCGTTGTACTTTGCATTCAAAAATACATTGATTTGCGGTAATCAGGAATATCTCAACCTGGAACGATCGAAAAAGCTAGCTCCTCATTTCGCATACTACGGAAGTTAGTGAAAAAACGTTGTCTATTTCCACGAAAAATAAAGAGTTACAATGTTAAATTGATTTCGACGGTTAGGTCATCATCAGTAACAAACAATAACTTAGTTATTGTATACTATTATTTTAGTAACTAAGTTACTAAACTATACAATAACTAAGTTATTGTTTGTTACTGATGATGGCCTAACCGTCGAAATCGATCTAACATTGTAACTCTTTATTTTTCGTGGAAATAGACAACGTTTTATCACTAACTTCCGTTTTGAAATGGGTTTCCACAACTTCGTCACGAGTGATTTAGTTCGTCGCATACTACTGTATTATCTAAACTGGATTATAAAATACCCGGGGTATTACTAACTAGGGAGTAACTCAAATAATCGTTTTGATATTGTCCATTAGTTTCGAAGGTCATGCCCAATCGAAAGTCAATAGCGTCGGGAGACGAGCAGTGATGAATCGAAAAACCACATAGATGAGTGGTTGAGTCGTGACTGAAGATGTTCTAACGACGTCCGTACATAGGATCTATTGTTGAAACAGAGGAAGGCACAGCAAGTCTATTACAAGCGAACAGTGAAGTTACGAGGACAAGAAAGGATCAGAACGGCTGGTTTGTTGCCCTCCAACAACGAAAGCTGCCCATCTTCTTACTTTCATCTTCTTCGGGGGATAATGCACCTTGTGGACTTCTATTATAAAACTTCCTTTCCTCCGGCCGTGTCCAACCGGTCAATACAAAATCGCCCTGAACATTGGCCAGGAATGCCGTCCTGATTGGATCCATGTATCTTGCTTCGACGCTCCATGCCCCTCCTTGTCCGATAGCTTTCCTTTTACGAGTAGACCCTCTTCCCTTCCACTACTCATCAAAAAATGTACGACGAATTTGGACGAAGGAGCAAGGCCCTCATTACAAAAATCAACGTCAATAAAGGTAGAGTAGTTCACCAGCTCCGTTGAAGCCTTGATATTGCATCTTATGCAGCTATCAGGAATTTCCTTTCTCTATTGTTCCAAGTTAAGATAATCCTAATTACCGCAAATCAAAGTATCGAGATGACCGCATTCAACTCCGCTATAGGTCGCTAGGGCAGGAACCGTCACAAATGTACAGAGGTAATTCCAAGACTACTGGCCGTTTTCGTGTCCAGAGAGCATTATACACTGTATATTATATGCTTCTGAGTAAGGCTTTGAGCTGATTCTGCTGCATGCATTCTGTGCTAATTATTTTCTTCACGTCAAATCCATTAGATCAATATCACTTGTCATTACTGTGAATTTTTCAAAGTTGAAAAATGGTGTTCAAAGTTGAAAAATGTCCCACATCGAAGGTGTTGATTTTCGTTTTGTATTTTTGGCTGATAATAATGACGAGGGGCTATAATTAGAGTAGAATCAGACATAAGGATCAGATTGCTGCAATCACACATCATGTGATTAATATACATCAACTTCAAAAATAACAATGGATTGTGATTAAAATAAATATGGCCGCTAATGATTCTTTTGGTTAAGGTGCGGCTTAAATCATTTAAAAAATAATAATAAATAAGTTTAACAATATCATTAATCAATTTACAAATTCAACACCATTAATGGTTAACAATCTTATCGAGGGAGTATGGTTACAATGCAACCAATATACCGTTTATTGTTTTCATCCACTTGGCGTGAAAATGATGGTGACTTCTTCATCCGAGTAAGCAAGGCAGCAAATGAAGAGCAGGCAGGCACATAAAGCCGATCTTTTTTTAATAGGGGCCGGCAATAGGAACGTGTAATCGCATAGGACTCGGATAGTTTTGTTAGTTCGAATGATACCAGGCGAACCTCCCCATAAAAGGATCCCTTAGCTGCAACTAGACTCAAAAAGTGCGTGGTTAGCTTCCTCAGCATGTGTACCGACCGCTTTAGGAAGGACTCAGGATAGTATGGAAATGTGCTGGTTCCAAGTCAAGGCGGAATCGAGGATCATTTTGAAGCACAATTGTAGCATTTTTCTCCCAATTTCGTGCAAACCACTTGGTGAGAAACGTTTTTCCCCACAAAAAATGTCATTACAACAGTTAAAACGGGAATTGGTAGAAATCCTAGTTACTGGAGAAATTTGGTTGAAAACTTTGGCATTCCTGTGATGACAACCTTGCTGTTACTAAAAACGAGGAAAGTGGAAATCGAGCCTCCAATTGTAGCTCAACTGTACTGCCCTACTAATTTTACTTATTTGTTATTGTAGACTGTAGAAGAATCCCATTTACAACTGTATAAATAAAGCATCTGGTCCGTTCAACGGTGGGTTTACAATTAAGAATACAAAACATGATAGAAACTCAAAAAGCACAAAATAATACAGGTAAGCCTAAGTAATAAATTAACAGAATTTAGCAAATCATAAAACAGAAATATATTCATTTCATACAGTTGGAAAAATATAGTATAGTTTTTGCTTCCATCGTGCCCCCACATGTTATGTCGGTATCAACATTAACGTCGTTCTTTGCCTCACCGATAGGCTATTTACTCCATAATCTGCCACAAAACTGTTGTTGTTGTGTGTTGAAAGTTCTTTTTAAGGGTATAAAAGCCACCATCAAAATTGTATGTTTTTATGCCGTAAAGAAGTTTTTTTACAAAATTCTCTTCAAAGAGGGCACACTAATAAATAAAAATGAATGAAAAAAAAATAAATTAAGGGATCGGGGAAGACGCCCAGTTCCATGAAGCCAGCCTTTAGGGGAATTGGTCCTACGAAATGACCACCAATATGTTAAGGTAATAAACTCTAAAATCGCGGTTGGTGATACGACGGAGCAATCCTGCCGAGATTCCCAACTCGAGAGACTCCGTGGTACATTCCACGCACCACACCCTGCCCATAACACGGTCGAGGCGATTACCTTGTTGTTTTTGTTGTATACACAACCACCCTTACATTTTTTCATGCATTTGTATGAATCGTATAGATATGAATTGAGATTGTGTCCTGGTAGATCCAGAAAAAGGTATTTAGACCGATTGCAATACTTTCCCTTGACCCTTCTGTTTAACCAAAAAAGAAATACGCTGAGAAAATTGAAACAGACGCTCAAATATACTCAAAAAAATTTAACGCGCTGGCAATCCCAACTAGTAGCATCAGTAAGCAACAGAAAGAAGTGATGGTAGTAGTGTTTGCTCATCTACGACTCTGTTTACCGAACCGCCAATAATTGTCGGAGTGTTCTTAAAGCGTTCAACCACAGTTCCGCAGGTGAGCAACTGGAAATGCAAAAAATAAAATAGCTTCTCAGGGAACGTAAAGGTTTGAATAATTCTCACGTGCGGCCGCCTGCCACAAGAAACAGCCGGGTGAACGGCTTATATCTTCAAGAGTCTATCAACTTTCGTTACAAGGCATCTTTAGTTTACTTTCCTTTTTCTTCTTTTCTGTCTTTCGGAATTTCCGCTATCCCGTTGGTCCAATGAGCATTTTGCATCCTCAGGTTTAACAGATCCATTTAATTCTTGAAAGTGTTGATTGAAATTGGTAGAAGAAACTGTCATCAGCGAAAAAAATTAAATCACGAACAATCAAAACTTCATCAAAAGACAAACGTGACCTCAAATCTGAGTGAACGGAACGATTTAATGTGATGGGATAACATTGCTTATGGAGTTTCACATATGAGTATTTAAGACAGTGATATATATAACCAAGTACCTAAAAACTCCTGAATCCAAAAAGAAGTTAAACTCCAGTATTCGACTCAGAATGTCTCAAAACGGATTCCAATGAAAAAAATTTTCGAAATTTTTTATTTTTAAATTTTTGGAGTCATTGCAATAGCTTTATTTTCTACGTAAATTACTAAAACATTCGCATAACCCCTGAATAATACATCACGGTTGAAATCTATATTTTAGAGATTTGTTAAATGAATCTCACGCTTCAATAAATGCGTACATTGCACAAAATCTCTGGAGCGATATTGGTGCAAGGAGATCTGCAATTCAAAACGCTAGTAAACATTTGTAGCTCAGAAAAGCTATTCCAATAAGATTTCATTTCCTTTTGGCAAATTTCCGTGTAAAATGAAGCTATTGCAATGGCTCCAAAAAGTTTAAAATCAAAGTTTTCGATAATTTTCTTCTAGATGAATATCATTCGGCGATAACTCTTCCAAGAATTGAAATAAAAATTTCGTTCTTCCTCCGAAAAATCAATCTTTCCCAAAGAAAACCGTGTTTGTTGGCTAGCTCCAATTTCAAAGAATGTAATCAGAAATTCACCCACATTGGCTAAAAAGCCTCTCCAGTTATACCTATGCATACATTAATAGCAGACTATGAGCACACAAAAACGACAAAATATTAGGTTCAAAAACACGATAATCATGGGGTTTCTGGTGTGAGTAATCAAATGCTGTGTAGACTGTGACATTCATATTAAACCAAGCACCGAAAAGCTCCTGAAGGCACCAAACTTTTTTTTTTTTTTTTTTTTTTTTTTTTTTTTTTTTTTTTTTTTTTTTTTTTTTTTTTTTTTTTTTTTAATGGATGTCGAACAAATAACTATCTACAGTAGATCGCAGATGAAAAATTTTCAGTTCCTCGAATAATTTATTTCAGAAATATTCTTTGCATTCTTTGCTTTATTGTTTTTGGGTCTGCATTTTTTAGCTGAAACTATAAAGTCTTAATAATATATCACAATCTGACCACGTTATCAAGATCTTCTAGTCTTTGTATGCATGCAAACCTCCTGATAATCTGCATTCAACAATTATTGATCGTAAGGCGTTGCGAAACGGGTTATTTAATCAGATCACTCAAGTTGCTCATCCAAACGAGACGACCTTCGACCTTTGAAGGCTCCCGTTCCATCGCAGTAATTAAGTTCAAGAACAGGAGCTGCGATGCTCAACAACAATAGATAAGCAGAATGCAGTACTCAAGGGTGGCGTTTTATATTATTTAATAATAGTATTTTTATGCAATAGTTTTCTTACATCGCATTGCAACTCGTGATTAATATCTTCATAAGATATAGTTATTGCATCGGTAGTTCGTGCTTTGATAGCTACTGTCGACGGGTACAGTGTTTCGATATAATATAATCTAATATAACAAGTGACTACTATTCAAAACCCAGAAAATTTTTAAATGAAAAGATCCTCTAACTGCACAAATTTTAATCCTTTCTGATCACTGATAACAAAATTGAAATGAGATTTTATATCAGTGAAGGTAGGTACCACCGCAACAATCGATCGCTTCCGCCGTTTCTGCCGTTATCAATGTAGGTTTCACCGGAAACAGCAGTGGCTTCATGAGCTTACAATGGCTTAACATAATATGTCCTGACTATACTATAACCTATTTAAATAATCAGCAATTTAACTCAAAAACCAATAAAAACTAATCGATAGAAGCAGTCATCAATTATCAATAGCCGATCAATGAACAATCCGCACCAACATCAAACTTCAATTGTTGTCTCGCTTGACATTATGTATATATGCGATAACAAATCCAATGAAAAGCCACAGTGATTGGATTGATTCTTAGCATTAAACATTAGATAGATTGACTTCCTGGCCATCAATGACATGCCGAAGGTTTTCCATGCAGATTATTTAAAATAATCAGAATCTATTACACGATCCCTTGAGGTTATTGATTCGTTTCCCTAAAGATCGGTAATAGTACCTACTCACGAAAAGATGTTGAATGAAAACGTATGTTGAAAAACTCCATGATGAAAAACGTTTGTTGAACGTATGTTGAAAAAATCCGGCCTATATGTAGACGTACGACGTTATCGCCTCTAGGTAGGGTACACAGTGAAATTCCCTTGTAGAAACCAACGAATCCCTTGAGTTATTCCTCTGGAGAGTTAGCTGGCTTCAGGGAGTCAATAAAAGAAAAAGAATGAGTTTATTGGCGAAGCCGATCCTTACGGGATATTGTCCATAAATCTCCTTTGACCTTTTGCGCTTGCTCGACAGAATAATTTCGCAGTTTTGAGCCCCAAGACTGGCCTTTTCGTTATGTAGGTGGTACACATGAAACCTTCGCGCTTGGCCTTCTAAAGCGGCTCATATATCTTCAGCGAACCAATTGTGTTTGAGGTAAACGAATCTGTGAACTTTTTTTGTCTTTTCACGTACCACTCCCATCTTCCCCGCTTATTTCATACTTTTTCCGTTCTGTAGGTTTAATGATTTGCAAGTGTTGAATTCCTCATTAGCTTCGAAATATGTGTAGTGACTTCCGTCTAACAGTCCTGAGTCAATGATAGAAAAGCGCCCAATAGGTGCGGAATGATACCTCAGAAGGAATACCGTTAATTAAAGTCGTAAACGATTTATGACGAGCATCAGTGATTCCTGCTCCTGCTTCTGCATCAAAACATTCCATGGATACTTGGATATACGTGATACCTTTTCCTGTACATTAGAAATTCGTATGTTCCATCATCTTTGATATTAGGTATTTGTTGCCCAAGGTGTTTGTAATAGCAGCGACCTGGATAAGTTGTTGTTTATTCGTGAAAGCTTTTGCGAATTCTGTTACACGATGGTATGATACTTGGATCAACAATCTATGGCAACTATTTGAAGATGAAGTTAAACCTTCTTTTCTTAATTGTTATTTGTGCAGTTATGTTATCCTTCTTGATTGTCTACTTAACATGTTGGATGTACCTACTTCTACTACAGATCAATTATGCAAATTCTCGCAAGCATCTTGTGGCTACCTATAAACACGAGAGACCATTTTTGAAGAACTGTAACAGTAACAGTGCAACCCATGTGTCCCTTTGGGATCTCTTACGCCCAACGCTGCACGACATTCGACCTTGAGGGTTCCCATTCATAAACCGTGAAGGACGTTATAAAATTACATGTCTAGCGGTGCCCAGAGAACGGTATACTTACTACCAGGTTAGATAAATCCGCTCACCGACAGCAGGCTCAGTATATCATTACATATCATTATATCTTAATGGTATCAGTTCAACAAATAGAAAAACAAATCTGAAACGTAAAATAAAAATTGGGGAAATTTCGGTATCAGGTTTGGTATATGTGACTGATTCAGGAGTTGAACTGGGGATACGAATGTAGAAGGTATAGTAGGAATAGTATTACAGTGAGAATAACAGTAGATAATAACAATAGGGTGTGGAATTCCGCAGTCTAGAATAGATACTCTAATTCTGACTCAAGCTCACCAAATCTAAATAATTGAAGGGAATTGATTATTGATTATAAATGCAGAATATTCGGCACACCATATCAAATGTTGACTGCTAGTAAAATAGGATAATGATCACTCCTAATCTCTAACTAATAATAACAACTAATTACCTTAGGTGGTGTCGCAGTGTGCTGAATATTTGTTATTATTTATTCAATTTTTGTAGTAATAAATTGCTTTTTGTTGTTTCAGGTAAGTTTCTTATTCAGCCACAGTTCGTAAGTATCTAGCTTAACTGTTCTGACTGGGTGTCTTAAATCAACCAAATCGTACAACTGTGAAGTTTATAGAGAAGAATACCTAATTATTTACGTACAATTTACGGACAATCAGGCAAGCCAAAGAGAAATAGTAAGTATAATTTGGTTGTGAGAACGCATGATGAATAATCCACCAGGACAGCTGTCACTTTTACGAAGACTATACATCAAAGAGATATTTGACTTGAGGGAGGGGTGTCAAGTGCTGATACAAGTGGTAGGTAATGGGTACCTTCGGGATATTATAATCTGCCGATCTTTCAAATTTGGATTGAATTGTGGTATACGCAAAAAGAACATCTTAAGCGGAAAAGAAATGCATGGGCAGTCGAATCTGCATTAATACCAGAACCTTACAGGGCATGAGCTCATGATCATGATTGCTAAAGTTACCCGCAACTAATGGAAACTCAGCCCACACCTCAGGTCGTGCATTCCCTTCCCATTGTTGACAGTCCACCTTTTAAAACGCTCTAGGAACTAACTGCTCATACGTACTCCTGTAAATGTTTCATTTAGTACGCCAAGAATTTTTATTATGCAAAAAAAATTAAAAACTAGCTAAAATGAACAGGTTTTTTTCAACTATTTTGATTCTTCCGCACCCAAAAAAACAAAAAGCTGGTATCCAAAGTTTAAGTCAAGTGTAGTACCTAGCCTTGATTAAAAAACAAATCAATTAAATTGAAAGAAAAAAGTTCGTGAACACAAGATAGCTGTCATTTTTGACAGACTAAGAACGTCAAAAAGAAATTTGACCTGAAGGAGGGGTTTCAAGAAGGTAATGTAATACCTTCGGGTTATAATCTGCCGTTCCTTCAAACTTGGATTGAATTGTTGTGTATGCAAAAAGAACAGCTTGCGCGGAAAATAAGTGCATGAACGGTCGAATCTACATTAATACCAAAACCTTGCAGGGCATCCAGGGCACAGCATGAGCTCATGATCATGATTGCTAAAGTTGCCCGCAACTAATTGAAACTCAGTCCGCATTTCAGGTCGTGCACTCCCTTCCCAATGTTGATAGTCCACCTTTTAGAACGCTCCACTGACTAACTGTACCTACACGTGTAAAAGTTTCATCTAGTTCGCCGAGATATGCTTAGGCCCCGCACGCTCTCCTGGTCCAGGGCTCCGTGACCCCCGCTAATGGGACGCAACTCGTGATCTCCCTCGAGGGGTTAACATCGGCCCTGAGTATCAACTCCTTCGGTTTTCAGTTCATTTCTTTGAGTTCCGTTCTCGGTGTCACTGAACTCCGACCGTTCTGTTCGGTTCTGGGTCACGTCCTCATGGGATTCCTCGCGAGTCCTCCGACGGGAATTTTTCCACTTAACTCCATCTCGAACGTCCTCGCCAAAGGTCACCGTTTTCGCTAAACGGCTTCTACATAATGTTGATGAGGTCGTATCAACTTTTTATTCCATGAAAGCTCTACCATGAAATGAGATTTTAACGCGAGAATATTTATTTTTCCTTTCTAGTAAGGTCGTCACCTTTAAAGTTTACATATCGGTTACAGTCACGAATTTATTACCGTATCTTGAAATCCGTATGAAGGAATGACCATCAACCGTTTTATTTCTAACGGTAGGTAGTTATTTTGTATCTGATCAGTTGAGTGAGCTTCATTCTTCATTCCAATGTACCTAACTTACGAACTTACGACAGATAGGAACATTGAAATGGAGCACCTTTGGGACTACTGAGAAATGATTTGAAGCTGGTACGTTGTCACCCAGAGCAGCTGATTTGGATTGAAGCACTTTGTAATATTGGAAAACAAGATATTTTTACGAATATTTTACGAATAAAGTCGTAAGGATTCAACTCTTCTGGCTATTTTCTAAGAACTATACAAATATATATATATATTTATTTTTTTATTTTTTTTTTTATTTTTATTTTTATTTTTTTTTTTTTTTTTACATGGATATGTCACCTCCCTGGACCCCCCTAATCTATACTCGGCGCTTCGTGCCTCGCCGGATCTTTTCTCTTTTCTACTGCGTAGAAAACGAGGATAATTTGCATGCAATTCTTAGCCTGAATCAACTTAGTTTTGGAATGTAGCCAGGTACGTAAGGAGAGGGAAATTGGTAGCTTGAAATGTGAACATTTATCACATAAATCAAGCGCTTTCCAACGAGTGGTGAACGATTTTTGTGCGATGAAAACTGCGGAAGTTTCATTCCCCTAACAACGGCTGGGTTGTACGTGAAAAACACTGAAATTGTGACACACAACTACTCGGTTGTACGTGAAAATCATCATTAATTTCGTCACGGACGTTACAAAAAAAATTATTGGGGGTCGGCGTAAGAATTGCATAGCAATTAATATATATATATATTTTTTTTTTAAACATGGATATGTCTATTGGCTGGCCTACGAGAGCGAAAAAATTTCTAATATCAAATGCAACGTTTTACAACCAATGCGTTACTAGCGAAGTGTAACTCACTTAGTTTTCATAGCAGGAAAATCGTTCGCCACTTTGTGGAATGCTCTCATTTTATCACATCATCTCATGATTTTTAAGCCATTGTAGTATAAATTGTAGTCTCAAGGAAAGCTGATTTATTACAATAAGTTATAAACTAATATTGCTAAGTAACCATAATGCACTAATAATGTGAAAAGAAGGCGCTAGGTACATGGTAGGTATACTATTGAGGAGTAGGTACAACCAGTAAGCAGTAGGTACTAGACGATGCATAGACCTCTGATCAGCTGATGGACTCCTGGAGCTGATGGGTTCCTAAAGCTGATGATTTCTATCGAATTTAATCTCTGAAGCTAAAGCTCTGAAGTGATTGGCTCATTCCTACTCAGCTGAGTGAGCTAAATTGTCTCCTGTTCATCCTAGGAAGTTGATATTTGATTGGGAGACTCTCCGGAACACTAAGAGACGACTGAAATTATTGGCTCTTTCCCAATCAGCTGAGTTAGCAAAATTCTCTCCTGTTACCCCTAGGAAGTGGAAATTTGATAGGGATACTCTCTGGGACACTAAGAGACGTTTGCAATTATTGGTTCTTTCCTAATCAGCCGAGTAAGCTAAATTCTCTCCTGTTCATCCTTGGAAGCTAAAATTAAATATGGAGACTCTCTGGGGCACTAAGTGACGATTGAACTGATTAGGTCTTTTCTGATTAGCTGACTGAGCTAATTTAATCAAGACTTTTTTAACTTGTGACACAAAACACATATTTCACAGGGGGAAAAATAAGACATTTTCATATACCGATGTATCTGCATGAAGTGTAGAAACTCAACATCAGTTTACTGATGTCCTTAGGGTTGTTTTTTTGGTTTATTATTTCCAATAATAAGCCTATGTGATCGTATAGCAAAAAATTTTAATAACCCCCCCTCAAACTTTGTCACTTTACGTTTCAAGGTGCGTAGAATCCAAATTTGAAATGTCCGTCCGCCGTCCGCCGTTCGCCGTCCGAGCCATAAAAGGCCTTAGAATTGACTTAAATACCCACCAACCTGAAAATTTTTCGGGCAAATAATTCGACATAGGTGCACTTTTTCCACTTGGAAATAAGTCCTAAAGTCATTCCATACGAAAAATACTATTTCTGCCCTAATTTTGAGGAGGGGTTCTTAAGCACCCTCCCGCTTGGTCACTCTGCAGATCGGCAACCCTGGGTGCACCGCTGTTGTGCGGGTTCATGTTCGCTCCGTGATTGTCCCGCCCCTCCCCTGAACAATTAGCTCTTTTGACCGAAATGTAACCTTTTGGCTACCTGGTAACATACCAAACTGTTGAGCATTGACTTTGAGTTGAAATGACTTGAGAATTCATTCTTCCAATAGCAAAAATCTACCAACTCTGTATTTCCACTGGTTGAAGGCGTCGGATCCATTTCTCAGCAAAAGACAAGAAAGTTGCATTGACTTGAAAAAAACTAGACTTATCTGGACGAAATTAATAAATATTGTAAAGCATTCTGAACAAAAAACTTGAAAATACTTTCCAATAAACGTGAAAACCATTGAGTTTACAAAATGACGTGAATTTTTTTAAAATTTCAAGCTGGCGAACGATCCTAGCTATACAGGGTGACAGCTAAAGTCGTACTGAATTGGTTTACGGAGGGAAACACCCGGCTTCAAGTGTTGGGGTGGGAGAGCATTGGACCCGCCCAAGGCGGTAGGTATGAAGGTTGAGGGGCGCTTAAGTACCCTCCCGTTTGGCACGAAAGCACGGAGGGGCGCCCACACGCACTGAAAGTGTTAAAAAATCTGTTCTTTCGCACATAGACTCCACTTGGGGTCTAGTTGGTCCTAACTTCTCGCCAGCTCGATCGCTCCACACCCATGGGTGCTATGAGCCAAAAATAGGTGAAAAAGTGTCTTTTTTGTGTATATTTCAAGTTGTATAGAAATTGGAGATTTATGAGTGAAAAGAAAATTTTAGCTATTAATTTTATGGGAAAAAAAAGTATTCTAAATAATACTCTTCTATTCAAAAAGAGATTTTGGATTTTAGGCTATTTTTTGCAATTTTATAGATTTTTTAAAACAAAATTTAATGAAGTTCAAGTTTTTAGCATAATTTTGTACATAAATTGTTGAATGTTCTATTTCATAGTTGATAAACTTTATTTCACCAATCTTATGCTAAAAAATATCAATTTAACAATTCTTAGCCATTTTCAGTGACTTTGTCAGCACATTTTTTGAAATTTGACCAATTAGATGATATCAATATACAGTATAGGTAACACTTTTATGTGTTGGAAATTAATTGTTATGTTTATAAACTATATTACAAAACGTAAAATTGTGAGATTCCGCTGCTGTAATGGATTGAACCCATTTGTGAGGTCCGAAGCTCCGAGTTCCGATACTAAATGTACTATAAGCGGCGTTTAATAATTATGGACCAGAGATCTACGTAGAAGGGCTGTCTAATACATAAATAACCTTTGTTTTAACCTTTGTGTAATAATTTGCTGCGTTTTTAATTTAGTATCACTAAAAACTAGAACAATGGTCAAGGGATAATGGATGGAGGAATAAAATGATTTTTTTTCTTTTTTTCCTGTTTGAATTTAAAGTATTGTGAGGATTCACACAAACACATTCACAAATAAATGTAAAAGTATGTTTATGTGTATTTGTGGGTATTGTATTTCGAGGCATGATTCTGTCAGCCCTAATACGGCTCTTCTGCGTTTGGATTTTTGGTTCTGTTCAAGAAGGTTCATTGGCAGCTTGCCTAGATAGGTTTACAATAAATGAATCTTTTATAGTCTCATGGTTTTCTGCTACTTCATAATTCACTTGCTGGTGAGATATTGACCAGGACATGGACAGTGTGCGGTTTCGTAACGGGTCTTCCCACTAGGAAGATGTAGAACCGTAATCCCAGGCGCGGGCGTCACGTAGAAGGCGAAGGACCTGGCCCAGCCCGTGGCGTTCGCGGGAAAAGATTTTAACCGGGATATTAACCAGAAAAGGATCAGGCGGCCGTGGTGTAGGTACCTACCATGGCATGGTTAGGTTTTGGAGGTTCTGGAAGGTGTTTAGCGATCCCGAAAGCTGCCTTTACGGTCCACCAGACCGGAGAGGCTGCATCGCGTCGTTGGAGACGCCAGGGGGAGTTCTAGCTCCCACGACACTGGCCCGCCTCACCATACAGAAGTCATCCACTCCTTCTGCACAAGACAGAACTCGGGGATCTTAGATATTTTAGTAATCCGTGTCAGCATGGAACATGCCCTAGCCATGCCATTCTTTCAACCTTAGTGTTGATATTCTTTTTCAGATATTTTCAGCTACCTCTAACCCATTAATTATTTACCTACCCACTTTGCAGTAAATAACAGATCATAATTGTGTCAGATTGATGGTGTTAGATCACTCTTGCTAAGTACTATATCAAGATTGTGATCATAATTTGAGAAACAGATAATTCATTTTATCTCAAATCTAGTACGAGTTGAGCGATATCCAAGTTCACTTTTATTCGTATTCTTCATAGTAGGTCAGTAGTTTCGAAACTATGTTCGTTGTTCCAATGTCAACTAAGTTCAATGATTGAGTCTTTGAACATACTCCAGAAAATTAGTTCCCATCCTATCTCAATTAGTAAGAGGCCCTCCAATCCATTACACCATCACTTACTATACTTTTTCGGTAGTCGACCATTATTAACTGAAATTTTGTTTAACCAGAAGATTTTTCAATATTTGTTAAAGTCGCTTTTGCATTTTATCAATTCGCGCCTTAATTTGTGGCTCTGGTAACATGATGGGTTCTTTTAACGAATTTTCGTAGAAGAGGAAGCTATTGCAATGGCTCCAAAAATTTCGAAATAAAAATATTCTTAAAATGTCTTTATTGAAACGAATTTTAGAGTTTAACACTTTTTCGTGTATATATATATATATATATATATATATATATATAATTTATTTTGTTTGTTGGCTAGCACTTTTTGAGCACATTAAATTGGTCAAAATTCAAAAAATGTGCTAACAAAATCAACTAACCGGCTAAAAAACTGCTAATGTATACATTTATATTTTTCAACAGAAATTTAGTCAAAAGACGTTTATCAACAATGAACTAGAACATTAAAAATTATTTGCGCAAATGTGTGCTGAAAAATATACTTTAATTTCATCAATTTTTTTTAAATCGATAAAACTATAAAAAATAGCTAAACGTCTAAAATCTTTGTTGTCTTGCAGAATATTAGAACTCTTTTTTTCCATTAAACTGTAAGTTAACAATTTGTTGCACTCAATATGCTCAAATTTCATAACAATGTTACATAATCTAATACAATTTACGAAAATTCGCTCATACGATCATGCTGCTTGACTTGCTGAATTTTTATTTTAAATGCCTCATGACCTAACTTTGAGCTCTGAGTTTCTATATTGGAAATATACAAGTCCGAGATTTGGCAGTAAAAATGCCACATACAGCATGCCGAAGTTCAAAACCAACTTTTGAGCGTACAGATCCATATCCAACGTTTTGAGCGTAAAGTTGGATCTTATAATTTTAGCCTTTAGGCTAATACCTAGTAGTCACCATCCGAGGGTACAGTGAGTTGAAAAGTTTTAATAATTATTTTGCATGTTTTACTTGAAGGATTTTTAAGTGATTTTGGAGCGAAGTTCGGTCAAGAATTCGCAAATAATACTAGTTGGTAACTATGCTCACTAAAATCCATCGAATAGTTTAATTAGGGGATTCGTAATCAGACGACTGACAAATGTGAATTCAATAACCTTTTGACACGCATTTTTGATTGCCGCTAATGACCCTTCGTTGAGACGCGGCTTAAATTCTAAAAAAAAAAAATAATAATAATAATAACATAAACATAGTACTTATCTATGGTTCAACTTTTTTCTGTAAAGTGAAGAACTTCACAGGGTCATTGGAAAATAGTTTTACTTCGTGAATGCAACCAGGATCGCAGCCTAAGCACACAACATTTTCTTCATAATTCACTTTCCAGGCAACTCATGACTCCAATCCCTTGATTATAGAAGACTCTCGCTAGCCATAACTATCAATTGACCGGGACTGATGGAAGATCCCTTTTGCCCTTACATGTAAATCAAGGGAAGAACGCCAGTCCATCCGGCTGGTGGAGAATATAAAAGTGGCGGTCTATCATGGGGTGTCACCGTGGAAGAATGACGACGAGCTGGGCGTAGTAGTGGCGGATCTGCTTATGTATTCGATTGGTGTGTTGTCCCTTCCATGGGAGAAGTCTGAGAAAGGGGTCGTAGACTTCGAGCGTGTAAGTGACGTCTCGAGACCTCCCATCCTTTTTCCTTTTCCATTCAAACGTTATTAACAATCCAAAGACATGGGAACATCCTTCAGGTTAATCGCGGATGCGGCAAGGCTGCTAGAGAAGATAGCAATTTTTTTTTTTTTTTTAACCTTAGACAAATGAACAATGGTTATTGCGGTGAGTAGTTTGCATGAAATGCGAGAATGTTGGAGCTTATGCTTAGTGTATAATAATTAGAAAACTCATTACAACCGAAGTTCTTACAAACTTTACTGAAAGTGACGGGTATTTTTCTGGAATGGGGGCCGCCACTATTAAATTGCGACTGCGGCGTAGCCAGCGATGTAGGGATTGATTTTGTAATAGAACAGAATGATGTGTAGGGATTGGTGGTCTAGATTCTCGCCAGCTGGCATCTCAAAAATACATAACATCAAGTAGTCAATCCCTTAGTAAAAAGGACCAACAGGATCACATTTATCATTCTCAACGGGATACTAATTTATATTTCAAACTAATCTGAATTTTTACTGTGGGACTAACTACTTGATCTTATTTATCTTTGAGATGCGAGCTTGCGAGCATCCAAACCTCCAATCTATGACATTCTGATCTATTAAAAAACCAATCCCTACATCGCGGATCAATCAGCAAGCCAAATATATAAGAGAATGCATTAATTTTTAATGTTTCATGATCCATGAGTTCTCATCCTGCACTATTCAAAATTTTCAATTCAAAATCCTAATTTAGAACCTATTTGTGTCTATTTAAAATTTAGCACATGTTTGTGTATTAAAATTTACTGTCTAAAGTACATATTTAAAATTCAGAATTTCTTTGGGTTATTCAAGAAGTCGTTGGTACAGAATTTTAAGAAGTGTTGGTTTCCTAATTAGCGATATTGGAATTTCATAAAAATAGTAAGATTTGCTAATTTCATTGTGCTGAAACACCAGATATAACGTTTCAAGATTACTAACGAGGAATAAATTATTCATCTCTCAATAAACTTCAGCATGTATCGATTTTCAATAAATGTCTTAATACCTAGAAGATATCGAATATCTTTAACAAGAAAAACATTCTAATATTTTCTTAATGTTTGGAAAATAAATGCTCCATCTTCCGCATTAGTCATTTCAAAATGTTGAAAACATTATTTCCCCCGATTTTAATAAACTGGCTTAACACGTTTCTGTCAACTAACGATCAATCTGGTTGCTGTATAAATAAGGCTGGCGATAAGTCGATTAAGTCGTAAACCCATAAACCGTTGCACAATAGGCTCAAAATTATCCAACGCTCAGCGCCAGCCATCTGTTTTGTCAATGACGCGAAAAAGTGAAAGCCGCGACTAAAGCCATCTGTTCATTCGGCAGGTTTGTCCAAATCAGGTAAGCCCGTCTCGATTCCTTCCGAGTGAAAAGTGTTTGGGAAGAGCGATCTTTCCTTCTGAGAATCACCGCGGAAACACTCGTAGCCTGAGGCCTCTCGCAGGTCTTTTAACGACCGTTGCGCAAAACGGCTTCCCATATTAGGGATCTTCAGAAAATGGAATCAAACCGTTGTGGAACTAGTTCAACTAGATACCTCTCTCACGATCCTGGCCTGGGACCCCGGCCGTTGTGATGAAATGCTGAATAAAAATTGGATCACGTTGCGTTTTTCCTCACCTAATGTTCTCCGAGAAATTGTGTAAACTAACGCGTAATGTAAACACTAGGTTGCAATGTAGAGATTTGTCATATGGCCTCCTTCCTAACCAAATATTTCCATATGTAATATGTTTAATTCATGGATGGATTACTATTACCAGAAATGGAAACGAATGGATATGCATGGACTAGTAGGTAACAATAACAAACAATATAAGAAAGAAGGCATAAATTATCAAGTTAATAGATAATAAGCAAGTGTGTCGGCAAAAACATCTTGTATTCCTTATACAATTTTCCCTGCACATACTCTTTGCTTGAGCGTTATTGTTTTGTTCCTTGTTTAGCTTTAATTTTTTTGCCAAAATTAAAATTTCAACTAGCATTTTCTTTTAGTCTATTTTGAATATTTTTGGTTTCATGTCTGTCTGAATGTTTCTGTGTCGGCAAATTCTTGTAACAAGCTTAATCCCTACAGTCCCCATCGGATTATGATATACATTTTCTGGGGATGTGAGGATTTGGTTGTAGACGGTTCCTATCAATCCTTCTCAAATCAATAGGTACTTAGCTCGTGGCTTATTCGTCTAATCTCACTCCACTATGGAATCTTTTAAGATTATCTGACACAATTCAAGAAAAAGGGATTTTGAAATTTAATATCTGCATGGACAGAAGCTACTATTTAAACACATTCACATTTGCGCATCTTACCTACTTCCGTTTTCTCTTATTCGTAAAGATTTGTATCCAGTTGGAGAGTTGACATCCGTTTTGAGGAAGTTCTGGCTTCTGGATTCAAAATTGAAGACCTTCAGGTCCAATGGGCCTAAGTGCCAAAAACTTCAAAAAAGTTATCGTAATTTTAAGGTTTCATAATGTCCAAAATGTATTCACTATGCATTCAAAATTCCTGCAATTTTTCTTACATTACCTTTGTTGTAAGTGCTTTTATTTCCCGTAGCCAGCACCTTCTCAGAACTTCTTTATGATTAATAAAAAATTATATTGTTTGTGAAATGCTCAATAGAGCGTGTTAGTGCCATTAGTTTCTCTATGAATGGCTATTGATCACTACCTAACCTTATGTTGAAAATATTGGTCCCAGATCCATTCCATTAATTAAGAGTAGCTGTGATTAAAATCAACAAACAAAGAGGAGAAGCCTTCATAAAACCGTGGCAGTGTTGCCCGAAAACGGGTTGGCACTTTGTCCCTTTCAATAAAAATCTCTTCTGGACTTTTGTTATCTCATGGAAAGAGGAGGAAAATAATGGCAACACAGCTTTTTGGCGGTCGATTTCAAAACGAATAGAAATGAGTTGAAACATAGGACCTTTCTAGATATATTCCCGTTGGCACACTAAGTATTGAATATGGAGAAAAAAATGAAAAACTTCCGAAATGGCAATTAGCCCCTTTGTACCTGAAGGTCTTCAATTGCCACGGCAATTAATTAACTTTTCTCTTCACCTTCGGTGGTTAGATAAGTAACACTGTTGTAATATTAACACGAAAGGTACTAAGGTGAAAATTAGAGGGGGGGAAGGGAGTTAGCAGGTTGGTAGCGTCTCCGGCCTAACGGTCGAGCCAGGGGGGTCGCCGAACTCCCCCCGCTAGACCCCGTTTTCTCGGTGGAAAGACGAGGAGATCAGCCAAGGTCGCGGAACTTGTGATTCACCTCCACTTCCTCCTGCACCGGCGTTCCAGATCTCATAACCGCCTGGCTGTTATGGATCAGACTTACATGACAATACGATGATTGTGCACTGATAACCGCTCCAAGATGCGCAGCTGGTGGTTCTGTTAACCCCTAATTGCTCTCGCAACCCAATAATTTACTGAGCAATTCAGGTTATCTTTACAGCGAGCTAATGGATTTAGAAACTTAAGAAAGATGGGCTGAAAGAAACTTTATGCAGTAGTTACTTTCCTATTCATCTAAGGTCTGAAAGGACAAGTTATGTAAATTGCAGTTCTGGAACTCCTTTTTTTTTTTGGAAATGTTTATTGCGCTTGTTGACAACTTATTAGCAGTTTACATTATTTGATATGTGCTTGTTACTTGATTGATGAAAAACAAGGATTCGTCCCGTGGCTATTATTGTGGATAATAAGTGCAGCACATAGCACTGAGGTGGGGGAAGGGGGTAGGGGTATGGATTATTAACCCCCCCCCCCCCCACTTCAACGGGTCGTTAAGAGATTAACTTCTTGTGAAGTATCAGAGCAGGCCATCAATATATGTGCACTGATAACAGCTACAAGATGCGCAGCTGGTGGTTCTGTTAACCCCTAATTGCTCTCGCAACCCAATAATTTACTGAGCAATTCAGGTTATCTTTACAGCGAGCTAATGGATTTAGAAACTTAAGAAAGATGGGCTGAAAGAAACTTTATGCAGTTATTACTTTCCCATTCATCAAAGGTCTGAAAGGACAAGTTATGTAAATTGCAGTTCTGGAACTTTTTTTTTTTTTTTTTTTTTGGAAATGTTTATTGCACTTGTTGACAACTTATCAGCAGTTTACACTATTTGATATGTGCTTGTTACTTGATTGATGAAAAACTAGGATACATCACGTGGCTATAATGGTGCATAAAGTTATGTGCAGCACATAGCACTGATGGGGAGGGTGGGGGTATGGAATATTAACCCCCTCCCCCCACTTCAACGGGTCAAGAGATTAGCTTCTTGTGAAGTTTCACAGCAGGCCATCAATATAGGATCCTGGACAACGTCACTTATGATTATACTTAAGGGCTAATGCTAGTTTTATGATAACTTTTTCCACCTGGAAATTTGATGTTCCGTGTGAAATCGCTGTATTCTGTTGTATCGCACGGATCTGCACTTACGCGCGGGACTTTGTTGCACGTTTTCAAGATCAGATTTTGTCAGTAATGTTGGGCACACAAGTACAACTACGAGAACTTATTCCTAAAACCTAAATATGTATAAAAGACACATGTCCATATAAAAAAATGCTAAATTGTGGTGACCTAGTTTCACATCTAAGCTTCCCTTTTAAGCTAGCCTTTTAGCTTGAGTACGGGCTGATAGTGACGGCTGAAAGTGTCAACATTTGATTCAGCGTGAAAAGTACGTGAGTACAAGTTGACTTCTTACTCATCAGCTTTATGGGGAATCGTTCTCCATTTAAAAGTAAAACTTAATAGATCAAAATGATCATTATTTTTCATTTAAATGAACATGTTAAACATGATCATGTGAAAACAAAAATGGAAAATGTTCTTCATCAGAAAATATTTCCTTTCCAAGCTCAATTGCCTGTATTCAATTTCAATTAAAAAAAATCAATGAGACACTAATGGGCAGAATATTTCAATTGCTCTACAACAGTGTACTTAATTACTGCCCCCCCCCCCCCCCTCACCCCTTATTTTCTTACAAGGATTTGTGACCTTTCATTTATACCGTTGCTAATATAACCCACTAGCAGAAAAGACATTCCTGCATTGAAAACAAAACACATCAATTATTGTACCGGTTGATGAATTCGATCTAAAAACCAGACGACAGTCTAGTGTCGTTCACCCCGAGCCTGAACTTTTAATCTTTAAGGAGAAAAAAAAACTGGGATCGCGTGTCGATCAAATTTGAGTAGTCAATCATCGACAGCGCCGTTGTCGGAATGACGTGACAATTGAAAAAGGAGGATTGAATAATAAAAAACGCGAAACTACTCGGCGAAGCGATTCCCTGCTATATATTCTGAACCAGTGTTTCTTTCGAGATCTAGCGGAACAAACTATGAGTCAGCCTTGCATTCCAATCTCAAATTGAATTCGTCGATTTTTCGTATAAAACGACGTAGTTTAGGTGACTTTTTTCGTAGTTTAGGTTAATTGTTTTCTGTTAAATTTTTGGGCGGTTTTCCAATTACAGTATGACTAGGCAACACATTAAATTCAAGATACAAGATAAATACAAAATGCAATAGATAATTACACAGATCATTACAGTATAATTATTCAACACATAAAATACAAGATAAATACATGATAAATAATACAAGAGGTTGATGCAAACAATCGACGTTACGAGAAGGAGAAAAAATATAGTGAGAGTTTGAATTCCTCAAATACATAGCTATATTCATATTGAAACGTGTTTTCTAAAAACTTCGGATTACCAGTAACCTCTTATAATTTGTGAAAGCTGTTGGTTTTGAGAGTTCCTTTTTAGTTATTAACATTTATTGCTATATCATCAGTTATTGCTTCACACTGAATCAGTGGAATATGTTAGAACATACAATACTAATTAAATTTTTGAATGATTTCAAACATCTTCATTTTGAGTTAGAGTAATTATATTTCAGTACTAGAGCAGAAATCCTATCAGCTACCTAGTAATACTTTACGTTTCCTGTGAAACAGCACCTGATTCAAAAGTTTAGTAGGACTGTACTCAGTCCTGTCATAAGTTCTAATGAAAGGAAAAAGGTTTATAATTCATTATTTCATTTCATGTTCCTGTCAGTGAAGAAAACACTCACTAATCATTTGAAATTTTCTTGCTTCCACACTGGCTTGTGGTTTATGTAGCTGATACCGCTATTATTTTGCAGTAGATACTTCTTGAGGAAACCTGACCACAGCTCTTACCAGGCAGTGTTTAGCATCAGCTGAAACTAGGTACAGATGCCATGACCCTAGTTTCTGGCTTCCTGAATGGTAATAAAAAGTCTTAATGAATTCAGGGATCGAACCACATTTGTGATATTGAGCTGAGCTCCCCCACTCGCTACACTGCAGCAAGACACCGACATACAGGGGCAGTCCTGGAGAGGCAATGCGGCCTGAAGTGCCATTACAACTCTTTTGGCTCGAAACATCAGCAGAACTGGCTCAGAAAATATGAAAAGCCAATGAACGGATCAACGGAATATATGTGAACGGAATAACTTGTTTGGTTATTGTTTGTTACTGATGATGGCCCCAACCGTCGAAATCTATCTAACATTATAACTTGTTATTTTCGTGGAATCAGACTACGTTCTTCATTAACTTTCGTTTTTTAAATTGGATTGGAAAATTGCATTTTTAAATGTGGATCTTGAAATAAATTCGTTACAATCAGCGTTTGTGATTTTCACAGATTTTCCCTTGTAACAGAACATAACATGGCCGGACAGTTTCACATCAAGTTCAGTTTCTCCATAAAGGCTTGGTTCAGTATAGAAGTACATCGTACACCTAACTAGTCATTAAAACTAAGTTCATTAATTCGTTCCACATCTAATTGGTTCCAATGCGCCTCTAAAAATTCATGTGTAACATATCAATGTACATTTATGTGGGGTAGTAATTTAAAACAAATTATAACTCGACCGATGGGCAGAGAAAATTACACTATAGAAATCCCGGCTTTAATCCTACCATGCGTCTTGAGATGCCTAGAAATGGACTCAGAAGAAGGATTGACTTAAACGAACACGCCTTGAAAAGTAGCCCTGCGCACATCGGCCGACTTGGGAGTGATTGAATAGACATGATGGACGGAGCATAAATTTCCAAGTCATGAAAAACTGATTTGCAGAGAAACATCTCGACGCTGAATGATTCGAACTCTCGCAGCTGACGGTTAAAATATAGGATAATCGAGAAAGAAGGTTTTATTGCCAAGATGGTTCCTTTCACTTCTGTCATCCACCGCCGCCGCAGCCGCCTGCTCGCACGTCTTTACATTCCCCGATTGACGCTTGTAAGGAAAGGTTGAGGACGACCCGTTCTTGCTCAAGAATCCGCGTCGGTGCTTAGTTATGCAAAACCAGCGAGACAAACTCGTTCGCGTTCCGGTTTATGACTGAAATAATGCCATAGACTACTGGTGGAAATGTCAAATAGGGTCTAAGACGAATTAATTTACTATACCGACGGATAAAAAAAAAGCCTGCAGCTCAATATTGAGGATGGCAGTCAAAAATTATTGAACGAAACATTACGAAGAAGGAGTTTTAATCCAGGCTATCATATAAAGAAATATTGCGAGGTAACACATAATTTACCAGGCCTGTCACTGATAATTTCGTACTTTTCTTTTGTGGAAATGTCCCTTTTTACTGAATTCGGGTCTATCGACTGAATCAGACCATGGATCAGCAGTTGGGAATGCGTTTTTGAGCGTAATGGAGAGGAATGATCTGATTCAACATTCTTTATCCATGCGTGCAAAGATACAGGTAAGTCGAGCCTCAAAGCACCGCCGCTCTGAGCTGTCAACTGTTATAATATACTCCGCATTTTGAATCCACTCGGCAGAGCCGGGCTGGAAGATTCATTTCCTTAGGCGTTCCCACAATCGTGATTCTCCGCCTTTGATGTTGCTGTGAACCAACGGAGTGCAATGATGATGAAGACTAAACGCATTTTCACAAGATCAGTTTAGTGTAAAAACGTCAGCCAACTTCAGAGCCTTGCATAAACTTCAGATTCCATGGCAGTCTGATTATGTTGAGCATTACCAGCATAGAAAGAATATAATAAGAGATTCAGTGACATTTTATTTTGATGTCCAACCGGAAGTTACTATCCGGATCTTAATGCTCCCTTGGAGTAGGTAATGACTAGAGGGAGATGGCATGAGCGGTTTGGAAAATTTTACCTATAATGAAGGTCACGGCCGGAACTCGCAGCCCTACAGGTTATGCAAAACACATGCAGAATGGCTAGTTACAATCCCATAGCGATAAGATGTATAGAGGTAGTACTATTTATTCGTAAAATCTAAAATGTAACAGATTATTAGATCCTGGCATGTTGAAAGTTGGCGCACAAAGGCAAATACTTTCTGGGGCGAGTAATGGAAGATGCTACAAAACGTTATTTCTGGAACTCCCCCGAAACACAGGTCTAGACCAAAACTTGAATCATTGATAAATAATTTGCAAATCAGAGTAATATATTCGTCTGTTAGTCTGCAGGTTTTAAGGTGTGCTGAATCCAACTTTGAGATCAAAAAGGACAAATTCCAATCGAACAAAATGTTTTTACATGATTACTCATACCTACCTATCGTCATATTTCACGGAACATTTACCTAAAACCTCCTCTTATATCAGGGTGTTCTATCAGAAAATGCTCAATAAAATTATTTGTAGTTGTGTTGATGTGATGGTTGTAAATGTGTATTGACGGTAGATAAGTATGTGATATGAATATGTAAAGCAGATTTTAGTCATATTCGCCCACAACTGGACCCCGTTAGTTTACATTCAGAATATAGGTAACAACAGTGGTGGTCGGCAAAGAAAACGCTTACAGGTTGAGGGAAAGGAATTGGGTACTCTTACTTCCTTCTCAATGAGAAGAACTTTCTACGCCGCGGACAATGCTGGGATTTTTCCATTGCTTTAACAGCCTCCCATAGTAATTGAGGCGTCCACATAACCCCACTTTTCGTTTCGTTGTTGGACAACAAACATTACGAAAGGGGATCGGAAGAAATGCACACTTTTTTCCAGGAACTGATACTGCGCGTGCAATACGCCACTTGTTATAGTATAGGTAGGCTACCTTCTGCAGCCGTGGGAATTTCCCACTGACCGCCATCATGAAAATGTAGGTATCGGTTATATATGCCTTAATATTTCGCATTTTGCATCATAATCGTTTCAATTATGGACATGAGTGATTAACAACACATTTTGTTGTTCAATATAAATTATAATTACCTTCTTAAAGGATGGAAAAATCTTTCTTAATTTTTGAGAGGATTAAAAAAACACTGTTTCTATATTATCCCTTCTTTGTATATCACTGGTCTATAGGTATATATATTGAGGCATCACACGTGCATTAGGCAGTTGTTACTAGAATACCAATTATGATAGCGTGCTGAAGTGCTGATGTTACCTTTACACATTGAAGATCAAATCTCTATTTGGTATTAGTAATGGCATGGTGAGGTCACTAGTAGACTTGTGCCCGGTTTCCTTTCAAAACCCAACCTTCAAGGAGGGACCGAATAATGGTCAATCGGGTTTAGCACCCTGCTTAGCACAGAAACAGTTAATGTTGTGTGTGGGAGGTGTGGGGGTAATCTGTTCATCCACCACTTCCTGGAAGATAGCTCAGTTCTGATGGATCTCCGAATCCAGCTTAGACCCCTCGAAGTGTTGAGGGTGTTATCTGGGCTATTCTATGACCAGTCCCTGCTATTGTACCTGAGCAAGCGAAACTGCGACATCTGATCTGTGATACAATTCCGTGCTTCTGGTCATAGTTCTATCTCACATTGCCGATTGTACATAGTAATATATATTTTTTACAATCCTATTCATCGTCTATTCTTGATTGTAGCTTTTTATATTTGAGGTTTTTTTCCGCTGTTGGGATTAAGCAGTGGTCATCGCATATTTCTTGTGGCAGAGTGCTGCAATGCCTTTCTCTGGGGAATATTGTTATTGTTATTCACCCCTCCCATCGGCCATCGAAGTCCATAATGTCGACAGCGAAAAGCACCACTCTCAGCAAACATCAATCGGAGGTGCCGTTATGACCAAAACCGAGCTTTTATCTCTTAAATCCATATTTTCATCAGCCCCATTGATTCCTTCACCTTGCGGACAAGTCAAGCCGTAATATTTATCAAACCTTCGGTAACCTAACACCCGTAATGACGCTGGAAAGACATTTCGAAACTCCAGAATGATAATTTGGCTCCTTGACAGTTGAATGCCATTGGAATAGCCTTCCCCGCCTTGACCGTTGGAATTCGGTCCACCGGAGGACTCGAACCTGTTGATTTAACGCTGAGCCCGTTAACTGAACTATCATATGTTAGACAAATGTTAGGTACTGGGTTATGTAGGTACCTAATATTTTCGTAACAAAAGAGTGCATAACACACGACTAATCCCACGAACAATAAGTTGTCGCGCCTATTTTTTCTGAAATAGTTATTTATTTTTGTATCAAGGTTGTAACAAAAACGCTGTGTTAACTTTCGTACCTTACTAGGGTACTTGAACCTTACTTTCTTTTCCTAAATCAAAATTTTCGGTCGCATTTTGCGTTTTAAACCCAATTTCCTTTTCTGTTGATAAACCCGTTTAGCTACTGTGAATGGTTTTTTGCAAAATCCACGATGAAATTGAAATATTTGAAATTAAAAATCCCAGTCGAGATAAAACTAGTACTTTTTTCTTATACAGTTGAAATGTTGGGAAAGTGAATAAAATGTTCCAAAAACCATCAGCTATGATGGTACTTAGAGTTTTTGTAATAAATAGAGGGGATTGCAAATAACCTTTATATTGTACGAGTTCGAGTGGCAATAACTTTCTGGTCATTGATCTTCCTACGGATCTGAGCAAAACCGCAAAGATGCTCCAACTTTCATCACCCATTAAACCACTCTAAAATCGTTTGAGGGCCTCGATCAGAAATAGATTCGCTCTTTTATCGCTTAAAGATAGACGTTGCTCGAATTCCTCTCGCCTTGAACTTTTTCCCTTGAGAAATCCCTTAGGTTCACCCACCTCTGACATTTACTAAGCGAAATCTCCCCCATTAGGAAGTGGATACTTAGCTAGTTGCAGCCCGGAGTTCTTGGCAAGGACGGTAAAGGAGAGACCCCGAGCAACGCCAGGAATCGGTCGTTAGGTTCGACAAATGCTTCTGGAACATGCCTGCTTCTGGTCGCTTGAAACGGATTAACAGCAATTGTCATTTTGGCTCGAGGAGTAGAGATTTCTCTTGGGCAATACGCAACCCGTTTATACGTTCCGACATCTAATTACTATAATTATTTCCAGTTGAATAAGTCCATGACTACTACGATTATAATTATTTAGATTAGCTCATCCACTTCTTTATCACATCTTTACGACTTGTACACAATGCTTTGGTGTCATTTGCGAACTTTGAGAAAATATCCCAGTTAGTTATTAAATTTTGTGGGTATACAAACTTATTGTGCGTATCCGTATTTTCTTTAAAGTCTTGCTGGGACATGGACATGGAAAATGGACCAATCCTCACCAACTGTCTAAGATTTGTAGAATGTAAGATTAGCATGCGCAGTAACAAGAGGTGTTCTCATGTGCTCAAGAGAAGCAAGGAGATAGAACTGTTGATCTTTTTGGTTTCGCTGATGTTGCTGAACTTCAGATGGGCTCGGGATGACACAATTTAGACATACCTGTACAAAAGATAACATGAAACCTTTAAAAAATAACCTATAAAAGAAATTGAGGAGTTGGAATTGCTGCGTTAACGAAGCTATGTATGTATTTCTACGTATAGATATCAGTATTGATAAGTACAGTTTTCAAATACCTCACTGAAGAACAGAAACTTGGAAATCGACCGATCAAAAAATTATTGCAATGGAGGTATATTTTTTATATTTTATGTTTATCTAAACTTAGTGAATATCTCACACGTTGACTTTGATCATTTCTTTCTCAACCTTGTTCAACATAATCGTAATAAACAGTAGAGAACGGTGAGTCAGCTTCATTTTTTTTCTTCAATGCAATAACACTTATTAAATTAGAACCACCTATTGACAGAATTATATACCGCCACATATATTTCGATATTGAATCGTTATACTTTTACCTACAAGTCTTCTTTGGCATTTCTATCCCAACCTTTTTGATGATTAATTCAATAGAAATAATATAATTTAATATTAGCTATAATAGTGAATCGGATAAGGAGTTGTTAATTAATATATTTCGTTTCTTTTGCAGGTAAGTACAAGCACACAGTACAATCAAGGTACTCAGGTTCAGCTCGATCAGTAAGTCTTGTACATCATAATTTCATTTCATAGCCCCAGCTGGCTGTACATTTATGAAGTCAAAACAACCCTTTACCCTCATTTGTAAAGACAAACCTTCAAATTTGTTACCATGAAATCAGGATCAGTTATGAAAACATATTGGTAAGTAATGCATGCCTTCCTGGAACGTCCCAATGAATGGATTGTAATGTTGATGCGAGTTAAAATAAGATAAACAACAAAAATTACTTCTCGAAATTACCCTTCCCTCCATTTGCCACCTCCACCGACAGTAAATTTCCATCATAAAACTTCCATCATGAAATTTGAAACTCCTGACACATTTTCCAAAACTAGACTAACTTCATAATTGAACGAAAAGTGCTCACGAAAATCTGACGAGAATAGTTAGAACATAATGATTTATTGTTATTACCCCCTCCATTCACCCCCTTCCATAATGAAATTCGAAACTCCTGCTATGCGATCCTAAACTAGACCAAATTCATAATTGAACAAAAACAGAATCATGAAAATCGGACGAGAACTGTTAAAATATCAAATTAAAACTATATCAAATTAGAAAGTGAACAAAATAAGTATCACGAAAATCGGTTGAGAATCATAACTTGGGTGGTGTCGACAAAATTTGTCGGAAAAATCACATTTTTCGGCTTTACCCCCACCATTTTCCCTCTTCCATCTCAGAATTCAAAATTTCCGAGGTTCGTTTCACAACTAGACTTGAATCGGGACGAACAAAGAAAGAGTCTCGAAAATTGGTTGTGAATTTGTGGCCTGGGCAGCGTCGACAAAATTTGTCACACACACACACACAAACACACACATACACATACGTCAATCGTTTTTTCACGGATTCGGACGGAAAAAATTAGGACGGATTTTTTTCCACAATGCTTAGGATGTCTCCCACCCCCTGGATCAACTCCAATAGGCGTCCCTCTACATAACGAAGTCTTGCCTATCAGAGGAACGTCCTAAAAAAATAATGGAAATAATTTATGGTTCACGAAATCGAACACAGTTCGAGGTAACGCTTTACAATAGGAATCAATAAATTGGTCTTCATCAGTTAATCAAAGATGAGCTCATCTGTCTCCTTTTACCTACATACTCACTTTTTCGAAATTTTAAAACTTTCCTTAGAATGTGCTACTACTTGGTGTACTTAAGTAATTAAATGCTTTTTCTTAGTAGTAGCGGGGATCATGGCGTGGAATTGCAATCACTTCCCGATCGATATCATTCCGGGGCGAACAACACGATCGAAACAAGACCTTTAGATAAACGTGGGGGCAAGCGGCAATTTTATTATTCACTTGAATACCCTTAACAAAGCTTCCGTGTTTTTTTACGGCAGAACAGAAGGCGTAGAAGAAAAGGGAAAGGCAATTAACTTTCTTTTTTTTCGCGCCTAGAGGAAGAAGATGAAGAAGAAGTCCAGTGAACGAAACAATAAATCACTGTTATGAGAAGACCTTCGTCCCTCAGTCCCCTTTCTTCAGTCATTGACAAGGTCAGCAAGGACGTGTCTTGTTACACAACCCACAGCATCACCCGCAGCTTGGCTTCCATCAGCCTGTCGTTACTGCCACGTCGATTTGTTCTTTTTAATGCTCTATTATGAAAACTTACTGACCGGAAACTCACTGTCGCTGTTATTTCAATATTGGTTAAGTACTAGCGAATAATCCAAACATTAGCCACTTGCCAAAAAAAAAAAAAAAAAAAAAAAAAAAAAAAAACACTTGCAATCCTTGTTCTAACGTTGTCAATTGGTCCAATCTTTGGCTGTATATTATCAGTTTAGGTCTGTCCATCGTGCTTATCAAGCCATTTTCAAGTAATTTACATGTCTCTAGTGGATTTTACGACTGACAACTTCAAAGTTACTTAGTAGTGGTTTTCTAGTAAGTTGACATTTTCACTGGGTAATGGACAATGCCTCGTAAATCTGTCCACTTTCAGTTCACCAGAAAAGGGACGAACGAACGATTTGACTCGTATCGCAAGACTTTTTTATTGGTCGTAGAGTCTCTGCATCACTTATGAAATAAAATTAGAAATTGTAAATTCAAATAAGCTGTGGAAGGGATCACTTGATGAAAGTAAAGTATTTAAAATGCAGTATGCGTTTAAAAAAAAATTAAATAGACCTGTCAAACGTGACACCAACATTGACCATGATTGTGGAAAACAAAAAAGCAAGTGGAAATTTAAAATTTAAGACTTTTTTATAATTACCAAAAGCTGCTAATTAGATATCTTTGGACGCAACACAGTCGGTTCGCATTCATTACCCATAGGTATACATTAAATTATTCGAGGAAATATCGTATACAATTGTTATAACAATGCCATTTATCTCATTTAAAGGAAAGAATTAGAGGGAGGAGGAGTGAGCTAATTAGTAATATACGTAAACAGTCATTAGATTACTATACTCATATTCCGTAATCTTTTTCTTTTGTTCTGAATTCATGTAACACTTGCACTTTACTGATGTATTTCTGCATCTGAAATAAGCTACATAATATCCTTTCTTCGCCCTATCCTCTTTCCATGATGTTATGGAGTGCATTACTCTTTCATTAAACAAGCATTACAAGTGACATGAAACCATAAGCAGTGCAATGATCCTGTTCATTCGTAATTAACGCCCGTTCGCTTCCGAAGATCGTAAATATCAGATCGTAAATATCGTAAATTCAATTTCCTGTTTTCCTATTTTCCAAACATCTTTCCTATTTAGTATCATAACCATAATCAACGGCATTCTAGCAATACGTGCCAATGATGTTTGGAAAACTTTGTATTCAATGACTGATTCCGGTCATTGCTATTCCGATCATGTGAAAAGCCATCCTCCTTTCAAAGAATTTGCCTTCAACACTACGGTACGGAGTTGGTATGTGTCGGAACTTGCACCTTCGTCAATAGACTTACAAAACGCGTATTCCACAAGTATATCCCTCTCGTTTGTTCTTTTTTGGTCGGTCCACTACTTACCGCTGACACGCACATAAAAAAGACGTATTTCTTACGGGCTGACGGCCGATCGGTGATTCAAGTCCAGTCGTTTTCCAAATCCCTCCCGACGTCACCCTGGAATTGGAAATCGTTTTGTTTGTTTCAAAAAGGAGACCCCTAGAACCCTCGAGTATTCAAGGACGTCACGTTCGCCTTTCGTGCAACCTGCCCGTCTTTCCTGGCCACGAAAATCCTACCGTTCGAGAATACCCTACTATATTCTGGGTTTTTCGAAACGTGGGAACGGAGACCTCATTGGGCAGACCTTCACAGAACGATTAAACCTGGCTGCATCACGAACCAATGCTTAGAATTACAAAGCATCATAACAATGATAATGTTTAACATAAGGATTGCTTTATTCAATATTGACTTTTGTGATGGACATGGAAGTTCCCCCTCCTGTTTCTTAAAACTGGACACTCCCGAGGTTTTAACTGGAGCATTTCAGCTTCCAGGCCATCCTGGGTGTTGCAGGCTAACCGCCTAAAACCTTGCAATGAGTAACTACATCTTTCCATTACCTCTGTCAGATTTTAGCACAGCTTGGTTTCGAACTACTACCCAGCTTCTAATATTGACTATCCTGAACCCCTCGCATCGCCACCAGAGGCAAAATGAGCAACAAATATTAACTCTTATACCAGTTAAACGTTAACTATTACCACTACCCTACCTATTGCAAGCCTTTTCCCTACACTAACCCCCCCTTTTTTTGTATTTTTTGAAGCTCTGGGAGTGTGATGGATATAGATAGTACCTCCATCCGATTTCTTGAAACTACCGCCGCCGAGGTAATACCTGGAGCATTTCAGTTTACAGGTCATCCTTTGAGTGTTGCAGGCTAATCGCCTCAACCCTTGGAAAGGGTAACTACTTCCTTTTATATAAACCTATAATAAATATTTTTTTCTTTTTTAAATAACCATATAGATTTTTCTAAAATAAGTAATTCAGTTCTTTCGTTGATATGGGTTTTCGTCTTGAAATGTGAAGAAACTAGATGTAGTTACAATGAAATATCGAAACACAGTCCCAATCATAATTCCATTTCCAATTAAGTTCATTTGATCACGATCATGAATAGCCGTTGCGCATACCAAAAATGTGAAATTCTGGCTTCGACAATTTCTCCCTCAATAGTGATTTGATCTTGGGATATGTCCAGATATTATTTACGTAACTAATTCGTTGCGCGCTGTATAATAAATGTCTTTGCGCGCTATACGTGAAATCTTTCGATCATTCGTTGGGTATTAACTCAATTTCCCCCAGATTTTTATGTGATTTCCAGGAAATGAGGAGAACGGTGCAATCCAATAAATCAGAGTAGCTCAATTCTGTGCCCAAAAGCGATATTTAACTACAAGATAATGTAGTCTTGTGTAGTGTTATGGTATTTTTTTCACATACCTCTTAGCTTCCAACCATATTTTTGACCTAGTGCACAGTTTACCGTCCTCCATTCATACTGCCTCCACGTAATTTATACTAACCAAGTCTCTATAGCACCAGCAGCAAAACACCAAACCATAAAACGGTGCATCAACTGGAAGAAGTGCTGAATAGTTCTATGAATGTGCAACACTAACCTATATTCCAATGCATAAGCATACAAAGTGAACATTTTCGGTCTATTCACCCTATTCTCATGATCAGAGTCCCCTCAGATGATCACCTCTACCTCCATTTGAAGCAACCTCTTGAGTTGGCATTTCGCTTTAGATGAAAGCTGACCAGTGCAGTCACACGATTAGCAGGACCGGCGAGAAAGTGGTTTGAAGAGGGGATAAGAAACTGTACCAGGCGCTACAAAATCCTTGAAAAGTTCAAGGGTATTATATGAAAAAAATTATTACAAGTCAGTGATTGAAAACGTTATTTTTTAAATTAAATTAATTAAATAAAATAAATAATTAAAATAAATTAACCTTCATATTTACTTGAGTCTACCAACGTTTGTTCGATTTATTGCAATTCCGATAATAAATCCCATTGATATGAGGTATGAGATTCAAGATAGTGCAACTCAATAGCCGTAATGTATAGGTGTGATCTTTCAAACTATGGTAAGAGATGAGGTCAAGAAAATCTATTCTCTCCTTAGAAAGTATTTTCGATATATGTGTCATTCGTCAGTAATGTTTACAAAGCTTTTGTTGCATATCATAATAAAATGTAAGTTTAAGCAGGGCTGGGAAGGGGATGCAGAGAGTATAATGTGCTTTACGATAGGAATAAATCATTTCACGGGGTGTTTGTACGGAACATGGGGGGGTGCTTCGTGGACAGAATGGTGTCGTTCATCGGCTACAGCTACCTGCAAATAGATTGCAGTCTGATAAATGAAAGAAATTTGTTGATGAACCTTATAGTCATTGAATAAAGACACGATAATGCCTACAAGATTACAGGCAACCTGTCTCAGCAGATTACAGGATTACCTCAAGAATAGTAGTTGTCCCAATTAATTGCGTCTTGATTTTAACAATTAGGCGTGAAAACGTTTCCCAATAATGCCGCTGGCGTGTTTCCGACAGCCCACCCGCGTTGCATCATTCAGATTGACCCGGCTCGGATGACGCGGGGTTTTGCACAAGGATCTGTTCTGGGACGCTGGGCATCCCAAAGGGGTCCGTCTGGGAGAAACAACGGGGGCCTTTGGATGAGGCTTTGGCCTCTGCTAACCAGATATGGGCACAACTGGGGAGAAAGTCTGTCGGTAGGTAGGTAAGCCTAAAGGTAAGGGAGCAAGTCTTGAGGTTCCTGGACTCGGACCCCGCGGTAGTTGCATCACCTCGTTACCTTAAGAGAACTCCCCTCCCATTGTCCCCTGAGGCAGTTCTTTGCTACACAATCTAAATAGCCAATTCACGATCTAAATCTTTTTTCTACTCCTAGAAAATCTGAAAGACTATTGACCGTAAAATCGAATTGCGTCATGAATCAAAATATCCCGAACAATGTGCCAAGTCATTTCACCAAAATATTGACTTTCAGCAAGTAACAGCCAGAACGAAAATCGTCCAATACAACAGAAGACTTCGCTTCTTGTCAGTTGTATTCAGAATAGCTGAATCGTTCCATAACATGAATGCTATAATTTGCGAGTTCACTTGTCACATATAGTCAATTGGCCAACGTTAAGAAAACCAGCTTTTGGCCATGTTGGTGAGCATGATGAACTTGGTAATTCTTTTTAAGGCTTCATTCTTCTGCACAAAACGCGAATTAGCTGCGGTTGTGATGAAATTGAGAGAGCTCATACCCGATATTTCCGTACCGTAAATCTTTTGGCCGATACATCTCATTAATTTCAATTTTTGACAACGTTTTGAGATATGTCCGCATAATACTCAAATAAATAAATCACCTAAGCAAAGTAACCTCTCATGAGTTGTTGAAAAAATTTAATTATGATGTATCGTAATCATGATTATGGTAAACACCTTCGGTAGACAAAAATCTTATGGAATTTGGAACTCAATCACTAGCAATTTTTGTTTTTCTCCAAGTATACGTTCATCAATTCTTTACTGTATTCCTTTCGCAAATGAGACATCCCTTATTTTATAGCTCAACTCCTCACCAGTAGTTAACAATGAGGGCAAACATTTCATTGGAAGCAAAAACGTATTTGCCGGCAGTAAACCGTCAATAGCATTCTGAAGAGCCCTTTCAACGCTTTTCCCTTTGTTCTCAGGATGCTTTACGGGCTTAGGGATCCTCTTTCTCAGGAGTAACCACCATCATAACCGATTTTAAGAAACGGTATCTCGTTACACCCTCCAGTAATTTATTCTTCATTCTTCACAAATTCTATTCTTGATTGTTGTCTCGGGGTGTCATAAATCGTCATATTGCTACGGAAGGCTCCTAACAAATGGAAGAGCTTCCTAGGGTTAAAGTCAGGAATTACCTTTCGAAGTTTCTTATTGGTTCGTTATATTATGGCGGGGGGTAGGATATTGGACGCATGACAGCAAGACTTCCTACTCTACACAAAATGATATTTTCTGTTTTGCACCATATTTAAAGTCAATGATTAGATCATTCACAATAGAAATTATTTCGTTGGTATCTTCTCTACCTAATCTCGTGAAATAATTGCCTTCCAATAAAATTAATCTACCACTAAATTCTAATCATTTTCACTTCTATCATTATGCAAATTTGTTCAATTCATTATGTAAAGCATTATAACTGCAATTTTTGGATATGAATCATTACTTTTAATTCATCAAAGCTATTTAAAATATACAAAAACTAGTGAAAACTGGGATTATAATGAAAAGCTCGATAGAATGAATTCCGTGTTGTATTTTTGGGATCCTCTGGTCACAAGATCCGTCCTCCTCCTCCGGTAACACTTTAAGATTATCTTTGTATCTTGAGATGGTGTAGTTCTAAATTGTGAAAAGTATTTGAGCACCGATAATGTATATGACGAGGCTCTAGGAATGCGAAGAGCGCTTACGGCCAACGACTCATTTCTCACCCTCAGAGACCTATGTAAAACTAATGTATTTATTTTTAATGTGGATGTTATACTTTAAATGTCAGTCACCAACCACGTGTGAATATATCTCATTCGTGCTACGTAACCTTTGTTTTCTTGTTTTCAACTATCTATACAGTATTTCTCCAAGGATTGCTTAAGGGAATAAATGCTAACAAGTCTTTTTGTATAAAATAGTTACTCGTTTAGCGTCTTGTAGAGGTGATAGAAAAAGTTCTGAGTTGACTGAAATGCTGAAAATACCTACCGCTATTTCATCATCGCGTTTCCAGTCGATGAACATAAAACTCCAACTTCTTAATTATCGGACTTATAATTATCAACTTATAACTTAGCGAGAATTATCTTGGACACAGAAGTTTACATCTACACACAATGGGCAACAAGATTCAAACGAATTCGCCCAACAAACGTGCAAGCCAACTGGTGAATCAATGCTACGTGATTGGACGAAAATTCAAATGACCATTGTAGCATTGTTACCTCTTCATATCGTAATGTAGATTATCGTATGTGATATCTGTTCATTCTAGCGGTTAATTAACAACCTGGCAAAAAAAGACAAGATTTTTCAAGGATTTCCGGGTCCTTTGGTAGCGTACTAGCGTGATGTAGAGAAGTCAGGTTTATTGTTGCTTGTTGCTTTTTTCAGGGCATAATTGATAGGAAAACATTTTTGTCTTGCGAAATAGCATTTAAAGTAATCAATCACTCAGGTTGGGAGCTCAATGCGGAACAAGGCCAAACTCAGTTGAAGATCCCCCATTGTCTTGGACGCATGAGCGGCGAAGATGGTACAAAAGGAACCCAAATCACTTTTGTTCTTGTTTTCTCTTTAGAGAAGAACTCGGGATGACCGCATAATAGCGTTTGGAGCCCACGGTAACGCGGTGATCTCGTTCACTGTGTGTTATACTTAGCCAAAAGGTGAGATGATGAAGGTTGGCTCAAAGAAGATTAGGTAGGTACCTCCTTCGCTCTAAAATTGGAAGTCAATTGAACGGCCAGATTCATAGTTGGATACTTGCATAACAAAGTGGCCTCTACCTCGACAATCATTTTAAACAGCAGTTAAATGACTATATCTCGTCTATTAATCATGCTTGTAGCAATACGAGCTTCGTTGGAATTCGATGATAGACAACGCCTCAAATATCACACAATTTTATGAAACCAGTTGAACATATTACCTGCGTTTGAAGGGGCCCAAGTTTGCTCACAAAGATGATTCCTGTCACTGTTCTGATGGCAATCTAATTATTATCCAGGAACTGGAGAAGTATCCACGATTGGTCTTCAAGCAACATCAGAAATTTAGTTGATTACCACATCGTCTGCAAATTTATTGGAATTTGTGCAGAAACTACCACATACCGACCGCTGCAAATGCGAATAATTTCTATTCTTGGGGCTAACTGTGAGCTAGCTTCAATCTGTCTTTCAATGATTGAATATAACCAAATATTCCGAGGAATTTGAGATGCATATTCTCTCAATTTACACAATATGTGAAATTCCCGAATAACGAATGAATTTTGTATACTTTATCACTGTGTTTTCAATTGTAGTATGTCGTCTTATGTTTTCTGTGTAGTATTCAGAAAAACAATTGCATACAATTTATACAGTACGATTCGTACGAAAGCAAAAAGGCTGAAAGTGGAGAGAACATCCCTTGTTCTTTCTCATTCAACGATAAATTTAAGGCTTTGAAGCTTAAATTTAAGCTTTTCAAAAAGATGCAACATTACGGGAGGACAGCGATTAGGAGTGGTTGAAAACATGGAAATAAAAATACATGACATTCGGTATGTATTGCCGTTTCGCACACGCACGAGGGGTCGGGCGATAGGGAGACAAACCTGGTGACGTCACTCATTCTTTTTCAATGGGTTCTCGCTAATCTGCTTGAATTTTTTTGCTTTTAAGGAGTCAAGATGATATATTTTATAGATTAGTACTCTCCTGGCTTCTGATAGCCTGAATTCGATCGATTCTACGCTACAAGATCCAGTTAATAATAAAATGTAAGATATAGTCTACGGGTTTACCTAAATATAACTGGTTTGACTCGCATGTCAACCCTAAATGGCTGTCCTTGAGATTACCGTATAATTCTCCCCTCCCTATTGCCCGTCATTGACTTGAGGACGAGAGAACGATTTCCCTGCCTTCTTTATATGATTCATATTACGCCTTCGAATGCTCACTGGCGAGTATTTACAGCCGCAATTAACTAATAACGGGTTTCTACGTAGTACTTCGTTAGATAACCCAGCAGAAAGTCTGGGAAACCTAATTTCACTCCATCTCGGCTCTTAGTGCACAACTAGAATTCATAGAGCCATTTCTGCGAACATTTACTGCTAATGGTGGGGTATGAGGTTCATTTCAACGTTTTACTCAAACGTCAAAATACTACAGGTGGTGGGAAAGACTATAACGATCACTAGCAAGTACATTTCCTTGCTAAGTTTAAGAAATTACATTCATTTTGAATTTCGCTCCCGGGTCTTCCAAGATAGAAGCATTGGGATCACATCATATTGTTACAATATGAGAAAAAGCCTTCTATAATCTAGATATTCCTATCCTCATCGGAATTTTAGTTTATAGTAAGTCTGTATATATGTATGCCAGTCGGCACATCTCTGAAATGCGTAAAACTATACCAACTTACTGTCCAATTTCAATAAAATTCTCATGAATTTTCTGAATTCGGCCCTAAGACAGTTATTCAAAATTCATCGCTGCCGAATCAATTGCAGCCTCTGCGCATGGAACGCTTTCCCAAAGGTTGGGTTTGGTTCAAACCAAAACCTTCTAGGGATCGATTTTATAACTAATTTCCAACAAAAGGTAGAGCTAGGTAGCTTCCTAGAGCTTTTTAAACGCTTCGTTTCCAAGTAATTTCATTTTTACTTTTTTTTCCCCCTTGTTTTGATTTTATGTCATAAGCGAGGTCATAAATCCTTATAGATACACTGTAAAATCAAAATTATACATACCGTTGGAAAGATCGTAAAATTTCCTTCCAGAATATCATCCTTTTAAAAGGTTTTAACTTCATTCAGTGGTACAAATTTAGGTTCTCGTTTTTACGAAATCACTAAATTTTTCAAATGGGACCCACCCTACCCTTTGGAAAAATTGTATTTCCGATTTTCGTAACCGAAAACACGTTCCCAAAATGTCAGCTTTCCAGCGGTGTAGTCACTCTTACTTCGTCAGGGGTGAAAATTATGTTTTAATGTTAGAAAACGAGTTTTCTTGAAAAATGACCCCCATGAACCTACGAGTTGGGAATGGTTCAACGCATTTTTTCACGCTAAATCGAATGGTAACACTTGTAGATCTTCCGAATTCCGTTATAACCAAGTTTTACACTTTAAACCATATTTTTAGTGCATCTGTTATGCTCATTTTTATGTGTTTTTGGTCTAAAACTCGGTTATAACGCAGTCGGATGGATCTGCAAGTGTCAGCATTCGATTCAGCATGGAAAAATATTTAAAAACCGACCCCGAAACTCGTTGGTTCATGTTGCTTATTTCTAAGAAGAGTTATCACAATTTTTATGACGTAAAGTCGAAGACACGAAAAAAAATCTTACGACGCGTCTAATAAAAATCTCAAGGAGGAACTTTTTGTTGGAAATTAGTTGCAGAATGGATCCCCAGGAGGTTTCGAAGCGAAAGTATTAACACTATTTATGTTATATTATAATCCGTTCTTTCTCCAAAAATCAAACATCGGGAAATTTTATCTGTCATCTAAGTTCATCAGATTTTGAAACTTGAGGAACTGACATGTGCTATGAAGCTTTTTATCCTAATAAACCCTACAATATCATCTCAATGTCATTTTCAAACGGTAGTCGACCTCTGACATCTTTGTGGAACGGGTATTCCTAATGAGCCGCCATGTATTGATTATAAATAGCGTCTACTAAGTTCACGCATAGCAATCAAAAGCCTGGCGTCAAGATACTCCCAGGTAATTAAATCAAGGTCACCATCGTCCTCCGCACTCGCCCAACAAAGAATCATAAGTGGCTAACAGAAAAGATCGGAGGGTTAATCAGTGCCCAAGGATACTGCTGTTGGAACAGGAACGCGAACTATGTGGGCGGCGAGGCTGCTGGGGCGCCCGTATAAGGAGAGGAGAAGAGGTCCTTATGTCACAATTCGTATATATTCGTTGCTCAATTCTTTCCGATTCGGGGTCTCAGGAATCAAACAAACTTATGTGCAATGATACGCTCTCCGTAAGACTGAAGAATTTTCAGAGGAAAGAGTTTCGTTGAATAGCAATGTTGGTAGAACAGCGATCGGGAGCATTTTCATGAGTGAATTTTTCACTATTTTTAAAATTAATTTTGCACCTGATTTGATTACTCTTGTTACCTTTTTTATGTTAACACTCAAATTTATGGTAAATAAAAATTTACAAAATAATATTCTAATAAAAAACGATTGAGTATTTCCTGCCATTTTTCTCCAATGTTTTGTTTCATGGTCTAAGTATTTTTGTGGTCGCACATTGAAATATTTATTATCTCAAAAGTTGGTATTTACACAGTAATTCTATTTCCAAAGTTTTGCTTTGATATGTTCGAAATTGCGGTGAAAATGGAGGAGGATTTTGATACATTCCGTTCATACATTAGTACAGTTCAGTTCGGAAGACTAGTAACCTCATTATACACTTTTTACCTGAACAGGCTTTCTTGGCTTTTGTATGAAGCCAGGAAGGTAGCAAATATTGAAAAATTATAAAATGTATCCTTCAAAGTGGATAAAGCCTTTTTATAATTAACTCAAGTTAGACTAGACAGGTAATATTTGAAACCTAATGCCTTGCACGTAAGCGGTTCGTAAGCAACAACTGAAGCCTATGCATTCCTGGGCAGATCACGCAGGCCATAGCACGGAGCAGGTGCTTTGTTAACATAATGGGTTCAGATAGATTGATGTGCCGCAAGTGAACACGTAATCAATTACGCTAACGCAAACATCCACACAAAAGCGTGGGAGTGAACGGCATAAGCTTGAACAGGGGATCTGCCAACTCGGATTTTTCCAGTCGAGGCACCGCTTCGGCGAAAAACGCCATACTCTCCTCGTCAAGGGATCGAAACAGGCTTTGTATGGCGGCTACAGAGAAGCTGAGGTGCTTCGCCCTCGCACAATGGCCGTTCGATTCCTGGGGAAACATGTCAGCTTGTACCTGCGTCGACACGCCGTGAGAAGCCGGGATACGACGCGTGATTCATCAAGCGTTCCGGAAGGCCTGAGAAAGACGAGGAGGCATGTGAGCCTCTATCCAACCACCAAAGTAAATTTGATAACCCACCATTAGTTGTGCCTAAAGTTGTTGATGCTGAGAACTTCCCCCTAAACCTTAAAACTGTTGATCTATCCCATCACGTATCCTTCCTCTTTTCTCTTGGTAGATATTAGTGCGTATCTTTCTGTAAATCGTAAATTGTAAAGACTAAAATATGCAGCCACAACAACCAGAAAGTAACAGCCGTTACCATTACACTGATGTGCTACGTAGATGATGATTTTCTGGTTTCCAATTGAATGGTCAAAATGAGAACATTCGAGAAATGAACATTATGAGGAAAGGAACATTACCGGGTTGGGAATTTAAAGTTTTCCCTATTCCCATTCCGTGCCAATTATCACTGAAATATAAACTGAAAATTGGCATTGGAGTGCTATAAATGCAAATTTAAGGGAATTCTGCGAAATACCGGGAGACATGTGTCCCTCTATTCAATCACTACAGAACCACCATTAGTTCTGTACCACTAGTGTGTTAACTTTGATGAGATTATGCAGTGAATTTCACACCGAATCCAAGATTGCAGAAGGATGACCAACAAGACAGTAAAAATTGTGTTTCTTTCCTTTCTCTCGTTAGATTTCAGAGCGTCAAGGACACCTCAAGGAAGTAATAAACGGCCGTTACAAACGGGAAATCGTAACCATTACCTAAAAACAGAAATCGGCTGTTTGCATGGTAATTTTGTATTTTTCTTACTCCCTCACCTTTACTACGGGGGAGGGAGACCACACCTTTTAGTGCCCTTTATGTCAGTAGAAATAATAGTGGACAACCACCGGCCCGATTTTAAACTGGGTTTGGAGGTGAAAAATATCGTTAAAATCACCTATTTTCATGGTTTTACTAACAAAATACCAAAGCCAACTTTTCAAGTTGAAATCATGAGGGGAAAGTAGCACGAAGCTTCGCCAAGTAGGAGACCACCTTTTTTTGTTCTCAAAATAATGTATCGAATGTATTACAATCCAATGAATGATTGTAGAATTCACAACTCAACCATAATGTTATTATCATATCATAAATTTACATTTTTATGTTTCTTATCGAAAACGCAAAAGAAGATGCAAAACTTATAATTTAGTCCTATTCCGAGTCAGCATGACCCCACTTCAAAAGAGTACTGAAGCACATGGTAAATTAGTATGTATAATATTTTGGCGTTCAACGGTATCACATAATTCGTCCGAAAAGCAAGTACCTTTCAGAGTCGAATTACTCTGGCAAGATCACAAGCCTTTGAACCGGCTAACGTCCCATTGTCCATTTAAGTTGGCTTAGTCAGCGCAAAAACTCAGCAGATGCCTTTCTTGCTAATCGCGATATCCCGTTAGTCCGAAGTGAAGTGGCTAGAGCTCGCTAACTTAACTAGCTAGTTGTTCCCTGTCTTGGGGAGGGCCAAATTTCTTCATATGCCCTCTCATGACCGGGGGCGCCGCCCGTGTTCCTCCGGTCTTTGTACCGCAATATGCAGATCTGGCTAATAGGACGTTGATGGATGGCCGCATGACCAACCCAACTGTACCTAATCCCTTCTTCTTCTTCTGTACCTAACTGAATGGGATTGATAATGCGGGTAGAATAAATGCGCAGAACTCTTCAGACTTCTAAAGAACCGGTTAAAATTGAATATTAAATTGTTTTGATGAATATCAGGCCCAAGATTTCTTGCCTTCATGCGCGCTAATGTGCCAGTGACTGGACTGAGTGGATGTCCAATAGTAATAGGGTAGCTTTTTCGTTTGATTTTGATAGAATTCACTATGAATCAAATGAGACCATCCGGATGGTCTAGTACGAACAACACTGTTCTAGCTCCACTTGGGTTGAAGGAAAGAATACACTTATATATACATACGACTGCAACAAGAATGGTTGTAAGAGTAAATAATCTCTATTTTGTTCTTTATGCAAGACTCATTCAACCTCGGCCCTACTGCTAAATTATTCCAAAAATACCAGAAGTCCAACATTTAGTGTTAAACGTTTGGTCCGATCAGATGGTATTCCGAAAAATGTTTTCATGGAGACATTCCTCAAAGAAGTAATGGACACTAAAATTGTTCGACTCATTCTATTAATATCATTTCTAACGAAAATTCGCTAAGAATTATTGGATTTTAAAAGCTTCTGCACCCAAGATGCCAAGCATCTTTCGTCGGATATCCCTACAGGTATTTTACGACTTCGCGGAGGAGGCTCGTTACTCTGGTTTATCTCGGAAGGCTCATCTTCGAGTTACGACGGCGAAATTGCCGATGATAACCCGGACGGACTCCCACGCCTTAATTCAACTCTGCGGTACTTGACTTACTACAGCTGTAATTTGGGTTTGAAGAGTTGGAGGATGGCTCAGGATCCGTCCAACGGGAAATGAGACTCGACCACCAAGTTCTACCCTAACACTCCGATTGGTTGTTGAGGAATTTACAGTATTGCCGACAGCGGTGTATCGTTCTGGGAGGGTGGTGATTATGGATTCCAGAAGGAAGTGTACCTAATTAATAAAGAAGGGAGTGTAAAGGCTGAAGAGAAATAAAGATATGTCAATAGATAACAAGAATAATTCTTATTTATCATTTATATTCATCAAAACAATGACGCTGTCTCAATCCATAATAGCAGCTGCTTTAATCCAATGTGAGTAATTTTCCGTCGACACGACCTGTGGAGTAAACGATACGCGAATACCTTCTGCCGCTGTATTTAGGCTTTGGCATTCTAGGAGATGGTTTCCATATCGAGGAACAAAGAATCCTGATCTCTTTCTGGATCTAAAATAAAGAAAATCATGTTTAGAAGCACTGAGGCAATGCTGCCTTTTAGCTTTCCATCTAGTTGCAAGTAACCAATGCGAACCCCGCTGAAATCATAAATGTATGTTACTTTGCAACTTCTTTTTCCAACATTTTAATTTGATAGTGGCCATTAGACTGTGCCCCTGTCCGCCAAGGAAGACTGGCATACTGTCTTAGATGTAATTTACATTGTTGTCTCCTTTCTTCGAGACCCAAACTCATTACTGATTCTCATAACTAGGTGCAGCGGGATGCATGGATAACTGAAAATTAGATCCTCATAATTTATCTTTGATTTCTCATCAACCTTTCTTTATTGACCGTATCGCAGCGCAAAAGCATCAGTAAACAGGATGCAGGATAGATCTGAGAGTAATCTGAAAAAAAAGGCTGGACTGTTGGACTTGGACATATTTATAAGTGAAAAAGAATGACCCAAGAGTATAAAATATTCTTTTAACCATGTGTAATCTCTAGAGTTTGTAGATCGTAATTTACGAAACTCCAGAATACCATTTCAGAAGAAAAATTGTACTAAAATCATTGTACAATAATACATCGCCCACAGAAACGGCAAGCTTATATTTTGCATAAAGATATATATTTTATACATACATATTTTTCTTCCTCACTCCCGAAGATCCTACCTAGCTTTAGTATTCATGTAGAAAGTATTAAGTAAAATTTCTTCCGAAATCAAAATGTTCACTTGCTTTTGGTTTATTCGTGTTTTAGACGTAGCTGATCAATTTAGGTTCCGTCTGTGCCCATTCCTTGTCACGCTCACAACTGTACCAAGTTTCAGTCCGACTTCGGTGAAATTTTCAGGGGCTGCGCGGGTTAACTTCCAATTGGTCCATTATAAATTCCGTCATCATCGGAGTAATAATGGCGAGTGCACATGCACAAACGTGAATGTCATATTTCTCAAGATCTATCTGGCCGAATCGATCAAAGTCGGAGGGTAGTTGGGTATAGGTTTCAGAAAGATGCCTTACCATTTTTATCTTGATTGGTTGAAAAAACTATTGCGCATGCGCAAAATTCAGCTCGTACACTCAGGTGAAACTCAAGAAGTTTCAAGAAGATTCTCTTATAATTCCATCGCAATTGATTGTGTAATAACAATCGTGCATGCGCAAAACTAAAGATGGTTGACACACGTACTTTCAGGACAAATGTGAAATAGCTTCTAGATGGTCGCCTACAATTTCATTGCCGTAGAATCAATAGAAGTGTGTACGTATGAGCAACCATGAAGTTGTGATAACGTCGATTTGTTCGTAATTAGTTCTTTCAAGTTCTCGTGTGCGTCCGTGTTATAATAATTGAAGAAGCTCTTTAAAATTATTTTAAATCGTTGAAATTTCATGTAATTATTCTTTTCTTGAGGTGATGATAACTCCTAATATCCCTGTATATTGTTCATCTTGTTGTTGGTCCAGTGACGGTTTTCTAATTATTCGGTTCCGGCAAGAGAAGGAACCAAAGTGGAATGTTTGCTCATTAGGATCTGGTGAACCTGTTGATCACATTGTGATCTAGAAAGTTGGAAGGAAAATACCCTATACCCCGAAGAGTAATTTAGTGAATAAGAATGCTGTAAACAGCGTTTAACAAACCTTTTGTTAGAATTTTCTCACGGACAGAACATGAAATCGAGTCAAAGAAAACCAAAACTTCAGCAGGCAATCACACTTGAAAAATCCAGCCTTGCTCTGGAAGAAATCCTCGGGGTAGGTCGACCAGGAATTCCACGATGATTAGTGATTTGATTACCCATCTAGACGGTAAACACGCCACGTTCTGACTTCGGCCTGTTTTTTGACCTTCCAGCATTCTAATAACCCTATTTCGTATAAATTGATTCAGAATGTATATTTAGAACGACCCCATTACAACGCTGAAGTCTACGCATTGTGCGCACCACATGCATTGTATTTGACTATTAGTTAATGCGAAGCATGGGTATGTTCCATTTAAAATTGTGAACCTCATTATATAGGAAAGCTCTTCGACCGTATCTGTAATAAACTTATTTAACTCGCGATTGAACGTTAGTGATGGGAAATCGGTTATTAAAGTTTGTGAAGTCGTATAAACGAAAGACCTTCAAGAGATGAGTAACTGTCGAATGGGAACTTAATACTATCTGAGATTACTCACATATGTAGTATAGTTATTATATCTATGTTGAAACGTCCATGCGATTAAAAATATGTAAGTACTAAACTATTTCACTTAACTGGATAATAGGCAAACGAATAGCAAATGTACAAAAAAAAAAAAAAAACAGCAAATTATTACACAAAGGTTTATTATTCCTGTATTAAATAATATCCTTCCTCCGCAAATTGACACATGCCTAAATGCCACTAAATAGACGTATAGGCATCTAGGAATAAAATTAATGATATGAATAAAATACCTACTTAAGCTCACAAGTCAATCTGAAGGTGGTAGGAGTTATAATAAACTTAATTTTTTGAAAGAGGAATTCCTTTTAAATTATATTAGGGGGTTTTCACCAAGTTTATATGTTCACACTCATGTTGACGTTCTTTTTCTCTGTCTAAGGTCTTTTTTTCTAGCCCTATGGGAGAGTGAATGTATAGCGATGCAGATGGTCTCATTTGATTCATTGAAATTAGACCTTCCACCAACAAACAAAAAACCTGATATTCTTATTTCTCAAGTTTATTTCTTAGTTCGATCATTTATCGATTTTCTATTATTTTATTCTTTCAAGTTAACCCGGTGGGGTTGGTAGAAAGTGATGCCTGAGAATCAGGACCAATGAGACCCCATAAGTGATTTTGGCCAGTTTCATCAACTAAAAAGGAGAAAAGCTCCGGATGGCGCGCGCGGCGAACAATCAATGGCGGGCGGACTTTTTCGGATTATATACAAATCTTGGAACGTAAAACAATTATTAAAACAAAATAGAGAGTTCCTAGTAGATCCGTAAAACACAATACGTCGTGTTGTAGTGACAATCCGGCACCGTAACTCTGACGCAATGAGTTACGGTGACGCATCCTTCCGTACAGATACGTTACCGGATCGAATTCCGGAAAAAACGTAATCGTCTAAAATTACCTTTTTCCATGGATTCAAATAACCTCCTAGGGATAATTTCCTCCTTCCATTGATTTAGCGTTACAACTAGATCCGTTAAGGACTTGACGTGACTTTAAGGTGCGGTAATGTTTCTCGTTACCGCACACTGTATTGTGACCTAGGAACTCTCTAATAATGAAATGAACAAATTAGACGAAGTATGATTTTCGTTTGCGCGCGACAAAAGAAGCCGCTCAGTTGTTTCGAGGCCAGAACTTATTTCTTCTTAGTGTCATCACAGAGCGCAATTTCTTTTGCGAGCAGTCCATCTAATGACCTCATTCAGTCTCACTTTCCTTCGGTTTATGAGGTTTCGTCTCAAGGTGGTTTGTGCATCTTCGGAAAGAGGTCAGAGCGGTTAAGTTTATAATTCTTTCGAAGAGGTAAAAAAAAATTACATTTAAACTCCCCTCCCACAACGGCCTGGGAACTGGGACTTATTGAGGGGTATTGTCCTTCCCAGGACCAATTAGCTCCGTGAGAAAGGGATCGCCGTTAGACCCGATGGGAGGATGAAGTCGCGTTTGTCCTCCCGCGACGTTTTCTTATCTTCGTTCCAAAGTGCCTGGAACTCGGAGTTATCTCCTAAACACGTAAACTCCGAACACGAGAAAGCTTTGCGGTTGCGGGGTTAAAGTGCGAATTATCTTAGTCCTCAACTCGAGGTTTAGAAAGCAACATAAGCGGTCGTTTTGGAATCGGAGCCGTTCGAATGGTTGGTTCCACGTAAAACGACAGCATGTTACGTCGAGCAATTTTTTGATGCCGCTGTCAAACAAGGTCCTGGAAACTGTTAAATTCTCAAAACTAAAATTAAAGCAAATAGTTGAATTTAATGAGCAGATTTCTCACGATTTTTGGGAAAAGAAACTGGAGAAGTGAACATTAGTACTTATGGCCAATCCTTTGTTCACAAAATATTATATTCGTTCTCTTTATCGACGTAAAGTCTGTTTTTACTTCGTGTGTAGGAATTGCTCATTTTTGGTCTAAGAATCGAATCCCGCGACTTTGAAAATCCCCGACTGTAAATTTTTAGCTCAAAACTACAAATGTTTTGAAAAAAAAAACTATAAAAAGAAAATGATTTGACGTCATAGAGGTGTCCTCGGGATGAGGTCCTTCTCTATGACGTCATTCAACGTTCTCCCATTCCACTCATCCGATACACTTCATGTTGCACATTTTTAGAAAGCTCTCGTCAAGATTTTTCAGTTGATGGATTAAATAAAAAAAGTGAAACAGCCTGTTATGAAATCTTTTGGATGGGAAGGAAGAAATATTGATATTTGTGTAATGAAAACCAGGCTCGATAAAAGGATTTTTAAAACGAATTTTCTGTTTAATTTCTCATTTAACCACTCAAAAGATTCTCACGAAACGTTTATGTTTTATGAGATTAATTAATTGATTATGTTTAATCACGAACAATACTTCTAGCCTCATGATCAAAATCCTATGGCGCTTTGAAATAAGTAATGAATGTTAATTATTTTGGTAGGAAAATACCAGAAGCACTCTTTTATAATCAATAAATATTGAAAAACCAAAATTTCAACACAGATTATTTTATAAAAATACGCTAGATCGGCATACTAACAAAAACACGAGGGGGACACGAGAGCGCAAAATCTTTTTCTCGGAGGGTCCTCCTTCTCCCACCGTTCAAGTCTACCGCTTATCCTAATACCCACCTTCCGCGGCATTCCTTTAGCGAAATAGATGACTTCAGGGCAGTCTCGAAAAACCAACTTGGAGATTCCGTTTTAATACCCCCGTAATATCGATCAGTCGGGTGTTATGAGAAGAAAAAGATAAACTGGAATGATTCGCGATAGTTTCGCCTCTATAGTTTGGTCTTCCATACGTCCGCAGGCTATACCCCGATTTCAGATCTATGGAAGGAGTTGCCGTTATTGCTGGGATTATTTTCTTTTTAACAGGCTGTTTACTGAATCCGTTCACTGGAACGGAGAATACTAAACTTGAGTCGTCTTTATGTTTTTTTTACGGTAAAAGTTAAATGCTTGTAACATTTGTATAAGCCTTTTCTTTTGAGAATGTAGAATGCTGCCTATTTAACGGCCGTAGTCTTGCACAGTTATCTCCACGTTCAATCAAAATAAGTAAGTTTCGCTACATAAAATAACCCCACTAATTATGAGCCCCCCCTCCCCCATTGATTTTGGGGTATTTTGTCGTGCTGAACCTCGTAATGATGTTTATTTATTGATATTTATGTTTATTTATTGATAATGATGTTTATTTATTGATATTTGTAACACCAACTTGAGAAAACAGAATTGCAGTTATTAACTTTCCCACACAGCACAGTTCGTACTAAAATGTAGTTTTTTCGGTGTTTTCTCAAGTTGGTGTTGCAAATACCAATAAATGAACATCATAACGATGTTCAGCACAAAAAAATACCCCAAAATCATGTATTACATGTGGCCATTGAATATCTTCAAAACTCAGTATTTCACAATTTTTGCACTTTTAGAGCGGTATTGCGCACTTATGGAGCGGAATTGCGCCCGTTTACACGCATTTAAAAAATCTAGTGATGAGTAATTTTTCATGAAATTTCACGTAGAATTCGAATATGCAATAAAAATGGGGGTTGCCATTTGAAAAAACAAAGTTTATGTCATTTGCGCCATTTCTGGCGCAAGTGGCGCGCGAAAGTATTTTTCCTGAGATCTACGTAAAATATAAAGGGTGGCGTTAGCTCCAATTTTTTGCGCTGAATTCAGTGGAAATGTAGGGGGGTGTAATCTTTCCGTGCGACAACCTGTATATATCGTGTGATAATTTACTGAGTTATTGTTTTTTATTCGAAGAACATTGGTATAAACAACATCTACACTATATAAGTTCACATTTCAGTCCATTGTATGACTTCAAGTTTTTGAAATTGCATATTACTCAAATATACAAATTATGAATACCATCAAAGATGGTCAACAGACCAAGGGCATAATAATAGAAAGCTGCTATCGGTGTTGAATAAACCAGTCGAAATAAAATAACGCGACTTTACAAAAAAGGCCATTCTGTCCTTAAATTTGATTTTCATTAACTGATCTCTTTGAATTCGATTTTTATCACGAAAAGAAACCAATATGTAGATATTTTACAATTTTGAATTTAATTTTCGTCTCCCTGAAGAAGCCCCAGTTCGTGGGGGAAAACGTTGAAGATTGATAAAAAACCAATTTAAGGACAGAAAGGCCTTTTTTGTAAAGTCTTGTTATAATTTGAACTGTCCAAATAAGGAAACTTTGAAATGAAATAACACTATTTCATTCTACTGGGGTAATAAAAACCGAATCATTTACCTCCGATGCCCGTGCGTTGTTTTTTCGAGAAAAACGGGACTCGACGTATCCATCGGTTCGTTCCGGTAAGGAAAATACCGTTTGAAATAAATGGGACCACGCGTTTATGTCCCACATAGACATGACCCGTGCACTTGCACCTTGTCATACGTACGGCTTAATAATAGCGTTGTTTTATTTATATTGGAAAGCGGGTTGATGGTCTACCGTTTTATAGAAGCTGGGTGCTGGATGTGGTTTAGTGATGAGGCTCCGAGACACACTCACGTGTTTGTAGGGGTGCAAGAGAGAGGCAACGGCAGAGACAAAAAGAGTGTAAGGGGGGGGGGGGGGGGGGGGGGAATAAACAAATAACTGTAACGACAACCAATAAGGGCACAAACACAATATATAACCAGTAAAGAAGGTTTCACCTCATCGTAGAAAATCATTCAACAGAATAGCATAAAGTGTGACGTCAAGATCAAAGATTCCACGACACTCTCCCCTTGATCTAGGCAGTCACACAAGTCAGAATGTAATGAACGTACCAAATATTATAAATCTGTAAGATTACATCAGGCAGTACCAAGAAGTTGAGTTTCACAAAAAATATGCTTATTTGGACCCAAACTTTTAGTTAACATGTCAGCAGGCATCTGCTCTACGGGAAGATACATAAAATGTATGACTTTGTGATCAATTTGATATTTTACAAAATCATACTTTATGTTTATATGCCTTGCATAGGCTTATAAGCCTCGCAACAGCTGTTTCCTTTTGTAGTTACGAGGAAGCCCCATTTATTTCGCCGTGGATCTGACATTTGGCATAGGCACCGCATTACGCAAGATGGACGTTGGGGGATACTGAGGAGGAAAGAAGCTGCCCGTAGCCCAGATACTGGTTTACAAGGTGGACCGGGTGGGCGAAGAATCGAAAGAGAAAATGTCAGCAGGCGGTATTAAAATTAGGTATAAAAAAGATACTTTTTAAAAGCAAAAAAGTAAGTACTTAATCATACTTTTTATTGAGATACCGATCGCAACAAAGTGCATGAAAAATCGTATAAGACAACCAGTATATTATACAGCGCTAGTGTCATGTTCGTTCTGCAAAATTAAGTGCCCCTAAGCCATACCAACTGATCATAATCATGTTTGTAGTTACATCATGTTATAATGTACTGAGAAGTCAGAAATTAACGGACCTTTGTTGGCGTGCAGTTTTATTTGCAAAATATTTTATACAGTCTACCTGCTTAGCGCAGAAGCTCGAGATGTTGTGTGTGGAAGTGTGGGGGTGATCAGTCCATCTTCCACTTCCTGGAGGACTGCTCAGACCTTGTGGAGCTCCGAGTCCATCAGGTGGACGTTTTATCTGGACCAGACAATGTCCCGTCCCTTTGTGCTACCAGAGACCCCCTGAGCTCTACTAGGCACTGTGATATTTGATCTATGATACATTTACTTCCATCTAGTTCTAGTTTCAATTCCTTTGCTAAATATATATAGTGACATGTACCAATTTAGTTATAATCCTATTCTTCTTCTAATCTCAGGTGTATTATTTCATTCTGGGATTTTTATTTGCTTTGGATTCTTAACATTCGCTAATTTACCTCCACTAACTTCTTATTAAAGATTGATTTCTCAATATTAATTTCAGCTTAGGTTGCATACCTAATCATTCATCAACAGGTTCGGTAATGATGTAGTATGCATTCCAAGGGCTATCCCCCCGAAAGTATCCCCCTTGCGAGTCATCAGTGGGTTCTTCAGCTGACTTTTGGATCGCGTGATGACTTTGATACGAATTTCAGGAAAAACTTCAGTAACTTCAGTCTGAAGTTTTACGCTGGTGAGCCAACTGAAGAAATGATGCTAAGTCATTAACCTAAGCAAAGGAGATTACTCTTCTTTTTTTTTTTTTTTTTGTCGTTATAATTGCGTTTTTATCAAAGACGCGGAAGATCCGCTGCTGTCACGCTCTGGAGCTTGAGCCCAAGGTGACAGGAGATGTGAGCAATTAGACTTTGTTAGAACTGCCTGGCGAGGAGTCCCAGCAGACGGAAAAAGATTTAGCGAGCAGTTGACTCGAGAGATGGCTATTTAACTCGTGGCAAATTAAATGATACACGAAACATACACCAAATCACCGAAACAGAACACCTGAAGGGTGAGGTTTGGTTTCTATAAGAAGCATACCTGTACTTTTGGGACTTTGAATTTATTAAATTTACCTAATATAACAAATAATATTACTTGATAAAGATAAAAGAAAGCTAATAAGTTGGTTGTGGTAATAGTAACCTCGTGATAGCGTGAAAACATGATACAATAGTGACTATCTTGAAAGTAGAAGCTGCTGTATGGTTTTAAGGAGTGTTTGCAGAAGAACAGAGGATGTTCTTAATCAGTAAGTGCTAGTTTTAGACGACATTTATCTAACATTAGAATTGAAATAGAAAAATCCGTACTTATTCCACAAAACCAAGATTAGTACAAGAAAGGTTAAGTTCGAAGAACTGGAATTAGCATGCACAAAAGCCCTTGAATTAAGAAATTCCCTAACTCAGGTCTTGATGAGTTCAAAAACCCCTAGTTTAACGTATTTATATATAGATCGAATGTATATAATTATATAACGATCACTAGACAACTATGGCATTTTGAGAACATTATTATAGAAATACTAAATTTAAATAGGTGAGTAGATATCGTTAGGTATTTGAACTTACGTTGAGCTGCATTTTGACATGGATGAAAAACATTGGCGATGATAAGCCATGATCTGAGTCCTGCTGTGAAGATACCGATTTCACTGCAATAACGAAGAACATCATTGAAATTATGTACTGCTAATATTCAGTTCTACAGAAATATCTTACAGTAAAATATTCAGAAATAACTTCCCAAGTGAGGTCGCAGAGGTGCAAGTGAATGTATTTACTGCCATAATCAACGTGAAATGAATCATTCTTCCGACTGTTACGGTGCATATTAACCTGAATTGCGGCGGCTCAATTTTATGCTTCTAATCGGAATGACCTTGCAGAGGGTCCTAAGCTGCTATGATCACGCTGAGTCTCAAGATTAAAATACACGATTGTTTCGTTATGAACGGTCGGTCCCTGCCATTGATCAGTTATTAACAGTTTATACGTTATCCTCGAATTGAGTCTGCATCTATCCACCTTGTTTTTTTCTTCAAGGTTTGAATTGCATAATGCACAAGGATGTAGAGGATAACAAGTATTGATGCGCGCCAACTCTGAATATTGTGTACGACAATTGGAAAAACGCTGCAAATTATTCCATATTACAATATTTATTCAGTAGGTACCTGTTATTTAAGTTATTTTTGTACTGGACTACCTTATCGAACCACTCTTACCGATTTGAGTATTCTAGGTAGTATCACGACACCCAAAAACCTAACGAGGATTTTACAACTCCTTCGTTTAAATACATATGACATCCTCATAATGTAGATGTACCCAAATTTTTCGGTAAGATTACTAAACTCAAACAGCAAACCCTTCTGTTTTAGTGCAACCTGTTATACGATGACATATTCTTATAAGTACTTAGCCCTAGGAGAGGTACCTAACTACTGTACGTATAATTTATATTCCAGTTTTTGTGGGATTCACCTAGCGCTGGAGGGCTATAGCATTAGTTTCCCGGAACTGGAGTGTAACAAGGGTACCTATCTAGCGTGTCGCATGCAACCCTAACTGTTTCCATAATACCATCTTAAGGTTGAGCCAAGGCGCGGCACCTAGGCTACAACAATGGTAGTGCAATCAATTTGAATCATCATAATTTGAAAAAATAAAGTAAAAAATTAGTTATCATCAAGGAATTTGTGTAATTTTCTGCAAAATGAAAGTAATGATAAATTTATTTGCGCTTATCGGAATTTTTCATTTTTGATCTAAGATTCTGATTCATCACCCTTTGATAGAATTGTGAAGTTTCAGCTCAAATCTCCAAATGGTTAAGGCAGAAAACGGATTGAAAGAAAAATGACATCATAGTGGATAGTGCTTAGATTTCCACTTACCAGTGAGACATGGGGGTGGGTGTCCGTTCTGTATAACGTTATTCAACTTTATCTTCACCTGAGTTTTCCCAACTTCCAATCTCCCAATACGTTTCATTTTGCACCTTTCAGGAAAGCTCTCGTAAAGAGTTAATTGGTAGATTCAGTAGATAGATTATGATATAACTGGTTAACTTGCCCATTGTCGACGACTACGAATTGGGTCGAAGTTGTTGAACCCACATCACCAAATTCAACATCAATAAAGATGAAGAATGTAGTGTGTCAGTGCGCTCAACTCCGCAATAAGTGGTGAGGTAGGCACACGAATCGTATACCTATGTATGTCTGGCCTTTGGGTATTCCTCACTTCCTACTGTTGAACCTGGACACCTGAGTTCTGATGAGGCCAACTTTTAAAAGCGACATATTGCCATCATTTGTTTCTTCCTTTGCTGACCAAAGCGGCTAAAAAATCAGCGGAAAATAGCGAAAACTGCCAACCACCGCTCTAAACCAAACGTATCGCCGTTGAATCGGGTTAGTTGCGATTGTTAGATACCGGTCATATCCATAATCCGAGCGCCCTCGAATGTTTAGCCCCCGTGGCGAAGGGGTTGCGACACCTCAACTGAACAATAGGGCAATTAGTGAGGAGAAAAGGCGTGGGCGTCAGTTGCAGGCGAATCACGTTTGGGGCTCGCCCTTCGATTTTTGTTGAAATCTCTCTTTTTCGTAAAACTTGAACAAACACTTCAAGGTGCTCACCAGTTTCAAAATCCCGTAATGATTGTTAGTAAACGCCGCCTCTACTTTAAAATTGGGAACCTATAAAGGGAAACGGAGGATTAAGGAATATTTCAAAGTACATATGTATCCTTTCAAGTGATATTCATTGAGTTTGAGCTCAAACCTCCCAATTACACACAAATTACAGTAAAAATCTTCCAAAAAAATGACATTACATTTTCTATAAAAATGAATTTAGAATGAAATATAGTCAAGCGTACAGTTCTAAAGACTTCTGGTAGAACATTAGTGGTTATCAGTCCCTTTATTGAACGAATTTAACTTTTGCTGAACGTATACAAGACACGATTAGGTAAGCATTTATATGGCACTTACACGTCAAATTGATGGTTTTACACCTCAAACTTTTTTATACATCAAATAGAAAATTCTAGATTCAAATTGATGTGTAAGCCTCCAATATCAAACAAAACTTTCCGCTGATTTTCCAGCGAGAGACAGGTCATTGTTCGTCAGCAGGGATCTGACCACCCTGTTGGTTAGCAAAGGAAGAAATAGAAAAGGGCAACATGACATGTTATCATATTCAAAACTCAAGTAGTTAAGTTCAAAACCCACTCCAATTTGGAGTGATTTGGTCCAATTTGGTATGTGCAAATGCTATAAAGCAAGCAAGATAATTTTGAACCACAGTTAATCAACCACAAATCTCCCTCTGAGTTTCATGATGTTTTTAAAGACCTTTTTTGCTATTTGATCAACTTTTAGTTTAAATCACCTATAACCACATAGTAAAACATGAAGAAATACAAATGCAAATGAAGAAATCCTCTGCAAACAACCAAAATCTACTCAGAGCAGAACATGGAGCGAAATTATTGACCCAGGTGATCTGCAGGGCATAAATTTGCATGAATAGAACTTCTTGGAGTTTCTTTGCCTTGACAAGCACGACACAGGTTTTGAGATGCTTAGGTATACGAGTATTAGTTTAGTATAGACAGACGTAGAACTGTAGATAAAACCTATACCAAATCATCAGGTAGTACCTAATCATTGAGTATTTTTGCTACTGCTAGATGGATGATCTTATGTACAAGCAATTTTACGTATAAATGAAATAAATAAACATAGGAATTCTGATTCCCCGATTATAGCTTTCCCTTTACAATCCTTCGCCCACAAACCCTGAACCATATTAAACGTTGCGGTAACATTTGAACTGGGCCGAGAAGCGAGAATCAACACTCCTTACAAAAACGGCCTTGCCAAAGGTCAACCCGTTTCGTATTATTTCTGATCCCGATCACCCACAAAATGTCAGTTCCGTTCCACTAGAGAGATAAAAAGGTCAGTTGGAACAACTCTTGAATCACTCTCATCTTATTTTAAAGTCGTTTATTTCACTCAAAAATAACACAACGATAACGAAATCAACACATGTATACATAGGTATATTTGATCTTTACATTTTAAAAGATGCGAAGAACATTCACCGGACACAGAAATTGAAAAACAAATAGAGAAATTTCGTTATTCACTTTTCATGTTTTAGAAGTCACTGGTTGCCAGCCTTGCAAATTCTGACACGATTTCCATTGTACAAATTCTCAACATTCGTTTAACATACCTACGCATTTTAATTTTGAATTGATTTAAAAATTAAGGCCATACCTAATTTAAAGGGTTGAAACATTTGTACGACAATTTTGATCGGAACCAACGTTTTTTCCGATATATTTTAATTTTCTGACAATTTTATAGGACGTTGTACGACCAGGAGAATGCTAGAATGCCTAAAATGAAACATGTTAGTTTATATTCTTGCATGTGGAAATTTTTCTCGCTGAATGGTTATCAAGTATTCAAACTTGATCGAAAGCTATTTATTGACTAATTATAAATTCGTTCACATTTTGTTGTTATAAACGGTTGCTATGATTATTAACTAATGAATGTAGATACTCTACAATGGTCTTATTTCAAAATTTTTACAAAGGTACAATATATGAGGTACCATAAGTAACAAGGGCAAAGGTACAATAAGTGCATACCTAACTGAATTGAGGTTCGCAAGTCTTTTCACTCCGCGCCAGTATGAGAATGAGAAAGTTGAGGTGGAAGGTAGGGGGCTACAATTTCATACGTCACAACCTTTTCCCCAACGATTTTCAGAATTACAAACTAAAACAGCCTCAAAGTATTTTAATGTGGTAAGTACGAATTTGAAGACAAACATACTTAATTCCGACCATTGGGAAAACCCTGTAGCAACTAAACTCTCTCTACGAAAAAGCTGGTTGTTTTTGCGAGTTGTCTTTTTATCAATGCTTTTCCGTTTAATGCTATATATATTTATCATATTTTGTTCCATTCTCGAATTAATATTCACTACACCGATAGGAAAATCGGATGTGCTGTAAAATTCTTGCACAATTGATAGGTACCACTTTGTTAATCTATATCGTCAGTTCTTGAGCATTCAAGAAATGCATTCTAGAACGTGTAGCGGATGGTCACCCACCCCGATCAGTTCCAGCTCTTCTAACTCAGAAACCGGTCCAAACTATTAAAATTAGTTCCGACGAGTTCTTCGTCCCTCTCTATAATTGCCAACTTAGTTTATCAGGCTGTGTGAATATTTTACAGCCAGCTTATTTACATCAGTTCAACGGTATCTGTTAAAACATTAGTTTGAAAAACTGCCAATAGAATGCTGCACTGTGTCGGATGGGGCTCTGTAATGGCTCTGCTGATTTAGGCGAGCCACAAACCACATAGCTAGCACATAGCATCGACTGACTCCTCTCCTTCAGTTACGAATGATTTTTGTGAAATTTCGTAAAAAATTAAACAAATGTATTGCTTTTAAATAATAACAATTGACATTTTCCATCATTTTTAAAATTTAATTTCGTTGTGGAAAATTCTAAAACTATGCCTAGATTTCAGTATTTTACATATAAATATAGGGTATATGGGGTATATCTACCCTTTTAATTCCGTTGTTTGGAGAGATAGAAAAAACGTCAAGCGGAAAACCCCCTTAAGGTATTTGCGTGGAATCCAGTTATGTCATTTTTGCCTAAGGAAAAGGACTGTTAAGTCTGCTGTTAACAAAATCAAACCTTTGTGGTTCTAACAAGGCAGATACGAACTTATCAAATCATTTTAACCATACAACTGACAGATGAAATTTTCTGAATTCCTTCAATTTAATTCGTAAAATTCAGAATTTGATTCGGAAAAGCTGTAGGTGTTCTTAATTCGTGAAGGTCTGAGAATCGTTCGTCATCCGGCGTGTTCGAGGAATTCCCCGGTGGCATTGAGCTTTCGACAAACGGAGGCCGCCTGCTTTGAGTTTCGGTCGAGAACCTGGGGAAAACAGGGCGATCTTGACATTATAATAGCACATTTCAATGTGTAAGGCATAACCTGGTATACCACTAAATATTGACACCGGAAAGATCATTATATAACATGACGAAGAAAACAAATCTACCTAAAACCTGGTTAGATACTTCACAGCACATTCACAGAACAGAATGGTATATTTATGGCTTTATTTTACGTTAAAATAATCAAAATTCACAAAAGTCTGGCAATTTTAAATTTAATCATATTTTTCAGTAATTGAATCTCCTTAAAAAATATTAGTTTGGCATTAATGGGATAGGGAATATAACGAGCTTTTCATCAGCGGTATCCTCAATTTTTGTTTGATAGAATAAATGAAGGAGATCATGGTCACTAAAGAATCCTAATGCTGGCTCAAGAGTTTTCACATTTTTCTCAAGAGGAACTTTTCGATGGAAATGATACAAAATTGATTTCAAAAGTATATATATATTACGTTCTGACATACACTCAATTTTAGTTACCGTTACTATTTTCTTCTAGAATCCCTTAATAAAAAAAGATAATTTATCACCACCGTAAAATTTTGAACCAATTTGTGCAGCCCGCGTTCTGTTTGACAGCCTTAAAAATTGGTTTAGTTTTGATTGTTATAAACAGGATTATCATTAAAACCCATGCAAGTTGAATACATGACAGCAGTCTCGTGTCAGCAAACCTCGCTCTAGATATTTTATCTGTGTAATATATAATAATTTGCATAATTGTGCCACATTTGTATCTCAGTGCATTTAGTTGACGATATCTAAAATTATATAATGTGCGTAACTAATTCCTTAGAGATACTTGAACGCCCAAGCTGTCAAAATAAAAAGCAGTTGGTTAATATTTTACTAAAATGGATGGGTATGATATAGAAGGTTTCATATCAAGAAGGTTCGTATGATTGATATCATTCATGCTTCAATTTTGTAGAAGGTGTGTTTTTTTAGCATTTCGTTAATAATATTTAATGTTTTAATGGTTAATATTTTACAAAAATAGATAGATATAATACATCTAAGTCATATCAAGAAGGTTCGTATGATTGATATCATTCATGCTTCACTTTGCTAGTGGGTGTCACATTTTTTTTCTTTTCTAGCATTTCGTTAATGTGTCTGATATAAATCCTTCACCGCTAAAAATACTGTTTGTTGATCTGTTACAGGCGGCTTGTCATGGAATCGGTTTCGGGATCAAAAAGGAAATATTTTTTCTGAATTTGGAGGACGGATATTTCGGATGTCAAGTCAACGAGTCCACAGACTTTTTGCAACTGTACGAACTTTCTCGACTCTGCGATGGACAAAACGACTGTTACCGGGGATCTGACGAATTAGCAAGGGAGCTCAAATGTACAAGTAAGTGACAAACATGTCATTTATAAGCAATCTCTGAAAAAGATATATACATATATTTCAGTAATATTGTATTACATACATAACCAATGAATTAGGGCAAAATATTGTAAACTATTTAGACTTTAGTGCAATTGTTAATAGAAATGGTCATTCCTAACTGTATGAGAACGCAGGCATAATACACATAAACATACATGGAAGTATATCTATATACAATTTTTGAGATATTGAATTGTGAAACTTTGAGATATTGAAACTTTAAGATATTGAATTGTGAAACTTGGAGAGCGTTTTTGTGGGGCGCCTGATACTAAGTTTTATGTAAATAAAAATCTGGAAAGAAATCCAAAAGTATCAAACTACTCAAAGGGGAGGGTATTGGGTACTTCGAAAACATTTGCTCTATTTTTGGCCGAGTGACACCTTATTTTAAAGCTTTTTGGAGCTGAACATGATGGTGAATCCAGACATATCTTATTCTGTTCCCAGTTTTTTTTTTTTTTTTTTTTTTTTTTAACTCTTCCTCCCTTTGGGTAGTTAAAAACGTTTGGACTTTTTCCTGAGATTTTTATTTGTTTAAAACTTGGTATCATTCACCCCGAAAACGCTGTCCCAATTTCACTTTGATATCTCAAGAATTGTGGGTTACTTTTTGGACACCCTGGTTATCTTACATGAGTAAAATTAGTATAGTATCCCTAGAGTGATTTATTAGTTGTGAATTAGGCAAGTACAAAGATTATATTGTCATCACCACGCATGGGTATGTATGTAAAATATACAAATTGCCATAATTAATCCGAAAAAAGGAAATAAAAACAAGTACAAATTTCTTTCTGAGTCGGTTGTAAAAAATTATGAGAGAAAGAGAATGAATTAGGCACCAGTCAGTTAGGTAGGCGTGTCGCATCCAAGGTGAAGAAGAACCCGCCGTCTGTGAGACGTAGGTAATGGAATCGTAAAAGAAATCACAGTCTGTCACATCCAGAAAGGCAATCACCTCGCTTCATTCATCAGGTTGAAAGGGGTGATGCTGAAGTGATGATTGAAAGAACAGCACGCTCTGCCACAGCATGGCTAATAGTGGTAGACAGACTAATAGACCAAAGGAGGCAGCAAGTTTAGAAATGACTATACGGATTCTGTTGGCCAGATACGTCAAGAACTTGCCTTGAACCATTCCCAAATTGTCCTTTATATGTCCGGCATTGAAGGGAAACACAATGGATTGGTACTCTGGAACTGGACGCATCAGGGCTTAACAATACCTCGTGGGAGAGGTGAAATTGTTGATAGGAAGCCTTTTAGAGTTATACATACTCATATACTTATGAATTTATTCGTTGACCGCTTACACGGATTGAATTAAGGTTGGGTATACTGGTGCGTGATACATATCACCACTTTTGACAACATATTTATTTTACTCAACCAATTTGAAAAAATCCAATTATTCCTAGGGTTGGCGTTGACGGTAGGTACTAATAATCACTGGATTAGAAACTAAGTCAAGTTGATTAACTTCATTTTAGCTTGATCCAGGAACTAGATGCAAACCAATGTAGCTTTCTTCACGTAAATTTAAATGCTTTTTTTTCTTTTTTTTTAATAGCAATCAATTGTTGAGCAGTTTAGTTCATAAGATAATGTAGACGTTAAAACCCACAAGGGTGGGAAGAAAGACAAACAGAACGAACAATTTATTTAAACCACTATACCGATGATGTACCCTTGATCCAAGAATGATTTCGCAAATGACTCATGGAATGTGTAGGTAAGTAAATACGGTGTATACATAGGTAAATATGATCTACAAATCAAGGTAGGAATGATTTACAGGTGTAAAGCATTCCATTAATAGTAGAATTGAGCATTAAATTAACACCGTTCAACTTCGATGACCGAGGGCAGCCCACCTCTCAAAAAGTGAAAGGTTGACCCTAGCCCCCTCCCATTCATCAATACCTAATGAATATTTATATTCTTTGATGTTCTGTCGCTATCAGCTAGTAGGTCATCGAACTTTATAATTAATTTTCGAAAATTTCCGTAAAAAGTCTCGCTGCTAGTTTCTTTCTTATGGTAGTTAGCATCACTTATTTAGCACGATTTAGCTACCTACGATTCATCACATTTATTTGACATCTTGGGAAAAAAATTCCGAAGCTGTTCCCAAGCTTTGATTATTAAAAGCCGGTTCCTCAAACAACCAGTTTTGTGCTAAGCAATTTTTGACGCATGTTCGAAATTCTGCTACAGTTGAGTCGAAAGGAGAGCCACTTTTTAGTTAGGAAGTTAAGAATTTCCCTAGAATGAACGTTTACATTCGCTGATTTATTAAAAATTGTCTTCAAGGTCTCCTGTAAAATTTGCGCGCTATTCCTTTCAATTTTGTCAAGGGAGTAGTAAGCTCGATTTGTCTGGGCAATGTCAATTATATAAAATGCGTCAGTGTTCTCATCCGAAGCTTAGTCCGTTTTGATTTATCTCATATTTCAAAACGGAATTTAGTGGCGGGGAAAAAAGTTGACTATTTCCACGAAAAATAAAGATTTACAATGTTGAATCGATTACAACGGTTAGGTCATCATCAGTAACAAACAACTGAATTTAGTTCGTATCAGATTTCGAATTTGGCTTTTGAATTCTTCTTCATACCAAAATTGAGATTATTGATAATCTACAAACTACACATCTACTAAAACTGTCTGAAATTTTAATAACTGTGATAAGCGACATAAACTGACTGTTCAAACTCAAGAAACTGAATTTGCATAAAAATTCAATATCACTGCTAAAACACTGTGGTGTTGATCTGCCTGAGAATAAGGTTACTGATCTGAATGGAGTTTCTCATCTGGCAGATCTGATCAATTTGAAAGAAACTTCTATCATTTACAACCCATGTGATCAAATGACTAGGAATGAAGCTGGATTCGATTATCGTCCATTCTTGATAAACTGGTGAGCAACGCTTAACTAATTGATGGTTTTGCGGTTGATGACATAGAATGTTTGAAGGATGAATGGCTATATTCTTAAGGAAGAGGAACTGCGCTCTGGCCAGCGTGCTGCCTTATTTCAGTGTTTAGTAGAATAGAGCTCACTCAATAGCCAAACTGTACAAACTGACCATGATCGGAAACTTAGATTGGCTGAATGGACTGGATTGGCTGCAAAGCTCAAGACTATCAAACACAGTTTAGAGTAGCTGAAAATCTCAGAGGGTAATAAGCTCGATTTGACTGGGCAATGTCTAACCAAGGTCCCTAAGCATTCACTTCCTTTGCAGTGGTCGATAATCTCACAGTTATTAATTGATCATATCGAGTTGCGTTGATTCAATCATCTTCATCAAAATCCTTCAGTCATAGAGTTGTCAATCTCATATAATGAATTATATAAAATGTATCAGTGTTCTCCTGTATCCTTCTGTCATAGAGTTGTCAGTATCACATAATGAATTATATAAAATGTATCAGTGTGCTCATCTAAAACACCTAGTGCGTTTGGATTTATCGCACAATTCAATTCGACTACTGAAGGCTGAAAATATTTAATTCACCTAACGTTTTTGAAGCTTTCTTTTAATAAAATTGAGGTTATTGATAATCTACAAACTAACCAGAAACTCTAGGATCTATCAGAAAATTCAATAACTATAAAAAGCAGTAGAAGCTCCTGTCCTAACTTAAGAAACTGTATTTTCATAAGAATTCAATATCATTGCTGAATCACCCTGGTGGTTATCTGCTGGTTTCCCTTGAAACGCTTACATTGGATGGCATAAGATTTCTGGCAGGAATGAAGTTTCTCATCTAGCACATCTGATCAACTTAAAAAAAAATTCCATCGTTGCCAACCCATGTGATCAAATGACTAGGAATGAAGCTGGATTAGATTATCGTTCATTCTTTATAAACTGATGAGCAACGCTTACCTAATAGATGGTTTTACGGTTGATGAAATAGAATGTTTGAAGGATGAATGGCTATATTCTTAAGGAAGAGGAATTGCGCTCTGGCCAGCTTGCTGCCTTATTTCAGTGTTTATTAGAATAAAGCCCACTCAATAACCAAAATGTACAAACTGACCATGATCGGAAACTGGGATCGAATGAATGGACTGGACTGGCTGCAAAGGTCAATACTATCAAACACAGTTTAGAGTAGCTGAAAATCTAATTTGAATCTTAGACGGTGATAACCTCGATTTGACTGGGCAATGTCTAACCAAGGTCCCTAAGCATTCACTTCCTTTGAAGTCACCGATAATCTCACAGTTATTAATTGAGCATATCGAGTTGCGTTGATTCAATCATCTTCATCAAAATCCTTCAGTCATAGAGTTGTCAATCTCATATAATGAATTATATAAAATGTATCAGTGTTCTCATCTAAAACACCTAGTCCGTTTGGATTTATCACACAATTCAATTCGGCTAGTGAAGGCTTAAAATATTTAATTCACCTAACGTTTTTGAAGCTTTCTTTTAATAAAATTGAGGTTATTGATAATCTACAAACTAACCAGAAACTAGAACTCTAGGATCTATCTGAAAATTCAATAACGATGAAAAGCAGTAGAAGCTCCTATCCAAACTTAAGAAACTGTATTTTCATAAGAATTCAATATCATTGCTGAATCACTCTGGTGGATATCTGCTGGTTTCCCTTGAAACGCTTACATTGGCTGGAATAAGATTTCTGGCAGGAATGAAGTTTCTCATCTAGCACATCTGATCAACTTGAAAAAAAATTCCATCGTTGCCAACCCATGTGATCAAATGACTAGGAATGAAGCTGGATTAGATTATCGTCCATTCTTGATAAACTGATGTGCAACGCTTTAAATTTATGGTTTTGCGGTTGATGACATAGAATGTTTGAAGGATAAATGGCTATATTCTTAAGGAAGAGGAACTGGGCTCTGGCCAGTATGCTGCCTTATTTCAGTGTTTAGTAGAATAGAGTCCACTCAATAACCAAAATGTACAAACTGACCATGATCGGAAACTTGGATTGACTGAATGGACTGGAATGGCTGCTAAGCTCAACACTATCAAACACAGTTTACAGTAGCAGAAAATCTAATTTAAATCTGAGGGTAATGAGCTCGATTTGACTGGGCAATGTCTAACCAAGGTCCCTAAGCATTCACTTCCTTTGCAGTGGCCGATAATCTCACAGTTATTAATTGATCATATCGAGTTGCGTTGATTAAATAATCTTCATCAATATCATTCTGTCATAGAGTTGTCAGTATCACATAATGAATTATATAAAATGTATCAGTGTTCTCATCTAAAACACCTAGTCCGTTTGGATTTATCGCACAATTCAATTCGGCTGTTGAAGGATTAAACTATTTAGTTCACCTAAAGTTTATGATGCTTTCTTTTAATAAAATTGAGGTAATATATAATCTACAAACTAACCTGAAACTAGAACTCTAGGATCTGTTTGAAAATGCAATAACTATGAAAAGCAGTAGAACCCCTGTCCAAACTCAAGAAACTGTATTTTCATAAGAATTCAATATCATTGCTGAACCTCAATCTGGTGGTTATCTGCTGGTTTCCCTTGAAACGCTTACTTTGGCTGGGAATAAGATTACTGGCATGAATGAAGAAGGTTCTCATCTGGCTGGTCTGATCAACTTGAAAAAATTTCTATTGTTGCCAACCCATGTGATCAAATGACTAGAAATTCGATTATCGTCCATTCCATACCCATGTGATCAAATGACTAGGAATGAAGCTGGATTTTTAGATTATCGTCCATTCTTGATAAACTGATGACTCTGCAACGCTTGAACTAATTGTATGGTACGCAGCAGGATTTGCGGTTTTCAACGCCCCTCATGACCATAGAATGTTTGAAAATGACCGGATGCGGAGAATCCAAGAGACTTCAACCGGCTATTTACCCAGACATCCTCGCTAGGAAGTTCAGGAGACTTAGAAGATGCTCCATGGCCAGCCTGCTGTCCTTATTTCAGTGTATTAGTTTGCCAATAGAACTGTGATCCACTGCAATAACTACTAAAAATTGAAACAAACTGACCATGATCGGAAACTTGGATTGACTGAATGGACTGTAATGGCTGCTAAGCTCAACACTATCAAACACAGTTTACAGTGGCAGAAAATCTAATTTAAATCTGAGGGTAATGAGCTCGATTTGACTGGGCAATGTCTAACCAAGGTCCCTAAGCATTCACTTCCTTTGCAGTGGCCGATAATCTCACAGTTATTAATTGAGCATATCGATTTGCGTTGATTCAATAATCTTCATCAATATCCTTCTGTCATAGAGTTGTCAGTCTCTCATAATGAATTATATAAAATGTATCAGTGTTCTCATCTAAAACACCTAGTCCGTTTGGATTTATCACACAATTCAATTCGGCTAGTGAAGGCTTAAAATATTTAATTCACCTAACGTTTTTGAAGCTTTCTTTTAATAAAATTGAGGTAATTGATAATCTACAAACTAACCTGAAACTAGAACTCTAGGATCTGTTTGAAAATGCAATAACTATGAAAAGCAGTAGAACCCCTGTCCAAACTCAAGAAACTGTATTTTCATAAGAATTCAATATCATTGCTGAATCACTCTGGTGGTTTTTTGCGGGTTTCTCTTGAAACGCTTACATTGGCTGGAATAAGATTTCTGGCAGGAATGAAGTTTCTCATCTAGCACATCTGATCAACTTGAGAAAAATTTCTATCGTTGCCAACCCATGTGATCAAATGACTAGGAATGAAGCTGGAGTTTAGATTATCGTCCATTCTTGATAAACTGATGTGCAACGCTTTAATTGATGGCTTTGCGGTTAATGACATAGAATGTTTGAAAGGTGGGTAACTTTATTCTCAAGGAAGAGGACACTCCTCCTGGCCAGCTTGCTACCTTAGTTCAGTATTTAGTAGAAACGAGCCCTCTCATAAACCAAATTTTAGAAACTGACCAGAATCGGAAACTTAGATTGATATTGAGCGAAGCTCCTACACCATCTGATCAGCAAAAGGCACCACCCACAACAGCTGTCCCTCCTGTGACACATGCAACTTGAAGTGGTCGAAGTGTGCATTTCCCTGCCCACCTTGCAGATTTCTACACTTCTCAGAAGGGGAGTGGTGTTGCGACCATTATAGCTCATAGTCCCACATACATGAACAACGTCCCAAATGTTGCTATCTTTTGCCTATATAACATGAAAAACATCATTTCTCAGTCCAAGTTACCTACTTTCTCGGTAAAATCTGATAATAGCGTTTTAATTATGCACTAATTGACCGACCTTCTCGGTCAAAAATGACCAAGCTACTTCATTCATCCGCGTATCCGCTACCTTAATGATCGAATAGCCGTAATGGACCGTTCCAGATCACCTTCTTCCCTTCAAGGTTGATCTTTATGCCATCTTCCGGTAGGTACGTCCACGATGAAATTCGCATTATCGCAGATCTCCTTTATCTACGACAACCTACACTCCAACTTTTGAACTAATTTCCGAAAAGATATTGAGTTATTGGAAAGGTTCCAAATTTTAAAATGATCTTAATATTATCAAGATATCCTGCGTTGGCCATTAAATGGAAGTAGGAAGAAAACACGTAGACTCCTTTTAGCGAATTTTCGTACAAAGTGAATGTCAAGTCCTACCTACGGTCATCCAACGATCCAACCAAGAACTCCTAGATTCCATATAAAATCCTAATATTGGAACCTATTTATACTTTAGTAAAATAAATTTCAGTAGCTAACTAGACTCGGAAGTAAACGTTTCACATTGTGTTCGAGTCCGTAACCACGGGAGACTATGTAACTAGGTAACTATTTATCGGTTACCACATTCGCAGTCGTAGCAACCAAGCAGTGGTTGCTACCAAGATCATGTTGTTATACCTAAAGGATTGTTTACAGTTCATAATTAACTTTGCGTGAAACTCATCTGCTTTCATTTTCGCAGCGGTTTAGGCAGCGTAACATTTCAGCATAAATTGAGATCTTACCAACGACTGGCGAACGATTTTTGTACGATGAAAAATGGCAAAGATGCAGTTCCATAGCAACGATTTGGTTGTAAGCGAGAATCGTCAGAATATTTCGTTACCCGCACTAAGTAGCTCTTTTTGCGGTTGTGTGCCCAAGTAAAGACGATAAAATGTCAGAAAATATAATTTATCAAACATATATAACTTAGTTATCAAACTCCTTAATGGAAATCCGTTTTGAGACATTTTGTCACTAAACCTGGATTCTATCACATTTTTACACATTCATATTTAGGTATACTTATATATTATGTTCCTATGTCATTACAGAGGAGATCACATAATACAGGACTAGATCATAATTCAGAAAATTAGTTCAAAAAATCACTAAGACCAGTCGTTTTTACTAAAGATTTTAGAAAGACTAGAACTAAAGATTTTTGTACGATGAAAAACGGCAAAGAGTTCCGTAGCAAAGATTCGGTTGTAAGCGAGAATCGTCGCTCCGAGTAACGCTTTTCGAGGTTGATTTGAAAATATCAAACATTTGTTTGCTTTGTTTACCTAAAAAAAATTTACTGTCAACGATAGGTAAGTACTTAGAATATAGTTGAAATTTCTAAACACATAAAGAGCTGAAGTTCCAAAAACTAAATTGACATGGTAATATAATGTGAAAAATTACGGAAAATCGATCGTATTGTTATACGAACTTGAGAACTTTTTCTCGAAAACTGACCCGTCTAGAACGGGTAGGTAGATAATTTGTTTCCTCTTCACAAAATTAGGTCATCGGCGGTAGGTTGGTAGGTAATTAACCATCTGATTATGCTGTGACTGGGGTTCCTGCTTATAACGTCGCGGCTCGTTGGTTTTCCCGTCATTCGATGAAAGGTGGGTGAATCCGCGATGTTAATATAGCGCGGGTGAGGTCACGTTACGCAACCGGGATCGAACGTTGCGAACTGACCTTGCACTTGAGCGCAGCGGATGCCCGTCGACGTCCTAGCGGTTCGAACGTCGGGAACCAGGAAATGCACCAACAGACCTCGTCACACGGCTGATGGCCACAGCTTTCCATCCTTGACAATAGACACGAGTCACCCACTTTGGCATATCTACCAATTACCTAACTAGATAGGTACTTCCCTAACGCTACTATGTGTTATAATGGAAGATTATGTTATCTACCAACTATACCTAATTTTACTAGACCATCTGAATTATCACGATAGCTTTCTAAAAAGGTGCAATAATAAAGGATATCTTTTTTTAAATGGGTAAAACACCTGTGGAAATTTTCAATGACTCCTTACCCGGAGAACCTCAGCACTTCTCTACCAATAGCGCCGGATAGTGTCATCCTCCACCTGTCATTCAACAGAATTTCAATTTCTATCTGTCCGTTTTTCCCCGAACCATTGTGTTTTGAGCTAAAAATTTGCATGCAAAGGTTTGCAAGGGCGAAAAATCCTATTCCTAAATGATAAGCCGAAATAACAACATGCGAAAGTATCTCATCATAATAATTAGTAGGTAGGTACTTAGTCGGAAGCGTAGTAGTAGGTAAACCCAACTAGGGAAATCCAACATGATTAAAAATTAACCAATTTCAAGAGCTCGTCCCTCTAGATAGAGAAAGCGTGGCTTCAGGAGGACGTCCTGAAACACAATTCATAAGGTTTAATGAAATAAATAATAATAAAACCCCTTTCTTGTGCATTAAGTGAGGAGGAGGTGTTCATAGGTACCTAGTTAAACTGAAAAGTTCCAGTCATGCGATATGAGCGAATTATGTTAGGTACCTATACCTTATTATATTATATCACCTACATTAAAGTTTTGAGCACTTAAGTGCAAAGAAATTATTAACTTCCAGTTGTATCCCTTTCAACCCAGCTGGGACATATATGTTCCAAGCGCCAGCAGAAATTGGGTTTGATCTCCCCCCTGGGGTGCGAGTTGGTGCATTGGCTATTGCCGATTACGTCATCCTGCTCGTGGAAACCTGTGAGGGTTTACAGATCGCCCTTAACGCCCTTGCTGAGCAGCTAGCCCAGTGTGATTCAACCCAAAAAAGTATGGATCAGTCCCCTTGGTTTCATCGGGTCGCCGCCAGCATAAGGTGAAGGTAGTATATGAGGAGTGCTTTGCCGTAGGACTGTCACCCATCAACTCCCGATCCATGCTGACGGTTTGGTGGTAGCTTGGAATTGACTTCATAGTTGTGGCACCATTGCTGCAAGCCGAGTGGACCTTGGAGCACTAGCTCATATATATCATCGAGAGTCTCCATTGAAGCCACTGCAGAAGCTGCAACTCCTCCGAGCGTACTTATTGCCAAAGCTAACTTATGGGATAACGGTCTTGTGAGACCAAGGTGGTGGGTTCGAATCCTGTTGACTGATCTTTTTTTCTTCTTTTTTTTTGCTCGTACAACTCCCGAAATATACTTCTAAAACGTCATTCTAACCTGCGTGTCCAACTAGGTAATTTGAATTTTCACTAAAGGATTGACTACTTGATGTTATGTATTTTTGAGATGCGAGCTTGCGAGCATCCAGACCACCAAACTATGCACATCATTCTGATCTACATGCCCAACTAATCTTCATTTTTACTAAGGGATTGACTGGTACACAATTTCCTCACCAATAAATCTATTTTTTCTTGGCATACCTACCGATAAATCTGTAGATTCGGTCGGAGCGATCATACAATCCCAGACTGATAAAAGGGGAGACTAGCGCCGCGCCGCTGCGCGGAGGAGGAGGGAACCACGGGCCGGGTGTACCGTGTACTACCGTTGGGTTTTAAGAAGAAGTTGGCAGATGTTTGATCTTTGGTCAAACAATGACAACAAGGCGACATCGGAAGAAGAAGAATCGGGAGAAGCCGTCATGTTCATGTCATCCAGTATATTTTTATATATCAATATTTTATATGTTGGTGTAGGTAATCAAAATGATATCGATTGGTTATAATAAGATCAAACAATAAAATGGTAATAACTGACTGTAATATGATGTAATGTTCTTTGAAGTCGACAGGTGAAATTTGTGATTAAGTTTAAGTATCTGCTTTATGAATTCAGATGGATATAAACCCACTACGACTACCTACCTAGAAACCTGCATTTAATTATACTATGAGAAAAGGTTGGCAGGTATTCGCATACAAAGCCTTAGGTATGAAATTGTACTTATCAAAATAATTGCGCTTACCTTGGCCCCTGGCCTTCAAGATTAACAACATAAAGGAACTATTGGAATTCTAATTTTCCTGGACAAGAAGCGAATGGAAGAGGAAGAAAATCTATGCTATGTACCTACGTATCAAGTTAACTAATATTACATTACTGATATTAAATAAGTAGGTACGTTTGAATGTGTAACATGGTAGTTACCGCCTAACCTACCTAAAGTCTCATCGACTTTCTCCCTTCATATATATATATATATATAAGCATACCTACACCTAATGAAAACTAAGTACCTACCCTTCGAATCTTCATTTGTACAAGGCCGTCCTTTGCCTCTTCATGGAACAGATTATGGTTTTGATGATTTTTAAAGATCTTCTGAGTTCAAATTTCTTGGATGAAAGTGTTATATACCTATGCAATTCTCGCGTAATTAATTGGCCTCGGTAGCCAAGTGGTGTACTAGGCGATCTTTTTCTGGGAGTTTTGAGCAGTAGGACCCTTTAGCAGGAAATTTCTATCCAGCCAGAATGTGAATCACATTCCCTGAGGCAGCATCATTTCCTCATTCATTGAATCAAAACCTACCTTGACTGCACCGACACTCGACAGAGACTTTTTCCAGTGAGCAACTGTGAGTCTGCAGTTCAGTTTCACTCCATCATTCTATCAAACCTCCATTCAGCCATGGAGCTGATATTTGACTCAAGCGAAATGCTAGGTGCAGGGAAACTCCTGTACCGAGTCGAAGATTATTGATTATTAGTGTTGATAGCCAAATGGTGTAGAAGGTGGTCTTTTCTCGGGAAACGGCCCGAGTTTGAATTCTTCCAAGGTTCTTATAATTTTTAACCCGTCAGAAAACTTCTTTAGAAAAAAACAACTCCAAATCTTTGTCATTCGATGTAAAATTACATGTACCTACGTAGTATTGGAATCTGTAAAGGGTAATGTTTGATTTTGTCTCCCAATACTTTTGAAACAATATCAGCCATGCATATTCTGGTGAAGTGGTGAATATTACCAGTGTTGATGCCAAAAAACTGCTCGTTCGAAAGTTGGCTTAGCACTCAAGACCATAAAATCACAAACATGACAAAAAAGCCGGCATTATATCCTTCCATTATTTCATTTGCAGAAGCGTTGACGTTGGAAATATTATGAGAAACTATCTTATGCACAATACCAAACTTGATAGCAAATTTTTCATTATTAACTTTGTTGATTTTTTCAGAGGACTGCGCCAAGGAATCAGGACTGCGCTGCGAGAACGGTGCCTGTCTCGATTCCCAGTGTCACTGTAACGACGGCTACGGTGGATGCAACTGCGAAGTCCCAGGTATAATAAGCGCCATTAATACAATATTTTGATGAAGGTTCCTACCAGAGTTGGGATACCCAAGTACATTGGTACTTAAAGTACTTCCTTCAAGTGGGTACTTGAGAAAATCTACTGATATTTTACAGCAATCGAGGGAAATCAGTAATAAGAATGACGAGGTATAGCTGCAGAAGACGCAAGTGCTTCGAAATTACTTGCCAAGTACATGGACCTTCACTTGTGCTTGCGTGCTTTGAATAGGTACAAGTACTTCAAGTACAACAAGCACATTCTCTATTTTTTAACCTAGAATTCTATGGAGAATGATGGGGAGGAATTTCGGACCCCCGTCCGCCCCACGATTCTCGTAATGAGAGGGAGAGGGGATGGAAGGGGGTCCGTCATTCCTCCTCATCATTCTCCAAGTATTCTAGGTTAAAATAGAGAATGTGCTTGTTGAACTTGAAGTACAAGTATTTGTACTTCCCACCTGGTCAAGTACAAATCCTAATGTACTTGTACTAAGATTACTAAGTACAAATACTCGTTTACTTGTTCTAGGAAATTCAATTACAAGTAGGTACTTGTACTTACTAATTTTATTTCAAGTAGGTACAACTACATGGTACTTGTAATTTTACTTGCGATTATTCGAGTATTGTACCTGTACTTCGCACTTATGAGTACATTTTTCCCAACTCTGGTTCCTACTATCTCAAGGTGGAACAATATTTTTGAAAGAAATTCTTTCAAATCAAACCTATGAACCTAGCTTCAGAATTTTAAGAAAAAGAGAAATATTAGCAATACTTTATTGAATTCTTGGTCTTTATTATAGGTCTAATTTATACTGACGAATAATTTCTATATTTTTCCAGACGAGAACGAATGCAAATACAGGCCTTGCGACGTTTTCGCCCATTGTACGAACACATTAGGGAGTTTCCATTGTACTTGCTTCCCCGGATATTCTGGTGATGGATTCCATTGTCAAGGTAAACTATTGTGCCCAGATTTCTTTCATTTATTTCAATCAGAGTCGTTTTCCCTGTGTCTAATAAAAAGTGGATCAAAGAATGTTACCCACAAACTTCAGAAACACCAACCTCATTCAACAGAAAGACACTAAATAGTTTAGTAGTACCTGTACAGATGTGTTATGTATCTCGGTCGAGTGGGTGATTATTGTCAAAGAAATGTTGCTAATAAGTTGAATTACTTGGTGCAATAAATGAAATAAAATTAAAAAACTTTCAACAAAAATTTTCTACAAGAAAATGGTCGGAAATCCCTTGTCGAAACTATTTCAACATTCCAAACATTATGTAAAATAGGTACTGGATGAGTATAATTTTGAGAACAATGTTGATTTTTAAAGAAAATTCGGAAGTTTCTAATGAAAGAAGTATTCTGTAATAAAAATACTATTTGTCAATTAGGTACATTGTCTCTGATTTTTATGGCATACGAAATTTGCCTGATGGTTCACGTTTGGTAAGTTTAAAAACATTCTACATTTTGGGGGTTGAATGCTGAAGAAGAATTGGTAGGTCCAATAGTACCTACTGTGCCTTATGGCTGACTGAAGTATTTATAATATTGGTTTTAACGTTACCTACCTAATCATTCAGATTCAATAGTCGACCAATCAGGATGGCTACGCTTGAATGCATGTATACAGGTCTATGAACCCCTGGTTCATACAACTGTGATATTGATAGTACAATGTTCATTGGATCCAAGAACAATAACTCATTTTCGACAAATCGTTTTCAACCAATTAATGTGTGGTCCAGTGATTTGGGTTCATTGTTCATTCGACTGTACATATACTACTAGTATTAGGTAGGTAGTAAAGTTTGTGTTAGCAAGTTGGTTGGGTTCGGGCCTGTGACTTAAATGGTGCAGTGGCACCATTTTTGGCATCTTGGTCTTGCCAAATGTTAACAATCTTGGTGATTCAGGGTTTGATCTTCGGAAATGTCCAATCTCTTTACGGTATTTTATTTATGAAAATATGTTCAACATAAAGATCTCAAAGCTTACGAAATAAATGCAATATTTTATTTAAAAGTGGGCGAATCCGGGTCTTCTAAAAAGATTCGTATAGGTAAACTATTTTCCCCGTCCCTAGGATAGATAGCTCCCTTGATATCCATACATTTCATGTAACCCTTTCCTCCTAATAATTAATACTATGAGCCATGAGTGAATTTAAATAAATAGTAGCCAGTGACTTTATGATCACTTTATAAACATTTAGGTCAAAACTGCATGGTTTCTATTAACTAGGATGCCCGATCACTCTGGGCTGAGAAATAGGTGAAGATAAATCTATTTGAAATTATAGAATAGCTTCAGGAGCTTTAAATTGAACATTTTCTTGAAGTTTAGTGGTTTTTGAATATTTGTTAACAGGTGTTTTAGTTATACCTAATTAATGTTTGATGCTTCGACTGTCTTTCTTGAAGAGCATTCAGGCAGCTGTACTATCGATTCGAAGCACCTACCACTGGTTTATTTTGACCATTCTACACTTGTAATCATTTCACACTTTTCCTTCCATTGACAGATATAAACGAATGTGAGGATCCGGCAGTTGCTGCTAGATGCGTGCCAAACTCAGAGTGCTGCAATCTGCCGGCTCATTTCCTCTGCAAATGTCTTCCAGGTTTTGAAGGCGATGGGGAGGAAGAATGTCGAGGTAAGTTTCCACAAAGAGGAAATAGTGAATGCTTGTGCGTGAACTATTTACCTACCTTAACTACATACTCATATTGTCCTCCAGACTAACTGAAGACTGCTTACCTAGGAATATTATTCACTCCATAATAGGAATAATTTTCAGTTGAATTGACATTTTAATTTGTGTTTACTTGTCGCTATAATCATCCCAAAATATAACTCATCTCGCAATCGAACAATGTCTAAAATGAGGATCTTTGCTTATCTCATATTGTGAGGATTGCAAATTAACTGAGTCCTGAACGAATTCTATGTTATGACGATTTATTTTAAATTTTTTATAGCAAATCTGAAGTTTGTAGACCTGTATGCTACCATTTATGTTGGTATGAGAGTCATTAAATATATTCCTTATAAATAATAATTAAAACATTGCATTTTAGTGAATTTGCTATCATGCTTCGTCAATTCATATTCAAAATACTGTACGGAAAACTTGTTTTTGTTTTCAAATATGTATGGCCCTAGTTGGGAAACCATGTTTTTTCAACAGTATTTCAGTTTATGGTTGTACATTATAATGAATGTTTCGTTGTTCTTCACAGATATCGATGAATGTGCTTACCCTAATGCTTGCGGTTCAAATGCGATTTGTCACAATGTACCTGGAAACTACTCTTGTAGCTGTATACAAGGTTTTGAAGGAGACCCTTTTAGAGGGGTGAGTGTATAGTTAAATAAAACAGGTTAAATAATTCATCGATTATTATTGTTATTTGTCCTGGTAACCAACCAGGTGTCTTTTGATACTGAAGTTCAGTATTATCTCGTCATCCATGGTTACAGCAACTTTAATTTTCCTTTATAAATGTAGGTAAGGAATGAGAAGTGCTTTATTCGTAATTGACAATGTCCTATGGTTGTTAATAAATGGATTACTATTATTTTACTGGATTACTATTTATTAGGTTTCTATCCCTAACTATCTATCATTGTGCTGCTTTTAGTGCACGGATATTGATGAATGCTCCTACGAAGGATCTTGTGGCGTTGGGGCCATTTGCAGCAACACAATTGGCGGTTACCAGTGCGCATGCCCCATTGGAACTACTGGAGATCCTGTTCACGGAGGGTGTCACGATGTGGACGAATGTTTGACCAACCCTTGCGGAGATGGAGCTATTTGCACGAACACGCCTTCTAGCTATGGTTGCCATTGTCCTCCTGGGTTCGTTGGTGACCCATACCACTCGTGTACTGGTAAGTCCTCATATTCGCTACTTAAGGCTCCCGGTAAGTATTTTGACAGGAAATCAGCACAAATCCCCTTACCAATGTACATATTATGTAACATATTGTAAATATTGTTCCCTAGACTAATCTGGAAGTTATCCCAAAAACTAAATTGTTTTTGAAATAACATCAGTAGCTTGGTATTTTGAAAACTTACTAACTTATTTTGAACTGCTTGTCTCACTAACACCAAAGATATAGATGAGTGCTCCTCTTCACCTTGCGGGAAAGGCGCCAATTGTGTCAACACGGATGGGAACTACACTTGTGAATGTCCTCGAGGATATACAGGCAATGCAAACGAAGAATGTCTTGATATCAACGAATGTGGGAGCTCAACCGCATGTGGAGTGAACGCTAAGTGCGTCAACACTCCCGGCTCCTATCAGTGCACCTGCCCCGCTGGATTCTCAGGAGATCCCTCGGCGTTTTGTCAGAGTCAGTTTACTAACACATTGTAAATAGTAGATTATTGTATGAAATATGGATAACCTCAAACATCCTCCCTCTTAGATTTTATCACCCTTCTTTACTAATACCTATGTAAAGCGAGTTTTACACCCTAACATAGGAACTATGGTTGAACTAACTGTCCCATATTTCCTATTCCACTAATCGTAGTAACACCCCCTAACTGGTTTTCTTTTACTAAATCCATATTTCTAACGCTTAATTGGGGCTTCAGCAAAGCATGCTTGTACAGATCACCAAGTTTCTTCTGTTTCAGCTCTTCAATGAGGAATTCAAAATTTCGTGAGGTGTTTCAAATTTTTACATAATTAAATTACCTACTAAAATTTCTTGTGCTTTATGTGTTTCATCTTCTTAGCATGTTCCCCTGGGAACCTGTGGTTTTCTTCTTCTTTGGATGCTGCAAAACTTCTCTTTTCTCTGGCACCAAGGTAATCCATTTATTTCAATTTTACTGTTATATACTTCATCCCAAAGAAAATGTTTGATACGTCAAATCTATTGAAGATTCTTTCCTGAAATAGAATAGCTTCCTAACGAAATCATTAGTTTCCATTCTTGATTCTTCCAATACTTCATTGGCACTGCTCCTAACCAAACTCTTCGGCAAAAGACTGCAATTTCGCACAATAACCAACCCATTTACCTATTTATTTCTGAGTAAATCAATCGTAATTATGTTTTCTTTTAGTTTGCTTGAAGTTGATTGAATTTGTTGTAGAATTATCCGTAATGACTCTTTACATTTTAGATTTAAACGAATGCGAGAGCAACCCATGTGGAGCTAACGCAGAATGTAAAGACACTATGGGCAGCTTTAGCTGTTCTTGCAAAGAAGATTACACCGGGGATCCATTCATGGGATGCGTTGGTACGTAGAATATCGTATTAATGATTTAGTAACATCTACTGGTAATTCTCCCCTGACAATGATGAATATGCTAATTTGTAGATATTGATGAGTGTGAGGTGCTTGAGCGGCCTTGTGGTTCCAACGCTGTGTGTGAAAACGCATCTCCTGGCTACAACTGCTTATGCCCTCAAGGCTATATGGCGAAACCCGATCCATCTATCGCATGTGAACAGGTAAGTTTTTTTCCAACTCAGTTTTAAACGCCCTCATTTGTTTTGAGGAGAAACCTAAACGTTGTTTCAAGTTCACATTTCAGACCCCAAACTCTGTTAAATGTTTTTCATAACAATTGCCAAGCGTTTCCACAGCTCCCTTTGATTTGAACACTTTACAATGTTGAAACCTTCCCGACCGCGAATACCTTTTGACAGCATTCTCTCTTCATTAGAACACAAATAAAATACTTTGGTATTTTTAAAATATTACTTATGAATCGGTAAATTCATCATTGTATATTTTGAATTTTGACGTTTATGGGGTATATTTGTATTTTCAAGGTTGACGTCAACATCTTGTGTAAGAGTAAATTTGATTGCGTGAACAACGCTGATTGTGTTGAGGGACAATGTTTCTGTGAAGATGGATTTAAAGCGGTTGGCTCTCAATGTGAAGACGTTGACGAATGTGCGGCCAATCCTTGTGGACCTTTCTCTATGTGCAGCAATACTCCGGGTGGCTTTACGTGCACATGTCAGTCAGGCTATGTGGGGTCCCCTCCTAGAATACTCTGCAAAGGTACGAGAATAATTGAATTTAATATACCTATCATGTTCGAGCAGTTACAACGTGAACTCTAATTTAATCTAAGTGAAGTTATTGTTCATAATAAAATTTTGAATGTGCTTAGTCAAATTCCTTATTCACGCAAATTTTCCCCCCGTTTTAGCTCCATGTGATGATGTCAAATGTGGCTCACATGCATTCTGTAAACCTGATGGGCAGGAGGCATTTTGCGTTTGTGAAGATGGTTGGACGTACGATCCTACTGATATTAGTGCTGGTTGCATCGGTAAGAATAGTCAAAGGGTTTCCTAAAGCGCAGCATTTAAATCTCCTAAGAAAACATTGGAATCTGGTTTCATATTCTGTTTGTATATCATTTTTTAATTGTCTGTCCATATAGATGTGGATGAATGTGACAGTAGTCATGGCCCTAGTGGGCAGTGTGGGGAAAATGCAGTCTGCACAAACACTCCTGGCGCGTTTAGCTGTCAGTGCAAGCCAGGATTCTCAGGCGATCCATTTCATCTATGCAAGGGTAAGTACTAATAACATAAGTATTACTTACTTTGTTCTTGAATAATGATTAAGAACTATGTTATTTAGTTTACCAGACACAAGCAGGGCCAAAGGTCTGGAGATTGCCTTATGCTCTACGAAACCCGGAAAATCATGGAACTTTTAAACACCTGTGTACTTTAAAATTATGGCAAATGAAGCTATTGCAATGGCTCGGAAAATTTTAAAATCAAAATTTTTGGAAAAATTTCTTCATTGAAATCCGTTTTGAGGCATTCTGAAACGATTCCTGAAGTTTGCACTTTTTCATATATAGAAAAAGAATCGTTTCAGAATGCCTCAAGACGGATTTCAATGAAGAAATTTTTCAAAAAAGTGTTTGCGTGTGTCATTCCAGACGATAACTCTTCTTAGGATTGAGATAAAAATTCCGTTCTTGCGCCAAAAAATCAAGCTTTCCAATCGAAAGGATGAGTTCGGATGAGTTAACTAGGACATTAAAAAATGTGTGCACAAAAAACGTACTTACATTTCATTAATATCTGCTGAAAAATCTTTAATAAAAACTGCCAAGAAAATATAAAAATTCAAAATCTTTTTGAACCGCCAAATTTTATTTAGTATGCGTTTTTTATGGCCATAAAATTGGTTTTTAACAATTTCTTTGTGCTCAAATTGCACGATAGTTAATCATGCTGAATGACTGGAACTTTTTTGTTTTCTCTTCTCTTTCTGCCGAATCGTGTGGTCTATCTCCCCCCCCCCCCCAAATAATCAACTTCTTTTTTTTGCCATCATAATCGTTTCCACAAATCTGAATTAGTTTATTAATGATAAATGTTCATACATTGTGACTCATTATTTACATTTTGCAGACATTGATGAATGTAGAGAAGGTGAGGGGTGTGGGGAAGGCGCAATATGCACCAATACGCCTGGTTCTTTCTCGTGTACGTGCCCTCAAGGCACTGCTCCAGAACCTGATCCATTCACGAGATGTATTCAAGTTGTCACTTGCAAAAATGATGGAGACTGTCCTGGAAATGCTATATGTGACCCACAGCAGCGTTGTTTTTGCCAAGAGCCCAATATTGGCAATGACTGTCGACGTAAGTTTTCTGTTAATTGTGGGTAAATTCACTTTCAATATGTTCATTATTGCTTAAGCAATTTCTGAATTGTTCATCCTTGTTGGACATATAATTTCAAATGTGAGATAAAAACCAAGGATTGTTATTATTCTATGATTAGTTGTGAGAGATATATATCCGTCTTTATTAATTTTTTGTTTATTCTCCTTGATTGTAGACCCATGCGAAACCGTGTCTTGTGGTCCGAATTCAGAATGCATGTTGATCGGTAGCGCAGCTCAGTGCCTTTGCACTCAAGGGTACGCCAGTTCAAGCACAGGTTGTTTGGACATTGATGAATGTGCTTCTAATCATCCTTGTGCTGTTGGAGCTGTTTGTAACAACTTACCTGGTGGTTTTTCTTGTCAGTGCCCAAGAGGCTCAGCTGGTGATCCCTACAAGTGAGTTATACAAAAATTTCATTCTAAATCGTGTTGGTTTGCTTATTTCTTGAATTGAGTCACATTTTAAACCATCTATTTGATGGTTTCTCTTTGAATGCGAAGATTCGGTGTCAATATTTTTTATCATTTTGTTCCAGGGAGGGCTGCACTAGCTCACGAACTCCTGACTCATGCAGTGAAGACAAGCCTTGTCCTCAAGGTGAACTGTGTGTTATGGACCCCTATCTGGGTGGAAGCGTTTGCATTTGCTCTTCTGGCTATACCCGTGATGCCCATGGAGCGTGCATAGATATAGATGAGTGTCAGGCCACTGATAAACAGCCTTGTGGCAGTAATGCTGTGTGCAAGAATCTTCCTGGAAGTTATGAATGTACCTGCCCATCTGGTTTCAATGGAAATCCTTATAACGATTGTGAAGGTTAGTTGAAAACGTGATCCGATTTTTGTATTTTTTACTTAATCAATGCTCCAATTGCATAGGTAATTCTACAGTTCTGCGTAGATAATGTTGGCTTATAACTTTGCTCTATATTATCTTCTTTCAAATGTATATTTTTTCGGTGGTCAAATAGTTGAGACTTTCCTTATTCATCTTTACTATCTTTAATGCAGTTATAATTGATTTTTTTGTTCTTACAGAATGTAATACTCTGGAGTGCAAATGCCGTCCTCCTTACAAAATCGTAGGACAAGAATGTATTCTGGAAGGCTGTTCAAAATCTCAGAAATGTGAAGGTGGAGCAGAATGTGTCACAATCGCAGGAGGTGTTAGTTACTGTGCGTGCCCCAAAGGAATGACTCCAGATGATGAAGGTACTTATTTATCTTCGTTATTTCGTTTTCTTGCAGAATGTCTATCATCTTGACCTGTACTGTACCAATGACCTGTTCCTACCAAAAAGGATCTAAACTTGGTGTTTCAGGCAACTGTCAAGATGTGGACGAGTGCAAGGATATTAGCGCTTGTGGATACGGAGCTGACTGTTTCAATAAACCAGGATCATATATATGCAAATGTCCTAATGGATACAGTGGTGACCCATACAGAATGTGTGCACCCAATCAAGTTCGTTGTGTGAACGACAAAGACTGTGGAAATAATGAGAAATGCGTACAACCAGGGGAATGTGTCTGCCCACCACCTTTCTATGTTGATCCTACTGAACAACAGAAATGTAAAAGTAAGCGAATTTCCATTTTGGCGTTATAAATTGTTTTGGAACTTATTGATTGTATGACAAAAGATCCGTTGATGATTCGAAAAAATGATTAAGAACCTTATGTTACATACCATTACCATCGTATTACGGATTTCGTTGATTTCTTTATAATAATTACATGTACTTCTGTAATCTATTTTATGTGTTTCAATACTTCTTTAATAATCATCTGTTGTAAGGTTCTTAAAATTTGGGGGAATTACCACATTTTTAATTACAATTCGAGCGAAGGGGCTTGTAATTGTTTGAATTTAGTTCTAAACCATTTTATTTACCTGAAACGTGAAGTCATTTCCCATAGCAATAGGGAATGTAATGTATTTCCTAAGCGTTATGATACTTAATAATTACTAGGTATTGTTCATGCTATTAATGTAATTATTGCCTTCCATTGCCTAGGTCCTTGTGACAGATTCGTCTGTGGGCTCAATGCTAAATGTACGCCTAGCGATCCACCAAAATGTGTCTGCTCCAGTGGTTACAAACCTGATGCCATCAGTGGTGGTTGTATTGATATTGACGAGTGCGCTGACAAAACATCTTGTGGACCTGGCGCGACTTGTGTGAATCAAAAAGGAAGTTACAAGTGTGTATGTCCAGTAGGAGCTAAAGGGGACCCCTATAAAGCTGGATGTGAGTATTTTAGAACAACTATTTTTCTCTTCTGGAATAAAACTTTCTAAAAGTGACAGTTTGATTAAGTTTTCAATTTCCTAGTTGATATTTAGAAAGGTTTTAAGAATATATATATGTGTAAAAGTATATATATATCGAGGGCTACTCCATTTTAGCCCTTGATAGTGTATAAATTGGTTCATTATATTTTAAATACTTCTTTTGGTGGGATGAGTCATGTACAAAATGTCTTAGTGACCAAAAGTCACAAAAGTAAAAAAAAATTATATATATACATACTTTTTTTTAAAGTCACGCCTGCAATTAATTGAATTCCATATTTAAGGTTCTGGAACTGGTGTTAAGAGTAAATGTACGGAGGACAATGACTGTGCTGGTCAGCTGGCTTGTGTTCAAAACGCTTGTGTCAACCCTTGCACTACACTTCCTTGTGGGAGGAACGCATACTGTGAAGCTCAAGATCATGCTGCATGGTGTAGATGTGCACCAGGATACATAGAATCTTCTACTGGTGGTTGCGTATCTCGTAAGTATCTCATAAGGCTACCAAACCTGAGGCTTGAAAGTAAATATCGTTTTAACGGACTGCATTAAATTATATATCTATTTACAGCATGTGCTGGCGTAATCTGCGGGAAAGGAGCACAGTGCATTCTTACTGGAACAGGCCCCACTTGCAAATGCCCTGAGGGGACACTGGGAAACCCTTTCCCAGGTGGTCAATGTTTGATTGATTCATGCTCTGCCTCCAAGCCTTGCCCATCACCAGCTGTCTGTATTTCTGGAAGATGCAAAGAGAAATGTGGTTCAGGAGTCTGCGGCTTGGGAGCAGTATGTGACAATTCAACCAATCAATGCATTTGTCCTCCTCTTTTCATCGGAAACCCTTTATTAGTGTGCATGCCTCGTAAGTATCTCAGTATATCAAGCTGTATCAGTAAGTATCTCAAGTTTATCAAGCTCACAGCATTTGATAAATTTCATTATTACTCAAATTTGCCTGTATATCACTACGCACCTTCCTTTATTATTTGAAACCTACTAGTAAAAATGTTAATTTTCAGCTATTGCAATGCCAGCTTGTTTCCCGGGATGTGGAACTAATGCTCATTGTTCCTATGGACTGGATGGTAACCTATGTGCTTGTGACCCTGGAACAACTGGTAATCCATATGAAGAATGCTCCCATGAAGGACGTATCCCTACATGTGCCGCCGATTCGTGTGGAATAGGCTCAGTTTGTCTGGTTACAGGCAATATGATACAATGTAGTTGTCCACCAGGCTACCGCGGCAATCCGTATGTTGCTTGCGAAGGTAATACTTTCCTTATTTATTCTATTCATGAAATGTATGGGGTAGTATTTGAAAAATAACATTGTAAGTGAAATTTCGTATACCTATTCAAGATTTTTATCGATTTTTCATCATTTCATTGTGGACAACAACTACTAAAATTCAAATTACTGAAGTTTTAACTTTTATAAATAATATTAAGTATAATAAACAATTAATAATGTATACATTATACATATACGTATCGTTTTGCCTTTGGTTTACTTTTGAATGACTTTTTTGTCTATTTTTAAATTTTGAACACATTTTTTGCACCAAGTCAGGTAATTTGGCCGAACTGTATGATTACAGAAAAAATTGCATTATAGATCAGTTGCAAGGAGAGAAGTTGCATCGATTGTATATAAAATTTTATTTTCTAGATGTGAACGAATGTATCGGAGAAGCCTGTGGGACAAATGCAGTCTGTATAAACACTCCTGGAAGTTATGACTGTTTGTGCAAAGAAGGCTTCATTGGCAACCCCTTTGCAAATTGCATGCCACTAGCTCCCCAGAAATGCCAAGATCCCGCTACCTGTGCTTGCAGCAAGAATAGCCCTTGTCCTTCAGGGTAAGAATCTAATGTTTCATTGTTGGCCTCGGGAGTCAGTTATTTTCTGTTAGCTTCTTTTGAGAAGAGACAACAACTAAAAAAGTTGCAGTTAAAAGGCAAAAAGTAGTCAGTAACATAACGAATCAAATAATTTATTTTCTTCATTTTCAGGTTTTTGTGCAAACGTGGGAAATGCAAGAGTCAATGTGAAGGAATTAAATGTGGTCCTAGAGCAGCTTGTATAGCTGGGAAATGTGTTTGTCCTCCTGGCCTTTCTGGATCGCCATCAGATTTAAAAAAGGGCTGTGTAGTAGATGGACAATGTGACAACAATTTAGACTGTAAATCAAGCGAAATATGTTTACAACAAGGGAAGGGCTCCAGAAAGTGTTTGGATGCCTGTAAAAAGGTACAGTGTGGTCCAAACGCTCTTTGTGTAGCTGATAATCACCGTTCATCCTGTATTTGTGTAGATGGATATGTGGGTAGTCCTTCAGACTTGTTACTGGGATGTCAGCCTGAGAGAGCGTTGCCAAGGGAAGAATGTATTAATGACAAAGACTGTCCTCGAGGTCTGGTTTGTACTGTTAACCCAAATGGAATTCATGCGTGTTTGGATCCATGTTACAACGTTGCATGTGGTAAAAATGAAGTGTGTAGCAAAGACAAAAAAGGAACACCTGTTTGCAAATGTGCTGATAGCTTTTCATGGAACCCTATCAATTCAGAATGCGAGAAACCTTCACTTCCAGACTGTCGAATTGATTCTGATTGTAAATCAAAGGAATCTTGTCGGCCTGATGCACTGGGCGTTTTGAAATGCATCAAGGTCTGCTCTGATTTCACTTGCCCTCAGAACGCTGTTTGTGTTTCCTCATCTCATAAAGGTTATTGTCAATGTGTACCTGGGTTCACAGGAAATCCTAACGATCGTAATGGATGCACTCCAGTTATGCGAAACACTTGTACACAGGATGTCCAATGCTTGGAAGCTGAAAAGTGCGTGAAAGGAAGGAATGGAATAAGATCATGCAAGCCTGCATGTGATACTATCAAATGTGGTTTGAACGCTATTTGTGTAGCTAATAATCATGTTCCTCAGTGTCAATGTCCACCAGGGCCTTTTACTGGGGATCCTGCAACCACTGGATGTAAACAAGTACCTTGTGTCTACAATAAAGACTGTCCCAATCATCAAATGTGCGACAGGCTCTCTCACACATGCCACGATGTTTGTGACGATTTGAAGTGTGGTGAAAACGCTGTATGTATTGGTGAAGACCATCGATCTACATGCCAGTGCCCTCCAGGTTACAATCCAAATCCTTTGCCTGATATTGAATGTACTAAAACTGACCTGTGCGAGCCGAACCCTTGCCATCCCACTGCCATTTGTGAACCTGGTCCCTCTGAAGGGTACAGTTGTAAGTGCCCGGTAAATCAAGTGGGTGATCCCATCACAACAGGATGCAGAGCTGAAGGCAACTGCCCCAATGGTGACTCTGACTGCCCTGATCAATCTGCATGTAAAAATGGCAGGTGTGTAAATCCTTGTGAAAAAGCATGTGGATCCAATGCTATATGTATTGTGAAGAATCGTCAACCGGTTTGTTCCTGCCCACCGAAATTCCAACATGCTAATAGTTTTGATGAAAAGTCTCCTTGTGTTCGAAAGGTCATGGCATGTGAATCAGATATAGACTGTGGTGGTGATATATGCTCAAATGGCCAGTGCCAAGGTAAGATTAATTAACAAAGTATCGTGTTTTCCAATTTCATATAAAATAACTGTTGTAATATAGGATTTCGTACATAAGGAAAATGCATATTAAATTAATATCTTCTTCTACATGGTTTTATATTTTGGTACTGCTTCTTTTCCAGTTGCATGTCGTAATACCAACGATTGTTCAATTGGTGAAAAGTGTATCCAAAACAAATGTCAAACGCCCTGTGTCGGTCACAGCCAATGTGTGTCGTCCCAAGCTTGTGTCAATGGCATTTGCATCGTTGGGTGCCGAAGCAATAGAGACTGTCCTGATCTTGATGCTTGCTTGAATTACAAATGTCAAGGTAATTTCGAAATTTTTTTCGAGTTTGAAGTACAATTTAAAATTAGATGTATTCATCCAAGTTCAGTTAGTTGAACCTAGCATAATTTCTCAACATGGGATTTGTAAATATCCTTGCAGACTTTCTTGCTTACAGACTTTAATGTTGTTTAAATTCTTACTTTTTGTATTTCAGCTCCTTGCACTAAAGATGCATGTGGTGCCAACGCACTATGTGAAATTAAAAATCACGCTGCAGTTTGCTCTTGTCCAGAAGGTTTTGTTGGCAATCCCGTTCCAGAGAAAAATTGTATAAGAATGCCAACTGCTTGCACTAAGATCAGTGATTGTCAAGAGGGTGAAACTTGCTCAGAAGGCCAATGCACAGCCCCATGTTCGGATGATTATGACTGTGCCACAGGCGAAAGATGTGGGAATGGAGCTTGCTTGAAAATGTGTTTCTCTGGAAGTAATTGTCTTCCAGGTCAAGTGTGTTCTGACGGCATGTGCAAACCAGGTTGTAAATTGGATTCTGACTGTGGGACTTCTCAAGCTTGTGTTCGTAACAAGTGCAGGTAAATTATATTAACATTGGGTACATTTATTCTGTTCTCTACCATAATATAAGGGTCCTAATTCCGGTGCACTACTTAAATGATTGTATTGTAGGTGTAAAAATGGATTCATCCCTGGAAGGCTTGGGTGCGAGGATGTCAATGAATGTTCGTCTTCTCCCTGTCATCCTTCAGCGTCTTGTATCAATACCGTTGGCTCTTACAAATGCATTTGTGAGAATACGAAGGTTGGGGATCCGTACGAATCTCCAGGATGTTCTCCTCCTCATGTCTGTTCTTCTGACAAGCATTGTGATGAAAACTTATCATGCGTTCAAGGTCTATGTAGAGACCCCTGTTCAGGCCCTCAGAGCCCTTGCAGCAAATCCGCATTTTGTTCTGTAACGGACCACATACTGGAGTGTAATTGTCCTGCAGGTCATCTTGGTGACCCATATGATTCTGTGCTTGGCTGTTTCAAGGTGGAGTGCATAAACAATGAAGATTGTCCTTCGGACAAAGTGTGTGACCAAAAGACTTATAAATGCACAAGTAAGTCACTTGATCACGAATCGTATTTCATGAATATTATGTAGATACCTAACTCCCATAATATGATCCATTAGGCTTGAATCCGTAAGTTGAAGACGTTATACATGTCCTCATTGTTACAAGGTCTGATAAGTATTTAGTCAGAAAAAGTCAAGGATTTATTATAAAAAACGGACACACAAAAATATACCAGGTTTATCTCTTCGTTTTACTAAAAGGAGGACACTGAGTGGACTAGACTTCAACTTATGAGTAGCTTTCTGTAGATCTTGGTATTTTTGGGGTAATCGAACTCAGCCACTTACCTATTTTTATCAATAATTTCAGATCCTTGCGACAAATTGACTTGTGGACAGGGAACGTGTACTGTTGCCAACCATAAAGCATCTTGCTCATGCTATACTGGCTATGCACTCATTGATGGAAAATGCACAGATATAAATGAGTGTCAAACAAACCCATGCCATCCAACTGCTAAGTACGATTTATCCCAGCACATGCATACTTTTAAATTATTGTTTCAATAATACGGTAGTTTCATCTTTAAAATAATGTTTGAAGTCTTATTAAACCAGAATGAAAATTCATTTTTCCATTATTGTAGTTATTTGTAGAATTTCTCAGTCTTTCCCAATTTTGATAATCAATTTGATTTTGTTATTCTTTCATTGTTGTTATTAAATATTAATGCTAAGATTGTTGTTCTATGTTCAGGTGTCGAAACACAGTTGGAAGCTTCCAATGTTTCTGTGAGAATGGGTTAGTTGGAGGCGGGGATGTTGGTTGCAGGAAACCTGGGGATTGTTTGACTCATTCAGACTGTCCTACAAGCGCGGCATGCATGGATCACACCTGCCGCGATCCTTGTCTTGTGCCCAATACATGTGGGAGGGGAGCTATATGCACAACCGTGGACCATACACCTACCTGTTCATGTCCCGCTAAGACAACAGGAGATGCCAAGGTACCTACTATTGCTGACAAGTATCACGTCAGGCCTTCCTTAATAAAATGTGAAGAAAAAAGTTCATGACCTACTTTCACTCTTTTTGTCTCATTTATTTCGCTATCTGTTGGTTTATTATTTTCAATAATGAACTTTTGAAATTGGGAAAATATATTTTTCAGTTGGTGGGTCAGCTCGTGTTGAATAATTACAAGGGAAGTGTAGGTGTGTTATTTAATTTGATTAATTTCTCTTTGCATACACCTATGCAGATTAATGATTCGTTTAATAAATATAGACATGTGTTCTGTGTAGAAGAGCTATACAATACAGAAATATTAAACCGTTGTTTAATTATTGCAGTGTTTTTTAGATGGCTCCAACTATGCGTGATAGAGTAAGAATACAAAACTTTTTGGAAACTTTATAATTATTTACCAACTTGAAAATTGATCTGTTATTGATTAGGTTTATTTTTATAGATTCTTCCAAACAGAAAAAAATAGTTGACAATAAATTTTAACTATTGACTCCGATTTATCTATCCTGTTGAGAGGTTAGTGTTTGGAGGGACAAATGGAACGAATTCTCAACGTGTTTTACATACAGTAGATTGAAAATGATCTATCCAATGGATTTTGTTACTGCTCAATATATACATTACTACATTATTGGTTTAATTGTTTGTTTTAGGTTAAATGCACCAAGTTGGAATGCAGTGATGGACAGGATTGTCCTAAGGGTCAATCATGTGTTGCTGGACGCTGCACCGACCCATGCTCATTACCAAACGTATGTGGAGAGAATTCAAAATGTGATACATTGGAGCATGATGCTGTTTGCAGTTGTGCTGCAGGGTTCACTGGGGATCCGCATTTAGGATGTGTGTCCTTACAATACTGTAGCAACGATCAACAATGTCAAGCAGGAACTGCTTGTCACAATGGAATTTGTTTGTGTAAGTTTTTTCACAGCTGAATTTAAACCTATTGTATATTTGTACCCTATCCTATTGTACTTATCTGTTACATTATTTTGTTTGTTACTCATAGAATAGCTTTGCAACTTAAAAAGATGAACCTAAAAAATGTATATATATGTGTGTGCGTCAGAGACACAATAATCATGTCGGAGACACAGTAACAACTTCATATCGAGAGCCTTTTAGGCGGGTAGAAACCCTGAGGCAGGAATATGACCCACCATTTATACCAAAAATCTATAGAAGACTAAACGGGGTACCGCCCCTCAAGAGCTCACTATGGTGCTAGAGTCCTCTGGGACACTACCTCTCGTTTGAGTTCACCTTGTTATTCTCCTTCTTATTCTGCTTTTCTTCATCTAAAGCTGAAAGTTGATGTATATATATATATATATATATATATATATATATATATATATATATATATATATATATATATACATATATATAAGCTTTCAGCAGTTGGAGAATTCGTTCATACTTGCTTGAAGCATACTTTTATTTATCAATGATTGTTTGTTGTGATAATTACTGTAGGTATGAGATACATCGACATTGGTATTTGTCTCTTTATTTCATTTTTTTCTTCATTGGTAGGTGCAAATTTACAGTAGGGATGATCATATTTATGTTTTAGCTGAATTCATACCTAAAAAAAAAAATGCATTTTTATTTGTACAGCTGTATGCAGCAGCACAAGAGAATGTATTCTGGATCAGTTATGTATTTCTGAAGTTTGTCAGCCCACTTGTAATTCTAACTCTACATGTCCTGACTTCCAATTCTGTCAAAACAACATTTGTGTAAGAGAACTCAAATGTACATCTGATGGAGATTGTGAAGACAATCAAAAATGTGTCACCAATGCAGTTGGACAGGTGAGTTTATATAGCTGTTGTGGTATTGACCACCAACATGATCAAAATATTATAAAGGTCTTTGAATAATGATTTCTTCTACTTTTTGCTTCCATCCTGGAGCAACACCTAATTTTTCTTTCATTTATAGATAGATTTTCTTTGGACAAACTTTACTTTAATAATAAATGGTTAATCTGAACACTATCTCTTAGAATATTAATTTGCTCATTTATTTCTTAAATTGTGAGAGTTGCATGTTTAACCGAATAAACGTTTCTTTTCTTTCAGGCATCTTGTGAGAAAATATGTGAGAATGGAATTGTATGTGGACGTAATGCTGAGTGCTTTGCAAGGTACCACAGTGCTCAATGCAGATGCAAATCTGGGTACTATGGCAACCCTAATGTTGGATGCTCAAAGATTGAATGCAATAGTAATGAGGATTGTTCTAACGACAAGATGTGCGAAGATCATATGTGTAAAATTTCGTGCTTACTCCAGAATCCTTGTGGCGAGAACGCTCTCTGTTCAGCAGAAAGCCATAAACAAGTATGTTACTGCCAGCCTGGTTACACTGGAGATGCTTATGTTGGGTGTACTCCTGTTGACTTTTGCGTTTCCAAACCTTGTGGACCTGGAGCCACTTGTGCCAACTCTAGAGGTTCAGCTAAATGCATGTGCCCTCTTGGGACAGTCGGTGACCCTTACAATGAAGGCTGTACAGCGTCCATTGAATGCTTATCTGACGCAGATTGTCCCAGTGCTGCCAAGTGTGTGGATCACATTGACACCTCAAAATGCCGAGGTAAACTAATATTACTCAAATACTTCTATTTACTAAACTTATAGTATACTACTACCATATATTTAGTTTATGCATAAAGAATAACTTTTAATTTACAATTGAATGAATCTTTTCAAATAAATCTGAAACATTAAATTGGTTTCAGATGTTTGTGAAGATAAAAAATGCGGAGCAAATGCGGAATGTGTAGCTGCAGACCACATATCACAATGCGAATGCAGAAAAGGTTATGCTGGTGATCCTAATGATGCTAAACTTGGTTGTAGACCTAAACCGACTTCCTGTAAAATCAGCGCTGACTGTCCTGCCAATACCCACTGCTATGGAAGTCTATGTAGAAGTAAGTTCTGATTTTTTAATTACTTGTACATACTTGGTATTAATTATTTTTATTTCAAAAATTATTCATGCTCTTTAATTGGTTTCACTATCAACTTTTTGTTTGTTTTAGCATCTTGTCAATCTGATACTGAATGTGGTATTAGTGAGCAATGTTTGCTTGGTCACTGTGCCAACCCGTGCCTTGACTCAAGTACATGTGGAATGAACGCAATTTGCACTATTTCTAATCATGTTAAACAATGTGCATGTCCCCCTGGCTTTACCGGAAATCAACTAATCGAATGTGTCAGAAGTAAGCACTTGTTTTTCTCATTATAAATTATGCTGCTATTTTGTTACATATTGCACTTCATTCTATATTTTCCTCTATTTCAGTTCCGACTTCTTGCACTTCTAAAGACGATTGTCCTGACTCCAATACTTGTGAGAATAATATCTGCAGGCCAGTGTGCTCTGGTGACAATGAATGTGCTCTAAACGAGAAATGTTTGAAAGGCTCTTGCAAATGTAAGTCTCTTCTTTATTAAAATTATATTTACTACTCTCTGTCCGCCTCATAGGTGATACATATAGTAGTCCGTGTAATTCCTTCATCCATGTTGTAGTGTATCCAAAACACCATTATAACACCTGTGTTCTATGAAAATATTCTCTGTACTTTTGACCTTAATATGGAACAATTTTGTTGGAATCACTTGATCATTCACCCATAAAAATAAAAAGAAGTGAAATTATAATTATTTTGTTTTGTTTTGTGATTTTCAGTAACATGCCGAGTTGACAATGATTGTTTCTTGGGACACATCTGTCTTCATAACCTGTGCATGTACGGATGTCGATCTGACGATGATTGTTCTGCCAGTGAGTCCTGCCGTGGTAATATATGTCTGAACCCTTGCTCGGAGACCTCGTGCGGTGTCAACGCTGTTTGCACAGCCTCCAACCAAAGAGCAGTGTGTTCTTGCCCTTCTGGCTTAGTTCCAGCTCCTACTGCTACTGTCGCATGTGTCAGAGCGCCACCGTCTACATGTTCGTCAAATAGGCAATGTTCAGAAGGCTCCGTTTGTATTGACAGTTTTTGCCGACCATTCTGTGCAGCAGATGCAGGATGTCTGAGAAATGAAAAATGCGAGGGAAATGTTTGCATTCCAGTTTGTAGAAGAGATGATGACTGTCGATCAGGGGAACTTTGTGAGCAATTTGTCTGTACCCAAGGTTGTCGAAGTGATTCGAGCTGCTCCAGTGATAAATCGTGCGTGAATTCGAAGTGTACAGGTAATTAATTATACATCTTTTCAATTACATATTAATTTAGTAGTGGTTCAGAACGTGTTTGTTTTATTGTCATTGCTAAGTTTAAAAAGTGTTTATATACCTATCTCCTAAGCAAAGTTTTTATTTTGTTGTCTACCTATTTGTTTTTCTTTCCTTTGTCTTGTAATGAACAAAAAAAAAATTTTTTTTTTTCAACCTTTCCCCGAAATTGGTTGGGTAACGTTTCTTGATATAGGTATATGTCGATTCCCAGAATGGAATAAAAATAAAATTAAAAACAAACACTTTAACCTGGGCTAACATTGTAGAAAACTAAATATTCAAATTTTGAAAATATGCCTGCTCTAAAAGTTTTTCCTCGTAATCTAAATAAATCCAATTTTTTGGGTTTGATGAGACCTCTAAGATCACTATTCGACCGATTATCCTCTTAAATAGTTTGGTTAAATGAAAAAAAGATCATCAAAATTATGTTATTTTAAATTATTATTTTATTTTATTTTATTTTTCAACTAACGTCCTTTTTTGTTTTCTTCTACAGACCTTTGCGCATCCCCAACTGCATGTGGTACCAATGCTAAATGCAGTATGAAAAACCACCAGAAAACGTGTGATTGTGCCTCTGGGCTTGTTGGTAACCCAGAAGTGTCATGTAGGCCACCCATTCAAAGTTGCAAAGAAAAAAGTGATTGTCCTAAGGGCCACGTCTGTTATGGAGAAATTTGTGCCTCAAAATGTAAAAGGTGGGTAACACTTATGATGTGTGATTAGGAACTTGTAGGTTTACAAGTTATACCATTAATTGGAATATCTTCTGTAACACTAATTATTGTGAATTGATTTTTTCAGTGACACCGATTGTTTGTCAGACGAGAGATGCCTAGGGAATATTTGTAAAGCAGTATGTAATACAGATGCCACGTGTGGTACTGGGCAAATTTGTGAAAACCGAGTATGCGAACTTGGATGCAGGAGTGATGTTTTATGCCCTAGTAACCAGGCGTGTGTGAATAAAAAATGTCGCAACCCATGTAATAATGCTAATACATGTGGTTCCTGTGCAAAATGTTCAGTCATAAGCCACTCAGTTCAATGCAGTTGTCCAGCTGGAACTCATGGAGATCCGTTGATAGCGTGTATGAAACCTTCTGCAAAGTGTGATGGTAATTGTAAATGTGATGAATCAACTGGCTTCTGTATTGTTGGCTGCAAAGCAGACAAGGATTGTCCTTGTGGTCATGCTTGTCACGGTGGTCAATGCTCTGCTGTATGCCTCAATAACAATCAATGCTACCCAGTAAGTATTTGTTGAATTACTCTTCAGCAGTTTCCAATGATTATCTTAATTCTACTGATTACTTTACACTTTTTTTTAGGGACAACAATGTAAAGAAGGAAAATGTGTGAGTGGTTGTACCAGACAAAATGATTGCCCTATGGATCGTACATGTTCTGAGGGCAAATGTGTAGACCCATGCCACTCTAGCCGCTCGCCTTGTGGTTCTAATGCTGAGTGTCGTGTAACTGAACATAGACCAGTGTGCCTTTGTCCTGCAGGTACAGTAGGTGAACCTACAGTATCGTGTGCCAGATCTGCATTGTGTTCAGCAAATGAAGAGTGTGGCCCTGACAAATCTTGTGGGTCAGATGGGGTTTGCAGAAATCCTTGTCTCCAAGAAAAATCTTGTGGGATTAATGCTCAGTGCAGAGCTGTTGACCGAAGAGCAAGCTGTTCATGTCCACCTGGGTTCCATGGAAATCCTCTAAAAGAGTGCAAACCTGGTAAGCCATTTTTCCAATGCAAGATACAAACGATTTCTCCATTGAGTTGTAAATTAAAGATTGATGAGAATATAAATATCACTCAGTTCAAAATGAGCCTTGTCTAAAGTTTTTTAACTTTTGGGATACCGGTATGTAAAGATCCAAACTGAGTTTTGAATAAATTAGATTTATAGAGTTTATTCTTATTTGTTTTAGCTGGTGTGGGAGAGGGCTGCTCCCGCAAGCCTTGTGGGGCCAACACAGTTTGTAGAGATATGCCTAATGGATATGAGTGTATGTGTAAACCGGGTTGTGTTGGAAATCCAAACAAAGGTTGCAAATGTGAAGACACCGACCGACAAAGTGACCCATGCACTACTGCCAAGTGTGGTGAACATGCAGAATGTCATTCCACACCATCTGGTGATAGTTACAAGTGCACTTGCCCTGCTGAGTATCCACTTGGGGATCCAATGGTGAAATGTAAGTGCCTCTCCGTAGGTTTTGTCATTTCAATAAATTCATACATTTACAAAACCTTTTTTTAAAGGATTGAATGCTCCTGTTCTAATCCTCCTTGCTTTATAGTTTGTGTAAAGAATGATCCTTAATAATATTGTACGTTGACTATTTTTCTACTTGTTTGTCTTGCATTTATCAAGTAATTAATGAGGGTTTTTCGATTTGAAAGGCATTAAACGAGGAGATTGCCGCACTGAAGGATGTGGTGTGGGGGCAGAATGTGTTGGGAGTGGTGATATGTTCGACTGTAAGTGTCCAATGGGCATGAAAGGAAACCCGAAGGTCCAATGCAAACCAGGTAAGCAATTTAAATTATTCACATCTGCACCTTTCAACAAGTTATTTTTTTATATTTACCTTTCTTTGGATAGGCCGAATGTGACGGTGTCACTTAACCCAAAACAGGGAAGAACTTCAGGATTACTTTTTATAAATACACAGTATACTTAATAATTTTTTTTAAAGGTATAAACAGATAACTTCAGGAAACGTAGGTAGCAAAAGTCCGGTTATATGCATGGTTGTATTAAAAAGAGTCGAGCATGCAAAGAAAAATATGTACAGTGTAAATTAATTTGGGAATGAAGGGTTGTTGTGTAACATAGCGTGATTGGAACTGTACATAATGTAAATGTTTCATACTTATCGTGTGTACTACTTGTGAGATATTCAGACAGTATTCCAATCTACCTTTTTGCTAACTTTATTTCCCTAAGAAAGAATTGAAGGCTAGTGAAATAATTTTACCTACTAAAATCTTACAAATCATGAAGACAAATTTATTCGTAACTTAAGGAAAATAACTACACACTTGTATATTGTATTTGAAACTGTTGTAGTTAGTAGGTTATGTTTTATTAGTTATCGAGAAGGCAGATTGGGAACTGTGAAAGATTAAATGTCTCACAACATTGTTGCTTTTTGTAAATTAATTACCTGGCCTCTGGGACTGTCAGCTTTTTTCTTCAAACAGCACATAGTTTTCTTGTGTTTAATCTTCTTTTGTGTGTTCTATCTCTGTTGAGTAACCTCTCATGTTTAAAGCATGAAGTGAGAAAGACGCGTCTTTCACAGTTCTTTCAAAAATCTGTTCTCTCCTTTATGAATACCTACTGTTGTTCCATACCATAAAAACTCAATGTCTATCATTAATTGCGGTCCAAATATTTGAAGGATTTTTCGTCAAGTGTACAAAACAAAATATCACCAACTTCCTTACTATCAGATGTAGCTTAATTCAGATTTCGTTGACATTTCTATTTAGTAAATTAGTACATATACACTGGGTTTATATGATATGGAGAGGCAACTTTCACTTTTCTGAAATACACTTTATTGGTGTGGTATGTAGAGAGCGAGTGCAAGATGGACAGTGACTGCGCAGTCGACAAGGCTTGCATCAATGAGCAGTGCATAGAGGTGTGCAGTATCAGGGGATCTTGTGGTCTTAATGCACTATGCCAGCCCGTGTTCCACCGTGCAGTTTGCTCATGCCCTCAGTGTCACAAAGGCGACCCAACAGTTTCCTGCCTACCCGACCCAAGTTGTGAACCCACCAAAGAAAAAACGCCCATTAAATGTCGCACCAACTCTGACTGTCCTGGAACCCTGTCATGTTTTAATAATGAATGTATAGATCCTTGCTCAATGGGCGGTCATACCTGTGAGCCAATCAAAAAGTGTCAAGTCCGTGAACATAGGCCAGTTTGCGTTTGTAAATATGGGTTTTCATTAAATGAAATCGGTGTTTTAGGTTGTGCTCCTGCACATCCCGAATGCAGGACTAACAATGATTGTTCCTCTGATCTAGTTTGCTCATCTAGTCAATGTGTTTCCCCTTGCACCCCAGGAATTTGTCCTGAAGATAAACAATGTCTAGTCTTAAATCATAGGCCCCTTTGCGTTTGCACTAAAAATTGCAACCCTTCTGTAACTATTTGCTTCAACGATAACGGTTGCCCCTCACATTTGGCTTGTAAAAGACTTCAGTGCATTGATCCTTGCATAAATGCCACTTGCCCTCAAGGCGCACCCTGCTCAGTCGAAGACCACAAACCTGTGTGCAGATTTTGCCCACAGGGGTATAAAGGAGACCCTAACTATGGATGTATAGAAGGTAAAATATAAAACACCTACTTATGTTGTAGTATCGCTATCTTCATCCCTTGACTAGTTTGCACCAAATGAATAATTTATTTGTTGATACAGTTCATCAGTCATTTAAAAGAGTAACCTGATTAACCTAAAATAATTTCCTTCTTTTAATTCCCGTCCAAATATTAACTGAATTAGGTCAAAATGTAGGCTAGAATCATGTAAATGCCTTTTCATTAGGAAGCTTATAAACTTTTGTAAATACATTTTATGTCATGCATGCCTATAACACTCTTTCTTAGGTTAAAACTAACGAACATCATGTAAATATTTTGTACATATTAAGTATAACACTTATAATTATATATTCACAGACCATGAGTTGACCAATGTCAGCTGCACTGTGGATAATAACTGCACAGAGACACATTCCTGCGTTGAGGGAAAATGCACAGACCCATGCACACAGGGCAATCAATGTGGAATAAACGCAATTTGTACAGTGAAAGATCACAGGATAATATGCAAGTGCCCCTCAAATCAGACGGGAAATCCTTATGAAGATTGTACGAGTTATCCTGAAGTATCAGACCTTCCTACTGTTCCTTCTATAACTCCAACATCTATTACAGAAACTACATCAACTACTGAAGCTAGACCTTTAAAAAAGAAAACGACAAAACATTTTGAATTTGGCCCAACTACCTATCTGACTCCAAACTTTACTACTGTATCATCCCCAACTGAATCTATTATCGAAAATACTTCTATGGAACTAACTACACCTATTCCCACCACACGAAATATTTTTATTGATACTCAAGGTGGTGAGTCAACATACGATTCTCCAGGAATTGATGGTAGAACTGGTGGTACAGTTACTGAGGACACAATTAACCTTACCGACCTTACTTCTCCTCTGGATGTACCAACTTCAACTAGAAAATTCTCTGACGTAGAAGATTTTACTACAGAAAAACTGTTCCCTACAATATCTGACTTCCCTTCCACATACACTACAACTACGATTCCTACATACTCTGAACCAACATTTATTCCTAGCACTATTACCACATCATTTACGAGAAGAAATGATTCTGATGGTGATGAAGATGATATGAAGACAATAATGACTATTCAAACCCCCACAACATTGCCTACTATCTATCCCCCTAAAAAAAGTTCCAGGGAGGGTTCAACCATTCCATCTACACCACAATATGGAACCAGACAGGATGGTACACAAGCTGCTCGAAATCCCATCACTGATGAAATGTACCAAACTACTCCAACTTCTAAACCGATTGATAGAAGTGATTCTACAGAAATACATGCCGAAGGAAGCTCAACCATGATTTCCGTACCATCACCTGGGACAACTACCGTTCCAGAAATAATTCAAACCACTCTAGTATCTTCTACTGGGACCTCTGATAATACTACAAATCCCACTATAACATCAAAAGAAGCTTCATCCAGTACTGATTCATCTATTACTGATAAGTTATTACCTGAAACTACACCTTCATTCCTTTCCAGTCCATCAACCTTGTCCACTGCAGGTGATACAGTAATATATCGCACAAGTTCAAGGGAAGAATCAACCATTACAGTACTACCGCAATCTGAAACATCAGTCTCTCCGGTCTCAACACAAACAACTTTTTCAGAATCACATGAAATCACAATGTACCCGACTGGGTCCACAGTCAGTACACGGGAGGATGCACAAACTACTCAATATCGCCCATCTGAAAAAACACCCAAAACTCCTATGTCTCACACTGCTACCCCTTCAATTATCATACCTGGAAGTGATTCATTACAAACCGAAGGCAGTCCAACCACTATATCAACACCATCACGTGGGACAACATACATTCCGAGTACCATGCCAACAACTATAGAATCAACAGTTGAGCCCTTTGTTAATGCTACTACACCTTCAATATTAACACCGTTAACATCAAAGGAAGCTTCATCCAGTACTGATTCGTCAATAACAGACAAGTTCCGTCCGGAAACTACTCCTTCATTCCTTTCAAGTCCAACAATCCCATCCACTGCAGGTGATACAGTAACATATCACACAAGTTCCAGAGAAAAGTCAACCATTCCAACTATACCACAGTCTGTAACAAATACATCTCCGGTTACAATTCAAACCACTTTCTCACAATCGCATGACACAACACTGTACCCTCCTGGATCCCTTTTCAGTACAAAAGAGGATTCACAAACTACTCCATATCCCTCATCCGCTAGAATGTCCCAAACTCCTATATCTCGCGTCACTACCCCTTCAACTGTCATAGCTGAAAGCGATTCATCAACTGCACAAACAGAAGGTAGCCCAACCATGATAGCCACACCATCACGTGGAACAACGTTCATTCCGGGCACCATGCTAACGACTCATGAGGCAGAAGTTGAGCCCTCTGATAATGCCACTAAGCCTTCAATACTAATGACGTCAACATCAAGAGAAACATCAATCACTACTGGTTCATCTATTACTGATAAGTTTCTACCTGGAACTACGCCATCATTCCTTCCAAGTCAATCAACCATTTCCACTGCAGGAGGTACAGTAACATATCACACAAGTTCCAAAGAGGATTCAACTGGTCCCACTATACCACAGTCAGAAACAACCCCATCTCTGCAAACCACTTTTTCACAATCGCATGATACAACACTGTACCCTGCAGGGTCCACGATCATTACACGAGGTGATACACAAACTACTCCATATCCCTCATCTGATAGAGTGTCCCAAACTCCTATGTCTCACGTTACTACCCCTTCAACTGTCATAGCTGAAAGTGATTCATCAACAGTACAAACAGGAAGTAGCAGAACCTCGGTATCAACACCACCACCCACTTCTGACACTATGCCCACTGCAGGTGATACATATCGTACAAGTTCAAGAGAGGAGTCAACTTTTTCAACGATGTCACAATCTGTAGCAACATCCTCTCCAGTCTCAATACAAACTACTTTGTCACAATCAGATGGAACCACACAGTCCCCTGCTGGGTCGACAGCCACTACAAGAGGGGGTGCACAGACTACTCAATATCCCTCATCTGATAGAATGACCCAAACTCCTACATCTCATGTCACAACCACTTCAACTGTAACAGCTAAAAGTGATTCATCAACATTGCAACCCGAAGGTAGCCCAACCATGATAGCCACACCATCACGTGGAACAACGTTCATTCCGGGCACCATGCTAACGACTCAAGAGGCAGAAGTTGAGCCCTCTGATAATGCCACTAAGCCTTCAATACTAATGACGTCAACATCAAGAGAAACATCAATAACTACTGATTCATCTATTACTGATAAGTTTCTACCTGAAACTACTCCATCATTCCTTCCAACTCCATCAACCATTTCCACTGCAGGAGGTACAGTAACATATCACACAAGTTCCAAAGAGGATTCAACTGGTCCCACTATACCACAGTCAGAAACAACCCCATCTCTGCAAACCACTTTTTCACAATCGCATGATACAACACTGTACCCTGCAGGGTCCACGATCATAACACAAGGTGATACACAAACTACTCCATATCCCTCATCTGAAAGAGTGTCCCATACTCCTATGTCTCACGTTACTACCCCTTCAACTGTAATAGCTGAAAGTGAATCATCAACAGTGCAATTAGGAAGTAGCCCAACCTCGGTATCAACACCACCACCCACTTCTGACACTATGCCCAGTACAGGTGATACATATCGTACAAGTTCAAGAGAGGAGTCAACTTTTTCAACGATGTCACAATCTGTAGCAACATCCTCTCCAGTCTCAATACAAACTACTTTGTCACAATCAGATGGAACCACACAGTCCCCTGCTGGGTCGACAGCCACTACAAGAGGGGATGCACAGACTACTCAATATCCCTCATCTGATAGAATGACCCAAACTCCCACATCTCACGTCACAACCCCTTCAACTGTAACAGCTAGAAGTGATTCATCAACATTGAAACCCGAAGGTAGCCCAACCATGATAGCCACACCATCACGTGGAACAACGTTCATTCCGGGCACCATGCTAACGACTCAAGAGGCAGAAGTTGAGCCCTCTGATAATGCCACTAAGCCTTCAATACTAATGACGTCAACATCAAGAGAAACATCAATCACTACTGATTCATCTATTACTGATAAGTATCTACCTGAAACTACTCCATCATTCCTTCCAAGTCCATCAACCATTTCCACTGCAGGAGGTACAGTAACATATCACACAAGTTCCAAAGAAGATTCAACTGGTCCCACTATACCACAGTCAGAAACAACCCCATCTCTGCAAACCACTTTTTCACAATCGCATGATACAACACTGTACCCTGCAGGGTCCACGATCATAACACAAGGTGATACACAAACTACTCCATATCCCTCATCTGATAGAGTGTCCCATACTCCTATGTCTCACGTTACTACCCCTTCAACTGTAATAGCTGAAAGTGAATCATCAACAGTGCAATTAGGAAGTAGCCCAACCTCGGTATCAACACCACCACCCACTTCTGACACTATGCCCACTGCAGGTGATACATATCGTACAAGTTCAAGAGAGGAGTCAACTTTTTCAACGATGTCACAATCTGTAGCAACATCCTCTCCAGTCTCAATACAAACTACTTTGTCACAATCAGATGGAACCACACAGTCTCCTGCTGGGTCGACAGCCACTACAAGAGGGGATGCACAGACTACTCAATATCCCTCATCTGATAGAATGACCCAAACTCCTACATCTCATGTCACAACCCCTTCAACTGTAACAGCTAGAAGTGATTCATCAACATTGCAACCCGAAGGTAGCCCAACCACGATAGCCACACCATCACGTGGAACAACGTTCATTCCGGGCACCATGCTAACGACTCAAGAGGCAGAAGTTGAGCCCTCTGATAATGCCACTAAGCCTTCAATACTAATGATGTCAACATCAAGAGAAACATCAATAACTACTGATTCATCTATTACTGATAAGTTTCTACCTGAAACTACTCCATCATTCCTTCCAAGTCCATCAACCATTTCCACTGCAGGAGGAACATATCACACAAGTTCCAAAGAGGATTCAACTGGTCCCACTATACCACAGTCAGAAACAACCCCATCTCTGCAAACCACTTTTTCACAATCGCATGATACAACACTGTACCCTGCAGGGTCCACGATCATTACACGAGGTGATACACAAACTACTCCATATCCCTCATCTGATAGAGAGTCTCAACCTCCTATGTCTCACGTTACTACCCCTTCAACTGTCATAGCTGAAAGTGACTCATCAACAGTACAAACAGGAAGTAGCAGAACCTCGATATCAACACCACCACCCACTTCTGACACTATGCCCACTGCAGGTGATACATATCGTACAAGTTCAAGAGAGGAGTCAACTTTTTCAACGATGTCACAATCTGTAGCAACATCCTCTCCAGTCTCAATACAAACTACTTTGTCACAATCAGATGGAACCACACAGTCTCCTGCTGGGTCGACAGCCACTACAAGAGGGGATGCACAGACTACTCAATATCCCTCATCTGATAGAATGACCCAAACTCCTACATCTCATGTCACAACCCCTTCAACTGTAACAGCTAGAAGTGATTCATCAACATTGCAACCCGAAGGTAGCCCAACCACGATAGCCACACCATCACGTGGAACAACGTTCATTCCGGGCACCATGCTAACGACTCAAGAGGCAGAAGTTGAGCTCTCTGATAATGCCACTAAGCCTTCAATACTAATGACGTCGACATCAAGAGAAACATCAATAACTACTGATTCATCTATTACTGATAAGTTTCTACCTGAAACTACTCCATCATTCCTTCCAAGTCCATCAACCATTTCCACTGCAGGAGGTACAGTAACATATCACACAAGTTCCAAAGAGGATTCAACTGGTCCCACTATACCACAGTCAGAAACAACCCCATCTCTGCAAACCACTTTTTCACAATCGCATTATACAACACTGTACCCTGCAGGGTCCACGATCATAACACGAGGTGATACACAAACTACTCCATATCCCTCATCTGATAGAGTGTCCCATACTCCTATGTCTCACGTTACTACCCCTTCAACTGTAATAGCTGAAAGTGAATCATCAACAGTGCAATTAGGAAGTAGCCCAACCTCGGTATCAACACCACCACCCACTTCTGACACTATGCCCACTGCAGGTGATACATATCGTACAAGTTCAAGAGAGGAGTCAACTTTTTCAACGATGTCACAATCTGTAGCAACATCCTCTCCAGTCTCAATACAAACTACTTTGTCACAATCAGATGGAACCACACAGTCCCCTACAGCTGGATCGACAGTCACTACAAGAGGGGATGCACAGACTACTCAATATCCCTCATCTGATAGAATGACCCAAACTCCTACATCTCACGTCACAACCCCTTCAACTGTAACAGCTAGAAGTGATTCATCAACATTGCAACCCGAAGGTAGCCCAACCATGATAGCCACACCATCACGTGGAACAACGTTCATTCCGGGCACCATGCTAACGACTCAAGAGGCAGAAGTTGAGCCCTCTGATAATGCCACTAAGCCTTCAATACTAATGACGTCAACATCAAGAGAAACATCAATCACTACTGATTCATCTATTACTGATAAGTTTCTACCTGAAACTACTCCATCATTCCTTCCAAGTCCATCAACCATTTCCACTGCAGGAGGTACAGTAACATATCACACAAGTTCCAAAGAGGATTCAACTGGTCCCACTATACCACAGTCAGAAACAACCCCATCTCTGCAAACCACTTTTTCACAATCGCATGATACAACACTGTACCCTGCAGGGTCCACGATCATAACACGAGGTGATACACAAACTACTCCATATCCCTCATCTGATAGAGTGTCCCAAACTCCTATGTCTCACGTTACTACCCCTTCAACTGTCATAGCTGAAAGTGAATCATCAACAGTACAAACAGGAAGTAGCCCAACCTCAGTATCAACACCACCACCCACTTCTGACACTATGCCCACTGCAGGTGATACATATCGTACAAGTTCAAGAGAGGAGTCAACTTTTTCAACGATGTCACAATCTGTAGCAACATCCTCTCCAGTCTCAATACAAACTACTTTGTCACAATCAGATGGAACCACACAGTCCCCTACAGCTGGATCGACAGTCACTACAAGAGGGGATGCACAGACTACTCAATATCCCTCATCTGATAGAATGACCCAAACTCCTACATCTCACGTCACAACCCCTTCAACTGTAACAGCTAGAAGTGATTCATCAACATTGCAACCCGAAGGTAGCCCAACCATGATAGCCACACCATCACGTGGAACAACGTTCATTCCGGGCACCATGCTAACGACTCAAGAGGCAGAAGTTGAGCCCTCTGATAATGCCACTAAGCCTTCAATACTAATGACGTCAACATCAAGAGAAACATCAATCACTACTGATTCATCTATTACTGATAAGTTTCTACCTGAAACTACTCCATCATTCCTTCCAAGTCCATCAACCATTTCCACTGCAGGAGGTACAGTAACATATCACACAAGTTCCAAAGAGGATTCAACTGGTCCCACTATACCACAGTCAGAAACAACCCCATCTCTGCAAACCACTTTTTCACAATCGCATGATACAACACTGTACCCTGCAGGGTCCACGATCATTACACGAGGTGATACACAAACTACTCCATATCCCTCATCTGATAGAGTGTCCCAAACTCCTATGTCTCACGTTACTACCCCTTCAACTGTCATAGCTGAAAGTGAATCATCAACAGTACAAACAGGAAGTAGCCCAACCTCAGTATCAACACCACCACCGACTTCTGACACTATGCCCACTGCAGGTGATACATATCGTACAAGTTCAAGAGAGGAGTCAACTTTTTCAACGATGTCACAATCTGTAGCAACATCCTCTCCAGTCTCAATACAAACTACTTTGTCACAATCAGATGGAACCACACAGTCCCCTGCTGGGTCGACAGCCACTACAAGAGGGGATGCACAGACTACTCAATATCCCTCATCTGATAGGGTGACCCAAACTCCTACATCTCACGTCACAACCTCTTCAACTGTCACAGCTACAAGTGATTCATCAACATTGCAACCCGAAGGTAGCCCAACCATGAAAGCCACACCATCACGTGGAACAACGTTCATTCCGGACACCATGCTAACGACTCAAGAGGCAGAAGTTGAGCTCTCTGATAATGCCACTAAGCCTTCAATACTAATGACGTCAACATCAAGAGAAACATCAATAACTACTGATTCATCTATTACTGATAAGTTTCTACCTGAAACTACTCCATCATTCCTTCCAACTCCATCAACCATTTCCACTGCAGGAGGTACAGTAACATATCACACAAGTTCCAAAGAGGATTCAACTGGTCCCACTATACCACAGTCAGAAACAACCCCATCTCTGCAAACCACTTTTTCACAATCGCATGATACAACACTGTACCCTGCAGGGTCCACGATCATTACACGAGGTGATACACAAACTACTCCATATCCCTCATCTGATAGAGTGTCCCAAACTCCTATGTCTCACGTTACTACCCCTTCAACTGTCATAGCTGAAAGTGATTCATCAACAGTACAAACAGGAAGTAGCCCAACCTCGGTATCAACACCACCACCCACTTCTGACACTATGCCCACTGCAGGTGATACATATCGTACAAGTTCAAGAGAGGAGTCAACTTTTTCAACGATGTCACAATCTGTAGCAACATCCTCTCCAGTCTCAATACAAACTACTTTGTCACAATCAGATGGAACCACACAGTCCCCTGCTGGGTCGACAGTCACTACAGGAGGGGATGCACAGACTACTCAATATCCCTCATCTGATAGAATGACCCAAACTCCTACATCTCACGTCACAACCCCTTCAACTGCAACAGCTAGAAGTGATTCATCAACATTGCAACCCGAAGGTAGCCCAACCATGATAGCCACACCATCACGTGGAACAACGTTCATTCCGGGCACCATGCTAACGACTCAAGAGGCAGAAGTTGAGCCCTCTGATAATGCCACTAAGCCTTCAATACTAATGACGTCAACATCAAGAGAAACATCAATCACTACTGATTCATCTATTACTGATAAGTTTCTACCTGAAACTACTCCATCATTCCTTCCAAGTCCATCAACCATTTCCACTGCAGGAGGTACAGTAACATATCACACAAGTTCCAAAGAGGATTCAACTGGTCCCACTATACCACAGTCAGAAACAACCCCATCTCTGCAAACCACTTTTTCACAATCGCATGATACAACACTGTACCCTGCAGGGTCCACGATCATTACACGAGGTGATACACAAACTACTCCATATCCCTCATCTGATAGAGTGTCTCAAACTCCTATGTCTCACATCACTACCCCCTCAACTATCGTAGCTGAAAGTGATTCATCAACAGTACAAACAGGAGGTAGCCCAACCACGGTATCAACACCGCCACCCACTTCTGACACTATGCCCACTGCCGGTGATACATATCGTACAAGTTCAAGAGAGGAGTCAACTTTTTCAACGATGTCACAATCTGTGACAACATCCTCTCCAGTCTCAATACAAACTACTTTGTCACAATCAGATGGAACCACACAGTCCCCTGCTGGGTCGACAGTCACTACAGGAGGGGATGCACAGACTACTCAATATCCCTCATCTGATCGAATGAGCCAAACTCCTACATCTCACGTCACAACCCCTACAACTGCAACAGCTAGAAGTGATTCATCAACATTGCAACCCGAAGGTAGCCCAACCATGATAGCCACACCATCACGTGGAACAACGTTCATTCCGGGCACCATGCTAACGACTCAAGATGCAGAAATTGAGCCCTCTGATAATGCCACTAAGCCTTCAATACTAATGACGTCAACATCAAGAGAAACATCAATCACTACTGATTCATCTATTACTGATAAGTTTCTACCTGAAACTACTCCATCATTCCTTCCAAGTCCATCAACCATTTCCACTGCAGGAGGTACAGTAACATATCACACAAGTTCCAAAGAGGATTCAACTGGTCCCACTATACCACAGTCAGAAACAACCCCATCTCTGCAAACCACTTTTTCACAATCGCATGATACAACACTGTACCCTGCAGGGTCCACGATCATTACACGAGGTGATACACAAACTACTCCATATCCCTCATCTGATAGAGTGTCCCAAACTCCTATGTCTCACGTTACTACCCCTTCAACTGTCATAGCTGAAAGTGATTCATCAACAGTACAAACAGGAAGTAGCCCAACCTCGGTATCAACACCACCACCCACTTCTGACACTATGCCCACTGCAGGTGATACATATCGTACAAGTTCAAGAGAGGAGTCAACTTTTTCAACGATGTCACAATCTGTAGCAACATCCTCTCCAGTCTCAATACAAACTACTTTGTCACAATCAGATGGAACCACACAGTCCCCTGCTGGGTCGACAGTCACTACAGGAGGGGATGCACAGACTACTCAATATCCCTCATCTGATAGAATGACCCAAACTCCTACATCTCACGTCACAACCCCTTCAACTGCAACAGCTAGAAGTGATTCATCAACATTGCAACCCGAAGGTAGCCCAACCATGATAGCCACACCATCACGTGGAACAACGTTCATTCCGGGCACCATGCTAACGACTCAAGAGGCAGAAGTTGAGCCCTCTGATAATGCCACTAAGCCTTCAATACTAATGACGTCAACATCAAGAGAAACATCAATCACTACTGATTCATCTATTACTGATAAGTTTCTACCTGAAACTACTCCATCATTCCTTCCAAGTCCATCAACCATTTCCACTGCAGGAGGTACAGTAACATATCACACAAGTTCCAAAGAGGATTCAACTGGTCCCACTATACCACAGTCAGAAACAACCCCATCTCTGCAAACCACTTTTTCACAATCGCATGATACAACACTGTACCCTGCAGGGTCCACGATCATTACACGAGGTGATACACAAACTACTCCATATCCCTCATCTGATAGAGTGTCCCAAACTCCTATGTCTCACGTTACTACCCCTTCAACTGTCATAGCTGAAAGTGATTCATCAACAGTACAAACAGGAAGTAGCAGAACCTCGGTATCAACACCACCACCCACTTCTGACACTATGCCGACTGCTGGTGATACATATCGTACAAGTTCAAGAGAGGAGTCAACTTTTTCAACGATGTCACAATCTGTAGCAACATCCTCTCCAGTCTCAATACAAACTACTTTGTCACAATCAGATGGAACCACACAGTCCCCTGCTGGGTCGACAGTCACTACAGGAGGGGATGCACAGACCACTCAATATTCCTCATCTGATCGAATGACCCTAACTCCTACATCTCACGTCACAACCCCTACAACTGCAACAGCTAGAAGTGATTCATCAACATTGCAACCCGAAGGTAGCCCAACCATGATAGCCACACCATCACGTGGAACAACGTTCATTCCGGGCACCATGCTAACGACTCAAGATGCAGAAATTGAGCCCTCTGATAATGCCACTAAGCCTTCAATACTAATGACGTCAACATCAAGAGAAACATCAATCACTACTGATTCATCTATTACTGATAAGTTTCTACCTGAAACTACTCCATCATTCCTTCCAAGTCCATCAACCATTTCCACTGCAGGAGGTACAGTAACATATCACACAAGTTCCAAAGAGGATTCAACTGGTCCCACTATACCACAGTCAGAAACAACCCCATCTCTGCAAACCACTTTTTCACAATCGCATGATACAACACTGTACCCTGCAGGGTCCACGATCATTACACGAGGTGATACACAAACTACTCCATATCCCTCATCTGATAGAGTGTCCCAAACTCCTATGTCTCACGTTACTACCCCTTCAACTGTCATAGCTGAAAGTGAATCATCAACAGTACAAACAGGAAGTAGCCCAACCTCAGTATCAACACCACCACCCACTTCTGACACTATGCCCACTGCAGGTGATACATATCGTACAAGTTCAAGAGAGGAGTCAACTTTTTCAACGATGTCACAATCTGTAGCAACATCCTCTCCAGTCTCAATACAAACTACTTTGTCACAATCAGATGGAACCACACAGTCCCCTGCTGGGTCGACAGTCACTACAGGAGGGGATGCACAGACTACTCAATATCCCTCATCTGATAGAATGACCCAAACTCCTACATCTCACGTCACAACCCCTTCTACTGCAACAGCTAGAAGTGATTCATCAACATTGCAACCCGAAGGTAGCCCAACCATGATAGCCACACCATCACGTGGAACAACGTTCATTCCGGGCACCATGCTAACGACTCAAGATGCAGAAATTGAGCCCTCTGATAATGCCACTAAGCCTTCAATACTAATGACGTCAACATCAAGAGAAACATCAATCACTACTGATTCATCTATTACTGATAAGTTTCTACCTGAAACTACTCCATCATTCCTTCCAAGTCCATCAACCATTTCCACTGCAGGAGGTACAGTAACATATCACACAAGTTCCAAAGAGGATTCAACTGGTCCCACTATACCACAGTCAGAAACGACTCCATCTCTGCAAACCACTTTTTCACAATCGCATGATACAACTCTGTACCCTGCAGGGTCCACGATCATTACACGAGGTGATACACAAACTACTCCATATCCCTCATCTGATAGAGTGTCCCAAACTCCTATGTCTCACGTTACTACCCCTTCAACTGTCATAGCTGAAAGTGATTCATCAACAGTACAAACAGGAAGTAGCAGAACCTCGGTATCAACACCACCACCCACTTCTGACACTATGCCCACTGCAGGTGATACATATCGTACAAGTTCAAGAGAGGAGTCAACTTTTTCAACGATGTCACAATCTGTAGCAACATCCTCTCCAGTCTCAATACAAACTACTTTGTCACAATCAGATGGAACCAAACAGTCCCCTGCTGGGTCGACAGTCACTACAGGAGGGGATGCACAGACTACTCAATATCCCTCATCTGATAGAATGACCCAAACTCCTACATCTCACGTCACAACCCCTTCAACTGCAACAGCTAGAAGTGATTCATCAACATTGCAACCCGAAGGTAGCCCAACCGTGATGGCCACACCATCAGGTGGAACAACGTTCATTCCGGGCACCATGCTAACGACTCAAGATGCAGAAGTGGAGCCTTCTGATAATGCCACTAAGCCTTCAATACTAATGACGTCAACATCAAGAGAAACATCAATCACTACTGATTCATCTATTACTGATAAGTTTCTACCTGAAACTACTCCATCATTCCTTCCAAGTCCATCAACCATTTCCACTGCAGGAGGTACAGTAACTTATCACACAAGTTCCAAAGAGGATTCAACTGGTCCCACTATACCACAGTCAGAAACGACTCCATCTCTGCAAACCACTTTTTCACAATCGCATGATACAACTCTGTACCCTGCAGGGTCCACGATCATTACACGAGGTGATACACAAACTACTCCATATCCCTCATCTGATAGAGTGTCCCAAACTCCTATGTCTCACGTTACTACCCCTTCAACTGTCATAGCTGAAAGTGATTCATCAACAGTACAAACAGGAAGTAGCAGAACCTCGGTATCAACACCACCACCCACTTCTGACACTATGCCCACTGCAGGTGATACATATCGTACAAGTTCAAGAGAGGAGTCAACTTTTTCAACGATGTCACAATCTGTAGCAACATCCTCTCCAGTCTCAATACAAACTACTTTGTCACAATCAGATGGAACCAAACAGTCCCCTGCTGGGTCGACAGTCACTACAGGAGGGGATGCACAGACTACTCAATATCCCTCATCTGATAGAATGACCCAAACTCCTACATCTCACGTCACAACCCCTTCAACTGTAACAGCTAGAAGTGATTCATCAACATTGCAACCCGAAGGTAGCCCAACCATGATAGCCACACCATCACGTGGAACAACGTTCATTCCGGGCACCATGCTAACGACTCAAGATGCAGAAATTGAGCCCTCTGATAATGCCACTAAGCCTTCAATACTAATGACGTCAACATCAAGAGAAACATCAATCACTACTGATTCATCTATTACTGATAAGTTTCTACCTGAAACTACTCCATCATTCCTTCCAAGTCCATCAACCATTTCCACTGCAGGAGGTACAGTAACTTATCACACAAGTTCCAAAGAGGATTCAACTGGTCCCACTATACCACAGTCAGAAACGACTCCATCTCTGCAAACCACTTTTTCACAATCGCATGATACAACTCTGTACCCTGCAGGGTCCACGATCATTACACGAGGTGATACACAAACTACTCCATATCCCTCATCTGATAGAGTGTCCCAAACTCCTATGTCTCACGTTACTACCCCTTCAACTGTCATAGCTGAAAGTGATTCATCAACAGTACAAACAGGAAGTAGCAGAACCTCGGCATCAACACCACCACCCACTTCTGACACTATGCCCACTGCAGGTGATACATATCGTACAAGTTCAAGAGAGGAGTCAACTTTTTCAACGATGTCACAATCTGTAGCAACATCCTCTCCAGTCTCAATACAAACTACTTTGTCACAATCAGATGGAACCAAACAGTCCCCTGCTGGGTCGACAGTCACTACAGGAGGGGATGCACAGACTACTCAATATCCCTCATCTGATAGAATGACCCAAACTCCTACATCTCACGTCACAACCCCTTCAACTGTAACAGCTAGAAGTGATTCATCAACATTGCAACCCGAAGGTAGCCCAACCATGATAGCCACACCATCACGTGGAACAACGTTCATTCCGGGCACCATGCTAACGACTCAAGAGGCAGAAGTTGAGCCCTCTGATAATGCCACTAAGCCTTCAATACTAATGACGTCAACATCAAGAGAAACATCAATCACTACTGATTCATCTATTACTGATAAGTTTCTACCTGAAACTACTCCATCATTCCTTCCAAGTCCATCAACCATTTCCACTGCAGGAGGTACAGTAACATATCACACAAGTTCCAAAGAGGATTCAACTGGTCCCACTATACCACAGTCAGAAACAACCCCATCTCTGCAAACCACTTTTTCACAATCGCATGATACAACACTGTACCCTGCAGGGTCCACGATCATTACACGAGGTGATACACAAACTACTCCATATCCCTCATCTGATAGAGTGTCCCAAACTCCTATGTCTCACGTTACTACCCCTTCAACTGTCATAGCTGAAAGTGATTCATCAACAGTACAAACAGGAAGTAGCAGAACCTCGGTATCAACACCACCACCCACTTCTGACACTATGCCCACTGCAGGTGATACATATCGTACAAGTTCAAGAGAGGAGTCAACTTTTTCAACGATGTCACAATCTGTAGCAACATCCTCTCCAGTCCCAATACAAACTACTTTGTCACAATCAGATGGAACCACTCAGTCCCCTGCTGGGTCAACAGGCACTACAGGAAGGGATGCACAGACTACTCAATATCCCTCATCTGATAGGGTGACCCAAACTCCTACATCTCACCTCACAACCCCTTCAACTGTCAAAGCTAAAAGTGATTCGTCAACTTTGCGACCCCAAAGTAGCCCAACCATGATAGCAACACAATCACGTGGAACAACGTTCATTCCGGGCACCATGCCTTCAATACTAATGACGTCAACATCAAGAGAAACATCAATCACTACTGATTCATCTATTACTGATAAGTTTCTACCTGAAACTACTCCATCATTCCTTCCAAGTCCATCAACCATTTCCACTGCAGGAGGTACAGTAACATATCACACAAGTTCCAAAGAGGATTCAACTGGTCCCACTATACCACAGTCAGAAACAACCCCATCTCTGCAAACCACTTTTTCACAATCGCATGATACAACACTGTACCCTGCAGGGTCCACGATCATAACACGAGGTGATACACAAACTACTCCATATCCCTCATCTGATAGAGTGTCCCAAACTCCTATGTCTCACGTTACTACCCCTTCAACTGTCATAGCTGAAAGTGATTCATCAACAGTACAAACAGGAAGTAGCCCAACCTCGGTATCAACACCACCACCCACTTCTGACACTATGCCCACTGCAGGTGATACATATCGTACAAGTTCAAGAGAGGAGTCAACTTTTTCAACGATGTCACAATCTGTAGCAACATCCTCTCCAGTCTCAATACAAACTACTTTGTCACAATCAGATGGAACCACACAGTCCCCTGCTGGGTCGACAGTCACTACAGGAGGGGATGCACATACTACTCAATATCCCTCATCTGATAGGGTGACCCAAACTCCTACATCTCACGTCACAACCTCTTCAACTGTCACAGCTAAAAGTGATTCATCAACGTTGCAACCCGAAGTTAGCCCAACCATGATAGCAACACCATCACGTGGAACAACGCTCATTCCAGGCACCATGCCAACGACTCTAGAGTCAGAAGTAGAGCCCTCCAATAATGCCACTAAGCCTTCAATACTAATGACGTCAACATCAAGAGAAACATCAACCAGTACTGATTCATCTATTACTGATAAGTTTCTACCTGAAACTACTCCATCATTCCTTCCAAGTTTATCAACCATTTCCACTGCAGGAGGTACAGCAACATATCACACAAGTTCCAGGGAGGGTTCAACTGCTCCAACTATACCACAGTCAGAAACAACCCCATCTCTGGGTACAATTCAAACTACTTTTTCACAATCGCATGATTCAACACTGTACCCTGCAGGGTCTACGATAGATGCACGAGGAGATGCACAAACTATTCCATATCCCTCATCTGATAGAGTGTCCCAAACTCCCATGTCTCATGTCACCACCCCTTCAACTGTCATAGCTGAAAGCGATTCATCTACAGTACAAACAGGAGGTAGCCCAACCACGGTATCATTACCACCACCGAATTCTGACACTGCGCCCACTACAGGTGATACATATCGTACAAGTTCAAGAGAGGAGTCAACTTCAACGATGTCACAATCTGTAGCAACATCCTCTCCTGTCTCAATACAAACTACTTTGTCACAATCAGATGGAACCACACAGTCCCCTGCTGGATCGACAATCAGTACAGGAGGGGATGCACACACTACTCAATATCCCTCATCTGATAGGGTGACCCAAACTCCTACATCTGACGTCACAACCCCTTCAATTGTCACAGCTACAAGTGATTCATCAACATTGCAACCAGAAGGTAGCCCAACCCTGTTAGCAACACCATCACGAGGAACATCGTTCATTCCGGGCACCATGCCAACGACTCTAGAGTCAGAAGAAGAGCCCTCCGATAATGCCACTAAGCCTTCAATAGTGATAACTTCAACATCAAGGGAAACATCAACCAGTTCTGATTCATCTATTACTGATAAGTTTCTACCTGAAACTACTCCATCATTCCTTCCAAGTCCATCAACCATTTCCACTGCAGAAGGTACAGTAACATATCAGACAAGTTCCACAGAGGATTCAACTGCTCCCACTATACCACAATCAGAAACAACCCCATCCCTGGGTACAATTCAAACCACTTCTTCACAAACGCATGATACAACACTGTACCCTGCAGGGTCCACGATCATTAAACAAGGAGATGCACAAATAACTCCATATCCCTCATCTGATAGAGTGTCCCAAACTCCTATGTCTCACGTTACTACTCCTTCAACTGCCATAGCTGAAAGCGATTCATCAACAGTACAAACAGAAGGTAGCCCAATCACGTTATCAACACTACCCCCACGTGGAACTACATTTATTCCTGGGACCATGCCAACGAATCTGGAATCAGCAGTTGATCCATCTCATAATACTACAAAGCCTTCAGTACTAACGACGTTAGCACCAAAGGAAACATCATTTAGTACTGATTCATCTATAAGTGATGAGTTTCTTTCTGAAACTACTGGTACATTCCTTTCAACTCCCGACACTATGCCCACTGCAGGTGATACAGTAACATATCGTACAAGTTCAAGAGAGGAGTCAACTTTTGCAACGATGTCACAATCTGTAGTAACATCCTTTCCAGTCTCAATACAAACTACTTTGTCACAATCAGATGGAACCACACAGTCCCCTGCTGGGTCGACAGTCACTACAGGAGGGGATGCACAGACTACTCAATATCCCTCATCTGATAGAATGACCCAAACTCCTACATCTCACGTCACATCACCTTCAACGGTCATAACTGAAAGTGATTCATCAACAGTACAAACGGCAGGTAGCCCAACCACAGTATCAACACCATCACGTGGGACCGCTTTAACTCCAGGTGCTACGCTAACATCTGTAGTGCCGGCAACTGAGCCTTCTGATAATCCTTCTACGCCTTCAATACTAACAACAGGTGCATCAAAGGAATTTTCATACAGTACTGATTCATCTATTACTGACGAGTTATCACTGACTACCAGTGGTGATGCAGTTACACAACAAACTATTTCTAAGGAAAATACAATGATTAAGTCTACAGCTTCTCAAACAACAGAAATGGAAACTACTTCTTCATATTCTAGAGAAACAACATCGTACCCACCTGGTCCTACAATCTTAGATACTTTTTCGCCTAGAGAAAATGTATCTCGCTCTGATAAATCTACTTCACAAGGAATTACTGAAATTTATTTGTATTACACTACTATGGAATCCTCTGAGCCCCCTAATAGTGATTCAATGACATTGAGCACAAGTTCAAACGGAGCGTCAACTGTGTCCTCTACCATGATGGAAACTACTCAATCATATTCACATGGACCATCAGAGAACACTACAGGGCGTTCAGTAACTGAATCCAGGGTACCTACCGAACCCTCATTGTCTCCTTCCACAATGGAAACAACCCAAACTTTCAATTTAAAGGAAACGTACCCAACTGATTTCACATTATCAACTTCAAAAACAGCGGTTCTAGATACAAAAACAGAGACCTCTTTGACTTCTGTTGATTTTCCTCAGTCACACCCAACATTTGAATCGACTACACCTACTGGGGTGAGTAGTTTTCTGGTTAATTCCAATTCACATACTACAATTTCTAAATCTGAATCGTCCCATAGTACTCAAGCCACGGTGCCCTCTGATTCATTGGAGGGAATATTCACCACTTCACTACCATCTTCTACAGCAACATTATCTTCCAGAGATCACGTTTCCAGTTTAAATACAGAACCTCCATCTTCTGAGCCACAAATAACACCAAAATCCAGTTCAGTTTCATCATATGATAGCACTCTTGCCGAAATAACCCAAGTTACTCATTCACTCAATACAATGCCATCATCGGAGTCTCCTGAGATTAGTAACTTTACATCACCTGAATTTCTTCCTAGTAGTGCACTACCTCCTACTACTATCACTGAAACAGAGTCTTCTCCTCCGGCTAGCATTAATCGATCTTTCACAGCTATGATAGTTACCAAGTCTGAATCCAAATTTACTACAAAACCTGAGGAATGGACTGGTATTCCAATAACGCAACTTTCTGAATCAACTTTGCTCGCAAGCACTATGGAAAATACTTCGCCATATTCAGAAGAAACTTCGTATTATCCAACTGAACCCTCGATGCAAACTACTCCAATGGAAGAATTCACGTCACATGTTGATGGACAGTCACCACCAACATCAGCACCGAGCACTGATCCAACATTTGTTGTGAGTTCCAAAGATAGTACCTCTAGGTTCCCAATAACATCATCGAAAACAACTCTGCCTCCTGGTTTGATTGATACCACTACCAGTAAAACAACTATTTCAGCATTACAAAATGGTACTGATGCTGATACAACTATTCATGTAGGAGTCACCCCGACTACTCAGTCATCCACTTATATTCCTTCATCAATGTCCCCTTCTCCAACCCTTGATGGATCCTCTGAAACTCTTTCCACGACTTCAGATGTTGCCACTACATTAAAAATTACCACTATCGATCTTCCTTCCTTTTCTTCTTCTGTTACACCTGCCTCTATTTCTACAACCCAAAAGGTGCATCCAGTAGCACCAACACTATTAATTGATACAGAACCGCAGGATAAAAAAACTGTAACACCACTTGCTTCATCTACTAAGAAGTTAGATTCTCGCATAGGTTCTGACTCTACATCTGTCACACCCTATCATCGTACTACTGACACTACCCCTAAAATGAAGGAAAATATCCCAGAAAGTACTGTTGACAGTTTTGAAACTACAATGACTTCGCCAACATATCCTGGCAATCTTTATGGACAAGAAACTATCACAACATCGCCCGTTACAATTAGTTTTTCTGACTATACTGAATCAAATACCACACTTTACTCTTCAACCACTCCCCCTCCCTATACAGTCACCCGTGACCTCACTACATTATCCGAATTTCCTACAACGGATTCTGCTTTACCCACCCAATACTCCTTCTGTAGCTCGATACATGATTGTCCCGATGAAATGATTTGTTTGAACAAGACATGTACCACGTTCTGTGAAGCATTTGAGCCCTGTCCTGATGTTGTACAGTGTGTCAGTGATCGAAGCCATGTCATGTGCAAGTGTGCACATGAAAACCAGACTTCTGAATCAGATTGTGTGACACATCCAGGTAAACAATTACCTATAAGAATTTATTGGGCTACGACATTTCTCAGAGGGAATGCTCAATGTTTCATCTGCCGACAGATTGAAACTCTTCTCACATAAATGAGGCATTTTATGTTATCTGATCAACACACAATTACATGACGACCGTGTGTTTCTGAATATCTCTCATCTACTCTCTTCCGTCTTTTATATTATTTGAAACTTTTGCCTTTTAAAAATATTTTTGGAAGAGCAATCTAAACATTACACACTTAACACGACAGATTGTGTGCAATTAGGTATCTATTTAAATTTGTATCGTCAATTTTGTTTAAAGAAAATTCTCTGAAAGATACTCTTCTCGTTCTTCTCTTTTATTACTCAAATTTTTGAGCCTTTGGATAATTTCATGCTTTGACCTAAATTTCAATTCAACAGTTATCTTAATTCAATTTTTTTCTTTTCTTATTTCAGCCGGAATGAAGCATGCTTTTCTTCTATCACTTCAAGACCACAACTACAGTGTGTCGTTTCTTCAGCATCACTTATTCTTCAATATTCATCACATTTCGTCTATCCTGCTTTTCTTCCTCCTTCATTCTTGATTTTATTTTCAGCCTACTGCCGCACATTAGGCAGATCTTTTTTTCCAAAACATGTATTTTCTATAATTTATTGAATTTCATTTTGTGGTGGTGGCTTGCACGATCCTCTGCATGAATATTTCCCAAGTGCTGAGTACAACTGTTCTACTATTTTTACTGTTCTATTTTTCCATGATTATTTGTATGTTTAGTTTATTTGCACCTACTTAGTTGATAATCACTTCGAACCAATTGTCAATTTATCCATTTGTCTATTTTAACATTTTTGAACTATAATATTCACCAAACAATTTATTGATAGTACAAGAATTTAATGTTTAACATTTTCAAATCATCAACGAAATTCTATTACTATCTGTTTACTTGATTTTTGTGGGCTTGTTGAAAAACTATCTTGCCCAAGGTTTCAATATTTTAGTAAAACCACAGTTTCCTTCTTGTAATAAGTTCCTTATATTTCTGGTGACCTATTTCAGCTATTCAATGTGTTCATGAAAGTGACTGTCCAACTCATCAGAACTGTTTCAATAATATTTGCCAAGACCCATGTTTTGTGGCGAATCCTTGTGCTGAAACTGAAGAATGCCAAGTACATGATCATCATCCTGCATGCGTAAAAGGTAAAAACTTCTTGTAAAATAATGTCAGTGGATCTAAAATTACAATTTTTCTTCCAGTTAACAAATTTTTATTTACACACGTTTGGAACATGCGTGAGTAGTTCAGTAGCCTCTTTTTCTTGAAAAATAAAAGTGAGAAAAATTAGGTGACATTATTGCATTATAGAAAATATCCCTCATGATTTTGCGTTCATTACAAGCAAGCTTTCCAGGTCACCGCCTTCAAATAATGATGATGATGATCGAGAATGTTCTTTTAGGTTTCTATTACGTTGAAAAAAAAAAGAGCTTTTTAAAGCCTAGAACGTTTGTTGCCATATTTTTCAAATATAATCAGTAAATAATATATGTATTGATTGTGTGAAAGTTCAATATTTAAAATTTTCGAATGATAATCTAAATTCTATTACTGTCTACTTGGTTTTTATTGACTGATGATCGGCTTACCACCTCCAAATTTTAAAATCAAAATAGGTAGAATTAACCATTTTCAGGAAAATTCTTTGAGCTGTATACTAATTGAAAACAGAAGCTTTTTAAAACATAAAACGTAACGAGTTATTAATTTGTTTTAGTTTGCCAATGCCAGAAAAACTTGGACTGTAGAGGAGGACTTATATGTGATGGTTGCCATTGTTTGCCACCTCAACGTATGTATTTTGCTCCATCCTGTTGAAAATTGTATGCGTATACCTTGAATTGATTGTCAAAATTATTATTTTAACATTTTGGTTCTGATCCTTAGGAGCTAACTGTGATCATTGCCCACCTGGTACTACTTGTGACCCTCTCACGGGTGCCTGTATTAAAGGTAAGCGTAGAGACCTAAGTTTGCCGTGTTGTTCAACAGGTTTTAATTTTTTTTCATGTCTTTTATTATATTATCATTTCATATTTGGTAAAATCCATCAGAAATTGTGTGTTGCTGTTTAGTATCAACCAAACTTCCCAATTTTTATCCCTATCCCCAAAGTCCGTGTTCTAAATTTTTCTCAATGAAGCCACCAACCAGAGGTTCTGTAAGCTGCTCGGTTTTCGCCAAGAGAACGTCAAAATCTAGAAGTTGTTTTTTCAAAACTCGTAAGTTGAAAAACTCAATTATAGCGCAAATCTCTTCTACAGCCTTTCTATCTCTCGCAAATGGGTGAAAACTTTTATAGAACTTGGGCCCATTTCTCTTTCTTAATCACTGTTGTAAAATACAAAATTTCTCACGACAAATTCTCTTTTGTACAATACAAATCAGAAAATTTTCCGGATATCTAGCCTCTTCATCTTTTTGTACATTATTTTGTTTTCGGCCGACCCTACTCAGAAATGTGTAAATTATTGCCATTACGCAGCATCGGTTTGCTTGGGTAAAACCCCTCTAATAAGAGGAATACGACCTCAGTCTTCCCTTTCCACTTTTCATATGTTTTTCTATCTCCTTCTGTGAACATTCGAATTCAAATACCACTCAAGAACTGATGACACTTTGGGTGTCCTCTTTGCATGAAAAAGTTGCAACGCAAAATGGCAACACTTTTTTCTCTCTATTCACATGAACTGTTGTGTATAATTTATGTCTTGTTCACATCAATGGACGTGCTTATTTCAATATTGTAATAAAATATTGTGTTAACTACTGATTGTACCGATAGTTTTTGTTGATGTTGAATGATTAAGAAGATAAACATGTTTTCTATTTTTTTTCATAGAATTCATCTGCTAACGAAATTCAGAAAATCCCATGTTTTTAAAGTCTTTGTTCCAAATCTGCATTGGATTAAAAAACCAATAATTTTCTCACACTCGTTCATTCATAATAAATATTTTACTATAATATTAAAAAGTTGATAATCATAATTAAAAATAAAAATGTACCATGGTCTTATGAGCGAAGTTTGGAAGATTACTATCGTATTTTATTAAGTTACATTGTTTTGAAATTTGATCACTTTGAGTGCTTTCTGGAAATTGGTAACTACCAACTTTATGGGAAAAAACTCGTTCTGAATAATATTCTGCGATTAAAAAAAGATTTAGGATTTTTTAAAAAGCTTTTTGACATTTTCATGTCTTTCATATGGCACATAACAAAAAAATCGTCACGAAAAATTTGCAATTTTTATCGATTTCTTAGCAAATATTTATGAAATTTAAGTAAATTTTTCAGCGTAATTTTACACAAAAATGTTTTAGTGTTCTAGTTTATTGTTGATAAACTTCGTTTGACTAGATTACTGCAAAAATTATAAATTTAACTACTTTTTTCCAATTTTAGTGTTTTTTAGCTCATTTTTTTGAAATTTGACCAATTCAAAGTGCTAAAAAAAAGTGCTGGCCATCAAAAACATCCTTTCATTTGGAAACCATGATTTTTTTCGGCGCAAGAACCAAGAACGGAATTTTTTCCTCAATGCTAAGTAGAGCCATCGTCTGGAATGACACATCACACACACACACTCATATATATATATATATATATATATATATATATATATATATATATATATATATATATATATATAAGCGTTAAACTCTGATTCGTTTTAGAATGCCTCAAAATGGATTTCTATGCAGAAAATTTTAATTTTAAAATTTTTGGAGCCATTGCAATCGCTTCATTTTTACATTAGTTGGTGTCCTTGTCATGACGTTACGAATTCAAGGATTCTAATATAATCGAAATTCACAATCAATAAATTGATATAAGCACGGCCATTTTTCAAATTTATGTGTACATAATGTTTAGTTGTTGTCTCTTAGATTTGATACATTAAGCTGGAATTTAAAATATTTTTGGATAACGTTTTTCACGAGAAACGAAAAGTAATACTTTTTTTGAACTGTAAAATCAGATTTATGGGCTTGTAAGGAAGGACCGGTTATAATGCAAGCACAGACTGCAGCATGGGGTGAACTGCAGGCATGTACAAATGTAGTGTTTTTAAAAGTGCATTGTATCCCATGTCTGCATTCTGGGGTGGAATGTTTTGATTGGTTTAAATTAATTTTCATTTTTTGGATGCCTTAAAATTAAAATTTACAAACTCAAGTTTTTATGACTTTTAACCAGGGGATATCTGAATAATTAGATATTATTTGTTCTAAGAGGCGCCTATTATCAACGTAAATGGAATTAATAACCCATGTTGGAAGATGTGTTGTTACCAGTGTTAAGGGTTACATTGATTTATGTTATTAAAATATGAAAGAAATGTGTCATATCATCCATTTCCATCATGGTTTGAAAACTGAACACTATTGGGCGAAATTCAGGTTAAGCATTGGAAAATTCATCGTATTTTCGGTGCACCAACCATTCTATAGACGGAATCGGTCCAGCTTGTTGTTGTTGAAGATTAATTATTTGTTTACTTTAGCATGTGCATGTTTGATTGAAGTAAGTGGTGATCCGGGCATTTATGTGTACGGTTTAATTTTAAAACTGTTTAGTGCTGTATATAGTTGCTTGAACTAATGCTTTCTCCTTCTCCACAAGTCTATGATGATCCTTCAATAAGTACTGTTTCATCAAATGTGAAGAATCTGATCTTTTTTTTCCTTCTCTTTCAATCCGCACTCTTGTACATTTTTTCACTAACTCAAGCCTTTTTTTCTCTTTCTTGCCCACTGTTTCTCTCCCACTTCACCTGGCAATGCTGGTTAGACGATGAAGCTTCAACTCCTTCGCACGAGAAGTTTCTCAGCACAACTGAGGTGACTGCTACTGACATTATTGAAGACAGTATAACTCTTTCCACCACAACTTTCACTACAAACACTGAATCAGCCTCAGATTTCAATACATTTTATGAAACGACTGTATTCGGTTTGGACAATAAGACTGATAGAAGTGGAAGTATCTTTGATACTACTACATCTCCATCTATTTCTAGTCAAGATTACACAAAACCTGAAAGCACCCAAGTTCCTACTTCGACTGAAGATTATACAATTACTAATCAAACTAATAATGATCTCATAAACATTAAGGAACTAACCACTGAAATAAACTTTACTACCGAAATGGAATTTACCCCTAGTACAACTGAGAGAATCACTACTCAGACCCACAGTAGTAGTGTAACGACATTGAATGCAATTTCGCGCGAAAGTACAATAGGAGATAGTTTTGAAGACATAACGCTTACCACAATAGCCACACCTACTGCAGTTACTTCAACTGGTATGACATTCAAAACAATAACTGATTTAATTAGTATGATTAGTTCAGCAGTGACAACAAAAGATTCAGCAACCGAAATCACAAGTAAAGTGGAAGCCATGGATACAACTAGTTCTGGGCTTGTGGACTCGACCACAGAAGAAGTGACATTTGGAATAACGAACACCACATTTTCCGATCCCTCCAGAGAGTTGGTCCTTGACAACAAATTGATAAATGATTCACTACCAATCAATTTTGACCAACCAGATATTTCTACAGAATCTCCTGCTACCACAGATGAATTATATTCATCAACATCTAGACCCGCTATAACCAGGAATGATAACAATGACGAAAATATTGTTTCAACTACCCAAACTGAGTCCTCTGATGATCTAAACGCAACAACAGAAGCTGATATTTCACCCTTTCAAACACTTACCAGTGAGTCCCCACTTTCAGAATTGCGAGTTAGCATTACAGCCACACTAGAAGCAGAAAGTACGACTCCTGTTGACACAACTTCTACTTCCCATACTTCCATATTTCCCCTTTGGGATTCATCTTCTTTTCAATCGACCGATAGCATAACAACAGATTCCTCTCACGAATCAGAACCAACAACAGAATATAGTTCACCATATCACCAGCCAACTACTTCAACTCAACCAGAGCTTGTGGAAAGCAGAACATCAAATACTGGTGTGGATTTGACTTCAGAACCATTCCAATCAAGTATAGAAACGACAACTTCAAGTTCTTCAGAAATGACCACTTTCTTCACATCATCAACCACCTTTAGTGAAGGAGATACAACCACATTTCTGGGAATTGATACAACAACCACTAAACCCTTTAGTGAAGCACAGTCTAATACTGCTCGTACATTCTCTACTTTGCCAACTCTACCAGAAATTTCACAGGACAATACAGAAACCTTTGATTCTGAAAGTACCACACATGAACAATACGCTACAACATTAAAACCATCTACATTTGGCGGACAAGATACAACAACATCCCTGTCAATTGATACCACTAGCTCACTTCGTGAATCAGAAGCAACCAGGGAGTCTATTGATTTGGTATCTTCATCGCATCCTCCAGACATTGTGGATAAACATGCGAATTTTAATGAGGAAAGTACAAATTATGGAGCTGATACAACAGTGAAATCGTCTACTGCAACATCCGCAATTCTCCCTACAGTCACATCTAAATTTTTCCCTACTGATGAAGCAACCACCAACCCCACAACTAGCACCTTTCGAAAGTCAGAATCAACAACCGAATCTAATAGATTGGTTCCCCAATTTACTACAACAAATCCTTCAGACCTTGTGGATAACGATAAAACAAGTATTGATGTTGAAAGTACAACTTCTGGAACTGATACAATAGTAAAATCATCTACATTTCGTTCCACAGGAACATCCACATCTCTTCCAACAAGTACAACTACAGCCACTAACCCCACCACCAGCTCCTTTCGTGAATCAGAAGCAACAGAATCTATTCAATTGGTTCCTAAACTTACTACATCAACTTCTCCAGGTTTTGTGGAAAGCCATACAACATCTCTTGTTGTGGAAAGTACAACTTCTGGAGTTGATACGACAGTGAAATCTTCTACATTTCGTCTGTCTGGAACATCCAACTTTCTCCCACCTGAAACATCTACCTTTTACTCTCCAGATGAAACCACTAACCCCACTACTAGCTCCTTTCGTGAATCAGAAGCAACAACAGAATCTATTCAATTGGTTCCTCGACTTACTACATCAACTTCTCCAGATTCTGTGGCAAGCCATACAACATCTCTTGATGTGGAAAGTACAACTTCTGGAGTTGATACGACAGTGAAATCTTCTACATTTCGTTTGTCTGGAACATCCAACTTTCTCCCACCTGAAACATCTACCTTTTCCTCTCCAGATGAAACCACTAACCCCACTACTAGCTCCTTTCGTGAATCAGAAGCAACAACCGAATCTGTTCAATCGGTTCCTCAATTTACTACATCAAATCCTTCAGACTCTATGGATAGCCATAAATCAACTGCTGATATGGAAAGCTCAACTCCTGGAGTTGATACAACAATGAAATCATCTACATTTCATCCCTCTGGAACATCCACATTTCTTCCAACAGACACATCTACATTTTCCCCTTCAGAAGAAACCACTAAACCCACCACTAGCTCCTTTCTTGAATCAGAAGCAACAACCGAATCTGTTCAATCGGTTCCTCAATTTACTACATCAGATTCTTCAGACTTTGTGGATAGCCATACATCAACTGCTGATATGGAAAGCCCAACTCCTGGAGTTGTTTCAACAATGAAATCTTCTACATTTCGTCCCTCTGGAACATCCACATTTCTTCCAACAGACACATCTACATTTTCCCCTTCAGATGAAACAACTAACCCCACAACAAGCTCCTTTCGTGAATCAGGAGCAACAACCGAATCTGCTCAATCGGTTCCTCAATTTACTACATCAGATTCTTCAGAATTTGTGGATAGCCATACATCAACTGCTGATATGGAAAGCTCAACTCCTGGAGTTGACACAACAATGAAATCTTCTACATTTCGTCCCTCTGGAACAACCACATTTCTTCCAACAGACACAACTACATTTTCCCTTTCAGATGAAACAACTAACCCCACCACAAGCTTCTTTCGTGAATCAGAAGCAACAACCGAATCTGTTCAATCGGTTCCTCAATTTACTTCATCAGATTCTTCAGACTTTGTGGATAGCCATACATCAACTGCTGATATGGAAAGCTCAACTACTGGAGTTGATACAACAATGAAATCATCTACATTTCGTCCCTCTGGAACATCCACATTTCTTCCAACAGACACATCTACATTTTCCCTTTCAGATGAAACAACTAACCCCACCGCAAGCTCCTTTCGTGAATCAGAAGCAACAACCGAATCTGTTCAATCGGTTCCTCAATTTACTACATCAGATTCTTCAGACTTTGCGGATAGCCATACATCAACTGCTGATATGGAAAGCTCAACTACTGGAGTTGATACAACAATGAAATCATCTACATTTCGTCTCTCTGGAACATCCACATTTCTTCCAACAGACACATCTACATTTCCCCCCTCAGATGAAACAACTAACCCCACCACAAGCTCCTTTCGTGAATCAGAAGCAACAACCGAATCTGTTCAATCGGTTCCTCAATTTACTTCATCAGATTCTTCAGACTTTGTGGATAGCCATACATCAACTGCTGATATGGAAAGCTCAACTACTGGAGTTGATACAACAATGAAATCATCTACATTTCGTCCCTCTGGAACATCCACATTTCTTCCAACAGACACATCTACATTTCCCCCCTCAGATGAAACAACTAACCCCACCACAAGCTCCTTTCGTGAATCAGAAGCAACAACCGAATCTGTTCAATCGGTTCCTCAATTTACTACATCAAATCCTTCAGACTCTATGGATAGCCATAAATCAACTGCTTATATGGAAAGCTCAACTACTGAAGTTGATATAACAATGAAATCTTCTACATTTCGTCCCTCTGGAACATCCTCATTTCTTTCAACAGACACATCTACATTTTCCCCTTCAGATGAAACAACTAACCCCACCACAAGCTCCTTTCGTGAATCAGAAGCAACAACAGAAACTGTTGCATTGTTCAATCGGTTCCTCAATTTACTACATCAAATCCTTCAGACTCTATGGATAGCCATAAATCAACTGCTTATATGGAAAGCTCAACTACTGAAGTTGATATAACAATGAAATCTTCTACATTTCGTCCCTCTGGAACATCCTCATTTCTTTCAACAGACACATCTACATTTTCCCCTTCAGATGAAACAACTAACCCCACCACAAGCTCCTTTCGTGAATCAGAAGCAACAACAGAAACTGTTGCATTGGTTTCACAACTATCTACATCGACTTCCTCAAATGTTGTGGAAAGCCGTACAACATCTTTTGATGTGGAAAGTACAAGTTCTGAAGTTGATTACTCAGGTACATCCACATTGGTTCCAACTAGCACATCTACTTTTCTCCCCTCGGACACAACCCTTCAGTTCACCGATACTTCAATAAGTCGTACTACAGAATCTTCTCATAAACCAGAAAGTACAACAGTCTCTACTTCATCTACTTATTCTGTACTTATGGAAAGTAGTTCTGCAGCAACTATGGGGGAAAGTGTAACTACTGAACCATTGGCTACAACAATGGAAATGTCCACATTTGACTCTTCCAAAACAACATCTCAACCAACAACCCCCTCTACTTTCCCTCCTTCTGAAGATTTAGTCTCCCAATCGAGTTCAAATTCAAACAATCCTACCACCAATTCCTTCAGTGAATCAGAAATGACTACATTTTCTACTGGTTCAGCTGCTCAAGCCACTGTTTCAACTCTCAGTTATATGAAGGACGGTACTGAAAAAGTTGAAGTATCAAGTACTACTTTAGGCTCAACCATGGTTTTCTCAGCATCAGACTCCAATCGTGAATCCGATGGTGCTACTTCTGCACATACTGTAACACAAGCATCTACAGATCTCTTCTCAGATGCAACTTCTTTTTCACCTAATGCAATTTCAACTGGAAAAACAACTGAAGCATTTCAAGAAAGCTCATCATCAACAGAATCATATTTATCCACATCCACAAATCCTAACATCTTGGACACTGAAGCTATTGGCTCTAGTACCACAACTTCTGCCAAAGAAATCACTACGGCTGACTATTCTATGTCAACAGTAGAAACTTTGTCTACTGTGTATACCGAAGCTTCAACAACTAAATTCATTTCCACTGATACTTTCTCACAGCCAGATGAGGACAACAATTATGGAACCCATATGACTAGTGAATCTGGACCATCAACCACTGAAAAAGTTATCGATACCACTGAGAGTATTGGCCTTGAATCTACAACAGCCAGTGGGTATGGCGATAATTTGACTTCTACCGATTTGACTTCTGATATGGTTTTTGAAACCACTACTGAATTTATCCCCACTGATTCAAAGAAAAGTGATAATTTAACTTCCATATCTGCTCCATTTGCACCAGTCACAGAATCAACATTTGGCACGACTGTTGTCACTAGTAAGCTTCTTCTGCTCAAACATAACGATTCTGCTAATGAAAATACAGATTCCCCAGAAGCTTATACCGAATTCACCACTGAATCTTCACATGTGACCATTGATAAAGTCGTTACTGAATCTTTTCCATCAACATTATACTCCACAATCACCTCTGATGTTACAACTATGGTTGATCAATCCACTTCCTATGAAATTAATGAAATGGATAACGCCACTGAAAGTATCATTCCAGACTCCCAAGGTAGCACGACAGTTGATGGTAAAAGCTTGCTAACTGATATGAGTACCACTGAGGTACCTTACCCTTCAGAATCAAGTACAGGTATCACCGATACTGGACAATTTATTTATTCTTCATCTAATTCTCCACAAGTTTCGACCTATGATGTAACAACAGAAACCGCTGCTACCTCTGGTCTGATATCTGATAATCTTATTGAAGAAACTTCCACACCACAAACAGATCAGCAACGTGAACTGACTTCTACTGAACATACTTCCGTTTCTATGAGTGATGTTTCTGATAAAACTACTTCTATTAGTAATGATTTCAAAACTACATCAAATGTGCCCTTGTCCACTACGTTAAGTGCTACTGACTTTGATATGAGTGAGCCCACCACTACAATGGACGAAGCATCTACTGGTTCTTTCACATCGACTGTCTTGATAATTAGTGATAGCGTTACAGAAGAATTGTCAACTATTCCTTATAATGAATCAACTACTAGATTATTTGACGACTTGCCTAGTACCACCCTGCCCCCCAACATATCTGAAACATCTACAAATGACTATTCATTCACAACAGACAGTTCAACTAGTACTACTGATAGTTCAACTTTCTTGACGACACATTTGACTTCTGTAAATGATGAAATTGCTAGTGTTCCTCCAACTTTTACGATGATGGAGTCAACCACTCCAACTATTGAAACATTTGGTTACAATAATACTGGTAAGACAAATTCTGACCTGAGTCATGCTTCACTGACAATGAACAATGATGAATCGGCCTTCAATTACACAACTACAACTCCATTATCTGACTTTGATGCTACAACTGAAAATATTCTTGAAACCAGCACTATTAGTTTTTCAACGACTACAGATGTGACTGATTCCTCAAGATATAGTACTATTACTACGGAATTATATGAATCCTCTACTACAACTGAATCAACCACATCCCTAACAGATATCACTCAGGTGACTATTCCTTCTCCCTCGACTGAATCTTTTAGTGCAGTTAAGCACAAAACAAAACCTAAAACACTGTGCAAAACTAACTCTGACTGTATGGAAGCCGAAGCTTGTGCTAATCAGGTGTGCATATCATGCCCGCTGGGCACCAACACAGTGGATTGCCAAAGAGGTATATACATCTACACCACTCAAATTTATCTTTCCATTTTGTAAATAATATCAGTTGTTCAATATTACCAGTTTCTGATATTTCAAGCACCTGGAAATTATCGTTTTCCTCTATTGAAAAATATATTTAACAATTTCTTTTCACATAATCTCTCTCACTCTCTTGTAAATAGCACTCATTCCAAATTAGAGGATCATCATTGTAAATTTGTAGATACTTATGGAATATTTAATTTAATCCTTACACTAATTTGAGCACATTGGCCCCCAATTTTTTCCTTTCCCCAAACACTCACAGCTCCAAGTGGGAAGCCAAAAAAACAACAGCCATGCGAGAAGGATACAGAATGCCTCGAATCGGAGGCTTGCTACAATGGAATGTGTGAAGATCTTTGTGGATTGGCTAACCTCTGCGCTCCTAATGCAAAATGTCACGTCGTCAAGCACCGCCCTGTGTGCACTTGTCCTCCGGGGCACCAAGGAAATCCTGCAGTTAAATGCTTCCTCCCCCAACCATGTAAGACAATAACCCAATTAATATTCTCCCTTCTAATGCGTGTACATATATAAATTATTTTCACAACTATTTATGATACTAATCCAGTTTCGTGAAGTATTCTGGGTTCTATTTGTAGACATTAATAGTTTGATGTAAATTTTTGTTGATTCTGGTTATTAAGAAATACGTTATGAATATGGTTTTTTATTATTATTTGTTATAGCTACCATAGTTTGTTTAAAAAATAGTATTTTCTTTATCATTTCTGGGTAAACTATTTCAGAAAAATTATGGCAAGAAGCATTCCAGATTTTTTAGGCCCATTTCCGAATAATGCTTGTTTCTCTTGTGGCCTCTGGAATGTATTTTGTAGGTTCCTACTTTTCTATTTATCCCAGACTACTTCATGAACCGTTTGGACTAAGTCATTATTTGGATTCTACCTTAAATTATAATAGTAGAAACGCTGCATTTTTAACTTGATAACATTTATGATACCTAATGATTACATATTTTTAACATGCTTGAATAAAAAAGTTCCAGCTTCATTATATGAATATTTTTTATAGGGTGGTATAATTTTTTATATTAGGTTATGATGTGTAGTGGTCAACAAGACTGTCACCATGTATTTTTTGTTTTTTAATGTCTATAGAACGAGGCTATAACAGTGTTCTATTTCTTTATTGTATGTGCTCATTTACTCACTCATTACAACTTCGCTTTGTTTCACTATGCAGTGACTTGCGTTTCAAATGAAGACTGCGGCGTCACTGAGGCTTGCATTGGTCATACTTGTCAACATCCTTGTGATGTCCACAACCCTTGTGCACAGAATGCAATTTGCATAAATACAAATCATGGCTGTGACTGCAGCTGTGCTGAGGGGTACCATGGCAATGGTTATGTTGGATGTATGCCAGGTAACATGTCGTTTTCAATTCAGCTTTTCAGTATAAAGTTCCATGTTAGATATTCCATGATATTGATTCTTCATCTTATACTTCTCAGTGTTTTCTCACAAATCCGTTTGCCAATACAATGAGGACTGTCCTCCGGATAAATTGTGTGACCGTCTCAACAGAGTTTGCATCAACCCTTGTAACGAAGATTCCTGTGGAGACAACGCGGAATGTGTCCCAGTTAATCATGGAATTGAATGTCACTGCCCTAGTGGATATACTGGAAATGCTTATCTCTTCTGCTCTGCCAGTAATGAAATGGATTCAACTTGATTTTTAAATTTTCTATGTATATATAGTACTATATAATAATGAATCTCTTTGCTTTAAGAGCTATATTTGATTAATAATAACTTAAATATTTCAGTCTCAGGGTGCCATAGTAACAGTGACTGTTCGTCCAATGAAGCATGTATTCATGGAACCTGTGGAAATCCATGTAATTGCGGAATCAATGCAGTATGTGATGTAATTAACCACCAACCTGTTTGCAAATGTCTACCAGGGTATGGTGGAAATGCCAACGCAGGATGTACTGGTAAAATAAATTATTGATATTCACAATATTCTTTTAGATAATGGAAATTACTTATTGAACTACTAACAATAATAAATTTGACGCATTTCAATTCTTTACTATCCAATGATTGGAGTTCATCTTATCAATATTGAGCTTATCTGTTCTAGGACCGCTAAATCCTTGTGAACCTAATCCCTGTGGGGTAAATGCTCTCTGTGAAATCGACACTGGAGGACCTATCTGTTTCTGCCCCAAAGGAATGACGGGAAATCCTTTCAAAAACTGCAGTAAGTTAATTTTCGATATTCTTAGCTGATTAAACTATTGTTTTTGCATTATTAGCATGTTATTATTTAATTTACATTTTATTCCAGTTCCTGAAGGTGATGAATGTACTCCAAACCCTTGTGGTCCACATTCTGGGTGCAGAGTTGTCCAAGGTTCACCAGTTTGCTTCTGCTTACCGGAATTCGAAGGCAACCCACCTCATCAACCTTGTGCCCTACCAAGACATCCTTGCAATCCATCTCCTTGTGGTCCCAACACTCAGTGCTCTGTATTGGAAAATGGATTTGCAAAATGCACTTGTTTGCCTGGTTTCCTCGAAAGTCCTAATACAATTAGAGGCTGTGTTGAGAAGAGAAATCCCTGTTATCCGAATCCTTGTGGTGGTGGAGCACTTTGTGATAAAGACCGGAATCCACCATGTTACTGCCCAGAACCATTAGTTGGAAATCCTTATCGTTCTTGTGCTGGTATGTACAATGATAATAACTTTATTTTCAATCAAGAATTATTATTTTAAATTGTTGAATAACAAATTTAATTGATTTTATTTTTTCCCAATTATAGAACCAGTCAAAGCTCTTTGTCAACCAGGACCCTGTGGCCATTATGCTGACTGTTATGTTGTTGGAGCCATAGAGCAATGTTATTGTAAACCTGGTTACACTGGTGATCCATATTCAGTATGCCAATCAGAGCCAAGGAATGCCTGTTTTCCAAATCCTTGTGGTCCTCACGCTTTGTGTACCATCACATCCCAAGGACATCCAATGTGCTTGTGCCCTGATGGCATGGCAGGTGATCCTTTCAATGGTTGTGGTGGCCCTCAATGCAGAACAGATGACGAGTGTCCATGGGAACAAGCTTGTATGGGATACAAGTGCAGGGATCCTTGTCCAGGTGCTTGTGGTTTTGGAGCATCCTGTAGAGTGGAAAAACACCACCCAGTTTGCACCTGCAATCATGGACTGATTGGTAACCCAACCATAAGATGTTACGCTCCAATTGGTTAGTTCCCAAATCATTTTCGTTTTTAATAAATCAAGTTTTATTCGTCAACTAACCTCAGTACTTGTTCATGTATTCATTGATGTTGTAGAGAGTGAACCTGAAAATCCTTGCCTACCTTCGCCTTGTGGTCTCAATACTGAATGCCGAGTGTCTTCTGGAAGACCGGTTTGCTCATGCTTGCCACATTACATTGGAGATCCACAAAGTGGCTGTCATCCAGAGTGTGTCATCAATTCCGACTGTGGTGATAACGCAGCTTGTATTAATCAAGTATGTGTTAATCCATGTTCAATAACGAACATTTGTGGTCTGGGAGCAGTTTGTACTTGCAGGGACCATACACCAGTATGCTCCTGCCCACCAGGAACCATTGGAGATCCACTCACTCAATGCATAGTGAGACGTAAGTTCCACAAAAATGTAGTTGTCTCAAGTTTTCATTTACATTATATACACATACTTGAAACAGGTATATATTAGCTGTTCAACTATCATTTATCTTCTTTTTCAGCCCCTCCTCAGTACCCTAATGCTTCTCTTCCATGTACTGCTTCTCCGTGTGGACCAGATGCAGTGTGTGTGGATTATGGGCAAGTTGCAATGTGTGATCCTTGCAGTTTACCCGAATCACAGTGGGATCCTAGATGTAAACCAGAATGTATCACCAATTCTGACTGCCAGTTCAATTTAGCCTGCATCAATTACAAATGTATAGATCCCTGTCCAGGTTCATGTGGTGTTCATGCTGAATGTCATTGTATGCACCATGTGCCTGTTTGTTCATGCCCTCAAGGCATGGTTGGAAACCCATTTGAACATTGTAGCCCTCCACCACCAGGTACAAATTATTTCAATAATTATAATATAACATTGAGAATTATAGAGCAGATTACCAAATCCTAGCATATTCCAATTGTTTTTGAAGATAACTATTTTTTATTGTTTATTAACAGATGTTGGAAACAACGTTTTTACTTGTGATCGTGTGAAATGTGGCTCCAATGCATACTGCCATGAAGAGCAAGGTGTCATATCGTGCAAATGCTATGCAGACTTCTTTGGTGATCCATATCTAGGTTGCAGACCTGAATGTGTTGTCAATTCGGATTGTAACTATAATGCAGCATGCATAAACAACAAATGTGTTGATCCATGTGCAGGCGCATGTGGTGTCAATGCTCTGTGCTCGTGTATAAACCATATGCCTGTTTGTCATTGCCCTCAAGGACACAATGGTGATCCCTTCGTTACATGTTACCCAGCACATCCAGGTACATATTTTGTTCACATTGATATCTTGAGCTGATTTTGCCGTTACCAATGCACCGCTAATAGTAGCTATTAATTTTGGTTTCAGCACCACCAGCTGATGTTGGTCATCCTCAGAATCCCTGTGACCCTTCACCTTGTGGCCCCAATAGCAGGTGTTTGGTGTCTCAACAAAGCTTTGCTGTGTGTTCCTGTCTTCCCGGTCAGAAGGGATCACCTCCTGTTTGTCAACCGGAATGTCTAGTCAGTTCAGAATGCTCGCCCGACAGAGCTTGCATAAACAAAAAATGTGTTGACCCTTGCCCAGGAACTTGTGGATTGGGTGCCAATTGTCTAGTCATTAATCATAATCCAATCTGCAGTTGTCCATCTGGCCAAATTGGTGATCCTTTTGTCAGCTGCAGTGTACAACCAGGTCAGTTATAATACCTGCTCGTATTACTATTGTTACTGGTGTGGCTTGAAATTATAGCTTATCATTGAATTTTTCTTATTAATTGCAGCAATTGAAGAAGAAAAATTACCGAAGAATCCATGCGTTCCATCTCCTTGTGGGCCCAATTCTATCTGCCAAGTCAGAGATGGTAGACCTGTGTGTTCATGTGGTGCAAATTACATTGGATCTCCTCCTTACTGCAGGCCAGAGTGCGTTATGAGTCAAGAATGCCCCCATGACCAAGCTTGTGTTCAAGAGAAGTGCATCGATCCATGTGCCCATAATTGTGGAGTTAACGCTCAATGCCACGTTGTGAACCACACACCTTTCTGCAGTTGCTTACCTGGTTATCAAGGAGATGCTTTTATTGGCTGTAGTCAAATTCCACCAAGTACGTTTGAGCACCTACACTAAAACTTTACTTTTATATGAAGATTTTTGGATTTTTCATGTTGCTATTAATAAATATGATTCATTCCAGCTGTAGTACAAGAAACACCGAAAAATCCATGTGATTTATGGCCTTGTGGTGCTAACACTCAATGCATTAACCAGGATGGTGTTGCTCGCTGTTCATGCATACCTCCTTACATTGGGGATCCCTATGGAAGCGGGTGTCGACCTGAGTGTCTTATGAACAGTGACTGTTCTCCCAACCAGGCTTGTCTCTCAAGCCATTGCCGTGATCCATGTCCTGGTGTATGTGGGAACAATGCTCAATGTTCAGTTGTTAATCATGTTCCTATTTGCACCTGTTTTGATGGATACATTGGAGACCCATTCCAGTCATGCAGACCTAAGCCTGATGAACGTGAGTACTGTTGAGTGCAGTAGAACTTTCACATACACTATACATTAATGTATGCATATCTAATCATTTTCTAATTTATTTAAATCATTTTTAATTAATTTAATTTTTGCAAATTCTTAGCTCCAGTACCTACAAACCCATGTGAGCCAAGCCCTTGCGGACCCAATAGTGTGTGTCGAATACAAGGGCAGAGTGCAGTGTGCGCATGCCTCGAGAATTATATTGGTGCTCCTCCAAACTGCCGTCCTGAATGTGTTGCAAGTTCGGAATGCATTCCTAACAAAGCTTGTATGAATCAGAGATGCATCGACCCATGTCCAGGCACTTGTGGTCTTCATGCTAACTGCCAGGTCATTAACCACAACCCCATTTGCAGTTGCCCACCAAATACTATTGGTGATCCGTTTGTTCGGTGTGTTCACGAAGGTAAGCCCAAGTGAATTAGGTAATTACTATCGACATTAATTTTAAAATATTTGCAGTACTTGGTGCCAGTTGTGTAGGTTCGTAATGGGCGAATTTTTGTATAAAATGACTATTATTAACGAGTTTTACCTGTATGAAAATTAAAATTCCATATTAAACATTTTCTGATGTCTCCACTCCATTTTCGTCCTGATTTTATTGGAAAGAGTCGATTTTTATTCTTTCTTTATTTATTTTTATTGTATCGCCTGGAAATGACATGCATAGGAACTATTTCGTGTACTTTATATTTTCTAGAAAAAAAAAATTTGAAGTTGGGAGTTTCATGAAACTCCTTTCCAAAATTTCTAATATATATCAACGGCTCTTATTGATGCCTTGACTTAATCAAAAGCTTTCAACGATTGAATTAATGGAAGTGTTGGATTTTCAGTTCCTCAAGGTCCCCCTGTTATCACCAACCCTTGTATGCCCTCACCATGTGGTGGCAACTCGGAGTGTCGTGTCTCCGATGGACGTCCAGTCTGCTCATGCTTGCCTGGAATGCTTGGTGCACCTCCAAACTGCCGCCCTGAATGTCTCATCCATGCAGACTGTCCTACCAGACTCGCTTGCATTGGAGCCAAGTGTAAAGATCCGTGTACTGGCTCATGTGGTTTCAATGCTGTGTGCTCAGTGGTCAATCACCAGCCAGTGTGTGCTTGTCAACAGGGATTCCAGGGAGATCCATTCTCCGGATGCTCTCAAGGTAAGTCTGGGCTAAAATTCTATCTACTACAGACCCTTTTTATATCTTTTACCAAAAAGTTATCAACCCTCCATTTCGAAATTTTTATTCAGTTGAATTCTTTGAAGATTAGTAAATTAGATACATGGTTTATATTTACTTCTTCACTACAGCAATCAATCATTTATACCGAATCTTAGTAATAAATTGACCTTTTATCATCCAACTGTTGTTTCCGTCAAACAGTTTCACTAAGTTTAGTGAAATTATACGATTTTGTGATTATACCCATAGATGGTAAGTTTCAACTTGGAAACGTTCTTTTTATTTCGATTTACTGTCCATTCATACAGCACATTTTTTCCCTCCCTTGTTCTGTTTCTGTTGTTGTTCTATTTTTTTCATGTAATAGTAACACTGTTTTGTTCCACCCAGTCAAACCGACCATTCGTCCTACCCCTAGCACACCCTGTGTGCCATCCCCATGCGGCACGAATGCTATTTGTGCTGCTAAGGGAGGAGTTGGCTCTTGCTCTTGCCCTCCAAACTACAAAGGCGACCCGTACGTTAGCTGCAGACCTGAGTGCCTTCTCAATTCAGACTGTCCGACTACACTGACATGCAACAGTAATCAAAGATGTGTCAACCCTTGTGTCGGCTCCTGTTCGCCAAATGCGACGTGCTCTGTCATCAATAAAACTCCTAGTTGTTTTTGCCCGCCTGGCTCAACTGGGAATCCTCGAGTTTCGTGTGTTCCTAACCCACCTTCACCTAGTAAGCTTTACTAACTTCATTTCTGTTTTACTTCTAACCTGTTTCAAAGTTCTGAGCTATTCATAATTAGTTCGATAATAACATAAAAAGGATGTTATTCAAACAAAAGAGGGTGAAAATAAAGTAAGGTTTGTTCAACAGAATGAGGATGAATGAAAAAACTCACTTTGAATTCGCTTCAATCTAATCTTTATTATCTTTGTGTATTTCGTTATTTATAAACCCTGCTTTAGTTTAACAGTAGGTAGTAATTCAATTAAATATAGAACCTAATTCAACAATATTCATTTATCATATGTTTTATAAATTAATAAGCAAGTTGCTTTGTTGCTCAATTAAACCAGACTTAAATATGAAGGAGAATTCAGGATTAGAACTGGAATACATTAAAATTTCAAGTCTGTAGCTCTGAACTTATTAATAATCTTTTCCTTCCTGTCTTCTTTTCTTCTTTGGGTGTCTTATTTACTAATACATTCTACTCACTTGACTCTTTGCTCTACTTCAGCTAAGCCTTCTAAACCTTCTCGACCATCTACGCCTTGCTGGCCGAATCCCTGTGGACCAAATGGCGATTGCAAAGTGGGCATTCAGGGCAACCCAATATGCTCTTGTCTTAGAGGTTTCACAGGCTCTCCGCCAACCTGTAGACCTGAGTGTCTTGCTAACTCTGATTGCCCCAACAACCTGTCTTGTCTCAACAGCAAATGCATTGATTCTTGCCCTGGGTTGTGCCCCCCAAATGCTGCTTGTTTAGTCATCAACCATAACCCTGTTTGCAGCTGCAACCCAGGATATACTGGAGATCCATTTTCTCGGTGCCTAAAACCTGATAGTAAGCATGCGCATGATATATTCTGTCTCTTTTTGCTTCCCTCAGGCTAGCTAATATCACATAAATATAAATATTAGGTACTAAATTTGGTAATTGAAAACATGTTTATCGAGTTAACTAGCTACCAGGTTTGGAACTTTCATGTGATATTAGCTAGTTTGATGTTTTCTGTGATTTAGTTTTAAATTTTCAATTTCTTATCTAATCTCTTTTTTCTATACTTACATTGATAATTATTGCTGGTAGGTACAAAACTCTTTCTATGCTTTCATATGTGTATTCTTCGCATGCCTATTTTTATTAATGTTGTGGTGATGGTTCAACTCTATATTGTAGAATGCGTCGAACCTCGAGGCGATCCATGTAACCCTTCACCTTGTGGGCCTAATTCGGAATGTAAGAACTTTGATGGCCAGCCCGCTTGCAAATGTCTGGCAAATTATATAGGCGAGCCGCCAAATTGCCGCCCAGAATGTGCATCTAGCAGTGACTGCCGTGGTGATATGACATGTATCAAGAACAAATGCATGAACCCTTGCCCTGGGTCTTGTGGGCCTCAAGCATTGTGTTTTGTTCTGAACCATAAACCAGTTTGTACTTGTCCTCCTGGTTACACTGGTGACCCATACACGACTTGTAACCCACAACGTAAGGAAACTGAATACCTACTTATACTGGCAGTAGCAAAAGAGATGTTGCTTACGGATACTTACCATCCTGAAACTCACTCCATCCCAAAACTATTCAACTCTCCCCTCTACTCTCCAAGGTTTTTGGTTATGTGTCTGGCTGAGTTGCATGATTGATTACGGTGTTGCATGTTTTGTTTTTCTCTCTCATAGTAATAGAAGCTGTGGAAGCTGAAGCTGAACCTTGTACTCCATCACCTTGTGGAAGCAATGCAGTATGTCATGAAAAGAACGGAGCTGGGTCCTGCTCCTGCATTGAAGGTTACTTTGGTGACCCATATTCAGGTTGCAGGCCTGAATGCGTTCTTAATTCTGACTGCCCATGGGATAATAGCTGTCAGAACAACAAATGCCGCAATCCTTGTGTTGGTGCTTGTGGGTTGAATGCTGAGTGTACCGTCACTCATCACACACCAGTCTGCACGTGTCTGCATGGGTTCACTGGCAACCCCTTGGTGTCTTGCCACATTGTGCATGAAACTCGTAAGAAAATTTGCTTAGCTTATTACATTTGTTATTTAAATGTAAAATTATTTGGTTATGAAAAACGATTCATTTTTGATCATCTTAAAATTTGCACTGGGATAATTTTTGATATTTGGGTTTGTCACTGTTACTTATAGGCCTGGAAGCATGTTCGCACAAAGCTGATTAGACTTTTTTCGCCTCAAAAACTTCCTTTCGTGTCGCTTAAATGTGCCAGCAAGATACAAAATTATATTCGAGACCATTTTCCTTCAAATCAATTTTAGTGATGATAACCCGAAATATAATCTCTTTCAATTGTCAAGTGAACCTTCTCAACCATCTCAATTGTTGTTTCAGAATTTGTGTAATTTCCGGTACCACACTTCTCTATATGCAGTTGTAAATACTGCCACAGTCCTTAATTTATCGTAATTCGATTCAAAAATATGTATTTATCTCAATTTTGTAACAGTGCGGTCATGTTATCTATTCTCAGTGTTTGGTGCATGAGTTTTTTCTCTCTATCTCTGTCACATTTTATTTTATTTTTACTTTTATTCTCCTTTTTTCCTTCTTTTTCATGTTAATGAGTTTGGTTCTTGTCCATGGTACTATTAAAATTATATTCAAATTGAAAAACTAATTTTATTATTCAAAATTATAATACAAATTAATGGTTAATGGAAACATCTCAATGTTCCTAGGTGAGCTCATGGACATTGACCTAAAGTCAATTTTCTTTTTTTTTATAATCAGTTAAGTAATTGATTTTTTTTCTTTGTATGACGCTTGTTGCTATGTACGACTTTGATCTGTAACAGGGAAGTGAAATCATGATCGTCTTCCTTGAGATGATTGTGTTTCGTAAAAATAAATTATTGAAGTTTATGGTAAAAATCCTCTCGAATATTACCATGAAAATAGGAAACATATTTGCATTCAGAAGTTATACTTCTCTTGTTGCATTGTCAGGTCGTTGATTTAGATGCTATGAATGTAGAGCTTTTGCATGAAGAATTGTTGTTGATGCTACTCTTTTCATTTGAAAATAGCCATTGTGGTGGTGGAGGAAGAAAGGAATCCATGCATTCCTTCTCCATGTGGGCCCTATAGTGAATGCAGGGATACCCAAGGATATGGAGCATGCAGTTGCTTGCCGGGATACGTTGGTGCTCCACCCACATGTCGACCAGAGTGTGTTGTGAGCTCTGAGTGTGCTCTCAACCGTGCATGTTTGAATCAAAAATGCGTCGACCCTTGCCCGGGTACTTGCGGGATCAATGCAAGGTGCCAAGTTGTAAATCACAATGCTATATGCAGCTGTACCCCTGGCTATGTTGGGGATCCATTCACTCGATGTGTTCAACACCAACGTGAGTATTTCTGCCTGCAGCATGTACATTTATATGATTTTGGGTTTGTTGATTGTGTAGTAATGCATGTTGGGTCTTGTAGAAGATGTAGAAACGCCAAAGGATCCCTGCACGTCTAGCATCTGCGGACCTAATTCTCAATGCCACGCCCTTGAACAGACGCCAGTTTGCTCATGTTTACCGAGTTATATCGGACGTCCACCCAATTGCAGACCTGAATGTACGAATAATGGAGACTGCTTAGGAAACCAAATTTGCCAAAATGAGCGCTGCAAAAATCCTTGTCCCTCATCTTGTGGAGTCAATGCATTGTGCAGCGTTTCTAATCACGTCCCTTTCTGTTCTTGTGTATCTGGATACAGCGGGGATCCGTATGCAGAGTGTTCCCCCGTCTTCATTCGTAAGCAACATCTCAATTCGTTAGATACTAGTCAAATAAGTACATACCTTAATGAAAAGTAGGCATTGTTACCTTCTTTAACTTCAGATCCCACATTCATAGACCTACTTCTTCCTTACTTCTTCCCTATTTTTACTTGATATTGATCTTCTTTTTTACTTTCCTATCAAAGAACAAAAGAAAATTGAATTAGGAACTCCGCCTACTTAATAAGCGCTAACCCTATGAACACGATGTGTATACGAGTAAAAGAATCATAGAAGTTTATGTATTTGTCTTGATCTGTCTATCTGTAACAAATGAAGAACATTGCTCATGTAGGTACATATAAATTGAAAAATGCTCTTTGGAATTACAAAATTGACCTGGTTTCACAAATAAAAATAGGCGAAAAACGTTTATTATTGTCATCATTTTTTCTTCCACCTTTCTCCCAAATATATATGAGGAACAATTCAATTTAAAAAAATAATAATACATTATTCTTCACGAGTTACAAAACTGATGATAGGTTTAAAATTCCTCTCTTGCTTCTAAAACGTCCCTGAAAGACTAAAAATGTTGAAAAAGATTTTCATGATTTTTCGTAAGCAATTCCAATTGCTCCCAAATGAAGTAAGTTGGGTATATTGGGAAAGTAGTATGAAACCTTAGACCAATGTTTCCATACTTTTTACTGGCTAACTTGCGTTATTCTTTCATCGTTTCACTATTATTTCATTTAGGATTACTCTTTTAATTTTCTTCCACTTTATACTCCACATGCATGCATGCTATCTATTTTTCTTTCTTCCTTTCCACTTGCAGCTCCTCCACCAGAAAAGCCTAGAGATCCTTGCAATCCGTCTCCTTGTGGTCCAAATGCTATTTGCAAGGAGAGAAATGGTGCTGGTTCATGTACCTGTTTGCCTGAATATTCTGGAGACCCATACTCGGGCTGTAGGCCTGAGTGCGTATTAAACACTGACTGCCCACGCGATAAAGCATGTTCAAATAATAAATGCATTGATCCATGCCCTGGCATGTGTGGTTTGAATGCTGAATGTCGAGTGGTTAATCACGCTCCAACATGCTCTTGTATACCTGGATTCACTGGCAATCCCTTAACTTCATGCCACCAGCCACCAAGTAAGACCTGTTCTCAGCATACGTTGAAAATTTAAAAAAGTAAAATTTTTATCATCGGTTAACATCCAATATTATTAATTGTCTCACAGTTGAACCACCAAGACCGAAGAATCCTTGCATTCCTTCACCATGTGGTCCATACAGTGTATGCAGGGTTACTAATGACCATGCTGTCTGCTCTTGTCAAGCTGATTATGTTGGCTCTCCGCCTACATGTCGACCAGAGTGCATGATCAGTGCAGATTGTGCTCAGGATAAGGCTTGTCTTAACCAAAAATGTGCAGACCCTTGCCCTGGAACTTGTGGTTTCAATGCTAGATGTCAAGTAGTTAATCACAATCCTATCTGCAGTTGTCCTGCTGGTTTCAATGGAGATCCATTTGTCCGTTGCCTGAAAAAAGAGAGTAAGCCTTCCTATCACCTTCTATTCTTCTTCTTGTATATATACAACTTCAGTGATGTATGTCACTCTTTAATTAGGTTTTCTATGAATACTTTTCTCTTCGTTGTGAAAACATTTCTCACATAACAATGCTCTGAGTTTCTTTGGTACCTACCTCTATTCTTTTTATGCCACTTTTATGTTTATTCAAAATTGCATTATTCTGTTCCTACCTAGCATGCTGTTCTTTTCTTCATTTCATGTTTTCTATTTCCTACTATACTCACTCTTTCAGCACCACCCGTCGTTCCACCTCCAAGCAAAGATCCTTGTGTTCCATCTCCGTGTGGCCCCAATTCACTATGTCGGCCCGTTGGTAATACTCCGGCATGCTCTTGTCTTCCTAACTACATAGGAAGACCACCCAACTGCCGGCCTGAGTGTACAATCAATGCAGAGTGCCCTGGCAACTTAGCATGTCAAAATGAAAAGTGTAGAGACCCATGCCCAGGATCCTGTGGGCCACAAGCTGAGTGTAGAGTTCTCAAACACAATCCTCAGTGTTCTTGCTTACCAGGCTTTACTGGTGACCCATTTGCTGGATGCTCACTTGTACAACAGAGTAAGCTATTTCTACATCTTCTTTCATATTTCTTTGTACATTCTTCAATAAATTCTGTTCTGCTTTCTACTTTTCACTTTCTATCTATTTCTTTCTAGTAACTCCTACTGAAGGGCCAAGAATGCCCTGTAACCCTTCTCCATGTGGGGCAAATGCAGTATGTAAAGAACGAAATGGTGCTGGATCATGTACATGTTTACCAGAATACTTTGGTGATCCGTACACTGGATGCAGGCCAGAATGTGTGGTGAATTCTGATTGTGATAGAAACAAAGCATGCATGAATAACAAATGTAAAGACCCTTGCCCTGGAACTTGTGGGATAAATGCTGAATGTAATGTTGTAAATCATGCACCATCATGTACATGCTTACCTGGATTTATTGGGGACCCAATTAGTGCTTGCAGAAAACAACCAAGTAAGCATTACGATGTTTTTATACGCCTGTGACTATTGAAAACTCGAAGTCCTTTGCTAATTTAATGATGTTTACTAATTTAGCGGAGGCCCCTAAAAATCCTTGTCAACCTTCACCATGTGGACCCTACAGTGTGTGCAGAGTTTCTGACAACCATGCTGTTTGTTCTTGCCAAGCCAATTACGTAGGGTCACCTCCACAATGTCGCCCAGAATGTGTGATTAGTGCCGACTGTCCCCAAGATAAAGCTTGCTTGAATCAAAAATGTGGTGATCCCTGCCCCGGGACATGTGGTCTAAATGCAAGATGTCAAGTTGTTAATCACAACCCAATATGCAGTTGCCCATCAGGTTTTGGGGGGGACCCGTTTGTTCGATGTTTGAAAGAAGAGAGTAAGCATGATTTTAATTTTCTTTGTTCACAAAAAACTTAGCATGATCTTATTCTGATTTCATCTGTTCTTTTCTAACTTTGGTACTTTTGTTCTGCATGATCTAGAATGTAAGTTTCTCTATAACTTTCAACTTTACCCTCATCTCATGTGTTCGAATTTTAGGGCCTACTGTTGTTGCACCACCTAGCACGAATCCTTGTGTACCATCTCCTTGTGGCCCTAACTCTCAGTGCAGACCTGTAGGGAACACTCCTGCATGTTCTTGTTTGCCAAACTACATTGGAAGACCACCAAACTGTCGTCCTGAATGTTCAATTAATGCTGAATGTCCAGGAAATTTGGCATGTCAAAATGAGAAATGTAGAGATCCATGCCCAGGTTCTTGTGGGCCACAAGCTGAATGTAGAGTTATCAAGCATAACCCCCAATGCTCGTGTTTACCTGGATACACTGGTGATCCATTTGCTGGATGCTCACTTATACCTCAGAGTAAGACCTCTTCTCTTCATTCTTTCTATCCCATGCTGATTTGTCAAACCTGTAAATATTTTCCTGTTTTCTAACTTTTCTTTCCTTCACTTTCACAATTATTTCTAGTTCAACCTACTGAAGGACCTAGGACACCTTGTGACCCCTCTCCATGTGGAGCTAATGCGGTGTGTAAAGAAAGAAATGGTGCCGGTTCTTGCACATGTTTACCTGAATACTTCGGTGACCCATACACTGGGTGTAGGCCAGAGTGTGTAGTGAACACAGATTGTGATAGAAACAAAGCATGTTTGAACAACAAGTGTAAAGACCCCTGTCCTGGAACCTGTGGCATCAATGCTGAATGTAATGTTGTGAATCACGCCCCATCTTGTTCTTGCATTCCTGGTTACGTTGGTGACCCAATCACTGCATGCCGTTTACAACAAAGTAAGACCCTTTCTCCCCTGTGTGAGAATCAGATCCATATATGTGGTATTATAATATCCTAAGTTGATATTCACTCTTTCGCATTTCATCAACAGTTGAACCAGAGAAGCCAAAAGACCCGTGTCAACCATCTCCTTGTGGGCCATACAGTGTATGCAGAGTTATTGACAGTCATGCTGTATGCTCCTGTCAATCTAATTATATTGGTTCCCCACCAAACTGTAAACCTGAATGTGTAGTCAGTTCTGAATGTGCTCAGGACAAAGCTTGTATTAAACAGAAGTGCTCAGATCCGTGCCCTGGAACATGTGGTCTCAATGCACGTTGCCAAGTTGTGAATCATAACCCCATTTGTAGTTGTCCTGCTGGTTTTATTGGGGATCCTTTCGTTCGCTGTTTAAGAGAAGAAAGTAAGGCAATGTTTCCATTGGTTTATTGTCTACATTTTGCATGTAGCCCTTCATCTTTTTACATACATGTATTATATTTTTGTAGAACCAGTAACTCAGACACCAAGTGGTGAGCCTTGCGTACCTTCTCCTTGCGGTCCCAACTCCATATGCAGAGCAGTCCTGAACTCACCTGCTTGCTCTTGCTCCCCCAATTATATAGGCAGGCCTCCAAATTGTCGTCCAGAATGCACTATTAATTCGGAATGTCCGAGTAACATGGCATGCCAAAATGAAAGATGTAGAGACCCTTGCCCAGGATCTTGTGGGCCACAAGCTACTTGTCAAGTTGTTAAACACAATCCTCAATGCTCTTGCTTACCTGGATACACTGGTGATCCATTTGCAGGATGTACTATTGTTCAGCAGAGTAAGAAACTAACCTTTCATCTATTATTTTCTGTGTAAATACCTGTACCTACTTTATTCCATTACTATTTTCTTATTACTTCTATCTATCCTTTCTCTTATTTCTTTCTTTCTAGTTCAACCTACTGAAGGACCTAGAATGCCTTGTAACCCTTCTCCTTGTGGCGCTAACGCCGTTTGTAAAGAACGAAATGGTGCTGGTTCTTGTACATGTTTACCAGAATATTTTGGTGATCCATACACTGGCTGTAGGCCAGAATGTGTTATTAACAGTGACTGTGACCGAAGCAAAGCATGTGTGAACAATAAATGTACAGATCCTTGCCCTGGTACTTGTGGTTTAAATGCGGAATGCAGAGTTGTGAACCATGCACCAACTTGTTCTTGTATTCCTGGTTACTCAGGCGAACCTTTCAAAGCTTGTGTACTTAGAGCACCTGGTAAATCAACACACTTTCTTACTCATGTATCTATTATCCCTCCATCTACCTAACTTACACTTTCCTAACACATTTTTTCTTCTTCTTAGTTGTAGTGGAAGAGCCTAAAAATCCGTGTGAACCATCCCCATGTGGGCCTAACAGTATTTGTAAAGCCGTGAGGAACCATGCTGTGTGTACTTGTCAACCTAACTTCATTGGTTCTCCTCCAACATGTCGCCCCGAGTGCGTCGTTAGTTCTGAGTGCCCACAAGACAAGGCTTGTATGAACACCAAGTGTACTGATCCTTGTCCTGGCACATGTGGGTTGAATGCAAGATGCCAAGTAGTCAATCATAACCCAATATGTAGCTGCCCTCAAGGATTCTCTGGTGATCCATTCAATAGATGTTTAAAGATAGAGAGTAAGCTTCATATTTTCTTCTTAGTTTCATCTTAACTTTCATATATGAACTGTCTCTCTTTCCTACCAACTAATGTAAATACTTACTACTACTAATTACTGTAATTAGTCCTACTCTTTTTTACTATCCTTACCCTTCTTTTTTCTTTTCTTTTCTTCTACAGTTTCTACTACTCCTGCACCAACTGTCGAACCTTGCACACCATCACCTTGTGGTCCATATTCCCAGTGTCGTGCCGTCGGGTCAACTCCAGCTTGTTCTTGTTTACCCAGTTATATCGGAAATCCTCCCAACTGTCGACCAGAGTGTTCCATAAATGCCGAATGTGCTAGTAACTTAGCGTGTATAAATGAAAAATGTGCTGATCCTTGTCGAGGGTCTTGTGGTGTTGCTGCTGAATGTAGGGTCGTTAACCACAATGCTGTGTGTACTTGTCCAATAGGGTTTATTGGTGATGCTAGCTCTGTTTGTTCACCTGCGCCTGTTGCAAGTAAGATCTTGTTTTTGTTCCACCTCTTTATTAATTTCCTTCAGCTTTTAACTTACTAGCTTGTACATGAAAACGTTATTTTCAGCTACTGAGAGAACACCTGATCGATTCAACCCATGTTTCCCTTCACCCTGTGGAGCTAATGCTGATTGTCAAGACAAAAATGGAGTGGGCGCTTGCTCTTGTCTCCCAGGATTCCATGGAGATCCTTATGCTGGCTGCCGAAGAGAATGTGAATCGAATCAAGACTGTGCAACTGCTTTAGCTTGCATTGGTTTTAAATGTGTTGATCCTTGCATTGGCACGTGTGGAGCAGGAGCAGAGTGTCAGGTAGCAAATCATATACCTATTTGCTCTTGCCCCGCAGGATTCACTGGAGACCCATTCTTCAGCTGTCGTCAGGATGCTCCTCAACGTAAGTAACTAACAAATCAACTTAGGTATAATTCTGAAACATTCGAATATTGTATAGTTTATGAAATGCTGTCAATTATAAGACAAATATATCTAAGCCTATCGAATTTAGTGTTGCCTGAAAATATACACTTAAGTGAATACCCTGACTACATAGATTTATTTTATTATCAAATGAATTTAATGAAAACATGTATGAACAAGTGCTGGAATCCTCAGAAAATTGTCAAAATTTCACGAAGTTGCACATTCTTATTAACTCCATGCTATTTTTCACTATCAAGTTAAAAAGTTTTAGTGAGGAAATGTTTATTTAAAACAGTTGTTTTAAATTAATTCTCAAATTTATTACTTAAAATAGTTTTGCACTTTTGTAGCACTAAACCTCCCAATGTGCATTTTCAAGTATTTATTTGTTTTCTGTTTTGTTGTATACTATTCAGCTATAGAATGCATTTTCTGACTCGAGAATTTTAGCATTTTCGAGGTTGGTGACTTTCTCTCTCGTCAATTTCATTACGATTAAATCTGAGGCATAACCCATTACCCATGCCAGGCACTTTAATAGTTTTCAACTACCATATTTACTATACCCTATACTTCACTTTATTTGTGTATGATGTATTTTACCGCTCCATATTTTGATCACAGTTACCAAATGTAATGGTTCTTAACTGTTATTAAATTAACTTATGTTTTTCTTTAGCTACTCCAAGACCATCAGAGCCATGCCTACCATCACCATGTGGGCCTAATAGCATGTGTCGAACTGTGAATCAACAGGCAGTGTGCTCATGTATGCCAAGTTTCATTGGATCTCCGCCCAACTGCAGACCTGAGTGTGTTGTCAGTTCAGAATGTCCCCTTGACCGAGCTTGTATCAACCAGAAATGTGCCGATCCCTGTCCTAATACCTGTGGACGTCATGCCCAGTGCACTGTGAAGAATCATAATCCTATATGTGCTTGCCCACAAGGGTATACTGGAGATCCTTTCTCGCAATGTCAATTGATTCGTAAGTTTAGCTCATTTCCATCACACATAAGTGCCTTAGTATCTATTCATTATTAAATTACCAGAATAATTAATATAATTCGTTATTATAATTCCTAGCTCTACTTACCTTCGGGAAAGATTGAGTAGAATTATGACTGGTCGCAGTAGAAAACTGTTTACTGACGCAGCTATCATGTGTACATGGTATTGCTGAGGCATTTCAAAGAAATAATTTGAAAACACCCACGAAAGCGTGGTTTTTCAAAAATGAAAAGCAATATTTGCAGTATTCTATTGGCAACCCTGCGCTACCTTGCTCCCAACCGTCCTGGGAGGGACGCCATCTTCACTTTAGTTCAAAGCCTGTTGTATGGTACAGGTGAATGAGTGGGAGGGAAAAAACGGCTCCAGCCTGGGTGGGCGGTAAACAGTGTTCTACTGCGACCTACCATAATTCTACTCAATTTTTCCCAAAGGTAAGTTGAGCTAGGAATTATAGTACAGTCTTAGTATAAGACTGTTTACTGAATGTTCAAAGTTTCTCATTCACCTGTTGCAAAGAGGGGTGGTTGAGAAAAGTTGCTCAAGTGGCTGCAGCTGACCCACTGTGAGCTGGAAAAATGGAGAGCAAGCTTCCCACACCACTCGAGGTACACACCTTTTGTGTGTAGAGGACCCGTGGAAACGCCAAACTCCCCCATACCCACCTATGCCATTCGTGAGTAGTGTTCGCCCCTCCCCCTTTTTTTAAATAATGAAACCCTTTCCTGGGTCCAGAAAAAGGGGAGAAGGCTGAGATCCTGATCTCTGGTAAGTGCTGCAAATGAAATCCAGGGAGGTGTGCAAGACTTAATATAACCTTCTCTTAGTTTCAAAATTGGAAATGGCAGATGTAAATTCTCCATGACCAGGTAAGCAAAGATTTATGGTGTCTTCCCCTAATGGTTTGTTGGGGCTTGGAAATGGCAGATATAAATTCTCCATGTGTCACCAAGGGCCTATGAACTCTCTGGTCTCTAGTAAATGCTGGCAAGTGAAATTTAGGGAGGCGTGCGAGATTGAATATAACCTATTCTGAAAGAGTCCAATTTGGAAATGGCAGATGTAAATTCTCCATAACTATGTAGGCCAAGATTTATGGTGCCTGCCTTCCCCTAAAACTGTTGCGACTTGGAAAATGGCAGATGCCATGAAAATGGCATGAGTTACCAAGGGCCTATTATACAGTCTTGCGAACATAGAGGAGTTTGAACTCCAACCTGCTGCTTTGAAAATTACCGGAAAGGAGATTCCTTTTCTAGCAGCTGCGAATACCGTTGCATGACGGGTTGAGTAGGCCAAAAAATCAGCTATATTTATTCCCGCAGACTGTAAAGTCATAGAGACCCAGCGACATAAGGTCGCACTGGAGGCAGGACGAAAAGGAGGACGAGTAGTCAATAATAGCTTGTCTTGGTGATCCAAATTCGCTGTGGCATCCAAGTATCGCCGCAAGAGCAATGGGAGGCATAGTTTTGGTTCCAAAACAAAACTGGGAGAAAAATTTATGGAGCTTCGGTTTTAGGTCAAGAAGTCTTTAGTAATGCAGGAATGAATATTCCGACTCCCTCCGACTCGAACCTAATGTTGGATCTGCAAATAGCTAAGATCGTCTGAGGAAGTTGGCCCAAAGCTAGCAAAAGCAATACAGCCAATGTAGGCGCTGAGGAAATTGATGGGAGCTTCTCTGAGGAAGTTAAGTGTTGTACAACTACTTCAGGATCCCAAGTGTTTTCGTATTTCACCGCCGGAGGCTGTAGATGAAACACTGCCTTCAAATATCGCTTTATCAGAGGATCTGAACCCAGGTCGCATTGTGCAAGCAAGGAGAGGGCAGCCCAACGGACACTGAATGAGATGAATGCCTGACAGGATGATTTTAGAATATTCTTGAAAAACTGCAATGTTTTAGGAACCGTGACCTCCCTGGGGTCCCAACCTTTTTCTGCCCGGATCTAAAGGACGATTGTTACTGTCTAATTGTCGAAGGAGCTAGGGATTCTGTAAGTGTTTCAGTTACGTCTGGGGAGATTCCCTATTTTAACCATGCCTCCCTGATAATACATATCAATTGCAGATGCCACAGCCACTGTAGACTGTTGTTTCTGGAATAATCAGAAAGGAGGTCGTTAGATGGGCCAAAGTGTAGGAGTTCCGAATCCATCATGCATTTGAAAATGGAATATCACAGTTGCGCCAGCCAATTGGGTGCATTCACAATGCCTCTAGCACCATTAACTCCAATTTTTGTTAATACCCTTAGTATTAGTGCTGGGAGGGGGGAGGGGGACGCATAGAAAAATTCATTTTCACAGGAATGCGGAAAAAAAGCAAATGCATTTATGTAGTCAAGCCGACCCAGAAAGGTCGATGGAGGGGGCTCATAGTTTTTCAATTATAATATTATAGGTGCTTTGGTTTAATTCCCATTCCGCTGACCTTGGATCAAATCTTGATAGCTTTTCAGCTACTCCATTTTCGGAAGTTCCTTTTCTCGTCAGTAAACAGTCTTCTACGAAGAACATACTATAATTATTTTTACTCCCTTTCAAAAATGTAATTTCTACTTGGTTTTATCTTTTTAGCACCAGCACCTCCTGCTCCAACGGCTGAACCAATTTCATGTTCTCCATCTCCTTGCGGCCCTAACTCACAGTGTCAAATAGTAAATAATCAAATAGCCTGCTCTTGCTTAGCAAACTACATTGGAGCACCACCATCCTGTCGGCCAGAGTGTGTAATATCATCTGAATGTCCTAGTCAGTTTGCTTGCATAAATCAGAAATGTAGAGATCCCTGTCCAGGATCCTGTGGTGCTAACGCAAATTGCCATGTACAAAATCATGTCCCGATTTGTTCATGTGACGATGGATACACTGGAGACCCATTCACCTTCTGTTCTCCAGTTCCACAAAGTGAGTGCCCAGTTTCTTATGTTGTTGAATTTCGGTCTATTTCAGGATTTCTTTCTAACCTCCGATTATTTTTGTTACAGCGACAACCACACCAAGACCATTAGATCCATGTAATCCATCACCTTGTGGGCCAAATGCTATATGTCGTGAGGGTGGGCTATGCGAATGTATTCCTGAATACTCTGGCAATCCTTATGAAGCTTGTAGACCAGAATGCGTTCTCAATGCTGAATGTCCTCGTGATAAAGCCTGCATTAGAAATAAGTGTATTGACCCCTGTCCGGGAACTTGTGGTCAAAATGCACAGTGTGATGTGATAAACCACATTCCTACTTGCTCTTGCCCTCAGGGCAACACTGGTGATCCCTTCACATCATGCAGACCAATACCTCAAGGTTAATAATATTAATAATTGATACTTCAATAACTGTAATATACCTGTAGTTGAACAGTTTTTAATGATTTTGGTCATTATTGATGTTTCAGATACTCCAATATCGAAGAACCCATGTAACCCATCACCTTGTGGCCCTAACAGTCAATGCCAAGCCCCTAATAATGCGGCTGTTTGTTCGTGCTTACCTGGATTTATTGGGTCGCCTCCATCATGCAGACCAGAGTGTATTTTAAGCTCCGAATGTCTTCAAACTCAATCATGTGTCAACAACAAATGCACAGACCCTTGCCTTGGATCATGTGGACTGAGTGCTAAGTGCCTAGTAATCAATCACAGCCCAATTTGTTCTTGCCCACCAGGGCAAACTGGTGATCCCTTCAGAAGCTGCTATCCTATTCCATGTGAGTAATACTTGATTTAAATCAAATAATTAGATGAAAATTTTATTCATTTCTCATAATAGGTTCCTACTATAACTGGGTTATTTTATTTTAGTACCTCCTCCAACTGCTGCACCCCCTACTGATCCATGCCAGCCTTCCCCATGTGGACCTAACTCACAATGTCTAGCATCCCCAGGAGGTCAGCCATCATGCTCTTGCCTGGCAGGATATATTGGTGCCCCACCAAACTGTAGACCTGAGTGCATAATCAATCCTGACTGTCCAACTACACAAGCTTGCATAAACAACAAGTGTACTGATCCATGCCCTGGTACTTGTGGATTGAATGCCCAATGCTCAGTTATTAGCCATGCTGTTGCTTGTACGTGTCAGCCTGGTTTTACTGGAAATGCTTTTGTGCAATGTATTGAGCAAAAACGTGAGTTTTATTTAATTTTCAATGTATGCATGTTGATGTTAAATACTCAAATTTCTATTGAATTTCTTGTTTTGAAATCGTTCTAATCTGTACTTGAATGTTTCCTTTATAGAGGAAGTCCTGAACCCATGTGAACCTTCGCCATGTGGGCCAAACGCGATTTGCAGTCAACGCAATGGAGCAGGTTCTTGCGCTTGTATTCAAGATTACCTTGGCAATCCTTATGAAGGTTGCAGGCCAGAGTGTGTTCTTAGTTCAGACTGTCCAACTGACAAAGCGTGCATTAGAAACAAGTGTGAAGACCCATGTCCTGGAGTATGTGGATCAAATGCTCAATGCTCAGTATTGAATCATATTCCTACTTGCCACTGTTTGCCTGGATTTATTGGTAACCCGTTTACATCGTGTGCTCAACCACCACCTCAACCACCAAGTTAGTTGAAGCAGAAATCATTGCATTATATATAGGCCAATTGGGTTATGGAGTAGCTCAAGTATTTTAATTTGTTTTGCTGATTGCTTACATTTTACTTTCATTGTTTCAGTTACGGAAGCTGATGTTGCTGATCCATGTTCACCTTCACCATGTGGACCAAACAGTGTTTGTCGAAGGGTCAATGATCAAGCAGTTTGTTCCTGTGATAAGGATTTCTCAGGTGCTCCACCTAACTGCAGACCAGAATGCGTTGTTAACTCCGAGTGTCAAACCAACAGAGCTTGTTACAAGAACAAATGCACAGATCCATGTCCTGGGACATGTGGACTGAATGGCAGATGTCAAGTAATCAATCACAATCCAATCTGTAGTTGTCCCTCAGGAATGACTGGTGATCCTTTCTCTCGATGCTATCAAATACCTGGTAGGTATTTTATTTCTTGTACTTACTAAAATTACTCCAATAACATTTGTGTAATTTATTATAATATTCTTTACTCGATATTCCAGCTCCTCCTGTTGCACCTCCTCCAGTCACCAATCCATGTGAGCCATCACCATGTGGGCCTAACTCGGAATGTCAAGTTACTGGTGGAAACCAACCATCATGTTCATGTAGACCTAATTACATAGGCTCTCCTCCCAACTGTCGACCTGAATGTGTTGTCAATACCGATTGTTCATCAACTCAGGCTTGCATATCTGAAAAGTGTAGAGATCCATGTCCAGGCTCCTGTGGTGTGAATGCTGAGTGTCGTGTTCAGAATCATATACCTGCCTGTAGTTGTTCTGAAGGCTTCACAGGGGATCCTTTCACTCAATGCATTCAAATTCAAGGTAAAATATTTTCTTCTTCCCAGTAAAATGTTAATTTTTATACTAACCTGAAAAAAAAAAAAGTCAACAATCTGTTCGAATGTACTGTTCATAGTAGGAACTAATCCGGTTTAACACGAATTAGGAAATACAATACAATCAAGATATATATGTATATATAATTGAAATGAAATGAAATTGTTTTATGTAAATGCCTTCCTGTGATACAAGATAAATAAAATTATTGCATGTCTCGAATCGTTGAAAAAGAAGTGATATCATGAAATGGAAAGAAAAAAACTGATCGGGATTTCAATTTATACTGAAAAGCAAAAGGCACTCTGCTAAATTGGATGTTAAAATTCATAATCAAAGTGAGGAAAAGAAAAAAGTATCAGTCATGCAGCATGATCTTATGAGCGAATTTTCTCAAGTTGTCATATAGATAAATTGTTTGGAAATTTGAGCATTTTGAGTGAAAAGAAAATGTTATCCATTAACTGTATGAAAAAAAAAGTATTATAAATAGTAATCTGCAATTCAAAAAGAGCTTTTGGATTTTTCGCTTTTTTGAGTTTTCTATCGATTGTATGGCAAATTTTAATGAAATTTAAGTACAATTTTGTACACACATTTTTTAATTTTCTATTTTATAGTTAATAAATTTTATTGGAGCAATATTCTGTCAAAAAAATGTAAATTTAACGATTTTTAGCCATTTTTGCCATTTTTAGTGATTTTATCAGCACGTTTTCTGATATTTGACCCATTTAATGTGCTCAAAAAGTGCTGGCCAACGAACTCATCCTTTCGTTTGGAAAGCTTGATTTTTTTACGCAAGAACGGAGTTTTTATCTCAATCCTAGGGAGAGTTATCGTCTGGAATGACACACACACACACACACACACACACACACACATATTGTCAATGAAGAAATTCTTCAAAAATTTCAAGCCATGATGTCCTTCCTTCCAAACTCCAACTCAACAGTTTTGATGAAATGAACAAGAGTTACTTTCTAGATTAATGATTACAATTATACTCATTATCTCCTATTCTCTTCATTATTACTTGGGAGGTTGTTATGGTTTGATACAGGGAAACCAATAAAATGGGATTCCAACTAAATCAGATATATTATGAAAAAGTCGGAACAGAGTAAAATGTTATTAAAAGCAACGTAGATGGCTCATTTGTTTATATTCCATTATTAACTACAATCTTATCTCTTTTAGCTGAGCCACCAACTCCTTCACCCAGAGACCCTTGCTATCCATCGCCCTGCGGTGCAAATGCAGTGTGTAATGATGGTGCCTGCACTTGTCTCTCAGATTACCAAGGTGATCCGTATGTCCAATGCAGGCCCGAGTGCACAATGAATTCCGACTGCCCACGTAACAAAGCCTGCAGTAACAGACATTGCATTGACCCTTGCCCAGGCACTTGTGGACAAGGAGCCCGTTGTGATGTTATCAATCACATACCAACATGCTCTTGTCCTCCTCCTACTACTGGTGATCCATTTGTTGCTTGCAGACAGCGTCCTCAAGGTAAGATACTACTTTGTATCATCTATTTATTTTCATACACACCTCCGCTTTCTTTTATATTGCTCAATTACTAAGTTAATAAATTCACTCGATGATTTGTAATTATATTCACAGAGACTCCTCAGAACCCTTGTTCGCCTTCGCCTTGCGGTCCTAACAGTCTTTGCAGAGTGTCTAACAACCATGCTGTCTGCTCCTGTCAGCCCAACTTCATTGGTTCTCCCCCACAGTGCAGACCCGAGTGTATAGTTTCGTCTGAGTGCCAATTGACTCAAGCTTGCCTCAATACCAAATGCAAAGATCCATGCCCAGGAACTTGTGGTGTAAACGCTCGGTGCAGTGTAATAAACCATAACCCAATTTGTAGCTGCCCACCTGGTCAAACGGGGGATCCGTTTAGACAGTGTTACCCCATCCCTGGTGAGCTTTACACTTATTTATTTAAATTCTTAGTTTATTTATTATTATTATTTGTCTATTTGTTTTTAAATAAATATTGTACATATTTGGGAGTACCCATAGGTTTATTTATTTATGTTGATTCCTTAGTTGCCAAGTTAGTTGAAGTTATTTACAATTGAGATTTTGGTTCAATAGAAAGTTCGGTAGGAGTTCGGGCGTTATCGTGAGAGGGATCAGAGCAGAGTGTAGAATGTAATAGCTTATTCGTACTACTTATTTTTCGTATGTTCTGGGATTACCTTTAATCCACGAACAATAACATCTAGATGGTCGTAGAGCATCCTCTATTCCATCTTGTGCAATCCTTGAGAATTTAATCAAATAAAAACAGACTGTAAATTAGATTAAAACTGTAGAATTTTTGCTTGTTGGAAAAGTACAAATTTTAGTACATGCAGTGACTACGAAAATTTTTACCTTTGAAAAGTGATCTCGTTGCTTCTGTTTCCTAAGCAGATTGGGGAGCGAAAAAGGGAACAAGTTTGCTGACGTAATTTTAAATATATTCCTTCTATTGCAGTCGTTCGGCCACCACCTGTACCTGTAGATCCATGCCAGCCTTCACCTTGTGGTCCCAACTCCGAGTGTAAAGTGAGAGGCGAGAGTCCTGCCTGCTCCTGCTTACCTAATTTCATTGGGTCGCCACCGGCTTGCAGACCTGAGTGTACTATCAACCCAGAGTGTTCCAGCACCCAGGCTTGCATCAATCAGAAGTGCGCTGATCCTTGCCCAGGGTCCTGCGGCTCGAACGCTGTCTGTAACGTGATCAACCACACGCCTGTTTGCACCTGCGAACAGGGCTTTACGGGAGATCCATTCAGCTATTGCAGCCGAGTCTCAGGTAGGAATTTTCACCAATATTACTATGGTGGCAGTGCATCATGTATATTTTTGCCTGTGCATGAAGTTCTACAACATATTTATCATATTGTGGCAGAGAAGTCCAACTAGTTTCCATCACAGAAACACATTCCACATTCACTTAGAACATACGTATTATTAACTTTGTATTTGGTCCTGGAATAACGAATCACACGTTGATTACTTGAACTTTTTTCATAGTTAATAGCAAGTAGGTTCTCTAGTAGCTACTTACTTTTTCTTTATATTCCAGTTCTTCATTTTCATTGTAGACTTGTAATTTCCCAATAGATTCAACGAGAACATTATTTTAAGCACACTCACTACTCTGATTGATTTCATCATTTAGTAGTAACTTTTTAGCGAATTTTCGTATAAAATAAAGCTATTACAATGGCTCCAAAAAATTTAGAATCAAAATTTTCTTCATTGAAAAACGTTTTGAGACATTCTAAAACGAATCCTAGAGTTTAATACTTTTTCATATATATATATATGTCATTCCAGACGATAACTCTCCTTAAGATTGAGATGAAAATTCCGTTCTTGTGCCAAAAAATCAAGCTTTCCGAGCGAAAGGACGAGTTCGTTGGCCAGCACTTTTTGTATACATTAAATTTGTCAAATTTCAAAAATATTCTCAAAAAATCACTAAAAATGGCTAAAACTGCTAAAAATTGTTAAATGTATATTTTTAAGCGGAATTTTAGTTAAAAAATGTTCATCAATAACTTACTAGACCAATAAAAAATGTATGCACAATATTATGCTGAAAAATGTGCTTAAATTTCATTAATATTAGTAGAAAAACCGATACAAAACGCAAAAAGGTAAGCATCCAAAGTTTAATTTGAATTGCAGAATATTATGTAGAACGAGTTGTTTTGCGATAAAATTTATTAGTATCTAATTAACCTTTGCACTCGAAGTGCTCAATTTCAAAACAATGTAACATAATATAGGTACCTAATACAATATTTTACGAAAATTCGCTCATACGATTTTCTGCATGACTGGAACTTTTTTTTTTTTTTTACATATATTTCCTTCAGTAAGATATCGTTTAAGATAAGTAGGTACGTAACACTTGGCTATTTTAATCAGACCGTCATCCCATGGCGAGTATGATATATGTTGCATTCAATTTTATGATTAATACCTCCTGATTAACAGGTAGGTACCTATATAATGAATAGCTCTACCCTTCATAATGGGTTGATAATTTTTATTTGAATGCAAGAAAAACATATTGTTTGATCCCTAGGTTTCAGTATTAGTTTTTTCAAAAGTAGGTACACATATTTAAGATTTGAACGAGTTCATCTGGTTGGCAGAAGAAAGCATGTTGCATGATAGATAAATATGTTGAAGAACTGCGTTTGTTTGGTTCCTAATGTTGGGTTTGCTTCTTTCCTTGGCCACCCTACGATATTCCCTCCTTGGTTTCTCGGACACGAATCAAATTGATGCAGCCCGAATCATTTATCATCAATAAATCATTTCTCACTTTAAACTTTTATCAATTTGGTAAGTGTCTATCAATTGAAACTTTAACGAAACCAAACCTAATTCCTAATACTTCACTGCGATCAAACTCCCATTAACTTTTTAATTTAATAGATGCCGTATCGCTATAAGCTAAAACAGATTAAAAAAGAAATAATACAGATTAATCCAAAAGAAAGATTTTGTAGGCTTACATCATATTGCAATTTAGCTTGTCCTAATAATTATATAATGCAGTAGGGTTATTTTTGGGCTTTCCCTGTATTTTTGCTGTCGCTTGGGAGGAAAAAAATATAAAGTTATTTAACGCAGTTTTTGCCTAATTTTTTACGCCGAGCTCTTTATTTGAAAGTAAATGGTTAATGCTAATCACGTTGGTAGCTTTGAGCTAAAATTCAAGCTTAGCTCAATTTAAACGATTTGCTATTGTTGGCATTGTACTTATTTGATTTAATTCTGTTATTATTCTCAAGTTTGTCTTCTGATTTGGTTCGCTCACATTAACTCTATTATGAGGGTGTACAAGTAGAGCCTCTGTGCCATTTTGATAACGGTGCTGCTGTTTTGTTGTGTGAAAACTACTGTACCTCTATTATTAGATGGGTACCTACTTTCCATCCACTCGGGACTTCCTACGTCTCAAAACTTTTGCTGCTGACCAAAACGTGTTGCATAAAATGCATCAGCATTCTCAAAGTCCCTTTCCATAGGTGTCTAATCCTATGTATTTCCATTGACATACTTGGATTTGTACCTTTTCATATAATATGAAGATATACATATTGATTTATGTAAATCCGTCCATATTTATATCTCACCCCTGAGTCGTTACCTATATTGCAAAATCAAACAGCACATAACATAAAACGATTTCGAGGGTAGTAAATTAGTCATAGAAAGCGTTACCTTCCAGATCAATCCAAAAGATGGTTCTAAAAACGGTGTATTTTTTATTTTTTTTATTTTTATTAAGTTAGTGATGAAGCCAGTGTAGTAAAAAAGAATTAGAGTTGGCTTGGGGCATTCATATGTCTACAACTTCTTAATGCCTTCTTGGGTCCAGCACCTTTCTTGCAAAGGCTCCCATTTTCCCATGTCATTACAGCAGGTTTCATACTAAAGAACTGCAGACCTTCTAATTCTCTTTGAGAGATCTTGGTCGCAATTCCATCGATTTTGTAAAAAGTTAAAAATATATAAAAAGCACTCAATTTGTAAGCATACGTCAGGTTCCTAGAGACACCTACTTTTTGTACACCCTCGTATTTTTTTAAAAGATTTTATGAAGTAAATTTCTATCCGTGAACCAAGTTGGACCAATTTTGCATTTAATGATATACGATTAATGTTCGATCAATTTCAATGTTTCAGATTGTTCTATGCCAACTGTTGTTTATTTCATTGTTTCGAAGTTTTGCATTTATACAATTATTAAATTTATCTAAAGCTTTTGTTACAATAATTATTTGTTTATTGTACATATTTCATTATTCAGTTTTTTGAATTGGTGTTACTATGTTTATTTTAGTCTTTTAAACTTTTATATTGAGAACTCATATTGTTTTGAGAAAGAGCAATTGAGCACTGAACCAACGTGATATTTAGGTAGGCCGTTACCTAGAAATTTTCACGAATGATAGGTAAATAGGTTCCCTGAAGCGTAGGTAGGCAACTAGCTAATTTTAATTTCCATTTCAAAGTTATACGTTATATGGGTTTTCTTTGTTCTGGAAATTAAATGTTTGAACTTCAGTTTTGACGCTATAGTATTACAAAAAAGAAACCCGTAGTTTTCGTAAGCAGAACCAACTTTTCGAATAGAGATGGGTAAAATATTAGTAGATGAAAAGTCCAGCTCCAAACGCGAATGTCAAGTTTCACTGAACGAATTTCGGTGATTATTTGTCGCTTGGTGAGCCGTGGTTAATAGTATCCAATTGTGACTTAATCGCTGGAAACTTTGTTTACAAAATGCTTTCCTCTTTACGTGCCGCTGGTTAGCGGATCATGTTGCAAAAAAACGCCTCGTGAATCGGTCAGCTGGAGCTCAGGGTGGAGCCCATAATTTCATTCGTCAGTTGATGTCCTAGAGAGGCTCCCTATAAAATTTCGTCGTCCATCAGTGAATCGGAGAGATTTGAGCAAGATTTTGCCATCATTATGATTGATATTACGGCTCTTGGTCAGCTGATCCTCTCCAAAGTTAGCTGGGCACAAGTTCCGATATGGTATTACATCATATCAAGATTTGGTTCAAATCGGACCAGCGGTTTCGGAGGACATCTATGAAAAGATAGTGAAACTCTGTGAGTCTGTGTCGCTTTCACGGCCAAACTGCTGAGTGGCGGGAGTCTACGAGTGGGGGATCTTCTTGGATTTCTCCCAGTCAGACTATAGGCTATTTTAAAATTTTCTAATCCCACCCGAACCGTGAGCTGGACGGCGGAAGGGGGTGGGAGCCCGTTTTAATGCCGTTCTTTTCGACTTCCCAGCTTCCCCTACCCCTCTAAACTGCTGTCAAAACTTCTGGGAAAATACCGGTTACGTAGGTTTTTGTTCGAGGAAGACGACGGCGTGATCGGATTGCGAAAAAAGTATCGGGAAATGCGTCAAAAAATGAATGAGTACGGACCCGTTTTCTCGAAAATTACGACGAAAAACTTCGTTTTTCTCTCATTAAAATATACCCCATAAAGAGACGTTTTATGGGAAGGTGTTTGCTGGTGAAATACAGTTTTAATTCCGCCGAATCTGAATCCGAAATTGGATATCGAAAAAAAGTGACGGGAAGTTGGACAAAATGCGAGGGGAAGGGAGGCGAAGCGATTAAAATGAGAAGTTAATTGAGCTCGCCATATCAAGAATCTGCGAGCAGGCCCTTTTTACCTGAAGGGGAACCTCTTGAAGGAAGGAACCTTTCCATTTGAAAGACATTTCAACAGAATAACGGGGTTTTTCCTACAATATACAGCCATACCGAGCGAGCAAAGCGAGCAACATCCCATACATACCTATATAAAGAAATCTAAAACTGAATGACTATTATAAACGTGGTTTACACCCTCTGAAACGCAAAGAAAATGCATCCCCACCCCAAGTGCCGCCGTGCCGACGGCTGCAATACCCATTTTCTAAGAAAAGTTGGGAAAACTTAAATTTTCAATCAAGATTCGTTTTCAACAATTTGGTTCAGTTTATTGTTGAAATATAATTCCGAATCTATTCTGATGCCCTGATACTATTATCTTTATCATATACATTATCTTCACTGCACTGCTATGGCGATTGATGTAAATGAAAATTGTAATTATGTACTCAAGTATTTGTATATATAGCTGTTACAAACTGAAGTTCAAATTCCGTCGTTAGGAAGAACAATCGAACTTTCTGCTGTCTTCTAGGAAAGAGGGATTTTATTCTTTGAGAGTGGCCACCTCTCTTAAGCATGATCTGTTTCTGACTGTCGCACGTACTCGTATGTGTCTTGTTTTGTCCTTCCTGTGTACATGTTGTACAGAGATCCACATGTTCTGTATATAAACTACTGCATCTTGTCTTGTGAAATCTTCTCACTCTATCTGCATGCATCTTTGTTTTACTTGTTGAGGAACAACGAGGTAAGTTCCGTTCCTCCTACGCTACTGTGATTTCAACGTTGCATAGGGTCAGCAGTGACTTCGGCATTTTGTTTTGGAATCGCTTTTACACAAACACACACTTTTATCACAGATTTAGAGCTGAACGAGTAAATTTCCTATACCATTGAAAGTATAAAATTCCATTTACCTTCGTAGGTAATATTTCATTTACCTTTGAACCTAGTTACTCGAAAAAAATTATTGCATTTGTAAATATGATGCATTTTAAACTAGTTAGTCAACTCTAAATAGGAAATTTCTTTCTAATTAATTATTGAAAGAATGTTGATAATTAAATGTTGGAAAATTATTCGGATTCGAAAATTGTCCGTTTTATCTATAAAAAAAATTGCAAATATGCCGTTATGCAACAATCTCACACTATTGATTGGGACAGTATTAAAGTGAAACGTCTGCTGATTTGGGTGTGGCACATAGCTTCCTCGTATCCATAATTGTATCTTATAGATCACTGAAATCATTTTAATTCGAACATATTGATTTATAAATTATTATACAGGAGCTTAAACTGGGAGGAATTGAGAAAATATAGGTACCTACTTGGTCTTAGGGTTCTACCTCGAAAGTAGAAGCAGATTTTTTGAGAATTAGTCGGATTCTAGGGTGTTTCTAGAGTTAAATATTTTTACCACCGTTATTGAAGGGTTAGAAAAAACTTCTAACGGTAACCCCCTTAATTTTTAAAATTCTATTCAATAGTGAAATCAGATTTTCATTATAACGCGCCAGAACGGTGCTACAACTCCTAACTCTTGTCCTACCCCATTTTTTATTGCAGATTCGAAAATCCAAAAAAAAAAAAAAAAAAATAATTCGATAAAAAATGACCCATCACTCGAATTTTTGAGTACGCCAATTGTGAAATATTGAGTTTTAAAGATATTCAATGGGGCATAAAGTAGGTATGGTAGAAAATCCAAGTTTTCGTGTGGAATCTCTTTCAGAAGCATTAAATAATAATTTTATCCAGTTTAAACGCGTTTTAATCCTCTACAAAGAAACAGGAGGGGTTTGAGAATTCAATGTTTGAATATTTGGTGCTTGAAGTTAGACTTCTAACGATCGTAGGTACTAGGGATCCCCACTATGGACGATAGTGTCGAACCTACGGATGTTGGCGTCCAAGGTTGGTTAGATATCGAATCTGCAATAAAAAATGGGGGTTCCCATTTGAAAAACGCGAGTTAGGGTCGCAGCAGTGAAATCACCGATTTCACTGTTGAATAGAATTTAAAAAATTAGGGGGGATACCGATTGAAGTTTTTTCTAACCCTTCAAATAGCGGAGATAAAAGTAGGTACATATCCATAATTAAGAAAGAACTCTGTGAATTGTCATGATATTTGTAGGGCCTCACTGCGTAATAATCCCTGTATCAATATGTAAAGTATCAATGTATGAGAAAATTAAGAATGTTAAACGCCCGTTCCAAAGATTTCTTTTGCCGCAAGTGCAATGATTGAATTGGTTTGAGGATGATGGAATTGGTGTAGAACCATTTTGAACCACACTAAGGTGAACATCACTACTTTGATTGAGACAGAAGCTAGGTGCTGTTATCATGGCATAGGAACTTAGTTATTGGGCAACCGAGCCATAAACAAATGTTATTATGAAATTTTAGTTAGTATTGGGATTTTATTAGTAGTTAATCATTCAGCAATTTACATGTTGATAAAAAAATTCTTCAATAACAATAATAATGTTTAAAAAACTGTTTCAGCTGTTGATTAGTTTTTTTTAGTTTTTTTATTTATTTTTTTATTTTTATTTTTTATTTTTTTTTTTTTTTTTATTTTAGCGACTTTACGAAGAAAAAATGAGCTATTTAGATGGCTTTCAAATTTCAAAAGTGAGTTTGAAGGATCTGGGACCCCGTACGAATCCGTTTCATACATCAAAGAACTCAATCCTAGATTTTAACGGATATATATATATATATATAGCAATTTATTTATTCATAGGGTGTATTTCCGGACGATAAATCCCGTAAAATCCGTCTTGGAAAAAGACAGTTCAAGTTCGTTGGTCAGCCCAATCGCCCCAGAATTTCACGCTCAAATTTACAATTTAGTGGCTCAAAAAATTATAAAAAATCGGTTTTTTGACAAAAAGGCATGTGGGGTGTCACAGTCGAAGTATTTTTCCCAGGTCACTCCCAGGTCTAAGATTCATACCAATAAGTGGGAAAAGTCGATTTTTAGGTGAAAAATGCCCATAGTTGACCGAATTTTTGAGTTCGGCTGCGTGTTCTAAAATTTTCTTTGCAATCTCGTCAAAAGGCTGTTCTCTAAGTTTTATTCAGGACATGGTTGGCCTCAATGATCGGAATTTAAGTGCCTAATTGTATTTTATTTGTAAGATATCCGCTCACCTTTCGTTACCTATTATACTCGTATTTCACCTCCAACTCACAGCGGTCAGGAACTAGACAAAAGTTCGGCTGCGATGCCGACGAAAACCCATGGTGAAAAACGATACTTTGAAGTACCAGAAAACCAAAAATTCAAACCCCAAAATCAAAGCGGTGCATCTCTAAAAACGGCGCATGAATTGAGAATGTATCAGTTACATTTTTTGACGTTCGATTATGACCCAAGCACAACGACAGGGTGGTTCAAAAAAAAAAAAAAAAAAAGTTCTGGGATTTCTTGTCCCCATTGTTTTTTTTTTTTGCTTCCTCGGTATGTCAGGATGACACTCCTAAATTTTTAGCAAAAAATATTAATCCTAATCACTTTACCTGGGTCGATTTTGGCCAGTTATCGACCGCTATCGTAAACCAACCTCTAAATTGGTGCCGAGGTGATGATTTGACGGACGGATTTCAATTTTTTTGGGTCCATTTATGGGTTTTCACATGCGCTGAACACGATGAACTTATTTATTTTACGCTCCGTCCACTAGTTATCCGGTAAACTGGCAGAGGGCACTGCTTGAAGATAAGTAAAAATCAAAAAATTCACCCAAAATGCTGTCGCCTGGTTAATAATTGTACTTGAAACATGCTTTTATGGTCGGATAATATGCTTTGGCATGTTCTGAACATGATCCCGTTTTTTACTATACTTTTCCGCCAATGATTGCTTCGTTTAACGGCCATAACCCTCAAATTAATTATAGGGTAATAGACAAATTCACCCTAATTTCACCGGAAATTATGTCGTGTTGATAATTTAAGGTTCTGAAATACCTTGTGCCGATAAAATTTGGTATTTTCCAGGATACTCGGTACAAAGCGTTGGTAATTTGGCAAGGACTTGAACCGGCATTGTACTTATTCTCTTAACGACCCGATACCATTGTACCTACAAGCTTTTACACGTGACCGATACCGCTGACAATAGGTAACCCTACGCTCAAACGAGCCAATCACAGTTCAGACAATTCAGAACTACGAATTTGACCCCGGAAAACCGATGGAACTAAGGAATTTTACAGAAAAATAGGAAAATTTTAGCTATTTTTTCCATTTTGCCGCTATATTTGGCAAATAAGTACAATGCCGGTTCAAGTCCTTGCCAAATTACCAACGGCTTTGTACCGAGTATCCTGGAAAATATCAAATTTTATCGGCACAAGGTATTTCAGAACCTTAAATTATCAACGCGACATAATTTCCGGTGAAATTAGGGTGAGTTTGTCTATTACCCAACTATTAATTTGAGATTTATGGCCGATAAACGAAGAAATCATCGCGGAAAAGTATAGTAAAAAACGGAATCATGTTCAGAACATGCCAAAGCATATTATCCGACCATAATAGCATGTTTCTAGTACAATTCTTAACCAGGCGACAGCATTTTCGGTGAAATTTTCGATTTTTACTTATCTTCAAGCAGCGCCCTCTGCCAGTTTACCGGATAACTAGTGGACGGAGCGTAAAATAAATAGGTTCATCGTGTTCAGCGCATGCGATAACCCATAAATTGATCCAAAAAAATGAAATCCGTCCTTCAAATCATCATCTCGGCACCAATTTAGAGGTTGGTTTATGAGAGCGGTCGATAACTGGCCAAAATCGACCCAGGTAAAGTGATTAGGATTAATATTTTTTGCTAAACATTTAGGAGTGTCATCCTGACATACCGAGGAAGCAAAAAAAAACAATGGGGACAAGAAATCCCAGAACTTTTTTTTTTTTTTTTTGAACCACCCTGTCGTTGTGCTTGGGTCATAATCGAACGTCAAAAAATGTAACAGATACATTCTCAATTCATGCGCCGTTTTTAGAGATGCACCGCTTTGATTTTGGGGTTTGAATTTTTGGTTTTCTGGTACTTCAAAGTATCGTTTTTCACCATGGGTTTTCGTCGGCATCGCAGCCGAACTTTTGTCTAGTTCCTGACCGCTGTGAACTCTTGGATTCTTTTTCAAATAACCTAAATATAGTAAAGTTACCTAAGTGGTAGAACCATTGACATAACCTAGGAGAGCAAAATTATCTTTACATCTAAATCAAAACTATTTGTTATCCGATTTGGGTTTCCGATTTTTTATTTTTTTAGGGATTATTAAACAAGTCTGGTTTCATGTAACACATACATTTCCAGTGTAGATATCTTTTAAGATTTTGCATACGATTTTCATGTATAGAGGTTGGTCCCGTAATGATCAAGAAATCCAAAAGCTCCAAAAAAAACCGTGTTTACTTAAAAAAGAAAAGTGTTTTTGTTTTGGTTTTTTCTCCGACAATTTTGATGAAATGCTCATAATTCATTCATTAGGTGGACGTAATACCCTGATGGGTCTTTTACCCAATGCTCCGGTTTCCTTCAAATTAATTTCAAACCAAATTTTTCTAGGCACCCTTATCTTACCTTCCTTTTCCGGCCTCCCACCATGTTTTACGTTCTAGGAAAACTTTCGCAGTTGAAGAGGTTTGATTACGTTGGCCTCGTAGCTCAACTCGTTGGAGCGAAAATTTCCCCTAAAGAAATTAAGGACAAGGGTTCACACTTTGTCTAGGTATTAAATATTTTTGGACCGTTACATTTGGCGCACGTCAGTAGATCCCACAGTTTAATACGAAATAATTCATCCTGTAAACACCAAATTATCTGTCATAGCATCCTTCACTTCCTCACTGTCTTGAAAAATGAAAAACATCGTGACAATGAAATCGCTTGACTGTGACTTCTTCCAGTGAGCACCTGCTGAGCTAAAGGCCTGCAGTTTCACTTCGTCATTTGTCCTAGGGCTGAGGGGGGATCTTACTTTCAAAGAAAACTCCCGCAGTCGAAGACGTTTGATTACATAGGCCTCATTGCTCAATTCATTGGAATGCTGTTTTTAAAGAGAATTTCTCCTAAAGAAATTAAAGACATGAGTTCAAACTCGTTCGAGGTATCAAATATTTGTGGGTCGTTAGGTACATGTGTTTCGACACTTATGCTCCAGAGTTGTATCAACCATGGGGTAATATTATCTAATGAATAATGAAGGAGTTATGGGTACAGTAAGTATTTATCATCTGCGTCACTGTCATTGAAATTTGTGATGAAATTCACCAATGACCTTTTAGGATCTGACTTCCAAAATTCCATCAAAACCAAAATTATATCAGAATGAAATTAAAATTGAAGGCAATCTGTGTTTTGAGCAAATATGGGCAAAACTCTCGGGAAAAGAAAGGTTATAGATGGCTAAAATGATAACATTTGTGATATCTCTCCAGTTGAGAGCCAACCATAGGGTGTTGGACAGATACCCAATCCAACCAGTCACTGAACCTAACTGGTAGGTTCATGCTTCTTTTAAAAAAACCACAATTTTTTCAAGGTTCGTCAAATGACTGCGATATTTTTGGGGTTGATTTCTCAATTTAATCATGAGAGGTCATTAAAAGTTGGCTATTGCTTCATTGATTACGAAAATGTGCTCGTTTCAAAGAACGTCAACTTCCCTCATGTGCTGTGGTTGTTTACCAAAACTTTTAAATTGAAATGAAATCCGTAGGCAGACAACTCATAGGATGTCATCCCCCAAATACCCGCCAGTGTGTAATTATGAATATCAGTGAGCCACCAAAATGTTCAACTCAAAATACTTATTAACTCTATTGTAAAACTGGTGAAATTGTTCAAACGTACTGTCATGGTATCAAAGAGCTCCGTCCTTCCCATTATAGCTGGGGCCTAGATAAATTGGTTTTCACTTGATTGACATTTGCGATTCATTCGGTAGTTACTCGTTGCTGCGCCTTGTTGGAAACCTCACCCAGATCTTACAGCTAAAAATATTGATCACAAAGAGGTGGAAATACTCCACTTTGAACAAAATCAGATTGCTGGCTGATGGGAAATGATGATTCCAGTAAAATCCAAGCTCGCGTATATTCACTAGATATCATTTCTCCAACATTACAAAGTTCGTAGAGAACCGTCATGGGACCCACCCAAAAAATAAGAATGTAAACTGGTACAATTTTACCACTATTTATTTTTTTTTTAAAGGAGATTTTGTTTTAAAAACGTCAACACCATTGCACGCTCTTACGATAATAGAGCAAAAATCTTACGATTTCAAATCTAAATTGTGGTAATAGTAAAATTATCATTTACATACCTTTTGGAGGAGTCTGTCGTCACTAGCAAGTCAAGTACCAAGGGAGGGGAGAAGCGCTTTCGATATAAAGACATCATCATCAGACTGTTGAAACAGTACTGTTACGTTCGATGATGATGTCTTTACATCGAAAGCGCTCTCCCCGGAACTCGGCTTGCTAAGACTACAGACTCCTCTGAAAGGTAGGTAAATGCAAATTTTATCATCTCAAGTTTCAGTAAGTTGGTAGGTACTGTTGGAATATGACTTAAATTAGGGAATTTGGCAAATTTCGTCAAGAGCCAATTCGGACAAGCAACCTATATAATCGTCTTTAGCAGCAACTGATTTCCTTAGATATGCAAGCTGGGGGGAGCATATAAATCTCATAAATGGGGGGATAGTATGATCACGGCGTCCATTGAGATTGCCTCTCCTCGAAGTTCTCTGCCCTTATTAATTTATATTAGGGTATTTAATTTCTTTTATTACCTACCTATAAATTGATGTCACACTTGGCTAGGTGGGAGTGGCTATAAAGCGTGTTGTTGAATCTTTGAAAAGTCAGTAATGGAATACTGATCATTTGAAAGCGCCATTGGTGCGCAAATTCATAGGGTATAGAATCTAACTTAACAACTCTGCATATTATAACTCGAAGGTTAATATTTTCATGTACTGAAAATTTGTCCACATAGATCAGTAGTTAATAATCAACTCCTTTTGCAAACCATTACCTCCTCGGTTGCTTAATTTTAAACTCAATTTGTTATTCAAAGTCGTGTTGACGATATTTTTTATTATTTTAACCGTAACACCCTCCTTGGGCACGAAAGATAAGTCATACAGCAACCCGAGGATCTCATGCAATCCGTTTAAGTGAATTTGATACAAATCTAACGAAAAATCCAGGTACATTTGGAGGTATTTATAGTACGTTTCAAAAAGCGATTCGTCGGATATCGATTTCATCTGAAGGAAATGGTTTCATGAGGCTTTCTTGTCAAATCGTCCAAAATCGAAATGCTTAGTAGCTCCCTTGCGGGAATCGGTGAAAGCCAAATCATTGCAGGTTAACCTCCCAACCAGGTTATTAATAAATTTGTAAAATTTAGCTATCTATGAACTTAGATCTTGAGAATTTGAACAACTTTATTGACGTGTCAGTAGATCTGAATAACGAGAATGACAATCGTGTTTTATTGACAAGCATGTTTCGCTAAGCAGCCGTCGAAACTTTCGAAGGCTTCAGCCCGTCATAAATCAAATCGTAATCCCCGTTTACGCACATTGGAAACGTAAATTTTGAAAATGCGACGATGAAACAGTGGAGCGCACCACAATGAAATGATTTCATGTCCTATTTATACAAGTTCCTGCCAGGCAGTATGACCGTACAAGTATGAAAAAGCATCGGGAATTGTTTCAAAACGCCTCAAAACGGCTTCCCATAAAGAAAACTCAATTCAATTTTCGATTATGTTTAAGTCATTGCAGTAGTTTCATTTTCTTCGAAATATCGCTTAAAACAACAGCGATAATCGGTCAAAGATTCCTGGGGATAGAGTACACCACCTACCATCCGCCTTCCTCTACTTTTCCTTGAAGAAAATGGACAGTTTTAAAAATCCAGCGTTTAGAGTAAAAAAATTGGAAAAGAATAGGTAGGTACCAGATACCAAAAAAAAAAAAGTTTTGAGCCCACGAAAATCGGTCTACGATTTGGGACGGGCCGGAAAATTGCCAGAAAGCTATAATAACCACCTCTGCTTTGCCTTGATGTGGAATTGGAAAATCTGATGCCGTTGTGCACGAGCACAACTAGATACATTCTCAAAAAAGCTTGGGTAGCAAAAACGTGATTTATTTGAAGAAAACGAGATTTTTGAGTTGATTTACGACTCGGTTATCTCGATAGTCTTAAATCGATTTCTTCACCTTTCATTATGGTGGTAACCCGTGTGCTTAGGAGGGATCCAGTCAGATAGTCTCTTCAGCCAAATTCGGAAGTTTGTTGGATTGTAGGTTCGTACAACCATTCCCTCTACACACCTCAATATAATACACGCAAAAGCCAACTGACTATCTCATTTTATAATATTGATGCTCCTGAATTTTATTAATACAATCTAATGATCTATATACAATCATGCTAAAATTATGAGGAAGTAGATGTCCTACTCCTTCTTGGGAGGTTTTCAATACTAGGTAGGTACTATCTACCCCTTGGCTAAATAGATAGGTAGGTAAGTTTTTAGTATTTTCAAGAGAAAAAATATCAGATTAGGTACTTTTTTACTTCTAATGGTTTAGTTCCTATAATATGTGTGATTCTTTTGTCGATTGGAGTCTTTGAGATTCATCAATAAGCCAACAAAACTATAATAGAACTATAGTAGAGCAGCTATCTATTATATCCATAATTAACATATTTTGATCCGTTTACTACTGGCGTTTACTACTTCCGTTACAATTTGTAAATCACTTTTACCTCCCAGATAAAATTGCTTTCAATATTCCGAATTAAAATATTTAATTGATCTCTATTCCATGGAAATGCATTTAATGCGAGAAGTTGGAAATTTGAATAAAAAATAATATTGGTACTCAACACAACTATTAGGTATATTTACTTACAGTCGTTTTTAATGTAGGTATGCTCTGAAAATCCGAAATTATTTTCAGTTAATAGAGAACTTTAGTACTAAGATAAAATTTTATTTCACGATAAGTGTGTTTCCTGATAACTATACCCAACTACACTCTGAGTTTGAAAGAAGTCGGACCAATAGATGGTTAGGAATCACCATTATTTGAAATTCCCGTTTGCGCATTAGGTATCCTATTTATCTGACAGAAATGGAATTTATATTGAATAATCTAGGAGCTAACCCGCGCAATCCCAGTTTATTCAATCAAAATCAGTCCTCAACTCTCGCAGCATCACGTCTGTCAACCGTTAGTTTTGCGCATGCGCAATAGTTATTAGTCTACCAATCATTATAAAACTTGTAGGACATCCCTCTGAAACCTATACCCTTCAAACCTCTGGGTTTGAATAAAATTAGAGGGATTGATTGTAAGAAATCGACGTTATAAGTAATTCACGTTCGCACATGCGCACAAGCATTTTTGTTTCGACAATGAAATTCATAGGGGCCCATCAAGGAGCTAACCGCGCAATCCATGAAAATTTCATTCAAATCGGACTAGAGCGTAGTAAAGTTATGGGCGTGACAAGGAATTGGCACAGATAGACAAACAGACACAGAATCTCAATTGATCCGCAAGCTCTAAAATGTAAAAAAGGAAGCGGAAATTTTAGTTTAGGAGGACAAAATGTTTTTCGACTTTTCCCACGAACACAAAGCTTTCCTATCTTCAGTAATGAAGGAGCAAAATAGAAATGGTTGCATAACGGTTGTACCGAAATTGAATACCAGTAAATTATTTGAGCCTTACTTATGCTTACTTATGGGAAGTATTACTTAATGTTATTTAATATAGGCGTTCTTATGTTATTTTTATTCTTGTTACTTCTTTCTTTCATTCACAAGTCTTGTAATATAAACACAATTCGATAACTCTGACACACTAGTGTAGGTACTCTAAAGATAAATGACATAATGGTCAATAAATGACATAATTTGGTGAATACTCAGTACGTAGTTCAACCACGTTTGCTTTACTATCAAAAAATAGCATTCATCTACCTACCTTTCCACGATTTTCTTTGGCAACAACTTTATCTAGTTTTCAAATTAGAGTCTAATTTTGAGTAGTACTTATTAGGTAGGTACACTAAAAAAAGCGATTCCGAACAAATGCAGTTAGAGGGCAGTGACTATTTTGTGTGTTCGTCGTTTCTGTTGTCCATTTCGAAGATGGTCTCGAAACACCAGTTGCAGCAAGTTCGTCGTTATTTCCATTTGTCTACTCTAGTTGTCAACTGTTCTTTATTTCGTTCAACGTATTCTCGTGGAATATGTATGTTTGGTTTATGTAGTTGAAGACTCATTCTTCGTGATTTCCATTCGTCCATCTTGACGTTTCGTCTACAGGCTTTGGTCATGAAGGAGTTCTGTCTCTCTTCATGTCCATCAAGGTTCGATATTCTCATTGATGGCTATTCTGCTTTTATTGATTCCCGAGAACACAAAGAAGAACAATGAGAGTGAGAATAAATAAAATAAATAATAACTCTAATAATGATAATAAATAAAATTACAGAAATATTCGTGTAGGTGGTACCTAATAAAGACATTAGGATCTGTTTTATTGAAGAATAATCGCGAATAAAATTATTGCATTGCACTTTATAAATAAATACAATGAAATTACAACTTAATATTTTCTGAATCGACAATAGATCATTTTATTATCTAAAAAATCCAAATGGGAATTTAAAATACTTCATTGAAAATTTTCGACAGTTATTGTTGAACGAATTTACTACATACCTGCTATCGAGATATCAAATATATTAATATCATTTTTCTGCTTAGTGTAATACAAGTTAAGAATTGTATGGCACTGCAGAAGGGTACAGCAATATTATATCTGTAATAATGTTATGCTCGGAGACGTCATCATTTGGGTTTGTGATTGCCAGTGCTGACTCCACGCTGCACATAAACCAAGAAGAGTCTCGTCTGTCTTCCAGAGGTTGGTTTTGGCTTAAAACCACTCACGAACGTGTAGAAAGTGAAGAAACAAAGTCAATCAAAACCAATGTGCTTACTATTTACTATGCTAAACGAAACGAGAGGTTTATTCGGCACATAACCATTACCGAATTGAAAACCTACCTAACACATGACGCAGCAATATAAGTGGAAAAAGCGAGATCTTTTACATACCTATTGCAAACGTCTGGTGTTTAGCGCAGTCTACTGCTGGTAGGTGCAGAAAATGTTTTCAGCATTCTGAGACATCATCGAACCTTTTGGCACCTGAACCCAGACAGGTAAAGTAAAATTGAGGGTAACCCTAACAAATCCTTAAGAGAAAGTATTAGATCAAATATAAAGACCATATGAGCACAACAATGACATATTGCTGTCTATAAAATTCAGTATCCTACGAAAATAATTGTGGGCAGTACGGTCACAGTCAATCATTGGTACTTTCTGATATGAGTATGCTGGCTTGTGATCCAGAGATTTAACCAGTGTTCTAGTCTATCTGTAATTGGTTTTTTCTTTGGACCACAATAGTACGAGTAACTCCCGCAGTCGAAGAGATTTGATTAAGTGGTCTTGGCAGCTGAGTGATTTAGCCAAGCTATCCATCATTTTTGGGACAGCTCGTCTGTTTACAACAGTATACTTACTGTATATCGTGGTGGCCATTTGGTTGGAGTGGGTAGCGAAAATTGCCCTCCTGATTCTCATATCCTGGAATACATTTTATTGAAATATGTTATTCTTAAGGAAGAGATTGTTCAAGTGCATTTTGGTTTCCCATACTGATTTGGAGATTGTTGTGGGCTTAAGAAGTGCTTTGATGCTGTCTTGGCTATCAGTATAGATATGGATTTTGTTGTGAAAGGTGCTGAGGTTGTGCTGAATAATTAGGCAATTGTTGATCGCAAATATGTAAACATTTGAGTATCATCTATAGTGTTGGAGTCCAAGGCTAGTCATGAACGCTCTGGCACCATAGGGTTGGCATCTCCCCCCCCCCCCCCCCACTAAGTTTGCCGAAACCATTTCACCATAACGATTGACAGTAACTATGAATAATAATTGTTGACAAACCAAATCAATAAATTGTCGCATGTCCCATAATAACCTGAACCTTAAAATTAAATAATAAAGAAAACTAATTATATCAGTAGCTTACTGTTGAGCAGAATCGTGAGCGGTCACAACAATGACACCAACTAGCTAAGAATGTTGAAGCAATTCGACAAACGTCCAAAGTGTCCAAATCATTAAAGAGAATGGAGAAAAAGGAAACAAGCCAGAATTTAAAGAATCTTTGGGAATTAGAAGATCATCATTTCACAAAAGCTATTCAGTTGCAATGGCTTGGACGTCAAGCAAGAATATCTGGAAAAAATACTACATAAGATGACTTGAAAGCTGGGAGAAAGAGGAGAAGAAGACTGGAACGTCCTAGAAATGGATGGATGATGTGGACCTTCAGCTAATAAAATTGTAAACCTGAGGCTCAAGTTCGGACTGAGTCTAAAGTTATTGAAGAGCAGCCAGAGGAATCCTTGTACTGTTGGAACTTCATATCCAACCATCAGCCATTCGATTGGAAAACATGATCAATGACTAAGGTGTAGTTTTTTTTCATTCACAACAAATTATTGATGAACTCCGACAACCAATGAAACAATCCTTCCATTATCACAAATTTCAAGCCCCTGGCATTCGTGTGAAACATGGTTCAAGAAATCAGGTTTTTGTTTGACTGATATTCAGGTACCTGGCGATACACCTCTCATCTTAAACAATATACCCATTCCTACAAAACGGGGACACCTTCAATAATCATATCACTCAGGTTATAAAACTCCCACAAAGTGGGATATGGTTGGAACACCACTAAAACACCAAAATGGAATACAAAACGAATAGTGATAGACATTAAATTAATGACTGAGAAAATTGATCAAAAAATTAAAGTTCAGATTGCTTCTACTAACGAATCATTTGGTTATATTATGCTATTGGTTGCCCAACTCCTCCTATGAATTGCAGACCGGAATGCATTAGTAACAGCGAATGCTCAAGCCACTTGGCTTGTGTCAACCAAAAGTGCAAAGATCCCTGCCCAGGGTTGTGTGCCCCAAATGCCATTTGCAGAGTAGTCAGTCACACCCCTCAGTGTTTGTGCACTGAAGGGTACACTGGTGATCCATTTTCGCAGTGCTTCCCAAAACAATGTGAGTTCTCAAAAATATAATATGAGTAGCTGTAGAATTAAGGCATAGTTCGAAGTAGTTATTGTGTTTGAGGAGGAAGGTTCAATCTCATAGATTCCTCTGTTGCTATTGCAGCTGACGTTATCCCTCAAGAGCGACCAACGCCTTGTGAGCCTTCTCCCTGTGGAGCGAATGCCATCTGTAGAGAACAAAATGGAGCAGGTTCTTGTTCGTGCATATCAGAATACATTGGAAACCCGTATGAAGGGTGTAGACCGGAATGTGTCATCAACACAGACTGTTCAACCAACAAGGCATGTATTAGGAACAAATGCCAGGACCCATGCCCTGGAACCTGTGGTCAGAATGCTGAGTGCCAAGTAGTTAACCACTTACCGTCTTGCAACTGCTTCCCTGGATACACTGGGGATCCATTCAGATATTGCAACATCATTCCTCCCAAACGTAAGAAGTTCATCTTTATGAAATACCTACTATCCACCTACCTTATCTATATTGAGTCTAGCAACTCTCATGATTGGGATGTTTAATAACTGAAGTGTGGTTTGTTTTCTGAACAGCTGTTGAATCACCAAAACCAGCGGACCCTTGTAATCCATCTCCGTGTGGGCCCAATAGCCAGTGCAGGGTGAACAATGAGCAAGCCATTTGCTCCTGCTTGCCCAACTATGTGGGTTCGCCACCAGGTTGTAGGCCTGAGTGTGTAGTGAGCTCTGAATGTGCTTCAAATCAAGCCTGTATCAACCAGAAATGTGGTGACCCCTGCTCAAATACGTGTGGGCGAAATGCAGAATGCAAAGTCATTAACCACAGCCCAATCTGCAGCTGTAGGCGAGGTTTTACAGGAGATCCATTCACCAGATGTTCCCCGATTCCTCGTAAGCACCAATTTTAGTAATTTTAGTTGACGATATTCTTGGTCTCAGTATCAAATTGAATATATATGCCATGCCTCCTAAAGTGTGGTGATGCAGTGTTTCATACTTACATATCCCAAAAAAACGTGACTGTTTCTGTTCCTTTTAGCCCCTCCACCTGTGATTGAGAGTGCACCACCTCAAAACCCATGTATTCCATCACCCTGTGGACCATATTCACAGTGCCGAGATGCTGGAGGAGTGCCATCTTGTACATGTTTACCTGAGTACACTGGAGCTCCACCCAATTGTCGCCCAGAATGTTCCATCAACCCAGATTGTCCTAGCAACATGGCGTGCATGAAAGAGAAGTGTCGTGACCCTTGTCCTGGCTCTTGCGGAGCTAATGCCATCTGCAATGTTATCAATCATACGCCAATTTGTACATGTCCCGAGGGGTATACAGGAGACCCTTTCACCAATTGTTTCCCCAAGCCACCACGTAAGGAACAAACCAATTCCTAATTGAATTTATTGTCCACTCATGTGTGTGCTTCACTAGCTTGATTTGAAAGTAGAATGGTGTTGAATAAGGAGAGTGTGAGTGTGATGAGAACGGATGTTTATGCTAACTTTTTTCTTTTGTCCGTTTCAGCGGTTGAACCTTTGGAAGCTGATCCGTGTAACCCTTCACCGTGTGGTTCGAATGCGGAGTGTAATGACGGTGTTTGTACTTGTTTGCCCGAGTATCAAGGTGACCCTTACAGAGGGTGTAGGCCTGAGTGTGTACTGAACACTGACTGCCCCAGAGACAAAGCCTGTCAGCGCAACAAGTGCAAAGATCCTTGTACAGGTACTTGTGGACAAGGAGCTAGATGTGAAGTGTTGAACCACATTCCAATGTGTGTGTGCCCACCTGGCACAACTGGAAATGCTTTCATTGAGTGCAGACCGGTCCCAGCCGGTGAGTTATATGCCAGGAATCATTCACAAACCTGAACATCTAATAATAATATTTTCTTGGAAATAAGCTAAAGGACTCAAAGTTACCGTAGAATTTAATACTATATTGGGTGGTATCCATTTCAGCTGCACCAGTTGTAAACACCCCCTGTCAGCCTTCTCCCTGTGGACCTTACAGCCAGTGCCGAGCAGTTAATGGACAGTCTGTATGTTCCTGTTTGGCCGGATACAGAGGGTCACCCCCCGCCTGTCGACCAGAATGTACAGTTAATTCAGATTGTAACCGAAATGAAGCCTGTAGCAACCAAAAATGCAGGGACCCTTGCCCGGGATCATGTGGGGTTGGAGCTCAATGTGATGTCATAAATCACAACCCATTGTGCAAATGCCCACCTCGGTACACGGGCGACCCATTTGTCAGATGCTACATCCAACGTAAGCCCGTGCTCTTCATTCGTCTATTATGAAGCTTCGAAAAATAACATACTTAATGATTATCACTCTTTTTCATTCTAATCCATACAAATTTAAAACAAAAAAACAAGATTAAAGAAGAAAATGGCTGATCAAGTAATTTTTGTTCCCACAGCTGAACTTCCACCTGCCCCTCCAACCAACCCTTGTATTCCATCACCTTGTGGGCCTAATTCTCAGTGCAAGGTGGCAGGGGAGAGTCCATCTTGCTCTTGCTTGCCCGACTACCTAGGTGCTCCTCCAAATTGCAGACCGGAATGCATTAGTAACAGCGAATGCTCAAGCCACTTGGCTTGTGTCAACCAAAAGTGCAAAGATCCCTGCCCAGGGTTGTGTGCCCCAAATGCCATTTGCAGAGTAGTCAGTCACACCCCTCAGTGTTTGTGCACTGAAGGGTACACTGGTGATCCATTTTCGCAGTGCTTCCCAAAACAATGTGAGTTCTCAAAAATATAATATGAGTAGCTGTAGAATTAAGGCATAGTTCGAAGTAGTTATTGTGTTTGAGGAGGAAGGTTCAATCTCATAGATTCCTCTGTTGCTATTGCAGCTGACGTTATCCCTCAAGAGCGACCAACGCCTTGTGAGCCTTCTCCCTGTGGAGCGAATGCCATCTGTAGAGAACAAAATGGAGCAGGTTCTTGTTCGTGCATATCAGAATACATTGGAAACCCGTATGAAGGGTGTAGACCGGAATGTGTCATCAACACAGACTGTTCAACCAACAAGGCATGTATTAGGAACAAATGCCAGGACCCATGCCCTGGAACCTGTGGTCAGAATGCTGAGTGCCAAGTAGTTAACCACTTACCGTCATGCAACTGCTTCCCTGGATACACTGGGGATCCATTCAGATATTGCAACATCATTCCTCCCAAACGTAAGAAGTTCATCTTTATGAAATACCTACTATCCACCTACCTTATCTATATTGAGTCTAGCAACTCTCATGATTGGGATGTTTAATAACTGAAGTGTGGTTTGTTTTCTGAACAGCTGTTGAATCACCAAAACCAGCGGACCCTTGTAATCCATCTCCGTGTGGGCCCAATAGCCAGTGCAGGGTGAACAATGAGCAAGCCATTTGCTCCTGCTTGCCCAACTATGTGGGTTCGCCACCAGGTTGTAGGCCTGAGTGTGTAGTGAGCTCTGAATGTGCTTCAAATCAAGCCTGTATCAACCAGAAATGTGGTGACCCCTGCTCAAATACGTGTGGGCGAAATGCAGAATGCAAAGTCATTAACCACAGCCCAATCTGCAGCTGTAGGCGAGGTTTTACAGGAGATCCATTCACCAGATGTTCCCCGATTCCTCGTAAGCACCAATTTTAGTAATTTTAGTTGACGATATTCTTGGTCTCAGTATCAAATTGAATATATATGCCATGCCTCCTAAAGTGTGGTGATGCAGTGTTTCATACTTACATATCCCAAAAAAACGTGACTGTTTCTGTTCCTTTTAGCCCCTCCACCTGTGATTGAGAGTGCACCACCTCAAAACCCATGTATTCCATCACCCTGTGGACCATATTCACAGTGCCGAGATGCTGGAGGAGTGCCATCTTGTACATGTTTACCTGAGTACACTGGAGCTCCACCCAATTGTCGCCCAGAATGTTCCATCAACCCAGATTGTCCTAGCAACATGGCGTGCATGAAAGAGAAGTGTCGTGACCCTTGTCCTGGCTCTTGCGGAGCTAATGCCATCTGCAATGTTATCAATCATACGCCAATTTGTACATGTCCCGAGGGGTATACAGGAGACCCTTTCACCAATTGTTTCCCCAAGCCACCACGTAAGGAACAAACCAATTCCTAATTGAATTTATTGTCCACTCATGTGTGTGCTTCACTAGCTTGATTTGAAAGTAGAATGGTGTTGAATAAGGAGAGTGTGAGTGTGATGAGAACGGATGTTTATGCTAACTTTTTTCTTTTGTCCGTTTCAGCGGTTGAACCTTTGGAAGCTGATCCGTGTAACCCTTCACCGTGTGGTTCGAATGCGGAGTGTAATGACGGTGTTTGTACTTGTTTGCCCGAGTATCAAGGTGACCCTTACAGAGGGTGTAGGCCTGAGTGTGTACTGAACACTGACTGCCCCAGAGACAAAGCCTGTCAGCGCAACAAGTGCAAAGATCCTTGTACAGGTACTTGTGGACAAGGAGCTAGATGTGAAGTGTTGAACCACATTCCAATGTGTGTGTGCCCACCTGGCACAACTGGAAATGCTTTCATTGAGTGCAGACCGGTCCCAGCCGGTGAGTTATATGCCAGGAATCATTCACAAACCTGAACATCTAATAATAATATTTTCTTGGAAATAAGCTAAAGGACTCAAAGTTACCGTAGAATTTAATACTATATTGGGTGGTATCCATTTCAGCTGCACCAGTTGTAAACACCCCCTGTCAGCCTTCTCCCTGTGGACCTTACAGCCAGTGCCGAGCAGTTAATGGACAGTCTGTATGTTCCTGTTTGGCCGGATACAGAGGGTCACCCCCCGCCTGTCGACCAGAATGTACAGTTAATTCAGATTGTAACCGAAATGAAGCCTGTAGCAACCAAAAATGCAGGGACCCTTGCCCGGGATCATGTGGGGTTGGAGCTCAATGTGATGTCATAAATCACAACCCATTGTGCAAATGCCCACCTCGGTACACGGGCGACCCATTTGTCAGATGCTACATCCAACGTAAGCCCGTGCTCTTCATTCGTCTATTATGAAGCTTCGAAAAATAACATACTTAATGATTATCACTCTTTTTCATTCTAATCCATACAAATTTAAAACAAAAAAACAAGATTAAAGAAGAAAATGGCTGATCAAGTAATTTTTGTTCCCACAGCTGAACTTCCACCTGCCCCTCCAACCAACCCTTGTATTCCATCACCTTGTGGGCCTAATTCTCAGTGCAAGGTGGCAGGGGAGAGTCCATCTTGCTCTTGCTTGCCCGACTACCTAGGTGCTCCTCCAAATTGCAGACCGGAATGCATTAGTAACAGCGAATGCTCAAGCCACTTGGCTTGTGTCAACCAAAAGTGCAAAGATCCCTGCCCAGGGTTGTGTGCCCCAAATGCCATTTGCAGAGTAGTCAGTCACACCCCTCAGTGTTTGTGCACTGAAGGGTACACTGGTGATCCATTTTCGCAGTGCTTCCCAAAACAATGTGAGTTCTCAAAAATATAATATGAGTAGCTGTAGAATTAAGGCATAGTTCGAAGTAGTTATTGTGTTTGAGGAGGAAGGTTCAATCTCATAGATTCCTCTGTTGCTATTGCAGCTGACGTTATCCCTCAAGAGCGACCAACGCCTTGTGAGCCTTCTCCCTGTGGAGCGAATGCCATCTGTAGAGAACAAAATGGAGCAGGTTCTTGTTCGTGCATATCAGAATACATTGGAAACCCGTATGAAGGGTGTAGACCGGAATGTGTCATCAACACAGACTGTTCAACCAACAAGGCATGTATTAGGAACAAATGCCAGGACCCATGCCCTGGAACCTGTGGTCAGAATGCTGAGTGCCAAGTAGTTAACCACTTACCGTCATGCAACTGCTTCCCTGGATACACTGGGGATCCATTCAGATATTGCAACATCATTCCTCCCAAACGTAAGAAGTTCATCTTTATGAAATACCTACTATCCACCTACCTTATCTATATTGAGTCTAGCAACTCTCATGATTGGGATGTTTAATAACTGAAGTGTGGTTTGTTTTCTGAACAGCTGTTGAATCACCAAAACCAGCGGACCCTTGTAATCCATCTCCGTGTGGGCCCAATAGCCAGTGCAGGGTGAACAATGAGCAAGCCATTTGCTCCTGCTTGCCCAACTATGTGGGTTCGCCACCAGGTTGTAGGCCTGAGTGTGTAGTGAGCTCTGAATGTGCTTCAAATCAAGCCTGTATCAACCAGAAATGTGGTGACCCCTGCTCAAATACGTGTGGGCGAAATGCAGAATGCAAAGTCATTAACCACAGCCCAATCTGCAGCTGTAGGCGAGGTTTTACAGGAGATCCATTCACCAGATGTTCCCCGATTCCTCGTAAGCACCAATTTTAGTAATTTTAGTTGACGATATTCTTGGTCTCAGTATCAAATTGAATATATATGCCATGCCTCCTAAAGTGTGGTGATGCAGTGTTTCATACTTACATATCCCAAAAAAACGTGACTGTTTCTGTTCCTTTTAGCCCCTCCACCTGTGATTGAGAGTGCACCACCTCAAAACCCATGTATTCCATCACCCTGTGGACCATATTCACAGTGCCGAGATGCTGGAGGAGTGCCATCTTGTACATGTTTACCTGAGTACACTGGAGCTCCACCCAATTGTCGCCCAGAATGTTCCATCAACCCAGATTGTCCTAGCAACATGGCGTGCATGAAAGAGAAGTGTCGTGACCCTTGTCCTGGCTCTTGCGGAGCTAATGCCATCTGCAATGTTATCAATCATACGCCAATTTGTACATGTCCCGAGGGGTATACAGGAGACCCTTTCACCAATTGTTTCCCCAAGCCACCACGTAAGGAACAAACCAATTCCTAATTGAATTTATTGTCCACTCATGTGTGTGCTTCACTAGCTTGATTTGAAAGTAGAATGGTGTTGAATAAGGAGAGTGTGAGTGTGATGAGAACGGATGTTTATGCTAACTTTTTTCTTTTGTCCGTTTCAGCGGTTGAACCTTTGGAAGCTGATCCGTGTAACCCTTCACCGTGTGGTTCGAATGCGGAGTGTAATGACGGTGTTTGTACTTGTTTGCCCGAGTATCAAGGTGACCCTTACAGAGGGTGTAGGCCTGAGTGTGTACTGAACACTGACTGCCCCAGAGACAAAGCCTGTCAGCGCAACAAGTGCAAAGATCCTTGTACAGGTACTTGTGGACAAGGAGCTAGATGTGAAGTGTTGAACCACATTCCAATGTGTGTGTGCCCACCTGGCACAACTGGAAATGCTTTCATTGAGTGCAGACCGGTCCCAGCCGGTGAGTTATATGCCAGGAATCATTCACAAACCTGAACATCTAATAATAATATTTTCTTGGAAATAAGCTAAAGGACTCAAAGTTACCGTAGAATTTAATACTATATTGGGTGGTATCCATTTCAGCTGCACCAGTTGTAAACACCCCCTGTCAGCCTTCTCCCTGTGGACCTTACAGCCAGTGCCGAGCAGTTAATGGACAGTCTGTATGTTCCTGTTTGGCCGGATACAGAGGGTCACCCCCCGCCTGTCGACCAGAATGTACAGTTAATTCAGATTGTAACCGAAATGAAGCCTGTAGCAACCAAAAATGCAGGGACCCTTGCCCGGGATCATGTGGGGTTGGAGCTCAATGTGATGTCATAAATCACAACCCATTGTGCAAATGCCCACCTCGGTACACGGGCGACCCATTTGTCAGATGCTACATCCAACGTAAGCCCGTGCTCTTCATTCGTCTATTATGAAGCTTCGAAAAATAACATACTTAATGATTATCACTCTTTTTCATTCTAATCCATACAAATTTAAAACAAAAAAACAAGATTAAAGAAGAAAATGGCTGATCAAGTAATTTTTGTTCCCACAGCTGAACTTCCACCTGCCCCTCCAACCAACCCTTGTATTCCATCACCTTGTGGGCCTAATTCTCAGTGCAAGGTGGCAGGGGAGAGTCCATCTTGCTCTTGCTTGCCCGACTACCTAGGTGCTCCTCCAAATTGCAGACCGGAATGCATTAGTAACAGCGAATGCTCAAGCCACTTGGCTTGTGTCAACCAAAAGTGCAAAGATCCCTGCCCAGGGTTGTGTGCCCCAAATGCCATTTGCAGAGTAGTCAGTCACACCCCTCAGTGTTTGTGCACTGAAGGGTACACTGGTGATCCATTTTCGCAGTGCTTCCCAAAACAATGTGAGTTCTCAAAAATATAATATGAGTAGCTGTAGAATTAAGGCATAGTTCGAAGTAGTTATTGTGTTTGAGGAGGAAGGTTCAATCTCATAGATTCCTCTGTTGCTATTGCAGCTGACGTTATCCCTCAAGAGCGACCAACGCCTTGTGAGCCTTCTCCCTGTGGAGCGAATGCCATCTGTAGAGAACAAAATGGAGCAGGTTCTTGTTCGTGCATATCAGAATACATTGGAAACCCGTATGAAGGGTGTAGACCGGAATGTGTCATCAACACAGACTGTTCAACCAACAAGGCATGTATTAGGAACAAATGCCAGGACCCATGCCCTGGAACCTGTGGTCAGAATGCTGAGTGCCAAGTAGTTAACCACTTACCGTCATGCAACTGCTTCCCTGGATACACTGGGGATCCATTCAGATATTGCAACATCATTCCTCCCAAACGTAAGAAGTTCATCTTTATGAAATACCTACTATCCACCTACCTTATCTATATTGAGTCTAGCAACTCTCATGATTGGGATGTTTAATAACTGAAGTGTGGTTTGTTTTCTGAACAGCTGTTGAATCACCAAAACCAGCGGACCCTTGTAATCCATCTCCGTGTGGGCCCAATAGCCAGTGCAGGGTGAACAATGAGCAAGCCATTTGCTCCTGCTTGCCCAACTATGTGGGTTCGCCACCAGGTTGTAGGCCTGAGTGTGTAGTGAGCTCTGAATGTGCTTCAAATCAAGCCTGTATCAACCAGAAATGTGGTGACCCCTGCTCAAATACGTGTGGGCGAAATGCAGAATGCAAAGTCATTAACCACAGCCCAATCTGCAGCTGTAGGCGAGGTTTTACAGGAGATCCATTCACCAGATGTTCCCCGATTCCTCGTAAGCACCAATTTTAGTAATTTTAGTTGACGATATTCTTGGTCTCAGTATCAAATTGAATATATATGCCATGCCTCCTAAAGTGTGGTGATGCAGTGTTTCATACTTACATATCCCAAAAAAACGTGACTGTTTCTGTTCCTTTTAGCCCCTCCACCTGTGATTGAGAGTGCACCACCTCAAAACCCATGTATTCCATCACCCTGTGGACCATATTCACAGTGCCGAGATGCTGGAGGAGTGCCATCTTGTACATGTTTACCTGAGTACACTGGAGCTCCACCCAATTGTCGCCCAGAATGTTCCATCAACCCAGATTGTCCTAGCAACATGGCGTGCATGAAAGAGAAGTGTCGTGACCCTTGTCCTGGCTCTTGCGGAGCTAATGCCATCTGCAATGTTATCAATCATACGCCAATTTGTACATGTCCCGAGGGGTATACAGGAGACCCTTTCACCAATTGTTTCCCCAAGCCACCACGTAAGGAACAAACCAATTCCTAATTGAATTTATTGTCCACTCATGTGTGTGCTTCACTAGCTTGATTTGAAAGTAGAATGGTGTTGAATAAGGAGAGTGTGAGTGTGATGAGAACGGATGTTTATGCTAACTTTTTTCTTTTGTCCGTTTCAGCGGTTGAACCTTTGGAAGCTGATCCGTGTAACCCTTCACCGTGTGGTTCGAATGCGGAGTGTAATGACGGTGTTTGTACTTGTTTGCCCGAGTATCAAGGTGACCCTTACAGAGGGTGTAGGCCTGAGTGTGTACTGAACACTGACTGCCCCAGAGACAAAGCCTGTCAGCGCAACAAGTGCAAAGATCCTTGTACAGGTACTTGTGGACAAGGAGCTAGATGTGAAGTGTTGAACCACATTCCAATGTGTGTGTGCCCACCTGGCACAACTGGAAATGCTTTCATTGAGTGCAGACCGGTCCCAGCCGGTGAGTTATATGCCAGGAATCATTCACAAACCTGAACATCTAATAATAATATTTTCTTGGAAATAAGCTAAAGGACTCAAAGTTACCGTAGAATTTAATACTATATTGGGTGGTATCCATTTCAGCTGCACCAGTTGTAAACACCCCCTGTCAGCCTTCTCCCTGTGGACCTTACAGCCAGTGCCGAGCAGTTAATGGACAGTCTGTATGTTCCTGTTTGGCCGGATACAGAGGGTCACCCCCCGCCTGTCGACCAGAATGTACAGTTAATTCAGATTGTAACCGAAATGAAGCCTGTAGCAACCAAAAATGCAGGGACCCTTGCCCGGGATCATGTGGGGTTGGAGCTCAATGTGATGTCATAAATCACAACCCATTGTGCAAATGCCCACCTCGGTACACGGGCGACCCATTTGTCAGATGCTACATCCAACGTAAGCCCGTGCTCTTCATTCGTCTATTATGAAGCTTCGAAAAATAACATACTTAATGATTATCACTCTTTTTCATTCTAATCCATACAAATTTAAAACAAAAAAACAAGATTAAAGAAGAAAATGGCTGATCAAGTAATTTTTGTTCCCACAGCTGAACTTCCACCTGCCCCTCCAACCAACCCTTGTATTCCATCACCTTGTGGGCCTAATTCTCAGTGCAAGGTGGCAGGGGAGAGTCCATCTTGCTCTTGCTTGCCCGACTACCTAGGTGCTCCTCCAAATTGCAGACCGGAATGCATTAGTAACAGCGAATGCTCAAGCCACTTGGCTTGTGTCAACCAAAAGTGCAAAGATCCCTGCCCAGGGTTGTGTGCCCCAAATGCCATTTGCAGAGTAGTCAGTCACACCCCTCAGTGTTTGTGCACTGAAGGGTACACTGGTGATCCATTTTCGCAGTGCTTCCCAAAACAATGTGAGTTCTCAAAAATATAATATGAGTAGCTGTAGAATTAAGGCATAGTTCGAAGTAGTTATTGTGTTTGAGGAGGAAGGTTCAATCTCATAGATTCCTCTGTTGCTATTGCAGCTGACGTTATCCCTCAAGAGCGACCAACGCCTTGTGAGCCTTCTCCCTGTGGAGCGAATGCCATCTGTAGAGAACAAAATGGAGCAGGTTCTTGTTCGTGCATATCAGAATACATTGGAAACCCGTATGAAGGGTGTAGACCGGAATGTGTCATCAACACAGACTGTTCAACCAACAAGGCATGTATTAGGAACAAATGCCAGGACCCATGCCCTGGAACCTGTGGTCAGAATGCTGAGTGCCAAGTAGTTAACCACTTACCGTCATGCAACTGCTTCCCTGGATACACTGGGGATCCATTCAGATATTGCAACATCATTCCTCCCAAACGTAAGAAGTTCATCTTTATGAAATACCTACTATCCACCTACCTTATCTATATTGAGTCTAGCAACTCTCATGATTGGGATGTTTAATAACTGAAGTGTGGTTTGTTTTCTGAACAGCTGTTGAATCACCAAAACCAGCGGACCCTTGTAATCCATCTCCGTGTGGGCCCAATAGCCAGTGCAGGGTGAACAATGAGCAAGCCATTTGCTCCTGCTTGCCCAACTATGTGGGTTCGCCACCAGGTTGTAGGCCTGAGTGTGTAGTGAGCTCTGAATGTGCTTCAAATCAAGCCTGTATCAACCAGAAATGTGGTGACCCCTGCTCAAATACGTGTGGGCGAAATGCAGAATGCAAAGTCATTAACCACAGCCCAATCTGCAGCTGTAGGCGAGGTTTTACAGGAGATCCATTCACCAGATGTTCCCCGATTCCTCGTAAGCACCAATTTTAGTAATTTTAGTTGACGATATTCTTGGTCTCAGTATCAAATTGAATATATATGCCATGCCTCCTAAAGTGTGGTGATGCAGTGTTTCATACTTACATATCCCAAAAAAACGTGACTGTTTCTGTTCCTTTTAGCCCCTCCACCTGTGATTGAGAGTGCACCACCTCAAAACCCATGTATTCCATCACCCTGTGGACCATATTCACAGTGCCGAGATGCTGGAGGAGTGCCATCTTGTACATGTTTACCTGAGTACACTGGAGCTCCACCCAATTGTCGCCCAGAATGTTCCATCAACCCAGATTGTCCTAGCAACATGGCGTGCATGAAAGAGAAGTGTCGTGACCCTTGTCCTGGCTCTTGCGGAGCTAATGCCATCTGCAATGTTATCAATCATACGCCAATTTGTACATGTCCCGAGGGGTATACAGGAGACCCTTTCACCAATTGTTTCCCCAAGCCACCACGTAAGGAACAAACCAATTCCTAATTGAATTTATTGTCCACTCATGTGTGTGCTTCACTAGCTTGATTTGAAAGTAGAATGGTGTTGAATAAGGAGAGTGTGAGTGTGATGAGAACGGATGTTTATGCTAACTTTTTTCTTTTGTCCGTTTCAGCGGTTGAACCTTTGGAAGCTGATCCGTGTAACCCTTCACCGTGTGGTTCGAATGCGGAGTGTAATGACGGTGTTTGTACTTGTTTGCCCGAGTATCAAGGTGACCCTTACAGAGGGTGTAGGCCTGAGTGTGTACTGAACACTGACTGCCCCAGAGACAAAGCCTGTCAGCGCAACAAGTGCAAAGATCCTTGTACAGGTACTTGTGGACAAGGAGCTAGATGTGAAGTGTTGAACCACATTCCAATGTGTGTGTGCCCACCTGGCACAACTGGAAATGCTTTCATTGAGTGCAGACCGGTCCCAGCCGGTGAGTTATATGCCAGGAATCATTCACAAACCTGAACATCTAATAATAATATTTTCTTGGAAATAAGCTAAAGGACTCAAAGTTACCGTAGAATTTAATACTATATTGGGTGGTATCCATTTCAGCTGCACCAGTTGTAAACACCCCCTGTCAGCCTTCTCCCTGTGGACCTTACAGCCAGTGCCGAGCAGTTAATGGACAGTCTGTATGTTCCTGTTTGGCCGGATACAGAGGGTCACCCCCCGCCTGTCGACCAGAATGTACAGTTAATTCAGATTGTAACCGAAATGAAGCCTGTAGCAACCAAAAATGCAGGGACCCTTGCCCGGGATCATGTGGGGTTGGAGCTCAATGTGATGTCATAAATCACAACCCATTGTGCAAATGCCCACCTCGGTACACGGGCGACCCATTTGTCAGATGCTACATCCAACGTAAGCCCGTGCTCTTCATTCGTCTATTATGAAGCTTCGAAAAATAACATACTTAATGATTATCACTCTTTTTCATTCTAATCCATACAAATTTAAAACAAAAAAACAAGATTAAAGAAGAAAATGGCTGATCAAGTAATTTTTGTTCCCACAGCTGAACTTCCACCTGCCCCTCCAACCAACCCTTGTATTCCATCACCTTGTGGGCCTAATTCTCAGTGCAAGGTGGCAGGGGAGAGTCCATCTTGCTCTTGCTTGCCCGACTACCTAGGTGCTCCTCCAAATTGCAGACCGGAATGCATTAGTAACAGCGAATGCTCAAGCCACTTGGCTTGTGTCAACCAAAAGTGCAAAGATCCCTGCCCAGGGTTGTGTGCCCCAAATGCCATTTGCAGAGTAGTCAGTCACACCCCTCAGTGTTTGTGCACTGAAGGGTACACTGGTGATCCATTTTCGCAGTGCTTCCCAAAACAATGTGAGTTCTCAAAAATATAATATGAGTAGCTGTAGAATTAAGGCATAGTTCGAAGTAGTTATTGTGTTTGAGGAGGAAGGTTCAATCTCATAGATTCCTCTGTTGCTATTGCAGCTGACGTTATCCCTCAAGAGCGACCAACGCCTTGTGAGCCTTCTCCCTGTGGAGCGAATGCCATCTGTAGAGAACAAAATGGAGCAGGTTCTTGTTCGTGCATATCAGAATACATTGGAAACCCGTATGAAGGGTGTAGACCGGAATGTGTCATCAACACAGACTGTTCAACCAACAAGGCATGTATTAGGAACAAATGCCAGGACCCATGCCCTGGAACCTGTGGTCAGAATGCTGAGTGCCAAGTAGTTAACCACTTACCGTCATGCAACTGCTTCCCTGGATACACTGGGGATCCATTCAGATATTGCAACATCATTCCTCCCAAACGTAAGAAGTTCATCTTTATGAAATACCTACTATCCACCTACCTTATCTATATTGAGTCTAGCAACTCTCATGATTGGGATGTTTAATAACTGAAGTGTGGTTTGTTTTCTGAACAGCTGTTGAATCACCAAAACCAGCGGACCCTTGTAATCCATCTCCGTGTGGGCCCAATAGCCAGTGCAGGGTGAACAATGAGCAAGCCATTTGCTCCTGCTTGCCCAACTATGTGGGTTCGCCACCAGGTTGTAGGCCTGAGTGTGTAGTGAGCTCTGAATGTGCTTCAAATCAAGCCTGTATCAACCAGAAATGTGGTGACCCCTGCTCAAATACGTGTGGGCGAAATGCAGAATGCAAAGTCATTAACCACAGCCCAATCTGCAGCTGTAGGCGAGGTTTTACAGGAGATCCATTCACCAGATGTTCCCCGATTCCTCGTAAGCACCAATTTTAGTAATTTTAGTTGACGATATTCTTGGTCTCAGTATCAAATTGAATATATATGCCATGCCTCCTAAAGTGTGGTGATGCAGTGTTTCATACTTACATATCCCAAAAAAACGTGACTGTTTCTGTTCCTTTTAGCCCCTCCACCTGTGATTGAGAGTGCACCACCTCAAAACCCATGTATTCCATCACCCTGTGGACCATATTCACAGTGCCGAGATGCTGGAGGAGTGCCATCTTGTACATGTTTACCTGAGTACACTGGAGCTCCACCCAATTGTCGCCCAGAATGTTCCATCAACCCAGATTGTCCTAGCAACATGGCGTGCATGAAAGAGAAGTGTCGTGACCCTTGTCCTGGCTCTTGCGGAGCTAATGCCATCTGCAATGTTATCAATCATACGCCAATTTGTACATGTCCCGAGGGGTATACAGGAGACCCTTTCACCAATTGTTTCCCCAAGCCACCACGTAAGGAACAAACCAATTCCTAATTGAATTTATTGTCCACTCATGTGTGTGCTTCACTAGCTTGATTTGAAAGTAGAATGGTGTTGAATAAGGAGAGTGTGAGTGTGATGAGAACGGATGTTTATGCTAACTTTTTTCTTTTGTCCGTTTCAGCGGTTGAACCTTTGGAAGCTGATCCGTGTAACCCTTCACCGTGTGGTTCGAATGCGGAGTGTAATGACGGTGTTTGTACTTGTTTGCCCGAGTATCAAGGTGACCCTTACAGAGGGTGTAGGCCTGAGTGTGTACTGAACACTGACTGCCCCAGAGACAAAGCCTGTCAGCGCAACAAGTGCAAAGATCCTTGTACAGGTACTTGTGGACAAGGAGCTAGATGTGAAGTGTTGAACCACATTCCAATGTGTGTGTGCCCACCTGGCACAACTGGAAATGCTTTCATTGAGTGCAGACCGGTCCCAGCCGGTGAGTTATATGCCAGGAATCATTCACAAACCTGAACATCTAATAATAATATTTTCTTGGAAATAAGCTAAAGGACTCAAAGTTACCGTAGAATTTAATACTATATTGGGTGGTATCCATTTCAGCTGCACCAGTTGTAAACACCCCCTGTCAGCCTTCTCCCTGTGGACCTTACAGCCAGTGCCGAGCAGTTAATGGACAGTCTGTATGTTCCTGTTTGGCCGGATACAGAGGGTCACCCCCCGCCTGTCGACCAGAATGTACAGTTAATTCAGATTGTAACCGAAATGAAGCCTGTAGCAACCAAAAATGCAGGGACCCTTGCCCGGGATCATGTGGGGTTGGAGCTCAATGTGATGTCATAAATCACAACCCATTGTGCAAATGCCCACCTCGGTACACGGGCGACCCATTTGTCAGATGCTACATCCAACGTAAGCCCGTGCTCTTCATTCGTCTATTATGAAGCTTCGAAAAATAACATACTTAATGATTATCACTCTTTTTCATTCTAATCCATACAAATTTAAAACAAAAAAACAAGATTAAAGAAGAAAATGGCTGATCAAGTAATTTTTGTTCCCACAGCTGAACTTCCACCTGCCCCTCCAACCAACCCTTGTATTCCATCACCTTGTGGGCCTAATTCTCAGTGCAAGGTGGCAGGGGAGAGTCCATCTTGCTCTTGCTTGCCCGACTACCTAGGTGCTCCTCCAAATTGCAGACCGGAATGCATTAGTAACAGCGAATGCTCAAGCCACTTGGCTTGTGTCAACCAAAAGTGCAAAGATCCCTGCCCAGGGTTGTGTGCCCCAAATGCCATTTGCAGAGTAGTCAGTCACACCCCTCAGTGTTTGTGCACTGAAGGGTACACTGGTGATCCATTTTCGCAGTGCTTCCCAAAACAATGTGAGTTCTCAAAAATATAATATGAGTAGCTGTAGAATTAAGGCATAGTTCGAAGTAGTTATTGTGTTTGAGGAGGAAGGTTCAATCTCATAGATTCCTCTGTTGCTATTGCAGCTGACGTTATCCCTCAAGAGCGACCAACGCCTTGTGAGCCTTCTCCCTGTGGAGCGAATGCCATCTGTAGAGAACAAAATGGAGCAGGTTCTTGTTCGTGCATATCAGAATACATTGGAAACCCGTATGAAGGGTGTAGACCGGAATGTGTCATCAACACAGACTGTTCAACCAACAAGGCATGTATTAGGAACAAATGCCAGGACCCATGCCCTGGAACCTGTGGTCAGAATGCTGAGTGCCAAGTAGTTAACCACTTACCGTCTTGCAACTGCTTCCCTGGATACACTGGGGATCCATTCAGATATTGCAACATCATTCCTCCCAAACGTAAGAAGTTCATCTTTATGAAATACCTACTATCCACCTACCTTATCTATATTGAGTCTAGCAACTCTCATGATTGGGATGTTTAATAACTGAAGTGTGGTTTGTTTTCTGAACAGCTGTTGAATCACCAAAACCAGCGGACCCTTGTAATCCATCTCCGTGTGGGCCCAATAGCCAGTGCAGGGTGAACAATGAGCAAGCCATTTGCTCCTGCTTGCCCAACTATGTGGGTTCGCCACCAGGTTGTAGGCCTGAGTGTGTAGTGAGCTCTGAATGTGCTTCAAATCAAGCCTGTATCAACCAGAAATGTGGTGACCCCTGCTCAAATACGTGTGGGCGAAATGCAGAATGCAAAGTCATTAACCACAGCCCAATCTGCAGCTGTAGGCGAGGTTTTACAGGAGATCCATTCACCAGATGTTCCCCGATTCCTCGTAAGCACCAATTTTAGTAATTTTAGTTGACGATATTCTTGGTCTCAGTATCAAATTGAATATATATGCCATGCCTCCTAAAGTGTGGTGATGCAGTGTTTCATACTTACATATCCCAAAAAAACGTGACTGTTTCTGTTCCTTTTAGCCCCTCCACCTGTGATTGAGAGTGCACCACCTCAAAACCCATGTATTCCATCACCCTGTGGACCATATTCACAGTGCCGAGATGCTGGAGGAGTGCCATCTTGTACATGTTTACCTGAGTACACTGGAGCTCCACCCAATTGTCGCCCAGAATGTTCCATCAACCCAGATTGTCCTAGCAACATGGCGTGCATGAAAGAGAAGTGTCGTGACCCTTGTCCTGGCTCTTGCGGAGCTAATGCCATCTGCAATGTTATCAATCATACGCCAATTTGTACATGTCCCGAGGGGTATACAGGAGACCCTTTCACCAATTGTTTCCCCAAGCCACCACGTAAGGAACAAACCAATTCCTAATTGAATTTATTGTCCACTCATGTGTGTGCTTCACTAGCTTGATTTGAAAGTAGAATGGTGTTGAATAAGGAGAGTGTGAGTGTGATGAGAACGGATGTTTATGCTAACTTTTTTCTTTTGTCCGTTTCAGCGGTTGAACCTTTGGAAGCTGATCCGTGTAACCCTTCACCGTGTGGTTCGAATGCGGAGTGTAATGACGGTGTTTGTACTTGTTTGCCCGAGTATCAAGGTGACCCTTACAGAGGGTGTAGGCCTGAGTGTGTACTGAACACTGACTGCCCCAGAGACAAAGCCTGTCAGCGCAACAAGTGCAAAGATCCTTGTACAGGTACTTGTGGACAAGGAGCTAGATGTGAAGTGTTGAACCACATTCCAATGTGTGTGTGCCCACCTGGCACAACTGGAAATGCTTTCATTGAGTGCAGACCGGTCCCAGCCGGTGAGTTATATGCCAGGAATCATTCACAAACCTGAACATCTAATAATAATATTTTCTTGGAAATAAGCTAAAGGACTCAAAGTTACCGTAGAATTTAATACTATATTGGGTGGTATCCATTTCAGCTGCACCAGTTGTAAACACCCCCTGTCAGCCTTCTCCCTGTGGACCTTACAGCCAGTGCCGAGCAGTTAATGGACAGTCTGTATGTTCCTGTTTGGCCGGATACAGAGGGTCACCCCCCGCCTGTCGACCAGAATGTACAGTTAATTCAGATTGTAACCGAAATGAAGCCTGTAGCAACCAAAAATGCAGGGACCCTTGCCCGGGATCATGTGGGGTTGGAGCTCAATGTGATGTCATAAATCACAACCCATTGTGCAAATGCCCACCTCGGTACACGGGCGACCCATTTGTCAGATGCTACATCCAACGTAAGCCCGTGCTCTTCATTCGTCTATTATGAAGCTTCGAAAAATAACATACTTAATGATTATCACTCTTTTTCATTCTAATCCATACAAATTTAAAACAAAAAAACAAGATTAAAGAAGAAAATGGCTGATCAAGTAATTTTTGTTCCCACAGCTGAACTTCCACCTGCCCCTCCAACCAACCCTTGTATTCCATCACCTTGTGGGCCTAATTCTCAGTGCAAGGTGGCAGGGGAGAGTCCATCTTGCTCTTGCTTGCCCGACTACCTAGGTGCTCCTCCAAATTGCAGACCGGAATGCATTAGTAACAGCGAATGCTCAAGCCACTTGGCTTGTGTCAACCAAAAGTGCAAAGATCCCTGCCCAGGGTTGTGTGCCCCAAATGCCATTTGCAGAGTAGTCAGTCACACCCCTCAGTGTTTGTGCACTGAAGGGTACACTGGTGATCCATTTTCGCAGTGCTTCCCAAAACAATGTGAGTTCTCAAAAATATAATATGAGTAGCTGTAGAATTAAGGCATAGTTCGAAGTAGTTATTGTGTTTGAGGAGGAAGGTTCAATCTCATAGATTCCTCTGTTGCTATTGCAGCTGACGTTATCCCTCAAGAGCGACCAACGCCTTGTGAGCCTTCTCCCTGTGGAGCGAATGCCATCTGTAGAGAACAAAATGGAGCAGGTTCTTGTTCGTGCATATCAGAATACATTGGAAACCCGTATGAAGGGTGTAGACCGGAATGTGTCATCAACACAGACTGTTCAACCAACAAGGCATGTATTAGGAACAAATGCCAGGACCCATGCCCTGGAACCTGTGGTCAGAATGCTGAGTGCCAAGTAGTTAACCACTTACCGTCATGCAACTGCTTCCCTGGATACACTGGGGATCCATTCAGATATTGCAACATCATTCCTCCCAAACGTAAGAAGTTCATCTTTATGAAATACCTACTATCCACCTACCTTATCTATATTGAGTCTAGCAACTCTCATGATTGGGATGTTTAATAACTGAAGTGTGGTTTGTTTTCTGAACAGCTGTTGAATCACCAAAACCAGCGGACCCTTGTAATCCATCTCCGTGTGGGCCCAATAGCCAGTGCAGGGTGAACAATGAGCAAGCCATTTGCTCCTGCTTGCCCAACTATGTGGGTTCGCCACCAGGTTGTAGGCCTGAGTGTGTAGTGAGCTCTGAATGTGCTTCAAATCAAGCCTGTATCAACCAGAAATGTGGTGACCCCTGCTCAAATACGTGTGGGCGAAATGCAGAATGCAAAGTCATTAACCACAGCCCAATCTGCAGCTGTAGGCGAGGTTTTACAGGAGATCCATTCACCAGATGTTCCCCGATTCCTCGTAAGCACCAATTTTAGTAATTTTAGTTGACGATATTCTTGGTCTCAGTATCAAATTGAATATATATGCCATGCCTCCTAAAGTGTGGTGATGCAGTGTTTCATACTTACATATCCCAAAAAAACGTGACTGTTTCTGTTCCTTTTAGCCCCTCCACCTGTGATTGAGAGTGCACCACCTCAAAACCCATGTATTCCATCACCCTGTGGACCATATTCACAGTGCCGAGATGCTGGAGGAGTGCCATCTTGTACATGTTTACCTGAGTACACTGGAGCTCCACCCAATTGTCGCCCAGAATGTTCCATCAACCCAGATTGTCCTAGCAACATGGCGTGCATGAAAGAGAAGTGTCGTGACCCTTGTCCTGGCTCTTGCGGAGCTAATGCCATCTGCAATGTTATCAATCATACGCCAATTTGTACATGTCCCGAGGGGTATACAGGAGACCCTTTCACCAATTGTTTCCCCAAGCCACCACGTAAGGAACAAACCAATTCCTAATTGAATTTATTGTCCACTCATGTGTGTGCTTCACTAGCTTGATTTGAAAGTAGAATGGTGTTGAATAAGGAGAGTGTGAGTGTGATGAGAACGGATGTTTATGCTAACTTTTTTCTTTTGTCCGTTTCAGCGGTTGAACCTTTGGAAGCTGATCCGTGTAACCCTTCACCGTGTGGTTCGAATGCGGAGTGTAATGACGGTGTTTGTACTTGTTTGCCCGAGTATCAAGGTGACCCTTACAGAGGGTGTAGGCCTGAGTGTGTACTGAACACTGACTGCCCCAGAGACAAAGCCTGTCAGCGCAACAAGTGCAAAGATCCTTGTACAGGTACTTGTGGACAAGGAGCTAGATGTGAAGTGTTGAACCACATTCCAATGTGTGTGTGCCCACCTGGCACAACTGGAAATGCTTTCATTGAGTGCAGACCGGTCCCAGCCGGTGAGTTATATGCCAGGAATCATTCACAAACCTGAACATCTAATAATAATATTTTCTTGGAAATAAGCTAAAGGACTCAAAGTTACCGTAGAATTTAATACTATATTGGGTGGTATCCATTTCAGCTGCACCAGTTGTAAACACCCCCTGTCAGCCTTCTCCCTGTGGACCTTACAGCCAGTGCCGAGCAGTTAATGGACAGTCTGTATGTTCCTGTTTGGCCGGATACAGAGGGTCACCCCCCGCCTGTCGACCAGAATGTACAGTTAATTCAGATTGTAACCGAAATGAAGCCTGTAGCAACCAAAAATGCAGGGACCCTTGCCCGGGATCATGTGGGGTTGGAGCTCAATGTGATGTCATAAATCACAACCCATTGTGCAAATGCCCACCTCGGTACACGGGCGACCCATTTGTCAGATGCTACATCCAACGTAAGCCCGTGCTCTTCATTCGTCTATTATGAAGCTTCGAAAAATAACATACTTAATGATTATCACTCTTTTTCATTCTAATCCATACAAATTTAAAACAAAAAAACAAGATTAAAGAAGAAAATGGCTGATCAAGTAATTTTTGTTCCCACAGCTGAACTTCCACCTGCCCCTCCAACCAACCCTTGTATTCCATCACCTTGTGGGCCTAATTCTCAGTGCAAGGTGGCAGGGGAGAGTCCATCTTGCTCTTGCTTGCCCGACTACCTAGGTGCTCCTCCAAATTGCAGACCGGAATGCATTAGTAACAGCGAATGCTCAAGCCACTTGGCTTGTGTCAACCAAAAGTGCAAAGATCCCTGCCCAGGGTTGTGTGCCCCAAATGCCATTTGCAGAGTAGTCAGTCACACCCCTCAGTGTTTGTGCACTGAAGGGTTCACTGGTGATCCGTTTTCACAATGCTCTCCGATACAATGTGAGTTAATTCATGGTAATCCAATATTTTTGTTTGGTATTATTTGCCATAGCACTGTTTGTTTAATATTGTACCTGCTTGGAGTACGGTTTGATAATAATCTTACATGGTTAGTTTTTATTTTTTCAAGTTTTCATTTTCTTAATTTGGGGTATTGCGGTTCCTTGTAGGTACATATCTACAAATTTTCTAAAAATGAAAATTAGTGGTTTGTATTATTTATGAAAATGATACCACCATTTTAATGTTCATCGTGTTGAATTATCCACTTCGGTACTCATGTCTTCATACAAATAGTATTTTCTTAATTCTCACTCTCGTTGTTCTTCAGATGTGTTCCTTCTGGGTATTTCGTTTCTGTTTTTCCGAATTTAGTTTGTCAGTTTCTTTGAGGTACCTATCAATTCAGTCTACATTTCTTTTCATATTTCGATTGTTCAATGTAGTTTTTTCAGTTCGTATCTTTTTGTTTGGGTTATTTCCATTTTTTGTGGTTCACGTTCAATTGTTCATTTCTCAATTTAATTTCAGGTATATAATTTATTTTATTATCTTGTTCTTAGTACTAATACGAATTCGAAATGGGTTCGGTCATCCTTCACAGGCTGTATTTTTTTTTTTCAGCTCTCCCTGTACAAGAACTGACAAATCCATGCCATCCTTCCCCATGTGGCGCAAATGCCATTTGTCGCGAACAAAATGGGGCTGGTTCTTGTTCCTGTATTCCCGAATATACTGGAAACCCTTATGAAGGATGCCGACCTGAATGTATCATCAACACTGATTGTGTATCAACATTGGCATGTATTCGAAATAAATGCCAGGACCCCTGTCCGGGAACGTGTGGGCAAAATGCTCAGTGTCAAGTTGTGAACCATCTCCCGACTTGTACATGTATTGGAGGGTACAGTGGAGATCCTTTCAGATACTGTAGCCTCATCCCTCTTCAATGTAAGTGAACATTCCCATCCCACAATCATGATTTACGGTATTCTCCTTAGAATATTACATTAATGATTTTGAATTATTTGAATGCAGCTCCTGTCGAAGAAGTTGATCCATGCAATCCATCTCCTTGTGGGCCAAACAGTCAATGTCGGGTAAATAATGGCCAGGCAATATGTTCTTGCATGCCAACATACGTTGGCAGCCCTCCTGGGTGCAGGCCCGAGTGTGTGGTCAGCTCTGAATGTTCTTCAAACAAAGCTTGTGTGAACCAAAAATGTGTGGATCCCTGTCCTGGAACGTGTGGTCGAAATGCTGATTGTCAAGTGATAAATCATAGCCCAATTTGCAGTTGCCGACAAGGTTTTACTGGAGATCCATTCTCACAATGCCGACCAATTCCACGTAAGCAAGATCTTTTAAAATCTCTTCAGTTGTATTGAATTTCCTGGCTGAAAATTAATTCCCTTCTGTTATGTTTTTCAGCACCACCCCCACCACCTCAAATACCTCAATACGTAAATCCTTGTGTACCGTCACCATGTGGTCCTTTCTCAGAGTGTCGGGACGTTGGTGGTACTCCCTCTTGCATATGTCTACCTCAATACATTGGTGCTCCTCCTAATTGCCGTCCAGAATGTGCTATCAATGCCGACTGCCCTAGTAGTATGGCCTGTATCAAAGAAAAATGCAGAGATCCTTGTCCAGGCTCCTGCGGTATCGCAGCTGTGTGCAATGTAATAAACCACACTCCTGTTTGTGTATGTCCAGAAGGGTATACTGGTGATCCATTCACGAACTGCATTCCTAAACCCCCACGTAAGACTTTCTATTGACAAATATAATGATTGGTAATGAGGAACTTGCACGCATTTTTCCGCGACAATTCGAAGTAAATTTGGTTTGAAGGCAAATAACAAAACAGTAATTTTTTCGGAAGTGTCATTGATTTAGTAACGATTCATATTCTTCTAATTCTTACGCAAAATTGTATGTGTATCATAATTGAATTTATCTGTAAATATCTTTTGATATTGAACGTTTGATTGATCAGTAGTTTTAGCGATCTTAAGATGAAGGAAACAGACACAATTGTAAGCACAAATAAGAGTTCCTAACTACTTTTGATACCTGTCAACCACTCCTGATCTGATCAATTTTGAATGGCATTTTCACCTGCTGTTCAATTTACGAATATATCCAAGAACTAAATGTGGGTCTACTTCGCTAGGATTTAAAAAAACGGAAGTTATTCAAACAACGTTATCTATTTTCACGAAAAATAAAGAGTTACAATGTTAAATCGATTTCGACGGTTAGGCCATCATCAGTAACAAACAATAACATAATAGTATATTTTGTAGTATAACAATATATATATATATATATATATATATACAACAAATAATAGTTATTGTTTGTTACTGATGATGGCCTAACCGTCAAAATCGATTTAACATTGAAACTCTTTATTTTTCCTGGAAATAGACAACGTTTTTTCACTAACTTCCGTTTTGAAATGGGTTTCCACAACTTCGTCGCGAGTGATTTAGTTCGCTAGGAGACATTAAATGAACTTAATGAAGAAAATTTTTCGTCATCAGCTTTCTTTTACAGAGTCCGTAGGGATCTGCGTTTAACAAAACATTTGAAGAAATATGTCGATAGGCATTAAAATTAATAAAAATGTATTCGTGTAGGAACATAGAAAAAGAAGAACAGTTGTTCATAGGTCCACTGAACTTCCTTCTTTTTCCATTGAACCTCAGGGACGTCATTGTTTATATTTTTGGACTTCTCTCAGTAGCGATCCCTGTGGTTCTGGTCTAGGTCGTGATCTACAGCATTCAACTGCTGGAAGAATTAACTATTTACAAATCGTTTTCAGAACATCCTGAATCAGAACTCGTGAAAAAACCTATGTATATTTATGCCCTCCATGTGATGCTTGCCACCTGATATGCACAGAAGGGAATTCAAAAATAATACATCTTAGTCAGAATTTGCAGCTTTTTTCTTACAATTTGAACGTTAGTCTGATTTCGCACTACAGTTATAGAATTTCAAAATTCACTTCAAGAAAATCGGAGAGAAGAAAAGCGTTGCAAACTGATGCACATAAATTTGGATATGAAAATTATAAAATCTTAGCCTAACTTAAAACGAAGATTTCAGACTAGTGGAAGCTCCTTATAACTTTGAGATACACTAGCTAACTGGAACTATACCACTCCCAAGAAGTAAAATACCTTCATTACATAATTCCAGCTGTTGAACCAGTTGAAGCTGATGATCCTTGCAATCCATCACCTTGTGGCCCAAATGCTCAGTGCAATGATGGCGTCTGTACATGCTTGCCAGAATTCCAAGGAGATCCTTACAGAGGATGCCGACCTGAGTGTGTTCTAAACAATGATTGTCCTCGTACTAAGGCTTGTATAAGGAACAAATGTTTAGATCCTTGTCCTGGGACTTGCGGGCAAAATGCATTGTGCGATGTAATCAACCATATCCCAGTATGTAGGTGTCCTGATGGGATGTCAGGAAATCCGTTTATACAGTGCGTCCCAGCAGCAGGTAATAATATTCATTGGTGCAATTTCACAAATTCTTTTTGAAAATTATTATTCATCGCTTTATCTGGTGGAATAGTTTTGTATAATTTTCCAATTGTTTGGTTTCAACAGCTCCTGTCACACAAACGGCATGTCAGCCTTCTCCATGCGGTCCTTTCAGTCAATGTCGACCAATAAATAGTCAGTCAGTCTGTTCTTGTTTACCTGGATACAAAGGATCTCCTCCGTCGTGTAGACCAGAGTGTGTGGTAAATTCTGACTGTGGAGCTAATGAAGCTTGTTCAAATCAGAAATGTATCAACCCATGTATTGGAACCTGCGGTGTGGGAGCTCGGTGTGAAGTTATCAATCACAATCCTATTTGTAGCTGTACACCTCGTTACAGTGGTGACCCATTCACCAGATGTTTATTAATTCGTAAGTTTTGTTGAGTGGCATTAAGTTTGAATGATCAAGTCTTCTTAGGACATAACTTTATATTTTTTATTTTGTCCGCAGCTCCTCCACCTGTGCAGCAAGCTCCATTGAATCCCTGTTCACCTTCCCCATGTGGTCTTAATGCTCAATGCCGAGCTGTTGGCGATAGTCCTTCATGCTCATGTCTACCTGATTTCCAGGGGACTCCCCCTAACTGCAGGCCCGAGTGTGCAAGTAATAGTGAATGCCCATCTCACCTGGCATGTATCAATCAGAAATGTAAAGACCCATGTCCAGGTGCGTGTGGCTCCGAAGCTCTGTGCAAGGTTGTGAGCCATACACCTCAATGTATTTGTCCTGATGGCTATTCTGGAAATCCATTCTCCATGTGTACACTTCGTCTCCGTAAGTCTTATTCTATTCACCCTTTGGATCGTTAAGTTGTGTGATATCTTCCTTCTGATCCGAGAAAAGATAAGGGGTCTCGGTAACAGTTTTAAAAACTTATAAAAAATAAATTTAAAAAAATATATATATAACAAAATCCACTTTTTGCACCTAATGAAAAATTCTGAGTGCAGTGCATTCATTTTCAGCTGATCCAGTTCAAGAGAAACCCACACCTTGCCAACCTTCTCCTTGTGGAGCTAATGCAATATGTCGAGAACAAAATGGTGCTGGGTCTTGTTCATGTTTGCCAGAATTCATTGGAAATCCATATGAAGGATGTAGACCAGAATGTGTGATTAATACTGATTGCCCTGCAGATAAAGCATGTGTGAGAAATAAATGTCTGGATCCATGTCCTGGAACTTGTGGACAAAATGCAATGTGCCAAGTAGTCAACCACTTGCCATCATGCACTTGCATTCAGGGATATACGGGTGATCCGTTCAGATATTGCAATATCATCCCGCCACAACGTATGTACTCAAATATTCACACACTCTGAATAATTTTCTACTGCGTCCTTAGTCAAATACATTCTAAATAATATTATTCAACTTCCAGCTGTCCAGGCTGCACCACCCACAAACCCTTGTAATCCATCTCCGTGTGGGCCAAACAGCCAGTGCCGTGAAAACAATGGTCAAGCCATTTGCTCTTGCCTGCCTACGTACGTGGGATCTCCACCAGGGTGTCGTCCTGAGTGTGTTGTTAGTTCAGAATGTGCTTCAAATAAGGCTTGCATGAGCCAAAAGTGTGAGGATCCATGTCCAGGAACGTGCGGCCGCAATGCAGATTGCCAAGTGATTAACCATAGTCCTATCTGTAGCTGTCGTCAGAGCTTTACTGGTGATCCATTCTCCCAGTGCCGACCTATTCCACGTAAATATTAACTTTTGTCTCTGATACTTCATTTGATTAAAGCTAAAAGCTAAGTGCTGTCTTTTTCGTTGTAAACAAACCATAAACTTAAAAAAAATCAATACTTAATCAATCAATATAGGTACTGATCTTAGGTAATCTTTCAGCTCCCCCTCCAGTGTCTGCACCACCGCAGTATAACAACCCATGTCTACCTTCACCATGTGGCCCACTCTCAGAATGTAGAGACATTGGGGGATCTCCTTCGTGCTCTTGTTTACCACAGTACACCGGCTCTCCTCCAAATTGCAAACCAGAATGTTCAATAAACTCAGAATGTTCTAGTAATCAAGCTTGTATTAGAGAAAAATGCCGAGATCCTTGTCCAGGATCTTGTGGTGCTGGAGCAATATGCAATGTGATCAACCACACTCCAATCTGTATCTGTCCTGAAGGATACACTGGGGATCCATTTACCTACTGTGTCCCCAAACCCCCTTGTAAGTAGTAATCTCCAATTCCATTTATTTTGATTTTGTGATTCTCCTTAGTGGATTTTCCAAGTAATTTCTTCTTTCTCTTTTAGCTGTTGAGCCTGTTGAAGCTGATGATCCTTGTAACCCATCACCTTGTGGTCCCAATGCTCAGTGCAGTGATGGGATATGTACTTGTTTACCTGAATATCAAGGTGATCCTTATAGAGGTTGCAGACCAGAGTGTGTTTTGAACAATGATTGTCCTCGGGACAAGGCTTGCATCAGAAATAAATGTCTAGATCCATGCCCAGGGACTTGTGGCCAAAATGCTATTTGTGAAGTAATCAATCATATACCAATTTGCAGATGTCCTGATAAAATGTCGGGCAATCCGTTCATTCAATGCGTGCTCATGACAGGTAATGATTTTTGGATAAAAAATCTCAATTATCAGGTACCTCTGCGGTCATCCAATTTGTGACATTGAAATCTAAATCAACTGTTTTTCATTAGCTCCTGTGGAACCAACTCCCTGTCAACCTTCGCCTTGTGGCCCATACAGTCAATGCAGACCTGTCAATGGCCAGTCAGTGTGCTCTTGTCTAGCTGGATACAAAGGATCTCCACCATCATGTAGACCAGAATGTGTGGTGAACTCTGATTGTGGAGCCATTGAGGCATGTTCAAATCAAAAATGTGTTAATCCTTGTATCGGCACCTGTGGTGTGGGAGCTAAGTGTGAAGTAATCAACCACAGTCCAATATGTAGCTGCCCATTGCGGTATACCGGTGACCCATTCATACGATGCATTCTTATGCGTGAGTAGTATTCAAATAATCTTTTTGAATTTCTGGGTAATGCTGTGACTTCAATAAATGTACTAGTTTTTTTTTCTGTATTTTCAACAGCATCACGTCCTATCGAACAAAGTCCAATAAATCCTTGTTCACCTTCACCATGTGGGCCAAATTCTCAATGCCGAGCTGTTGGAGAAAGTCCTTCGTGCTCATGTTTACCTGACTTCCAAGGAACTCCACCAAACTGTAGACCAGAATGTGCTAGTAATGGCGAATGTCCATCCCATTTGGCTTGTATCAATCAGAAATGTAAAGATCCATGTCCAGGAACTTGTGGAACTAGTGCTATTTGTAAAGTAGTCAGCCATACACCACAATGCATCTGTCCAGAAGGATATGCTGGAAATCCATTCTCGCTTTGTTCCCCTAAACTATGTGAGTTCTTTTCATTATTATCATAAAAGTCAGAGGCAGTTGTTGCCAAGAATATCAGTGAACTATCTACATATTATTTTTTACATTCTAGCCGATCCTGTTCAAGAAACACCCACCCCATGCCAACCCTCCCCATGTGGAGCTAATGCTGTGTGCCGGGAACGGAATGGTGCTGGTTCTTGTTCGTGTTTGCCAGAATTTATTGGGAACCCTTATGAAGGGTGTAGACCAGAATGTGTGATCAACACGGACTGTGCAGCTGATAAATCGTGTATAAGAAACAAATGTCAAGATCCATGCCCTGGAACGTGTGGTCAAAATGCGATGTGCCAAGTGGTAAACCATTTGCCTTCCTGCACGTGCATCCAGGGATATACTGGTGATCCTTTCAGATATTGCAATATCATACCTCCTCAGGGTACGTTTCCTTACTTGATATGTTCTGAATCGTTGTAGTGATATACTTTCCTTTCATCAGAAACTGAAATGTATCTTGGAGACCCCTCCCTCATGTTTTCAATTCAATTTCAGCCATCGAGCCTGCACCTCCAGTTAATCCTTGCAATCCATCTCCCTGTGGACCAAATAGTCAATGTCGAGAAAACAATGGGCAAGCAATATGCTCCTGTCTACCCACTTATGTTGGATCTCCACCAGGATGTCGTCCTGAATGTGTTGCTAGCTCTGAATGTACTTCAAATAAGGCTTGTGTTAATCAGAAATGTGTAGACCCTTGTCCAGGAACATGTGGTCATAATGCACAATGCCAAGTGATAAACCATAGTCCCATTTGCAGCTGTCGTCAAGGCTTCACGGGTGATCCATTCTCACAATGTCGGCCAATCCCACGTAATGTTCTAAATTATTTAGCATACTATCTTCAGTTAATACATAATTTTTTTTAGGTATTGCATTCTAATCTTTATAAACATTTCAGCTTTACCTCAACCAACTCCAGCTGTGCCTGTAAATCCATGTTACCCTTCACCTTGTGGACCATTCTCACAATGTCGAAACGTTGGTGGCTCACCATCATGCTCTTGCTTACCTGAGTACATAGGCTCCCCACCTTCTTGTAAACCAGAATGTTCTATCAATGCAGAGTGTGCCAGCAAAGATGCTTGTATAAGAGAGAAATGTAAAGATCCTTGCCCAGGATCATGTGGATCTGCTGCACTGTGTAATGTTATAAACCACACACCAGTCTGTACTTGCCCAGAAGGATATACTGGAGATCCATTTACCAACTGTTTCCCCAAACCACCTCGTAAGTTCCTTTTTCGCTGTTCAGTCTTCTAATGATTGATTTATGGATTCTCCAGATTTTTGGACATTACTTTCAACTGAGTATTCCCTTTCTCTTTTAGCTGTTGAGCCAGTTGAAGCAGACGATCCTTGTTACCCATCACCTTGTGGTCCTAATGCACAGTGCAATGATGGGGTTTGTACCTGTTTGCCTGAATATCAAGGTGATCCATACAGAGGATGTAGGCCAGAATGTGTATTGAATAATGATTGTCCTCGAGACAAGGCTTGCATAAGGAACAAATGTTTAGATCCATGCCCAGGAACGTGTGGTCAAAGTGCTGTGTGTGACGTCATTAACCACATTCCTGTGTGTAGATGTCCTGAAAAAATGTCTGGAAATCCTTTCGTTCAATGCGTACCTGTAGCAGGTAATTAATCCCAGTGATTTATATTAGAAACTTGTTTTATTCGGTTGAATAAATTATTTTTAATACAATACTAACAAAGGCCATCCGATAATTTTCTTAATTGCCTTTTCTAGCCCCGGTTGAACCAACACCCTGCCAACCATCTCCTTGTGGTCCATATAGCCAATGCAGACCTGTGAATGGTCAATCTGTATGCTCGTGTTTGCCATCATACAGAGGCTCACCTCCTGCATGTCGTCCAGAGTGTGTTGTAAATTCAGACTGTGGCCGCACAGAAGCATGCAGCAATCAAAAATGTATCAATCCTTGTGCTGGTTCTTGTGGTGTAGGAGCAAGGTGTGAAGTGGTTAATCATAATCCAATTTGCAGTTGTCCTACCCGGTATAGTGGAGATCCATTTGTTAGATGTCAACTGATCCGTAAGAACCAATTTATATTTTTATTCATTGAGTTAAATTATTTTTTCGATAGAGAATTCTTATTATTTTATATTTCCTATTCTAGCACCCCAGCCAGTGCTGCAACAACCCACTGATCCTTGTAAGCCATCTCCGTGTGGACCTAACTCACAATGCAAACCTGTTAGGGACAGTCCTTCATGCTCATGCTTACCAGATTTCATGGGGCGTCCTCCAAATTGTAGGCCAGAATGTATCACCAATAGTGAATGTGCTAATCATCTTGCTTGTGTCAACCAAAAATGCAAAGATCCATGCCCCGGAACGTGTGGTGATAGTGCCATTTGCAGAGTTGTCAGTCATTCTCCTCAATGCGTATGCCCTGAAGGTTATACTGGAAATCCATTTACTAGATGCGATTTGAGGCAACGTGAGTTCATTCATATTTCCTCCACAATTTTTATCCTTTGGAATGATAGTTTGATCAGATTGGTGTGTATTATCATATTTTACCAACGTGTTTCTGACGTTTGATAATTTTTCATTCTTCTGCAGCGGATCCAATCCCAACTGAAAGTGCGACTCCATGTAGACCATCACCATGCGGTGCAAACGCCTTGTGTAAAGAACAGAATGGAGCTGGAGCTTGCATTTGCTTACCAGAATTTATTGGAAATCCATATGAAGGGTGCCGCCCTGAGTGTGTGCTGAACACAGATTGTCCAACAAATAGAGCTTGTATCCAAAATAAGTGCAAGGACCCCTGCCCAGGAACATGCGGACAAAATGCGATGTGTCAAGTAGTTGATCATTTGCCCACTTGTTCTTGTCTTCACGGTTACACAGGAGATCCATTCCAATACTGCAACATAATTCCCCTCCAACGTAAGACACAGAAACATATATGCATATTTAACGTGTTATCTATCTACTGGAACTTGTATTTTCTGATAGAATATTAACTTTTTCAGCTGTACAAGCTGCTCCACCTGCCAATCCTTGCAATCCTTCACCATGTGGACCTAATAGTCAATGCAAGGAAAATAATGGACAAGCGATATGCTCATGTCTCCCTACATATGTTGGGTCACCACCAGGTTGTAGACCAGAATGTGTCGTGAGCTCTGAATGTGCTTCCAATAAAGCTTGTGTAAATCAAAAATGTGTCGACCCATGCCCAGGAACGTGTGGTCAGAATGCCCAGTGCCAAGTAATCAACCACAGTCCTATATGCAGCTGTACCCAAGGGTTCACCGGAGACCCATTCTCACAATGCAGACCCATCCCACGTAATTTCCATCTTCCATCTTATTTATTGAACTTATTTTTTTAACTACTATGGAATTTATTGAAGCACCATTCGGATTTATTTTCAGCACCTCCGCCTAGACCTACTGCCCCAGCCTATGTGAATCCTTGCTACCCATCACCGTGTGGACCATTCTCTGAATGCAGAGATATTGGTGGATCCCCATCATGTACTTGTTTACCAGAATATAGAGGGGCTCCTCCGAATTGTAAACCAGAATGTTCTATCAATGCTGAATGCCCTAGCAATTTGGCTTGCATTCGTGAAAAATGCAGAGATCCTTGTCCTGGATCATGTGGTTATGGAGCTGTGTGTAATGTGATCAATCACACTCCAGTCTGCACTTGTCCTGATGGATATACTGGTGATCCATTTACGAACTGCGTACCCAAACCACCACGTACGTTTGCTCTTCGATTCATTTAGTATCAGCAATAAGAGAGGCTCTGAAATTGCTTGTAACACTCATTAATTTTTTCAGCGGTAGAACCTGTGGTTGAAGATGATCCCTGTAATCCATCTCCTTGTGGCCCCAATGCCCAATGTAATAATGGCATTTGTACATGCCTGCCAGAATATCAAGGGGATCCATACAGAGGATGTAGACCAGAGTGTCTGTTGAATACTGACTGTCCTCGTGATAAAGCTTGCATGAGAAATAAATGTACAGACCCATGTCCTGGCACTTGTGGTCAAAATGCATTGTGCAACGTAATAAATCATATTCCAACATGTAGTTGTCCAGAAAAAATGACTGGTAACGCCTTTATTGTATGTAGGCCATTTGAAGGTAAGCAGCTTTGAAAATAACTTACTCTGTCTATATTACAATTCGTACCTTCCAACTTATATTGATATCCACCTAATGCTTTATCGTAAATTATAGCTCCACCTGTGGTACAGCCGTGCATTCCATCACCTTGTGGTCCAAATAGCATCTGCAGAGAGGTTAATGATCAAGCAGTTTGTACGTGTTTGCCTGGATACATTGGTTCTCCTCCATCGTGTAGACCAGAGTGTTCTGTGAACTCTGATTGTTCTCTGACACGAGCATGTATTAATTTACACTGCTCTGACCCATGCCCAGGAACTTGCGGCATTAGTGCTGAGTGCAAAGTCATCAATCATAATCCTATCTGCAAATGTTCTGTTGCATATACAGGAGATCCGTTCACCAGATGTTATCCAATACGTAAGGGCTATTCGATATTTTTTGCTTTCTGCTGTATAGGATTTGGAGAAATTTGGTTATCAATTTTCATATTTTAATTTTAGCTGAGGCAGCACCAATACCTGAAGCCCCTAGAAATCCATGTTTGCCTTCACCATGTGGACCGAACGCTGTGTGTCAACAAACTGGTCAATCTACTCCTTCTTGCACGTGCATTGAAGGTTATGTTGGAAGCCCTCCAAACTGTAGACCTGAGTGTGTTTCAAATTCCGAATGTCCATCTAATCAAGCTTGCATTAATATGAAATGCCGAGATCCGTGCCCTGGTTCTTGTGGAGCTGGTGCTGAATGTAGGGTAGTTAGCCATACTCCGAATTGTTACTGTCCTTCTGGATTCACTGGAGATCCATTTTCAAACTGTTTCGCAACACCACGTAAGGAGGCTTACTTTTCTTTTTCGTGAAAATCAATTCCATGATCATATCTGAACCACATTTCTTCATTATCGACATTAGTCTCGATTACTGCTTCGACATGTACATTATAATGATCTGTATTATATACAACACCTACTGAACGTTGCATGTGAATGTTTTGAATTTGCATGATTTCTTCTTTGTTTTCTTCTTGTTTCTTGTGTTTGTACTTTATGTCCGTATGTGACCTTTCAATGCATGTAAATTTCATGTGAGTATATTTCAGTTCTCTAGAACTCGGAGGAACGCACCAGATAAGCATGTATCACACATCATTCATGTTTGTAACAGGTAACATTATACCATCATTCAAAACACCACAGAGTTTACAAAATGAATCGGATAAGATTGTTTAAAAATCATTAGGAACCATACCGCAAACAAAGTACCTATTAGTCTTTTCATTTATTTTAACAGCGTATTTGCCAGAGTGTCACTATAAAAAAAAAAAAATAATAATAAAAAATATTTTTAAAAAAATTCTTTTTAATAAAAGTAAAGATTTCAACGCGTAGGCACCTGCATATACCAGGGCTTGAAATAAAGTTCCAATAACTAAAAGCTCCGAAAATAATGACTCCAAATTGTAACTTTATATTTTGTTCCAAGACGTAGAACCATCCTGTAAAAGTTTCTCCGTATCATCTCCGTCAAATCCCACTGCAATAACGTTCCAGTCGGCAACTTTATTTTTCGTTCCAGTCCGGAACCGTTCTGGCCCATATTTCGTTCCACAATTTTTTCGTTCCTTTTTCCAACTTTTGTGCTCAAACTAACTTCTTTTGAACTAAAAACATAAAAACAACTAAGAAATCGTGGAATTCACACTTAGGAGGGCCCGAAATGGGTGTTTAGGCTTAATAAATGGCTGAATACCGTGGTTTTGACCCCAGGGGAGTTCCGAAATGGCTTAGTTTAAGACTGAGTATCGAGGCGCTAAGGATTTTGAAGGTCTATTATCTGGGTCATTCTGAAATAAAATATCTTTTAGCGAATTTTCGTAGAAAATGAAGCTATTGCAATTACTCGAAAATTTCAAATCAAAATTAAATTTTTCGAAAACTTTCTTCATTGAAATCCGTTTTGAGGCATTCTGAAACGATTCCGACAACGATATATTTTATATATATATTTATTCGCGTGTCCCTAAAAACGCCCCCCCCCCCCCCCCCCCCCCCCCCCCCGCTGCTAAAATCTTTAATAATGGATCAAAAAATTTTTTGTTTTTCTCGTTCAATCTTAATGTTTTATTGTAAGGATCTCAAAATAACAAAATTGCGCATCGCGCGAACGTGCGCAATTGACATCAACGTCGTTATTTTGAATTTACCCCCATTTTTTATTGCAGATTTGAATTCTACTTGAAATGTCATGAAGAAATGACCCATCATCTAATTATTTTAGTGCTCACATACGGGCGCAATTCAGCTGTAAAAATGCGCCATTTCGCTCTAAAAGTACAAAAATTGTGAAATAGGTAGGACCTAGTTTTTGAATATATTCAATTGCCTTGTGTAGTACATTATTTTGGAGTATTTTTCGTGTTGAACCTCGTATTGATGTTCATTTATTGATATTGCACTTTTCTTACTCATTCCACACTGCTAAAAGCGTACGAAAATGTAGTTTTTCGATGTTTTCCCAAGTTGGTGTTGCAAATGTCAATAAATGAACATCAATAAGTACAAGGTTCAGCACGAAAACATACCCCAAAATCATGTATTACATGTGTGGTAATTGAATATATTCAAAAACCCATTACCTATTTCACAATTTTATGCACTTTTAGAACGGAGTTGGGCCATTTCACAGCAGAATTGCGCCCGTTTGTGCACACTAAAAAAATCGAGTGATGGGTCATTCCTTCATGAAATGTCACATAGAATTAATCCGGAATAAAAAAAAGTGGGGGTTCCCATTTAAAATAACGAAGTTCATAGGAATTGCGTAGTTTTGCGCAATGTTGTCATTTTTGGGATCATCACAAAGAACATTAGGATTGAAAAAAAAATTCTTTTTTTTACCCATTATTAAAGATTTCAGCAGGGGGGGGGGGGGGGGGTTTTGGGGACACCCCATAGGTATATTCGTGTGAGATTGTCACTCCAGACGATAACTCTCCTTAGGATTGAGATAAAAATCCAGTTCTTGTGCCAAAAAAATCAAGCTCTCCAAACGAAAATATGAGTTCGTTGGCCAGCACTTTTTGAGCACAATAAATTGGTAATTTTTCAAAAAATGTGCTTAAAAAAATCACTGAAAACGGTCAGAAATAGTTAAATTTATAATTTTTAGCAGAATTTTTGTCAAAACAAAATATTTACAGTTTATTAGGACACTAAAAACATTTTGAGCAAAATTATGTTGAAAAACGTAGGTACTTAAATTTTATTAATATTTGCTGACAAATCTATAAAAACTGCAAACAAATTTAAAAATCCAAAATTTCTTTTTGAATCGACGAATTTTATTTTGAATGAGTTTTTGCCACAAAATTGGTTTTTAACTATTTCTTTGTGCTCAAATTTCATTACAATTCAGTACGATAGGTTGGTATTTCGAGGAAATTCGCTGCATGACTGGAACTTTTGGTTTTCTGGGCGATTCAAAATGCTCTAGAGGGTGTAGTTTTCTTTTTTCAGTGTTTTATAGTTCAAAATTCTCACAAATTCCATTCAAACTTAATGCTGTTAGAGGGGTTAAAAAAATTAAAAAAAAAAAAAAAAACCATCTTGTTGAGCATTTTGAATATATTTTGAATCGCCCGGACAGCAAAAAGACATTCTATTTGAGAATGACCCAGGTAATAGACCTTCGAAATCCGTAGCGTCTCGATATTCAGTCTTACACTAAGCCTATACACTCAGGGCGAATACCCTGTCATTTTGTCAAGTCTCCTATTCACCAAATAACTTATTATTGGGAAGTCTACAAGAATAGGAATGCAGAGAAACTCGAAAAACCTCATTTTTTAACCAATGTTTCACCCGTGGAGTTAAAAAAAAAAATGTTCATAAAATCCGTGGAGTAACAAACTGGATGTAGAATCGCATATTCCTAACTAATGTATCAAAATAGCAGGCGAAACAAAATCCACGAGAACGAAATTTTTCTCATTCTAGAGAGGAATGATATTACCTACCCGGAACAAAAAACATCGTGCCAGCAGATTTGGTTCCAGCTCGGAACGTTATTTTGTGGAACTTTAAAATTTGTTCCTTTCCGGAACATTATCCCGCAAGTACCATATTTTTTCGTTTTGTTCCGGAATGAAATATTCTGGAGGAAGGGAACGGAACGATATTTCGAGTCCTGACATACACGTAGCAGCCGCTACTGACAGTGCCGCTAATGACTATCAATAACTGAAAAACTTGAAGCTATAAATCTCTTACATTTGTAGAACTCAAAACCCTCGATTTTTGCCACATTTTGATTACAATTGTGAAATTCTGCAGGACGTCTTTAGGCCTTCATGATTCTTACCCGCAATTTCAAATTGACCTATCAATTCGACCAAATTTCGCTCCATATTTAACTCAGAGTATAATGGTTGAAATTGTCCGTAAATTATCTAATAATCTATCTCCCTAGTTACTAAATAACCAATTTTTCAAAACCGGCCTGCATTTAGAATATTAGGTGAACGAAAGTCAACATTTCTAAAAACGCAAAAATTTGACTACATTAGTAATTCATATTGTGCTTCATTCGCCTAAATGAATTTTATTGTACAGAACGATTTCTCAAGTTTTGTCAGAAGTCTGTTTTTAATTAATTTACGTGGAAAATTAAACCACTGCGATGGCTCAAAGAATTTGAAAAATAGATTGTCCAAATTTTCTATGAAATAGAAATATAAATTTCATACCAGCCGATATGACACTAGGGTTGAGTTTAGAAAAATTCGTTCCTCGCCAGCAAATCGAGCATTCTAAAAGGAAGGATGATTTCGTTAGACATCACTTTTTGAACGTCTGTAAAAACCACCGTTTTTTTGCTATTTTTAGTGATTTTTTCAGCACATTTCGGCGACACATTTTCTTCATTTAATGTACTCAAAAAATGCTGGCCAACGAACTCGTCCTTTCGTTTGGAAAGCTTGATTTTTTGGCGCAAGAACGGAATTTTCATCTTAATCCTAAGGACAGTTATCGTCTGGAAGGATATATATATATATATATATATATATGAAAAAGCGTTAACACTAGGATTCGTTTCAGAATATCTCAAAACGGATTCCAATTAAGAAAATTTTGATTTTAAAATTTTTGGAGTCAATGCAATAGCTTCATTTTTTAAGAAAATTCGCTAAAAAACTGATCTTGAGAATGAATTGAGATAAAAATAAGTGATTTGGCGGCATTCTGCTCTCCTTCCATCCACCCTGTATAGAGAAAAATAACATTTCATTGGTTTATTACATATATGAAAACTTTTCTCTTTAGTTCTTTTTCTTGAATTCTTTTCGGACATGTTTGGCATTTGGTTTTTCACAAAATTGTTAATTCAAAAAAACTCGCGGAGTAAGATATCAAAGGAATTTCCTACCTTTTATTGTCTATTGCTAACTTCAATATTTGCTTTTTTTCAGTGGCTCGTACTTCATTTATTTCTGTTCTGCCAACTCTTGGTGTTGCATGTCCATTGCATTTCATCATTTCATTTTCATTTGGCATTTAGGGTTAAAGAGTATTAGCAGTAATCGTGTGCACTTTACCTACTTTTATTTACTATTTTTTAATGTTTTTTATTGTTATTTTGTTCTGCAATAATTTGCTTATTGATAATTTAAAACCATTTGTTCCATTTTGTGTTGAATATTAGAAAAACAGAATGTATTCAGTCCTTAAGTTTTTTTTCCGTACGTTTATTAAAATTAGAAATACCCACAATTTGGCAGTGATTATTTACCACAAAAAAGTTATCTAGCCTTTTAAAAAAATCATTCAAAATATTAGTCAAGTTTTATTTGTTACCCTAGTAGATTTAAACCTTTTCATTAGAAATTGAGAACAAAATTTGAATAGTTATTCTACAAATGACGATTTTCCAAGTTTCTAAATGAATAGGTTTATTAGCTCCATTGTTACTTCATCACGTTGTCAAGTATATATTGGGTTCAGATATGATCATTATTGTCTTATGATTTTCTCAATCTTTCTGCTCTAATATGTTATGTAAATACTCACGAATATGAAAAAATGGTTTTTGCAACTATAAACTAATAGGTTTTGTATCTTCCCCTTGTTCTTACACAGCTCAACCAACGCCATCGCCTTCTCCTGTGAATCCCTGTGTGCCGTCACCATGTGGACCCAATGCCATCTGTAGAGTAGAAGGTACCTACGCTGTATGCGAGTGCTCTCCTGAGTACCAAGGCAATCCCTACGAAGGTTGTCGCCCTGAGTGCGTCGTTAGCTCTGACTGCCCGATGAGCCAAGCCTGCATTCGAAACAAATGTGCTGACCCTTGCCCGGGGACTTGCGGCCTCAGCGCTATTTGTGCTGTTTCCAATCACATACCAATCTGCTCTTGTCCGCCTGAATTTACTGGGAACGCATTCGTTTCCTGTCGCCCTCTCCCAGCTGGTGAGTTTTCCCTATACATGCATTGCAATAAGTAGGTACATACTCAGAATTTTACCATTACTTGAAAGCAGTAATGATAAGCATACTTTTTTTTCATTAAGAGATTGGATGTCAAAATGTGAAACTAAATTCTAAGAAAAAATGTGAGAATTGTAAAAAAACTGTTAATTTGCAGCACCTCCGGAACCATCTGACCCTTGCCGCCCATCACCCTGTGGCCCCAACACGAGGTGCAGTGCCGTCCAAGGCGTGGCAAACTGTGAATGTCTCCCAGGGTTCCAAGGAAGTCCCAGCAGTAGTGGAGGCTGTAGGCCTGAATGTGTTATCAGCTCAGATTGTCCCAGAAATAAAGCATGCGTCAACAACAAGTGCGCTGATCCTTGTGTCGGTGTTTGTGGTTACCTTGCTGTTTGCCACGTTGTCAACCACAGTCCAATCTGCTCCTGTCCTCCTGAATATCGTGGAGATCCATTTGTCGAGTGCCAGCAGATTCCTGGTTAGTCTTGTTTAGAATCTCTATGTAGTATTCAATGTATGAAGATTTTAAATCATCGATATTTATCATGAATTGTTATGTACAATGATATTTAATTTATATTGCAGCACCACCTCCTGATCCATGCAATCCATCTCCTTGTGGCCAAAACGGCCAATGTCGTGTTGTAAATGGTGTTGCATCGTGCATCTATCCTGAGTGTGTCATCAACCAAGACTGTCCAAGAGATAAAGCATGCTATGGTCAAAAGTGCAAAGATCCATGCACAGATGCCTGTGGTGTCAATGCAATTTGTCAAGCTGTCAATCATATGGCTGTTTGTTCTTGTCCTCCTGCCTATGAGGGCAATGCACGAATTCAGTGCACTATTCAAAGAGGTTGGTCACTATTTTCCATTTCCATTTAAGCTGAGTTGCTCCTATTTAACATTAACTATATTACCTATTGAAAATTAATAATTCATGGTACTTTAGTAGTTGTTATTACCTACATAAATTGAGATATTTAGCGAAACTTTCAAGATTATATAACAAGTTTTACATTATATCTAGTAAAGGTTTCACTATAATATTGCTATCTTGTTACAGAACCTCCTATTGTCAGACCTGAGTGTACCTCAGATAGTGATTGTGCAAATAACAAAGCTTGCATAAATGAAAAATGCTCTGATCCTTGTCAAGCTGCTACAACTAGCTTGTGTGCATACAACGCTGAGTGCAGAGTATTGATGCATAGGCCGGTCTGTGTATGCAGGGAAGGACTCACTGGCAATGGCCTCTCTCAATGCTTTGACAGTAAGCATTTGATGATCCCCTCACTTCTTTTAGAACTGATTACAATTATTGATATTTTTTAAATAAGTCTCTATACTAATAATATGATTTGATCAATTCACAATACCTGTGTTTGTTTGCAGTTGGATGCAGATCAGATTCCGAGTGTCCTCCAACGGAAGCTTGTGTTAACAAAGAATGTATCGATCCTTGCCGTTATACCCAGTGTGGCCTTGGAGCAGAATGTCGTGTCATCAGCAGTACTGCTAGATGTATATGTCCTTCGGGTACCCTCGGGGACCCCCACGTTTCCTGCCTAAGACCACAATGTACAAGCGATTCTGAATGCCCATCGCACCTTGCATGTCGAAACACCAGATGCACAGATCCCTGTGACTGTGCACCGGGCGCTCTATGCACTGTTCAAGGACATGCCCCAACGTGCAGATGTCCTCCAGGCTATACTGGAAACCCTCATGTTGCTTGCACCATAGGTAGGTGACAACTTCGATTATCTTGACTATTATGTAATTTATCAAAGAGTTGTCAGTTACTTCTAGCTGATTATTGAGTGCCTTAACGTTATTATTCCATTCATTATTACTCCACTTTTAAATGTACACTTACTGAACTACTACTGCTCTTGTCTGCAAAGGATCGTAAAACAAAAGGCAATCAAAACATTACATAATTAGCTACCGAGTTAGTTTTTTGAGGCAACGCTTTAAGAAACATAATTTGAGAGAGAAAAGCCATTGGTTGAAAATACGCATTTTAATGTATAGCGAACGTCAAAAACCACAACTATGTTGTAATTGGTTAATTAGCGACCATATAATTTACCAACCAAGTTCCAAGAAAGGTGCTTTTAAGAATAAAAACGAAAAGGTACATTTAATTAATAATGGGTACCTTCATACTTATAATGTATTATTATGTAAATGAACAAAGTATTGTGTTTGTTGGCACCGAAATTTTACTGTTTGAATCAATACTTGAATTAAGAATTCTACAGCAACAACGATTTCATTTCTTACAGAGCCAGTGGCTGATACAACTTGCAAACAGGATGCTGACTGTGCAAGCAAATTGGCTTGTTTCAGTGGAGATTGTCGCAACCCTTGTTTGGAAACCAAGCCATGCGGTCAGAACGCCGAATGCCTTGTGGTTGATACACTTCCTCTGCGAACAATGTCTTGTCAGTGCTTACCAGGATTTATTGGTGATGCTGACGAGAGATGTGATAGAGGTAACAAATTCTTTGAGAAATGTGTTGTTTTCGTAGTTTGTATCTTTCTGCGAATGCATGCTTCCCCTGATTAACTATCAGATTCATTCCGTAACTGAGATTCGAGGTTACATTCACTTCGAGAAGAAAGAGTGATTTGTGAAATCCGATAGGAGTGTATCATTGGGGGGGAAATAAGTGCAAATATCGAGGGAGAACTGACAAGACCAAGAACACTTGCTAGCTTTTTTTTAATAAGCAAGATGTTTCGAAGAGTTTATTGACGAGGGTTAGTAAAACGAAAAATAGTTTTCATTGTTTTATTCTGATTCTTCCCTCAAATGACAGAGGGATTGCATCCGATACTCTTTGTTTGCAATTATGCAGTTTTGTTTTGCAGTTATAATTTAGCTGTTCATTCACCAATTTTTTTCGTCTTTTTATTTAAAAAAAAAAAAAAGGGGAATGCAAGAATATTTCTAAACGCAAAATAGTCACCATCCTTGTTGAGAAATGTTTTATCTAATATGTTAATACCTATTCTTTTATCTACATGGAGCAACCATGCTAGTCAAATACAAGTTGAGAAAGTTGTGTGAAGACTCGGATTAGATGGCTTTCTAGTCTTGAATGCTGTTCCAGTGACCAAAATCCGTTGTATATTTATTTAATGGTCTCATCTTAATGTTCTGAGTGGTGCTTTTTCGGAATCTAGTAAATAGCGTTGTTTTCGCATAAATCAGTACATAGGTACCTACCGATTACCAAAAACCATCAAAAAATGTTTACTAACGAAGAAAAGTTTTCAATTCAAATAATTTATTGTGCGAGAAACAATTTGTTTATATTTGCACACATGAACAAGAGAGACAAAATTTGACATGAGGTGGCGTAGAAAAGAAAAATATCAAGTACAAATTATTAATATTTAGGTAAATAATGGAAATAATAATTTAAAAAATAAAGAAAAGTTTAAAGACATTCTGCATCACAAAAGGAAAAAGGGGGAGAGGAGAACGTAGGGGAGTGCACCAAATGCTGGCTACTATCGGACATCAAGTGAAAAACAAACTTTCGTGATATTACAAAGCGTGGTTCTTTTCGTTGACTCAAATACATTTTTTCTGTGGTGATAAATAGCCTTCCTTCATTGCACAATAAATCTTTTCCGTACAATATTATTTGTACCTATTTTAGGTGTAACAGTTTAATCTATTTTACATAATTTTATGTATGTATTATGATCATTGGAGTGACTAATTTTCTTTTTTTCCAGACCAACTAGTGCAGCTAATCACGATCGTCATATTTTCATCTCTTAACACCCTTTCCCTTCCTTAAACTCCCAATATTTTTTAATTTGTACTGTACTCGTGTTAACAGCAACACACCCTGTAGTATTAAATAGTGATTTCATTTTAATTCTTAGTTTTTATAAATAATCTATTTAATATGTTGTTTAAATTTCAGGATTTACAGGATGCCTTAATTTCATGTTATTATCGTCCAAATAATTTAAATTTAGTGGTGACACATTCCTTATTAGCATTTGTGTTTCGAATCAAAGGCAATTGTTTCTAATATAATTATGCTGATGGTTCATGTCTCTATGAACGTCCATATTTTAAAAGTCACTGTGGCTTCAATTCGGGTACATAACTATTGAAATTGTTTGACACCAACGTTATGTTTATTATAGCGCCGGCGGTAGAACAGGGCTGTTCAAGTGATTCTGAATGTTCAGTGACTGAAACATGCGTTAATAGAAAGTGCGTGAATCCATGCTCATTGTCAAATCCTTGCGCTAAAAACGCTGAATGCCAACCAACAAACCACAAAGCGGTTTGCCGGTGCCCCCCTGGCCTTGTTGGAGATCCGTTTACCAACTGCTATAGAGGTAAATTTTTAAAAATGTATTCAAGTACCATCTGAAATACTTGTGTAAGCAGCACACATTGATAATTATAAATTTATTGTCACTTAACTGCTTTCCTTAATGTCCTTAATCGGCCTTTTGTTAATGTGACGTGGTTTTCAGTGCCACCAGACGTTAAACATGAATGCACATTAGATTCTGAGTGTTCATCAATGAGGGCTTGTATAAACCAGAGATGTCAAGACCCTTGCAGAGTAAATGATCCTTGTGGTAAAGGAGCGGAATGTACAACACTCAACCACCGGCCTACCTGTGCCTGCCCTCTTGGATGGGCTGGAAATCCACAAGTTAGCTGTTATAGACGTAAGTATTAATACTATACTAACTAATGCTTATAAGTTCGTATTTAACATTCTTTTTTTGTATGTCTTTAGTTGCAGCATATATATATGTTCATTTGTGCATAGGTACTCTTACAAATGTATGACATTTTTTCACTTGTCATTTTGTCTGCTTTCAGCTGAATGCAGGGTGGATTCCGATTGCATTTACGATAAGGCTTGTATATCTGGAAACTGTGTATCGCCATGCACTAGTGTGACATGTGGTCGGGGTGCTGAATGCAGAGTGACACAACATGTTGCTCAGTGTGTATGCCCCCAAGGAACGCAAGGTGATGCTCACGTTTCTTGTGTTTCCGTTGGGTGTCAATATAATGAGGACTGTGCTGATCATGAGGCCTGTGATAGACTGAATAGAGTATGCCGTCCAGTATGCGAGAAAGACACGTGCGGTCGTCGTGCCATATGTACTGCTAGGGAACATCAGCCAGTTTGTACTTGCGATGACAACACACAAGGAGATCCTTACGTCGAGTGCAATGGTATGTCAACTAATTCATCCTAGAAACAGATCCCATTTTTTCGACTGACGACTTATACTAATTATGTTTAGTTCTCAAAGTAATGCTTCAACATCCACTAACTTGATTTTTACATTCTTTCGTAGATTATAGACAAACACCAAGACCTGAATGTACACAAGATTCTGATTGTGGTTCAAAACTGGCCTGTATCAACAAACAATGTAAAAGCCCATGTACACTTCCTGCTGTTTGTGCACCCGACCAAGAGTGTAGAGTTCAGGACTCTTTGCCACTTCGCACTGTCATTTGTCAGTGCCCAGCGGATACTATTGCCGCTGCTGATGGACATTGTACACCCATAAGTGAGTGGAATCTCCAAAACAATCTATAAAATATCATAGTAAATCATGTTATTTTATATTAATTTTCATCTTACTTTTTACGTTGTTATTCCAGGAGTAGACATTGACACGAGAGAGTGCAAGGTGGACAACGACTGTAGGGATTCAGACAGATGTGTGCGAGGTTCTTGTGTTGAAGCCTGTCGAATCGATCCATGTGGGCTAAATGCACAGTGTGTTTCCCAAGGTCATCAAGCTCAGTGCACTTGCCCACCTGGTTTCAGGGGCAATGCACACATCGAATGTTCCTATGGTATGACTATTAAAAATATTGTAAAAAATTGGTCTCCCAATACAGCAATTCCTTTTCTTAATTTTTTATGTTTTCTTGTTTCATTTATCAGATCAACCAACACCTCCTCCATTAGCCGAATGTGCTCACAATGATGATTGTGCTGGAGATAAACGGTGCCAGAACCAGCTGTGTGTTAATCCTTGCGCTGTAGGATCCCCTTGTGCTCCTGGTTCATTCTGCCACACCACTAATCACCAACCAACTTGTAGGTGCCCTCCTGGCTTCACTGGTGATCCATATACCAAATGCAATCCTCGTAAGTATTACTAAGTCTTCTACCCTTCTACCAATCTAACCTTAGGACAATGTTTACACCTTTCTACTTTGTGTACCTTTAATTCGGCCTTATAATTCTTAACATTATTGCGCTTTTGAATTTCTTTCTGCTTAGCGATTCCTATAGTTTGGTTTTGAAATTCTTCACATTATTATGCTCATGAATTACAGCTGCAGACTCAACAACAGTTGGGTGTGTGTCCAACTCTGAATGTACTCCTCAAGAATCTTGTGTGAACCAACTATGTGTGAGCCCTTGTAACTGTGGTCCTAATGCAGAGTGCAGAGTACAAGACCATTATCCCATTTGCTTCTGTAAACCTGGTTATTCTGGAAATCCTCAAATTGGCTGCGAAAAGAGTAAGTTCTAAAAGTTATTGGCTTTATTAGTTTTGACTGTAACTCACTGGTTTTTACTTCAACCTGTATTTTTCTACTGTTCCAGTTGGATGTGAATCTGACAGCATGTGCAGCTCGGACAAGACTTGTTATAACGGAGAATGTGTTAATCCATGTATTCTTGGAGATCCTTGTGGTACAAATGCTGAATGTTTTGGTGCCAACCACCTTGCTCAATGTAGATGCTACCCAGGCTACCAAGGCAATCCTAACATTAGATGTGACCATGTTGAATGTAATGTGGATGCTGATTGTCCAGTTGACCGAACATGCTTGGAGCATAGATGTGTTAACCCTTGTAGTGACATGGCGAGCCCACCATGTGCATCTAACGCCATCTGCTTTGTAAGGAATCATGTAGCTGGATGCAGATGTCCAGAGGACATGCCACTTGGCAATCCAATGTCCTTCTGTCATAAGCCACCACCTCCTCGACCTAATGCTCCTGAATGTGAACATGATGTGGATTGTCCAAGTAAGATGGCTTGCATTAAAAATACATGCAGAAATCCATGCTCAGAGCTAACACCTTGCAGTTCCACTGCCATGTGCAGTGTATCTGACACAGTTCCTGTACGTACAATGGTGTGTACTTGTCCCACCGGGTGGGTACCCAATGAAGAAGGAGATTGCAAACCAGGTAATTTGGGTCATTTATTTATACCATACCTCCAAGAGCTTGATCAGTTGATTGTATTTCAATGTTTCTCACCACATCATCTACATATTCAATTGATTTTAAATTATTAGGTTCATGGAAAATGAGGTTGAATTCTCCTCTCAGTATTGATATAATTTGCCATTCTGACTCCTTCTGTTATGCTTGTTATCTAATTTAATGAATAATCGTTCAAATATCTACAATGAATTAGCAAACGTGTTACAGCTTATTTAAAGTTGATTACTACTACCTGTTTAGTCTATATTCTTAAAGCTTAATAACTGTACATTTCAAGTTACATGTGCTTGAAGAAAATTACCCTATCATGGAATAAAAACTGTGAATATCAATAATGGTAATTAGAAAGGTTTTGAGTGTTCTGAAAAACACGCATTGTAAATTTTTTAATGTTTCAGTGATTGTTCCAACACCACCAGGATGTTCATTGGATTCTGAGTGTTCATCAAATGAAACTTGCATAAACAGGATGTGCCGTAACCCTTGTAATTGTGGGCCCAATGCAGAATGTCTCGTCAATGACCACAGGCCGATTTGTTCTTGCATTCCTGGCTATGATGGGAACCCTGACATTGGATGTAGAATCGGTGTGTTCTATGTTTACTTTACTTTTTAATTATGATGTCCAATTTTAATTACCTACTGTACTGGTGTTACTTATTGTTGCTTATTATTATTTATTGTTATTGCAGTTGGCTGCAGAACAGAATCTGAATGTGGGTCTGGAAAGGCGTGCATTAATGGTCACTGTATCAATCCTTGTGTTATTGATGATCCATGTGGTAATAACGCAGAATGTTTTGCTATTGGAAGCAGAGCTGAATGTCGTTGCTTAAGTGGTTACCAAGGAAACCCCTATGAAAGGTGCAACGTTATTGGGTGTAGATCAAACTCTGATTGTCCCAGCAATAGAGCGTGCATCAATGCTCAATGTATCAACCCATGCGTATATGAACATCCATGTGCACCACAAGCAGAATGTCACGTTCAAAATCATCTGTCCCTCTGTCGCTGCCCACCTGGATTAGAAGGAAACCCTTACACCTCCTGTAGGACCAAGATTGAACCTGAATGCACTGCTGATGGAGATTGTCCTTCACTCCTTGCTTGTTTCAATGGCCATTGTAAAGATCCATGTATAGTGCTGGAACCTTGCCAACGGCCAGCTCATTGCCAGGTTGTGTCCACACTTCCTGTCCGAACCATGATTTGTGAATGCCCTCCAGGATATATTTCCAGTGGAAGTGGGACGTGTAAAGCCACACCTCCCATTCAGAAGATTGGTGAATGTATTCAAGACACAGACTGCCCATCAGACAGAGCTTGTGTAAATGCCATCTGTAGGGATCCTTGTGACTGTGGACCTAATTCAGAATGCAGAGTCAAGGATCACAAACCTATATGCTCTTGTCTACCAGGGTATGATGGAAACCCAGATATTGAATGTGCTAAAAGTAAGCAACATTTGTTGAAGAAATAGATGAATTCTATAAATTTTGCTATCCCATTTTTGAAGCTCTTTCCATATTAAACTAATTTACCTTCTAATTGTATTTACAGTTGGATGCCGACACGATAGTGACTGTTCTAGTCAGCACGCTTGCCTGAACAGGCAGTGTGTACCAGTATGTTCACCAGATGGCAGCTCATGCGGCACTAGTGCTGTTTGTTATGGAAGTAACCACCATGCCCTATGCAGTTGCCCTCCAGGAATGACTGGGAACCCTCAAGTTGGCTGTGTTTATGTTCAATGCGAAACAAATAGTGATTGCCCCTCTGACAAAGCATGTGTAAACACAAAATGTGTCTCACCCTGTGAAGAGCATAATCCCTGCAGCAAGCCAGCTGAGTGTACTGTTTTCAACCACTTTGCTGACTGCTCTTGTCCACCTGGGTTCATTGGAGATCTTGAGAGAGGATGTAAAGAAGGTAATTTTTATTCAGTTCCAACAATTATCCTTATATTAGGTATTACAATGAAGGATTCATTTTACATTTACTTATTTTTTCACAGTGAAAAGGGAATGTGAAAGTGATGCCGAATGTCCATCTCAAACAGCTTGTATCAACAAACAATGTAAAAATCCCTGTGTCAGCAACCCATGTGGTTCTAACACATTATGCCAAGTGTTTGACACTGTGCCAGTTCGCACGATGGCATGTGTTTGCTTACCAGGATATTATGGAAATGCGGCAGTTGAGTGCATAAAGGGTAAGACGATTTGTATTGTTAACGAAGTGTGTAACTGCATTTAAATTGTTATTATGCTTTTTGAATGGACACTGAGCTATATTTGGCATTGAATTGTTTTTCAGTTAATGAATGCCCACCAGATAAAGGATTCGTTAGAGACGAAAATGGTAACTGTGTGTGCCCTCCTGGAACTGCTCTCAACCACAATGACGAATGCGTTCGGTGTCTGCCAGAACTCGGATATAAGATCGACGAGAGAGGTCACTGCGTCTGTGACTTGGAGAAGGGACTGATAATTGATGAACGTGGCAACTGCAAGTGTCCAACAGATCATGGCTACACGCTTGATGTAAATGGATATTGCAAACCCGTCTTCAGAGAATGTGAAGTGGATTCCGACTGCGCTGATCATCTCTATTGCCATACTGAGACCAAAACGTGCATTGACCCTTGCGAGGAGAAAAAGTGTGTTGCAAACGCTTTCTGTAATACAACTCGACACGTTGCGGTCTGTCAGTGCATATCTGGCTACAACAGGAACCCTGATGGATCTTGCAGTAAGTGTATAAAAGTTTATATTAACAAGACAAATATGAATTATCTAACGAACAGTTGCAGACTCATTGGTACATACCTATCATTTCTTACCTGATGATTCTGAATTCAATTTAAATAAGTTCAGTCCCACTAAATCATCCAGAATATCATCATAGACTAATCATATAATAATGATAATACTCTTTATTGTAAATTAGACAAACTATCTATTCTATAAATACTCAAAACAATTATGTAACTTGTAAATTAATGTTCGTGAATTAACGAATTTCCCAATCGTGTTTTCTGTACCTATAATAAAACGTGACTTGAACATGAAGTGAAAATTTGTGAATCAGATATTTAGTTTTCTTCATTTCAGAAGTTATTAACTCATTATTTTGATCGTTTCAGGTCCACCTACGACTCACATGAGAACGGACTTCCCTCGGCCAGACATGGTCGTGAGCTGTCTCTCTGATGGTGTTCAAGTTGAGATCCACATCGAAGAGAAAGGCTTCAATGGCGTTCTCTACGTCAAGGGCCACTCCAAAGATGAGAGATGTAGACGCGTAGTTTCCCTTCCTACAGACTCCCAACCAAGAACTGAAATATTCAAAGTCAATTTCGGCACCTGTGGTCTTATCCACGTCAACGTAAGTCCTAACCAGAGTTTGTGTAAACTTAGTTATCTAGTGTCTGTATCATGCTCGAACGCTGATGTAGCAGAAACAAAAGACTGATTTTACGAGCATTATCAGGATTCATATTGGTTTAGTTCCTGTGTCAATGGCCCCTCATAAATTTAATCTCATTAGAACTTATGGTTACTGCTGTGAATCCAACAACGCAAAATTTAGTAACCTCAATATAAAAATAGTATAATATTAGAAAAATATAAATTAATACAAATAAAAGGTCTGATTTGGCTGCCTTTCACCGGGATACATTTAATTATTGAATTGCTGCCGTATGATCAAAAAATTATGCTAATTGATTTATTTTACGTATTTTATTCATCAGGGTCAAGCCAGTTTTGTACTGGTCATTCAAAAACACCCTATGCTGGTGACATTCAAGACGCAAGCGTATCACATCAAGTGTGTCTACACTACGGGTGAGCAGAACGTGACGCTGGGCTTCAACGTTTCCATGCTCACAACGGCAGGGACCATCGCTAACACCGGTCCACCGCCTACCTGCCTCATGAGGATCGTCACCAACTCTGGTCAGGAGATAAACTCCGCGGAGATAGGAGACAACCTCATGCTCCAAGTCGACGTTCAGCCTTCAAGTGAGTACAGTTAATTACAACATTTACATCAGTATGGTCAAGTTACTAACAATTTTTTGTTTTATAATTGTAACATTTCTGTGCATAGCACTATATAGTAAGATAACAAACGAAATATAATAACAACATGAGGAACGAGTAAATACTAGATGCAGTTCATTAACTTTCTATAATGGACATTAAATTGGTACAAAAAGCACTGTACTATGTTCTAAAGAAGATCACGATTAATTAAGATTAAGAGCACAAGGGTCTGATTTAGGAAGATAATTTGAATGGGGACTAGAACGAAGAAATTTACGACAAGGCAGGGTTTAGTCGAAGCCGTCAGCATAGTCGGAGTGGTGCTTTCTTTTTAGCCTTCTCAGATGCCTGGGTGGTGGACGGTCCTGAGGGATGATGTTTACTAGTTGGTTAGGATGGGACGAAGCCCTCTGGACATGGGGTAAATGAGCCGTTCAAGTATCTTGGAGAATATAGAAAGAAGGCTGATGGGTCGGTAACAACTCACATCATCTGGTCTCTTCCCTGCTTTGTGGATCATGAAACCTATATGGCTGTATGGTGCTGGCCTTTGGTCATCTGGATCCGACTCCCAAATAAACAGGATACAGGTCCTACAAAACAGAGCCCTCCGGCTTATTGCAGGAGCCAATTGGTTCATCCGTAACGAGGAAATACACAAAGACCTCGAAGTCCCGACGGTTAAGGATAGCCTAATTACTAGCAACTAAGGTCCAGTTTTTCTTACACTGTTTAGCCCTAACGTCCACTTACAAGCTTTCATAGGCCGTTAAATGAGGGGCATAACCTCCAAACCACTCAGAAACTCTCTACTGCCTGAACCTCAACGAATTTGATTCTCAATGTAAAGGTTAAGAGAGTTTGGCAAAAGGGGCCGCAAGGGATACTTCTACAAAACTCCTTTAACCGCCACATTAAGGGTTGACTGGTTAGATTCAGACAGTTAAGACTTAGTAGGTACCATGAGGTTTGAGATAAGGCCGTTAACTCACTGACCGATGGCGGTCGGCAAAATACAACTCTCTCCAAAGATCCCGGGTTGAGTTAACGACTGTTTATAAAAGTGGGTCTAAGCCACCCTTGAACAGTCTCTGAATTAATACCTACTGCCAATTCAAGCACTTGAGCCAATTCTTTCATGGCTGCATGTAGGTATAGTAGGTTTGGTATGTTATTCTGAATGTTTGTTTCAATTGCTATTCAGATGTTGATAAAAACACCAAACCATTTCAAACTGATCTCTCAAATAAATTTCATTTGTTTCCCGCTTTGAGCTAAATGTCATATCTCCATCAATTCATTCATTAAGATCTCACTACTTATGCCAACCCTAATAGTGTTGCTAGAAAGAACTATCAAAATGTTTGGTACTTAATCCTAGATCTAATGTTATACTTCCTGAAAGTTGGTTTACATTCTCATTCAGTCTTTATAAGTACAATATACTATAAAAAAGGCCAATTCTAATTTTTCAAAACCTTAAACCTCTTCAAGTATTTATAGATAAGGGATAAGTTTGGGAAAAGCTAATTATGGTTACTTTTCTCATTAAGGTCAGTTATCGCCTTTACGTTCTTCCTGTTGCATGGTAGCTGTAACTGTTTAATCGCACTATGTTTATGTCCTCATCGACTCCGAATATTTTGATAAAATTCAAATGATTCACTCTTTAAGTAATCGTACTCAACGCATCGCATCCCATTCATCAAATTCTGAAAAGCTCTGGGATATATTATATTTTATCATATAATTTTTTTTTTAACTCCTCGAACGAAATATTTCTGTAGTAAGTAATTTACGATTCCTCTGTTTGAACTTCAACCTATTTAGCTTTATCAGGTTAATAAAAACATTGTATATTTCTTCAAAGATGGGTGTTATGTTGTCTTAAGTTTTACACTCACGTGAAAATACGTATTTCAATTAACTCTGTTGTCTTCATTTAAAAAGGCCAATTACTCTGTCAAGAATAATTGTTGCATAAGTAGTTCTTAATTTATCATTATTATTAGTTATCTATTTCAGAATTTCAGTGTCTACATTATGTTTTGATAAATATCCGTGTGTTTTCGCAGGTATATACGGAGGTTTTGCCCGTAGCTGCGTTGCCAAGACGATGGAGGACTCAGTCGAAAACGAATATATTGTCACTGACGAAAACGGCTGTGCGACTGATCCAACCATATTCGGCGAGTGGGACTACAACGCTGACACTCAGTCGTTACTCGCCAATTTCAACGCGTTCAAATTCCCAAGCAGTGACAACATCCGATTCCAGTGCAACATTCGCGTTTGTTTCGGCAAATGTCAACCGGTAAGCAATTTTCTGTAATTAATCCAAATATATTAACATTGTAACGTAGAAAGATTCTATATATTTTAGAAATAAACGAACATGTGAAGCTCATTCATGATTAGATACCAATATCGCGTGGGTGGCACCTGAGAACGTTTCTGTTGGGGTATTTTGGAAAAATCCTACATCTGAAGCGGCCTCCTATTCCCCGGGCTATATAATTAACGTACTAATGTTTGTTATTCTAACACTAAAAGTTAGATAAATGGCTTTCAAGACTTGTCCGTTTTAATGATGGATCTTTGAAAAATTATGAAATCGCCTTACAGCAAACAACATCTAATCCACGAACTTTCATTTACGACTACCTAATTATGAGAATATAATTAGTTTATAATGATTTAGAGAGAACCCGTGTACATTGTGAGTAACCTTTATCTACCTATTTCATAACCATTATTAGAATCACGCATACCGCGTTGAGGCAACTCTGTCCGTACCTACCTACCTTCTATTCAACTTGTGACTTTTGAGGTTGGAGAGTAATATTACGGAGAAGATCGTGTTAAATAGTGCGTGGACGAAAGTCTGTCGTTGTGTATTGAAGCTTGAAAGAATGGAAAGAATGTTGTTTGTATGGGCAGCCGAGCGTGGTTTGAAGTTGTGGGTTTGATCCCAAGGACTTCTCGTTATCTTGACTTCCTTGAATTCGCTTTAGTTGGAGCCTCACGTAGGCATTGAAATAACTCCTATGTTGAAAGAAACTTCTAATTGAAACACATTTACAATGATATATTACAATAAATAAATATACACTAATAATCATGAAATTAATCTAAATCTAGGTACGCAGATGCTTGATGACACTGGAGTATTTTGAATCTATTAATTAGTATTCACTCATTCAACTTTAATTACGAATCTACTTACCCGTGTGTAACTCGATGCGGCGCGATTTTCTTTTATTCAAGTATAAGTAATACCTACTAAATAAAATGAAGTTGATTTTTATTTATTTATTGGTGGGGGGGGGGGGGGGATCTTTACCACCCGTTTCTTTGACCTCGATCTCCATTACACCTTCAGCACAAAAATGTAGTTTGAGTGATAATAATAATAATAATTTTTTATTGTTGTTATACATAATGTACATAACAATCGTCAAGTTAATCGTCAAATTAATTTTACACATCGTCACAAGGATTCAAAACTATATATTAAAATACAATACAATATTATATACTAAAAAGCTATATATTATGTATATTAAAAACTTAATGTGAAATATTCTTGTTTACTGTACCAGGGATTAGCGATAAGTTTCGTCTTCACCATCTTGGTAAAACTTCTCAAACACTCTTGACGAATCGCAGCTGGAATGTAGTTGTAGTAAGCAATCCCTTGGTACACGAACTGATTTTGGGATCTTGTCAGTCTAAATCGAGGAATCTGCAGATCCGCTCGTTGACGGGTCTCGTAGTCATGCATGTCACCTCTTTTGGCAATAGAGCTGGAGTTCTTGTGTATGCTGTTCAGAGCTGTCAGTATATAGAGGCCATGAATTGTGAGGATGCCACTGTTCTCTAAACAAAGGTCTTGCGTGTGCCTTATAATCCACTCCAGCAATAATCCTTACAGCTCTTTTTTGTAGCAGAAATAAACGTCCTGCTCCAGGAGAGGCCCCCCACAATATTATGCCATATGACATGACCGAACCAAATAACCATGGTAAGCCATTAAACCTCACGCGAAAGGATTTTCGAAAGTCTCCGCTACAGGTAGAGAGCATTCGATAATTTTCCATGAACATAATCAATATGAGCGGACCATCTAACTTTGCTATCAATAAAAAAACCAAGTAATTTCACAAAATTCTCGCTACTCACTGCATTTGAATTAGAAATGGATAAATGTTGGGCTTCACCAGGATAAAGTTTCAGTTTATTAGTATTAAACCACTCTTCCACCAACATCTCCTTCTTGGCGGAAATGGAGGAAGCACCGAATCGATCATGGTCACTTGATCTCAGGTACTTGTATCAAATCAGAAACAATCCTAATAAGCACTTCAGAAAGTCTTACCAGAGTCGGCTTATTTCAGGAAGCTTTTGTTGCGATGTTTCTTACATTTTACCACGTTTTTATTTCTTTTCACAACGATTTGTATCGTTCAAATGTGACATACAAACTTGTTAGTTGTTGGTGTTTGTTGAACGTTTTTACTACAATTTCGTTTATGAGTTATGAGCGAAGTTTTATACCCATGTATTTCTTTTGTTATGACATTTCTTTTGTTATGATGTTGAAGAGGCCCTAAAAAAACTTATATTTAAACATGAACAATCAATAATAAGCTCTGATGAGGCCACAAGAGGGCTAAAGCGCTAAGCTAACGAATAAACAACATTATTTGAGAAGCCTATAAAAAATTCTGTACCTTCAAACACCTAAACCTACTAAGGACAAGGCAAAAATCCATAACCAACGAGAAATTTAGTTTTCAACAATTTTGAAGCTATTATAATAGTTTTTGAAGCTATTATAATAACTGTTGAAGTCAAAGGTGGTTCCAGGAACATATGAAAGAGTTTCATGGTGTCCTAGGTGATGAGATTTGATGTTGTACGGTTACATATGGCCCTAACAAAATCTCATAAATAAAACAACGAACAACAACGAGAAATTTAGTTTTCAACAATTTTGAAGCTATTGTAATAATTTTCTTTATTGGGATTCACTCATATAAGTCCCTACGCAACAGTCTTGATAGCTTTGAAGTTCTGAAACCTTTAGTTGCTCTCAAAACTATGACAGAAAGATAGGTGGTTCCAGGAAGTTGGCCAAATCGTGAACAACGACAGGTGGTTTGAGATCATAAGCCCCGGGTCCTGCCCCACCTGCAGGGATACCATTCTTCACTTTTCTATTATGTGACTCCGCTTTGGGAGCCCCTCTCTCGTCACATCCCATCTTCGTCTCACCCCCCACCCCACCCCCACCCCCTACGGGGCCAAGGCGGTTGAGTCAAAGGCCTTTTTTCCTCTCCTTCCCTCGGTTGAGTCAACCAACTTCCTTCGCACCTTCAGTTACATCTCGCCTACGTGATATCATCATACAGTCTTTGATCCGTCACCATGAGACTTCATTCCGATTTGACCATATGGATCGCGTTTCTCGCTGTAGTAAGATGTGATTGTAAAAATTCGAATTAATGATTTGTTATGCACCCCCAAAACTATATAATTGGACCATGCTACGGCCCTGCACTTATCCTTTTTGCGAAATCTAGAAAATAAATCCATTTAAATGTAGCCAAAACAATTTTTTGTCGGTACAAACGTTTTTGAAAAGCTTTGACTTAGAAATTTGTGTTTTGATCAACCTCTTAATCGAACCATAAATACGAGTATAAACACTTTAATGGTGTGTATATGTGTCATTCCAAACGACACCTGTACCTGGAATATACGACTTAAAAAAATCTTCGTTTAACTACCTAAAAATCAAGATTTACATTAGAAAGAATGATTGCGATTCTTTTTAAAAAATCACTCCGTTTTCAAAAAACCTTTTGATTTATCAATATAGTACAATTTTGTTTTGAAAGAGCGGGTACACCATAATATTTTACTACAACTTTGGAATTTTTAAGTACCAAAATGTACTGTAGTTTCCTAATAAACCAAAATTGTAAAAATGTACTTAATCTTTGAAACTTTCTTCTATAAAAATTTGCTCAGGCGATAGTGCTACATGACTGTTCCTGTGTAGGAAAACCATTACATTTTATTGCGTTGCATCTTCTCCAGTAATTACAGGATTTTTTTCTTCCAAATTACTCATGCATTCAAAATGTTCTTGATTACAATGAATCGAAGGTACCTAGATAAAACCTGATTTTCTCTTATGGCTCCCGATATCAATAGCGTAGGTAGTAGTACCTACTTACATTTTTCAAGGTTCCGTTTGAAAAGAACTGTGTCATGGATGTATCCCAACAATGCATTGTCCGTTAGAATACCTATCTTATTTCTTGCTTGAACCATATCTTCTATCAATTATTCCCTCAGCTGGATTTCTCATTCAAAGTGGAAATGTTCCTCATAAAAATACCTCTGAGATATCCCGCTCAAAATCTGAAACGTATGTCATTGTACTTACGTATACTGAATTGTTTTATTAATATTTGCATTGTTAGTACTCATTATGACACCAATTACCATTCACCATTCTGATTTATCCAGGTTGAGTATGTCCGTTACCTTATTATTGGACAATGCGATAGTTCAAGCTGCATTGAGCTGTTCATTTTTTTTTTTTTTTTTCTCGGCTAAATCAGCACTAGCTTCTTAAAAAAGTAGTGTATAGGCCATTTCCGAATCCTCAACTCCTTCCACCATCTCCATGGTTTATACTTTTGTTGGATTTTTAAAAATTTAATTAACATTTTAGTTGGACCTTTTAAAAAAAATTTCATTTGTTTAGAACGACGATGTTTTCAGCGATGAGAATCTCCTAACAGTCTCCTCGCCTGAATACTACCTACAAAAAAAAAAAAAAAAATATATATATATATATATATATATGTATGTATGAAATGGTCGATTCGAGTAGAGTACGAATTCCAGTTTCTTAATTCAAAATCATGATGACATCATCTATGAAAAATCATAAATGAATTTTCTGTACAAATCAGAAACTGATTAGTTATGTTATGTGTGTTTGTTAGAGAATTTTCGCAGAAAAAGAAGCTATTGCAATGGCTCTAAATTTTAAAAATTAAAATGTTCGTTAGATTATCATTGATATTATAGCGGATTATAGCTAAAATAAAGTTAATATCCTATAAATTAGAGAAATGTTTTTAGTTCTCACACATCCACACATACATCCATAATCCTTCTTACATTTTTTAATGTATATGCAAAATCATGCTGGAAACCCTACTATAATTTCATTATTATTTGCTAAAAAATTGATAAAACTGCAAATAATGCTAAAAATCCATATTTGTTTAAATCGCAGATTATTAATTGGAGAAAATTGTTTGGCCATAAAATTGGTAGTTAACAATTTCATTACCTACTCTTAAAGTGCTCAAATTGTAAAACAAATCAAAATAAATTTAATATATGAAAATTCAATCACATGATGAAAACTTAATAATTTTCTCAAATCACAAAAAAATTAACAAATTGAAACAGAATTTTGACACATTATATTGAATTGATCGCCTTAGTAATTTGATAAATTTTTATTATCTTCGGGGCATTATCAGGAGAAGATAGTTATCTGGACTGATTGGACATTTTTTGTGTTCGCATTAGTTTCTGTAAAAGATTTAACAAATAATAGATAGGTAACCACCAATAGGGAATTGTGACTAAATGATATATATATATTTTTTAATCTTTCATGAGCTATATAATTTTTATTGATGTACTTACTTGGTCAAAGGCCAAGTGTGGTCAAACATATTTGCCTAGGCATATGACAGCAAAGTCACAACTGCTTTAAAAGCCATTTTTGACGAAGACTATTTATTAATTCGGTCATTTTTGTACAGGTTAACTGCAGAGGATACAACGCGTTTGGTCGTAGGCGAAGGTCTCTGGACGACCCGAAGAACGTGACTGGGGGTGGAGACGTTGCAGAATCTGTGAGCGAGGGGTCACTCAGGGAGGAGATCACCATCGAGTCTAACGCTATCCTGACGTTCGAACGGAGGGAAGAGCGCTACACTGATCCTGCCGAGGGCAACACTGGTAAGCTTCCTTACTGAATCGTAGAGTTGCAGGCAATTTCGTTAGTTGGATTAAACTTAAAAGGAATCAGTGAAAAAGGACCAACTTATTGTGACCTATTACAGTATCCATTAGAAACTAAAAGTGGATGACACTCACTTAATATAGGGAATGATATTCGTGTAGGGCATGCATTGCATTCATTATTATTTCCTTTAATTAATTTGTTGAGTGTTGTGTAATTTCATTTAGTTTACCCGTAGCCTTGTTGTAAACATTTTGATTGCTTGATCAAACCCTCGGCTAACCTATTTGTTTTCTGGGAGTAGGCGCATTTGTTATTATTTTGAGATCATAAATGAGATATTCTCCCTATTTTGAGATTACAACTCGAAAGTTATTATGGGGTTACACTCACCAAATGAGCAGAGATGGTAAATTAAACAAGGGAGAACCCTGCTTCCCTTTGTATGGGCGTGTTTCTGGAGATTTTCTGCCAAGTCGGGGAGATTTTTTTCTTTTATAATTAATCAATTTCAGGACTGTATTTTGTGGGTTGAGAGGGCTGACACGTGGGTTGAATTTAAGTCTTCGAAATTGGGTCATATTAAAACTCATTTTTCAAAGAAAAAGTTTGAACAATTGCAGGGCTTCTGGTTGGTTTATTGGGGCTTGACATTGTAATTTAAGACAAAAGTACCTAGTGGGAGTCAAAGTATCTTTAACTAGGAGGGTATGAGTATTAAGGAGGGAGCTCAACATCAACATCCAGAAGAGATTAAATATCAGCTTTTGGTCCAGAGAGGAAATTTAGAAGGGATTCAGCATCTTGGACAGGAGTATGGTTCAATGGTGTGGTGGTTTTCTCTATTTGAGTAAATATTGAGTATGGAAAATGGGGTTAAGATTCAGAATATTTTCAATGTCGAGATGGAATAAGGGAGCTTCTTATGAAGAACTGCCTTCCAAATCATTGATGCCTGCATAAGTACTGGGGTATGTGAAACATAATTTAACTAGAGGGTCTAAAACTTCTATGGGAATCTCAAGGTGTGCACTGACTTTGATTACCCTGGAAAAGTTTTTTGATAAATTCTGCAAATTATTTCACAAAGGTTTATTATTTTTTCAATTGAGTTTGATCGTAGTTTTAGTTGGCTTGCGTACGTCATAAGGCCCGCCCAGACTCCTCGGCGTGTCCTATTTCGAGTTGCCACAACCTATACTTCTATAATTATATACGCATGTTTATATTTCACGATTTGAGCTCCTATCTATTCAAATAGTTATTGCCTTAATAATATCATTATCTAAGTACGTACGAAAAGTCGAGAGGAAATGTTATTAAATATGCGTAGGAAAAGCATTGGTATTAACACACAAATATGACCTAGAAAAAAAAACATATATTCATGCCTCGAAGGAACGCTGTACCCACCTCATGGTGCCGCGGTGTATTATATGGGTATAACAAGTAAAAGTAATAAATATCCACCCTCCTACACCCCTCTGCTACGCCCCTGGTCACTATAGCCACCACAAGGTGCTGCGGCGCCTCCTCTCACTCCACCCCCCACTCACCCCCCTCACCACCCACCGTGACTCCCTGCCAAGCGTGCCAGGCGTGCGTCCAACACGTCTAACACTCAAAGCCTCGAAAAAGACACTTTTTCGCCCGTTTTTGGTCCATAGCATCAATGCGAGTAAAGCGATCGGGATGGTTAAACGTTAGGACCAACTAGACCCCAAATGGAGTCTATGTGCGAAAGAACGGGTTTTTTAAGTAAATTCTTAGGCCTTTTATGGCCCGTACGGAGGACAGACATTTCAAATTTGGATTCTACGCACCTTGAAACGTAAAGTGACAAAGTTTGAGGGGGGTTATAAAAATTTTTTGCTACACGATCACATAGGCTTATTATTGGAAATAATAAACCAAAAGAAGATATCTACTAAAAAATTGTCGACCCAGTGCAACAGATTCATTTTAGCCTTAGATTCAGAGTTCCCTTCAAATTTTTGGGCCTGCGTAGCTCCCAGGTTGACCTGACCTACCTACCTTCCTAGTTTCTTATCAGTTAGTAGTAAAGAAACTAAATCATATTATCGTTGTACTAAGTCCTTTTTTCTTTTCAATTCCAGCTCCTCAGCTTCAGCAGATAGACGACATCTGCGTCTCGGTGATCGGCTTCATCATCGCCCTGGTCATCACAGCTCTCCTCGCCCTGGTTGCAGTGGCAGTGGCTGTGTCTTGTTGGATCATAGCCTACAGGCGCCGACCCAAAGTCACTGGCCCACTCCCTCACCCTCCAGAGTTCCCCAACCCCCTCTTCACGACGCCCGAACCCCTCGCTGAACCCTCGCCCGACTACCTCTCATGAGCGGGTTTTTCACGTGAAAAACAACGAAAACACTAACTTATTACCTTTCGACCTTCTCGTGATTGAACCGTCTTATTTTAATTTAATTAGCAATGAATGCGAACTCGTATCTTATAAATAACGAACTCGTATCTTATAAATAACGAAGCTAAAGAGAAGATTCGTTCGAAATTCCTCTCGAATCGGATCGCATCTCGTCCAGGGTCGGTCCTGCCGTCGAGGACCCATCCACCCTGCGGTCCATTCGACAAGAAATTTCAAGTCACCTCCTCAGATGGCTAACCCTCATCGAATTTCTACCTATCTGTTAAAAATTGGGGTACCTTACCTTCTTTTGTAATTTTTATTCATGTCCTACCGACTCAAAAAATAATCATCGGTGTAGGGTCTTCTAAATCCTTAATGTTTCTTTGTATTAACTCGTCCTTTTTGAGCCATTGGAGGATCTGACCTCATTCCTTATATAAAAAGTGTATTATAGTCCAATTGAATGAGTGTCGCTTTTCAATGAGAATTGTAAATATTTTTAAAAATGAATATGGACAGTATGTTTCTAGTTAAGGCCGAAATACCTCGCCTGTACATTTCTTCATTTCGACTTTAATTATCAACATACACGAGTGAATGAGTTGTAGATTCGTCATTTTAATGTTACTAGATGTATTATACTGTGAACGATCACCCTTATTAAATTTGTACAATAGGAGAAAATTTGTAATTTATAGATCGATTTCTGTACTTGATTTTTATCTCGGCCACAGTATGAAGACTGCCAAGCATTACTATTGTCTTATTAGGTACCTATTTATAATTTTCTAAGCTTAGAGCTTTAACTTGTTTTTTTCCTTGATTGTTTTTTGTTATTTCGAAAAGGAACGTTATCAATCAAATTCATATTTCTAATGTATCGTATAAAAAAGGGTTGACGAAATGATTGTATTATGGCTCAAAACGTCGTACTTCAGAGCTGTTAATTGTGACTGCGGTACTTGTCACTTATTTCCTTCTAGTTCATATGTAATTCGTTTTTCACTCTTTAGTACGACTTAATTTCAGTCATTTTATTTATTGTAATATTAAAAAAAATAACACCCCAATGAATTCTGTATCAATCTAATTGACCAATACATTCCAAATTTTAACAATGATGCAGTGTAATATTTTTCAAAAATTGTGATAATATAATAACAATATATTTTAATTATAATAATATCTAGTGTTGCTTTTTTATTACCCTATTTCATCAATACTTTCCATTTTATGATTTCTTATATTTTGGTTCTCTTGATAAAATTGTGATTGGAAAAAAATGTCAAATTAAATTGAAAACAAAAATTTTTTTGTAGAATCCATGTACAGTCTAGTGATTGGCGTAGAGTGGGTGACGTCACACTGGGCAGGCAGAGTTTCAGTCACACAAGCGGTATGGGTGGTTTGACGTCACTGCTGAAAGAAACTTTGAAAAAACGTGGAAAGCAACTACTTATTGCAGGAGAGTGTGGTTGGTGTGTGTAGTGGATTTAGATATGTTTTACTTGGCGTAGGTAGGCCAAGTCGGACATTTATCTCCCGGTTATGCGGGTTGGTCCCCGGGTCATTCCCGCGAGGAATGTGGGCGGATCCGCCAAGGTCAACTGGTTTGGCGGACTGAAAGGGGGGATAGTTCGTGTCGCAGCCGCGTGGAGCGCTGGGCTCCCGTAGCAAGTGCTGGGTTCGATCAGTTTGGTACTGAGCCGTTTTGTAATATTCCGGCCTTAGATTTACATCTGAAAGGGGAATATGTTGAGCTTGGTTGAGGTACTGAAAAGTATCCTTCGCTTTTTGTACATTTGGAGTGTATTTGACACTCGGATCGGCCGGGTAAGCCTGCGTCGAATATCGTGGGTATTCGGATAGCTTGGTCGAATCGTAATGATCGGCTTCAGAGCGAGTCTGAAAGGTTTCCTCGATCTTTTGTATAGGCGAGGCTTGTTCGAACGTTTCTTGAACGAATACGTCGGGCGAGAAGGCGATCCGGACGTGAGGGTCGCGCCTTGCGCTGTCGCTGGGTTCAGCGGATTCGCCGTGTAGCCGGTAGGGAGCACTACGTGGGCTACTCGGCCCGGCTTCGCCGTCGTCCGCCTCCCCTTGCAAGGGGAAGTAGGAAGGCCGACGTTCCATCGAAATGACCGAGTTTTAGCTCGTTTCGATGCCTCTATGTGTGAAAAATAGAGGGTTTGGGAGGTGGACTCGCTTGACAGAGCGTCTTTCCAATGCTCGTATGTCAGGGTCCTACCTCGTAGCCTTGAAAAAGGCTTCCTTAGACGGTAAATTAGAGCGGAGGAGCTGAGTAATTTACCGGCGTGCCCACAGCGGTCGGTTACGAGCTTAATGCTACGAAACCCGGGCGACACGGCTCGGAACGTCCCTCGGGCGTACGAGCTAAAGAGAATATCGATAGCTGTACCGGGTGGCGTCCTGACAGATGAACTACGTTGGGCAATGAGCAGGATGAATAATCACTGGACTCGTAGATGCCAATGCGAAATCTGTGTGGAGAGAAGGTCTGGCTTGTAGAAAGCAGTAGGAAGCCGTTCTTGAGATGACTTCGTAAGGCAGAAGGTTCGTCAGCGTAGAGCGTGTAGAATTCTTCGTACTTCAGAGTGTGTCGTCGTCGAGAGCGGAGAGTGGAATGAAATTCGGAGGGCTCCCAGCGGGGTATTTATAGGGAGGTGGCCGCCTCCTGCCGCCTCCTGGTTGGTCCGCTTAATTTCATAAATTCGACTGTGCAATCTCATTGGTTCGCACAGTGTTTTCTCAGTATCTGTGCATATGATAGCTGAGTTGGTCTTTCGAGGTGGTTTCCCTGCGTCCGTCGCTGTGACGGGGTCCCCGGGGGTGGCTGAACGACCTTGAGTTTTCCTGTTTGGGGTTTCTCATTCAAGGCGACTTGTTTCGAGATGTTTGCCGCATCTCTCTCGCCCAGTAAGTGTTTGGGGAGGTCGCCTTGTGTGTTATTCTTTAATATTTCACTTTTGAGAGAGAATTTAGTATTTTCTCTCTGGTGAAATATTTTGTTTGACGGAGTTGTAACTCGACGTCTTATAAATATTTTTGTGTTGTGCCTACCTCTTTTTGGTAGCCCTGAAAAGGGCTGTTGAAAAGAGGTGGTGGATTTCACCACAGGGGCCCCCCCAAGACGTCGTGTTATCAACGACGACGCCGATGGGGGAGAACTGGGAGGTCTACCCGGAATTCTCCGTAGGAGAACCTCGCCAGTTGGGGCGGAGGCGGAGGTGCAGGCCTCGCGTCCCGCTCCTGTGGTGCGCCCCGGCCTCGTCGGTTTCGACGAGCGCCGCGGGGCGGCCGTGGCCGGCCCGAGCTTTGCCGACGGGAGCCAAACCCACGAGGGTTTGGCCCGCGGCCGCGGCTGGGCTGTTGCGGAGGTGCTCGAGATGTGCTCGGCTCCGACCACCTCGCAGTGCTCATCTCCTCCCAGCGAGGCACGGGCACGTCGCCCGAGCTGATCCACTTTCGAGGTATCGCTGGGAGCTGGTGAGCGGGTGGAGGTGTAGGCAGTGGCTGGGCGGGTGGAGCTGGTGGCTGGAAAGGCCGGGGCCTTGTCCACACCACCTCTGTGGGAGCGCTGTTCGTCTTGTCTGCCTCTCTCTTCGGCGAAGGCGGGAGCGGGCCGAGCGGAGCTGGGAGGGTTGACTCGGCGAGGAGGAACTCCTCGACTTCCTCTGTGAGCATGTCGGTAGGACTGGAGGCTGCCATGGTTGAGATTGGTATGATCTCTGGCTGTGGGGTGTTCCATATTTATACCTCCCACTGCTCCTACCCGAGAAAAATGGGCGTGGCTTGTTTTGAGTGCAGTCACCCACTTTTCGTCAAATTTGGTAGAGGGGACGCGCCCTCTGGCGGATTTTCGGGGAGTTTTCTCCTTACTTTCTGTCTGATTTTGTGACACAGATTGTCCTTGCGATACAGCTTCTTCCGAGTGTAGAGTATAAGCTGGCTTGATTTGCTGTTTGGGAACTTTCTTAGTATGTTCGCCAATTTGCACTGTAACCGAAAACTTATCTCTTTTAACCACTTTGAATGGTCCCGTGTAAGGACATTGCAGAGAGGTGAGCTGTGTGGGCACTCTGATATAGACATGAGTACATGTATCCAAATTTCTGGGCATGTTTACGGCATATTTCGTATTATTATGTTTAATATGCGTAGGCCGGAAGAAAAGAGGTTCCGAAAGGTTCGTAGAAGTTACGAAAATGTCTCCTGGGAGTGGTACGTCAATTCCGTAAACTTTTTGGAAAGGCGTAGTTTCGGTCGCCGGGTCTACTGCCGTACGCATGGCGAGTAGAACTTTGGGAAGTGCGTCGAGCCAATTTTCGTTTTGAGCTTTGAGAGCCTCTTTCAAAGATCTATTTCTGCGTTCTACCATTCCGTTTGTTGATGGTTTGTATGGTAACGTGTGAGTATGTTTTACTCCGAGACGTTCCATAATGGAATTGAACAGATCTGATTCAAATTGAGTGCCCTGATCACTTGTGATGTATTTAGGTACGCCCTTTGAAGCTACCCAAATATTGATAAAGGCATTTGTGATTGTGGTTGTTTCGATGTTGTTAAGAGGGACTGCCTCTAGCCAACCCGTTGCTCTATCAACCATCATCAAAATGTAACGTTTCCCTCCTTTAGCTAAAGGTAAGGGTCCGGTAATATCAACGTGTACGTGTGAAAATTTGTTTGCCGTTTCAAATTCGGAGTAAGGGAGCTTCACGGAGCGCGTGATTTTTGCTCGTTGGCAAGTTTCGCACGCTCGGACCCAGTTTGAGACATCTGCACGGAGTCCGTGCCAAAAATATCGTTGTTTAACTTTATACACTGTAGAGTGTATACCTGGGTGTCCCAAATTGTGAATTTGGCTTATTATTTCTTCCCTTATTTCGTTTGGAATATAAGGTCTAGGGTGTCCTAGGTCTAGGTTACACCAAATTTCTCCTTGAGAGAATTCAACTCGTGTGAGTTTCAATTTGTCCTCCGCGGTAGGGGGAGAACGAATTTGTGAATTTGAAATGTGCAGTAGAAGATTGCATTCTATTGCAGCCGTAATTTTCGAAATTTCGGCTATGGGTGGACCCTCGTCCGTCTGGGTTGAAATCGATTTCGTTTGAATTTCAACCGGATCGAAGGGTCTGGAGAGTGCGTCGGCGACGACGTTGCTCTCTCCGGAAATATGACGAATGTCACTCGTCATTTGAGAGATGTATGTTAGCCATCTTAATCTCATTTTAGAAAAATGTGCATTCTTCTTAAGCATCGTGCCTAGCAGAGGCTTGTGATCCGAACAAATATGGAAAGATCTGCCGTCCAAGTCGTTGTGCCAGTGAATGCACGCTTGGTAAACGGCGAACATTTCCTTGTCGAACGATGCTTTGTTCTTCCATTGTTCTGGAATTTCTTTACTGAAAAATCCCAATGGTTGGTACGATTTCGAGCCATGTTTGTCTGTAATTTCTTGTTCTAGTGCCGCTCCGATGTGTGTGTCGGATGCGTCACAGACTAATCTCCACTCCGCCGTAGGGTGTGGGTGAGCAATGTTATGCAATGTTGCTTTGATCATTGCTTGCTTTAAGCTGTTGAAAGCTTTTTCTCTCTCTGATGTCCATTCGATAGGTGTTCTGTCATTTTTTTTGTTTGACTGAATGGAGTCATACAGAGGTTGTGCCGTGTGAGCGAATTTGCTTGAGCATGCTCGGTAGAAACCACACATACCTAGGAATCTGCGTAGACTTCGTACGTCTACTGGCCTAGGAAATTGTTCTATGGCTTCTATTTTATCTCGTTTAGGAATTATCCCTTCCTTCGAGATAGTGAAACCTAGGAAATCGACGGTAGGTTTTGAAAAAATGCATTTATCAAAACCTACTCGAAGTCCGTGTTCCCCTAGTTTGTCAAAAATTTGTCTGAGGTGGTTCATGTGTTCGTTATAATTTTTAGAAGCCACCAGGATGTCATCTAGGTATACAAATGCGAAATCAAATTTTCGCATGATGCTGTCCATGTATCTTTGCCATGTTTGAGCCGCTCCGGCCAAACCCATGCTCATTTTCTTAAACTCATAAAGACCGAAAGGTGTAATAATCGCAGTTTTATGAGCGTCATCTGGGTGCATCGGAATATGATAATACGCTGATTTTAAATCTATTGTCGAATAGATTTGCGTATCATGTAAATTCGCTTGGAAAGAGCGAATGTGAGGAGGAGGGTAGGCGTCTTTCTTCGTTTTCGCGTTGAGGAAACGGTAGTCGCCGGTGATTCTCCATGACCCGTCTTTTTTTGGCACGCAGTGTAACGGGGATGCCCATTCGGAATCCGATGGTGCAATTATGCCTTCTGAAAGCATTTTGTCAAAAGTACTTTTGACTTGAGCCCGTTTTTCGCCCGCCATGGGTCTTGCTCGGAAGTGTACTGGTGTTCCTTCCGTGGTTATACGGTGGTAAACCCCGTTGTTTTTCCATTTACCTTGAATTTTGCTCATTTTATCATTGTATTTGTCAATGATAGAGCGAATGTTTTCGTCCTCCGTGATTTGCCCGTCCTCTGGTTGCGGGGTATTGTCACGATGAGGGATAGTAGCTGCTATTTGTTCGTCAGTGAACTTTTTGTTCATGACTGCAGCTATTTTTTGATCGGCATAGCACTTTATTTTATCTTTATAAATGTACTTGTGTTTGACCCGTATTCCGATATCCCAAGACTCGAGGAATGGAATACCTAGGATCGCTAGATCAACTTTCGTGATCATAAACTCGGTGGTCATGTCCCCGAGGCCGATGTTAATTGTTGTGTCAGCTCGCCCTAGTGTGTCTATAGGGGCTCCGTTAGCTGCTGTGAGCTTAACGTTGGACTTAAGAATTTTCAAGCCCAATTTTTTTGTGACATTGTGGGGCAGAATGTTCACTTCTGCTCCCGTGTCAATGAGAAATTCAGTGCCATTTAGTTTGCACTTGAAAAAGAGCCTTTTATACTCAGTAGACTGCCGGCGTATAGGCTCAGATACACTGGCAGTTATTCGTTTTCCGAACTCTCTGTGTCGGAGGTCGGAACGGTACTTTCTTGTACCGATCGCTGAGTATTTTCGGTAGAAACCCGGGTTTTAGGCTGGCTTATAGTCGCAGCCTTTCTGCTAGTTTTGGAAGCAGTGTTCGTCTTCCAAGTGCAGTGTTCTGGGTCTGCACATTTGCGAGTTTCGTTACCGAAACGTGCGTGGTTTCGACAGACATAGGCCGTCGGTTTGTGAGGCTTACTCTCCACTGGTTGGGGTTTGAACTCAGCTTGTTTCGAGAGGGCCTTTTTGAAACCAGTATTTATGGGTTTCGGAGTAGATTCTACTCCTCGTATGTTCAGAGAAGTATTCTCTGTTCTGTACGCGTGTAGCGTATCAGCTAGGTCGAGCCGGGAGGTCGTGGTAGGCTGAGCTGCGACCATACCTCGTGCTTCGATGGGAAGAGTCTCGATCCACTTTTGAGTGATCAGAGCTTCCGAAAAGTACCCAACAGCTTTCGAGTACATTTCGTGGTACTTGGTGCTGGGTTTTTTGGCGAGAGATGCGGGGTCCTCGAGTGCGAGGAGCCTGTCTTGTAAGGACAACCCATATTCTCGCTGGAGGCGCTGTTTGGCCTCTTCGTAGGGTGCGTGGGGTGCCGTGAGGTAAGCTGAGTCGATAGCTTCCCTCATTTCTTCTGGTACCCACTTGTATATAGCTGAGAAGCATTCGTTTTGCGTTCTCAGGTGTTTTCGCACGCAGTATTGATCGAACTCGGCGAGTGCACGATCGATATTCTTCTTTTGGAAGATTGGTTTTTGATAATCTCCCATCTCCTCTAAAAGTGCTTGAAAACCACCTTGTGTAGAGGGATGTTGCGTGAGATGTGGGGCGTAGAGGCCCGGCGGGGGTCGCACGCCCGCAGTGGTTCCCTGAAATCCACTAGCTTCATAAGAGGGAACGAAATGCTCCGTGTTGAGCCTGTTCAAAGGCGGGGTCACCATTTGTAGTGGATTTATATATGTTTTACTTGGCGTAGGTAGGCCAAGTCGGACATTTATATCCCGGTTATGCGGGTTGATCCCCGGGTCATTCCCGCGAGGAATGTGGGCGGATCCGCCAAGGTCAACTGGTTTGGCGGACTGAAAGGGGGGATAGTTCGTGTCGCAGCCGCGTGGAGCGCTGGGCTCCCGTAGCAAGTGCTGGGTTCGATCAGTTTGGTACTGAGCCGTTTTGTAATATTCCGGCCTTAGATTTATATCTGAAAGGGGAATATGTTGAGCTTGGTTGAGGTACTGAAAAGTATCCTTCGCTTTTTGTACATTTGGAGTGTATTTGACACTCGGATCGGCCGGGTAAGCCTGCGTCGAATATCGTGGGTATTCGGACAGCTTGGTCGAATCGTAATGATCGGCTTCAGAGCGAGTCTGAAAGGTTTCCTCGATCTTTTGTATAGGCGAGGCTTGTTCGAACGTTTCTTGAACGAATACGTCGGGCGAGAAGGCGATCCGGACGTGAGGGTCGCGCCTTGCGCTGTCGCTGGGTTCAGCGGATTCGCCGTGTAGCCGGTAGGGAGCACTACGTGGGCTACTCGGCCCGGCTTCGCCGTCGTCCGCCTCCCCTTGCAAGGGGAAGTAGGAAGGCCGACGTTCCATCGAAATGACCGAGTTTTAGCTCGTTTCGATGCCTCTATGTGTGAAAAATAGAGGGTTTGGGAGGTGGACTCGCTTGACAGAGCGTCTTTCCAATGCTCGTATGTCAGGGTCCTACCTCGTAGCCTTGAAAAAGGCTTCCTTAGACGGTAAATTAGAGCGGAGGAGCTGAGTAATTTACCGGCGTGCCCACAGCGGTCGGTTACGAGCTTAATGCTACGAAACCCGGGCGACACGGCTCGGAACGTCCCTCGGGCGTACGAGCTAAAGAGAATATCGATAGCTGTACCGGGTGGCGTCCTGACAGATGAACTACGTTGGGCAATGAGCAGGATGAATAATCACTGGACTCGTAGATGCCAATGCGAAATCTGTGTGGAGAGAAGGTCTGGCTTGTAGAAAGCAGTAGGAAGCCGTTCTTGAGATGACTTCGTAAGGCAGAAGGTTCGTCAGCGTAGAGCGTGTAGAATTCTTCGTACTTCAGAGTGTGTCGTCGTCGAGAGCGGAGAGTGGAATGAAATTCGGAGGGCTCCCAGCGGGGTATTTATAGGGAGGTGGCCGCCTCCTGCCGCCTCCTGGTTGGTCCGCTTAATTTCATAAATTCGACTGTGCAATCTCATTGGTTCGCACAGTGTTTTCTCAGTATCTGTGCATATGATAGCTGAGTTGGTCTTTCGAGGTGGTTTCCCTGCGTCCGTCGCTGTGACGGGGTCCCCGGGGGTGGCTGAACGACCTTGAGTTTTCCTGTTTGAGGTTTCTCATTCAAGGCGACTTGTTTCGAGATGTTTGTCGCATCTCTCTCGCCCAGTAAATGTTTGGGGAGGTCGCCTTGTGTGTTATTCTTTAATATTTCACTTTTGAGAGAGAATTTAGTATTTTCTCTCTGGTGAAATATTTTGTTTGACGGAGTTGTAACTCGACGTCTTATAAATATTTTTGTGTTGTGCCTACCTCTTTTTGGTAGCCCTGAAAAGGGCTGTTGAAAAGAGGTGGTGGATTTCACCACAGTGTGAAACTTCTAAGGATGTAGAGGTGTGCTGATCCCGATCTTTGTTGTACATAATTGTACCTACTTGTTCCAGTTCCGCTCGTGGAATGGTTCCAAAAGGCCGTTTCTGTTCTGCTTACTGACCCGGGTAGAGCTCTGAGGGAGACAGAGAAGAGACTGCCTAGTAGGTGGAGGTGGTATATTGATATCTACATTATGCGTGTACCCTTCCCTTGAACTCCATACCCTTTTCTAATCTTCCACACTCCTCTCCATTCTGCTCCCACCAACAGTGGTAATAGCAATATCAGTGCACTCGTCTACCTGGGTAGACTGACCGCCTTCTTCCTCACTGACAGGCAATCTAGGTACTCGTGTAGTTGGGGGCCTCTCGTAGTGAATTCAATTTCCAAGGTAAAGAGGTTGTTCATTTTATGCTAAAACCGCTTCTAGACTTCTCAACCGAATGCTGGAACTCTTTCTTACTAGATACAGCAATTTTATTTGGTGGCAATGGAACTTCTCATTTTTGGCTGATTTCCCCTTTTGTTTCAATTGAATCATCATTCATTTTTGATTGTTTTCCTGTTGCCGTAAGTTTTATGGAAGAATAAAATGAAACTAGGTAAGATAGAATGTGACAATTGAGGTCTTTTAAACTTTTCAAGACCAGGCAGTGGGATCGCAGCAAAGGGAGTGGCGGCTCGGGTTCTCGCTCCCGCGTCGAGAGTGATAGGTACCTAACTAAAATCTTTTGACTCGTAACGTTAGAATTCCCCCAAAATAACATCACTCAACTGTGGGCTGGAGTTCCGATGGTAGAACAACATCGAAAAGGGGTAAAAACTCGAATCTAAGCAGATCAGGTACGCTACAGATCGAGAACTTTAAATTAACATTGAAAACCCAAAAACACATTCTGTGTTTTTGTAAATTCATGCGTAGAATGGCATTTTTTCAATTTTTTTTTATTCTGCTAGTTCATTTTCTACTATGCGATTCGGTAGCGCTGATTTTAAACGAAAAATACCAGTAAGACTGATAGCGAGTACAAACGAGGTACCAGGTCAAGACTGACGTTGAACAAGAACAACTAAATAAAGATTTTCGTGCGTTATAATTGAATTACTACTCCTTGTACAGCATCGGGATCACAAAGATTTTGGGTGATGATTTTGTATGGGTAAGATAAGGGGGCATAGCAGGGTAAATAAACGCATATTACTGGCTCCGCTAAGTGTGGGAGTGTTAGCCAGAGATACGCTACCACACCATCTAATGCCTGATGGCTCATTTCCAATATTGTAGGGTAAAGATTCCATAAGGTGTCAAATGTGCCCCTATGGTGGGGCACTTTCGACACTTCATAAGCCGAAATTGAAAAAAAGAAAACTTAGCAAAACAAAATTTAATATTAGCCATTTGTATTTAGATATCTAAAATATTGAAGTTTAAGAATGGGGGGAAGGGCAATTCAGAGAAGTCATAATATTTTTGTTTTCTCTTCAATTTTAACTCTGACCAAAATTATATACTATCCATTCATAGGGACGTCCCTGTAATGCATGGAATTACTTACCAATATGTTTTGGCTTGTTATCAAATAGATAACGAACGCTGCAGTTACTTGAAATGTGAACCTTTTAAAAAAATCTTGGTGTAATAAATAGGTAATCAGTGAAGAATCGTATGGGCGAAACAATTATAAAATTAGCAAAAATTCAAGAAACCGATCTCTCATTCTCTTCAAACCCAATCTTGACGTTCTCCCATATGTTTCATTAATATCCTTTTCTAAAACAAAAAGGGGGATAACATGTTCTAATAGCCCTATTTTTTTCCCAAGTTATCCCAACATACAATTAGTTTGATAACCAAACCATTTTTGAAAGTATAAAGCTGCAGTTTTGAGAGAATCTCTCCAAGACATCATACGTTTCAACGCGTCTCAAACTGTTTGCAGCCTCGACGGCAGTTAGTTCCGACTTGTCGCAAAAAATTATTAGTAACCATCTGACTGTGCAGGGCTTCCGTATACAGAATTCTCAGACCTGTGGCTTATATTTCCCCAAAAATGGGCCCCTTAAATTATACGGTTGCTCCAAATCTCTGAATTTGTTTCAAATAGGTTGTGATACCATCCAGACTGTCCGGATAAGCACATCCTAGTCTGTATATTATGACTTCTTTTCTCCATAATCTTGTGAAATCTTGAAGCGATTGGGCGTGAAGCGTGTCGTGTGTGTCGGGCCAATGACGGGGTTGGTCCATAGAATAAGTCGGTTAGGGCATTGATAGGTCAGTTTTATATCACAGGATCCAACCAACTAGTTTTGGGAATCCGGACTAATATTAGAGAGTTTTTGTTCTTCCCGTACGATTTGCCCCCTTCAAAGTGTAGAGCAGCTTCTAGAGCAAGCAATTGCAGATGCTAGCTGTTTACGTACCTTCTACTACAAGTAAGTAAACGCTGTCGACACGCTAAAGTCCCTTTAGTATTTCAATGTCAACAATTCTCTTGAACTCGAGTAGAAGAAGTTTGAATTCATCTACTGTTTGCTCAAACAGTTACCTATCTACATAAGCCAGTGGTAGCTAGGTTTAAGTAAATTGTTGTAACAGGCCTTTGTAATGACCAGAGCCCTTCAAGTGCCATTTTGCCATGGCGCCGTCTTCAAGTGCCATGTTAGGCCAATTTTTGGGTAAAAAGCCATTTTTCGCCAATTTCTGGGAAAATGCCACGTTTGTGCCATTTTTCGCCTGATTTTCTTGAAAATTTGTGAAAAAAAAAAATTTTCTCTGGGAAAATTTGCAAAAAGTTGGGGTTTCAAGTATTTTTTCAAAAAAGGCAAGCTAACAAGGGCTTTTTCATGTGGGCAAGCTCACTAGTCAACGACCGGGAATCCCCTTCCGAGGATTGAGGTCTCCAATGTCCGAGGATTACAGCCATTAGTGCTTGAAAAGGAAAGGGTCATTGCAAGGTCAAGGGGGAAAAAAAAAGTTTGGATTTTGAAGAATAAATGCCATGTTTGGCCAAAATAAGTGCCATGTTTTTTAGAGCCACGTTTGGCAAAAATAAATGCCATTTTGTGAAGGGCTCTGGTAATGACCTAGGAAAAGATATCACAGACTTATCACCTAGGAAAAGGTATATCATCCTGGTAGGTACGTGCATTACGCCTCGTTGAATACCTACATCGGTTCTCGTCTGATAACCGAAGTTAAGCAACGTCAGGCTTGGTAAGTACTTGGATGAGTGACGATCTGGGAACAACACAAAATGGCATTTTTTTTGTCTGTTTCATCATTCAGTTTTTCATCTATTTACCCCAAGTTTACTTAATCAGGCCTTGTTGAATAGTTCGTTTTGATTGCCTTCCCCACTTTATCAAATCCTCACTTCCAATATCAGAGTGGGTAGGTACAAAGAACCAACCTAGGTACTCAATTTGGCATTGAACTGTCCACAGCCTTTATACACAAACCTGTTCGTTGTCTATATCTTATCACGATGGTAAATAAAACTTTGTAGTACGAAATGCCCTTTCGAATGCCTACGTAGAATAGGCACACTACTCAAGTAGGCAGACATTATAAAAAAGTACAAGTATCGACAACTGCATTCACTCCCAAGTAGGTGAACAGGATATCTGGTTGTAAAGTTGTAACGCGACAATAAGAGAATCAATACACTTAAACTGAGGTTAATTTTGAGTAATGTTATGCAAACTATACGATACAACGAATGGTCTTCTCCTGTATACGCGAAAAGGTCCTTCCCGTACATGCGTAGTTTCACGAATAAGAAAATTGGGCGGTTGGTCTTTTCGTGTGTGCTTACTCGAAAAGATTTACGGGAAGAACTAAAATACTTTATTATGCGACCCTTCAAGCCGTTTCAATAACGGTTTGAAAATAAAAATCATCAGTGTCTCAAGTAGCCTCAAGACTATAAAAAGCACCAGTTTTAGTTTACATTACTTATAAAGAAGGTCATAAGGTGAGAAAATAACACAAATTAAGCAGCTTAAGTAATTGTGTATTCTGACATAAATATCATGAATAGGTATAATAACAATAAACATCTATAAACCTAGGCGGATTGGAAGGGGTTAATTCTTGAAATCTACCTCATACCATCCAAGGATTATCAGGAATTTCCGTTTGTTTAAATTTCAACTTTGCATTGCATTGTCTTAACACTAAAAATTTCAGTAGGTACAGCTTCCAATATTGTAATTTCTTCTGCATTCATATTTTTATTTAGAGGATAAATTTGCTTCTTATTTATTTAATAAATTTGACGAAAGAAATAAGAAATAAAATGTACAAATGAAAGCAGTAAGCTATGAAACAAATAGTTGAATGCGGTCAACCAAAACAAAAAACGCAATAGCTACAAGTTCTACAACTTTACAAGGATAAATCACAAACAGTCGAGGACAAACTACCATCTAAATCAACACTTCAATTCTAGTATTAAAGCGATCAAATACATAATGTATTCGCATAGTATTGAAATTGTATTATGGCTATCTATAGGATTCAACAAAAAAGCAACGAAGGAGGAAAATAACACAAGTTTACAAAAAACAGTAGTTTTACTACGAGTACATCAATCGTAATTTCTAGAGTAAGTGCCCTAAAACACTTTGTAAAAATGGTGTAGGGGAAATTACGTAAATTAATATTCTCAATAGTTGATTAAGAATAGAGAAAATGAACGTGTTATGTACATAAAGTATTTCAAAATATCAATACAAACTGATAAGGGGATGTACCAAAAACCATTCCACCACCATAGGTTCCACAAACTATACTTTTTCAAAGTGATGAGAGATACAGTAAAACAAACCGCCAAATCAAAACGTCGACTAGTTTCTCAGCTGAAGAATAGAATCAAAATGAGTCGAAATTCGAATTTTGAACGGATTTTAGGTGGTAACAAGGTTTATAGCAAATGGTTACAAATTACTGCAGTTATTACTGGTTGGACGAAACTTTCGAAACATGGTGTCTTGCCAACCATTCTGTCTGCCGGAGTACTCTAACCTGGTGCGCTCCAACAACAATCTGACCTAGGGAAACAGACTCCAGTAGTCATTCCACTTAGTTTTTCGTTTCAAATACAAAAAATCGTGGATTGACTCTGTTCCTAACGCTTTAACTCAAAAGTTGTACGGGAGGTGGTGAACAATATTGCTCGTTCAACATTGTAATTTTCTACAATATTACGTTATTCTGATTAGCTGAGTTTTTAATTAGGTGGTTCCGATTTCAAAGAAATCAGTCATACTGTTTGAGTTTAAGGCGCCGCCTGAACGATTTAGAGCTTGGCTCTTTAAATGAGAATAACCATTGCAAGGGTTTGTGATCCGAATAAATTTTCAACTTCCACCAAACAAATAAGTAAGTATTGAGAGTAAGGGGGGGGGGGGAGGTTGTTGTTTTGTGAGTAAGTTTGTTGTTTGTTTATGTTTGTATTGTTTGTTTGGTTTGTTGTGTTGGTGTTTGTTTTGTTGTTGTTTTGTCCTTTTTTATAGTGGATACATTTTGTTCACTACCGTTTTCATTTCTTTGACATTAGAACCACCTATTCAAAAACTCAAATAATCCCAATAATGAACAATATTTATCTATTATGTAGAACAAAAAATATTTAAAATATTTCTCACCACCTCTCATACAACTTTTGAGTTAAAGCATTGGGAACAGAGTCAATCCACGATTTTTTGCATTTAAAACGAAAAACTAAGTGGAATGACTACTTGAGTCTGTTTCCCAAGGCCGATTGTTGTTGGTGCGCACCAGAGTGCTTCGGCAGACAGAATGGGTGGCAAGAAACCATGTTTCGAGAGTTTCGTCCAACCCGTAATAACTGCAGTCCGAATTTTAAATACTAAATAACTGCAATAATTAGTAACCATTCACAATAAAACTATTATCAGAGGACAAAACGCAAAGTGAAATATGATCACGATGATTCAGTTTTGTTCCAATTTCAGGGTAGGATTATTGAATTGTTCTTTTTTCATTTGTTAGTTAATAATGATACATTCTTGATTATAAATAATAACGGTGTACTTCAATGTTCAAGGACAATTACAACAGATTGAACATTATTTTTAATGGGGGACTAGCAGGATGGAATCAGCGAGGGGGGTCGTTGACCTAAACAAGAGACGGGAGAATGGTTTGAGTATAACGGGGATCAGAATATGCTTATGTGTTTTAATTCATGCAAATAATTTCATTCCCGTGGTTGGTGAGGATTTAACGGCATTCCCATATTTTCACTGTTTGGTCAACGCTACCAGAAATGACGAATGGCTGCGTCTTATGGAAATCTGGAACACATAAGGATAAGAGAGGTAATTTAAAATGAAACAAAAAACGAACAAATATCTGGAATAGTCTAATCAAGATCATTTAAAGAGAAAGTTTGCAAATTGGCTGATACAGACAGATATGCTGAAAAAGGCGGAACTTTATGAAATTGTAGGTGACAGAAGTGGATAATACTTAAAGTCCATAGTTATAAGTTGCGCTCGTGCAGGAGCCGTATACTGTGGGTGATGCTGGTGGCTGGTCTGGGACCAGTCATGGTATTCACAGGGCCAGGAGAAGGTCCTCCTATGGCAGCAATTTTGACTGTCAAAAAGGGAGTAGATGTGTTGTTGCACAGCAATCTGAGCAACAGACACGTGGTTGTGGACTCTGTTAAAGTGGGGAGTCGAGGCAGTCGACCTCTCTATTTGATATCGGCGTATAGAGCCCTACTTGCATCAGTTGGACTGGGCAATTAGGGGGCTTGAGGCGGAAGGTCACGTTGACTCGCTAATATGTAGGTATTGATGATTCCATCCAATGCCAGGTCCAGATTTTGGCATAGCCATCTTTTGGACACAGCAGGACCTGAGGGGGCCAATCGTCATCCATGGCTTAGGGGCGAGAAGCTGACTGAGTTGGTGTTTGAATGGGACCTTAGGGTACTGAATAGACCTGGTCAGGCTCCCACATTCATTGGTCCCTGATGTTCTACGAGAGCTGCTGAGCTCTACTACGAACTGTGATATATTTAGGTGCAACTAGAAATAGATTTACTTCACTTTGCATGGATTTAGTTTTCACTAGATCATGATTTTATCTAGCATGTGATGTCTGATTTGTGATATATTTACATGCATCAAGGCATAGTATTATTTCTCTTTGCTGATTATATATGGTAACATGAATTCATTTTTAAGCCTATTCATCTTCTAGTCTAGTTGCATTATTTTATTTCTGGATATTTCAAACAGCTGTAGGGGCTAAACAGTGGTAATTGCAGTAGTACCCCTCGTTTCTCCCCCTCAGATTTGCCAGTGGAGTCCACGACACGGTGCTCAATTTTGTGACGGTAGGGGGGGGGGGGTATGGCTCGCCTTAGAATCATGTCACTTGCAGTGTCCCTCTAGGCACCTTGTTCAATGTCGCTAATGACCCATTGATGGATGAGATGCGGCTTAAATCATTAAAATAATATAATATCTGCGAAATAGCTCAATAGGCAAGCATTGGAAGGGTAAGATTGCTAAGAAGGGATAAGATCACCCAAAAGGTGACCCCACACATTGAACACAAATCTGAAACATAAATCAGCTTTTGTTTTATGATAAGCAAACTCACCTAAAGAGGTGCAGAAGTGAGGGTGAGCTTCAAGTTTTTTGGCACAGCGCTTGTTCCGGATGTCCCAAACCCTCAGAGACTTGTCATCAGAAGCAGAGACGATGTACTTTCCGTGTGGGTGGAAAACTACTCCACGGACCCAGTTGTCGTGACCCTCCAGAGTGAACAGACAGATGCCTCGGCCTACATCCCAAACCTGTGAACAATATTCGGCAATGATTACGTAAATGAGCACTATCAAAGATGTACATTACAAGGAAATATGAAAAGCAATGCAATCTCTAAATTTCTTTGTAGACTTGATGAGATCGTCACGTTTCCTGCAGTTTTGAAACTATCCTTCTTGAAAACTGTATCTAAGTGAGAGGTACGATCAAGTTTTTTTCAAAAACAAATTATCAATTTAATTCCTTGTCCATTGAGTATAAGAGCTTAGGAAACTGATTGGATTGGATTTGTAGAGTGAGGGCATCGGGAGCTGATGAGAATTCATTAGAGACAAATGTAATGGTTAGATTTCACCGTAAATCATAGATCTGCACGGGGGATTGGGGCAAGTGACTTCAGAGTTATAAAGGTAACGAATATGAGATTTATCGACGTGGTTGCAAAGGAAAGAGACTCACGTCCAGATGGGCATCTAGCTCATGCCTCCACATTAAGAGAGTGGGCGAGGCAATGGGAAGCATCGAGTACAAGTGAACCTAAAGGGGTCCCTAATTGATGGGTTATAAAAACCTGAAATCACCTAGGATGTTCAGAACTTGACACTGAAGAGCTGAGGAAAGTGCAAACCAATCCCATTTTGTTAAGATTCTAGCTAATTGCTAAATGATTCGCATTCTCTCGGAGCCTAAGAGAGGCCTTAAACTTCAGCATAACATTCCTTTAAGCACTCTCCGTGGAAATTTACAGAAACCAACAAACTAGGTCGAACACTGTGAATCTTTGAGGTATTTCCCTACGCTAATTTCACCGTAAGCAAATTGCATGCATGTTGTTAACGCTTTTCTAAGCAGTAGGCCTAGTTCAAATCGGAGTGGAGTAGGATTCATTAAGGCTTACTCTGAGAGTCTTGTCCCTGGAACCGCTGACCAGGAAAGGGCCTTCGTAAGCACCTTTCTTATTGTCAGCTCCAGCAGCTTCGTTGATGGCAGAATGTGAGCTTTCAGGAGCCCAAGCGATGCACTCCACCACGTGATCGTGTCCCCGGAGTTCAGCCTGAAACAGAAAGAGTTTAACATGGGTAATAATGATTTATTCAGGTAGGTACATCATCATGACATGTAGAGTATATTTCTGTTTCCTCCTGATAACCTCCATTCGAGATTGATAGAGGCTAGCTAGGCATAATACTTTGGCTTTGGGTGCAACAATTTATAAAAGAAGATATAAACTATTGAGACTATGCTCATCTCCCACAAACAAACTTTTATTCAAAATATCAACAATGAATTGGCCTTTCATGTAGTTCTAAATGCTCTTTTAGTTTTCTGAAGGGGTGTTGCACCCCCCTCCCCCTTCCCGCTTCCCCTTTTAAGATTGCCCAATTTTTATGTTTTGATGTCCTTGATGGGCTTGGTAATCTTTTTCTTTATAATAACATATTTCAATTACTAAATTTCGTCAGTTCTTAATTTCTCTACATTGAGGTTATGGACCCAGGGAGGTAAGATGACTTGTCTGTGACGACAGTAGTTTGTCTGATGCAGAAGGTAATGTGGTTTTTGCCCATCGGATCGTTTGGGTGAAATGTCATTCCTAGCATACGTTTATTGTTTTATTTAATATCCAAAACAAGATTGGAAAGCAGAAGATGGGAATTGAGTGTCCAGCACAGATTGGATAAGGTTACAGGATAATAACGTAAATGAACCACTGTGAGCTGTGGTATATACACCACAGTTCAACTTCATAAACATGATGGTTTTTAGTATATACCCGTTGTACAAGTATGAATATTTTACTCATCATATTTGATAATGTAGCACTCGGAATTTAAAATAAACCAAAATAGATACGTTTCTCAGATTTTAAACCTGATGTAAAATGTGACCCCAATTGATGGCAATTGGTGGATGATTTTTGTTGATTTTGGTTTTTGGATATGATAAAGTGAATATATGTTTTCGGAAAGGGTTCAAACCTAAATATTTCGAAGGAGTTATAGAAAACAATTTTCTGAACCATTACATAACTGCTCCTTAGCTCTACAGGGAGATGGGAAAGTAAAGCGACTCTGGGGATCGCTTGAATCATCAGCAATTTTAGCCGTTCATTGGTTCTACATGTATCATAATTTGCAACAGATTTCAACAGCAACTGAAGTAAACCAAGTAAGATATAACAGCCTGCTTAGAATTGTTTCCTCAAATAATAAGCAAGAAACCATTTGCTTTTCTTCGAACCAACTACCTAGTATTTACAGTCTGTCTGGAATTGTGAATTTACGTTGCAGACCACCAAAGTTGTGATATCAAGCTGAGCGTTCACACTGACTATTCAGCTACTGTGAATCCTACTAAAAACTTGCACTGGTGTAAGAGTGAAGGTAAGTAGCTTACTGAGGATTAGCCTGGCAAGGCAATGTCACTGTACACCTTGGTATTGTTGCACACACTTCGGCGATATAATATCACCATACGCTCTAGGTAAGGGAGTGGTGAAAGATAGGAAGATTGGAGCTAGGTTGAAAAGTAAACAACAAGAATTTGACTCAAATAGAGTGGACAACCGAAAGGTTAGGGCCGAATGGACAACAGTCCAATCCTGCACTTCGTTTGTATACCTGTCTCATGCATGCGTTGACCGTTAGTCAGTTGAGGTAGGGGCATGAGGTCAGCCTCGGGCTGAGGTAGGTGTTTATTTAGGAAACTACATATAGAGTATAAGAATTTACAACAGGATTACTTAAATGATTTAGGTTATTGTTAAACGTAAGGATAGGAAATACACATAAATAACTCACTTTGCATTCCTTAGAGGCAATTATCCAAACTCGAACTGTCTGATCATTAGAGCAGGACGCCATTAAGGTCCCATCGGGTGACACCCTCACTTGTCTCACCCATTCTCGATGGCCAGTGTAGGTTTTCGTGCAATACCTATAAAATAAATTACCTTTGATTAAGTACATTAACCAATTCACCATTTGGCCAATATTTGACCAGTAAAATCAACAAGAACAACGACTTGAATTTATTAGAGTATCAAAAACAGTTTTTCAAAGAGTACAGTCGTACAGCAGAACCAATCTCCAACATTAAAAATTAGAAATAATCCTAGCATTTAAACTTAATTTAGTAAGCTGAATCACAATGAGATTTTTCTCAAATTTTCGAGCATTTTGAAAATTAAGTACATACACGGAGGAGATAAGTTAAATTTTGGTCTGAGTGAATATTTTGTCATTATCGTTCATTGTCAATATTAAATCCCCTTAATTGAAATAATAAATACATAAAATAACCCTTTCCCCTCAAATCGTTTGAAACATATATTGAACTGTATCCTATACCAAAAATATAATGGTTCGTGCCAAACGTAATGTCAAGGTTTTCCGTGTTTCCAAGCTGGATGGAAAAGTAGAGGCCAGGCAGCCGCGTACGCTCCATTTGTTTAACGCACGTGAGGTTGCTCATTTCTACAGTAATTCTTGACCGTTTCCGTCAATGCAATATTTCTCTACCAATAATCAAGTGTAATATAACAAAATCTTCACATAGAATACATTAAAAACATCGTTTTTGGTTTATTATTCTTCTTTTATTGAACCCACTTGGTGAATGATGTACTTACCCTGTGGCGACTTCCCACATTTTAATAGTTTTGTCCCTAGAGGCTGACACAATGGCGTCCCCGGACGGGAGGAAAGTGACACTGGAGACATTGTGCTCGTGGCCTCTCATTGTTTTGAGACATTGATACGTCTGAGTGAAGTCCCAGAGCTTGATGGACATATCTGCACTGCACGAGACTGGAAGAAACATACAAAACGAACCAATGAATTAGAAAGTGGTTTTTTTTAATTTCCCAATATCAATCAATTTAGTTCAAATTTACTATCTGCTGTGTTATTGAGGTTTGGGTGAATGAATAAAATGTTTCTCCAGACCTAGGTACCAGCAATGTGATGAGTCTGCTGGATAAAAAGAAGATGTGAAGTTTTGACAGAGCAGCAAGCAGACATGTTTTTTGCTTCACGCATCTGTTTACTTAGCCAACTCCTATCCTGATAATATTGAGCGGGAAGTAGTTACCACCAACTCGATCTGCAAACCAAGATACTTGCGAATCGGAAAAAACAAGCACTAAAAACTTGGTATGCAGCGGTAACATAAAATCGAAGAGCGAGTAGCACTTTTGGCTGTGGTGATAATATTTTGTGCTTCGTCAGGATAGATAGTGGGAAGTTGTATACTTAGAACCGTCTCCTAGATTTCCTGAATCGGAATCGTCTAAGAAGCAATCCCTTGAAGTAACATTCGAATGGGTTCTATTGGATCCGTAAGTACCTACCATTTAGGTAGGTACCAAACCTCATTTCCCGCCGTTTTTCAATGTGATTTTTGTATTCTTCGTACAATGCGAACAATTCATTCAAATCTTCGAAATCCATCAAATTGAAAAATAGATAAATAAACAACTTAAGCTCTACTATATTACCAGTACCTACGTGAATTATATAAAATTTATCAGCGGATGCAATCAAGTGACCTCCTGCCATCACTCAGAATATTGCACCGTAGACTGAGGGCGAAGCTCAACACTATTTTTCGTTTATGAAACCTGTCGAGTGTGCATTTGGAAAGCGCACTCAGTTCACCTTTGGGGTGCACTCAGCGAGTTACTAGTGATACACTTAGATGCCCTTTCAGAGTAAATTCTCGCCTATAAATTCTGCTATTGCTTTTTTGCTTCTGCTTGCTTTTTTAATATTTTCCCTACCTACAAATCTTTGTTGCTACTAGGCTCATCTCTATTAGAACACTTAGTATTAATGTTAGAACTAATTGATACGGACAATCTGAGTCAATGAACAACACTTATTACTCAAGCTCTTCGTTCAATAAATTAAAGGAAACGCTGACTTTGAAATTTATTCTTTTCAACCAAACCTTTCAAACACAACATTCATTTTCAAATTGAGTGGTCCAGATAACAACTATAATTACATGCTTTACTTAAAATAATAAATTTCTACATTATTTAAACATAATAGAACGGATATTATCCACATTAATTCTTGGATTCTCAACACAACCACTAATGCACACTGGACTTTCATAATGATAAATAATAAACCATATTTGTGCTCCTGCGTAACCATTTACAGTATAATATTGATAATATTATAAATCCTCCTTATTAATTCACTATACAGTATGTTGTGGAAGCTAGATGCCACACACACGGCAGACATTTTTAAAACTTACCAAGCATTTTGCCGTTGGCGTCAAGAGAAATGTCCTGCACGGAATCCGTATGGCCTTTTAACGATCGTTCGTACTCCCCTGTTTCGAAGTCCCAAACCTTAATTGTGGCATCTTCACTAGAAGACACTGCAAGGTTGTACACTGGGTGAAAAATAACCTGAAAAAAAGGAAAGGAAATGTCAACGGTTGACTCGAAGGATGTGAAGATAGGCAAAACGCTGCAAATGATTATACAAAGGTTTATTATTTCTGTATTATAGCCCTTCTACCTAGATCAATGATCTGTCATTATTAAATCCAGTCTATAGTACATTATCTAAACTCGAAGCATTGCGCTTCGCAAAAGGGTTTGCCCCTTCGCAGCACCAGGATCTCCCAATTTTATGATTTATAGTAAATGTTAATCAACAAACCCCTTTATGACAAAGTTATCATCCCACTATGTAGAAGGGCTGCATGGACTATTTATTGATAGGAAACTTTTTTTTCTTGCTCATAAAATCCTCTTTCACATGAAGATGACGTAGTTGAGTAGGAAAATTAGAAAATAAATCACCTTCAGCTGATCAGTTCGCCTCCACCCACATCTAGTAGTAATTTATTGTATTATATATATATCAAAAAGCGGTTTATTTCAAATTTCATCGCCGTAGATCAATTAGCAATAAAATTATCCTCACTGGCCTCTCCGCTGGTCAGTGCACCCCCTGGATCTCATAATTGTTTTCTGGGAGTTATAAAGGAAGCTCAATCTTAATTTTGAGATCCGTATTTCGATTAGGAAAAAAATTAGCCTTAGAGGCCCCTCAGCTGATCAGAACCCATCTATGCATTGTAATTGTATTCTAGATGTCCCAAAAGGAGCTCCATTTCAAATTTCAGGACCGTAGATTGATTAAGAAAGTAATTAGACTCACGGATGCCACCTTCATAACCAGTATGTGTAATGCAAGTCCGTGGTGATCGGGCGAAACTATGACTTCGTCATCAATATACCTACGTAGATGTTGGCACCTAGCGAGAGAAACTTAATGCAGTTAAACTCCACTTTACAAGTCCCACTGATCTAAGTATATCGACACTGACTTAGGTACCCACCAACTGAAAATTGATGAGATAAAATAAATCACCTACCTACGCTTCACTAGTCCATCCTTTTTGGGTGACACGAACTAAACTAAAAACTAATCTAAATCACTCGCGACGAAGTGTTGGAAACCCATTTCAAAACGGAAGTTAGTTAAGATTTCTATTTCCAATTACCTATTGTTTATACTTAACCGCAGAAATTGATTCAACATTGTCACTCTTCATTATTTCGTGGGATTAGACAACGTTCTTCACTAACTTCCGTTTTGATATAGGTGACCAGAGTTAGAACAAACTCAGTTCCGTGAAGAGAGAGCTCCATTGGAATTACAGCTTTGTACAATTATATCAGCTGATTGATCGTCGCAGTTTATAAGGCAATTTTCACTGTGTTCCACCAGTTATGATTTGCTTCCTTGTTGATCATTTCCTGGCAAAGTCTTAACGAAAAGCGATCCTGCTGGTTTCATTCAGTTTTTTGGGATGATATCTATTAACGACAACCATAAAAAACTACTCTTATTCCCAAAGTGTTCTAGAAGTCGATTTATTAATATTTCAGACCTTCGATTCTACCCTTTAGGGTTGATCAAAAGTGATGCCGATGTTCCCTGACCGATGTATGCATTATGAGCCAAATCCCATAAAACTCGGTCCAGTAGTTTCGGAAAAAATTCAATTTTTTGATTTTACGTATCCTTTTTTTTTTTCTTTGCCGATTACAAACTCTATTTATTGATAATAATCTGATACGATAAAGCATGAATGAGAAGATGACACTAGAAAGAATTATCATGAGCAGATCTCAGTGGGTCAGGGGCTCACGGGGGTTTCTGAGGTAAGAGACCACCCATCTCATCTCCGATCAGCAGTTTCGACACACCAGAATCTTCTTTAATAAGTAAGTTTATCCAGTGATAACAAGATTGCAGATTCTGCAATCAGCAATGTAAAACTACCTCTCTGAATACCAACAAAATGACTCACAAAGTTGTGAAAACGTAATTCAGTAACATTGACTTCAGTAAAAAGGTTCGTATACAATGAAATTACATAGAGAAAAATAAGTACAATATTAGATCGATTTTGAATGTAAGCCCATCATGATTAACACAGATTCATTAGTCAGCTAAAGTGTTCAAGTGCGCTTGAGTGTAGTTGTTTCATTGGTTGGAAAATACAGAAACCTTGGAAATTTTAAATTTTCCTGACTTTTCCCTGACCGAACTTCAGATTTCCCTGTCAAAAAATAAATATTTTGAAGTCGATTAGTGAATTTTCGTAAAAAATGAAGCTATTGCAATGGCTCGGAAAATTTTAAAACCAACATTTTTGAAAAATTTCTACACTGAAATCGGTTTTGAGGCATTCTGAAACGAATCAGCTTAAACATCACTCTTGATATCACCTACCTATGAAATAAAAGTGTGACAAAGTATGCCGTTGAAGTAGGATTTCTTAGGAGTTCGAACATACCTAAAAACGCAGCAAACTATTACACAAAGTTTTCATTACAAAATCCCCAGACATTTAGTGGTTTTTGAAAAATTCCCTGACATTTCCAGGTTTTCCCTGACTTTTCCAGTTGGGGGCCACCCTGAGAAACGTAACAGATCTTGATACTGATGGTGATTCTGCAGTTGCAAATCATCAGAATGAATCTATCTCGCCATGCGACTAAGTTTAAACTTGCAGAATTTAATAACTTTTATGCAAAAGACAATTATTACTTATCGTTCACAAGTAGGGTTGTTTGATTTAAATCAAGCTTTAAAGCAACCAACAAAAATCTTGATTTAAATAAAAAACTTAAAGGAATTAAAATCAGAACAAATGCAATTATAGCTAATAATTTTTCTTTTTAATTCGATAAAAATGAGTTGTTTGTGACCGGTGCATAGTTTCCTCGTATCCGACAACTGAACACATCGCTTCCCCAACTTTTTAGGAGGAAAATGAAGATGGAATTGAACAAAGAATAAAATAGAGGAGAATCTCAGTGAAGTAGGAAACCTACGTGAATCTTAGGGCCTCAACGAGTTCCAGGAATTTCTGATTGAGACTGAGCTGAGCCTTCTAGTTTAGGAAAAGTCTCGGAAGCAACGAGTTTCTGAATCGAGCTTACTAGAACTAATACTGACTAGGTCATAGAAGTATTAGGTTTGTTCCAACCACCGCGAGTTCATGAACTTTTCGGAACTGGGTCGGCGCCGAACCGTATGCGCACGTGAATCGTGTTCCAACCGTTTTCAGTTCAGGAACTCAACACTTGCGACGGTTTTCCCACCGCATCGGGTTCATGAACTGAGTTCAGTGAGTTCATGAACTTTTCAGACCTGCTCGGGGATAGGGTTGAGAACTCGAACTGAAGGAAACCTTTTGTAACCTTCCAAAAATCTCATTTCAATGCGAACCTTCACGCTAAATGCCTTGTCATTAGCCTGCTTGATGCTTGTTGTATTATCGTTTTTCACATCTCTTTTTCAATTTGCTCCATCGAATAATTATTACCACCGTCAGTTTTCTTTTATCAGCTGTCTACACATAGATAGAAAACATTTGTTTAAGGGTACCTAGTTGGTAATTGGCAGGCAAAGTCAAACTACTTTAATGTTTTTACGTCGTGTTTAGCACTTTTTTGTTTTGTTTTGTTGTTGTTGCCTTTTCTCAAACATGGCTTGAGGGGTTTTGATTAAATCTTCAACAGTTACTCTTCGTCTGGGTAGAAATGATATCCCATACCCTTCATACCTAGGAAAATAGTCTGAGGGGGCAATTAGCAAATAAACTTCAAACAAGTTGAAAATGCCGTTTGTTTTTTACCACCTTTTTGGCCTTTTCTTCAAAATGCTCAAAGGATTTCGATGACGAGGTGTTCACGTTACTAAAGACGCTAGCGCTAGTTAGTGCATTGACTGTCATGTGAACTACAGTGTTCCCACCGACGGGTTCTTGAACCTAGAAGTTTCATGAACTCATGGAACCCGTCCGAGTTCATGAACTCACGAGTTCATGAACTCAGAGGGGTGGTTGGAACACACCTATTTTTTCGCCCTGAATCGAATGGTGAAGACTATGGATGAATCTTAGAGCTTTCCAGCAAAGTGGCGATTGATATTTTTGCGTCGAAAGTGAGAAGTGGTATTGCTCTAGAAACTGGATGTGAATCACTGCATTCGTCCGCGCTGCTTTCGTGAAACGATTTTGTAACGTTTTCTAATAGTTATGGCAAAGCTAAAACAAGTTCCACGTTAAAATTTGCTGAAGGTTATGATGCTTATACGACTCAAACTTTTTGAATTTGCGACTTACTTTGGTGACTGGTGCTCGGTGTCCGTTGAGGGCGAATTTTTCAGGAGGACGGGGAATCCAGTCGGAGGGGGAGCGTTTAGAACGTGTGGGAGCACCTTCTATATACTCCTTTTCGGCTTCGGAGAGCTTGGACTCGAGCTCCATTACCTAAACAAAACAAGATTCAAAAAGATGTAAAAGGGTAGAGACGTATAAGTGGCTAAATTAGAAAATAATAAATACAAGAAATAACTAGTAGATCATGAGAAATCGACGTTATAAGAAATTCAGGTTTGCGCATGCGCATAGGCTACTATTGATGCAACGGCAATGAAATTTATAGGACATCATTTAGGAGCTGACCAGCACAATACCTGAAAATTTCATCGAAATCGGCCAATTATTTTTGGAGTGTTGACTGTGTCAACCAATTATAATTTTGCGCTGTACAATAGTTATTATTCAAGCCATCGCGATAAAAACCATAGGAGATCTTCCTGGAACTTATCCTCAACTACCCCTCAATGTTGAAAGAAATCGTATTAATAGATGATAAAATATCGAAGTTATAAGACATTCACGTTTTTGCATACGCACAGGCTACAATTGATTCGACAGCGATGACATTTATAGGACATCATTGAGGAGGTAATTCGCACAATCCCTGAACATTTCGTAAAAATTGGCCTGAAAAGGATTTATCACAGAGAGACACGGAACCGAAATTGATCAGCGAGCTCCAAGTTCCAAGTGGAAGTTCTGATGCTGGACGAAAAATATTTTTCTGACTTCTAGAACGAACACAAAACCTCCCTACTTTCGGTAGTGAGGAAGCGAAACTCCAACTCGGGTTAGAACATTTTAGTCTGACATAAGTGAATGCTTCATCATCCACCATTTTTCTCAGTAACCAGAAATACAAAGACGAAAACACAAACTAACCTTAAATTGATCAAGGTCAGCATCCTGATCTAGTATCGCTACTGGTGAACCTTCCTGTTTTCTGGCTTTGAGCCGACCGTTCGAAAACCAGACGAATTTGATGCATCCCTGACTCCTCAGCTCTCTAGCTTTGTCGAACAACGTGCGGTACTGGCGTGTCATAGACTCATTGATGAATATTTCCTGATTTGAATGGGCGAAACCAACTTCACTTGCTAAAAGCTTTCCATACTCCTTTTTCTTGGCGAGGAGAGACGTTTTGGTCGCGAGATTAACAAACCTAACTAATACTGTAATTGACCTCCTGAAGGGACCACCGGATGAATAGTTAGTGTAAGGCGAGGCTCTTCGTGCAAAATCCACGTCTTTAATGTCTATTGGAAGCCCCAAAACTTCGCCGATTTCAATAACTACGCGTACCAGATCTGGTGTGGGGTCCATCAAGGGTATTCCTTTGATGTCAACATCTTTGTACAGAGCGTCTTGTTCCAAACGTCTCACGGCTGTCTCACACTCATCCTGCCTTACTGAAACACTTTTGATAGTGCGCGACATTGTACACATTTCCTTCACAAATTTATTATCCATTGTGTCCGAATTTGATTGTTTGTCTTGGATGGCTTTGATTCTTTGAAGAACTTCTTCCCAAATAGGAGTTGATGAGCAGGTACAAGATTCAGGTGTTTGCATAGCAGTGTATGACGATGAAGATGATTGACTGCTGTTTAGGGACCAACAGTCCTCGCATAGCCATTGTGAATCTGAGTTCTCCTCTGACGTCATTTGCCTGAAACGCTGGCTGTCACCTAAACAATTTTCATGCCAAAATCTGCTACACTGGGGGCAGGCAGCAGAGTAACTACCAATTATGATATCAAGGTTGCATTTAGCACATACTAATGCCATTTCAATCGAACTTTCAATAAACACAGAACGAACGGTAAACGAGAATAACAACAACGGAGGTAAGAAATCAACAGAACATTAATAAAATAAAATTACAGTAAACTCAACAGAAAGAAAGGCAGTGATGCCACGAGGAAGAAATGATAACGACTGACTGGACAGATGGGACACCACACGAAGTCCTCCCACGAAACTACATGATGAATCATGTTAGGAACTACGAACCTTGTTTGTAATCTAGGTTCATAAGTACGAATATTAACAAAACACTGCCAAGAGTATCAACTTCGGAAAGAGGAGATCAAATCTGTTTATGAGTACAAAGATTATCCTGCTAATGCCTGAGGTAGAAAATGGAGATGATGTTGCCACTTGGGCCTCAACAAATAACAACTGTTGCAAATCTTTCCTGAAGAGGGTAACCTATTACTCATAAGTCCCTAATGAGGGCAAAATTTTTCGGAGTCAAGTGTTTACTAAATTATCTTTCCCGGCCGTTCCAATCTCTCATTAGGAGTTTCCCAATGACTGTTTCAGATGAAATTTCTTAAAGTAGGAGTCATTGCTAATTCTTCCTGTTTTTAATTTGCACATTATTCCCAATAACCAATGCATTAATTTATAAAGGAGCATAAGTTCTCCGCCAGTAGAACTATTCGAAAAGTAACTGTACGAAGGAAGCTAATTAGCTTTGTGGTTTTCCGGTAAACATTTTGATGACTAAAACCCATATGTACTGAAAACACATTTAAACGTAATTGAAACGCACTGGTTCAGAAGAGATTTGATAAGGAGACTCCCTGGGACATTAGGAGACGATTGAAATGATTGGTTCATTCCTAATCAGCTGAGTAAGCTAAATTCTCTCCTGTTCATCCTAGAAAGTTGAAATTAGACATGGAGACTATCTGGGACACTAAGAGACGATTGAAATTCGTCATTAATTAGGCTAATGGCGGAACCTCAGCACCATCCATGACTTGAATTCATTTTGTTTTGCCCACAATCCAGTTATCAAGAAATGTGTCATGAAGTCAAAGAAAAGTGAAGTGAATTAAAAAATGACCACAGGTACGAGAACAAGGTCTTCAAATACAAGAGTTCAACCAAACCGATACCCACCTTTTTCTGCAGCCTGATAATGGAGGTCCATTTCTTTTCGAGAAGTCCGCCGTATTTGCGCTCCACCTCTCCCGGCATATCGGCGTCCTTCTTGAAGCCTTCGAGCGCTGTCAAGTAACCATTGCTGCTCAGGTAGTCGGCAACCGCCTTGTTCCTGGAAATCAAAATGAAAATACCATCTATTACACAGTCTCATCTATTTTATTTTATTCTGTAAGCTGAAAGATCTCGAATAGAGATTTCCAAAAATGTGCAATAGAAGGGTACACCTCGTGTAAAGAAAGCTGAATGACGACATAGAGGAACGCCCCCCTCGCGTCAGCCTAGAGAAAACCCAGCGCCGTCAATGCCTTTCCATTTCATCGGTTTTTTTCCCAAACCATTTGGGGTTCCGAGCACCCACTTTTGCTCATATCAGCCACTACTTGCTTCGAAAGTATAACGTGCTACCGAAAATTCATGCAATAGAAATGAATGAGTTTTTGCTACTAAAAATTAATGAATGAAATAAATCAGGTAAGTGGGTACAAAATATTCAAATAACCCTAAAAAAAGAAATAATAAATAAAATGTTCCTTAGCTCAATGATTTAAACAGTTTTGTGGAGAGATTAGAAGCTAGAGTAGCTTCTAGGCCAATACCAATGGCGGAAAGATTTATTTTATTGAAGAACAAAGAGTAAATAATTTTAAAAAATGTATTGAACAAATTACTAAAAATGGCTGAAAACAGCTAAAAAGCGTAATATATATCGTAATTTAAGTCAAAATAAGATTAACAGTGAACTAGAGCAAAGAATGTATGCAACGTATAATTCCACCGATATTTGCTGAAAAATCGATAAAACTGCAAAAAAGCTATAGATCCAAAATCTGTATAGAATTGTAGAATATTATTTAGGACAAGTCTGTTTACCACAAAGTTAGTAGTTGATAATATATTTGCAATAAAAGCGTTTACATTTCAAAACAATGTAACATAACATAATACAATTATTTAAGAAAATTCGCACATACGATAATATAAGTTACCACAAGCTTGAGAACGAAAAATTGACAAATTTATAATTTAAATTAATTCCAAAACGATACAATAAGCTGAACAGATTATCCCATCGTAGCTTTCGAATGCCCCACATCCGTATGCTCTTAGTTATGAAAGAGTATAACGAGTAAGGTAAGGGATGTTTTTCCCCCCGCTTTAAACAGAAAATCCTTTACATCAGTGAAATCATTTTAGAAGAAATTGAATGACGTTCCTATTTAATCAAGAAATTCTACAGTTATCCAATTTCACGCTGCATGAAATTCAGTGTCACAATAATTGATATACTCGACAAGTCTACATCTGATGCTGTTCAGGCCAGCTCACGTGAGACACCACACTTTCATTAGTACATAAACGTGAAACAGATATGCGCCGATTTTGAAAGACGATATTCAGTGTCTGACCGGAGAAATATGGGAAATAACACAACAACAAAGAGTCACACACCAACAACACGTGAACGCAAGCCGGTTTCTTACCACTCGAACCCTTCAAAAGCATCTACTTTGTATGGCGGTAATTTGAGAGGTAGGAGTCAGATGGATTTCACTGAACAAACAATATGTGAGTCTTGAGTCATACATAAGACACAAGAGCTTAAGGTAACTTTTTATTTGGGATTAATTCGCATTCAATGAATACGAATTTCAAGAGGGTCAGACGAACAAACTACGAGTACATGGCCTCTAAAACTGAGGAAAGAGAGGAATAGAAGAGTACCAATTCGTCAAATATCCACTTCACTGAAACAGGAGTGCTCAGTCCTCTCCACTTTTAGTTCTTTATCATAATTCCCATTTGGTTTTCATTTCATAGCCATTTCAATTTTCTGTAGACAACTTTCGAGTACGATTCCGATCGTACTGATTTTAATCTCCTTTCTCCTAACAAATAGGTATTGGGCAAACTCTGGACTACGTGGCAGGGTCACTAAATGGATTACGGGAAATGTCTGCGAATAATATTCCCATTGATAAACTATACCTCCTCTCCGTGATACAATGGGGTAGGTAATTTCAAGTGGACACTAAAAGAAACCTGAGGGTTGAACTTGACAAAGTCTAGTCATATCACATCATGGGAGCTCCAGCTTTTCAAGCTAGCTTCTTCAATTTCAGCCCACAACGGCTCTGTCATTATCCCAATAGTAAACTTAAACGAAGACTCATCACTGCTTTGGTTTTTCTAATTCATATTATTGCTCCCAATCCCTTTTCTTTTTAGCTTTCTACACATCTTTCACACGTTCACAGAACAGCTTTCAAAGCGCATGATACCAAAACTGTCTTTCCAGATGACGCACATTGGTCCAAAAATGGCAGTTTTTGGACAAAAGTCTGTTGCCCATCAATTCAATTATTCATTATTATAGAAAATATTTCATGCAGATCAAATCACGTTTTTTAACATATCTTGTTATCTAAAGCCCTGAAATAGTGCAAAAAAAAAAAAAAAACCCCCAACAGAAAACTTGAAGAAAATTAAATTTTGCATCGAATGGGACCACCGCCAGCTCTATAGACTGAGATTTAGTGTGGCATGGGGAGTAAAACTTCCGTAAAACGTGTTATCACCTGAAAAATTATAAAACCAGTTAGATAGCTATGCTTATAGGAAATTTTGTGCTCACCACGAATATACCACATATTGAGGTTATCAGAATGCATCAACCACTTTTTCGCGAAAAATCTCTTTTTTCAACGATCATTAACAAAGAATGACACCAAAAATATGAGGGTACACGAGGGGCTATGAAATCGGTCTTACACTTTAGTTTAGAATTTAGATCCAGGTAAATGCAATCCAAACTGAGCTATTGGGTGCGAACAGCTGAGACCCACAGTTCACTACCAATTCATGTAAACAAGTTTGCAGAATCATCAATTTTGACGAACTAAATGAATCAATATTTCAATTTTGTTGAATATTTTAATGAATGAATACTTCATAATAACAAATTAAATATTATGTAATATAAAAGTACATTTTTTCAATAAAATTGAAATATTGAGTCAGTTGATTTGTCCAAATTGATGATTCAGTAAACCTTTCTACATGAATGTGTAGTAACCGGTGGTCGCAACTAACTCAGGTTGGGTTACATTAACCATGATCTAAATTAAACCGCAAGACCGATTTCATAACCCCTCACGGACCATAACAGTTTTGTTCGAGCACTATTTCAGAGCGTTAGGTAGCAAAATATGTTTTAAAAACGTCTTTTTAGGCAAAGGGACGTGGGGTATATCAGCGTGAAATTTCTTATAAGATCATATCGACAACAGATTTTTGTCCAAAATTACCCATTTTTGGACCTGTGTGTGTGGTTACTAGATGCGTGTAATCTTCATCACACCATGTGTCATCGTGGTTAGATACATGATTACAAACTAGCGTTCAATACAAATTTATAATAATTATACACAGGTTGGTCGAAATCGGGGACAAATACACAATGCTTTTCACGTAAATTCTGAATTTCGTTTTTAAACTTTTATACAGATTTGAATCTTATTTCCAAGGTGTAGGAATGGTCCATCCCAGTATTGAAAACCATAGACGGAAATGGCATTACCCTACAATTTGTACCGAACTTCCGAAACATAATCCAAGTATCTAAATTAACAGTTGTTGATGTTTCAAATCACAATTCCTGTTTTAAAACCTCATTTCTAAAAGAAATCTAAGTAGGTACTATTCTACCTTTTTAAGTGTTTCAATGAATTTGTTTACATTCGTTGGTGGAAGAGGCAGCTCCAGAACGTAAACGGAAAGGCATTCCGACTGATAAATAAACTTCTCTAAAAAGTTTGAGAACACAACGGGGTTTCGTGTTTAGATTCGTGCTAAACGAAAAAACAGTTTGCAAGAAACCTTGGTGCATCATTATCAACAGGACAGTAATTGATATAAAAGTGATTTAAAAGACTTGACCCACTTTTACTGCGAGAAATTTAGAGGAAGAAAGAATATTTTTGGTTTCAACGGTCGATGAATCAACCATCAATCACCCGCACAAATATAGTTGAGAACAATACACGTTACTACCTAAATACCTAGTTGTCGAGATTTGTTGTCCAAAATACCATTATTCGTATGTGGGTCATCCTACTCAATTGGTTTGTTTGAGATCCTTGTTAACAAACAAAGTCGTTTTCTCCCATTTTCGGTGTATTGGAGATAGAAATGGATTAGCGAGCTTTCAAGTAAAATATCCTTGTGTCATACAAAATATGTATGTCATACATATGTACTATTCAATAATTGCTCTCTCGGTTACTGACATCAACTTATTAGCAATATTTCTTTAACAAAAAATGACTTGACATTTGACAGGAGCCAGTGACGCTTGAAAAGTTTTAATTATATACGTTACTCAACAGTCAGTACACAGGCGCACTACGATTCACAAGAGCAGGTATAGCAAAACATTACAAACACTTACCTCCGCCTTGGAGATTTTCGTACGCCTAAAGGACGTCATGTGACCTTTTTTTTTTTCTGGTCAACTTGAAATTTTGTAAATGGACTACTTCTACGTTTATATCACCTTGGAGCCTTGGGTGATGGGAAATTGATTGGTTATAGATGACTACATTAATACTGTGGAATCTTGGAGGTCCATATTAAGTGCGATAAGTAAGTGTGACAGAAATGACCTGTGGCAAGCAGTATTTGAGCTGGAAGAGTGATGATGAGGAACATCGTCATGGCAAAAATGCTTCTTCGTATCACCACCCGTGTCCATAGCGTCTCCTACCTCAGCTGATGGTTATTCTACAGGAGTACTTCTTTTAAACCCTCTCTCACTTCTCCTCAACTTCCTTGATTCCTAGGACCGGCATAGCAGCATAGCCAGCCACTCAGGCTCCAAGTAAGCCTACTCATCATCTAGTCTTATAATTATTTTTAAATCAGATATACGGGCCAAACAGTGGTCATCGCTTTACCCCTCGTTTTTCCCCCTCCAATCCGCCAGTGGAGTCCATGAGGGCACTCCGTTGAGTGATAGAGGGCAACATGGCTCCCCTTAGAATCGTGCCACTCGAATCAGTGTCCACTATTGACCCTTCTGGTTGAGGTGCGGCTTAGCTTGAACCTTTTAATAAAAATTTTTTTAAATCATATTTTTTCAATGATGTGCTGCCTCCGCCTTCGAAGGCAGGGAAGAAAAAGGTTGGTTTACAAGTACTGGTTCGCACTAACCGCCAACATATGACCTCAGTACGTTATTTTGGAATCGCTATATAATATTGTGATTGCTTTGGTACTGTCCCGAGGATTGAGCACACCATACTGGCTTGAGGATTCGGCTGTATAATATTATTTCAACATTCTATTTATTCAATAACATGGTCTGTCTACAAGTTAACCTACAGAAATTTTCCTTTCCTTTTATTCGCCTTACAGCAGAGCTCTGTATCCCGAGACACTTGATCTTCGTTGGCATTCGGGGTGACCTGATCGTTGAAAAAACTGGTACGTAATTGATTTGGCCATTGGTAATGAATCGAGATGTACCAACTTCGACCCATTCATCTTTGCCCAATTAAATACCCATATAACCGTTTTATTAAGGCCCAATTAAATTACCTTACCGTTTTATAGCGGTTTGCGTCATGAAACCCGAGGTTGACTTTCCGTCAACTTTCCAATACTAATGCACTATCTACTCTTTTCTGTCGCTCAGTGGGGGTCAATCTAGATGGTAACAAAGTGATTTTCGCAGCAGTTCAATCTAGTTAAGTTTTCGTGAACTAAAATAGCTCCTTATCCCAAATCCGACATTCGAAGAAAATAATCTGCTCATAAAATTGCCCAGTACATAAACTTTGTGTTTAGATCGACAATTATAGCTTATGTGACCTAATTTGAAGGGAAATACTTACAACTCCTCTCTCTGCCGCTGAGATAAAACCATTTTCATGATCTTAGACGAAGAGAATGGGGCAGGTCAGACTCCTCTACTGCGATTCGGTAGTGGCCATCACCTGCGAACAAAATGGGAAATGGACATTAATCACTGTAAAACATAAAATAACGCCAATAAATCGGGAAAACAATAGAGCTCTTTCAAGTCTAGGCGATTAAAATTCCAAAGTTGTAAATTGTAAATCTGATTTTCATCAACAACATGATTTACTTCAACAAAATTTTCATTTTAAACCTGATTTTTTAGAATCTTTCTGAGGAAGCCCCATTAAAGATAGACAGGCCTTTTTATACAGCTATTTTAATAATTCAAACTGACCAAACAAAGAAACGTTATAAAATTCTAACGAGCACCATGACCAATAAAAAAAAGATAATACATAAAACGTCAATAAAACGAGGAGACTAAAGACTCTTATCAAATGTTTACATTTCTCTGATTTTGAAGAGTAAACTGGAAACTAAAATTGGTTATTCACAGCTACTGTTTCGAGGAGTTTTTTGATTTTGATACACTCAAAATCAAACTGTAGAGAATAACTAACTCATAATAATGTCAAAAAAGCATGCGTAATTATGCTCAAATTAGCAAAAAATATTACGATATACTGTTACAGTGGAATACTGTTCATGAAAACGTCTTCATGTCATAAGTTTGTAATTAATATAGTGAACACCATTTTACTTAGATTAAGGTAAAAATGTGACCCAAAAAAAAGTTCCAGCCATGCAGCATAATCGTATGAGCGAATTTTCGTAAATTATCTTATTATATTATGTTAAATTGTTTTGAAATATTAACACTTTGAAATAGTTGATAATAAATTTTATGGCAACAAAATTCGTTCTAAATAATACACTGCGACTGGAAAAAGATTTGGAAATTTTAGCTTTTTTAAGGAGCTTCTATCAATTTTCAGCAAATAATAATGAAATTTAATTAAAATTTTCAGCATAATTTTTTGCATAAATTTTTTAATGTTCTAATTTGCCGTTGATAAACTATTTCTGTCGAAAAGTTTACTGAAAAATATAAATTTAACGATTTTTAGTCATTTGTAGTGATTTTTTAGTACATTTTTTTGAACTTTGATCAATTTAATGTGCTCAAAAAGTGTTGACAACGAACTTGGTACTGCATCTCAATGGATAATTTTCAAATGTGTCACGAAAGTTTTTTTGTAGTAATAAGATTCCTCAGGTATCTCTTCTCTTCAAGGTCCTCTTAGAACCTATCTTCCTCAGTTCCGCTTCGGTCTCCATACAGAACACGAAACAGTTCCAACGAATGGTTAGCACGGTTTTATTTTAATACAAGTATTACAAAGGATTTAGTCGTACATTTCCAGGATTTCAGGAATAGGAACCGATTCTTTATTGTAAGTCACGAAGTTTTTTTTAAAGTGATTCAATCACTGTACTACGAGAGGGTGTTTACAGTTTTACACGTCCATTCCATGTTATACATGCACTTCCAAATTAAACACAATGAACAATTTTCGAATTTCATTCATACCTATAAAGTTCAATAAATGGTGAGAAAGTTGCACGAACCCTCGCACAAGTGATCTAATCTCAATTCAAATCCAAGAGAGAAATTATTAATAAGTTTTCACGAAATTGAACTTGACAGTTTGAAGATAGAACAAGTTAAGTGCAACTATGATATCCGCATTGCAGCAGCGGACCACTCCGATCCAGACGAGTATCGATTTACCTTCTTGACCTCCGTCGCCTCTAATATTATTTGCTCCGACAATATATTAATAGCAGGTAGAAGAGAGAAGCCCTAAAACTTAGTTAGGCAATATAATGTTTGAGACGAGAAAAACATGGAGATTGGGTTCCTGATTTGAAGTGAGTAGCGATCAACTAGTTTGAATTTAGAGCCCAGGAAACAATTGCGAAGTGAAATTGAAACACTTTGAATGTGAAGGGAAGTGTTTTAGTACAAAGGGACCACAACCTCCTGTAAGAAGGATTGTTAGGATGTCTAAATCTCTACAAGTATAAGGCTCAAATGCACTGAAATTCAAGAATAATCATTGAACATCAAGTTTCGAACCAGTATACGAACTGATAGGTATTCGGAACAGAACATAGATTTTAGTTTGGTCATAGGCGATCATTCATAGGGACAGCCCCAAATGATCACCTAAATGTGAGGATGGATGAAAACTGTGACTTCTAGGGATAAGATATATGCCAGAAATTCTCTTGCGCGTGAGAATGATGATTGTCACTGATTCAAATTCGATATTCGGGGACCGTCTAGATATTTGTTTATCAGATAATACAAAAATGATTGCGCTAAAAAAAAATAATTATAATAATAAAAAATAAAATAAAAAAACAACTAATAATAACGTGATAAACAAGATTACACGTGTAAATACAAAGGGCCGAACTACACTACACGTTGAACGACTTATAATGATTCGAAATTAATTACAACAAACAAATACCAAAAACATGAAATATTGATTATATGTGTACATATTAGTTGTATGAACGAAAATGAATGAGCCTTAGTACTGAAAGAGAACAGGTAAAGAGATATAAACCGGATTTTAGGTTTCACGGGGTATTTGCGTAGGGAACATCAACAATTAAGTAAAGCTTTAGAAAAAAAGGCCTTTCTGTCCTTAATTTGGTTTTTATTTTTCTTCAGCGTTTCTCTCCAGGAACTGCGTACTCTTTAAAGTTTCAAATAATTAAAACTGTCCGAATAGAGAAACAGTGTCATCAATAATTAAGAGCAGAAAATGGGGCGTAGAATCAAGAGCTGAGGAGTTGGATCATATCATAGGATGATAGAGTTGAGAGCGGCCATTGGACATTAGGTAGGTGGTACGTTCAGCCGTACAGGTGATACCAAGGAAGAGCAGTCGATAGCGTTGATAGTTTGTGGAGAACTAGCTGAGGATCAGCGGAGCACTTATTGGTGTGTTCAAGTCTTAGTAGAATTCTCTGAAATCAACACCATGAGCAAGGATTTTAAGCAAGACTTTTTAGTCTATTTATGAGCAAGACAGCGGATTAACTTTCGCTGGATTATGAGCTGTAGCTAGTCGACTAGTATGACGACCGTAGCTTCGGTATCAGTGGCAGTTTTTCCAACCCCGAAGCAAGCGTAGTTGTCAGTTGCTTTGTCGTTCGTAGTGCTAGAACCCACAGTTCAGGAATTGCGTTCGCATAATCGTTTATGTTAAGCAAGTTCGAAGGGTTCTGCGCAGTTGAGTTTTTCGTTCGCAGTGCTAAATTCCGCAGTTTTGGAATTTTTAAACGCAGTTACCGGTTTTTTCTTTCACTGTCGGAATCGGAACTCGAACGCGATGACGTTATGTTCCATAGAGGTCTGCAATAGTTCGCAGTATTGCAAGCGGTTCCAATTGATTTAGAACTATTCCTACCAGTTCTCAACGGTTCCGGAATCCGTCAGAACTGACACGGGGAACAAACGTAATGAATAATGAATAAGCATACCCCGTATTTATACCAAAACCTGACACTGGTCATTTTTTGAATTGGTCAAGTTAGAATTCAAGGACAAACAAATAACCAAAACAATCAAGGCGTTCGAAATCTTGAAGAAAACGATTAGGTATCACCTGCAATTTTTGTTCCAACCAAATACGTCGCATTGAAATAAGTCACTTTGAATATTGTTTGAGGGACTCTCTCGTCTTTTTCGGTGTTGAAATAACATGTATAATAAGTACACAGAATCAAAATTTTCGAGGATCCCGTTTTTCATGTTGTACCATCCTTATAGGAAATGTAATGCTGATCACGCCTACACCACAAATGATGGTCTAAAACGCCTCCTCAACATGTTTTTTCGAAGAAAAATCTACCGAAAAAACGTGTTTTTGTCATTTTTCGACAACTTATATTTTCTCGGTATATTCACCCGTTATTGAAAATAAAAAATCAAACACGATTTTTCGGTAGTTTTTTGCTACCTTTGATGGTAGCTTTGATGGTACTCTGGGCCAAAAGTTAAAAAATAGCAAAAAAAAAAAAAAATCAATTTTCACACCTCCAGAGTTGCTGGTGGTCTCATTCGACGCAGAAATAGTCCAAGTAATAAATATCAACATTTTTTTCAGGTCGCTAAGTAGCGAAAATTGTACAAAATTTTTCGAAAAACTGTAGAAAAATCGTCAAAAATCTGTGACGAACCACTTTTAAACAGTTTTTAGGCAAAAAGCACTTTGGGAAGACATTCCAGATCGGAGTGTGGTATAGGCGTATTCAGCGTTAAATTTCCAAAAAGAATAGCACCTTTTAATTGAACATAAATTATCCTGGAATTTTAGTGATTTTTTCAAAAATGCAGAAGCCGCACCTCAAAAACTAGAAGTCTACATGAAAAACGGGCTTTGGATTCGTATTCAGCACCCTAAAAAAACCCCAGAACCAGTCAGATTCGAGGGGGTAAGACCTTGATTTTTTTTTTTTTTTTTTTTTGGCAGCGTAATTATTGTTATGAGGTGTTCAATAACAGGAAGAATGTATAGTGATTTTTCCAAGCGGAATTACCCCCAACATCCCTTATTTTTTGAATCGATAAAATTAATTACAATTTGAGTGAATGGGAGAATATGCCGGTGAACAAGAGATATGAAGTTCGTTCACTTCTCGAAAACAATAGAAAGTTGTATGAAGTCGGTCAGAAACAAGAGGGAGCGACCGCAACAGTGCGGGTGTAGATCTGATTAGGGATGAACCACAGAACAAAGCAATTGCCGCGAATTGAGATGCTGAGTAACAAACATGAGAGTACAAAAGACGATTGCACGTATGAATCGAGCAGGGCGTTTTTTTGCACACGCCAGTCACCGGCAATCAATTTGCAAACTCAGCACAATGGGATGATCAGACAGAAAGTTCATTGGCTCCTTCTTGAGCCATCGATGGGATTCTTTGAAAGAGAGGTTGGTAATCAAATCAAGGGTACCACGAGAATGAGACTGCAATATGGAGAGAAGCCGCCAAAACGATAAAAACAATGGAACAATAAGTCATTCTGAAGTGAATTTAATACAAGCGCATATTGGTGAGAACTCTGGAACGACCAAGCACGTTTGAACAATAAAAAAATGGCTTGCGTTAAGCACGTGAAGATTACCATATCTATAATTGAACACACCTAAGTCAAACAGGAATGAAATAAATAGCATCCGTGTTACATATAAATAAATCTTCTTTCTGCAAGAAACTTTATAGGAAATTCACCGATCCAACGAACCCGCCTAACATTCAATGATTCATCACACCAAATATAAAGCCAAATATAAATCAAGACCGAAATATGAACTTTAAAATATTTTATCATTTAATAATGATTAACAGGACGTTTCCATTTTTTCGTCACGTCACGAGCGTCACATCACGGTGGGGTTTTCTACGTACAACCAATGCGTTACTAGGGAAGTGTAAATCCCTTAGTTTTCATAGCCCCTCCCTTAGTTAGCCACTTTTTGGAATGCTCTCATTTTATCACAGCATCTCATAATCCCTAAGCCTCTATAGTGTCAAGGAAAGCTGATTTATTACGCTCAATTATAAACTAATATTGCTAAGTAACCATAATGAACTAATAATGTGTAAAATTAATCATTATTAAATTATCTGAATGTAGAACCGTAGGTCTACCGTCCGTTTTTTATTCATATTATCGGTATTGTTGCATTCAAATACCAAGCTGCTCCTCAGTGCTCCTCAAAATGGTTCAGACAAACGTGAATGGAACGAGCCATGAAACACATCTAAACCTTCTTTCTGGAAGAAACTCAAGAATTCAACAGTGCAACGAGTTCATCACAGCCTCTAAAGATCAAGACATTAAATCATAGCTGTCAGACTCAAAAACCTGTAGACTCAGCTCAAAATGGTTCAGTAAAACATGAATGAAAACAAACCAGGTATGGCATCCTTGTTCTTGAACACCATATTCGAGGTTAACGAATAAAAAATTCGAATATCCAAAAAAAAAAGCCTCATCCCGACATTTTTGGAATTTTTGTTCTCTTATTGGAGATTTCCGGACCACCTTGTGGCGGGCCAAAAACTACCATACGAATGGTGGAGGCAAGAAACCAATGCACTAACTAACAAATGGGGTAGATCAAGAACGAAATTACCAGGATCTCAACCCAATCTCACGCGATCAGGCTGCTAAAAAGCATGCAAATTACTGGCTGGCAGTTTAGAGTTGTGAGTTTTAACGTAAAAACTCAATAACTTCAATTCGTAACCCTGTAGTAAGAATTTAAACAGAGAAAAACAATACAAAACTAATTTAGGCAGGGAAAAAAAAAAAAAAACCAAAATTTGCGCCCTGAAAGGAGGGGACTCCCTCCCCCCGGATAGTGCATGCTTTAGCCAGCTGGTGAATTAATTGCTGGATGCTGATTTTCATAATACTGGTATTATAAATGCTGATTTCCTGAGTGCAGGTTACAATAAATCGTGCGGATAAAAGTGTGAAGCTTGCGACAGAACCTCGATTGAACCGCATGCTTCTCAGTTTGTAAATCGTTGTTGCCATTACTGCAGGTAGTTGGCAGAGATCTCTACAGAATACTACATTAAGAGCTCCAAAATCGTTTGTCAAATTTCATATTTTTGTTGAAGCCTTCATGAAACATCCATCAGAACTTGTTGACAGAAAAACTATAAGAAGAAAAACACATATTGGAAACAATGCCCACATTTAAAATTACAAAACTACGATGATCGTAATTAGCTTCAAAATCACGGTTGCTCTCCCACCACGGATGCTCCGAACTAACAAGGTCCACCGCTAGGAGCAGTAGGGGGCGAAGGACCTTAGGAATATGGTGGATGACAAGACTTTCCCGTTGCTGATACCTAGCCTCACCCCTTTTCGTTCTAAAATTCGTTCCCCTCACCATCAATCTCATCAATACTGGACAAAAATTAAAATTACATTATTAACAAAAAAATTATGAAAATAAAGAAACACAAAACAAACAAAAAACTACAAACCACCAAAAACAACTTGTAACTGTCACGATTGACTTTATCGGCAAAAATCATGCTGAAAAATGTACTCAAAATTCATTAAAACTTGCTTCAAAAAATCGATAAAAACTGCAAAAAAAAGCTAAAAACTCAAAACCTCTATTCGAATAGGAAATTATTATTTAGAATACTTTTCTGCCATAAATGTAATAGTTAACAATTTCCTTGCACTCAAACAGCTCAAATTTCAAAACAATTTAACATTATACAATACAATAATTCACGAAAATTCTCTCATACGATCATGCTGCACGACTGCAACATGCAATAATTTGCAGTCTTTTTCTACTACCTGAACACTCGAAAATACCGTTGAGTCGGATAATAGGAACCCTAATGGCTCAGTGAAATACTGGTAGATTGACACATTGATTAACTACAAGTAGCGGTAATACCTTACGGCACATTAGACAAAATAAATAAAAACATGAACTTGAGAAGAGTAAGTGAAGGGTTAGAAAGTTATGTAGAAAGGGTTAGCGGTAAACCTTTGGTCTATTCACGTCACATCGACCCCGAATTAGGTATTTTGATTATTTATTCTCCTTTACCTAAGAGTACAGTCGATCGATTGCTTGACCTCGGTACCCGTATTTTATTCGCTTACTATTAGTACCTTCAACCGTTTCAACCATCATCTACACATACTAAATATATTTTTTCAAATTATCGTTATTAAATAATACTAAATAGGATAGTAATAATTGATTAAGCTCAAATGGACTTCGAGGGTCCATACAATTCTTTTGTTTTCAGCAAACAAAAGGGAACTAAGTGTTTTTTATCACTCTCCCAAAGGGCCACTGTAGTACTAACATTTGGTACATCCACCAGATTTCCACTTTCCCCCAGGAAATGCCGTTTTCTTCTAAAACGGAGAATTTCTCCAGATTGAAACACACCGTGGACATGGAAAAACAAACTAAAAACTAATTAACTTAAAAATTAAGAAATTGTAAGCCCGTGGCAATATCTTCTATATGACGACAGAGAACTTGAATCGTATCCATAAGTAAACCTGAACAACGATCATGGCTCAACCATAGTATTATACTGCAGAACCCCATACACTCTATTCGTTCTTAGTGTGGCAGGTGTGGTACTATAATTTTCAGACGTTCAGACCAGTAATAAAAGATACGGTCGCCGTTTCCCACGTATAACTCTCATGGCTTTCTCTTTTATACAACTTATGTTTCCTATCAATCCGGAGGACAATCTTTCACTGTTGTGCAAGAGGTTCGAATCGCATCAATAAAGTGAGTCTCAACAATCACGAATTTACGACCAACCGATTGTTTCCTCGAATCGATTGAATAATGCGTATTTCAATAATTGGGGTGTCAGAATAGAGATTTTAGAACTGAGTAAAAGCAACGATGTTCATCTTAGTTTTGAATCCAACACCAATAAATTTGAAATTACCGAGTATTCGGTCTCCTACGTGAAGAATGTGCGCTATTTTTTCCAGGCCAAGAAAGTGATTACCTACACTTCCTGATTTCATCGCGAATTCTAGAACGTTCACGGATGGGAAAGTGTGACAAGAAAGGAATAGAGAAGGTTATCTAAAAAGGACACGGAATCAGCAGTAACGCCTTACTAAGAACCAACAACATTTCTGCGATAAAAGTCGTCGAATGGAAATGATAAAACAATCAGGCCAGTTTGTGTCTCCAGGTCCAGGAGAAAGGAGGAAATCCATTTCATATATATCACAAAATGATTATTGACTAATGAATTTAAATGAGTTAATATGGTATAAAGTATAACTATATTCTCCGTTAATTTGTCGTCATTCTACCGTTCGACACTAACTAGCTAGCTTGATCGTGCGTTGCACAGTGTGAACAATTATATTCACAGGGTGATTTTATTTACATTTCAGTAATATGTTTTTAATGATTCGTTCAGTTATTGCAACGATTTACTCGTCCGGATTTATATACGACCAGATTCATGTGACTGGGTACTGGATACTCGTTTATCATACGATAGATATTGGATAACGTTTCACTATGCTTTGCTGTTGTGTTTGATCAAATTCAAGGATTTAAGAATAACTGTGTATGTCTCCTAACAAAGTACATGATACCAGAATCTATTAGCCAATGTTTCATGCTATGATGTGAGTTTGCGTGGCATCATAAGTAGAGAAACTAATTCACGGAGTTCTCTGCCGACTTATGGTATGGTATTGGCTAGAATTTAATAACTATAACAAACTACATAGCCTATTTTGCAAAAATTTCTGAGATTGATTCATAATACCAGTTTCATGCGTATTGGAACCAAAACCAGATACTCGAGCCCAACCACCAATGTCCAGAGAATAAATGGACAACAGACAACCAACCGAGTTTGAATAATATAAAATAAGGAAAATTTTCTGTTTAGTTCATACAATAGCCGTTAAGGACTCAAATAAGCTATGATTTACCTCAACCTTCTTCCCGAATTTCGTAATGCCCTACATTTCAGTTGTACCAAACTAAATATTTCTGGCTATAGATCACCCGCAGTAGGTAGCTCACCTGGCATAATCACGGCTTTAATGATATAGAAATCATTATGATCATCATTATTATGATATATTCATTCGTGTTGAAGGTATACAGAGTATATGACTACAAACCGAAATTCTTTTGGCAGGTTGGGACATAGAAGAACTCTTCGTTTTATATGGATATTATAACGAAGATATGTGATAAGAAAATGGGAGTGCTGACCAGCTCTCTTAGCATAATCTGATGCAAATGCATCTACACTACGCCCACAGCAAGGAATGAGTGTACATATTTAGTTATAATTTTAAAACAAAACCAGTTTATCCTCGAAGGTTAGTTCAATCGTCCATCTTGGACGCCATTTTCTGAAAGTAATTGAGATCAGCGCGTATAATTAAACACTAACCAAGCTATTTTATCAAAAATTAGTTATTGAGACACGCTGATCGATTGATTCTTGTGTGCACACATTGCGTTGATTAATAGTGGGGTTGAGCAAGGAGATATTAATCGGATCGACCTAATTACAAGAGAATAGAGGCGATATGATCAGGTTCTCACGATCAAGGACGGGGTGGGATCTTAGGTGTGCGTTGTCTGCGTGAAGAATGCCAACCTTGGGAATACCTATTCGCTCAGAATGAACGAAATGACGATGGAAAAATATATGAAACCGAGGGTGTTTTCAAAACTAGTTTACAATATTCCATTGTGGGATGGATGAGGGCTAACTCGAACAAGATGAAGATACAAACTGGAAAAGAAGTCTTTTCGGTGAATGTGTATACGTGGTTAGCATAAATTTAAAAGGATGTGATGTGATGACCGTTGATGACCAGGAGAATAATTCTTGCTTGGACACTTAAGTATTCAATAAGGTGGACAAATGAGTAGATAATTAGTAAATAAAGAGTAATTAGATATAAATCAACTTTTTGGTTATACCCACAGTTACACCAATTCTATCATGCAGTTTTTTAATCTTGACTAATGCGCATATAGTTGGAAACAGAGTGTCCATTATTTATCTTACATCTAGTTTTAACTGAAATCCTCTGCCATTCGCGTAACAAATTAGAAATCCATGCCTACTGCAGCGAGCACATTGGAAACCGGAAAAAGTATTCCAAGTAGGGTGGGCAGTTTCGCTTATATCAGCACAGCTGCTTATATCTTTCACCTCCGGGATATGCCACTAAGTCTGTTTTTCACTGGTTTATTATTTTGATTGTAATAGAGCGTTTTGGGTCAGTGGGCGGATATTGCTGTAGATGGTTAAGTGTCTGGGAGTGTGATGGCTTTTCTTGCTTCGGAATCTGTAACTTCGTTTCCAATGATGCTTGTAAGCAAAATACTCCGTGTGAACTGGCTAACTTCAGTGCTACTCTCCTCCCCCGATTTTTCAATAATTCAACCCCTAAATTTCACCCCTTCGGGGTTGATTGAAAGTAATGCCAATTTTCAGGCACATTCCCCGATAATATACGCGTTTCGTCTCGAATTTTTTAGCCTTGCTCTAGAAGTTTCGGAGAAAAGCTTCCAACAGCGGACGGACAGATTTTTTTACACACGAGTTTTCGGATATCATACGTATCTTGAAACGTAAACCAATTTTGTTTACGGTCGATTACAAAGGTTCAATATTGAAAATAATGAACCGAAATTATTGTTCATAGATGTATGAAATTGTTTAGAGGGATCTCTTATTCCTTTCGACCCCTTCGGCGCTTTATTATCTTTCCACAACTCTGCATGGATTGGATTTGCAGTGTTTGTCATCCAGTTAATAAAACTCGTAGTATTTAACTAAAGTTATTAGATACATGCAGGAATATGTTAAGTGAAAATGAACAACATTTCGATTGAAGATGAAAAAACATGTCAGTCTCTTGAAAGAAAACATAGTTTCCACAAATTCGGTACCTATGTAGTGTATACTCTAAGTTCCAAATGTAATATTGGTTAATGATCACAGAGACGAATCTAAAGAAAACTAAACCTTTCAGTTCTTGGATTACATTTTATTTCTAAAAATGATAAACATTGTCAGACGTTTAATTGTTATTATAAATTATTTATAAATTGGGGTCATAATTAAAATTCCAGAAGAAGCCCCACATCCTGGAGAGAAATGCTGGAGAAAAATTAAATCTTACTCGAAGGCAGAAAGGCCTATTCTTTCACATATTTAAATTGTCCAATACTCATATTTTAACCAATACAGAGGAAACACATCAGATAGGTTTTTATTAGAAATTAGAATATAGTTTTCTATATATTCTGATATATGTTAATCAGAAGATCGTAATTTATTCAACCATGATATTCAACGATAATAATGCGAGAGAAAACTCACCAGTGGTTCTTAATAGGTGACTCATGGAAATCTTAATCTAGCATGGATGTTGAGGTCGAACACAAATTTTATTCACTATATCATGCCTTGATCACGTTGTGAAAAGTCTTCTTTTTTTTAATAAGCAACTTTAAGAACCGATTCAGAGAAGGATAATGCGTTGTAAGTCGGGATTTCGTCGCTTAAGCGATATAAGTACCCTCACATTTTCGAAATTCCGCGAGGAGAAAAAATCAATGTGTGAAGGTGGAGGAGAGAAGTACGAACGGAAACGCGGTCAGAGCTCGACTGAGCGGTCCTGAGAGGAGGCAGCGGTGCAACGAGCGGCAGCTCACTGACCTGTTCCCTCAGCTGGCTCCACTTGAACGGAGAGCAACAGAACAGCTCAAGGATAAAGTGAGAATCTCACGGCTTATAAGAGAAAAACAGAATACCTTTTCATATTAATATCAACACCTAAGTGTTTATTACTAGTGGATCCGCTACCAAATTCGATTTTTGAGGAGTTGACAACGTCTGACGTCAGTGACAACAACGACGTCGTATTGTCGTAAAGGACAAATTTTAAACCTTTTGTAGTGGTTTAAGGCGATTCAGGGAGGCGAAAACTGTTAAAACTAAAGCAAACTCGATTTTCATATGATTTGACGACGATCGAAATTATACAGATAATCCCGGATGTTTAAAAACTCTACCTACCAAATTTCAAGCTGATAGCTCCAAATAGCTGACAAATGCTAGTCGAGTCAAAGAAAATACCTACTTCGTTAGCGAAAATTAAATTTTAACAAAATATGGAGTTTTGTAAGGTGGAGATTTTGATTTGAGTGTGTATTACTGGTGTTTTTCTGTATGGGTTAGGTCTTAAGTCTCCAAGATGAAATACTACTGGGCCATCTTCCAATCCTACCGTCTGTAGGATTTTTCTCGTCCCTCTCAGTTGAAGGAAAATTGCGCTGATGACTGGACTGATCCATCCTAACATTTGAGATGGCTTCCTCCATTCGATTAAAAGAGTGCTTATGCCAATCTCTTTATATATTGCTAGTACGTATCGTCAAAATCCGTTTTGGACGACTTTAAAACGCATTCTGAATTTCTACATTATTTTGTCTTCATTGTTACAAACACATTTATTACTCACAAACGAATGTATTCATTCTTTTGACAATAAATATGACCTTACCTATCGTTTAAAAAAAAAATAAAGTTCTTGAAGAAAAAAAAAAGAACCACATAAAGTATAAATCGTTAAATTCATCGTTAATAGTTTATCGTGTTCAAGCAACCTAAATTAGAATGTTTGAAATTTCATGCACAAAATTCGTTCCAATTTTAATAAAATGTGCTAAAATTATGGAGATAGGGGGATTGATTGGCTGAAATAATTTAAATTCGCTATTGCTGTAGATCATCGTTTAACTTTTTTCCCTCCATAAATATGTTTGTAACACATCTTTGTACACAAATAATGTTCATATTCCAAAAAAGTAAAATAAAAATCAATGAATTATATATATATTATTCTCTCATAAGGTTTAAGGTAAGGTAACTGCTCGGTGAGGGCTCATTTTATGAATCCAGATTTAATAGGTATTTATAGTGTTGGCAAACTCTGAATTTTTCGCTTTAATTTAATTAAACTAACTACGAGATGTGAATTTCAAATATTGAGAATTGGAATATGAAAATAGTTTAATGGCTACTTCAGGAATGATAGCCATGATGTAGAAAATGTTTAGATCTCTATCGAAAAGGTTCGATTTGAAGAATTGATGCTTGCCACAGAAGTTAGAGAAGAATGTTATTTCCACCAAAAAATAAAGAGTTACAATGTTAAATCGATGTCGACGGTTAGGTCATCGTCAGTAATAAATAATAATTTATAGTTAGTTATTGCTTGTTATTAATGATGCCTAACCGTCGAAATTGTGATTCAGTTCGTATGAGACTTACCATTTTATTTCACGTACGTATATGGGGGAGAGCGAACGAACAGGGGAAAGAATTATAGTGAGGAACTAACATCATGCGCGAGAAAATGCAGTCTTCCTGATGCCTACTTGGGGAAAGAGCATTCATCATGACGGGTAGTCAACAACACCTTCCGCAATGATAAACCCAAGCTATTTTTCACGTATGAACTGAAGCAGTGGAGTCATCAGTGTCCATTATGAATCAGTACCACTAAAGAAGGAAATATTATTACAGGTTCATCAGCATAAATTATATCCTCACATGCCACAAGGCTAGGCAAGCAACCAAACGGTCAAAACCGCATAATGCAATTATACTGACTAGTGATTGATGTATTTCTGAACTTCAACTGGAAAAAGTTTAATTTTAGATGGTAAGCCAATATTTAGTTTACTTGAAAAGCGAAAGGGCTTTAGGCTTTATTCGATCACTGTGGAGGAGGTCAATCACTTAAACCTCAAAACTTGTTTGGAGAACTTCAGTTCTCAGATGATGCGGTGCGCCTTGGGTCAACATCCACGCTCCTTCACTTTCTTGAACCGCTGACCTGCCCCGCTATGGTAATGAGGAAAGGGAAAGTAAGAATCGTCATGATTCAGACTCTCGATTCTCTAGCATTGTTAAGAGATACTCGACTTAGGCCTTTCCTTGCCATGTTCCTAGATCTACGATAACTTCCCCATGAGCTCCTGATGAATGGCTTCTAACTAGCGCCCACCGAAAGAAAAGTACAGGGGAGCGCATTGATCCCGACGCCCAACTGGTCAACACCGTTCCACCCAGGAACACACCCAATATTGCATAACCAATACAGGCAGTAGAGCTAATATTTATAAGTGACTTGCAACCCCTTCCAAGGTTGTGGACTGCTGAGTATAAGATTTGGGTAGGTACATAGAAGCATAATTCCAATCACCATCCTTAATACAGAGTGAAAAAAAGAAGTTAATGAAGAATGTAGGCAATTCTCACGAAATACAGTATCTTCCACTATCCTTCCTTTCTCTCGACTAATGGGATTCAAGCCTCCTTTCACCTGCGAAGCTATGATAATTGTATATTCAGTTACTGATGATGACATAACTGACGAAGTCGAACTAACAATGTCGATTTAACAACTCTTTATTTCGTGGAAATAGATAACGTTCTTAATTTCCGTTTTCTTCATAGAAATGGGTTTCTACAACTTAGTATCAAGTGATTCCGTTCTTATACAGGGTATTCATAGAGTTTGCAGTGTTTTTGAAAAATCTACACACAATGGCCCGTATGAATAAAAAGAAGCAAATGCTTTCACTCGAGAAATTTGAAGTAAATCCTTCCAGAGTTATGAATAAAATAAACTCAGCCCTTCGGGCCCTTCCCCCCACGGTTCAAACCTGAAACCGTTTCTACTTGTAAAAATTATTTGGGAAAACTGATTTCCACCAAATTGAGCGCATTTCCATTTATTGCTTCTTAAATTTCAACACAGAAAATAAGAAATGAAAAACTGTACAGTAAGGGGCGGGTTTTTTGAGAGTTGAATAACCTCCATCATACATCTTGAATCTCTCCCATGAGTTGACCTTAAAAGTTTACTGTAGCAAATGTTAGAATCATCAATTCATTGGCATCCATCAATGAAGCGTTATCCGTGGGTGTGATATAGTGATTTTCTTTATTTTAATGGAACAGGATTTCATCCTGAGAAGATTGAAACCACCCGCACTTTCCTGCAATAAGTAGTTTTCTTTCTATGAATTTTCAAAATTGCGTGCACTGGTGACGTCACACTTGGCAGGAGAGCCCCAACCAGTCGGGAGGGCGGCTTTGACATCACCAAGGTGTGAAATTTTGAAAAGTCGCAGAAAAATAACCACTCATGGCAAAAAAGTGAGACTGATGTCTACCTTCTGAGAATGGTATATACTTTCATTTAAAAATATAAAATGGCAGCGTGGGTAAGTTGCTCTTTCAAACAAGTAACTAATCAATTCATTGGTGATTCGTAGATGGTCGGAGGATGTTCGCTTTATAAGGGAGGAGGGTAATGTTATTCAAACAGATTTTAAAACAATAATTGTTCAACTGTTCTTTAAAGTTCATTTAACAAAAAAACACTGAAAACATAGAGAAACGTGTAGATATCTCGTATATTGTACTGCCTTGCACCAAACACTCCTCTCTCAACCAATAAACTGTCCTTGTGAGACTATTACGAAAATCACTCCTGCCTCAGTTTAGTTGAAAACGTGAAAGATCACATGAGTTCGTTGTGGTCTCCATAACACGGCCAGGTACATCAGCGGTTCCCAACCTATCATTCCAGTACTCCTTCGACGAGTGTAGAAGAAAATTGTCGGAAAAACGACATAAAAAATGTATTGGAACACCACAAGAAATTGTGCAGTATCTCAATACGTTCAAAGGTCATTTTTCGCGGTTTTACAATAAATGGTACTCCAAGTTCTCAAATTTCAAAACAAAGTACATAATAAAATACGATAATTTACGAAAATTTTATCAAGCTATACATGACTGGAACTTCTTTAGTGATTTTATGAGCACATTTTTAAATATTTGACCCATTTATTGAGCTCAAATAGCGCTGGCCAACGAACTTATCCTTTCATTTGGAACACACACACTACCAAAATAATATAATAACCGTCAAACTCAAGGATTCGTTCCAGAATGCCTCAAAACGGATTTTAATGAAGAAGATTTAGATTCTAAATGTTTTGGTTGCAAATGTTTATTTTTCACGAAAATTCACTAAAAGCTAAATAAAGCAGCATACACTAAGAGGAAATTCCGAATTCGGATGAGAACAATTTTTATAAGATCCGCCAATTTAATGCAAATCTTCCTAACTTTGGATAGGAAGAAATCAATGTTTACAATGGCGGCTGTCCGGTTATTTCACACAATTTTACTTGTATTATCATTATTATTATTATTAATATTTATTTTTTCTTTCAAGTTTCACAGCTGAATAATACTTTTATTCATTGTTTAAGGAGGGCTGGAGAGTACAATATCACAAAAATAGCTAAGAAGCCTGTGTTCAGCTCATTCGATGCAGAATTAAACTTTCTATATCTTCTTTCTAACGGAAAATAGGTATTCATTCATTTGGATAATATATTCATTTTTAGAAACAACGTGAGTTTAACGCGCAACATTTTCTATAAGCAACTCAATTTTTTTTTTAAAACCACAATGCGGACCTGCCTGCGCTCGGCGCACCGCAACTCGGTGAAAGACCCCAAGAAATTGGGTTTGGGGGAGCTACACACACGAATTGAACTTCCATGACCTTTCTAGATGCCGTGAGTAGACGTTTTACATAAATTTGATGCAAAATTCAAGGCGGCTTTCTCATGCCGTTCAACAATTGCGTGTCATGTCGCGTTTAAAGATAAGCATGGCGGCTGGTCTCGGCAAATTATTAACTACTCCATCAACACGAGAATTAGCATGTAAATGTAGGTAAGCATTAATGAGCATATTAGAACGAATTGTTGACAATGAGCTCGGGAACTGATAGTAGAGTATTTGAATATGGTGGAGATTTAGCAATTTACAAAATGTATTGAACGGTCACTAATAGCAGTTCATGAGTTGCATCTTGCATGGAAAGAACTCCTCACACTTATCACCCTTCAGAAATGAGTAAAAAAGGGTCACAATAAACGGAACAATTAACCATGTGCCTATCTGGTTCCATATTATTTAGGTGATTCAGAGTTCGGGCGTAGTCCGTCTCGTCCCCGTGCTGAAATAACAAGGAGCTACTGAATGATTCAGATGATTTGGTGTTGATCGGTTTTAAAGGGAGGAGGTTAAAAACGAAGCAATCTTCGCCAGAATCGAGAAACACCAACCCGAAACCCCAGCGAAGCCATTGGATTGTCCCGTTGCGTTCCGCTCTTTGTATGCAGTTGATGGTCCAAGTTTTTGAATGGCAGCCGAAGGCCAAACACTCCGAACAGCTTGGTGAATACTCATCTCAAAATCAATGGTAACAATATTGTAGGCGCAAAAATCAAATTTTCGCAACAACGAGCAATTTCTTGAAAACAAAAAATACTAGGGGAATGTAGTAACCATTCAAATACCCATGCAACGAAAACAACTGGAGAAAATGTTTAGGACAATATTCAAGTGTTCCATCCATGTATGCTATCTCACCATCCACTAAAACACATTTCGCAGATGAAGTGATCGGTTAGGGCTTATTCCATTTAAGAAGAACTAATGGGAGGATTGAAAGCATGACTTAATTTAAACGAAAGAACTACTTATAGGGTTTACTGCCTGGAAGCAAGTGGCGAATATTAAAAGACCAATTTGGCATTTAAATGATCATCGGGAAAATTAGGGGGAATTGGTGGTGAGGAGGCAGGGGGGGAATTGGTGGTGAGGTGGAGGAGGACTACAGATGACACAAAAAGTCTGTTTCTGATGATGTATCCTCAAGTAGGGAAAAGTTATATCTATCTGCATAAGCGAAACATAACTGGACGATGTCACCTACCAAAAGAAAATGAATTAATTATCATTAACCATTTGTAGAGAGGTTAATAACCCGCACGTTAATTGAAAATTTCATCAAAATCGGTCCATTACTCTCAAAATGTCAACCAATATCAGTTTTGCGCATGCGCAATCGCTAATATTCAACCAATACGATAAAATACAAAAGGGATCAACCTGGACTTCTTGCAAGATCTACTGTACCAACTCGAACGTGGGGGAATAACATTGACGACGCCTCAAAATCGGCGGTTGACAACATGAATGAAACTATAGGTAAGCTATTCTTGTTATGCTGCTTTTTCACCTACTTTTTCTTTTACTTCTAAGTTCCAGTTTCCTAAACCAAAGTGATACGGGCTTGTACACACTATAAACGCTAAACGCGATGAGTCGTTTATACCAAGTTGTAAAATTAAACGACGCATAGCTACGCCTCAGTTTAAAACATGACTTATACCCCTGGCCCTTATAGTTTTTATAAACCCTTATTGTCAGAGTTATTATTCACTTGCTCAACCTCATCTCATTAAAAAGGCCTCAGCTCTCGTAATTGTACCGTAAATTCAAACAGTATACTTACTGTTAAAAAGAGTGTAGGTAATATAACAATAACAAACAATGGAGACATTCATCTGTTGAAATTTCTCACTTTTGCCTTCAGATTCAGAGCAATTGAATCTAGTAGCGATTTTGAGTTCAAATTCCGTTTAGTTTGGCCAATAAACGGGTAGGAAGGTCACGCATGACGTGGTAGGGCAAAGGAGCGGAGGGGATCCCCCCCAAGGAGGGCGGGGCCGTGACGTCATCGTGCAACTTAATTTCAAGAGCCGTTTCAGATACCCATCAAAAAGCGCCTTCTTGGAAAGAGCTCTCTCTCTCCCACTCTCTCTCAGATCTTTCTATCGAGCAAATAACTACAAGAATTCAACATTTTTGAAATCATCAAAATCCGGCGTTGAAATTGACGAAGGCAAAGTGAGGGTTTGCACTAAAATTCAATACCTCACATGCAAGTAAAACTAGTTAGTACCTAGTGTTACCCATCGTGTGGAAGGTATCTACTAATATGGATCCCTGTATTTTTCGTCTGATCTGGATCAAGATGGCGACTTCACCGAGTGGGCGGTGGAGTGAAGGGGTAATAAACGCTGTTACCTCATGACACCCACGCGAACTGACACAGTCAGATTATCGATTCCCTCTTGTCATCGTCAAACGAGAGTTCCCTTCTTTTCTTTAACGATGTCCCTGGAAGATTCCCTCCATTATGCGAACAAGGTCGTACGTGACGGAAGCTGAACGTGTCCAAGCATTAAAGCGTACATATAGTTTACATTGCTTTAGCTGCTAGTTAAAAAATAAAACTGTTAAATAGACATTATACAACCACGCCCCGATATTGTTCCATATCGTGAGATAATTTGCGATCTTATTTGATAAATAATCAATTGAAAACGGAATTTCCCATTTAATAAAAGAGCGAGATAGTTTATGAAAAAACGGTTGTGAATGGCGATGAATAAATATAAAAATCGTCTGTTCTTGAAGAGAATTTAACGCCGATTTCGAAAAGAATTTTGGGAAAAGTTTATTAAAAGGGAGAAATTTGGGTTTTTTAAATCAATACTGGGCTTTTGGTTTATTATTTTCAATAATAAACCTTTGTAATCGACGAAAAAAAAATTAATTAAAAATTAAAAACATAATAATAATAAATAAAAATAAAACACCCTGAAAATTTTTTTTGTTTACGTTTCAAGATGCGTAGAATCCAAAAACTTGTGTTAATAATCTCGTTTGGGGTCTAGATGGTCCTAGAAACCTTCTCGGTAGTCTAGAAACATAAATAGATTGTATGATGGAAGTAGGAAGGTGAAAACAAAATTAGATGATAAGCACTAAAATCTAACGTCTTCGTGCCTAGCAGTTCGTAACTAACCGATTTTTTCTATCAAGGAAGTATTGTTCAATGGAAGGTACAGATTACGGTCGGTGTGTACCACATAAGCAAAAACGTTATCCAAGAGATGGCGATATGGACGATTAAGCATGTAATGGCAGGAATCGTGAGATACTCCTAGATACTTGTACACAGTTTTCCATCTCATTTCACACACATAATAATCAACACGTATATGACGTGGTAACCGAAGCAATTCTGCTTTATGGAAGGTTAAGCACACCTCCCCATTTGAAAACATGAAAGAGTGATATTGAATCATCACATTTTATTCATGCTCTGGTTTGTTTATTTAAATTTGATAAGTAGGACCATGTACAGAGGAAGGTGTAAACCTACTTTAGAGGTGAAGCAAGATGGACGTAAGAACAAGATCAGATAACATTTCCAACCTGGGTGAGCACATGACTTAGAGGTACAATACCTACATGGTGTGATGTGTGAATCCTTCACGGTGGACCTATCATGGAACTGCTCAGGAGAAGAATCAACGCCTCATCTCTCACAGTCAGGTGTAGGTCGCGCTCAACACTCAAAGAATTTCCTTCATCGCGTCCGGTGACGTAACCCATTGAAGAACAAAGTTACGGCGTGTGATGGCGGAGACACGATAACCAAAAAACAGAAGCAATTAGAACGGTAACATCATGCATGACACATGAAACATCTTAGTAAGGTCCATTTAACGTGAACACCCCCTTTATTACTCAATGGAACTGAAGTTCCAGTTAAGAAATTACCTGGCAATATAATTGTTGAGAGTTCCAATACGAGACCCATAATGAGACTTTATCATGGAGTAGATTAATGGAGTTAAATAATAAATAATGATAGAAGTGGGAGTAAGTAATAAATGGATGTAAATAGAGGTAGATTTCATCCAGAGAATTTTAGCGCCAATCACACTCTCCAGTGATAAGTAGTTTCCTTTCTGTCGAGCCCTGATGCGCCCTATCATGTATCTAATTTAGTTTCTCCAATAAACAAGGTCTAGAGCCTGACCGGAGGGCAGAATATACGGTGGGGAGAGATATAAATATGTGAGGAATGGGAGAAACCCCAGTGGTGATAACCAAATAAATACTTCTGCTCACCGGCCAGACCATCATTTAGATCGTTCAGCAACTAACAAATAACCTGCCTTCTCTATACATCTTCCTCAAAACGCATTCTCAAGTTTTCAGATACGTTACGTTGCTCATTCTTAAAGATAAGTTATGGTATCTTTGATTCGGAATTTTTATTCTTTCAGTTTACCATTTAGTATGCTCGTTTATTCAAGCCACATTAGTGTAGGCCCAGCGATTGAGGCTACGGGCAGAATGTCTAGTGAATAATAAAGTCGATAGGTTATTAGGTACGAGATTACGGTTTAGTGCCAAACAAATAAAATTCTTGTCCATTTCAGGCTTAATTAGTTCAGATGATCGATCCACAATTCAACGTCTTTTGGATTCATTAAATTCATTCTCACACACAGCCAGAACACTTTCTAGCATTTTTAAAAGTTTTGTTCAGCCCACAGTGGGATGAAATATGTACGTAACAATAATTGCAATACGGGTCGAAATTTCAAGTTTTATTCAAGGAAGTAAACAAAATCAAAATATCGTTTCCCCCAAAATACCGTGGTGCCAAAATTTTCGTTATATTCACAATACGACCTTGGGGAGCCACCGAAGATAATGACTATAGAATCTTGCCAAAAGTGCAAATAGCTAACTATTTTTTGTTCATTAATAATTGCCATTATTGTAGGTGTAATGTTGCCAACCAAAAACTGTAGTTGCAAAAACTGCACTTTTTGACCAACTGAATCAACATGGAGTAATAGAGCCAAACAAATATGAATGGGAAGGAAAATGAGGATCAATGAACAGCTGATTGAATTATGGAGGGATCTACTTTTTGAAATTTGTTGTTTTCGATTAAGACGGACATGGGAAATTGATTTGCTGATACCTACGGTACACAATTTTGATGATGTTTAGGCGATAACTTTCCATTTAGCGTAAAACATCTATTTACTAAATTTAGAGAAAGGGAGAACTGTTAGAAGAACGGTTTCTTAAACAATATGCTCCAAAGTATTTCTTCCACTAATAGAGTTTTCGAATATTTAACAATTTTTTGGAATTTTCAGCGATTTCTGAGCACATATGAAATAGAAGAGCAGGAGTATTTTCGTGCTCAAAAAGTGATGTTCTATGGATTTAGACTCTCATTTGTGATGCTTGATTCAACGGAGAGAGAACGGATTTTCTTCTCGATCGCAAGGTATAATAAGTATATAGGTATATATGATACCTAGTTATAAGAATAATTTCAAGATTCAGGGAGGATCTTATAGTATTTTTCAAAGCGGATTTCGATTATAAAAATTGCTGTAAATAGCATTATTTAAATTTGAAACTATTTCAATAGCTTTTTCGTCATTATTATTAGATGATAAGGATGAATAGAATACCTACCACGACATTCTCTTCCGCATGTCCCTCGAGGGGACTGCGACGGTTCGGGACTCGACAGAAGTTACCTCCCACTTCAAGTATCCCTTTCACCTTCTGGACGGGCAAGTATGGTAAGAGCCATAAATCACGATTTTAGTCGAGCAGAGCACTTTCTAAACCCAGAGACGACGATTTTAAAAACTTTGTCAGGGTGATGTAACGAAATAGCAATTATAGTAAAGAAAGGCAATGAGAAATGCAGGTGCGAATGCAGGTTGAACGATAACGACCCCAAGGTATAATTCAGTGGGAGATAATGCTATATATGTCCTATAGTCGAGGGTAACATATGTTAATTTCCACGTGTTCTGTTTCGCACTAATTATGCAACAGACGTCTCCGCTTTGTTAATTTGTCGAAACGCGTGGCGTCATCTGGTGTAATCTCCTACTCACCGGGTGGTTCCACTGAGTAGTGACTTTAGTTAGAGAAAAGGACTAGATGAAAAACTTCAAATTTTTCCGTAATTGGGGAAAACAACAACAACCAACCGAAAACCATCATAACGACCATTGATACGTCGACGCTCTATGGATGTGTCACCATAATAAACGTGCATGATAGGATACCCTCAAACCAGGAGAACGGGGTAACCCGGTTAATGAGAATACAATGTATGCCAAGAATAATCATAGGTTTTGAAAGAAAATAATTTGTTGTGAAGGAAAGGCTAACAAGAAGGTAAGTTAGAAAGTTGCCTTTCTTATTTGTGTACCAACTAAAGAAATTTACTACCAAAACCACAGTTTTCAACAAAGAGGCTACTTTTTAGGGTTGAAGTGCGAATTTTTGTCGGTGCAATAGCATAAAATGCAATATTATAAAGAAGCTATGGTTGTCAGGTTCTAACACTGGTGGTAGTGTTTAAAAAAATCTATTTTTTGCATGAAGCAAATATTTTACTGATTTCGAACCATAAGAAATGTTAAAAAAAAAATAAATAAATAAATAAATAAAAAACTGACGTCAAAAACTTCCCAGTGGAGCTTCAAATACTGCTGTTTTTGGGGCTGTAACTCTCTTCCCTATTGCGAAATTCACAATAAGATAGACAGGCACAAACGATTCGGAAGTTCTTCTGAATCGGGTTCTTAGTGGTTGTTTCTTCCTCTCTGTTGAGTGTTGTCATCACCTCAAGCAGAGAAAACAATATGATTCCACTACAGCATCAGAGTACCCTAAAAACTGAAGCAAAGGAATTTTAAGCTAAGGGTGGAAATTATTAGCAGATAAATAATACTCAAGTCAACGTCACCGGTAAGCACTGCATTTTACAGCTTGAAGAGGGGAACTTCGGTCATCACACGGTTGGTTGGTCACGTAGTGTCTGCAGCGAGCGTTGGTGGCACTAAAATTACAACATCGGTATCTCTGAGTATTCTCGTTAAAAGGTTGTAAGCCGCGTTCGTGGTTCCCAGTAAGTACCTAACAAATGCATATTGAGGGGTCAAATTACGAGTCAGCATTCGCAGTTGAGAAATCGCAGATGGCTCGTAAACGGTATTACTTCGAAATGATGTACCCACCTAGCGGATAGTAAATTGCATCGAAGTTGAGATAGATGTGTACTCTCAGCAATGTGAGATCTTATAATTTTACTTTTTCGTCGCCCAAAAGGGCTAATAGACTTACAAATATTATTTCAGGAATTCAACTAATAACTAAATGGGTTTACACTCAATCTGCAAACATCCGAACTATTCAGAGAAATAATTAGTGTGTGTCACGCTATATCGGTAAGTACTGATGAAGAACATTCCGACCGCTATTAAAGGCATACAACTCTTGTTTTCAAAGTAGGGTACACACGGAGCGCAGCCAAAAAATGAGTTTTCGAGATTCACAAGGGGCGAAAAACTTGGAGGTTACAGAAACGTTTTATGCGAATGACTCAATCGACTTTAATTATGGAAGCTGAGTTGCTTTTTAGAGTCTTTTCTAAATACAAAGGTATTTTCTGGAGATAATATATGTTAGGTTAAGCTAGGTTTTCGGTAATAACACCATACAAAAGTCGAACAACGGGTTTTTTAAATCTTAAAAAATAACACAGTTTTCAAAACGAATATTAAAACATATGGAAGATGTTTTACTGATCTCGTGGCCAAAATGCTTTGATGTCTTCCAGCATTTGTTCAAATTATTGACCTTCTTCTGTCGGCTTGTCAGGGGTGCGATCTCCTGCCAGTGCCACAAAACCCTACCGCAATCAGTAGGTATTCCATGTCCCTTTTGCTGACCGGAACTATTTGTTCCACCATCTTATGCTTCGTCTCCCTAGGGAGGCAAACGCCCTTTTCGAAAGGACGGAATTCGATTTCTTCGCGGACCCACTGTCTCTCCCCCGAAACGACATCTGCACCCCTCAAGACAACCACGCTCTGAGCCCAGGACAGCACATACCTAACCCAGCACAGTTCCCTGCCATTACATACTTGTTTTGTAACCTTGCCTAATACCGTATAAGCTTTACTTTCGACTCTTAACTTTTCCAAATTTAATTAATCTAATTATAGAACTGATTTGTATAACCATACCAGTTTCTCGATGGCGATGTTCCCACAAATACTTTTATTACCTCAATTAATACCGATTAGGCTCACGTTCAGTAATTATGGATAAAAATTAACAATTGGTGGGCATAGAAAAAATAAAAAATGAGTAAATAAATGTGGGGACATATTAGAAAAGACCGGCATTTTGTATTAGAGCAAATAAAATCAAAAATCCATTATGCTCTGAGGGGTTCTAGGCAGTGTAGCTATCAGTAAAACAGCAATTTCGCAGAGAAAATCACCATAGCACTCATCTGAGTTGAATAGGTACTTGCCAGAAAAGTAGTGCGAAGCCTCGCACAAGAAATTCCATTTTCTCGAAGGGCTAAAGGGAAGATAGGAAAGAAGGGGAGTGGGAAAAACACAACTAATCCTGAAGAGCGAGGAACATGGACAAAATCAACAAACACAAAGTCAAGACGTAATCCCAGGTTAGCCCCTGTAGTGAGACCGACTACAGGGCAAGTTGATGGTAAGACCAACAACCATAGCTGAGGAAGTCAAAACTGTGTATAGGCTTCCCCAACCACCGACCGATCCTTCAATCTACTGCCTTTCTTTGTACCACTGCACCTCATTAACCCTCCAGCTGCTTATACATACAAAGATCCCACAGTGAATCACTAAGCCGTATCAGAACCATAAGAAAAAAGTCTCTCGTCCCCATCCAACACACTATTTATCAATAGAGCGAAAAACATTCTTTTCATTTCTGCCCAAGACATGATATCAACTCAGAACGTAGCCTGCTGTAACTTCCTAAAAGTGGCTCGAGTGCCTGCCTACTTAATAAAGAGGAGATGTGCACAGTGGCTGTAATCAGCAGTGTTATTGTAGAAAGAGTCTTTGCTTGAATAGAAACCTATCGTTCCCGACCCTTCTACTCCTGTATAGTAGACGATGTAAGTTTATACATACTTAGAAACCTACATATAAATGTATGTATTCCTTAGCTAGAAGATACTACAAGAAGTTGAATAATCAACCTCAACTTTGTACTTACTAATGAGACATAAATACATGTTACATATAAATACAGCAATAGTGATGAACTTGTTGTTTATGCTGGAGTCATCTTTGGACGATTTTGTATATTTACCAGAACTAAGCAGTTTAAACTTAACAGATAAGCAGGAGAAAGATTTGTACTTATGTAACAATTCCATGAGTCATGAAAAGTACGTCCTAGTTGATTTTGCAATCGTTCAACGTTGCATCACATTTTTTCTCTCAACTGAACGCATTACGAGAACCCCCAAAGTCTTCAGTTTTCGGCGGATACACACGTATCAGACATTTCCATTTATTCAAAGAGGGCGCCCGGACTTACAGATTCGCCGACGGCCCGCATAAAGCCTGACATTTCCTTAACAAACCAGGCAATCCATTTCCACGCGGAGGTCGAGGGGTCCAGAACGAAGTGAACGGGGGTCCGTACAAGGCACCGCTGATACCCGAAGAAACTTGAGAGATCAGACCGGGAGATCTCAGCACTCGTAACGTAAGTCCCAACCCGAGAGTTCAAAAGTGTAGAGGACTTGGCCGCGGGGGTGGTCACATTCCTGAGAGAGGTGAAAGGGAGCAAGTGCTCGGGGTCGCCTTGAAAATACGCTTTTGGAGAGACCTCGTTCGGTCGAAGAGGAACAACCAACTTGAACAACTCGGCATAGCACGCCCATAAAATCTAATCTGTACTTGTCAGATGTATAAGACTGAAGCAATATATCTAGTGCGAGACTCCTCACCAATTTCCTCATCATCTATTTGATATTCATGATACTAAGCGTTAAACGACAGGAACTGGCGTTTTAGCGAATTTTCATACAAATGAAGCTATTGCAATGGGCCGGAAAATTTTAACATCAAAATTGTTGAAAATTTTCTTTCTTTGAAATTTGAGGCATTCTGAAACGATTCTTGTAGTTTGCGCTTTTTCATATAGGTATAAATATATATTTAATTTTCATGAGACCATTTTCTTAGTCACATATTTATTGAACATAAATCTTGTTAAATAAGAAAATTACATTGGCCATCTAACTTGGCAAAGGTCTTTTCGACATCTGGCACGAATATAATAAGACTTCCTGCTAGTGACAAGAAAGGAGCAAAATGAGGCAGAACCAAAGCTCGAATGTAGAGAAATCTCAGTGAGTGGGAGAGTTGGTGTGTAACCTTGGTAACCAGGTTCTGTTAACCCATTTCGGACCGCGGGGGTTCAGTTACTTCACAATGCAGCGAACACCTGACCTTAGCGACGATTCTTCACGGCAAAAAGCAGACGGAAATCTCGGCCTCCAAGGTGACGTGACGTCTTGCCAAAAGAATAGACGAAAAAACTTATTATTCTGCTGATAATCCCAGGCCTAATCAAGGAAATCAGGTAATCAATATAGGTCTACCAATAGAGGGTTAGAATCCTGAACATTTTTATTCGACGCCCTTAATAGCTATCGACTGCAGGTATTCAGTTTTATAACCTGATCAATTTTGTAATAAACCACGCGTGACGTCATATTTGTGACTAGACGCTGAGGTCTGACGGGGTATGAGAGTAAGCATTAGGTCTGGAAAAATTATTTAAAAAAAAAAAAAAAAAAAAAAAAAAACAGAACATTGGCTGCGGTATTCGAAATTTTGATCTGACACCTTTTCAATTCCCTAGCTCTATCGTCTGACTGGAGCGATTGAATATCTACATTCCACCAGCATTCCAATATTGGGTTCAAAATTTGAAGACTTAATTTAACTTCGTAACGGTGGAGGCAAGTCGCTAATTTTTTGTAGAACCTAAGTAATCCCAATCGCGATTTCGAGTAAAAGGTGTAAAAACGTTGATTTATGTGGCCGAATAAAATTTAATGTATCACTCGCAGACCTCACCGACTGCGTCAAATTACTGCAAAGTTGTTGGTTTAACCTTGATGCTTAATTGAAGGTTTATTTAGGCAGTACTTTATTCTATAGTATAGAAAACCAACCGCGAAACTGAAATTTGTCAATCACATAATATTTCCCTCGGAACTATAATCTCACCAGTTGTAGAAAGGCGAAAACGTCATACTAGTTTGTGTGGTGGAAGATATGATAGGTCTCTTCCAGTATCAGATTTTATTTATTGTACAAATAGTTTCGTCTTTGTGAAACTTCATCAGGTACTGTAGGGTTATAGATATTGCTTATCATAAATCCCCTGCACTAACTCCACAATTATTCATTCTCCATCCTCAAGAAATACCTTGGAATGGTGAGTTTTGCTTGGAAGTTTCCCAAGAACCAAGGGGTTAGTGTAGGGGATTTGTGATAAGCAATATCTACAACCCTACAGTACCTGATGAAGACTCACAAAGGCGAAACTAGTTGTACAATAAATAAAACCTGATACTGGAAGAGGCCTATATGATATTCCACCCCCAACCCACACACTAAAAATGTCATACGTTTCTTTCACTGTGTAGAAAGATATGTGTTTAGCTTAGGTGAAGAGTCAAAATCCATATTTTGGCAAGAAATATCCAACACAAGCGTTGCTGGCCGGTAACATAATGGGAAACTTTTCGTTGATGCTTGGGTTTCTGAGAGGAAGTAGTATGAGGAACGCTGAGGAGTTCATAAACGTAGCTCGAAGCTTATTAGGTTGATTTCAAAACAAATGCAAGTACTACTCACATATATGAAGAATGGGAAACTGAAACAGTAATTCACAAGACAGCAATAAACTCACCTGCAACAAAAGACGAAATTCATTAGCATTTAATCCAATAACAAGGTTAAGTACGAGACAACAATTATCTTTGGAAACATTCAGGCTAAGGTTAAAATAAAAGTGAAAGTAGTGAGAAACTCTTGAGTAGATATGATGTAAATATATGCTATGATGATTTTAAGGCTTTATCCCATGCAGCATCCGCAAAAATCTTATGGGTTCGATCACAAAACACGGGGTCATAAATTCTGAGATTGTCCCGTTTCACGGCCCAACGCTTTGTTTATACATCACATCCGAACTGTAAATCAAATCGTAAATGTCAAAGGGGAAATTGGAACAAGGAGGTCGTAAAGGTGGAATGCTTCGTCAGACGGTACCTATTCCATCACAGAAACATTAAACAATAGCATAAATCATTAAAACAGGCACAAACAGAAAACGCAACTCAGAATATATTTTGAAAGGAAGGTAAATCACTCATAAGGACTAACTGCTCAACCGGGGCATTCAGTTATTGCAAAGGCGTACAATTAAAATAAATAAAAAAATAAAATAAAAAAATCGGTAAATATTCATCACGGAAATCCATTTTAGAATCCATCTTTTTCATATGATATAGACATACATCCAGACTATAATTTGTTTTTCTTGAATTTAAACGTTTGAAATTATTGTGTACAAAAAATGTGGGAAAATTAAAATCAAATGTGTTACAAAATCACTAAAAATGAGAAAATAGACGAAAATCGTTCAAAGTTGCGGTTATTGAATATCATATCGAAAAATTTTGTTCGCCACACAGTTATTTAAACGTTATACATTATTTTAGTGTTCGAAGGAGGGAAAGTTTGTATTTTTGCAAGGGGTTGATAAATCGGGTTTCTCCTAAAACCAGAATTAGTTTTTTCCTTCTTTACAACAATTTAGATTCGCTATCTGGTAGTGGCGATTTGCTGTTCCAGGCCGATTGCAAAATTACACTCCAATTACAACGGAATTTTTCAGTAACTACTCAGATTAGCCTAATAGTATTAATAACCTCGAACCAATACGGTGTGTACGCTCAATACTAAATAGTGATTGGATGGACCGAAATTGATTGCGGATTGATGAATTTCATTTTCATTGTATGAGGCAAGTCGACTGCGCATGCGCGAGCTAAGATTCGTTGTTTGAGGCAAAACGGAACTATTCTGCAAACGAAGCAGAAACCCGATTCAATTGCTCAAGTTCGCTTTAACCTCAGTTGATTGGTCTCAAAAATGATTGCTTGAATTACACTTGGATAAAGTTTTACAAGGTTTCAGTCCACGTTTCATGGTTGTCTTGGCCAAGCCTAAAGGGGAGGTTTGATGCAGCTTGTGCGCAAAAATTGTTTCAATATCACAATTTTATTGTATTTATTCACACAATTTTTATTAATTTATTATTCATTTATTTTTTTAATCCGAACCTATCCTCAAAAGGCACACACAAGAGGGGCACGCACTCTCTCACACACACAATGTACCTATACATATTTATTTTTTACCACAGACAAAATTGCGCCCTTCATCGCGCAACAAACTAACGACAAAAACACAGTGCAGATGAAGTCACCTGGGCAGACTTCCGCACAACTACATGCGTTCCTTGCCTATCCACATCAGTGCGTCCATCCCTAGTTTTCTATCACTTCTTAACTCTTTACCATAACCTCAATCAACAACTCCTTCTCCACCTTCCTAAAATTCAGCTGTATTTTTTCTCTTTTCAACTTCCTCTATAACTTGAAACCTGATATCACGGCGCAGTTCCAAACAGAAGCAAATAACCAAAATAGTAAAACTAGTTAATTTTATCAACTCTATCAGAGGAAAAACATGTCTAGGGCCACTAACTCTAACCTAAGACTAGCAAACTCCCACCTTGAAGTGCATGGTGAAACGCAAACGATCTTAACTCTTGGATGTAGCTTAATTCTCTCAACTCGGAGAGTATGTTACCCCCAATTTTAGCTCATAGATGGTGAAACCTCCCCTAAGGAGCGCAAACTTCCGCTTGGCGCACTCGATAGGAGGTATTTCTCTAAACCAAACTACCAACAAACACAATATATGATATGTATGTCCATGTTACAATACGCGAGGAGGCTAAACTGGCCAACCAACTCGGCAGATGTTTTTTCGATTTTTTTCATTGGCTTTTTTACGACCTTTACCTACCAATCTACTATCCGTTACGTGCGGATGAGGTTAGAAAAGCCTTCTGTGTTTTGTTTTCGCAATTTCCTTGAAAGATGGGTATCAGCAGACGCGGTTCACTGGGCCCGACTTCTCTCCTGCTTCTGCCCCTCCCGGCGTCGGAAGAGGACAAACGATCGATCTTTGTCTTGAGATCCCTCTCTTCATACGTAACAATGCCGGAGCTCCCATTAGCCAATACAACGGATTTCGCAACTTCCTCGCGATTGTGTTCCCATACGTAGTTTGATACTTCTGCCATCCACCTGCTAATCCACAAATCCTTCAACCCTCCATAATTTGAAATATTGCAATATATTGCAATTTGATTAACAAGAAGGAGATATTTGAACGTGATATCCACATTATCAACAACTCTAAGATACGATACAGATCTCGCTAATGAAATCCTTGATGGACCGTGACAGTGGGGCACCATTGAAAATAGAAGTGATATCAAACGGGCTCCCGTAATGTTAATTAGTTCCTGTACAATCATCATTATCTACCTAAGACATTCAATTCCTATCTACAGGTGTTATCTGATATAAAATCTCGTCGAAATCCTAAAATCTTTCATATTCTGGGTTAGACTGTGATAGTGGCACTCATTGAAATATCTAAATTCTATATTATTCAAGAAATCTAGAAGTACACAAGGTTACAAGAGGATCAACTCTTCTTTATCCCGACAGTGTTGCACGGCCACAGTAATTAGGCATCTATTTGATAACCCTCCAAGTTGAAAAATCGAAATACTAAATGAACCAAGCGAACATACCATATATATAGGTATCACCTAAGCAATTCCTATTAACGATGAAATTTTTAAATAGGTACTGTGAATTTCTTGAACAGACACGTTGGTCGTCAGTAATCCGTGACCCCATGTCCTGTTTAAAGAACGTTGATACAAGATTTTGCAACAAGAATAACTCAATAAACAAGTTTTCTCCAACAAAAACAATGAGTGATCGAAAATCCAAAAATTAAAACAACCAGATTCACAGTTCATAGGCTCTATCTAACCTAGACAATAAACTCTAAGTAGTCTCTAGCGTTCAGACATCTCGCTATTCCCAAAACTCAGCAATGGAAGACCTGATATGTGCCTTCTATAATTCTTTTCAAAAAGGAGTCGATATCTAAAGCATATTACTGAATTTCCGAACCCCGTGGCACTATTTCCAGAGCTGTACTATAAACACTTATTTTTTCTGATAACCTCGATAATATATATTTTTTCTGTAGGCATTAATTAATGTTAACCAGTTATAATCCAATGAATTCTATGGATGTATATAAATATTGCAGCCTCGTTGGGCATTAGTAATTTTACTGAACCGTAGAACTTCTTGAAGGATCCTGGAATTTTAAGTCACCAACCGACATTCATTCATTGTGAAAGCAGGTATAAGAAAATCACAACAAATGAATAAATAAGTAAAAAATATTCACATCGAAACGGTCAGTCAATAAATCCTAAAATCTACGGTTGGTGAATTTCCATGTTTCGGGAAAGTTGTAGTTCACATTCATACGTGCTTGGAAGAGGAGGGTATGACTACAAGAAACTTACGGATAAATTGACCACCATAAAACTTGTAAAGAATGCAGTAGAAGGCTAGATTTGGCTCGTAGATAAGATTAGTCATTATTTGACCGACTCGAAAGTCGACGAAAACCCTTGAAGCCCCGAATGGTTTTCTAGGCCAACGTTACGAACTCGCACGTATCTCACGATAATCTCGTTTATTGGATTATTCTAATAGCAAGGGAGGGTACAGAGTTTTAGGTTTTCTTAATCAATAACGATATTCAAAAACCTTCTGTCTTCAACCCACACCGGATAGCTGTGCTTGGAAACAAGTCTTGGCATGATTTGAAAGAAATGACTTACCTAAGTAAAACGGCAGATTTTTGTAAATAACTGTGTCTCTGTGTGGTACAAATAAGGCTAAAACCCCAAACTGTAATAGAAATAGTTCATCCCAACTGGTACTGGTTATGACCAGTTTGTCGAACTCAAATGTACTCAACGGTGATTGTGAACAATTAATTCAATTTTCACTACGTCAATTTTAGAATAAACATCCAGAACGTATACATGTGGTTCAGTTCATATTAATCATGAACTCGCATAATACTGATCAAGTACTTTGTAAAAAAGATACCACAAAGAAAAACCAAATATTATTCATAACAATTCAAAAGAAAATCATCCCTTAAGAATACAAATAAAACGTCAATTTATTGCTATAAAAGAATGCTTCAATTTCAAGTGAAGAAAATAATCGGAAAAAGCTTCTTGTAGTAAGGGCATACGAACAAATTTGTTTCATGAATTCTGGAACAGTTTCGTAAGCTGAAGATCGTAACATGGCGCACAACAAGAGAGTTTTATACAGATAATAAATTATAATAATGAAAAAGGTTAGTTTTAAAATACGGGACATTGAAGTTTTTGAACTAATTTTCTAAGAGTTTGAATATTTTTGTATTTCTAAGTACCTACCTACCTCAAAAAGGATTTACAAAAGGAGGGGGGGGGGGGGGGGGTAGGAAAAATGTTCAAAGTAGCTAGTAAACTGTTGCAACGTAGTGCGGCAGTAAATCAGCTTCATTATCAACGACAAGTCCCCAATCAAGAAATTCTAGGTGACGAAAATATATTATGACGAAGATGAGGCGAAAGTAAGTCACTTAACTTGTGATAAACGCACCTTTGCAGTCTCTTTTGGGGAATGAAACCGAGAAATTACAAAAGTACCTATTCTATGGTTACGTATGAGAAAGAACAGAACGCGTACCTGCGTCATGTAAGGAAGTATTACAAGGTTCCGCATTATCTCCCTAAACAGTTTGACCTTCCTAACGTATTCAGAGACTCGCAACAGTGCCTGCATAATGAAACGGAAAATCTTGCGGTAGGTGGAGTCTTGAAACGAAATAAGGCAACAGCGATTCACAATTAGAAAACATGTAGAAAAATGAAGGAAAACGGGAGCCTTTTCAGATCATGGATACGTCGCCAAGAAGAGAATTTGATACTTATACATGGACACAATTGAATCATAATGGCTAATAGGAAAAGGGTTATATGCTAAATACAGCTTCGTATGACAAATAGCCTACAAATAAGCTTTAGACGCCACAACGATGATCCCGGCCCTATGCATCTTCAAGTATAAGTTCTAAAGAAACTTTATGCCAAATTACAGCTTCGTATGATAAATAGTAGCTTAAAAATTAGCTCAAGGATCTACTCAGCGCATCTTGGCCCTATTCTGCGTCAGTCAAGTCGTAAGGGCCAAATTTCGGCGTAAAATAAATAGCATAGTGACAAATTTCTCTGTCGCATAATTCCAACAGAACCCCTGCCCAATGACATAAGCAGTATGTATTTATGTCAAAATATAGCAGGCGGTAGAAAATCAATATCGTTATGGTAACACTCAATCCATGAGTGAATGTAATTGTGGAGTATATAGATAACCAGGGATTTATCTAAATATATTTATTGCTTTCTATTTCGATTGGGCGATGCTAAGGTTCGTCGATGAATGAAATACTTCTCTTTTAAGCCTTTTCGTTAAATGTATTTAGCATCTTCAGGACTTAGAAGTAAGAATGATGATGAAACTAAACAATTTTGTACTTAATGGTGGATTGTTATGGATAATTGTAAGGTTGTAAGAAGGGAACAAATGATGACCATGTTTTCTTTATACAATCCATCATTAAGTAAATATCATTAACTACAAAGTTGTTCAGTTTCATCACCATTTTTTCTTCCAATATGCTAAATAATACAAATAGCGAAACGACGTCCTAAAAGAAAATTCTTTCATAATACAAGAATTATTGTACATCGGTTAACCACTCCCTGTTCACTCATTCGTCCTTCTCATGATCGTAGCAATATCTACCTAAATCTAGCTCCTTTTCCAGTAATCACTAGTATTGAGACTAGAGAAAGAGAAAGAGAGAGAGAGAGAGAGAGAGAGAGAGAGAGAGAGAGAGAGAGAGAGAGAGAGAGAGAGAGAGAGAGAGAGAGAGAGAGAGAGAGAAAATGCTTTTATTAATAATAATAAAATCATATCACCTGAGTTACCAGGAGCTATGCAATAGCATGTTCCTGCATAAGGAACGTCAGGCGAGAAAAATGTTAACGGTGAGTAAAAACATAGATACCTACATAAAAGTATACGGTGCTTATAATCAGTCCGAAATTAGGGTAAACATTCTCGATGTGCTCACTATTTTTCTTGTAGAATAAGTTCCTAAGCCGTCACGCCGTCGCGTAGACTATCATGCCACCGAAATTTAAATGAGATTGTACTCCCTGAGAGCCCTTTATCTTAGAGGCCAACCTACGGTTACCAGTGAGGGGTCAGCCTGTCTCAATAACTCTTCAAAATAAGCTCGCGAAATTTCTCTAACATTAAAAATTTTCAACCTTACGCTAGTTAATGCTGTGCACCTGCCTACGGAATGAAATTTAGTATTGAGACTATTAAATGAAGTCTTTTCTTATCTGGCTGGATCTCGACAATTAGATTTCAATAAACCGAAGACACGCAACATCTATTTTTTGACTAGCGTCGGCAATTTCACTTGAAGGAAGATACGTCACGAACGAAACGTGATGAATGACCGTCACTCGACCGTTCAACTAGTGGAAACTCGCCGGGTAATTTCAAGGCCACGAGTGAGCTTCGGTTTCCCAATTAATCGGTTAACAATTAATAGTCTCAATACTATTGATAACTGGAAAAGGAGCTGGGTAGGTACTAAGGTAGCTCTGTATCCTGGACACGAGACCAGTGAACCCGAGGCGTTGCGTTTGAAGACAGCCTTCACCAATGAAGAGTCTTTTCTTATCTGGCTGGATCTCGACAATTAGATTTCAATAAACCGCAGACACGCAACATCTATTTTTTGACTAGCGTCGGCAATTTCACTTGAAGGAAGATGCGTCACGAAACGTGTGGAAAGACCGTCACTCGACCGTTCAACTAGTGGAAACTCGCTGGGTAATTTCAAGTCCACGAGTGGGCTTCGGTTTCCCACAAATAGATGTCCCCGGTCTCTAATACGATTGGCGGTTGAGGAGGCGATTACGTCAAACGAAGAATTTTCTCCATCACCGTTGGCAAGTCGCGTCAGATCGTGGGAGTGGTGGGATAAGTGAAGAAAGACATCATTTGCAAGTCTACGCACTTCCTCAACTTTCTTCAGTAGGATAAATGGAATAGTTCTGTTAAACGGCGAAATGCCTTCCAACCGAGGTTTCCATTTCCTCACAAACGATGAGCACACATTAATGGGCAAATTAAGTCCTTTTTCTTTCGAGTCTCCAAGCTGTGGAAACATTGAATTCACTTAGCGTGATGATATTTCAAAAAAGAAGAAAATTCCAGTCATGCAGCATGATCGAATGAGCAAATTTTCGTATTGTATCATATTACATTGTTCTGAAATTTGAGCTTTTAGAGTGCAAGGAAATCGTTAACTATTAATTTCATGACAAAAAAACTTTTTTTTTACTTTTTATTAAAAAAAATTTACAGTATTTAAAGAGTTTTCAAGATTTCAAATCAAGAGATAGTACTACATGTACTTCTTTTAAAAAAACCTGCGTGATGTGCATATCACGGGAAATGCAATTATATACGGACAATGCCCATCTCGTAAATAAATAAGTCCACCCTATAGATTAAATTAAATAATCTATGAGATTATGTTATGGTTGTAAAGCTAGAGATATGTAGGGTTTTATACGATATTAAATTAATAATATAATCGACCGTAAAACTACAGTAAAAACAAGAGTATTGTTAGTTTACGTAATCTTGTGGTTGTGTAAATAATTGTGGTAAATGTAATTTTGAAAAAATACGGTTTTGCATTCTTATGAGGAGACATAAGCATGATGATCTCACGATGCGTGAAATATAATGACTGGTTTGATCTCAACGAAATAATGATATTGTATGAGATTGGCATAGGTAAGGTACTACTGGAGTTTATAGCATTTCACTTGTGCACGCGCAGTGAATCGATGACTCAATTGCCATGAAATGGATGATTACTCGTTGTTACTGAAGATGTCGACCAGAGAGATAGGATATTCCACAAGATATGCACGTAATTGTATTTACAGATCTAATTTGTTCGAGGAAGCATTGATTTGTCACGTTGAATAAAGTGATACGTGATATAAAATTACATTATAGAGGACAGAAGTTGAACTCAAGAATTCACATTCCATAACCCCAGTTTGGACGTATCCTTGATCTTTGGTAAGGAATCAAAACGGTTGGTGAAGGGGAATAACCATACAAATACACAATATGTATATACAAAATGTGTCTGCTTAATCATGAAATTAACGGTGAGTTTAAGTAAAGGATTACTTCATTTAGCTAATCGTGTATGTTCCCCTGAACAGGCTTCGTTTAAATTCCAGCACCGCAGTTAATTGAATGAGCCGAAAGGAATCGGAATAATAGTCTCACTCAGCAGACCAGATGAGCTTGCTACCGCAATATAGTTACCCAGCAGTCTCCGTAAGTCGCCGTATTCCACCGTGTATTCGCCTAAGTAACCAACAGAACTATGCAGAGTAGGAGCTGCCAGTGATTCTAGAGTTACACAGCACACACAGTGGGGTATTAATTTATACGTTTTTTCTGGACGTGGCAATGTTACAAGCGATCTTATAGGAAATTTTGCGCGTATACCCGAGAAAATTAATACCAAATATATTTTCTGAATAAAAAAACACGTTTTTTCAAAACATATCTAACAATATACATCCCTTTAGCACTGCTCAAAACTGGCAAGCAAGAATTTAGCGGTTGTCTATAGCAGAAGTAGACCAAATCATGCACTAAGATATTGACGAGACAAACAAATCGTTTCATCCGCAATTCTTGAAGGAAATTTCATGCGATCAAAATTATTTTGATCGTGATGAAACCTAGGGCATTGAATAGAGGCATCAAATGCAAACTTTGAGACGTTTTCAAAATTCCCAGGAACTTGTTTTTTTCCCCCCCTTCCAATTTGTCAATGAAACAACTGCTTTACTTTTAAATAATTCCGGAATAGGCAAGATCGGGCAACGGGATATTATAGTTCAAATCCCGTGAGAAGTCATGGTATTAAGTTTTTTACGCGATTTTAAGCGATTCACGAAATTAAACCTGCAATTTTAACGATATCCGTCTATGTGTCGTAGTCCGGCCAAAATTTTTGTAATTTTGTCGCATTTGGAACTCATAATTGCTCCAATAACTTTCACTCATGATGAAAAACACGGCTTAGTTGCCAAATTCTAAAAATTAAATTATTTTTGTGACAAGAACTCGAACTACATGGTAATATTCGATATTCGGTTGCCGCCTTAAGAGTCGTACGAGCCAATTATGCAAAGTGAAAAATATTGGTAGAATGCATGTAGTTTAAAATATTTATAGGATATTTCCCAAAAAAAATTGTCCCCCAATGTTCAACTCTCCCTTACAATTGCCCCACTGTGTGGCAGCTGGTAGAAATAAATTCGTAAACAAAGTGGAGCGAAATCTAAAGATGAAACAGGGGGAAGAAGTGAAACTGTTTACCAAATCAGTATGGGATCCGGGAGATATGCAGCTGACAAGCTACTGTTGAGCCACGGAGTTTGCCCACACACTATCAGCACTTGATCACAACAATATCAACTTATTTGGGCTCAATGCTGTCGCTGGAAGCTCCGCAGGGAGCTGTTGGAGTTCCAACCAGACACCAGACGCGAACTGTGGTACCTAATTGCGAATAACACAGTTGGAGAAAATACTACACACCACGTGTAACAGACACTGAGGGAAAAGGCGGGAGATTCTGCAGGCGGAATAGAATGATAAGAAGGTTGAACGAAATGACCGCGAAAGGAAAAAAACGGACAGCTGTGAACTCAGATGGTGGACCGCAAGTGGGATTCTCGATGATTACTCCCCCACCGTCGGCCCGGAGATAGTGGGATAGTCCCACGAACGCCCACAGCACGTGTTACATCACGTTAACCATCTAATTAGAACTGCGTAGTTCAATAGGAAGGCACTCGCTGTAGATTCCGTCAAACTCAAGACAAACTCTGAAGATCGTGACTGTCCCTGATAGGAAGAAAATTTGGGATTCAGCCGGAACGAACAAATCGGCCTTCTGCACCAAATTATGTCACTAAAAAAAAGTCCCAATGAGGAGTACCCATTAATTTGAAAATTTCGCGTTTACTATTTTCAAATGAAAGTGGATTTCACTATGAGAATTTTGACAACATCCTTACTTCTCTACGATGAGTGTTTTGATTTTAATGATTTTTAAAAGTTTCGGCACATTGTGATAGTTCCCGCGTTATTGCGATGACGCAATTTTTTTGCCAAAACTGACAATTATATCAAGAAAACTACTTATCGTAGAATAGTGCGGCTGTTGTCTGTATTTTTAGAATTTCACCAGTTTTCATTTGAAAATATAAAACAAAACCTCATTATGAAACTTTTTTTGTGAAATCTTAGCATAATTATTTTGCCTAGGAGAATATTAACGTTAAAATGTGTTCTAGGAAATACCCTATATATATGTATAACACGGATCTGATTCAAAAAAGTCCTTACTTAAAAGTACATTTTAAAGTACTTACTTATAAATTACCTATTAGGACCAAACTACTGAGATCAACCCCCACTCCCTCTTCACAAACAACCCCCATATTTCAGATTAAAAATATTCTTGATAGGTAACATTCATTCGTCCGAACATCAGATCACCAGTTCGTTCGGTAATGACCAAATTATTCCATTTAACCACCCCCTCCCTTTTTTCCCTTACCACAAACACCTCCCTATGGTTGAGGCTAGAAAAAATTGTAATAGCCTGTGATAGAGGTTGACGTAATCTAAACATATTCGCCCAATCAGATCCCCAGTTTGTTCAGTGATGTCAAAGATACCCCTTTCCAAACCCCCTCCCCCAAAAACACCTCTATGGGTTGGAATTGAAAAAACATTTTTTTTTTAAGTGTTATCCAAACATATTTAATCAATCAGGTCCTCAGTTTATTCAGTGATGTCCAAGATACTTCATTTCACCCCCCCCCCCCCCCCCTCCCCCAAAACACCCCCCATATGGGTTAGATTGGGAAACGTGAAGTATTGAGCGTTTCAAGTAAGAGTATCCCAAACATTTCTTACCAATCAGCTCCAGTTTATTTAGTGATGTCCAAGATAACCTCCCCCCCCCCAAGATACATCCCCCCCCCCACCCCAAAAAACCCTCATAGTCGGGTTTGAACAAAGACATTGTAATAGTAAACTAGACCCACTCGTAGCGCTAGTGTCGCGTTGCAAATTGAACGGTCTGTAGTCGGCCATATTGGGGGCAACATCGTTTATTTATGTGCAATGAAGATTGTATTATTATAGTTCATCTACTCATGAAATTTCTTTGATAATGCACAATGGTTAAAGTGTGTGCGGCATTTAACTGCATAAATCGCAAAACTGAAGACTGCACACTCTCATTTCACAAGTAAGTATAGATTTTCACGATTTCCTAAAGATTATTTTGGTCCGTTGTAGGCCTCTTGATGTGGTAACTTAGTACCTATTGTAGTTGATAATAATTTTCTTTTTACTGACTTATCAATATGCATGAGCTACAAAGTTTCAAATTAATCTAAATTTTGTTTTGTTTTTTCCACAGATTTCCTTTAAACAAGAAATTGAGAGAATTGTATGAAATTGTTTTTTGTATTGACATTGTATTGTACTATTGTATATTTGTAATTGCATTGACAGATTTTTATGAAATTGAATGAAAAATGAAAATAATATAATAACATAGAAAGTGCCATGAGGTAGTTATTCATTTACTTATTCAATTGTTCAGCTCCTCTGATCATACTCCTTGCCCCATCCAGGTAAACCCATGGTGTTTGTAAAACTGTGTCTTATGTACAAGATATTGTCTCAATATTGAAATGCTGAGCGATTCTTCTGTTACTTTGGAAGAATGGTTCTGAGATCTAATTGCTTTTGAATAATGGAAGGATCTTCCACTTTAAAATACCTAACTAACTTATGCCCTAACTATTATAAGTACGGTATGAAAAGTACTATATCGCCACTACGCAAAACTACATGAAATCATATTGGTAAGTAATGCATACTTTACACGGACGTCCCTATGAATGGATTTTATATATATTTGGTGAGAGTTAAAATAAGAGAAAAAACAAATATATCATGACTTCTCGACCCCCCACCCCGCCATTAACTCCCTCCACCGACAGCAAATTCAAATAATAAAACTTCCAGTATGAAATTTGAAGCTCCTGACATATTTTTATAACCTAGACCGAATTTATAATCTAATTTAAAAAATGATCTCGAAAATCTGCCTTGAATAGTTAAAACATCATGATTTATTACTATTACCTCCTCCAATCTTCCTCGTCCATAATGAAATTTGAAACTCCTCATATGTACCTTACGAAAACAAAATTCTTAATTGAACAAAAAAGAATCACAAACATCTGACGATATAAGTTGAAACATCATGATATTTTACTGTTACCCCCTCCATTCACCCTTTTTATAATCAAATTTTAAATTCCTGATATAAGATCCAAAACTAGACCAAATTCATAGTTGAAGAAAAAAATAATCACGAAAATCGGACGAGAATTGTGGCCTAAATAAGTTTGTAAATCGTCATATTTGGTTAGATATTCCAAATACAAGCAGCTCCCACAGTTTGTCTCTGTTGAAAATATTGCATAAAATTCATTCACAAACTGTGTTGTCATCATAATAATTGACGTTTTTAATGATTTTAGACTAGTTTTCATCAAGATAATACAAAATATGTTTTCTACGAACACTTATACACAAACTAGCTAGCCTTACAATTCAAAAAGGGCGCGTGAAGTTGACCCCAATATGTCCGCCAATGCTCTCTTCAATTTGCATTAGGCGGCGTCTGAGATCCACGTACAGTTGTAGGGCCTTGGGTTTGAAAATTTCAAGTACCTAGTCTGCAATTCAAGTTGGAGTAACCCGAAAATATTTCAACAATCACGTCTCCAGTTTATTTACTGATGTCCATGATACCCCATTTCACCCCCTCCTCTTTTATGGGTCAGATTTGGAAAATTTTAAGTAGCTTGTGGTTCAAGTTAGAGTAATCCAAACATATTCCCCCACTTAGATCCTCGGTTTGTACAGTGATGACAAAGATACCCCCCCCCCCCCCCCCCGCAAACTACCCCCTTTGGGGCAGATTTGGAAAATTTCAAGTAGCCTGTGATTTAAGTTAGAATAATCCAAACATATTAAACCAATCAGATCCCCAGTTCGCCATTTCACCCCTTCCCTCTCACCTAAAACCCCCTCTGGCTCAAATTTTGAAAACTTCAAAATATAACTTGAACTTATATAGACATTTCCCGACGCTCATATAAGTTGACTGATGACCCCTGTAAGCGTGAAAAGCGGACAAACATACGGACAGACAGATAGACAGAGAAAAATTGAGAAATTGGTACCGATCGTCTACAAATAGAATGAAACGGAAAAGAAACGCTAAATTTCATGATTCTAATCAATGTACAGACAGACATACTTACGATTTTATTAATATAGATATTGTTTGGGTAAGATGAACAAAATACTTAATAACGTAGGTTGAGCGAGTTATAGGTTTTTTTCGCAGTAGAATAACTAGTTTAGTCTGTTACTTATGATGGGCTGGCCGTTGAAATCGATCCAACATTTTTAAGAGCGGGTTTAGCAATCACAATTTCAAGCTATATTAAAGCTTGGCCAAGTCAAATCGTTGATTATCTACCGTAGACCCGTTTATCAAGGCACTTTGGCAGCTGTATATCCGTAATCCGTGATTATCTTTAGTTAGGGTTCGGAGCTCCGGGTAACTAATTTAACCAGCCAGTGAAAGTTTGATTATGCGGCAGCCATATTGCATTTTTGGGAATGATGTTCAGAGATGTGTTCGCTGTCACCATAATGGTTTCGTGTATTTCTTATCGAGAAAAAATAAACCTTTGAATCAAAATTAGAAATGAAGGTGTTCATTCCGAATCAAATGAGTTCAAAAACCGCTTTAACACTAAAAATGGTTAAATATTATTCAAAAAAAGATCAGTTTGACATAAAATATAGTTCGCACTAGTAAGCGCTCAAATTAAAGTAGGACGCGATTGGTGTCTAACAAATCGTAACAAAAATTTGCTCATGGGGTCATGCTGCACGACTAGGCCATTTTCGTTGAAGGAATAGACATCATTTTCACTTAATATCTTCTGTTATTGATCTAGACTGATATTTAATGTCATGTTCCTTAATCTGACACAACCACGATAATCAATAAATACTAGACAGGATTTGCCTAGATTATTATAGATATACCTATAATATACAAATGCGATAAAAGAATGTATCTAATAGAAAACATGGATTTAGAATTAACGTAGTTCGTGAGAGTATAATTGTTCTCATTTGAACTATGCAGTGGGCGCCTATTTGGATGAGGCGACCACCCATGAATGAATGGATGGTTTTGACTAATTGAGATTTTAATGAACAGCGAAAAACGCTGCAAATTATTACACAAAGGTTTATTATTCATGTATTAGATAGCCCTTTAATTAAACTAACTCATATTATTTATTATCTGAATATATCTGCAGAGGCATTATTGATGTATAAATCAAAGTTTTTCTTGTCTTTCCTTGTCTGGTGTCATTTGTGATTCGACCTTGACTGGATGATCAGGCTTTATAATAATAGTTTTTTTTTTTTTTTTTCAGTTTACCTATTCAAGACTGTTACATAATTTTTAAATTATGTGTAAAACTTGGGTACTTTCATTAGTGCGAGTTGGTAGAAGTGGGGGTGGGCAGGGTGTTAGAGTTTATAAGAGAAAAATTAAATTAGCTCAGTCAGCTATTCAGAAAAGACCCAATCAATTTAATCGTCTCTTAGTGTCTCAGAGACTGTCCATATCTAATTTCAACTTCCTAGGATGAATAGGAGAGAATGTAGCTTACTCGGCTGATTAGGAATGAGCCAATCATTTCAATCGTCAGTGTCCCAGAGAGCCTCCCTATCAAATCTCAACTTCTTAGGATAAACAGGACACAATTAAGCTCACTCAGCAGGGTAACAATAAGCCAATAATTTCAATCGATTCCTAATGTCCCAGAAAGTCTCCCTATCAAATCTCAACTTCCGAGGATGAACAGGAGAGATTTTAGCTCACTCAGCTGATCGGGAAAGAGCCAAGAATTGCAATAGTCTCTAAGCGTCCCAGAGAGTCTCGCTATCAAACATCAACTTCATACGATGAACAGGAGACAATTTGGCACACTCAGCTGAGTAGGAATGAGCCAATCATTTCAATCGTCTCTTAATTTCTGCTTCAGAGATTAAATACCATTGAAATCATCAGCATTAGGAGCCAATCAGCTGATGTCTATGCATAGTCTAGTACCTACTGCTTATAAGTACCTACAACTCAATAGTATACCTACCATGTACCAAGTGCCTTCTAGTTCATTATGGTTACTTAGCAATATTAGTTCATAACTTAGCGTAATAAATCAGGTTTCCTTGACACTACAATGGCTTAGGGATCATGAGATGTTCTGATAAAATGAGAGCATTCCAAAAAGTGGCGAACGATTTTCCTGCTATGAAAACTAAGGGAGTTACACTTCGCTAGTAACGCATTGGTCGTACGTGAAAACCAATAGAAATAGAAAAACCTAAGTATGAGGAAAAATATAAGGAAAAAAAACCCCGTTTTGGCCCATTTTTGGCTCATAGCATTGATGCGTGTGAAGCGATCGGGCTGGCTAGATTCTAGGACCAACTAGACCCCAAGTGGAGTCCATGTGCGAAAGAGCGGATTTTTTTCATCAAGTTAAAGGCCTTTTATGGCCCGGACGGCGGACGGACATTGCAGTTTTGGAATCTACGCACCTTGAAACGTAAAGTGACAAAGTTTGAGAGAAAATGATTTTTTTCCCTATACGATTACAAAGGCTTATTATTGGCAATATTGATTATTCAAACAATACCTAGTTATAGTGATTGTGCTCAAAATCTAACGTTCATTGTGCAAAGGCTTCTACTCGTATGCGTTAGTACTTCTATCTTTGATATTGTTTATTGCTAAATTTATACAGTTTAGAGTGAAGATTATTGCAATAACGATTGAGACTTCCTTTGCTTTAAAGTTTTGTATTCATTAATATAATTGGAGACCGGTTTCGACTATTAATGTCCATCAATCAACAATTGTATTAATGAATATAAAACGTTAAAGCAGAGGACGTCTCAGTCGTTATTGGAACAATCCATACTGATTAGGTACCTCTGCACCAACTGCAAATTTTACATTATGATATACAATTTAGTTTATCCATGAACCTATATATGATTTTCCATCAAAACCAACCATCAAGGAAGAACAGTTCTGGAAATTGTCATAATAAGTTTCGCCAACACATCAATATACATCAATCTTTCGGGGAGAGATTGAAAGTTGATTGAAATGATTTGATTGAAAGAAATTGAAATGATCTGTTGAATATGACACCACTCATATCTTGATTTTAAATGTTTGTCAAAACAAGAACCAGTCTAGCATTTCCCTGTCTCACTTGAAAGACGTGAATCGTGACGTGTGAGACCTTAGCGTAAGCTGCATATCCTCGCTTTTGGACTCAATCTGCAGGCCTTATTTGGTTTGCACTGGATGTCAAAATAACAGGTTTAACGGCCGATCAGACTTTGCCATCCAAATCGGTGACGGCGATCTCCTTTAGTGCCAGGGCCGCTCCCGGCCAATTATAATCGTCGACTTTGGATATGGTGGTATCTGGAAGTGCCTCATTTCACATGAAGAGTAACCAAATTAACAAGTTCAGTCACGCAGCATGATCGTATGAGCAAATTTTCAGAGATTATATCTTTAAAACATTTAGACTTTTGCCCTTCAAAAACCCATAGCGACCTAAATATTGGTCTGAATGAGGTCTACCAAACCTCATTCAATTCAGGGTTAAATATTTTCCAAAGTTTGTATCAAGCAAGTTTTTGCTCAGACAGTTTCCCATTAAAATACAAAGTAAAAGGCCGTTTTTGTGAACTGTGTGTAAAATGACATAAAATTCATAAGTTCGGCTGTAAGCCAATGGGAAAAGGTCTCAGCTAAAATATGCTCAATACGAACTTTGGAAAGTATTTAATCTTGAGTAGAATGAGCTTTGGCAGACTGAAATCAGGCCAATTTTAACACAGTGATAAAATTAAATAATTTTAACACCACTAGGTGATTTTGAAGGGCAAAAGTAATGACGGGGGGAGGAGAGGACTGACTCAAAATTAGCGCTATTTTCAATTGTTTGCAATTCGCTCATTTTAAGAGATAATTCTGTTGCTGAAGTAAACGACGTGATATACACTGGTTCACTTCAACAAAATTGTAATCAACATATATATTTATAAGACAGGACATTCCTACTTTCTTTAAAATGTTCGATCCATTTATAGACCTCAACGTCTGAATGGGGAACTCTGAAGTCTACGGTGGATCCCGTGGCTATTGTTGGAATCGGAAGCTTCAGAGGCTACTCCAGAAACCTTGACAACGAAGGGGCTACCGTACTGAACTAGATATTTATATACCAGGTAAACAATGTATACCTATTATGATTGATTGGTTTTACTGAATAGCAACATATAATTATTATTAGTATTGTTGCATTATAATACCCCAACCCCACCCCCTTCCCTTTCACAAATCAATCCCACCAAATGGAAGGTATAGGTTGACAAAAACTTATCGCATTCCGTAAAACCGGGTTTTCAGCCACTTCCAGACGTTAGCTCTCCACCATACACATTTTATCAAATATTTCATCGAGATTTTTCTGTAAGAAACATTATAAGAAATGAGGTGGAATACCCAATTGATTGCAAGGCTTGCAGAAGAGCTAACTACGAGGCTAATTATTAAAAAAGCAAACATCTCAATACTGAAGAATTTAGGTTACCTCTGATGGGCTGCCTTGGGATTCTGTTTACGATCACATTCACATTTTTCACAAAGTTGAATGTTCCACACTCTCTAGGTTATTGCACAGATTTTATTTTTCATTTTTATGGTTCCCACAAATTACACATTTTATTTAATTCAAGAAGGCAATCATGTTTTATTGGTTACTTTCTTGACAACATATAACCAACCAAGCTAGCACCACCTCTAATGATTTATAGTTATCACAGAATTGTCTTGTTTGTTGATGATTATCTGGTTATTGATAGTTGTTATCCATAGTGGGTCTTAAACTCATTCATTTTAATGTGCGAAACATCACTCGTTTATAACATTTTTTATTTATTAATTATTAATTTATTTGACATCGATAATTCCCAGGCCAAGGTTTTGTGAAAGTGACAAGCAGATACATATGATGTTTACATTGTATTGCATTATATACATGCCTGCAGATTTTATACGGCTGATCTTGTATTATTTTATCCCTCAAGACAATGGTGATATAGCATTCAACCGCATCGAAGGAACCATTTTCTAGAGAGCCAAAATCTTTATTACAAAAACACTTCCTAACAGCAATTCTTCTTATGTGGAAGGAATCTATCCATAGTTTATTCGCTGTAAAAAAACAAAATGTGGTTACCCACTTCTTTAATTTTTTCGTGTCAATCTATGATCTATACAAGTCATCCTATGCAATGATAGATGACCCAGATATTTATAACGATACAACTGATGTCTTCATTACACTAGTTACGAGTAGATGAACATTGTGGTCACTCACTTCTAGTAATTGATGAAGATTTGACTCACGCAACAGAGAAGGTCTGTGGGCAACTGAATCACAATGGCCAGTGTACCTTCGTGCGGGAAATATCACAAATGGACGAAGAGCAAACATCACAAGATTCGCAATCCAGAAGAAACAGGCTTTATTATAAGATAATATTAACGGATAAGAATGCATACATCTCTTTATCAAGCGTCTCTAGCGAGATGTCCCACGGATTTGGACTCGTGACGAAACTGAAGAGTTGACGTTCTGTACACACTACTCCCACGAATTATTGACCCCGAAAAAAGTTAATTCTCATTTATACATTCATACATGTACCGGGGAAAGTTAGGTTGTGGGTTCGGGGAGATCAATGTATTTTTGTTAGGCATTAGGAAAAGATGATTAGGAATAAAATAGTTGTTGGAAACACTACTTAATATGAAAAAATGTTCCAGGCAAGCAGCATATGAGTCGCATGAGCGAATTTTCGAAAATTATCGTATTATGTTACATTGCTGGGAAATTTAACAACATTGAGTCCAAAGAAATTGTTAATTACCAATTTTATGGGGGGGGGGGGAACTCATTTTAAATAATAATCTGCGATTCAAAAGATTTTTTAGCTTTTTTATGCAGTTGAATCGATTTTCTGCAAACATTTTAATGAAATTCAAGTATGTTTTTCAGCATAATTTTGGGCATAAACTTTTTAATGTTATTGATCATGGATGATCCACTTTTCTGGAATAAATTCTGTTGAAAAATATAAACCTAATCATATTTTGCCGTTTTTGCCATTTTCGGTGATCTTGGCATGCACATGATTTAGCCATGGGTCCCCGCTCCGAAAACGACAGGAAAATTTGCCACGAAAGTAGCGCAGAGTTTTCTATTGATTTCCACATGCAACCCATTCCTTTGCTAGGAAAGTGTAACTCCCTTAGTTATCGTTCCACGATAATCGTACACCACTTTTTGGAATGCTCTCATTTTATCACAACACCTCATGATCCCTGAGCTCTGTAGTGTCAAGGTTTAGTTACCAACTAATAATGCTTCGTAAACAAAGCATGTGCATGTTTTCAGTAATAAGCTTAAAGTAATTAGCAACTAGGGGGCCAAGGGAGGCGGAGCCCCCATTGTGAGGACCGAAGGACACAGTTTTTATTAGTTTTTTTTTTTTTTTAAGTACATTTTCGAAATTTGACCAATTTAATTCAAAAAGTGCTGGCCAACGACCTCATCCTTTCATTTTGGAAAGCTTGATTTTTTGGCGCAAGAACAGAATTTTCATCTCAATCCTAAGGAGATCCTTCGTCAGAAATGACATACACTAACACGAAAACGTTAAATCCGAAATATTTTCAGAATCACTAAAAACGAATTTCCAGGAAGAAGAGTTTACAAAATTTTTAACTAAACAATCTTGGAGCAGTTCCACTAGCTCCATTTCCCACTAAAATTACTTAAAACTAATTTTAAAAAAAGTGAAAATATTCTTTAGCCTTTTGACTTGGTGCCAGAATTAGTCCTGAATCGGTAGGAGGGAGTGGTGGTGAAGGGTATATACCGAGCTCCAACGTACATTATCGAACGTTTCAATGAAACAATTCAATCGAAATATCCTAAAAATAATACAAAGGCAAATTCGACAACCTCGTGTGAGATATTGCCAACATCCAAAAATTGTCATCGAACAAAATATTTTGCAAAAAATGAATGTATTTTTGCGATTAGAAAACCTTTACAGGTAGGCAGCTACGAATTTCAAAACATGTCAAAATGTCCTAAGAAACTTGCCTGTTTCAATAAACTCTTAAATTTGGGTAGGACTTGCAGAACTTGCCAACATTTAAACGAAACTTACTCGCTAAACCGAATGAAAACTAACAACCAACTAAGTTAACAACGCAACTGTTCCGGTAGAGATAAGACTCATTCATTAGGAAAGGTGCGAGTAACGATTATTTTTTCAAGAAAAACTAAAAGAGCGAAGCTGACCTCGAGCGCTTTCAAGGTCGCTTACCCGCGACACGACCGCACAAGGATGGAACATAATTAACTGCAACGAATTATCGTCTATTAGACAAGGAACTAGCATGCAAAATGTATGAGGATAAAGACTAGAAAGAAAAAAAAACTAGATTTTCTGCTACAATACCAGTTGATTCAAATCATGCTCAGAAACCAAAGGAGTGGTAAACTAAAAGAACACAAGTTCACATTCTCAATACTAGGGAGAGCAACTTACTACTGATAGAAAGTCCCAGATATCCAGGATTCATGTACTATAAAAAAGTGTAACAGTAATTTGAGAAGCGTGATTGGTCATTGATTCATTTTCACACAGAAATCTAATAGGTATACCGAAACTGTAGAACAGTTTCACAAATCATGTATTCTTTTGAAACTGCATTTGGTTTATTATTTCCAATAATAAGCCTATGTGATCGTGTAGCAAAAAATTTTTATAACCCCCCCCCCCCCCCAAACTTTGTCACTTTACGTTTCAAGGTGCGTAGAATCCAAATTTGAAATGTCCGTCCGCCGTTCGGGCCATAAAAGACCTAAGAATTGACTTAAAAAACCCGTTCTTTCGCAGATAGACTCCATTTGGGGTCTAGTTGGTCCTTACGTTTAACCGTTCCGATCGCTTTACTCGCAAACTCGCATAGATGCTACGGGCCAAAAATGGGCGAAAAAGTGTCTTTTTCGAGGCTTTGAGTGTTAGACGTGTTAGACGCACGCCTTGCACGCTTGGCAGGGGGTCACGGTTGGTGGTGAGGGGGGTGAGCGGGGGGTGGAGTGAGAGGAAGCGCCGCGGCACCTTGTGGTGTCTGGGGTGACCAGGGGTGTAGCAGCTAGCAGAGGGGTGTAGGAGAATGGATATTTATTACTTTTACGTGTTATACCCATATAATACACCGCGGCACCATGAGGTGGGTACAGCGTTCCTTCGAGACATGAATATGTTTTTTTTAGGTCATATTTGTGTGTTAATACCAATGCTTTTCCTACGCATATTTAATAACATATCCTCTCGACTTTTCGTAGGTACGTACTTAGACTTAGATAATGTTATTATTAAGGCAATAACTATTTGAATAGATAGGAGCTCAAATCGAGAAATATAAACATGCGTATATAATTATAGAAGTATAGGTATACTCAAAATGTAGCAACTCGAGTATGTGGCAACTCGAAATAGGACACGCCGAGGAGTCTGGACGGGCCTTATGACGTACGCAAGCCAACTAAAACTACGATCAAACTCAATTGAAAAAATAATAAACCTTTGTGGAATAATTTGCAGCGTTTTTTTAATTGGATATACATGAATAAAATTAAAATTACGGCAAACCAGCAACCTCTTATTTGTGCACATCGCATCAATGGACTGTACGGATAAAAAAGTAGGAGCATAGGTAGTATAAAACATGCAGAACTATGCAAGGTTTAATACCATTTCGACGCAGAATTAACTTGAGCATTTAGTAGACCACTTCCACAAAATAATATCATAATTGAATGCTAAAGTGGGAGTGGATTGCTTCAAGGATTTCACGATTGAGCACGAGTTGTGGCTGTTGCCATAGATCCCCGACAAGTCTTTGATCCTGTCTGATAACTTATTTTACATGATACTATAATTTGGAACTGACTCATCACGTTGGAAGGTACAATAAAACAACCATTTTTGGAACTTCCTGACTCATTCACGTTAGGACTTCTCTCTTGTAGGTCTCCTAACTGTTTCTTCCCTAATAAAACAACCATTCAACTTTGTTAATCCGCACACCGCCAAAGTTCCTGGGAGTTTTTGGATCTTGTGTCTGGTTCTGTATTCCGTTGAGAGCCAATGTCTAGAAGACTTCTCTCTTGTAATTATTTGCAGAGGTCTCCTAAATAATGGTATCCACAGACACTTCAATTATGGATGATATCTTATGCAGAACTGGCAAGGAACCATTCATCGATATCATGTCGAGTCTTCGCTTTGCTGAGTACGGATATTCACACAGTTGCTGGATTGCCACATCAGAATAACTATTGTCGAGTACATTGCAATAAATTCTCTTAGCGTTCTGTGCCTTTACTGCAAGGCCTCATGTAAGTCAAGAAAAACCGTGAATGCGTTGATAAAAATATTAGATTCCATTCATACTTGCCGTGGACAGATTCTAGAATATTAGATTTCACAAATAAAGCGAAATAGCTGAGCAGACCTCCAAAAGATGCCAACAGGTGCCCGGTGGAGGAGCAGATGCTGTCTACTCTACACAAACGTCACCTGACTCCTCAACAATAGATGGCACCTTCAAGGCACACTTCACTCTCCCCAACTAAGCTACACACCTCAAACTTTTTCCTTCAAGATCAACGGGGCAATGCCTACTGGGTCGAAGATCAAGTACCCAACGGGAGCCCGCGCACAGACACTTCATCCTATCCTTTAGTCGACGAGACGAAAATAACGAGCTGAAACATCCTACAAGTACCCAATGGGGCTACGCGTACCGGTGTACTTTCCATTCTCCTTCCGACAGGACGAAAGTACCGGGTTGTACTTATGAAGTTGCTCAACGGTACTCCAAGTAACGGGGCCAATTTAGTTCATTCCTCATGAAGACCTCCACTTCCATAAGTACATATCCAAAGTCGACTAGGTTTTTCTATTAGTTCAGGAATCACAGTTCGACTCAATCATTCAACTTCACATCCGACCTAGATTGACTTAGCTCGAACCACAACCATACTCAAGGAAAATACTTACTTACTAGCAACGATACATAACGGAATCAAGTGCAACCAATTTAAACGAACTTCTGGTGCAAATGAATAAACTTCCAAGGCCTTTTATACGCTTGACTAATATTTGAATTCTGGGAATGAAATGCTACCTTGGTTAGCATTATATTAATATCAATCTAATTATCCATCAAGTAATTATTTTCAATGCCCCAGCCCCCACTTTATATTTTAATCCCCCCCTTCCCCCTATTCTCCCTCTCTTTGTGTGTTGTATGGATCAAGAATACACAGATGGACAGCCACTAGAGCCAAATCGAACAGGAAGATCTAGAACCCTAAAATACCAGTGGAAATTTCGAATCAACGAAATTTTTCAGTTCTTAAAAGCGAACAAAATACTTCCGCTACATTGACTGATACGTAAACGAAATATTACTATGCATGTACGTAATTTATTCATCGGTTAAGAAACCAAAAGTTCTTTCACACTGGTAACAATGGATAACAACCGTTAAATATTGAGCGACTTGAAATCATAAAGTTACTTTATTAGTAGTGGGTGGTTGAATGGAGCGGGTACACCAGACGCGACCTTGCGGTGGATGAGATACACATCTAGAAAGGCGGCCTATCCCGTTTCCTCTCTCATCTGTCATGACCAGACTCAGGTTCATCTGTCGATCAGAGTCATTGTGCTCCGTAGTTCTGTGATTCGTTTATGAAACAATCAGGCGCATTTCCTTTTGAATATCATGCGCTTTCAAGATGGTCCAAGGTTGAGATTCTAGGTAATTTTAGGGTTCAAGTTCAAGGAGCGTGGTGAAGATGACAGAAGAAAATTACGTACAGAAATAATTAGGTCATTTACCAAAGTGATGGCGTACAGCATGAGTTAATACCTTCATTATCTTCAATATTGAACCTTAGTAATCGACCAAGAAAAATAAATTTTAACCCTTCCCAAAAACTTTTTGGTATACGTTTCACAATATGCGTAGAGTCCAAAAATCGAATTAAAAAAATCCGTCCGTCCACCATCCGCAGCTTTTTTCCAAAATTACTAGACAAACTATATGAAACATGTGTTATAGATCACATTTGCCGTCTAGATGGACCTAAAAGCTCGGCATCAATTTTCATCAACCCTTAAGGTTGTATTAAAGGCCTAAACATTCCGAGATCTCAGAAACACTCAAGGTAATAGTAATGATCTGTCGCATGTCAATGATAAATATGATCCCAAAGAATCGAATAAAACCATCCGTAACACTGTAGTACTTTGAACGATTCGCTTTCACTAAGAGATAGAACACAGGACAAACACTGGATTTCTGAGCTGCTGGCGAGTCTATTGATTACCCAATCAAGCTCTAAATTCCACTAACGATCGCTAGGCAGTGGGAACACAATACATAGAAATTGCCTTGTAAATTTCAGCTGATATTATCCAATAATGGAATTATCAGGTTACATAGTTCCAATGGAATTTATTCTAACTTTGCAAAATCGAGTTTATCAACTAACGATTTTAATCAATGCCTGGAAATCGGGTGTCCGACTTAGATGAAAGAGACACCTTGGTCTGGAATTGGATTCAAAACTTTTGCCAACTCCTTACATCAACTAAACAACTAAAATTATGAATAGTAATGTAGGTATCACTGCTTTAGTTTGTTCCGATTCAACAGTTCACCAGTTTTTCTCAAATACGAGATCAATTTATATTGAAGCACTACAATATTATTAGTATCGATTTATGGAAAGACGAAAGCCTATTGATCCACCGACATTCTGACTGGGATTCAGAAACGTAATGATACGCCAGAGAACGGCGAGTGAATAAGGACGATCTATGATAAATCGTTATGTTTTGCAATACTTCATTTTATTTTTCTAATTTGCAATATTTAATCTTCTTATCTGCAATTATTTTCCCAACAACACGTGATTCCATTCACAGTCATGTTGACGTTCTAAGACGACCACGAATTCGTATTCAACTCAAGAGACTACGTTATGGTGTGAGTGAGTACTGGGAAGATAGTCCGGAGTCGACGGGAGTTATCATTCAAAAACAGCAGTGAGATAATCGGATTAGACCTGGATTAATTCGTCATCCTCCGTGGATGGGACGGGCCATTAATGTAATAAGTTAGACTGTATCAAACATCTAGTAGTATATTTATTATTTGTCTTCTCGGCAAAGGAGATCATGGCAGGGGCGTTCATCAACCGACACCACAAAGTTTCACCGACTCGGAACAATTGAGATATTCAATACAACCCGGCAGAGTGAGACCGGGAAAGTTGAAAAGTAACACAATCTCCCTTCTACCGATACGGCCCAAGTTCCCCGAGGAAGAAAAACTCGAGTCAAACAAAAGCTCGAGCGTTCATCGCTGGGGACCTCAAGATTGTGAGGGAGGGACGCAATCACGTGTGCCATATTTGTTCGCGTCGTATCGCCGACACCTTATCTGTTTACAGCAATTTGAGACGCCCGTCTGAACAAGGCCATCCGAGATCAACAACACCAGAAACGTGGATGAGCAAACGAGCTAGCGTAGACAAGGAATGATTCTTCGTCCAGCATCATGCTATAATGCTATGAAGATAATTAAGAACAAATGATAAAGGTGGCACAATTGTATGAATTATATCATTTTTAGACAATATTGACATAGAGTGGCCATAATCGTGCGTGCTGCTGTAATGGAAAGATTGTCATAGAAAAAAAACATCGTATGCCAAGTTGGGTGTGGCGGCACGTTGCTTCCTCGCATCCGTAAATGAATGGATAGATCATTGACATGTTTTAACCCTGTAATGCCCCGTGGGGTTTGTCAAACCCCAATTGCGATTTGAAATCAGTTTATCATGTTGAATCCCGCACGTCTGGCTCTTCTCGCACCTTTCTATATCACCCCCCACTTCTTCCCTAAAGGCTTCAGCATTTTTCCAGTTTAGTACGTTCAAGACATCTGTGTAGTGTAGTACTTTCTTGTGCCTGGGGTTTGACAAACCCCACCGGGGAGTTAACCGCTAGTGATTTTCTCTATAGCAAGTGTTATTTTTGTGGGCGTTCCCACAGTTTTGTTATTGGCTCATCGTTAGAAATGGCTAAAAAACGCAAGTTTTCGGATCCTGAAGATATCAGATCCATGTTGGAACAGTTGGAAGAAGAAGATGTATATTTTGGCGGAGAAAATTCAAACACGGATGATAATGTCGAGTTACAAGAAGTTGCCACCGATGAAGAAGCGTCAAAAGTGACAGTTTTGGAGAAACTACTCGTAGTTCGATGTTCCTTCTGTGAACATCATAGATCTTCAAAGTGTTGAGAATGTTGATCCTATTGCTTGGTGCCAATTTTATGTTACCTTGTCATTCTAGTCTTGGGTTTTGTAAATGGTATCAAACTAATCTCAGAAAATTGTTTTGTAGATTTTATTTATTTATTTATTTTTGTTTTTAAATGAAAATGTGCTAATTTTATATTGAAATTTTGTTACAATGAGGTAACTTTCTGCTATTATTTTTTTCGTCATGAGAGTTTAGGTACCTACTTCATGTTTCTTTACACTCTTGATAACAGAATAAAAATAAAATTTGATTCAAGTGTAAGTTATTTTTGAATTTTCTAACATTTTTCAAAGTTGGGTTTTGACACACCCCATCGGGGAGTTAAATGTTGGAAATTTAGCCGGGACATTCCAGGGTTAAATAATCCTAAGTGGGAATCCATTCGATCTCAGAAAACTTGATTGTAGTCTTGCTTTTTACATAGACGAGGTCCTTGATGAGCAGGTAGTAACGATATAATCGTGATGAAACTCATTTGGGGTAATCACATCGTCACCTCCCATGCCCTTAAAATTTTAGCAAGATCGGGCGAATAGGCCATGAGAAAAGGACGCTCGACAGATTTTACGCTAGCGCATGCGTGAGAACTTTTACTTACGTGACATTGGTAAGGGACCCTCCTTAGCCTAACCCGCACATTTCAAGTTGAATAATTTGTGTTGGCCAGATCAAATGATTTGCTCAATTGACTTTATTAATTTAGTATATCTGAATGTGCTTTATATATGTAGTCACCCAAAAATTAGCTAACATCTCTTTGGGTTGATGAATATTTAGGTAGAATATGGAAGTGTATTTTATTTATTTCCTTGCCGTTTCATTTCCTCATGTTATACATCGATAACAAAATGTTACCGGTTCTATGTAATGAACATAATTTGTTCAAGTATAGGTAAATATTTAAAACGGAACTGAAAAAACATGCAGTACCCAACTAAATAAGAGCATCATGAACAGATGAGGCGCAAGGGACTCCCTGGGACTTCTTCAAGTCATGTTGTTAGTTTGTTGTTCAATGACACCTTTATGCATAATAAATAGTTTGCTGGTATCTTTTTAGGGGATATATGTGCAGTATTTATGAGCATTGGAAACTGATCTAGAAACGGAATTGTTCGATGTCGTTCCATCATAAGATGCAAAGAAACAATGCTTTTTAACAGTAATGACATAGTGGCAGACTGCAGCACACATTATAACTGCGTAATTTTTCAGATTCGTAAAGACATTTTTGGTTTATTTTTTCCAATAATAAGCCTATGTGATCGTATAGCAAAAAATTTTTATAACCCCCCCCCCCCCCCCCCCCCCCTCAAACTTTGTCACTTTACGTTTCAAGGTGCGTAGAATCCAAATTTGAAATGTCCGTCCGCCGTCCGGGCCATAAAAGGCCTCAGAATTGACTTAAAAAATCTGTTCTTTAGCACATAGACTCCACTTGGGGTCTAGTTGGTCCTAACTTCTCGCCAGCTCGATCGCTCCACACCCATGGGTGCTATGAGCCAAAAATAGGTGAAAAAGTGTCTTTTTTGTGTATATTTCAAGTTGTATAGAAATTGGAGATTTATGAGTGAAAAGAAAATGTTAGCTATTAATTTTATGAAAAAAAAAGTATTCTAAATGATACTCTTCTATTCAAAAAGAAATTTTGGATTTTAGGCTATTTTTTGCAATTTTATAGATTTTTAAAACAAAATTTAAAGAAGTTCAAGTTTTTAGCATAATTTCGTACATAATTTTTTGAATGTTCTATTTCATAGTTGATAAACTTTATTTGACCAATCTTATGCTAAAAAATATCAATTTAACAATTCTTAGCCATTTTCAGTGATTTTGTCAGCACATTTTTTGAAATTTGACCAATTAGATTATACAGTATAGGTTACCTATACATAGTGTTACCTATACAGTATAGGTAACACTTTTATGTGTTGGAAAGATGACTTGGTAATAAATTATTTTGATTATCAACTATATTAAAAAGCGTAAAATTGTGAAGTTCTGCTGCTGTTATGGATTGAACCCATTTCTATTCCGATACTCCTTAGAGATTACGTCTAATACATAAATAATAAACCTTTGTGTACAGCGTTCTATATAATTACACAAATCATTCTGTACGTTGTTTGCATAACTATCCCTTATCCTTAGTGGGGTTGAGAAAATAAAAAGTTCTAATCACGCTTGGAAGTCTGGGAAGCCCTTCTTTGCCAGCGTCGGGGCAAGGTAAAAGAAAAGTTAAGATCTCATTAAAACACCTTGTTAGCAACGTATAGACAACCCACAAGTTGTATTGTAATCGGTTTAAGAATCTCCACCAGTGCAAGAACGACCAGTCCCCACTTTATTTTAAATCTCACTTTCGCCGATGAAGGAAGAAATCTAAATGTGGAAACGACGCCAAGGTGCTCACAGCCAATTTGAACACGCGACAAAATAAATACACGCAAATAGACGTAATTAGACCCTTAGAATTACGTCCATTTGGCTTGGAATTCTTGCCGACGCCCAAAAAATAAGTTCGACTTCTAACTTTCACCCATCTCCGTTGATCTCCCGTCAATTATACCAAATCGTACCGGTGGGGGACAGGGGGTTAAAAGAGTCGTTATGAATTTATCTTTCACCGCGTTAATAACGTGGTGAACGCGAAGTAAAATTTATTTTGGAGAAGTTAAGGTAAGTTAAGAAACCCATGGAAATCCGATCACAAGAAAGTGAATACACATACAAATCTCTACGTCTCAATAGGGAACCAATAAATCGGGTGAACAAATTTGACGTATGCACCAGGTAGTCAATATTTATGCTGGATGAGTCAAAGCACTTTGACTTTAGTTTGGTTTGGAAAATATTAAATTCGAATTGGTTTGGTTTGTTATAAAAATTGTGGTGGGTTTGTTATAAAAAGCGGCATGGATTCAAACCTAACTCGATTCCTCCATTTGAAAGATGATCCAGAAATATTCCAAAAAGACAATCCTTTAAAATCAACGACAGATCAAAATCCACCCGGATAATCGTTACCACTACGGTGAAAATACCTAAGTTAAAAGTTTAAACAGAATCGGATCTTTGGGTAGCGAAGAATACCATTTTTAAGATTCCGTTTGCAGACTGTAGGCAAACGACCTATGCCGACGAATTTCTACACATCGTAGATGGCCTAATCCGCGTTATCTGCTCACCACCTTCCGCAGCGGGATAATTTTGAATAAAATTAATAAAACACCACAACCAACATATAGAAATTTTTTAAGAGGAAGAAATTATCCAGAGCCTCTCTTCTTTTAAGATATTCAATGAAAGTCTACTCCAAGTATTGAAAAATTCATAGGAGAACAAGAGAAACGAAGTCGTGGGTCCATCAAGGAAGATTCGGAAGAGGAAGAAGAAAGGGGTCTCCAGGCGTTGTGGGGGTAACGGTGCAGGCCGCCATCTCACCAAGTCATCGACCTTTCCACCTCTAGAAGAACTACCGCCCCGTGCTTACGGCTTCATATTATAGGTACCTACCTACAACTTCTCTCTTGTATCGAGCTAGCAATTCTAGAAGATTTCACATTTCCTTAAAATTGCTTCTAACAGATAATTATGAAACCAATTCAATATTTCACTAGAGGTACTTGACCTCAAGAAGCGAGGTCTATCTGGATCTTGCTGAACTCATCATCTAGACACTATTCTAATAAGCATTTTAGTTTTCTTCAGCAATAGTGGTGAACGCAGGCGAGTTAGAGAACCTTTGCATCCTACGATACGTCCACGTCTTCACTTGTTGGTAGTGATGGTGATAATAAAAACTTCATTGCCATGAACAAACATCATATACAACAAACGATGATGGCAAACGTTGAGTCATCCTTATATTCATCTTTCTTTTCATATTCACCTAGTGAATAAATAAAATTCAGAATATTTTGGATAATCAAGATTCCTTTTCACAAAAATATCTGGGATTCAGACAAAAAGGGGCCTCTCCACATAAAGGGGGTGGAAACGAGGGGAGGCGGAAAGCAGAAGAAGCCGGCCGAGAGGTACATATGTATAGTTGGTTTAGTAGGAATGTTAGCGTGTAGTGGTTATACCCACAACAAGAAATCAAATAGGATTAAAAGGAAAATAATATTAAGACCTCACTAAAACTAATAAGCCAACCTAAGCCAATCAGATGTAAACATTACGATTTGAACAAATGATTGTAAAATTTTAACCGCAATAAGTTGGTGCCTATCGTTATGAAATTCGTTTCCCGTTGTTTTATAAGTTGACGCAATTTACCGGTCGGGGTCCACCACCAGGTGAGAACTTCTACACTGCACTCCTGGTGATAACTCTGTCGATATGTTGCCTATACGCATTAAGGATCAAATCTCCTACATGCACAATGAAGATGATTCCATCTGGCATGAGCAATGGCAGGGTGAGGTCACTGGTCTGCGTGGTGTCCTTCAGGAATTGTGCCTTGTGGGCCCATTCGTTACCCAACTTCCAAGGAGGGACCGAATAGTGGCCAATGGCCATACCCTTCTTACTCACAGACACCTGTTTAGCACAGGAGCTCGAAATATTGTGTGCGGGAGGTGTGGGGGTGATCTGTCCATCCGCCACTTCCTGGAGGGCTGCCCCAACCTTATGTACATCCGAGTCCAGCATCGGCCCACTCAGTGGCTTGACTTGTGGAATCGCGCCACTTGCAGTGCCCCAAAGGACACCTTGTTCAATGCTGCTAATGACCCTTATGGTCGAGGTGCGGCTTAAACCACAGGAAAAAAAAAATAATAATAATAATAAAAATAAAATGATTAAATGAAAAAATAATCCAAAATAGTATGATCTGTTACGATTGAAAACCAGATGTTTTAAAAATATTAATACACCCTCTACATATTTGTATTGGCCCCCCAGATCTAGTATCGAAGCAGATCATGCAAAAAACGTGGAATTTCCAGAAACACCGAGTCTGAAATATAGCCCTGAGGTCTGATTAGTAAAAAATTGGTTCATCTGAACAAAAACTTGATCTCTTTGATAATATACCAAGCCGGAAATAAAGTTGAAGCTGGAGATTTAGAATCATGATTGGCTGAATGAGGATCATCTAATTAGTTGAACAAATCTAAATTACAAGAAAATGAACGGAAAATAGATAGTTTAGAAAATAAAGAATCAACAGCCGAGCCTATACTTGAATATATATTTCCATATTAAACTTGTTTTCCCTAACGAAACTAAACATTATTTGTTCATCGTCAATTTGATATTGATTCACTGTATCGATATACGGTATCACTTCAACTACCACAACCGTACGTTTTCAAGTTAGGTTCGCCAACCATCTAAGCTGATTGATACCTAGTCATATATATATATATATATATATATATATATATATATATATATATATATATATATATATATATATATATATATATATATATATAATGAGCTGAATTTTGCCAACCTACATAGAAAAATTTCAGTATCCACTCATTAATTTCACTAACTATCTACAAGACACTTATTAATTTCACTGATATTGATCAGTATCCACTTATTGATTTCACCAACTATCTAACATATCTGACAAGAACTAAAATCACATGCCGTGAGATTTATTTTGAGTAGGTACTTACAATTATTGGTGGTAATCCAAGGAGAACTTGACAACATACCTGAAAAAGAAAGGTTTCATTGAGAATAATAACATCATCATCTTAAGTTACTAGTGATACACTTTGAACTTTACATGGGGATCATAAAGGTCTACGAAACCAAGTTAATCCCAGTCAGTCCATGGCATACGCAGAAACCTTTGTGACAAAGCCACTATGGTGAAAAGTTTTAAGGTGCGGCAAAACTGTGACCAAACTTGACGAACTAACTTGAGCCACCGGACCGGCGACCTGAGGGGAGGTCAGTGATGAAAATATTGCTGAAATTCAGGATTAATTTTTGAGAGTCCTAAAAGGAATTTCCGAATTTACATTTACAATTCTCACAATTTTTTGACTGCTATTTACAACTTTTCGGGAAAGTAGGATCTCTAATTATTGGACCCATGACAATGGTGTCTATTTCTGCGAGAATTCGACACAACAATTATTGTCAACTAGTGTATTAGGTATGTATAGGTACAAAAATTATTACACAAAACCCAAGGACATGAGACGCGATTGTGGAATCCAGCGTATGTCACGATACCAGCCATTTTGTAGACCCCGACCTTGAGCGTCCTTTATTTAGTCACACGGAAAGACAAGTCCGGTAGCAAAAGACCGACCAAGGCCTCTGATGTCACCATTCCACCCATCAATTTACAATTCTTCACACGAGCAATAACCATAATATCCAGTATCTGGGCTGGAAATGGGTGAAGTAACAGCACCAGAGAGATAAAAGTAACAGGAAATATCACCTATTTGATTTTATCCCACCAGGCAAAAGCTCATGCCGAGAGCTATCCATAAAGGTGCTATATGAAGGGTATCAGGTAATTGAAATTTGCCGAAACATCGGTATATAGAAAGCTGAATGACGTCATAGATACGACTTGATGGGAGGGGGCACAACGCAGTTCACTTATGACGTCATTTCAGGATAATATAGGTCGATCGGATTTTTGTCCCATCCATTAGGAGTTTTGAGCTGAAAAGTTTGCAATAGGGAATTTTCAAGGGCACAGAATTATCCAATTCTCAGATCAAAAACGAGAAATTCCACAAAAGTTCCTTCGTGGAACTTTTATAGTCCCCATGCTGCTATACCCAATCCAGCGATTAGCTCACCCCTTTTCAAGAATCTGACCGATATCTAAAACTCCCCTCGTGAAACACCCTAAGTTAAAAAAAAGAAAAAAAAAAGTTGTACCTGTTCAAAATATTTCATGTGGAGACATTATTTCGGGAATAATTATTTTATCCGAACTAACAAGGTTTACCGTGAGGAGCGCTAGGGGGGCAGCGACCTAAAGAAAATGGTCGTTGACATGATTTCCTCCTTGTCGGTACCCTGCATCGCCCCTTTTCGCTCTACAATTCTTTCCCCGCACCACCAACCTCATCAATCCTTTTCAAAAATGAAAATTATATTATTAATAAATTAATAATTATAACACAAAAACACATACGAACAATAAAAACGGGAAAATAAACAAAAAACTGTAGGTAGGTACCAACTGCACTTGAACCAAACTGCTATCGACAACAAATTAATAGCTTAATAATTGATAAATCCATTTTGTAAATTTAAAATCAAATAAAATCACAAAACATCTCAAGAAATATTCACAAAAACATTTCGTTCATATCGGCCGCGGCGAACTAGGGTTACGATTCCGTTGCCCCCACTTCCAGCCTCGATACGGAACATATATTGTGTCCGACATTTCTGCGGTCGTAGGCAACAAAAAATGAGAAAAAAAGTATGGTCATTATTTACGTGCTGCGCTCTACCTTGAGCTTTTCATATTCGGAGCCCCATTGGAGTTAGATTTCGTAATCCTTTATACTTACGAAGATTAAAACATACACTCGTATTTAATGAGCACGCTGAAGTGCTTCAGTATTATCTAGCAAAAGGTCATTACATGCACCATGCATGAATAATATCACGTGAAGCTGAATGCCATTAAAACTAGAATCTCATGAACGAATAATCTGCGGGAATACGGTTGAATTGTTGCTGCAATGGTGGAAACGAATGAGGAAACGGAATAATGAAGGAATCTAGGCTTCTAGGTAATATCCTTCATTAAGAAACTGCATAATCATTAGGTTTCTTTTGTAATGTGCTGCTATAATGTTTTATGTCAGGTTCCACTTAATCTTCTAATTTTACATCAGACATCAGATTTGGACTAATTAGATGGCACATCGGATTGTATATGTATACATATTTTATTTCATATGCCTACACATATTCTACACATTATTTTTGTCCCCGCAAGAGCAACGTATGTACCTATGTAATCCATCAACCTTCAATCAATCAATAAAGAACTTTGCTGAGACGAAGGGAAGGCTACGCGTGAACGCAAGGTGTACCTGAGCAGGGTATCCATTGTGTTGGTCCACCGCTAACGCTACTTCGCCAATACCCTGAAGTTGGATTCGAAATTGCCCCTAACAGCGGTACTCCAACATGGATAACCTTGCTCCGATAACCTCAAGTGGAAGGCTCCATTTTCGCGTCCAGCAAGTCCTCAATTGAGACACACAAAAGAAAAAGTCCAGTCATGCAGCATGACCCCATGAGCGAATTTTTGAAGAAATCTTCGACATTTCAGTCGCTATTGATCGTGTAGAGAAATTTTAGTTTATGATTTTGATAGACAAACATGGACTCAAATTATTAAAAATAATTAGGAGGTACTCATACTTTTTTCTAAGCCACAGTCAGTATTAAAGCTACATCAAGTCCTAAAACAGTTGAGCGTAAAACATTAAAGAGAGCGACCGAGAGAATCGGAGGACGGAATATTTCACAGAGTAAACTCATCAGTTGTGATTATATTTTATTTTTATTTTTATTTTTTTAAACAAGCACCTACTACCTACCTACGTTTAAAACAGCATGGTTCTAGGATTGGTTATACAGGGATACTTCCATAAGAGTAGTTCAATCTGAATTTGGACAATGTTTCATGCAAATATTACCGATTTTTACAACTAGCGAACGGCATTATTTCGATTTTTGACTGATTTTTCAACTTTGAAATTTTTGAAAACTTGATACATATTCTTATAGGAAATTTTACGCTGATTTCGAATATACCACATGTTAGTATGCTGAAAAAATTATTTCGCACAACAAATCGCAAAAAACAGGCTATTTTGAAATTTTTGACTACATTTTTGAAAATTTCAACCCGAAGATGTAATCCGATCATGCTGGCCAACGAACTTGAACTTTCGTTTTGTGTCCTTAACATTTTAAAATTTGTTTGAAGTTTCTAGCACAATTCTACGGACAGTTATCGTCTAGAATGACACATACATACATCATACATGCATACATACATACATACATTAAAAAATGCGTTAAACTTCAGAATATGATTCAGAATAGCCTGAAACGGATTTCTGCATAAAAATTTTTCAAAAATTCACATTCTACAAATTTTGAGGCGAGAGCAATAGCTTAATTTTCTTTCAAAATTCGCTAAAACATAACATTTTGGGCACTTAGATGTGGACAGACCGGTTTTTTATGGATTTACAAAGAAAAACTCTTGAAATAACACACAATACAGCTAGCAAAAGATGCTGTTTGGTAAACCATCATGCAATTTAGTGGTTCTAGCTTTCCCTGGCTTGGTTGACTAATTCAAGTTCCTTTTCAAATCCTACTTTACAACAGAACTACCTAGCACACTCCCTCAGCACTAAAACCAACTGGTCTTCACAAAAATGAAGTTGAGATCTCTCAATAATTTAGGGAAAGAAACCATCGAATATGATGCATATCGTAATGAAATCGATTACCAACTTCACGTAGTTTACTCAAGTTTTCATTTCAGGTAGGTACTTTTCGTAGTTCTCTGGTTAATCACCTTGTCCCAGATACAGGAGAAGATGCAAGAGGAAGGAATAATTGGCGGGAGACTAACTCAACTACCGAAGCATGTGAGGAAGGACCAGGATCCGATCCGTGGGAGGATGGTGGGGACCACTAACAAGGTTTGTTTATTCACTAGAGAAGGCAGGGCGGCAAAAGAACTGGATAGATAAGTGAAGGAAGATGACTCAACGAGGACAGGGAAGGCTAGGAGGTGGAAGGAGACTATTTATAAAACGGGTCGGAGGTTGAGCCAGACACGCGAAAGGAATTCCGATGGATTCGTATACAATAGGCAGGTGTCGAGATCTTTGTTCTATGCAGGTGGATACATTTACAGGAGGATGATGTTTAGGGCTTAGGGGATCGAGCGATTGATTTTCGTTTAAATGTCCGGCCTTCGTGCCCTGCCCTACTGTTTTATTAATGACACAAATCACCATTCGAGCTCCCTGGGACGAAGATAGTGCATTGATAACTTAGTAAACACACTGAGAATGCCGGTTCCCCAATATCTGGTAGTGGATACTGTAGGATATTTTGCTCATTAGTTTCCCCTAATAAAGGGAATTTTTACCTACACGCTACACAACTGAAGATGATAAAAACTCGAACCTGCCTTCTTGGAAGTTAGTATGTTTTTGCCGTTTAAGATCAATTCCGCCAATAAATAGATTTTTTGCAGTCCCGGTTTCCTCTTAACGCCCAATTTCTTCTAGGAAATGTTCCCTAACCAACGTGTTGCCAAATATTGGCAGGAAGAGGAAGAAAACAACACCTCAAGCCTACACGATTGCTCTTATCGCGACAGGAGTATGAGCATGAAAATTTCTGGTTTTAACGATGTACAGTGTTTCTGGAACCACTGAGTTTGGTGAAAATGGGTGAGGTGAAGGTAGCCGTTGGGATAGCATTTGAAGCAAGTAAAGTCAAGAAAAAGAAAGTAAATCAAACCCCTTCCAACTATTGGGAATTGCACACGAAAAAAGTTCCGAATAATGAGGTATATTTCACTTTTTTATAGATTGATTAGTTACTTAATAATTTTTCTGACTCCATTGAATGGGTCTATCAAAAATCAGATAAATTTACGTCAGCTTCTAACGGATTAAGGGTACCTGGTGCTGGGCGTCCAGGGCCGAAATGCACAATAAATAACAGAGGAGAGGTCTATCGCATATAATATGCTACGTTCAGGGAATATCCTTCCCGATCAAACGGGTGAGGCTATATCCCCAATCGCGGCAGCTTGAGAACGCAAGAAGAAGCGGCGTTTAACCCAACCCAAGGTAAACACGCTCTCTCGGAAATGACGGGTACTATCACAAGCTTCTGCTCTTCTTTCATGCAAAACCAGCCAGGATATTGAAGAAGAAAAACAGATCTTGTTAATAAATTAATAATATTACCTAATGTTATTTTAGGTCAAAAGTTACCGGACTTTTGAACATTGTAGAATTGTTTTCAAGTACCTTGGTAGTTTACCTTCCAGATTTTGAAAGCAATGACAGCAAGAGCAATCAACGAAAAAGTAATTTCAGCAGTTAATTAGTGATTACAACTTCAATGATGTAAGATTAATGGGTAATAGAAAATGTAATTGCGATTCTCTGATTGAAATTATAAATAGTAATTGCTTATTTGAACTTCCAAAATAATTTCGCAATTATTTTCATTATTACATCCTGGAGCTTGGCACAGTTCGAAGTTGTGCACGTTTCAAAGTATGAATGTAACTTGAATATTAATTATCTGGTTTCTTAGGTTCAATGCAAATATCTACTACCCATTCTAGTTTCAACAACACTTCTAACACTTCTTATAGACCCAGCTTGATCCAATAAGTTATTAGATATTAGTAAGCATCTAAATCAAGAGATCTACTGGTAAAGATCAAACATCGGTAAAATATATTGAGGTTGGGGTTGGTATTGGTTTTGGATCACTCCATGTCACCTTCTCTCCCTAAACATTTTTTATAAGGCTATATTTGAAACTGTGAAAATCTTAGTCCTTCCACTCATAGCAGTGCCCTCAATCCAAAAATAACATTTGGCGCGAGGCCTCACACAACCTTCCTTACGGGTTTGAGTTGAGAATGAGGAACTAAAATCGACGGTTCCTCAAAATATTTATTGCTTGGTGGTCCTGACCGCTTTCGCCTGTAAGGTCCTTCAGGGATAATATTGTGGCTCAAATTATGCAACCTCATGCATTTAAATTTATGTAAGGTACCAAAGGACTTAATATTCACATTCGGATACTAAAACTTATTCCAGTTGTATAATGATATTTTTCATTTTATCAGTTCCCAGCTCTTAAAAAACCTGAAGCAAGGTATCTACGAATATGAGTCCCCTTTGTTGTCACCACTACTGAGTTAAAATACCAATGCTTAGTTCTAATCAAAACTATCTCAGTATGACCTCCTCGCCCCTTACCTATCTATTTATTACATCTAATTCCGACAGACAGACAGATACACACAGAAACGGAACCACAGTTTACCCATGGTGGTCTAAAACGTAAAATGCGGAAATTTTGATGTTGGAGACAAAAAATTGTTCTTCCCGAAAGTGAAAACAATGCTTCCGCTCCGCTACCTATAGGTATATTCGGAAGCGAAATATTTCTTGATCCCCTGACGAGGACATATATACCAAAGCACTCGAATCAACCAGTAAATATTACGAGCAACTACAAGTTTTCATTCTTTACCAACCGTGGCACTTTTTGCACACTGCACTCCACGCCATGATTAGGTTGCGGCCATGACCTGCATGTCCATACCTACACACGGTATGCATTTAACTATGAAACGTACAGACATACGAGATCAGATAATGTAGAGATACCACGTTATCCCGCTGGTTGCAATACTTCCCCTTGACGCTTCGGGATAAGTAAGGAAAGTAACAAGAAATGGGAGGATAAAAACAGAAATTAGGATACAAGCGAGTTAGCCATTGTTCCACTCCTATTAGTTGATAGGGTTGTATGACTCGCGGGAAGGGCGCAGGAACCTCCCATGAGTCTTCCGTTGGCTGGAGTGAGCTCGATCGATAAGAGAATATCAATCGACCACCACCGCTCCCATGAATCATACAACCTTCAGAGCTGGCTCATTCACCAGGATGTTGGGATCGATCTTAAGTTCCTGCCTCAAATAAAATAGAAACGTAGTCCGGAACAAACGTTCAACATAAGTTTGAGAATCAGGAGCAGACGATTCGGGTTCTTGTTCTGAGTATCAGTGAAGTAACTGACGCAACATGTCGCCAGCACGGTCCTCAGGGTTAGCATTGACTTAGTTTCATCTAGATTCAAATTGAGACTTACGTCAAACTTATTACTTTGGAATGATAAACAAATAGTACTGAAGTTATACGCTGAGCATGTGATAACTTGGATCATAACGGTACAAATGCCATAATTTAAATGAGAAGAGTAAAGTACAAAAGGTAGTGACTTAAAGTATTGGTATAATGACAAAAGTGATGGTGGGTCATACACAATACATCTTACAAAAAGAGTGATTTACGATTATCCTTATTTCATTGATTTTATCCTGATGCCCACATTTATGGAAAATGCCAGTCGTGCAGAATGGAATATAACAAATTTTCAGGATTTGGCCATTTATAAGGTATTTAGCACAATTTCATGCATACATTGCTAAACGTTCTTTTTTATGCTTGATGAACATTTTAAAAATATTATTCTACTATGTAAAATAAGTTCAACGCCCCTTTTGTCTTTTTTACCTTATTTTTGAGATTACAGGGCTTCATTGCGCTTTGGAAGTGCCGACGAACTCGCGCATCCTTCCTTTTGGAATGCTTGACTTTTTGGTGAAAGAAAGAATTTTCAGGAGTCGTTTCAGAATGCTCCAAAACGAATTTCGATTATAAAATATATTTTAAAATTTAATTTTTCTAAATTTTGAGGAATTGCGATAGCTTATAGTTTACTTCGAAAATTCGCTAATAAAGTATGGACAATTTTACAAAGCCTGAAAGATGTTATGATTCTAAAGTGTCTTACTTCTTTCTTGGAAGGTTCTGTGGTAAACTGACAAAGGAATTTACTCAAAACCAGCGACAGAAGAATGGAGTGAAGTATCCTCAATTGCTGACGTCTTGTGATTCAGTGCCCTTGACAAATCCCCAAGTGTCAATTTTCTGCACGAAATGCCGAGAAAAGAGGTGATGGTGGCAATCGTCTTCGAGAATTAGCATGCAATGGTGAAGATAAGTGAGTGATAAATGTGTCACTATGTAAATTTATACTATAAATATAGTACCAATATCAATAAGCGGCTGATACAGAATTGTTTCTTGGAGGACCGGAAAGTCAGAACGATAATTTTTCAAACCGATTATGTTGAAATATGTAATTAGGTAGAAATGATAATTTTGTAATACTTCACTCCAATTCAATAACTGCTGCTCCCTTAATAAGGTCTACACGAGAAAGGAAAATCCTTTATAAAACGTGGCGAGAAACACGGAAAGACGTATGTACCCCACACATATTTCGTTACAACTGGTCTTGTTTTTGATAATCCTATGAACATCTTTGCTTCCTGATGGTAAAGTTCTGAGCCGGGTGGTTTCATATCTGTTTCATGCCTGAGATGTTTACTATCATAATCAGATTTAGGGTATAAGTTTTATAATTCGAGACAAATAATACTTGCAACTCAATACTGCCCGACAAGCTTGCCTTTGTGTTGGAGAAGAAGCCTTGCACCAACAAACAGTGACGGTAACATCAAGTAATTCATGAGAAAAAAAGAAGTGAAATATAAATAAAATAATAATAAATAACTTAAGTTCTATACAGTGCTGATACTTGAGTTCTTTTGCACTGAGATATGAACGTTTTAGTAAATATATGTAAAACAAAAGGTGCAAGGTGTCGCAGCTGACGCTACCTCGACTGTCAACTAAGAATAGGCTAGTAGGAAATTATGCTTGCTCCTGAAAAGGCTTAATTTGTGATAATATATCGTTCAGGATTACAACCTATATTTAAAATTTGTTCTTACATTATTATAAAATGCTTCTCCATGTTAATTCAAGGTAACACGGCCATTACCATTGATTCGAAGAACCTATAATTCTGAAATCCGCTTAGCTAAATGCCAGAAAGTAGTAGCATCCCAAGGTTGCAGGAGTAACGCATTGTGCAAGATGTTGTTCCTGTTGGACAGGGTTGAACTGCGCCAGTGGTCGAAAGATTAGTTAGCGGATTATTTCTGGGCCCCATGGGCTATGGTACAGCTATCAGCCGTAGACCCTACGGTCATGCACGGTTGATCGCACCTTTTAAAATGATGTGTATAGTTTGGTAGTCTGGATGCTCGCATCTCCAAAATGAATAACATCAATTAGTCAATCCCTTAGTAAAATTTCAGATTAGTTGGACAAATAGGTCAGAATGATGTGTGTAGTTAGATGGTCTGGACTGATTTGAGGTTGCGCAGTTCGACACTACCCTCGACTTGACCACCTGCGTAGTTCGACCAATTAGTTAGGATATTTTTTGCATTCTGAGAACGACTTTGCGCAGTTCGACCGCACCCGTTCGTGTTGAAAGGAGCTACTTGGGTCATTCTGAAATTATAGTACTTTTTGGGAAGTCAGAAACCCAAAACCAAAAATCTAAAGAGTTATTTCTGCTAGTAGTATTAGTCAAATTATCATTTACGTACCTTTCGGAGGAATCCGTCGTCACTAGCAAGTAGAGTACCGGGGAATCTTACAAGGCCTGATGATGATGTCGTTGCATCGAAAGCGCTCGCCATCGGTACTCGACTTGTTAGTGGCGACGGATTCTTTCGAAAGGTACGTAAACGATAATTTACAAAGACAATTTTTTTTAAGCCTCATGTGGGTGCCTTTGTGAGCCCATAAACGGGACCTCACTGTACCTTAACCCTTGATCTGTATTTCACTGTGAGTTTCGAAATATAGAATGTTGAAAATTTTCTCCAAGAAGGGAGTGAGTTGAGTGTTTTCTAATCTGTAATGGAGCAGTGTGCTACACTTTTTCCATTCCAAAAAATCAATTTTTCTGGTTTTGGCGGAAGATTTAAAAAATTGTAGATTATGGATAAAACCATGTGGGAGGCAAAAAATCACATTTGCACAGCCCCCAGATAGATTTTTGTCTCCATCCTTAAATTGTTATTAAAGAAAAAATAAACTGAGTCTAACGATATTTTTTAAAATTTTACAACCTGGATGGGGTATAAAAAAACATATGAAAAGCCGTGACAGTTGTAGTTGTAGGTCGTGAGAATCGAGGTATTCAGCATACATTGTTTGATTCACCTATTGAGCCAAAACGTGGTGCACTCAAGGAGGAAAACAGGCTTTATAACCCGCAGAAAAAGAAAAAAAAAAAAAAAAAACATTCTAGTACTAACGGTGTTAGCGTAAAGGCTTAGCGACATGAAAAATCCCATAATTTCAGAATGATTCACGTAAACCTGCTGGTGTCTTTGAACCAACCGCCATATTTGGGTCAGGCTTGCAGCTCATTGAGCAGAAAACCACATGAACCAGCCTGCTGCCCGCTAAGGGCAGTCAACTAGGCTATTTCTACTATCTCGTTTCCCAATCAATTCCCAAGGCAGTGTTACCACCATTTGTCTAGATCAGATGAAATTCATCATAACAGTATTTCCTTCCATCATTGCCTCACGGCTTCAAGAAATTGTGCAATTGATAAGTACACTGTCAGCAGAAATCCGTTCGTAGTAAAGGTAACATGAATGTGAAATTAAAAAAATGAATTACTAGCCTACATATCAAAGCATTTGTATTGTGGGTGACGGGGATAAAGGAAAATCTCACCATCGGTAACATCTAGGGATCGACCATTGATTTTGGACGAATTTCATGAATCCCCACTAGCACCAAGAGTGATATTTTCAATGTCCCACCTAGTAAATGGAACTAAGGGAATATCTTCCATTTCACTTTAAAAACAAAATAATAAGGATATCTAAGGATATAACTTCGACTTGTTTTTCTTTCAGCCGATCGCATTGGTGGAAACGTGATGAAGATTGAAGATCTCTTGGAACAAGAAAAGTAAGAGCAAAATAAACCTTGGCCCGAGTCCCAAAGAAAAAAATCACTTCTTGCATAAGACTCGCTACAACTAACTTTGTCCATGTCAGTATTACGTGATTTCGAACGGTCTCATCACTCATCACATTTGAGAAGGGCTGCTTGACAGAACTACACCAACCCGGCGGAGAAAATAACTTGGAGAAAAATGACCACCCTCCAATTCGAACAGGTCCATATCGTGTAGCTCTTGTGAAATCGTGTAATAACTTTCTGTTCAAGTCACGATTTCAAAACCCTCAGCTACCGAGGTTGTGGGTGGATCGTAGTAAGACAAACCGATCAATAATTGATTACCGGTTCTTTTGTGAGATATTTAGGTAGGTCGTATAACCGATGGTTCAGTTTTAGGTAACAAACGACATTTAGTCCACCGATATCTACATACGTAGCACCTCGTTTGTACCCCACAAATGGGTCAACTTACCAGAAGCCTCACGCAGTACAAATATTGATTACAAAAAAATTACAGAATCCGAATTTTTAGAACATTTTATGCTCTAGATGGTCCCAAACTAAAATTTCGAGAAATACGTACCTAGTTCAGGAATTGAAGGCAAGAAACTGACGCTTGATTGACAACCAATTTTCCCATTCAACAAACTTTGAAAAAAATAAAAAGTAAGAATCAAGATGGTAGGGAATTTGATTCTCTGCAAGTTTTGAGTAAGTCCTAGAAAAACTTTATAGTTCAGGAGTTAAAATAGGCAAAACAATGAAAAATGGTGTGGCGTTGGCGCAAAGTAGACGGTCCTGGCGCCGTGGCCTCAAATCGGATTGCTGCCAAACTATACAAATTCTGTGCATACAAAGCGCCTACCCTCCAAATTTTACGTCAATAGGATCAAAACTGCGGCCTGTCTCTCGTCAAAAACTGACTGATAGACACACAAGTGCAGATCAAATTAAATCAGAGCCTCACTGCATTCGACAGTAAGATACGTTAGTCCAAGAAAGAATAAAGAAAAATGGGCACCAAACAGCACATATGAAAATTGCCGTACTGTTTATAGGGAGAGGTTAGGTAGGTAGGTTCGACCTACGCACTACCTACTAGACGGAGCCTCTCGAAACTGCAAAACGTGTGATGCGTGACATAAACGAACAATATGCGTTACAAAATGTTTTTATTTTTTCCAGTGACTTCAAAAAAACATTACTAATTTTTGCATCACACAAATAATTTTGCAGTGCGGAAAAAAATTGAACTTCCCGCTACACTATTTAAACATCACGATATACTCGTAGGTACGACATGCAGCAGTGATTAGCCCTTCTTTGCTCTTCTTCACACAACGCTCCAAGTAAAATTGAGTGGTACCGTGAAGTCCAATAGTTTTGCTAGGTATACTAAATTTGTGTGTTAGTTTTAGCATGAATATGCTTAGCCGTGACCTAACTACCCAAAAATGTCCCACGAGAGTGCAACGAAAGTAGCGCCAATAATTGTGATGATTTCCGCTTACAACCGAGTCGTTGCTAGGGATATGATACTTCGTCGTTTTTCATCCCACAAAATTCGTTGACCATTCGTTCGAAAGCTCTCGATTTATCCAACCATACTATATTAACTACTGCGAAGTGCGTGGCCAACAAGCTGAGTTATGAGCATGGTTATATGAATAATTGTTTACACACAGGTGATTATTCTCAATTATTGATATTGTGAACATGATTGCAACCGCTTGTTAATTTCTGATGATTTTATTGAGCTGGTGTTTCGATTATGTGATTCATAGCAGGTGATCCGAATATTGCGAGAACGGTTAGATTTGTGAAGCGGTGGTTAAATTATTTGAATAGGTAATTTCTATACTTTACACTATAGGAAGCTGTAATTTCGTATGTAGCCTCTTTAGCCTCTTTTTATAATAAAGTGAATGTTTACTCGCGAGTTTCTATTAGGAGATCATCATCTCACGAGAGCTCAATGGTCGTGATCATTTCTATAATAAAGTGAGAGCGAGGAGCTAAAACATGATTCCATGTTTTAGGATTGATATCAGAATGATAAACAGAGTTCAGAGGCCGATGGGGGGTCGGGTTCAGAGAATCGACGAGGAGTGAGTCGTGTACGGCTAAAGCATATTCATGTTTTTTAATTTTAGCCGTCAGGCTCAAAGGAACTGTGGCTTTTTTAAGTTCATTTTATATTTTGTTTTACTCTGAGGTTCCAGGATTATTAGTTGAAGAAAATTTTAGCACCTCTTTCTTTACTTCATTTTCTTCGTGTTTAGTACTTCTTGATTTATACACTACGTTCGCCGAACATAAATTTTGAGTTTTCCGGCTAGTTTCCCTTAGGTTTTTACTTGCGAAACCTCATCTTGAGATCTTTCTTGTCTTGGAATCACTCTGATTTGCTGCCTCCATCTTCCTTTTCTCGTTGAAATACAATACTTTCAGAAAATATCAACATCTTTATCGTACCGGTTTGAGATCTTCATTGAAATTCTTCTTACAGATATATAGTTAATATTATCGTGAAATTAATCGTCCCGCACAGGATAAGAACATTTAAAAATTGTCTTACAGCAATTCCCAACCCCGAGGTATATGTAATATTATGTGCATTTTCAATCTAATAGTGGTTTCATACCGTTTTAGTTGGTTTATACCGTCAACAATTTTATTTGCTATTTTAGGAAATAGAACACATTTTAACTTGGATTTATAAGGAGTGCACATAGGTATAGTAAAATTTTGTTTTACTCGTACCATAAGTAGATGAATATCAGTATTAAAAAATACTACCTATAGTTAACTGCAAATATACTGCGCAAAAGGGTAGTCCTTACTGTCATTAGTATAAATCCTTTCAATGTTTTCGAGGAGGGTCACGGTTTTTCACTAAAGATCAACTGGGATCGTTCACCCACAAATACAAGCTGTTTCACTACTGCAGATCCTTATCTCTCCCTCTAACGAGACCCATCGTGCAAGTTGAAGATGGAAACGAGCACCACTGCTATCGTACTTAACGGATTTTCTGAGCGAGTCCCATACCACGACATCACTTGGGTATATTGACTCATCTAATAAGAGAAATGAGCGTTGCTTCACCCAAGATGAGGTCCGTGGTGCCAGGGCCAGGACAACAAAATACTAATAAGTGAAATGAAAAAAAGAAAACAAAATATTGATGAATTTTGGTAAAAAGAGTGAATTTTCTGAAGATATTTTTCAAATTTAAGTCGAATACGTTTTTTAATCAACAATTTTTACTATAATACTTGGTTAGATACGACTATTGTACTCTGGTCAACGAAATATTCGTCTCAAATTCAGTGACTTAGTACTCTACTAATGTGTATGAAATGAAGTCAAACATACCATTGTTTATAGAAATTATTGAAAACGATAGATATACTAGTACACCAAGCATAGCTTTGCATGCTCTTCAAATGACAGGCCTCGCACCTGCAGCTGCGACAAACTTGAAAGTTTATCCCCCCTTTTTCGCATGATGAATCAAGTTATGTAATTTATTGACTCTTGAATATATTGGTCTTCCTTTTCTTCTGAAGGTTTGTTGAATGTACACATTGACCATTTTATAGAGATTTCCAGGAACGGATGGGGATTTTCCATTAGTTAGAGTTATACAATTGAACCATTATTTAAACTCAGTTATTCAGCAAAATCGGATGGTGGAGAGAAAACTTCATTGAATTAAGCTGAGCTGCTATAAAGTTTCTATATATAGACACCTACGTAGATTGCGTACCAATACTTGCATCGTTAAGTTTAGAAAATGGCACAGGAAGCCTAGTAAGTGTTGGTTTGCAAAATCAGAAGGTGGAGAGAAAACTTCATTCTGATGACGCTGAGCCACTATCAAACTTCTATATATACGTAGATTGTCCATCAATACTTGCATCGTGAAGTTACAAAATAATTAGCATTTCAACTGGGGCATAAGCGGCCGAAACACAATCTAACTGAGGAAATAGTGTGAATCGAACTGTAGAAAAATGCATTAATCGTTGCTCATATGACCTTTACCTATGTGTTGGATTGTCTCTCTTTTGTAAACATGACCCCAGCTCGGCTTGGGCATGATTTCCCCAATTAGATTGTGAACAGAAAATGGCTCAGTGGTAGTAGGTGTTTCAGTTGATCTGCAGAATCAGAAGGTGGAGAAAAAACTTCGTTCTAATCATGCTGAGCCGCTATAGTAAAGTTTAGAGAATGGCTCAGTAAGCATAGTATAGGTGTCTCAGTTTATCTGCAAAATCTGAAGGAGGAGAGAAAACTTTCAATAAGCTGAGCGGCTATAAAGTTTCTATCTAATCATCTTTCGTAGATTTCCAATCAATACTTGCATTTAAAAGTCTAGAAAATGGTTCTGTAAGCTGAGATGCCGAAAAGCTTGTCAATGATTCATGTTTGCACATCTATGACCAGTAAGATTACAACTGTATTTACAGTAGATTGTCTACCACAGGAGAGAAACAAGTTTACGAAGTTAAGACTAAGTTTGTGCAAATTCACGGCAGAACAGTAATTATGCGGCACTGATGATATCTCGTTAAAAAGCGATAGCATGCAAAAAACGCCTAATATAATACAAAGAATATTTTGAAGTGTCATCGACCTCCGGTTGCAGTGGACTTGGTAATGATCCACGTGTTATCCCATCATCCATGTAGAAGTAGGTAGAGCGAAAAAAATCAACAATATGAACGTGCTTCTTATCTGGAAACTCCATGGCGTGTGGAGATGCAAGTCTATCTTTTTGTAAGCTCTAGACAGGTGTATAAACCTCGTATGGAAAATGGTTTTGTTCGTGTTTGCGTCGCTCATTCTTTTGTCAACATGGGCGCAGCGAGATACCTTTTTTGCTGTGTAACAACATGAACATCCCTCCACACACACACACATAAAAAAAATAGAGAAAAAAAAAACACCAAATAATATCCCAACTTTCTGGGGCAATACAGTCAACCTGCTGTCATATCCGAAGTTAAAAACCATATATACCTGGGCGTTTGCCGAGAACTTAAGGTGCAAACATAAAATTTCGATTCACTATATGTTTTCGTCTCTCATTTTCTATTGACATGGCGCGGCTAGACATATTTTTCGCCGAGAAACCACATAAATGTAACAACAAGAGGAATACAAAATACTCCAACTTTCCGACACAACATTGCACACCTGCAGTTTTTCTCACATCCAAAGTAAAGGTGAATACACAATTACATCCCCGAGCGGGTTTGAACTAGCACCTTTCATAATCATAGACATTCAGCAAACTGTTCAGTAGTTCAGCCACCAAATTTGTTTCGAGCTGAGTCCTATTTTCCATATTCTTCAAAACTAACCTATCATTGCATTGTCCTCAATTTTTCATAGGTACAGCAAGTTATTTAAAATTCCTAAATAAACTTAAATTATGGGTATTTTATACTAAATCCTATTCTTCAGGCAAAAGGAATGGTATAATGGTGATCGAAATGAGGAGTTCAAAAAATTGGGATACATTCCCAAAGAACTGTGAATAACAATAAATTAAGATGTATATATCGATGGATTAGATAAAAGGTGGGTGTAATTTGTAACTCACCGCTTCAAGAAGGCTTTAGCCAACTTAATCTTATTCGCACGAATTTAATCCATCACAATAACACTTAAGGTTAAATGGAACTTGATGACTAACTTTGTTCTGATAGTACCGAATCGGTAACATCAGAACAAAACAGAAGTATCAATTCAGGAGAACAGCCTGAAAAAAATACAGTAAATATGGGAGCCTAATGGATTTCATGTGTAATGAAAGTTGGCTGAGCGAGGCACCCAACGTGGCATCGATGACAGCAGAAGAAAGGGAGATGGGATACGAGAATAGGATGGAGACGTGGGGGACAAGGATCGATGCTCGGCGCCGGTCCAGCATCCTCTATAACCACAAACGCTCATTTCTATGGAGGGCACAGCTATCTCAACAATGTTCTTCTGAATAAGAAGAAAGCCGCGAGCCAACGACGAATACGAAGCAGCTACTGTACATTGTAGACAAGTTTTTCAAAGGGCAGTTAAGGAACTGGAGACATACTAGTGGAAACATACCTCTATACCTACTAGTGGAGCGATGCTAGATTGCATTTAACTGCGTTCATTATTGAAATCTGCTTATTTTTACCCTTTAAACAGAGCCTGTTGTTCCCAGAGGGTGCCATAGAATCTACGTACTACGACTAACAACATTTCAGGGACACTTTGTGCAGAACATGTGACCAGGATAATCAAGCATACCTTCCTTCAGCAGCGCGTACTGTATCAATACTTTTTTTTCTTCTCTGCGTACATAGGTAGAAATCCATATTTGCCTCCCATCAACAGTACTGACATCAGAAAGAAGGATTAGTTTCGGAAGAAATGTTCAAACGATGATTATTGAACAATTCTACAAATCGAAATAGAACGGTCTAAATGCGTCTTAATTTTGTCTCTATAAGAAAGTTCTATAGAATAGCAGATTCCCTAACAAAATCCTGTTCCATGCAAGAACCAACAACGCTGCCTACAGATTCAATTAATTTACATACTACGAAAAACAGTAATTTTCTCAATTAAGTCCTTTAATGAGGGGGGGGGGGGGGGATGCTGATAACCTGAAGCCTAAGTACGCCCAAAATTAATTAGGTACTGAAACGGAAAACTGCGGTTAAGCTCCTGTATGAGCGAGTTTAGAGGTTTGGTATACCACCTCAGCTTTTCTAACACATTAGCAGCGTGTAATTTTGTAGTAAATTGAGAGCTTTCCGAAAAAGTGGAACGTATGGAACAAATGACATTAATATCGTTCATTCCAGAACGATGTTCTTGTGAAATAAACAAACAGAACTATATTTTCAAAGAAACGAGTAGGTTCTAAGGGAAAATCATTTTAAAAAAAAACTAACGTCTCCTACAGAGACCTTTAATGATCACTTTATATCGCCTAAACACGTTTGAATTAAATCAGGAGTTCCTAAGAAATGGCGAGATTGCGAATAAATTTTGTTAAATAACATATTTCGTCAAGTCGAGTCTCGAAAAAAATAAAATAAAATTCTAAAATCTGCGCTATTTTTAGCAATACAACTGTGATTCATTGCAAGTATAGTGCCCACACTTGCGATACGCATCCTAGCATATCTACATCTAAGTTGGCTGTAGAGTAATACACAGTATTTCAGTTATTCTTTCAAACCAAAGTCACCACGTATCCCAATACTCAAAATAAGCTTACAAGAATCTGAGGTACCTCCGAGTTTGTGCCAAATCAAACTCACGACGATGTCATTGAACTGAAGTGATAGTTCAAGGAGCTGGTGAAGGCTCCTCGATAGCTCGATCACAATCTCAACCAATGGAATTGTAAATAAGTTGTACAATTACAATAAGAGTGCTCGAGCTGAAGTGAGCAGTTCCTTTCCAAAATGGAGCTGGGTTTTTCGTTACCGACATGAAAAACTGTCTTGCCATCTTCACTCTCGACTGGCGGTAAGTAGAGAGGTTTTCGAACTTATTTCTCGTTGAAAATCGGTCGTTCACGCTCACTTCATCTCTCTTCCCAACCCTAGATGGAAGGAATCGATTCGCTACATTGAAAAAACCATCGTTCGAAACAAATGCCTTCAACGTAGAAGGCGGGTTCATCCCCAGTCAACAACATAACTTCTTATGGCTCGGCACACTCCAGTGGTTATACGAATTCAATCTCAGCTGCTCCAAACAACGAAAGATTGAACGACCAGCGTTTATGTTCATAACTCTTCTATAGATCGAAAATATATTTAGGTACGCTACCTAATGGAGTATTCCAGCAAGACGGAATTCTTTTAACCTCTAATTCGTTTTCAGTGGCCTCAGGGAACAGAAAATGTGCTTTCTCACCAGTATTATGTCATAATCGACGAGAGCTTTCCAAAAAGGTATAATATGAAGAGTAGTGGATGTTTATAAGTGCACAGAAGACTTGCGGAAAGACCCCACACGACCGCTTGCTGTGAAAACTCGGCATCACATGACATAATTTTTTACTTATCTTTCTACCTATTTTCTCCCAAAACATATGAAGTTTTGAGCTGAAAATTTGCAAGTCGTGAATCCGTTTCTTGGGTCAGAAATGAAAAACGCCAAGTTGGGTGTGGCACATAGCTTACTCGTTTACTTATCAAGAATGTATAGATCACTGAAAAGTTTGAAATGATCTTGAAAAATTCCAAAGCGGAAAAGAGTAAATCAAGAAGTAGCGTGAAACATCATAATTGGTCAATTGATACTCCATGTAATTTACGTTTACGCGTGCGCAGAACGCGACTGTGATACGCAAAGCAACTTCAGCAAACAAGAGCAGGCTGAACTTCTACTAAATCTGCAAAATCTTATTCGATTTTTCTCGTTATAACTGCCAATGCATGAATAATGCCTGACTGGACAGAAATATGTATCAATGATCTGCGCAAAGGGGTTATTTAAATAAATAATAATCTTTTGAATGATAATTTTTGACTTTTGTTGATCGAATACGATAGAAAAGGTTTCAGTCCTGCAGCATGAAATTTTCCTAAATTATCGTACTATATTATACTGTTTAGGAAATTTAGCACTTCAAGTAAAATGGAATTTTTAACTACCAATTTTATGGCAAAAAAACTCGTTCTGAATAATATTTGGCAATTTAAGAAAGACTTTGGATTTTTAGCTTTTTTACAGTTTTTATATATTCATTGGAATAATTAATGTAATTTAAGTAAGTTTTTCAGGATAAATTTTTTAATGTTCTAGTTCATCGTTAATAAACTTCTTTTGACTAAAATTCTGCTAAAAAATATAATTAAACAATTTTTAGCCGTTTTTAGCCATTTTTAGAGATCGTTTGAGCACATTTTTTGAAATTTGACCAATTTAATATGCTCAAAAATGCTGGCCAACGAACTCATCCTTTTTTGGAAAGCTTGATTTTTTGGTGCAAGAACAGAATTTTTATCTCAATCCTACGGAGAGTTATCGTTCGGAGAAAGAAATTTAGACCCTAAATTTCTTCAATGATTGAGTAACTCACAAATAATTATACAAGTTGGTAGTTCAGTAGAAATATCCATTATTAATGATATAGTGCAGTATATATATATATATATATATATATATATATATATATATATATATATATATATATGATGATGATGATGATGATGACGCGTTAAACTCTAGGATTCGTTTCGGAATTCCTCAGAACGGATTTCAATTAAAAAAATTTCGAAAATTTTGTTTTTAAAATTCTAGGAGCCATGCAATAGCTTCATTTTCTACGGAAATCCGCTACAAGGAGGTTCTACGTTTTAACTGTATAGACTTTGATAATGGTATTTGTTTCGGTTTGGCTGGTGGGTTTGGGTGGTTTCACAATAAATATACAATTAAGATACCTACTCACTTATCACAAGCAAGAATTTTCGTAACAGGATTTCTTAAAACTGCGATAAGTGTATTTCCGAACATTCTCCCGGCTCGCCGAACCTGTCGGAGCGCGCCGAGCACCTCAAGGTCTCTTGGGAGTTTGACCAGGTGAGCTGCATCATTAAAAAAAACACTGTCATAAAAAACCTGTCTTTTTCCTTCCCGTTCCGACGTCCTCTGGTTGGCTCCACTACCGCGTCGGGCGTACCGTGAAATCGTTGCTGGGGTTATTGTTATGACGGGGCAGGTTCAGTAGGCGTTTTCTCTCGACGTTTTATACCTTTGAACGGAGGTTCAAGAAAGAATAATCACAAAACGGTTTAGTAATAAAGGGCGTCTCACTCTACGGACGAATTTTCAATTTACTTCCTTAGTGATGGCGAATCGATAATAATTTTGCATCCCGCTAACGAAAAGAAAATGAACATTAAATATGAATGGGTACGATCAAGGTTCACATTGGTATCCAGATTCAGAATATAACGCCGCCGACTGTCTGACTCCAAGAGGCAGGTATAATGAATTCCTATTGCCACTGCGGAAGCCTATGGTCAGATCATAAACACTTATTAGTGTACTATGGAACTTACAGGGAAAAAGGCTACAGAGCTATTGCTGCGCAGTGACAATATTACAACCAGGTCAAAACCTTCCTCAAGAGACTGGCAGCTGTACTAGCTGACAAGTGCGAGAAGCCCTTTTTCCAAGTTATTCAATCGGTGATGGTCCAGTCTGTCTGGATCAAGCTCAGGGTTCTTTATGTGAATGGAGGGAGCTATTTACACTCAAGACCCATCCACACCAGCATTCGTGACGAATTCATTCACCGATGTTCGTGAGCAGCTTCGAACTTCTGCTCGCGCTCTGTCCAAAACATACGAACATTCGGAGAAAAAAAGAGGCTCCACCGTTCGTGGCTGTTCCCACTTTTCTCCAGTCTTCTATTCAAGTCTCCAGTGACTTTTGCGTATTCAAATTTATAACCACCCATTGAGGAAATGGCCCCCGTTTCGTCACGTGGGTGTGAGGGTGTACGGGGTTACTTTAGTCTATCTCCTGCGTAAAAGGAAAGAAAAAAAAAAAAAAAGCATATGGCAGACGAGCTTGAAAAAAATAATAAAAAATTTAATAAATCTGAAAACAAGAGCATTCTTTAGTGAATAAATTCAATGAACCGAAACAAAACATAAAAACATGCATGCTGAACCTTGTATTTACTGTTTAATACTTCAGAGTCGTAAAATAACCCCAGCGTTGCAAAAATGAAGATTGCAACAGCAAAATCGTCTACGAAAATTCGCTAAAATTGTTATTTGTTAGGTGCATCTAATTCTGGCATCTGTTCTGAGAGAAGGAAGAAACTTTTACTTAAGTATAAGAAATGAATCCCTTTGCTATAGAATCAATGGTAGCCTCGCAAAATAACAAGAACACTAATCAATATGTATATAAGTAATGTGAAGCAATCACTAATCATTGATGTTTATAATTCAAGGACGAGCTGGTCCTAAACCGCACAGGTGAGCTGCATTCAATGACGTCGGAAGTTTTCTTGTCCAGCGTCTCAGATCGTTTTTATTTCAGGAAACAATGAGCTCCGTCTGGCTGGACACAGTCCAAAAAGTGCTGGAGCGCAATGTTGTGCAAGACTCGCAAGAAGTTTCCCACCATGACGACTGAAGAAATAAAGGCATGATACCTTTGGTGGGACGATCCCAGCCTCGTACCCTGAACTTTGAGTTATGTATTGTCTCCATTGAATGTGCGAGGCTTCAAACCATTGTTCCAAAATGGAATTAACGTGTGCGGCAGCTATTTGTATTAAAAATATTTCTTTAAATATTTAAAATTTATTGTAAAAGCATGATTGATGTTTCAAAATTGGAGTGCCTATCAGGTAGCTTGCAACATAGAAGTGCTATGTTTTAATGTGACACAGAGGGGAACCAGTGTAGACGTATGCACCCTTCTTCAAATGTCCCCTAAATGCGCCTTCTTCACTCATTTATTTAAAACCTTCTACGTCAAAACAATGTATAGTTGGTAATAAGCAGCCAATCACTATAAATCGCTACAATGTTATTATTATTTAATGCATGAGTTTATTTATAACTTACGTAATTTTTAACTTACTTCAGGTTTGTTTCAGACGTTTCCAATATTTAAAAAAAAACCAGTCATGCAGCATGATCGTATGAGCGAGTTTTAGTAATTATCGTACTATATTATGTTATATTGTTTTGAAAATTAAGGACTATGAGGGAAAAGAAATTGTTAACTACTAATTTTATGGCAAAAAACTCGTTCTAAATAATATTTTGCGATTCAAAAAGAGATTTTGAATTTTAAACTTTTTTGGAGTTTATATAGATTTTTTTTAGCACATTTTAATGAAATTTAAGTACATTTTCAGCATAATTTTGCACATAAATTTTTTAATGTTCTATTTTATAGTTAATAAACTTTATTTGAGCAATATTCTGCTTAAAAAAATATAAATTTAACAATTTTAACAGTTTTTTACTATTTTTAGTGATTTTTTCAGTACTTTTTCTGAAATTTGACCATTTTAATGTGCTCAAAAAAATCTGGCCAACAAACTCGCCCTTTCGTTTGGAAAGCTTGATTTTTTGGCGCAAGAACGGAGTTTTTAATACAATCCTAAGGCGAGTTATCGTCTGGAAGGACACACACATATACACACACACACACACGAAAAAAATTTTCAAAAATTTTAATTTTAAAATTTTCGGATCCATTGCAATAGCTTTATTTTCTACGAAATTTCGCTAAAAAGAGGAAACAGAAAAATTCTGTCTAATGAAGTAATTCTCTTACAGCTCCATAAAATCTCATCATCAACAACAGGAAAACTCACACTGGTACATTACTCCGGAGTACCTAACTACTAGCCAATGAACCGATTCTACTCTGATTCGATGAGAACCGGATGATATTAAATATCGAGCTCCAAGATTTAGAATTCAGAAAGTTATAAAAAAAACTAATGATTTTCTTCAAGCTGGGAGTTGTTGAAATTGAATACCTTATTACCACAATATCTTGCCGGAAACAGGGTAAATTAAGTTCGCAGTTGGTAAGCGGTGGAGGAGTAACTTGAGAATTTAACTCGGATGAGGCCGTGGGACTTGCAAAGAAACCCTGCGAGTCTCTCCTTTCCCCAACCCGGTTTCGAACTAAGTATCGCAATGAAGGTTACAAGAGAACGGACTTCCATAACGTATGGTCCCATTTTCCACAAGAGCGAGATTTGTAAAACTGAGTGACCTCGGTTACTGGTGAAACAACAGACAGACAATGCGAAAGGTGTTAGCAAGTCATAACAACTCAAAACAATACTGGGACATTTCGTTGTTTTTGTTCATATTCTTTATTTCAGAAATAGTTCAAATAAAACGTCTGCTAATTTGGGCGAGTAGTGGCACTTCTTCGTTGATTTTGTCGTGGAGAAATTGAAATACATGTATGTTGCAGAGAGGGAGGAAATGAGCTGGCATCAGGCGGTTCCCGAGGGAAGCTTATACAGGTTCTTAAGTCACATTTATGCATGCTGTCAAGTCGAAACCAGTGAAAACTCAAATGAGGATATTTTCACAAAGGTTTATTAGCTTCAGAGTTTTGCTTGTGACAACTAATTTGAGTTTGTGCATACCCAATGACATTGCGGATCCAATCACAGCACAACGCTTAAGCTGTTATCTACAGGCCGTCTTATATGATTGGACTTTAGATCTTGGAAAATTACGTCCGCGCAAACGCTGCCTATCGTCTGACGGTTATTAAATTATTGACAGAGAATCATAAAAGGACTGACCCTAGTCACCAGCTTTGTTTTTCGAGTGACAAAGGATTTCCAAGTTTGTGCAAACGCTACATAAAGTGATAAAATGCATACTATGGATTGCCTTATGGCGCATCCACAACTACCGTCCAAGATCGTGAGAATTCAATGAGCCAGGAACCTCACATTATCGCATATGTACAGGCTACAATAATTGACAGGGCATCGATAAAATTAGTAGACTGCCTGGAAGCTAATCCTTACTTGGACTGATTCTTATACATAAAAGAATACATTTTTTGTTGTTTACTTTTTCTTACTTCATGCACGGATAGTCCTTTCCTACTTTCGATATTGAAAAACAAGAATGATAATATAGCTAAACGATCAGACGTTTACGCGTTGCTGAGGAATACGAGTTATTTTTTTCCTATAGTAAGAAAACAGCACACAGCGCGTCGCGGATCTGTATCTGCTACTTTCGCCTTTGTTTGGAGCTGCTGATCATCGTGCTGAGTTCAACTATTATTAATACGCCGAGATCTGCATTTTCTTTGAAAAAGGGGTATCGAAGTTCTCTTTGTCAGCGGACGGTTCAATTTCAACTAAGACGTTCAGTCGTCCTTCATTATACGCGATGCCGATTACAAATTCACATTAATCCTTCAATTAACACTTTGGTGTAATTAGCCGGGACGGAAATATAGGTGGAACAATTCACAATCATATCACTACTAAACTAATCAATAATTAAATAAAAATCATGAATACAATTAATCAAAAACAACTTTTTTCTGTAATATTAACATCATGTTCAAACTGCTGTTTACAAAAATACAGATAGCGAAAACGGAGTATGAGGGAAAACCTTTTCTTGAACAAGGTTTCTATTCCATTGAGAGTTTTTGTAAAGAATTATTGCAACAACAAAACTGTCTCGATTCATTGTACTTCAGAAGATAGTTTTTTACGCGATTTATCGATGTTCAATACATCACTCCTTCAGATGTATCTGACGAAATTTCGTTCAAACTCGCAAGACAGTTGAGAATATTGGATTTCGAAAGGTAAAAACAAATTTTCAACTTCTTGCACAATAGAAAGCTGAATTCGTTAGTGAGAAAGTAACATACCAACTAATAACAATTTCAACCGTTTCAGTTACGTTAATTTAAATATGGTTCAAATATTAAAATTTGCGAACCTTTAACTTGAGCTTTGTTAAACGAATACATGCCTCCCAGCTTCCGGTTAGTGAGTATGTATGCCACAATAATCGTCACTTCAAAATGCATATAGTTTCAATTGAAATAATCCAGGTACATTCATTCAAACCTTACTACAGTCACATGGAATATATTATCATATGACTCTTATTCCTTTTTTTATATGTGAATCCAAGTGAAAACAGATATTGTTCTACATTTCAGCTTCTTACTAAGTGCAGAGAAACTTGTGTTTTTCTCATTGTTTGGGTCAAGTTCCCACAAAACTCGCACGTGAGGGTCTTGGTATGCGAATAGCGGTAGGTTAAGAGAGGGGCCTACGTGGGAAGGAACAACCAGCAATTAGGCGAACGCCTCCAAGCATTCGCGGGAACTTACTAAGACGAGAGAAATGACCAATGGAAAACAATAAATACGACCTGAATTAAAGGGAAATCGGTATGATACAAATATAATTCCATAAGATAACCTCTTCCAAACAGAAAAGCATATGCACTTCTTCAATCGCGTATCACATTTCCACACAATACAACGGTGCTCATTTTATTTCGACATGTCTTATGTCTGGGGATCAGTGAAAAATATGTTTTACGAAAAAATGTAACGTTTTCCGATGAGTGGGAAATTAGGATAATTATTTTCCTCATTGACCGAATCCTCAAATTTCAATGGGGAATTTTCATGGTTATTTTTCATTTGCTCACTACAGAGATCTGAGCGAGACCTTTCCAAAAAGGTGCCATAAGAAGGGTATCTGACCAGTAAAACTGTTATTGAAATTCATTTGTCTATGAAGTTACGGCCCCCGCCCACCTTCTCGATTCTTGTAACTGTCACATCGTAGTATAATCGCTGGGCTTTTCAGCTTTCAGAATATCCTCTAGGTGTAGCCTTCGCCTCTACCCTATGAAGGGATAACTACCTTCCTGCCTCCCCCCACAATAAGCAAAATGGGCAATGTATATTAAACTTCTACCATTTAAAAACTAAACATATACTCCTGCCCTGCCTACTTGCCCCCCACCCCCGGTTTTTGAAACCTCCGGGAGGGAGTGTGATGGATATGGGTAGTTCTCCCTTCCCAATTCTTGCAACTGCCGCATCTTAGGATGATTCTTTTGCTTTTCAACTTTTAGGATATACTCTGGGTGTAGGAGGCTAATCGCCTCTACCCTTTGAATGGCTAACTACTCCATTTTCATCTCCTCCTAGTCACAAGACGTTCATTTTTAAAAGCTGCATCCTGATAAGAACAACACCAACCGCCCTCTCCTAACATTCACAGTCCACATTACGGAAAGATCTGAAAACAAACTCGTGTTTTGGGTAAATACAAAGCCCGATAGATGGAAGGCAATCCACAACTGGAGGTATTCGAAATTTTTTTTTTTTTTTTTGAAACTGGTAATAAGGAACTATTTTAAGCGAACTTTGCGTTGAAAAAATTCATTTTCAGGCTGAATTACCATGCTATGAGTCAAGTAGCCGACAAAGAACCTCGAGCAACAAAGGAGAAAATTAAGGCAGATGAAGAGAAGAGAAACGTGACGAGTGATTTAAAAAAGTGAACGGTAGGTAATTTGGTATGAAAAGCATGATGTACAATGGTGTGATATCAAACTGTACTGGTTACTTTGTGGGGAATTGGGCCACTGTTTATATGTAGCTCTAAAAATAGTGGGGTATTCCAATGGTTCGAAAGTTTTACTTTAAATTCTAATAGTGCCGTACATCCGGTAGTCGAACCGACTTCAGGTTAAAAGACGTTCTTGTCGGGCACCGACCAATTATTTCTAAACGCTAGTTGTTTCCCACGTCTATCAATAAATAACCAAACGAATCAAATAATAAGATTCAAATAGCATGCTAAATGAATTTGATACATCAGACTCCTCGCGACACATTCCTCCAGAATTCATTCTATTAAAAAAAAAAATATATATATATATATAAAAATTGAAATGGATAGGTTGGTAACTTGTTTAGGGTGCATTAAAGTATTCACAGGAGGCCGAATTTGAACAATAATCGCTAAAACACGTTATTCAAGTAAGAAAGAAAACAGATTTTTGAGAACGAAGACTGTTAAATTAATATTTTACTGGATTAGATGTACATGATCGTGATGAAATTGTCGGGGGTTCTGGACTTGAAATCTCTAAGATGGTCCCCTAAATATATCAAGGGATGACGTTTGAAGGCTAAAATCTAGCAAAATATAACGGTGAAGGCACATTTGATTACTTATATGCTGTTGGGTAGTTATTTGAGTAGATTTAACATGGAATTAAGCATTTCTGCTGCAGTATTCATAAAAATACCTGTGTTTCCATATTGAAAGGTTAGGTAAATTTTTGAAAAGTAATGCACATTTACAGGTAGGTTAATTACATTGTGTAGGTAATATAAAATTAAAATTTCGATGTTCGAGGGATTCCCATTCAGGTTTACAATGAGTTAGATCCAAAACAATATTCAAACAAATGATGCAACAGTTCGAATAATCCAGTCAGAGAAGTAGTTTCATGATTCTGAGCTTCAGTAACTGAGATATATTACGCCAACGGGATTATAGTTACACAATGTGGTCATTGACAGGGTGCGGGGAGAATGCGTGGGTATCGCAAGGCAAACTTCCAAGAGCTACTAACCACCACCTGAAACCCGCGTTTATTGGCCAAGATGAAAAAAAGAAGACAAGCAGTAACCGCGCCTCTAGGCCTACGTAAGGTGACAGCAAATACCCACAAGTTTCTATTTAATGTACCTAATCTATGTTATCTTTTTAATAGACGAATTACGAAGTCAGTAGAAGAGATCTTAGTATAGATGTAGTGTAATTTAGGGGAACTAGAATTACCACATATTAGAGCTGGACTGTATAGCAACCAAGGTCCAGAAAAGGCGAAAGACAAGATATAAAATAACTCAGGACAGCAGTCCAAAACAGTGATTTTAAAATAGCGCCCAAGTTTTTGGAACGTCTTTATATTGTTGATTTGATTCGGATGAGGATAAAACTTGATTGCAGGAAAAAAGAAACACGTACGAATCTCTTTCAGGCCATCCTGAATCCAAAACTGTGAACGAATTCATAGATGAGGAACATTTCCAAAGTGTCAATTTTAAAACAATGTTTGTGTTTTACTTTGGAGCTAACCATCGCTGCATTGAGATAAATTTCAATATCACCTCCTAACAGTTTCGATATTGCTTTAATATCAACTCCTCCATGCCACATTCGAGTACCGTATGTAAGTACCGAGCTTAAGTGCCACCGGAAACAGTTGCAAGAATTTCCAGTCAGCGATATCACCTGTTTATCTTTTCACTACAATTCACTCCATTTCCTGATTTAGATTCCTACTGAATGTATACATTGAATATCCAGTTGAAGCTATAAAATGAAACCATCAATCAAACAACTTTGCTTTGCTATGCTTTGTTTATTCTTCCCCGGATATCTGCTAATCTGACGTTTGAGTATTGAAATCGAACAAAACTTCAACGTAGAGCTCAAAAGTATTTTTGAAAGTGGAATCCTCTGAAGGTATAATAAGATAAACAGCAATATGAGTGATTCAGGACTTCGTGGATTGATATGTAGACATTCGAATTCATGAACCAATTAAGTAAATAGGAGAAGGCAAGACAATTTATAAAGTCGGATCGATGATCTGATAAGATTTGATGTGGAGATAATGAACAGCAATCATTTCCAGCATTTCGATTCGTAAATATAACCTAGAAGGAGCTCATCTACCAACTCGAAACAAAAGGTGTTGACATTGTACCTATTGCTAATAAACAGCGGATAAAAACTCAAATGACCTCAAATTATGTGACTGAATAAACTTGAATAATTTTCGAACGACTCCAGTTTTCCATTCACTTTGTTTTTGTTTTTCAGTCACCGTTTAGTAACTTTCCATCCAAGATATTATAAAAAAATGGACGTATAAAATATACATTGTGGAACTTTATGAACTCCAACTTTTTACGAATACCTTCAAATTATATGACATCAGATAATAGCTAAACAATATAGTAAATATAAACAAAGAAAAACAAATTTGTTCTAAACTATTTGAATTACATTAGTGAATTTGCTATTATACATTACGTTACCATTCAAAAATTAGACATATCCAAGAGAGGAGAAACAGCAGCACCCACCTACAACAAAAACAAAAATAAGAAGATTATATTATTGTAATAAAAATAGCAGACAATTAACTTTTAATGGCCCCCAAGATCTCTGATCCTCATCAATCAATGTATTTGTATCAACATTTCAGGCTTTTCGATGTCATATCAGTTTACAAACGAGACAGTTTAGACAACCAGATACCACTAACCAAGTAAAACTTGAAATATTAAACTCGCATGTTGTCAACGTAAGTCTTCCAGGTCGATAATTGACGGATTTCCTGGATATACATTTAGATGAATACTCTTATCCCCAGAGCACTATAAAAACATTTCACCCTCATACAGCCAGAAATGTCATTCCATCGTGATGACTAGATCAATTTTTTTACGGAGATTATTTGAGAGATAATGACGATTATTTTTGCTTGTTCACTAAACGCAACGCATTCTTGTTCATCATATATGCATATTTTTTCAACAACTCAGCCGGAACTGGTAGTGTTTTTCAAGAAGGTACCTCTGACTTTAAAAACAGATGCAGTCGCAAAAAAGTAAATAGTAATCTAAAATGTATAGACGTAATTTAAGAGAATTTCTTGTTCAATTAGATATCGTCGGTAGAAACCGACTTAGAATTTATTCACCTACAGGTTTCAAAACTATTTGTTCAGGTACATCTCGTTTACTATCAGCAGGAAGCTAAAAGCGACAGGAATTTAAATGAAGAACTTGCTTAGCCTGCTGTTTGATTATTTTATCCTGGCCTTCCAGGTACGTTGTGTGAAATCAAGATTAATTTATGTAGAAACACTCCTAAAAGTTTGGTTCCAACCGCAGAACCCAGTGTTCTGTGGTTGCGACAGCAGCCGGGTAGTGGGAGTGCTTACCAGCTCTTCAGTAAACGCCATTTTCATGAATTTTTCGCTATAAAATATATGTTTTCTAGGGATCCTCAGGCTCGATCAACGGAATGACCGAATATTTGGCGAATTATTTTGGTCCTGGAGTAATCAGTAAAATTTTGATCGGAATCGGCGACGGGCATTACAGAGTTCCTAAACGATAAGTCAATTGAGATAAGGTGCTTGGGTTTTTTATCATCTGGGGCGAACCACAGCGGATGGTAATCTGATAAAGTCAAGAGGGTCGAATTAGCATTTCATCTTAGAGTGACGCTACTTATCTTCAAATAACACTGAACCACCAAGAGGATTTTCCAGCCTATCTCGTGTGTTCAGTTTCCAGCATTTCTAAGTTTCCTAGTTCTTTTCTTATTTAGAAAAATGTTTCGCAATGGCAGATTTTGAAAATTTATGAACAAGAAAATGAATATAATTTTCATGAATCATGAATACCACCAAGAAATGAATATCACTGTTACCGATGCGTGCGGTTACTTTGCGATAGGGAGGAAGAAATGAGATATAGGTTGGTTCGGGATAAAGCGTCTTAATGTTTAGATGAAATAAATTTGTCTTATTGGACATGCGCAGTAGTGTTTTCCATTCACAATAAGGCGCCTCATCTCTATCTTCCTATCGCTTATGGAACTCTCTATTACCTTGAGCTAACCCCCTCTGAAGAAAAAATTGAGCTCTAAGATCTGCGAGAATATATTTTTTACGTTCTATTATTTACGAGCGTTGGCGGCGGGTACGGGAAGGATCGGTATTCACACAAAATGAGGATCCATCAGCTGTTATTACCGCCATCCGTCCGATCGTGGCTGCATCGGCAACGACGCTTATCGTACAGTTAACTTGGGCCGGGGCCTTCTCACGGCATTTCCAGGCAGCTCGCAAGTCCTCGATCCTCTCATCATCAATAATCCCGTTCCAGCGAGAGGAATTTACATCTCACCGGAACACGCCCGCCGATTATGTTAAGACAGGCGGGCGACCGTACAGGAAGTCGCCTTGAGAATTGGTGTCGAAGGGGGGGTTTCATCACTGCAGAAGACTCGAGTCCTGAACGTTCCACGACGTAATTTTAAGTTACCAAACTTCAGCTGTGTTCAAGGTGGAAAAGAAAAAATGTAACGACAAACTATTTACACAAAATAAGAGTTCGCATTTTGGATACTTGAACTAATTCACAATCCAGATGCAATTTCTCATTCCTCAGAGATAGGCACACGGAATATGAAGCCCGAAGAACACCTCCCTTCAGGGGTCTTCAGTGGAATTGGCGAAAATTATACAAATTCGCAAGGTAGACAATGTAGATTTTTATTTCAAGTAGACAAATATTTAGGTACATATTTGCCCATTAGCAAATATTTGTGGAGAAAAAAAATATTTGGCAAATCCAAGAAATGGAATGGATTGCAATGGACCGAAAATTATAGTAACTTTCCTTTCAAACAAAAAGGTTTCTATTGCAATTCTATTCAAGTCCTTTTTAGAGCACCCTGAATTTTGATACTTGTTTGTAATTCCAGACGTTATTAAAGCAAAACAATATACGGATATTGAAGGATTAAAACTTTGCTAATAAAGTCATGCACGACTGGAATTTTTTCATTAACCTTCATTTTGACTTAATTGGATAGATATATCAATCCGTTTACTGTCAGCCAAAAACCACTATGATTTCCCATAAATAAATCTGTAGGTCAGAGGTAAACCATCATAAGTGCTAACCTTTGATAACTGATGAAAATTATGAAAACAATGTTGATAACATAGGAGGAACATTCTATGAAATAAAAATGTTGGTATGGTGGCTCATAACCATTATTTTGATATTTGATACTATAGCTTTTTCATGACAAGATAAAATGAATTTCGGAAACTTCTTTTGGCTCTGCTGAAAAGCTGGAGTTTTGCATATATGATAACCATAAGGTAAAGAAATAAAAATTAAATGAATGAATGACAATTAAGTTTTGCTAAAATAAACTTGTAAAATGTTATATTTGAACACGTTAGACGATGAATATTTTTAATGTCATGAAAGCAGTTTTTGGTGGTGTAACACATTACTTACTTAATAGCCCCAGAGTACACTCACCCCTAGTTCCAAGATGAAGGAATTCTAACACGCACATGCACATCTCCTTATAATCAAAATAAGGGTTACCAACTTATTCATTTTATAATTATTATTATTATTATTATTATTATTTTTTTTTTTTTTTTTTTTTAAATGAAAGTAGATAACATTTTTAGGGAAATTGACACCACCCGCACTCCTACGATGAGTAGTTTCCTTTCTATGATTTTTCAAAGTTGCCTGCATTGGTGACGTCACACACAAACACAAACTATATATATACGAAAAGTTCATACGGATTGTGAGTACCGCTTTCTGTATTATTGTTTTTTCCCTTTAAATAATATTAATACATCGATTTGCCACTGGAGTCCGTGAAGGCACTCCGTTTGGTGGTGGAGAGGGTTTGCAGTGTCCCTTCGGACATCTTGTTCGATGCCGCTAATGACCCTCATGGTTGAGGTGTGGCTTAAACAACTAATCTTTATACATGTGATAGTTTTCTCCGCACATCTCGCATATATATATAACGTAATGAATAGCGTAAAACTCTAGGGATTCGTTTCAGAATGTCTCGAAATGGATTTCAATAATTAAGAAAATGTGTATTTAAAAATTTTGTGGAGACATTGCAATAGCTTCATTTTCTACGAGAATTCGTTAAAATAGAATGAAAACTACATAACGTAGGAGTGTGGTTGATGTCAAACTTCTTAGGATGGAATCTTCTTTCATTTAAAAATAGTTGAAGTACCTTTTTCGCACCAATGAGTGCTCATTACATTGCTAGGTAGCGCCTTTGGCTGCCAACACCCTCTTCTGAGAGGAAAGCCCATTACTAGTTCCCAAACATTCCAGCAGTCGTGGAAGCACCAAACGGTAACTGAAGCGTTTGATACGCAAAATGGTCGATGAGTAGGTATCAACGAGGCAGACAAAGTCTTAAACGAGAAAGTGAGCTTTGCGACGGGGGAGCAATCAAGTACATAAATATACATCTTGCATGTATTTCTTCAAGGTGAACTGCCCTAGTTATCAAATATGGAAGCAAACGGAAAACCTATTCTCTTATCTCTTCAGCAGCTTCGAATCATGAAAATCAAAATTAAAATGTTGTCCTTCAGAATATAAGTGGGTGTATTTTGATCTGAATATAAGAACAACCATCAAATATCGATGATAGTTGGAAACTAACCAGTGGAAGGTCACCAATAAATCTCATCTGTTAGAGTCAATGGTAGCTGCTACAAATGAGATGGTGTTTAGCCTAACTCCGCTCATATTTGTCCCAAAGAATATATTTGCTTCATACGGAATCTTTGTTCCATACTGATAATCCAAATTATACATTGCATGTGAATAATTAATTTCAGGTCTATACAGTCAAATTAATAATACAACCAAAGGAATATTAGGTATTCCTTCATAATTGTTTTCTTTCAAGACTCGAAAAAGTTTTTCATGTGGCCACTATGCAGGAATTATCTTCTTTTTCGAGGGTCCTGCGGTTACGTTCGCATGTATTATGAGAAAGTGAGAGAAACACCAACCCCACCACAGCAGCAACCATGAAATACGACTTTCTCCGGTGCTGCTCGCGATTCCGCTATCGGGAACCAACCAACCTATTACCTACACACAATCTATTAACCCAGTTTTTAACTGTTCCTTCTATGGAGGTGGAGGTTGAATGCATCAGGCCACAGTTGTTTACTTTGTTCACCTTATATGTAAGGTACTAGCTGCTCCCCACGTCCGGTCGCAAATGAAATCAATGACTCTGAGAACTGATTCCATGCTTTCAACCCATGCGATATAGAAATCTTTCCTTTGTCACTTTGTTTGATCAAAAGCCGAACTCTTGGTACGGAAGGCACAGTCAAGTGAAATTTTCTGACGTTTTCATCTTCGAGGGGTCACATTCATCGTGAATTCAATTTTTACGTCAACTTGCAGAAATAGATCCATAACGATTTACACTTCAGGTGCTACATAACAGCTATTCAGTAAACACAAGTACATTTTCATCATAATTACAGAACTTGTAGGTGTGGGCCAGTATACAATATCTGCGATCGAAATTTTTGGGCCAAGGTTGTAGTGTCCTAATTAATTGGTTTCAGATGGGTACGACCGATTAAAACCAGTTGTTCATTCTGGTTGTTTCCATACCCATGTTTTGGGGCGAAACACGACTTCATCGTAGTTAAGTGGAATCTATCGGATAAAATTAAAAAGGTATAGGGCGCAGGCAAATTAGTCCAATATTCCAAATATACACCATACCATTTAATGATTTTTATGCTAGGAAGATCGTTGCATGCTACCATATGCTACAATGGAATGAGTTAAATTATGATTGAAAAAATCTAATCTGTTGTCACAAAAACATAAATAAATAGCCAGAAACAGAATTTGAACATGGAGCATTAAAACAAATGCATTCACATGAATCATGCAGTGTATTTGCGATAATAAGTTTTAAAACAATAAGGTATCAGCATTACACAAAATTATGCCTCAGATTACTTGTTGTAGAGAAACCTCCTCATTGCGTTCTATTGGTGACCCCATCCCCTCTCCCACTTATCATAAGACTTGGAAGCAAAATCATTCTAAGGTGGAATAAAGGGTACTCAAAGCTGGCTTTCTTTGGTGTATTCCATTCATAGAATTCATACACAAAGCCTGAGTGTACACTCAGACTCACCTAAATGGAGGGTCACCCTCCACTCATCGGTAATAAATCATGGTAGAGTGTGACGGTTCATTCGGCAGTTAGAGGCCACACTCGGATTACACGAGTCCGACGGTCCACTCAGGGGGACACAACAATAAAATCAAAGAGCGACCAGCACTTTCAGCTGCGGTGGTTATAAATTCTCTTCATTCACTTTAGGTTCCTTCAGAATAGTTGCCCATTGAATCCTAAGAGACTACATTTCAAATTCATCGTTGATTACGGAATAATTGTGCGATTTCACACTGCATTTCGTGACATTTTCGACAGAGTATACAAAGGAACATATTCAAGTAAAGCTTAAATGTTATTTAAATCGTTAAAACCAGTCAATTTCAACCTAATTCAAAGAAGGAATGCGATGGAACTGGAAGTCTCGCTGAGACAAAGGAGCAATTACCAGGCGGAGAGAGAATTTCCTTTGTTCCTGAAAGGAGATTAGCCCTTCTCAAGGGCACGCTCGGAAGACTTCACCGCAGGTCGGTTTTGAGTGGATAAGAGAAAGGAACGGCATTTGTAATCATTTATTGGCAGGAACTCGATTGTGTTTCTCAAACTCAAGATTCCTTCAGAGAGCAGAATGGAAAATTACCAAGTACTGCAAAACTCAAAAGTTCAATAACAAAAAAATACAAGATCAAATCACAACTATTTTAGACCTTCTAGGTATTCATTGAAGAAGAATTCTCATAGGATTCTGCACAAATAATAACTGTAGCATCACTACCTAGTGAAGCAGAAATGCATAACAACCAACCAGTAAGTCCATTATACCTTTAAAAGCCACTGTCACTTACGATTGAGACACAGTTTCAACGCCGTTAGCTCTATTGTGGCCCACGTCATTTTTATCGGATATGAATCACACAATAGGTATGTGGGATTCTCCCAATTCACTGGAGATATCTGTCCCTCGTCCTTCGTTTATTCTCTTGATCTTTTATACAGCTACCTCGCATTTTCTTTTCAAATCCTTCCCCCACGTTGACAGTGCAGTGATACAAGCTTGACTTTGATCGTGTTTGATGACGATTCTGGCATATAAGAGCTAAATGCCTTGCTTCTATTATTCAAAGGTCACTTTTCTAGTCCTCATACTAAATAATCGTATATAAATACTTAGTACGAGCACGTTCTTATCGGTATGATAAATATGGTAACACCAGAGCAATTCTGATGCCACATGCCTGATCGCCTTGGGAGTGACATTCCAAGTCTTACCTGCCCTCCCAGTTTATGAACCAGTTCGATTCCATAGCACCCCTCCCGCCCACATTCCACCGTTAGATAAGGGGTAGCAAATTGTTGCATTACTCATGAATCAACAATTTTTTCACAACAGCTCCTCCTAACCATGGATTTTTAATTAGCTAACACATTAGAAACGACTAGCACCACTATCACATGTGTAATGTTTTTCAACGTGCTGTATCGACGAAGAAAATGCCCAAAACGCTACACGAAATCGGAACGACCCCAAAATTAGTGGAAATTTAATTTAGAGGTGATGTCACAGGGAAATTTCGATTGTCATTTGTATGGTGTAGATGTAGAACTTTGTGTCACGAAAATCCGCAGGCCGTATTTTGAGTTTCAGAATCAACTGCATTACACCCATCAAAAAGCACTAACGTTTGGCATAATAAATGAAGGACACGGGAAATTTTTAATATGATCAGCCTAATGGCTGTTGTGAAAAAGGAACATAAATATCACTCTTTTTATAAGTTTAAAAAAATTGTTAGCCGATTCATGCAAGACATGCTAGAAGATATAGAGAACATTACTGCGTAACTTCGAATTATATAGTAAAGAATTTGTAGGAGCTTTAAAGGTAACACGAACATAAGGTGTCCATGGGGCTCTAGAATTGGACAACTCCCCTTAATTTCTCTCTTGTTCACTAGAGCCTCGCTGGGGCAACCTAGGACGAATGAAATAACGGACCATCCTGATCAGCTGAATGAGAATTCTCTCATGATCACACTGGGAAGTTGAAATTTGATTGGAATTGATACAACAATTGAATATTGGATACAATTGAAATTGGATACAACAAAGGAAGGATAAACTGACGGACTCAACACTGATGAGGAGTGAACTACATTTTCTTCTGTTCACCATAGGAAGTTGAAATTTGATAGGGAGCCAAGGATGAATGATATAACGGACTTCATCCCGATCTGTATTGTAAGAAAAATTCACCACATTGCTGTATAACAGAATATTACTAAAAGAGGGTTGTTTTTTTTTGTCAAGAAATTTATAGTTCACAACTTTTAGACACTCAAAAGTGCTCAAATTTCAAAACAACTCAACATGAATATAATATGAAAAATACTGAAATTTGCAGGCATGGACATTTTTAGCATGGACAATTTTATAGGAGACTCTTATCTAACCTAAAACGTCAAATTATATCAATGAAAACGAGCGTCAAGTGGTATCCACGTAAGAACCTGCAGTCGAACATGGTAACGTGAAAACGATGGAAGAGGGAGTCGGTCACGAGAAAGGAACATCCCGCCGAGATGTTGGAGGAGGTTTTCTCTTTCAGAACCGTCTCGTATGGAGGAAGACTCATATCCGCGCTCGTGAGAGATTCTTGTGCTATCTCTGCTATGCTCAGAAAGGGAAATTTCCCAGGAAGGAAGGGCGCACATCGTGTGTTTTTTCCCCCTCAGTAATATTCTTATAGTACGTGCGAATACGCGTGAGAAGATTCAAATGGTTCTCCGAAACGATTTCTATAGTTGTCCAACGAATCTAGACCATAGCTAAGTCTTACGCCTCAGGTGGTTCACAAGGAAGTCAAACTCAAACAAGAGGGTATAGGCGAATACCGGAAATCCTACTACAGACTAAAAATAGAAATTTCAAAGGAAATCGTAAAATGTGTACGCACCCTTCGCAATTAATTGGGTGTACCCACGAATCTATTGGTCGAACACAATATTGGTTTACCCGATCATCCCTCCACTTCACGATTTGCGAGGCTTGGATGGCTTTTCCATGATGATTAACCATAACTTAGTTTGTAGGTATATATATCGAAGCGTGTACCTAGGACTTCGACTTCTCAGGCGCTATATATTATCCAACTCGAACTTTCTGCGCGTGATTGCGCCCGTTTTTCCGCACACAAAAATTGGAGTGATGGGTCATTTTTTCACGGAATTTTATATAAATTTTGAGTCTGCAATATAAAATCGGGGTACCCCATTTGAAAAATGCGAGTTATGAGCCGTAGCACCACTGTGGCGTTAGATAATCAAAATCTAATTTCATCAATGTTTAAAGTTTTTTGAAATTTTTAAAAATCATTTTAAAAAATGGCTGGTCCATTATATTTTGACACCCAGGATATCTGTGTTTATTTATGAGCCTTCCAGGCAATAACTGGCTTTACTCAGTCCGAAAAAAAGAAAAAAAAAAACAAAGCCTCACAACTGAGGGACATCTTACGGTTTTCAGTTATTTTTTAGCTTTTCGTAAACATTGTATAATTGTGGAGTTATTTTGAAGCTAGGTACTCAAATTCAAAAACACTTAGAATTAATATTGATAAGAAACCAATCACCATGTGTCGATAGAGGTATGCAATAAAAAATCCTTAATGAAAATTTACCTACCAAGGTTTCTTAATATTCTTGGATAATTTAGTAGAGTACATGTTTATGACATTCTTTTTCATTTCATAGTAAATCTTAATTATTCTGACACATCTACGATAAATCAAAAATAACGTACGATAGTAACAACGTCTTCTACCATAGAATTATTAAAAAATGGGTACTTGAATATTTGGTACTTTTCCATTATTGACTCCCATTCAATTTGTCTTCAACACGCCCGCCCGATGTTTCTAGGCATTACGTCTTACTTAGATTACATATTTACTTAGAATTGGTGACAATTTCAAGCTTTGGGAAGAAATTATATTAAAAAAAAAAAAGAGCTTGCGAACATCCGGACCGCCAAAGTATACATCATTCTGACCTACATGTCCAACTAATCAGTATTTTTACTAAGGGATTGACTACATTATGTTATGTAATTTTGAGATGCGAGCTTGCGAGCATCCAGACCTCCAACCTATATACAGCATTCTGATCTACTTGTGCGAATTCATGAGGAGGCAATCAAACCATAACCACGCCAATTTGTTTCAACAAATCCTCACCGACCTTTTTTTTTTTTTTTTTTTTAAATATAATTTCTTCCGACAGCTTGAAATTGTCACCAATTCTACATAAATATGTAATCTAAGTAAGAAGTAATGCCTAGAAAAAACATTGGGCAGGCGTGTTGAAGACAAATTGACTGGGGGGGGGTATAACGGAAAAGTACTGAATATTTTTCGATGCATTTTAACATCTCCAAACCACCAACGGGATCCAAACAAATTCCGTTATTTATGTAGAGTCGCGAAGTGGACGTGGGTTGTTCAAACAGGAGGAGCTTGGCAAAGGATCACGCGCATCTGAACAGAAATAAACATCGAGCTAAATATTGTGGTCATTAAGCTCTCTATTTTTACTTTCGAAGAATACACGAACTTAGAGGGGGGTAATGCATGAAGCGAGTTTACAACCTCTCAACAGCAGTACGTATTAGCTAATTTTTTTTCAGCACGTTATTTGAATGGAACACTAATTTGAAAGGAAACACCCAAATATCGGGTGGATGGAACCCAAGCGCAAATAACACCTCTTCAACTACCATTCGATCCTCAAACTAGGAGGGGAGTGGGGGGACTTGGCTTATAGAGTTTACCGTATTAACCTAATCCAACAGCCGTTACAGGAAAAATATAATAGGGCGGGAACATCATATGTTTCTTATCAATTCTGACCAAGCCATTAAAATCAAATCCCCTTAATCCTTATATGCATTGATCTTCTAGAAAATTCCTTTTTTCTCTCTCTTATACACACTCACACACTCATATACTTTATCTACTATCTGATAGTCTATGTAGCCCTCAGAAACACACTTTAATATACCCTCCCAGATTATAATCCTCTCGGGGACAGCCAAGCATCCCTGCAAACGCTGAATAATCCAAAAGTTCGGCAAAATAATGTTGAAACTACTGGTTGGAGAAATTATTTCAGATGAGGCATAACACACAGTGGGAACTTGGGGAAATTAAGAATGCATCGACGAAAGAATCTCTTTTAAATGCATTCATCTAGGCCCCTGTTTAAATTGGTAATGGAAAAATGGGAGGGACAGTGGCAGAGCACACAAAAGGCAGCTCACACCCACGAGTGGCGGGCAGACGAAATATTTATGAAGATCAATAACTGCCACTGAAGGTCAATCCCAAGCTGACGCAGATCCACAGCAATCACGGTAAACATAAAGAATATTTGTACCGATTTGGACTTATCGATTCACCAGAGTGCAGAGTTGCGAAGTCAAAGGAACTCAAGATCGGAATCACTAAATTATTCTGTAGTTAATTTTCGCATCCCAGGAGCAGATTGTTAGAGAAGGTAGTATTTACCGGTGGAATCTTGCCTCCGGCTAAAAAGGATGTTGTGCAAAAATATCGAGAATAGTCAACGAATTCTCTCAAGTCTGATATTTTCCTCCCTCTCATCTCTTCTTTCCACCTTCCAAATTGAGATTCAAATTCAAATTTTACAGCACTGTTCCTCATTACCCAATATGCTATTCTTTTATTTTACTATCGTACTTAATTGTTAATATTGTTTATATGTACCACCAGTTCAAATTCTCTTTACTTTGCTTATTGACACGTCTTGTTGTCAAATGTAGTTTTGTATTAATCTTAAATCACATTAATTTGTTCTTTGATTTTCTGATTTATCAAACTTGGTTTCTTGTTTTTTCATTCCGAACTACCCAACACTATTTTTAGAGGCAGTACATACCAGTGGCCAACCACCGCTAGTAAAAACCAATTATCAACAATAATGGTGTGATCCACAGACCGGCTACAATGTTTAATACAGGGCTTCGAAATTGAAAACGAAACGAAAATTGGAAAATATTGATTTGGAAAAACAGTGAATTCATTGCTCTTTTTAGAAGTTTGAAAAACACGTATTTTTACTTGAGGTCTTGATTACTTCTCGACAGCTCTCTGCGAAGACAGTAGCGAAGACGAAGCGAATACGAATTTCTTAGATTATCAGAAGCCAGAACAACATAGGTCACCTTTATTACCGAGAACTGATATAAAGATTTTTCCGCTGTCACATAAATAAAAGAACCGGTTTTGAGATACCAGTTAATGTTGAAATTCTTCCGTGAGTGCATCCTGATCAGCTTATTATTTCTAAGGATCAATGGTTGAGGATGGGATCACAAGCGATCATTTATTTCCATCGGCTTCTCAACAAGAAGAGCTCCCAGTTGAAATTAATGAGGAGGGAGGACGGCCAAATGATGAAGAATCACATGAAGTACCTCAGTCGGCTTTATTGTGCAAAAACTCTGCAAAGCAATGAAACCATGCAACGAATGTTGCTTTCAATTGCAACACATTTCTCCTCCACTCAATTGTAGTCTGTCGAGTGTGTTAAACAAGAGGGAGTAAATTCAACTAGTGTCTGAAGTACAGTGAGAGTGCAGGCAGATCGGAACGTTGTTTGTTAGTTGTTTAACTACTTTAAACCAAAGGCTCTTGATTCGTCGTGAGGTTAGTGGGAAAATTGCACTTGAATTATGAAGTTTTCAATTCCCTTGGGTTTCGAGATTATTTCCAACAGTTTCTGTAAGCTTGACTGATAGAGGGGCCGCTGTGGATTATCCCTGACAAAGGGATCCACCAGCTAAAAAGTTTGGAAGCCCTGCTGTAATAAATTTACGAGCCATATATCTACAACTAGGCCATCGACCTACAGCTACAGCATCCCTCATGACAACCTGAAGCCGAGAATACTTTTATTTTGTTAAAAATCATCGTTGACAACTGCCAACATTTTCCTCATGGAGCACAAAAACCCACACCACAGACTTCAGGTATTACACAAAATGCAACCAAGGTAAGTATATACAGAAGCGGCGAAGACGGTGCTTAGAAACATTCTTACGAACTCAAGCTCCCAATAATTTATTTGCAACTTTAGAGTACTCACATAATATGACCATAAATTATTGTTGAGACAAGGCTCACCTAAGAGACGATTTTTACAACGAATGCGGCAGATCGGGGGGAAGTGCGAACTGTACGTCCTCGAGAAAAAAATCTTCCTCTGGGATCTTGCTGCGAATTATATAACGACCCAAGACAGGCTCTTTCACTCTGAAAAACGACAGCGGCAGAGAAAGGATAGGACTGGAAATGAATGCAGGACACGCAAGGTGATTCGTCGCTGCACCGCTCAGACGCAAGGACGGATCGAATAGTAAATAAAAAAATCTGGTGCGAGGCTTCATACGACTTTCTCAATATGATATCAATTGAAATTTTTGTAGGATAAGCACTATTTTTAGCGGATTTTCAAACCATTACATAGACACTAATATTTTGGAACACAAAATGCATAATTTTATAAAGAAAAATTATGATAATAGAAAGCTGTTTTGGCGTATTCTCAAATGATTCCTAGATCACAACATTGTTACTATTTTCAAACACCTATTCGCGCCACTCCAGACAATATCTCTATTTGGAATCAAGTATGGACAGCCTCAAATGTAAGTTTGAGTACCGAAAGCAGCACGTTTTATGCTAAATTTCAAAAAATTAACCAAAAAGGCTAAAATCCCACGAGTTTCATGTTTATTATACAATGTTAGTCAAAAAAGCTCAAAAGAGCTCAAATTACAAAGGTAGAGATTGCAGAAAATTTTCAAATTTGAAAAATGGTATGGAAAATTGGTTGAAATTTGTATTAATTTCGGGCCATCGTTCGACATAAGTAGTATGTTTCCCATAAACTTTGAATTTTATAAAAGTTAGTGCACTCTAATTCCATAACAAGGTCCAATGTAATGGAAACAGGTTTGTACTTAATCCGACGGCAATGAAAGTTATAGGGGACCGTATAGGAGCTAACCCGCAGAGCCTCTGAAAATTTCTTCAAAATCGGACTACAACTTGCTATAGTTTTGGGCGTGACAAGGGTTTACCACAGACAGACATGGAATAAAAATTGACCAGCAAGCTCTAAAATGCTAAAAGCAAGTAGACATTTTGATTTTGGAAGAAAGAAAATTAAGTTCGACTTCTCACAGGAACACAAAGCTTCCCTACCTTCGGTAGTGAGGAAGCAAATATATCACTGCGCAGCAGAAACGTTTTGGTTATAAAATTAACTACAAAAAACGTCTGCCAAGTTGGGTGGGCAGTATAGCTTCCTCTCATATTCTCACATGACGTACAGAATTATTTAAAGAACAAAGTACCAGTCGAAATGATTGATAAGTCGACGTTATAAGAAATTAATGATAGCTCGTGCACACAGACCACTATTAATCCAACGGCAATAGGGGAACGTCTCTCTAGGATCTAAAACGCACAATCCTTGAAAATGTCATTAAAATCGGTCCATTAATCTTGGAGTTCTGACTGGGTCAATCGATATTGATTTTGCACTTGTGCTATACATATTCATTACTCTACCAATTGCGATATTAATATATAAGGCATTTTTCTAGAACATATTCCTAATTACCTACCGATTTTGAACGAAATCGGACCAAGAGATTATGAGAAATCGGCGTTATGAAAAATTCATTTTTGCGCATGAGCACAGGCTGATTCAACGGCATTGAAAAGCATAGTGGACCGTCTAGGAGCAAACCCGCACAGTACCTTTTATGTAAACAATAAATGAGGAAGCTATATACAGCCCACCAGTCTTAAATAAGCACATTTTCTGACACATACTTAACAGGTTTTTGACTCTTTAGGAAGTAGGATAATTCAATTTGCGAGAATAATGATTGGAGTACAAAACGAGAAAAACAGTTCCTGACGACCAAGAGCTCGATTGTGGTTGGAAATATCCCAAAAGTTGCAGACTAGAGTCCTGAGTATTGATCGCTGGCGCCCTTGGTACAACCCCCGCACTTCCAGCTGGAGGCGGCAACTTGCGAGTGGGCGGTGAGGCTCTGACACCTACAGTAAAATAAAATACTATGGCAGAAGCCCTGGGCCTATCTGATACACTCGTACAAGCAGATAACCCATTCAATGTATCGATATTGATGTATCTCGTATTTAGAACCATGAAATTATATTTAAACATATTAGTAAGTAATGCATGCATTACAGGGACGTCCCTATGAATGGATTCTACATCACTTCGGTCAGAATAAAAACAAAAGTATCATGGTTTCTCAGAATCCCCCCCCCCACACACACACACACACACCATTTTATCCCTTCACCGACGGTAAATTTGAAATTTCCGAGGTTGCATAACTGGACTAAAATTTGGATCGAGCAAACAATAAAAATAGTCACGAAAAGTCTGATGAATATAATAAAAATATCACGATTTATCGTTATTGCCCCCTCCATTCACCCCCTTCCATCACGAAACTTAAAACTCCTGTTACATATTCCAAAACCACACCAAATTCGAAGTTTAACAGAGAAGTAACGAAAATCGGACGAGAATAGTGAAAACATCATGGTTTATCAATATTACCCCCTCCATTCACCCCCTCTCTTGATGAAATTTGAAAATTCTGACAAACTTTCAAAACTATATCGAATTCATAACGGTACAAAATAAGAATCTCGAAAATCGGTAGAGATTTATAGCTTGGGCAGCGCTTGACAAAATCGGTAATTATCCCCCCCTCCCCACTACGACAGCAAATCCGAAATTTCCTAGGCTTGTTGCACAACTAGATTGAAATTGGAATCAAACAAAATGAGAATCACGAAAATCGGTTAAAAATTATAACCTAGGTAGCGTCGACAAAATTTGTCGAAAAAAAAAAAAGAGGCTACATACACGTTTTCACGGCTTTACCCCTTCGCAGTAGTTAACCGAGAGCTTTCGAACGAATGGTCCGAATTCCGAAGTACCATATCCCTAGCAACGACTCTTCCATCTTGAAATTCAAAATTCCCGAGGTTCGTTGCACAACTAGACTAAAATTGAGTTCTAACAGAGAAAGAATCTCGAAAATCGGTCGAGAACTGTGGTCTGGACAGTGTCAAAACATTTGTGTCACACACACAGACATACACTTATGGTTTTTCTCACGGATTCGGTCTTGGGATGCTCTGAAACGGATTTGTATGCTGTTATTTTTTTCTCATGCTTGGGCTGACCCCTATCCCCCTGAATCATTATTCAAATAGGCGTCCCTGTTATTAACGAAGCCTTGCCTATAAGGCTTCAAGAGGGACGTCCTAGAAACCACAAATGGGGTCGTCTAGTTAGTTCCATCGCCTCAGCATCAATTCCAATCAACCCTTAAGGGTAGAATTGATGGACTGACGTATTTAAAGTTCCAGTCATGCAGCATGATCGTGCGAGCGAATTTTCGTAAGTTTCGGATTTTGCTAAGATACATTGTTTTGAAATTTGACCACTTCGAGTGCAAAGAAATCGTTCACTACCAATTTTATGACCAAAAAAAGCTCGATCGAAATAATTCTGTGATTCATTAATTCAAGTTCTTCGTTGATAAAATTCTTTTGACTAAAATTCTGCTAATTCAACGTTTTTTGGCCATTTTGGGTGATTTTCCGAGCACATTTTTTGAAATGTAACCAATTTATTGAGCTCTAAAAGTGTTGGCCAACAACTCATCCTTTCTTTTGAAAAGATTGATTTTCCCCCCGCAAAAACAGAATTTATCCCAATTCAAGGTAGCTTTATCATCAGAAATTACACACACACACACACACACATATAACATGGATATGTACCTTACTATAGTTATGAAATTGAACGGCAACTTTCTTATCGGAATTTATTATTGTTGATCAAAGAACTCGATTCTGTACCTTTGAGACTCCCCGTCAGCAAATTTCCAGCTGTAGCTCCAAACGGTTTCATAGACAAAAAGAAAATTAATTTGTGTCATAGGTAAGGCTTTCACCCAGCCGGACGCGGTCTATGGCTTCCCTTACTTTTTTACACGGGTTTTATGGCTGTTTCCAATCATAAGATACCCTTCGTATTGCAACTTTTAAAAAACTCTCCTCGAACTCTTCAAGTTGATGGAATAAAACATAACAGGTGAAATTTCCCTTTAGAGACAAAATTATTCAATGTAAATATAAGTGGGTTGTTTACTGCTTTTTGGACACAGTTTACGGAGTTTGAACCTTCGACCTAAATCAGAGTTCTGCGGTAGATGGAGGAATAAAATTTTAACCAGAACCAAAATGTTGTTCAAATTTCACTATTAATTATCATATAACCCAGATTTTTCTGAATCCTTTTTAGGTTTTCTGAATTATAGTATGTTCAAATAATAGGGTTGTCGGTGTAACTGGTACGATGAAACTAGGTTCTTCACCTGGCCCCTATCATGGGAGCGCTTGGTCCACTGAAATTACTATTATTGGCGATTCATACTCTACCAAATTAGTGAAGAACTTCGTTTTCGCTCACCGAAAAATATTTATAATATTTTCTCAATAAGAATGCAAGATGCGCCGATCTCAGCTACGTTGAGAGGTCTATATCACCGCCCGGAGCTTTCAGAATTTGTTGTTCCTCCCGCCCATCTACTAAGCAGTTGATCATGCTTGCACCATTCAACTACCTGTTGCCCTTGCTGGTCGGTAGTCAATATTGAAATTTCAAGCTGATTAAATTCTTGATCTCACTTTCTCACAAATTTCAGTTTATTAATATTGTAGACCTTTGTTTCATCGATGATGTCTTCAAAACGTAAAAATTCCTACTACGGACCCATAGGAAGAAGGTTGTTCAAGATTAAGATTAAGTCCCTTGAAAATCCACCCTCGTCTATGATTGCCCTGAAAGGTTTGGCTGTTGATGGCTTGCCTTCATCCAGTTTTTGAGTCAAAAACAGTCCTCTCCAGACGCCCTCAACTCACCACGTATTTTTTCAAGCGAATCTTCAAGGAATTCGTTCTAAAATTAATGAAATGAATTTCAATTTCCGTAATCGACTGGATACATGCGTCATATGAGTGACTAGACATTGGTATAAGTCTGATGAAATAAAATTTTACACCACTGATGGGTTTCATATTATGTCTTCGTTCTCTAGAGTGAACTCTAGGGGTGGTGGATCGGCTCCCTTCGTCAGGAATGGTGTTCAGGCCATGGAGCTAATGGAGATTAGGGGTGTCTATTGAGGGTGTTTGCGAGGTTTCGGCTGTGAGTATCCAATCCTTGAATGTGATTGTTTGCTGTATATATATACTTTTGCTATACTTGCTGTATTACTTGAAGAGATTGTTGATTTTCAGTTCCCTCTAATTGTTTACAATTGTCCTACACCCTGCGTGTTTTGACAAATACGCTTGATCTTATTTGATAAAATGTATTTTTCGTGGTCTAACAATATAAAAAAAAGGAAAATTCAAGTTCATGGAAGCTGGCCCTAGCCCCTATGTATGCGTAATAGAAGTACCCTAGAGTGATATAACCTGATTTGGTTTGCGAGTTAGACCATTTTCAAACTTTCTACAAATTTTCAAAAATTAAAAACGCTGTTTTCTGATATTAGGCGAATGACGCCCTAAACCATAGTTTTTCTTGATTTTTGTCCCGATTTACTGGTGCTAATTCAAAACATGATTAGCCGCTTTGGTGCCCTATGCACCCTTTTTACAATTTTTCAATTTTCTGTGAATTATCCCAAGCTGGGAGAAAACAATTACGAGTGACACCTTTAACATTGTTTTTCTTAAGTGGTGTCCCAATCAATTTTGTGTGTCACTGCGAAATACATGACCAGCAGCTTTTGTACAATGTGCTCCTCATTAGAGTCAGTTGACATTTCCCCAATTTTCCATGAATTTTCCAATATTAATCCAGTTTTCCATTATCACGTGAGTGACGTTTCCTGAATAAACAAATAATATTCTTTTGGACTTACTACTCTTATTTCAAGAGAATAGAAATAGGATAAATTTAAGTTATGGACCGTCTTTGTTAGGAAAGTATTGATTTTATTTCTTGAAAAATAAGTTAAAACAATGCTTCCTATAGGTAGACTCGGAAGCAAAATAACTGATTTATTTAAAACGTAGTTGTATACGTACATAGTTCTTGTTTTATAATAAAGTTTTTGTATACGTTTCTTAAAAATACATATAAAATTTACAGTAATAATGTTGACCCCCCCCCCCCCCCACCCTTTTTTCTTTCCCTGTTTCGGGTACAGTGATGTCCGCTTATAACGATATCAATATAACAGTCCCTTGAGCATAATTATAAACGGAATCTACTGTAGCTTTATTTTCCAAGAAAATTCGCTAGTACAGCAAAGATTCTATTGTGCTCAATTCATCACTTAACCAATAACCAACCATAAAACCTGGTTTCTTGATTGGATACTGTTTAATATTTGATTTCAAATTAATACAATTACATTCTCCAAGGACCACCTTTCTGTGCTTTTGGCATATTAAAGTTAATAAAATTGTAAAAGTTAAATGGATTAACTGTATGTAAACAATAAATAAAATTCACACGAGTGACGATTTGGATCGTCACTCGCGTGAGATTTCAATAAAAAAATATGAATATTTTCTATTTATATTTACTTGATAAAAAAAACAGCTAACACTACTTTGGCTAGACACGTAAGCTGTAAACATGGAACTGAATCTAAAAAGAATATTTTATTGTTTCTTAGTGGTTAAAATTCACTGTCACTCGAGCGAGGAGCAATAAAAACGCGTATCTTGATGTTTGCTGAATGCTGTTAGAGGGGTTAAAAAAACGAAAACTACATCTTGTAGAGCGTTTTGAATCGCCCGGACAGCAAAAAGACATTTTATTTTATAATGACACTAACTGATTGGTGGAATAAGGAATGATAATTTATTTATTGTGTTAATTTTGATGGTACCTATTTACCCACAATGTGGCGTAGCTACTCCACCAATATTATTTTAACCAAACATACTAACAAGAGTTGTCACCCCACCACGACCAATTGTTACCCTTGTGTAGATCTTAATCCCTTTAATCAGATTACGAACTTCAACCTCGCAACACTACATGAAGGTGTGGAATTATCCAATATTTCATACAAACCTACTTCAAGATTCTTGGATTATTTTATCTCCACCTCCAGTACAGTTAAAAATTATAATATGTACCATTACCCCAGAAAGTGGGTTGTTAGTCTGTGCCATCAAGCAACACACAAGTTGTCATTGTTGGCCCAACAGTTTTCATATCAAAAGATAAAACACACATCAATAACTACACTCAAAGCCAACGCCTAACATAGCCAATGCACTACAAGAACGGTACGATTCCACTTCCCTTAGTACAGTTATTAGTTACTGAAAATCACCAAAATAAACCTACACTATTATTTATGGACAACGAATTTTACGTTAGCCTCAGATCGGTCAGTAAAATCCAAAAATAATAAATAATCGTTAATTCTATCGCGATGAATTTATTGACCATTCATTTTGACTCCATCCAACAACAATCCAATTTTGAGCGAATTTGACCATTATTGTCCATATTATCGTTAGAAGTTGCCATTTCATGAAATGCAAGTGTCTGCTTACATAAATTATCCTTACGGCCTACAATCTTCAACAATCCCAGCGAATTTTATCAAATTTGGCAAAATTGCTTTAACCCAATCAGGAAGGTGAGAAGGAATGGTATTAAAATAATGAAACCCCTCATATTGAGCTCGGTCTATTATAAATGACAGGTGCATTTTGATGACCTTTCAAATTTCATAGACCACCAGTTAGGGAGTACATCTGTGTAGGTAAATAGACTTGCCTATCAATCATTTAAGTACCTACCACATCTTTCAACCGAGTATACAGCACTTTGTAAGTAGGACAATATAGAACACTATAGTACAAAGATATGTACATATATAGGATACGCATTATTATCATAGTATATTGTACTAATGTCTTTACGTACAATACAGTACAATTATTGTACTAAGAGACTTGAGATTTTATTATCGGTGCCTATCAAATAGTTGTGCCTATAGAAATATTGTTGTGGAAGTGATAATGAACTTCAACAAAGATACCATCTGAAACAACGACTACAATTACAGACTATAATACAAAGATCGATAGATAATAATGTTTTAGACATTGATTGGTATCTGAGGTCTTTTAGTCATGCACCCCCAAATCTTGAATAACCGAGCTAAATAGGTAGGAAACTACAGCAAGAAACGCAAATAAATCCTTGCCATATGGAAAATATGTACAGCTACCTAGGGTAGGTATTTGCTTATATAATATTAGTGTTGTCAGGAGGGCCTAAGATGATTCACGAATGGTAGACGTATGTGACAAAAAGGCCTTCGATGGATGGGCTATGGACTTATACTGTACTAGATGACAAAGTTTAACCTAAATTGAACTAAATTTTGATGATAACTTGGAAGGGACCCCCCGAGCAGCCTTGACAAGTATAGATTTCCATGAGCACCTATGTACCAAAGAATGTTAGTACCTACAGCGGAACAGGTTGAGAGATAACAGATTGATCTACCTTCAACAAGCTAGGTAAGAAATCATATACCCTACGATTAACTACGTACGTGTCCAATGGTAAAATCATAAGATTTACGGAAAAAAAAAATCTATAGAAAATACGGGAAATAAAAAAGGTCATCGATAGAAGGGGATGCAACAGCGAAAAAAGGTTGACTCAACTTACCCACCTAATAAATTACACAACAGAGTAAAATTATTGCAAGCAGGATTCCATACATCTTTTCTATCCGAGAATTGAGCTAAACGATCATACGTGTAAAAATGTTACTGACAAAGAATGAAAATAATGTAAATGTATATAGATCCGTCTGGAAACGTCACGAGAAACCTTGGAAAAGGATGAATAACCGTGAATGATTCCAACTGCCATCTTTGAAAACATTGCAACAGCAGCACAACCAAGGACCCGCGAAAATGGGTAAAAGAGAATAAGCACTCTACAATAATATGAATAATATTTATGACAAATATAAGAACTTACCTTTCTGGAAATAATTCGAAGAACAAACGCTTTTGAAATCGAGGATGAAACAAAAATTGAGTCACACACTGAACAAAAAGAGGAGAGTGGAGCTCGAGTCAAGCAAAATCGTTAACTGACTGATTTTAGTGAGATATGTCGGCCGCTAGAGTTCTCTGGTCATTTGTGATACCAATCGATATCAACGAAACCAAATAACTTCTCTGTGATGAATGATGTGTTTCTTGTGGAAAAAAAATCAATTTTATCAAAGATATATCCATAAAATCGGAAATTCAACCCTAGTTTTAGTACAAGGTTCATATGAATCCAAAAAATAATATCATTCGTATTCTACTTTGACTTTGTTGCTTTTTTCTTCAATAGAGTGCACTCGAAACCCCCAACACCAAAGGATGCTTCAAGAAAACCACAAACAACCTTTTTCCACTTCTCATTAAAAGTGACTTTAACGTGAAACTTAGAAGCATCTACCAAACAGTTTGTTTTGCTTTTGAAATTTTATATTTCAGTACTTATTTTTATACTCTTGCTCTTACGTTTTTTATAGGTACTATTTTTTTTAGGTATCCACGTACCTAGATATTGCATTTATCTCAAGTACTTATCCTTATTATAGGTTCCTTTGGTCAAATCATTTTCAGCTATGGCGATGAACCGATTTATGCACCCAAGGAATCCTTACAAAACTCCCCCTGATTTCAAAACGTTAGCCATTGAATACCCTGAGTTTCGTGAGAAAGCTATTCAGGTTTGCATTCACGTTACCAATTTTTGCATTTTTTGGAATTATATCTACACCAATTATCTAAGTTTTCCAGTAGGTACTTGTACACTTGAGAACTAGATGTGAACATCTCTTATTGATCTTAGATCATTTCTTACATTGATCTTAGAAAACATTTCTGACCAGCCCTTTGAGAAAGATTTGGAAGGTGTTAAAATCTACTTCACTGACAAGTCACGATAACCAAGTTTTGTATTTGAAAGAATCTGCTAGTAAGTAAATATTTTTATTTGAACATAATATTTACATCTATGAAGCTTGTGCCTACCTAGGTTAATTACAAAATAATTTCTGTTTGGGAAATGTGGGTTCAGACAAGAGATGTTCATAAAATCTTGATTCTAGTGTTTGCTTCCGAGCCTACTGAGGATGCGCAATTATTGTGTATTCTTTCGAGTGGTGAATATTTTTTCTTATGGAGCACCTCGACAAAAACAAGGACCAAAAAATAAATAAACTAGATTCATTGACATCGATAAAATTGCAGACTATATCTTCTCACCCGTTGACAAATAATAATGTTTAACAGGCAAATTAAAAACTAACAATGTTGTTTAACAGGCAAATCGAAAACTAATATGGTTGTTAAAATAACTTAAGATGAGTGACGTTTCACGAACAATTTAGACTTGTTTTGGAATCCTCAGCTGGAGCAATTCCACTTGGCTACGTTCTGGCTGATTGGGCACCACGGCATACTTCAGTCACTGTGAGAAAAGATATCCATTATCATGATCCTATTCTCTAAATTTAATAAAGAAAGAATTCACTGAAAGTGCTCCTTTTTTAGTTATAATTGTTCATTTGCGACCATTGGAAATTAAGTGAGATGAAAAAATGTTGCTCTCCAAAAGAATGAAGAATCAGGAAGGCTCTGGAATTAAATCAACCCTCAAAAGCCGTATCACACCTACCTTTTGTACCTACCTTGTGATTATTATTTATGTTAGAAAAACTAATGGGGCTCCGAACATGAGAAGCTCGAGGTAGAGCGCAGCACGTAAACTGGGACCGTACCAATTTACTCTTCTTTTGTTGCTTGTAAGGGCAGTCGTGACGGACACAAGTTGTTTTTGTTTTTAGCCTTTTTTGTGGGTTTCTTTATTATAATCATTTATTCATTCATAAGATTATTCTAATTTTTGAGCAGTATTGATGAGATTGATTGTGCGCGGGAACGGATTGTCGAACGAAAAGGGGTGACGCCAAGAAGGTGAAGTCATGTCTACCACCGTGTTCCTTAGGTTCTTCGTGCCCCCTAGCACTCCTAGCAGCGGACCTTATTAGTTCAGAGCCCCATTGGAGAAAGTTTGGCAATTTCATGTGGAACTGATATCGAGGACAAGTGGTACATAATTGTTCCAAGCTGTTCCTTGGACTCATGATGCACAGAACGGTTCCAATTCGAACGTCACACCTATACAATACCTAACCAGAGTTGACATTGCTATGGAGCAGGATTTTATGAAAGCGCAGAATAGACGTTTTTTTAACTCTGTTTACTGCAAAAAGGTCCAATACGCTCATCACTGCACTTGGCAGCCTGTATCGTGTTTGAGGCTCCCATAACACATCAACAAATTAAGATCAGCTTAAATGGCGGTATTTTACTAGATTTTGAGGTTTAACAAAATCGACAACGTTATAGGACCCCCTCCCCTCTGTTTTGGCTTAAAATTTAGTGGTAGCTTAAGCTTGACCATACCCTATCACAAGGTGTAACATATAGTTTACTTTTCTGCAGAATCTAAGTGGCCATGTAAGGTTGGACTTCAGGAACCAGGGATCAGTTTGGGCACTCACCAAATCATTACTTCATCGAGACTTTGGTCTTAGAGTGGAAATCATACCTGATCGACTCGTACCGACACTTCCACTACGCTTGAACTATCTTCTGTGGCTGGAGGACTTATTTAATGCCAATCCTTTTGTTTTCAAGAAAATTTCTGGCATTGATATTGGTAGGGATTTTTTTTCTCAATAGTTTTCTTTTAGTGAACATAATTTTATTGTTTTTGGTCCCACAATGTGATCAACCTTCCACTATGCTTGAATTATCTCCTGTGGCTCGAACTTATTGAATGTTAATCCTTTTATTATCAGAAACATCCGTGGAATTGGCATTAGTAGGCAATTTTTTAAAATTATTTTCCTTTGGTAAACATTTATTTTTGCTGTTTTTAATTACTTTCGAAAACAAAATAAGTTGTTATCCACTAAAATCCAACCAATTTTTCATTTTAAAGTTTTCTGAAAATATTCGGTCTCTGTGTCTGCAATCGTTCTCAGGTTAGTTCTGCCTTTGTTCAGTTGGATTTTCCTATGTCAAGAGCAACACAATGTTTGCGTTTAAACATGTATAAATAAGGCAAACCTGGTTTGGCATTATGCAGACATTTTGATAGATCTAAAAATGGAAGGTCTACTCTCATTCTGGTTGTACATTACTAACCTTGCCACTGGGGTGCGAACCCAACGCACTTGGGGGGTGTTACTCGGGTGATTATCTCATGTACCCAGTATAATTTTCCCAATTTTAGCTTTTATACGATTTGATGAATGGTCTTGGAAACATTTCCTTGCCTCTATAATCCTAAATCAGTACCTATTGAATGTCCGACCTGAAGTATAGAGTTCACCTTCTGCAGCCTTGGGTAGAATATTGTAGTAATGAACGGTCCAGGGTAAGGATAGCAGTTTTCAGATGGATCATAACACACATTGGCTAGTACTATCATAATGTTAAAAAGCTACTCGAAGTAAATGTACTGGGATTAATGGACATAGACACTTTTCTAATTACAAAATTGAATTATATTTTCAAAATTACAAATTCACATTTTCCAGCATCCCATTCACCATTACAACATTTCACGTGTAACAATTGTTGCAACTTTCCAATATTTCTTCCAACCCTGCAGTGCTGTGTGGAGTAGCGAAAATTCCACATCATCTAATTGATATAGGTCAGTCCTCTCCAATAGGCCAATCATCTAGCCGATTGCGGCTAGTTATTTGTGCTTCAGTGGGTGCTTTGGTTTCCAAGACGGTCCAGGCTGGGGTAATTTAGCCCTACTGGAGTCCTTGGGCAAGACCCAGAGTGCTGCGCCAAATAAGGATGGAAGTACCCGTTTCTGTATTGAATACAGGTGGCTGAACCAGATGGCATGGAAGAACGCAACAGTTGAAGAGCTGTTGAGAGGAGTGGAAGGGTGTGCCTGGTTTTCTACCTTGGATTTTCGTAGCCACTGGCGACTGAAGACAAAATAAAGTCAGCATTTTGCACACCATAGGGCTTTTGGCAATTCAGAGTTATACCCTCTGGCCTCTGAAATTCCCCTGGTATCTTCCAGCGATACATTACCACCATTTGGAACGATGTTATGAAGAAAGGAGTCACCAGTGTTCGTATCAGTAACCTTTGAACTGATTAAATATCTCTACCAAAAATACACGCGTGAAATGTACCTACCTGTAGTTCTGTTCTTGAAGTGTGGTCATGTATAGGTCTGGCGCATACTAGAGAACATTTGTTTAGGATTTTGCTACAAAAATTAAAGTATTCAATGTGATTCAGAACAGCTCACCCTTTATGTGGACATCAGAAGCATACCAGGCATTTGAAAACATGGATTACATACTTTCTGAAGCTCCCATTTTTCGCCATGTTCAGCCTGCATACGCCTGAATTTTTCGCCTTATAGATGCGTTGCAAGCAATGTGGCTGTTGGTACAACTCTGTCTGTGTCAGGAGGACCAGAAGACAGTAATTACTTACTACAGCTGCTGCTTATCACGACCAAAGCAAAACTATTGTGTAACTCTCGAAGAACTACTATCAATAATTAAAGCAGTTTATCATTTTACTGAGTATGGATTAGCCAATGAATATTCTTTCACTATCAGAATGGATCATGTATCACTGAAGTAGCTTCTGAACTTCTGCAATCCTGATGAAAAATGGTACGTTGGTTGGAGCAGTTAGTTCTATACTCACCCAAAGTAGTTCATACCACCCAGGAAAGTTGCATGGAAATGCTGATCCTCTCTATCATTGCCCTTGCCAGGCCATTGGCTGCCAATATAGCTCTGCCAAGGAGACGAAGCAGACCAATGATGGAAGTGTGGTAGCTTGATGCAAATTAGGATATGATGGGCTGGGCTGGAGGATCATAGGAAGGCCCAAAAAGTTGATGCTGTATGCTGGTGGTGATCCATTTGTTGAATGAAGGAAAGTAGCCCTCCAGGTACGAAATCATCAGCCTTTGACGAGCATTGAATGTTTACTGGACCCTGGTTCTCAATGACAAAGGCTCATATGGACAGTGAGAGAGCCCAGATGGATAACAAGAAGTTGGTGATTCCAGAGAGCTGGAAGAAGAAAACGTCAGAATATGTGCATGGATTAGGACACTCTGCCGAAAAGAAGACTGTCAGTTTACTCTACAAGAAATTTTTTGGGTAGGAGTGGATAGAGATGTGCATGAAAAAAACCTCACACACGTGCATAGATGTAAGGAAAAATCCCAGCCAGCTACCAGAAAATAACTTCAGGTAAAGACTGAAGAGATGTGACCCAAAATCCCGTACCATAATGTTTTTTGAATATTAAGTGTGATTCTACAACCCTGACTGAGCCAGGGATTGAATCCTGAGCTATAGCGAAGTTGGGAGGGCTCGTCCACTGTAGTGAAATCTCTGAAAGATGTCGTGTACAGAATAAAGACGACAATAGGGAAGCTTCGCAAAGTGCACCACTATCAGCTTTATCCTGATGAAGAAGGAGGGGGAAGTGTAAAATTAGTGACTTCAATAATTTGTTGTTAATGGATGTTTCAGTATTTATGACATGTGAATATCCAAGTAACAGGATACTTACATATTGTTTTTAAGATATTATTAAAGTCCCAAATTCGGATGTGAACAATTGTTTTGATCAAGCTGCAATGTTTAGTCAAGAATTTAACAATATTTTGGAGACGAGATTAGAAGCTAAAGTATACCTTTGTACTTCTTGTCTTTCGACCCAAATGTGACACTTTATTTCACTGAATTTTCAGGTACCGGTGCTCTTTGCATCTATCCACTTTTAGCATGGAAACACTTTTCTTGGAAAATGCTCGGTACAGAAACTGATGAACATAGTTGTCAGTGTGCGCAATTAAACATCGAGAGGAATAAACTTGAAGACCAAATTTCCGGTAAGGAATTTATTCCTCATTAAATCATACTGTTGTAGAAAGTATCTATTCTGTATAGATCGCTCACCTTGTGTCCAACTAATTTATTTTTCCGATAGAACGATTAATTTTGGGTTGATCAAAGCTTCCGAGATCACCTAACTATGCAAATCAGAGGTCCTCAAATCCGTTTCTTTCTGAAAGTGACCCAAAGTCTTTAGGGTCATTACACACCAGTTGCTAGGGTTAATATTTTCATGTTGTATCTTGAGGTTTGTTTTGTAGTGTACACGGGTCATTCGCAGATGAAGTGGCATTTTCTTGGTTTATTAAAAGCAGTAAGTGGAAAATTTATTGTTATGGAAACTGACATTGACCACTGTGTACAGTTAGAAATTAATATACGCCAGGATAAAATCAGGAAACTCCCCCAAACCACTTCAAGTAGGCCAAGGAAAATTACTCTCACTCTCCACACCTGCCCATATCTAAACCCATCGTGTCATAATTCAGGTACCTAACAGAACATGGATTTGTATATTACGGATTCACGAAAAAACGTCCTTGTAACACTCATGAATTACCATCTGTATAGCTATTAATGAGCTCAAATACGCTCGTCGCTATTCAATTTTGATAATTCTGGAAGCATTAAAATATTAAAACTAGCCATTTTCATGGTTTCACTTAGAGGAACACCAATACAAGGTAGTATTGGTGTTCCAAAGTGTAGCAAGGCAGCAAGTTGAATTCATGTTGGGAAAGTGGTGTGAATACTCGAACCGAATTGTTATTTGTTATTCTTTCAACTGAATTTTTACATAATTGTCTTTGGATGGAAAGATGTTTTCAGCCCCTGTCACATCTACAGTATTGTTCCCCTTGGGATTTATTGTGTCTTGTTGCTGTTGACAGTGAAGTTGGTGTCACCAGACACCTATTTGGTGGGAGCAGTGGAGGACAACATAACTTACGACTTTTGCATGTGCAATCCTCCTTTCCATAAAGAGAACACGGCTCCCAAATCCCGCAACCCGGATCGCCATGGGCCACGCAATGCTCCTACTGGCACGAAAACAGAAATATCTGTCACTGGAGGGGAAGAAGCTTTTGTGACTGGCATCATCAATGATAGCGCTGTTCTCAAAGAGAAAATTAGGTGATAAGCTTCTTATGATTATAAAAGTGTTTCACTCATTCCAATTAATCTGTCGTCATTTCTGGCATATTCCGTCCTAGTAATGAACAATATAATTAGTTTGCAACGATAAATAAATGACGCATATTGATGACTACCTAATAAAAATGCCATACAATTGTGAAGGTATCTACTAATTTATTTTATTTTTGTTGTTTGCTTAGAATCTATTCCGTGATGTTGGGTCACAAAAGCAGTGTAGCACCAATGAAGCAGAAAGCTATGGCTGCTGGCGCTCTTCAAACAGCTTCATCTGTGTTTTGTCAGGGACGCACCACTCGGTGGGGTCTTGCGTGGACCTTTGACCCGAGAGTAGAAATTGCCAGTGTCAAGTCACCTTTCGAGCAAGAGAAGAAACAACAAAAAGCGAGTCAGCCATTCACTCATGATTTCCTGATAGATGAAGGTTTCACCTATGATAGCATTGTCCAAAAATTGACTCAACTCCTGGAAAAATTGGAGGTAACCTCAATTAATACTATGACATATAAATCTCTTTGTCTGTGCAAAGCTGATTACAGTGAAAAAGCTACCCTAGATATTCAGTAAACTCACAATCTTCATCTGACTAGTCTAACAAAAAGGTATTTCCTTCCATCAAACTTGCTGAATTGAGGAGTTATGAGTCTGTAGTAAACACTTCTAAACTTAGTTCTTCTCCTACTTATGCTTCTTTCCTAACGATGTCAACCAGGTTTTTGCCTGTTGTGGGTGGAGCGCTGTTAATTCTTGACATGTCTCAGTTCACTCACAGTTTCGCTTTCCATAGATTAGCAGATAATGAATAAGTTCTGAGCTGAATAAAATCTGCATTCACTGTAAATGCCGTAAATTTTAACGTTAATCACTCCTTTGTTACCAATCTGAACCCGTGTGTGAGGCAAACAGACGTATCACTGCCTCGTTCACTGTCTCAGTATTACAGAAACTCAAGCTGACACATTCTTTGCTCTAACACATTCCAAAGAATTCAAAAATAGTTGTTTCTTATGAATTAGTCTGTTACTATGATTTGTGAATTTTCTTTCTCAAATATTTGTGAAAAGATAGTGCAAACATGGGAATGGATAGGGTATCCTACCCCTCGGAAATCACCTAAACTAAGTCAAAACAAAACAAGCTAAACTCAAACGTGCTGCTAGCGGATCTATTGAATAGACGATCAAGTTTTAAATTTAATCAAAAATCGCTAGATAATGATACTGGAATACATAAAAATTGGAAAAATTCAATATAATCCTATCATTAGTTGCTACTGCGCATGCGCGAATATGTATTCTTTTTAAACGAGTCTAATTTCAACAGTTTTCATCTGATTTTGATGAAACTTTCAGGAAATGTACCTGTAAATGATCCACTAATAATCCCATACTTCTCAAATCATTACTTCGTTTTGCGTACCTATGCGCAAACTTAAATTCCTTCAAGCATAATTTTTTTACGCCCTAAGTCGTCCAATCCCGCTCAAATTTGGTGCATAGTTGGAGGACAGTGGTTTAACTATTCCTTGTTAATTTCAACATGATTGCATAATCATTAGCTCCTGCGCATGCGCGGAAGTGCACTCCCAGGAAAATAGTCGAGTTTTCATCAGATTTTGATTACATTTTCTTGGAATTTGTGGGTTACGCTTGTAGATCCCTACCAATTTCATTTTTCTCAAATCATACTCCATTCTGTGCATGCGCTAACGTAAATTACTTCAAACATAATTTTCCCGTTTTTTTTTTCCACATTTTTACTGTGAAACGTAAAATTGCGGGGTCTTGGAACTGTAAAAGTGTGAACCCTTCTCGGAGGCACAATGCTCCATGTTCAGATCCTAAATTACATATGGGGTTTAATAATTGTAGACCAATGATCTGTGTAGAAGAGCTATCTAACACAGAAATAATAAACTATTTTGTAATAATTTGCAGCGTTTTTGTCAAGAGACCCATCCATAGCTACCTCAGCAATATCACATTCCCCTGACAGAGCGCTGTCTAGTGTGACCTGTGCACATGGCCTATAAGGCCACCAATCGTTAGTCAAACTGAATTCATTCCCATAATGTCATATTGTCTGCTTTTCAGATCAAATCTGTGAAAGAAGAAGACGATGAAGGGATTTATGTCGTTGGGATTGTTGCGCCTAAGAACACATGGATAAACTCTCGTAAGAGACGGCGGGAAGAAAAAAGGCTCCTTGCTCAGTTGCAATCTCAAAATCAAAATGGGGGTCACCCCAATTCTGGAGCGGATATTGATTCCAACGTTGGTTCAAGTAGTGGAGCTTCAGTTACTGATACAACCTCTCTTCATCCTAAATCGTCTGACGAAGAAAACTCCTCAAAACGGAAACTCGAAGCTCCATCAGAATCTAATGCATCTAAAAAAATGAAATCAGAAAACCTAGGTGACGAATCTAGTGTTTATTTGAAAGCGTTGATCACTATTCTAGAACTTGATGACGCTGTGAAACTTGAAATTCTGTATATGGATGGTACTGGTGGACGAGATTCATGCAATCAACTACTAGTTTACCTTAAAAGCCACATCAAAGACGTGCAGTGAAGTATTACGTCTCTGGTATGTCCAATCTATATGTACATATAATTTTTATTCATAATGATCTAAATAATAAAGTTTATGAAGTGTTCAACAATTTCAATTCATTGAAAAGTGTTAGTTGTTTTACCTGTAATGTTAGGTGTCTACTGTAAGGGAGCATTCTCAATTAATGTTTTATTTCCCCTATGAACCATCTGATAGTTTATTCTTCATTCCTAATACCGTGAGCGACTTGATGGAAACAATCGATTGTCCTTTATTCTTGATTAACAGTACCCACATGTATGCTAGGACTTTAAAACTCGTCTTGGTGAATGATCAATATTTCTTTATTTGCCAGATCTGTAGTAACTAGTTAGCTTAGGTAGTTCAAAGCTCTCATACACTTTTATAGATACCCATCACGATGAAGATTTTGTTGATGAGTCAAGTTTACTTGCACCCTATCTTTATCTTCAAATCACAAGTTATCACACACAGATGTTCAAGAACCAATCAAACTAAAATATTATAATAAAATTAAATATATTTCTTTTCCACCCAAAGCGGATTTAAACAATTGACTTAGACAATGTCTATTCCATAATAGACGAAGTTCATTAGAGTTGCTTTGATGGAATACTGTCGGAGTTTCTATGGGTGAAATTAGTCTGTATGTATTGATGATACTTCAGAGCCTTCTGAACTTTCATCTTCATCCTCTCCCTCGGATTCGCTGTGCACAGATTCTACTTCAGAACCAGTCTCGCTTTTTTCTTCCTGTAATATGATATTCAAGGTTAAAATTAAAACAATCAATTGCCTATTTTAGTTCATATAAATGGTATTCATGGTCGATTTCGAAAATCGAACTGAAAAATGATGGTTTTATGAGGCTCTCTAGGCAAATTGTGGAAATCAAATGCTAAGTAGCTCCCTTGCGGGAATGGGGCTCCGAACCAACAAGGTCCGCCACAACGAGCGCTAGGGGGTGAAGGACATGAAGAATATGGTGGTTGACTTGAATTCCCCCTTGTTGATACCTTTTTTCTCTAAAATTCGTTCACCACACCATCAATCTCATCAATACTGCTCCAAAATGAAAATTATATTATTATTAAATCAAAAACAAAACCGGTAAAAAAAAATAAAAACAACTTGTGACCGTCACAAGTCATTGAGTTCCTTGTTTATGTGCTGCGCACTCCCTCGAGGTTCTCATGTTCAGTACCCCATTGGTGAAAGCCGAATCATTAAGGCCGCCATTCACGACGGAGCCAATGAGCCAAACGGCCTTGGGCTGATCCATATTCCACCGTGTGTGGGGAAATTTCAAGTGGCCCCGCGCCACTTAGCGGCCTTGCTGGATTTTCGGACGGGCCAAAATCCATGGAGCCGAGCCACAGAGCCGTCGAGTGGACTTGCCGTGTGTGGGGATCGGCACGCCAAATGGACCGGCTCCACTGACTGGCTCTTCCGTGTGTGGGTCATCCCCCGGGCCAAAATCCTTTTAGTGTACTTCTAGACGTCGAGGAGATAGTACATGTACGATGGATTTTGTGAGTGGCCGTGACTTTGTCCTGGAGGTTATTGAGAAATGCCAGTAGAGACCGTGCTTGTGGCAAGTGACGCACCAGTCATACCATGACAAACTGAAAAAAAATCAGGTTAACTGCATTTAAAGCAAACTGCTGGGCAGCTAAGTTAACAAGTTCCTCGTTGTTCATTCTGAAGTAAAATTGAAGAGGTTCAATTGATAAAGTTATGAATTGGTTAGGTCAGATGCTCAAGCGCACAGCACCAGGACCGAAGAACGAGGAAACGCTACTGGCTGTGTGTGACCCCCCTAATTTGGACCGGGGCCAAATGGACTCGAGCGAGCGGCCTCAGGCCATCTGGCTCCGTCGTGAATGGCGGCCTTTAGGTACAGGTTACATCCTAACCATGCTATAAATAATGAACTTTTTCAAAGAACAATAAAAGTAAATTCTATATATATAAACTTTAAAATCGAGAATTTTAACAACTTTATTGACGGGTCAGTAAATCTGAATGACTAGAACAATCATGTCTTATTGATAAGGGTGTTTTTCTGAGCCACAGGTAGGATCGTTACTACATTTCTATGAATCGACGTCAAAACTTGACTTTCAAAGGCTTCAGCCCTTCCTAAATCAAATTATCTTAAAAGACGACGCTCATGTGCATTGGAACCCATCAAACCCAGGTTTTGATGATTCAATGCCGAAACTACTGGACCATGAATACCTCCCCTATGGGTGGTAATGTCAGAGACAATAATCGATTATTATTGGTATCGAATCAGCTACCTTCTCAGATGATTGTGAAGGGGCACCATTTTCTTACTCAACTCACCACTGGGTTTCTATAGCTTTGTTCTCACTGCGAGCTTGCAAGCATCCAGACCACCAAACTATACAAATCATTCAGATATATTTGTCCAACTAATCTGAATTTTTACTAAGGGATTGACTACTTGATGTTATGTTTTTGAGAAGTGAGCTTGCGAGCATCCAGACTACCAACTACCTAATCTATAATATGCAAATAGCGGTAACAAGCTGGTCAGACTGTGATTTCCTCAGTATCCACAACGAGCGCTAGAGTCGCAGTGGGCAGGCTTGAGACACCCTCCCAGAACACCAACTCATTTGAAGCATGCGTTGAATCAGACTACAGAAAGATGAACCTACATGTAGTGCAAGGAATCAGATACAAATTGCATGGAATAAAACATATTTGAACCAAACTAAACAACTGGCTAGCTTCCTCTCAAATTCCGAAAGATCCTTGTCAGCCACTTAGCTCTTCTTTTTTCCGACATTTCCCCGAGTTTTTTCACGCTGGTTGGTGATAACTTTGGGTAAACCGTGAAAGGAAAAACCACTTTTGGATCGGGATGAACACTCTACAATTGCGCAAAATGACATATTTCCAATGAGCGGCTTATGAAAATATACAGAAACACAGAAAATCACTTGCTATTTATAAAATAATGGCCGGCGTTTGAGCTAGAGACTTTGATTCTCGAGAATCTATTTGCGTGATGTCACCCATGGTAATGCAAATTTGATATAATATTGTTCTTTCAATGATGGTCATTCATTTGATTCAAAGTTGGATACATTCACTATTTAAATTGGCTTAATCTCGCTAATATCCCCTGGGGGAGCTTACATGTAGAAATATCTCAACAGAAATAATAGACGGAGCAGTTACAAGAAGAGATAAAACCTGCAATTAATTCCAATGGCTGACTTACTGGTGTTTCATGTTGGCCTGTCAAATCTGAACTCATCTGTGTCTCTCCACTCCTTTTTACTTTTCAACTAAAGGAAAGTTATTTCATCGATCTTCTGGCAAACGAATTGGCTAGAACTCCCTCAAAATTATAAGTATGGATCAAAACTGAAAGTATAATAACTCAATCACTTTTGAGGGATAATCACTGAAAGAGAAGATACGAATGTAGCAGTGCAGGTAAACTCCCAGGCAGCAGTTCTGGGTGTTACTTCGTCTCCTTATAGCGACTCCAAAGATGTGATGGACTGCCGACGGCTCATCCATGAAGGGATCATGCAAGGAAGAGTTATCACATTTCAATGGGTACCTTCACATTCTGAAATTGACGACAAGGGTGCATCGCGGAGATTGTGTGCAGACAAACTCGCCAAGAGGGGAGCAGAGATGGATCAGCTGAACTCTCCAATCGTTTACGGTGCATCAAATAGAATAATAAGATCAAAACTAGTTCAAAAAACGAAATATGCTTTATGTCAAGTATCTGAGGGTAAGCGATGGGCAATCCTTAACGCCACCAGGGATGTTTTGGTTGCATGCTTTCGAATGATGACAGGTCCTGACTACCTGACAAAGCACCTCCATTGTTTAGGACAGGAGGATGACTCATCGTGCCCTCTATTTAACTCTGACGAAAAGATTACACCAACTCATCACGAAAAGTGCTCTGCACTTGACAAAACATGTCATTTTAATCGACAACTGACTGCCAGTGAAAACAATCCGTTGCACTCTAATGGGCTGCTCCAGACCGCATGGAGAAACGAAAAAATGAAATAGAATTTAAAAAACAGAGGCAATAATTTGTTATGTCTCCTATGAAATGGAATTGAATTGAATTGAAGTTTGGGGTGTTGAAGCTTAAAATTTGGTAGGTTTGAATTCCTGGTTGTTATCCTACTAAGGCTAATGGTGTAATATGTCAATAAATAGATGCATGGTTTCGATTTTAACAGTTTTCAATTATATTTTTGGATGTAGCGTTCAAACTGAAGAGGTCAGTATAAAAAATATTTAAGCATCTAAATCCGATCCACTGAAAATAAGGTGTGGGACCTACCTACCCGAATCAATTTTCCGAAAGAGACAGAAACTGATGAAGTATTCCCGTAGGTACCCTTAAAATTCAATATGGTACCTTAATCATTATTTGTGTAACATATTTACTACAGAAAACGAATGAAAGTTAAGATTCGTATTTCAGGACTCCGACAAAAACAGAAGTAGGTACCCACCTTATCCTATGAGATTTCCGAAAACTTGGTCTTCAGAGTACCTACATAGGTAACATATTTTCTTTCCTTTTTTTTCGTGCGGAATTTTTCAAAAACTTCCCTACTTAACTGAGTAAATAATATAATTACGTAGTTAAAGATGAGATACGTACATACCAATTCGATAATTTTTGAAAAATATTTTATGGATATTTGACCTTTTAAAAATCTTACCTCCTGGTCAGTTCGCAGGGGCTCTTGTCTTTTAACTCCTTGTTTTGAATTCAGGGTATCTGATATATCACTGATATGCTTGACGATTAGTCCCAGGCTGCTATTACTGTTCGGGGCAGTCTCCTTCTCACTCTCTGGCAAATCATCCATTTGCTTCACAATTTCTCCTCCAGTGCTGCTGGTAGTTTGGTTTCCACTAATTAAATTACTTGCTTTCGAGCTATTTCGAGTTTCCTCGTTTGGCTCTGTCTCTTCTGCAGTTGTCTTATTGGAGTTTTGTGTATTTCCAGCCTAGAAATCATTGGAAATTCTATTAGGGAGGGCCCCTTGATTGTTCAGCTTAACGAGTATTTACTTACTATACGCTTTTGGAAACTTACCGAGTAATATGTTCCGCTCGAATCTGAACTTCTTTTTCCCCGCTTGGTTGGAAGGGCAGAATTCGTTCTTTCTTGCTTGCTTTCAATCTATAGGGAAAAATTGCAATACTTGATATTACCTCGTTATGTTTAGTTTTATAGAGGTTTCATGTAATTTTAATAGCAGTAATTTAAATATATTTTAATAGGTATCCTAGTATTTACTAATAGGTATGGTAGAGATGTAGCACTGCTACTTTGCCAATTTGACTTCAGTGTTGTTCGCTTCTTTCTCCCATAGTTTCTATCCACTTCCCAAATTGGTACCATTTTCAGTATTTGTTCATTAATTTTTTTTCTTTTAGTTAACCCATTTAGGGTTTCTCAATTTTTTAGTATTTAACCATAAACTGATTCTCACACTTAATAGCGTTTTGACCTGGTAAATTTCGTTACCAGCCCGGGATCCCCTGCTTTCGAGTGGCTTCAGATTGCGTCTTAGCCACTCGGCCTCAGAGGACGCATATTAATTTATTTTGTTCTCTTTATTACTATTTTACAGGTTCATGACAGTGAGGCGAACATTTATATAAACGACTAGATCGCTGGATTAAATGCTTCAGTTTCAATCTTTAAAATGTGAATGCCTCTGTAAAGCCATTCCCTATGGTCCACAATCCATTGTATGAAAAGCCTCTAATGAGGGTGTAAAGTTTCCCTATTCTGATGGCTCAAACTGATCATCAACAGCACAGTCAAGCACTCCATCATGATCTCTATAGAAATTGGTAAATCAACAGTACAACTTCTCTACTATGCCTATTAATGGTTAATACTAAAACTGTGTCTTAATGTAGGTATCGTAAGTACCGACTACTTCCAGGTAAAGTACCTCTGTGGGTGTTGAAGCCGTCGATATGTCGCTTACTTGTCCTGTCGTACTGTCTGACTCTTCTTTTACTGCTTCTAACGATGTTGTCCATTTATCTTTCCAAAAGAAATTTAATTATAAGCAAGTTGATATTATTCTACATTGCTAATACTTTAGAAGGGAATATATAATTGTTTAAATCTGAACAAGAATAATAGTGTAGTTGTAATTTTAATGGATGAATATTTTACCTCTAGCTGTTATGGGCTCAAGTTTTAGTGGTGGGAGGTTTGGTTGAGCATTGTTTGATTTAGGACTTTGTTCTGATTTGGAATCAGATTGCTTTGTTGCTTTACTGTCATTAATTGATTTTGGTTTTTCTTCCGTTATTTGCCTGCTTATTGTGCCTTCCTTCTGAGTAATTTCATCATCGTCTTCTTCGTCTAGCTCGCTTTGAACTTCATCAGGTGAACCAGAGCCGCTTTGAATGTCCTCAACTTCATTTTCCGAGTCTGTCATACTTTCAACTTCTTCCTCCTCCTCACTCTTTACTTCTTCTTCATCATCATCATCTTTAGAACTGGATGCAGTAACGTCTTTTTCATCTTCTTCAACCTCAGCATTCCAACCCCCTTTCTTCTCCGGTTCTTCTATGTCTGTTGTCGTTACCCTGTCCGATTCTTCTATGTCTGTTGTCGTTACCCTGTACGGTTCTTCTATGTCTGTTGTCGTTACCCTGTCATTTCTGGAATTATCTTGAACTATTTCTTCGATTTGTTGAATATTGGATGTGTCTTTTATCTGTTCAGCCGACTTTAAGATGTTGTTCAAAGCTGTGTTGGTTCTGTCTTTTGTAGGTTGCAGCTCATCCTCTGTTTCATCTTTCAACCTAAAAAAGTATAAAATCGTGTTATTTATTAAGTTTTTTCTTAATTTATCTATTTTTAAAGGTGAGGGGTGATGTCTAAATAATCCCTTTGCTCTTATATTTTTTGCCCATAATATTACCATGCATTGCTACAAATCAAATAGGAACAGAGGTTCCAATAAGCCAGGAGGTACAATTCATAACGAATGCAGAATTTTCATAGTTATTTTTTATTTGCTGAATAGAAAAATCTGAGCGATAGCTTTCCAAAAAGTTGCTATGTGATGGGAATCTGGCCACTGAAGTGGCTTTTGAAATTCATTTGCATGATGACATCACAGCCCCCGCCTGCCTGTTGGAACCCTCTGCTCCTTATCCCTACTACATTATGGGTGATCTCCCTACCCGATTATTGTGTTTTTTGTGCTGAAAATTGGTACTAGTAGGTTTTCAAGTGCGCTGAACCCAAATCTGAGGTCTAAAGTGTGAAATTCCAACAGATGCAAGTTCCCCACTACAAGGTGTTATTTCAGGAAGTAAAACTAAACTCTACGTTGGTGTTTAGTTTCATGAAGATCTTACTGTCTTATTTACCTGTCAAAATAAGTATAAGTTGGTCTCTTGGCGTCATTTTTTCTCGAAAGCCTGAGGCTGTGTATCACTTGCTCTTTGATCCGGGGATCGAGCACTAGAGTATCAAGAGCGTCCAGAGCTTCCCCATCTGATACAGTAGAACCGCTAGAATGTCGGGGAAGCATTCCCAACTGTCTCCTCAGTTCCTCCAGTTCTCTTTCCATCAACTCCTACAAAATGGGAACCGGTGGATCATCATTAGAAACGATACATTTTATTTTGTTGATATTCACTAATCATTTACTAGAGTATCCGATTAAAAATCAGTGTTGTCAGAAAAAAGTTACAGTCGTGCAGCATGAACGTATGGGCGAATTTTCGTAAATTATCTTATTATATTACGTCACATTGTTTTGAAATTTGAGGTCTTTGAAATAGTTAATAACCAATTTCATGACAACAAAATTCGTTCTAAATAATACTCTGTGACTCAAAAAAGATTTGGAAATTTTAGGGAGGTGTTATCGATTTTTCAGCAAATAATAATGAAATTTAAGTACATTTTTCTGTATATTTTTTGCATACATTTTATAATGTTCTAGTTTGCCGTTGGTAATCTATTTTTGACTAAAATTTTGCTAAAAAAAAATATAAATTTAACGATTTTTAGCCATTTTTAACAATTTTTAGTGATTTTTTTTTTCAGTAAATTTTTTGCAATGTGACCAAATTAATGTGCTCAAAACTTGTTGGCCAACGAACTCATCCTTTCGTTTAGAAAGCTTGATTTGTTGGCGCAAGAACAGAATTTTGATCTCGATTCTAGATTTATCGTCTGGAATGACACATATACTCATAAATATACACACATATACACATAAATATACACACATATACACATAAATATACACACATATATTTATAATGAAGAAATTTTCCGAAAATTTTGATTTTAAACATTTTGGACCCAATGCAATAGCTTCATTTTCTACGAAAATTCGCTAAAAATAAGAGCTGATATCAAGGCACAGAGTCTCGTTATTTTGGCCCGCAATTGATCATTTTAACTGCTCACCTGAAGCATAGATTGAAGTACATTTCGCCCAGTACGTTGCCCCTAGGTTGGAAGATATTAGTTTATTCCGAGAAGAATATATTTATTCACCAGAGGGAATCCATCAGAGCAAGCGTATGCAATAGAAGAGAGTAATGGTATCACATTTATAAGCAAAATACAGTTCTATCTTTACTTTAATCGATGTTAGGTCTACCAATATCCATAGTGCACGAGGAGACTCAATGCAGCTTTTCAATGCACATACGTATGCATAGATCCCCAAATCTTACACACTAATCTTTTGCTCATGAGGTCGAATTGGGAATACAAGGCGAACATATAATATGTTAGGCCCATAATTTTCCTTACTGCTTCTGGAACTGGGACTTGATTGTGCGGGCAATGATTCAGGGAACAAACCCATGATAACACCATTATTCTGGGAGCAATTCAACATTATTTCAAGATATTTATTTTTGCTGGAAGACGTGAAAGCTCTTTGTTGGAGGGCATCTGTGGTGATATCTCGTAGGAACTGCACTGAGCGAGCATCCAAAGGCCTGTACAGACCTGGGTAACACGTCTGAACAGCTTCATCTTTCGTTTTCGGTATGATCTCCTCGACAAGGGAATTTTCTAGAGATGTTTGCGTTGCCTGCTGCTGCCCATCGTTGTCCTGAAAAATTCAATTTTCAACTTGTTAACTTTTGTTCGGCTAATCGTTGGTTTCATGTAACAACAGTTTTTTGCCAACTAGCAATTATGCTCTGTCGTTTCACTTTTTATACCAACTTATCTGCGTATTCAAGTCAAGCAATGTCACGGATGGGTGGCTCCATGGTGGGTTGGGCAGCTGACACACCATACCTTCGGCCACAGAGCTGTTCACAATATTTCCCTAATTCATGATCAATTTCGAAAATCAATTGCATAGAAAAGTGATGTTTTCATGAGGCTCCCTCATCAAAAATAGAAATGCATTGGCTGTTGACACTCACGCAGTTCCCTCCTCGGGATTGGTGAAAGCCAAATCACTGCAGGTTAAGTACCTTCTAACCAGGTTAATAAATGATAAAATAACGAGACTTACAATCGTGTTTTATTGATAAGGATGTTTCGCTTAGCAGCCGGTAGAATCATTGCTACTTTTCGATTATTCGACATAAGGGTAGTGACATGGTCCCGTAGTTTCAACGTCGAATCATCGAATCGTTGAAACTGAAGTTTTGACAGGCTCCAATGCGCAAGCATGGGGTCATTTTGGACAATTCAATTTATGATTGGTTGAAGCGTTTGAAATTCGACTTTTGAGATCGAACCACAAAAAATCCTACCAGCTCCTTTGCAAACATCCTTTTCAATAACACACGATTGTCATTCTCGCTATTCAGATCTACTGAAGCGTCAATAAAGTTATTCAAATTCTCGAGTTTTGAGTTTATAAATAGTTAGGATTTACGTTCATTATTTTACAAATGATTTCATCATTTATTATTTATAACCTGGTTAGGAAGTACGCACTGATTTGGCTTTCACGGGTTCCTGCAAGGGAGCTACTTAGCATTTTGATTTTTAACGATCCGACTAGGGAGCCTCATGAAACCATCACTTTTCTATGAATTTGATTTTCGAAGGCTTCAGCCTGTCAAAGTCATAAATGACCTTTAAAATCTTAAATGAATTATAGGTATGATAGTTAAATTATTTTCAGTCTGTGATATTAATAGAACTATTTTCAATGTGCAATTGTTTCGTTGTTAACATTTCAGGTTAGTTTGTGTTCTAACAAATACCTATTCTTACGTGAATGGTTGCTTTTGGTGCCTTCACTGCTGGGTGGTAAACTTCAGGTGTTGACCTTAAACGAGATTCGGCGGTCTGCGATCGAATGCAGGGTTTGATATGATGTTCCCCCATCTCATGCTCGTACTATCAAAAACATGTAAATTGAATGCACAAAAAATGAATCAGGTATTTAATGTTCTTGGGTGTCTGAAATATTGGATTCTATTGAAATAAATTATTTATTGAGTATGTAATAGTTGTAAAAACCGGGATTAAAATGTTTTTATATTTTGTTATTATAATGATAAAAGCCTTTAAATCACCTTAAGACATCTTCTGTGTTTCGGAGGACTCCTGGGAGACAAGCTTCGCTGCACTATACTTGCCACCTCCGCAGACCTAGTTTGAAAATTAATATGTATGTACCTATATGATTAGTTCACCTATGTAGGATCACGAGAAACATATTATAGGAAGCTAGCTCTACCTTTCCAGTAACAAAACATAGCTACTTTTTGCTCTAAAGGTTGCAGTAATATAGCAAATAGTTAAGATTAAACGAGTAATAGGTTCCTCCTTACTTACAAGGGTCTAGATAAACTCAATTTCGGTGGCTTGAAAAGATTCGTATTCACTCGAGCCTTAGCTGTACTTATCCGTCTGTAGTGGTGACACATCTGAGCTAGTACTATTTCCCTTCCTACGATTCCAGGTGGGAAAGCTGTAAAACACACAGTACACTGTTAGAAAATCCTCCTTTAAATACCGTTGACAATCAGTTACAAGTCATTTGAAATCGTGCACTTCTTACAAAACCTAGCCCTTCAGGTTATGCTAGTCCTTTTTCCTCCTTACCCTATATTTTTGAATCTGGTCTTTTCAAATTTCATTCAAGACCACTAAAGGTTTGATGTTTTATTACTACTGTTCACTAACTGATTAGCTACTGTTTATTTACTGATGTTAATCTGAATCAAAATACACTAAATATCTCCCTTTGGAGTTCCAATTTACTCTCATCATGTTTTCTTTTTCATCACTGCCTACCTATTCAAATCGTTGATGTAGAACATTTTCATTAGATTTGTAGGTACTTATCAAGCTTTAATATTTAATAATATCCGTTTTAGTTCATCTTCTCACTCCACTATGACTTGAACATGATTTACAGGTTTAATTTAATTTTCAAGTGATTAAATTTAACGTTTTACTGATAGGTATTTACACTTCTTACAAAAAAAGCAAAACTACCTATTAAAAATTCGATTCAACTCCACGGATTTAACTCAACCCCACTTGCTCGATCGCAGTTGGTGGCACAATACCTGATTCATCCGAATCTGAATCACTTTTTCTTCTCCATTTTTTCCTAACAATAAAAGAGGCTGATTAACAATCGTTATTAATTAATCGTCGTTAATTACAGTTTTTCGCACAAAAGCGATTCTGATCATATTGCAGACCTTTAATTGGGTGCCCAGCTCACGTAGGTAAGTGCACGAATAAACTTTCCAACTACCAACTGCTTACTTGCTTTCCACTTCTCTGGTGGAGAGTTGAATTGAAATTGTAAACGGTTAAAAATGGAATTTTAAGTTGCTACATAAATATCTGCCCATGTACCTATTGTGTAGTACCTGGTACCTATTTAATAATCCCACCATGACTTCGTGCTGTGAAAGAACAAGGCATTGTATTATATTGGTTGGTTCCTACAAGGTGTACGTTCTTGTTATTAGGTAGGTACCTACCTTGTATTATCTAGGTACTTACTTTCTCGAATCGCATGCTTGTTCATCGGCAACTAGATTTCCTTGCACCCACTAGTTGATAATACTACACTTTACGATTGTTGAAGCCCAAATAACACTTTAAAAAGCCCTTAATGGAGTTCAACTGCGGAGCTGAATTTATTTGTAAATTGCATCAACTTTTATAATTGTACGATACGACAAAAACTGGTTAATGGGAGTGTGTAGTTGTACTAGATGTAGATAGGTACTGCACCAAACACCAACAGTAGCGCTGCTCGTAGTGCATAGCGATATGAGGTACGTTGCTGTGGCAACGAAGAACACACAAATTCCTTCCCCCCCTTGCATTCGTTCAATCCCCCTTTACCATAATAAAATAATGCCTTCTCAGTTTTGATTGTTTCTACCCGAAACCTAGTAAAATGTTTTATATTGGAGGATATCCGCCAAGAGGAGTTACAGAATTTGCAGATCGTCCTTCCAAACTGTGTAGGTAGGTAGTTGGGTACGTAACTATAGGGAATTGCAACCCGTTGAGAAAACAAGAAATTCATTTGGGACTATTTTTCACTCTACTTTTCCAATTACAAACTGCGGTACTTTGATTTTATACACCCCCAACAAGAATCCTAAAAGCGACTTTTGTATAAGAGGAGGCTTGTTACAGCGGGTCACAACTTTTTGGTTGCTACTTTTTCAAGGCAAATCCGGTTTTTGACATCAACAATGTACCAACAGTTCAACAGTCTTACATTGTACGGGGTGGCTCACTGACATTGCACACCCCAATTTTTCCAAGAAATAATTCATTTACCGATAAATTAATTTGTGTGATATATAAGTTCTAACTCTAATGGTTCAAACTTCAGCCGTTGATTCTAAACCTCATTTCTGATCGAAAGTTCCTATTAAAGATTTTTTTAACGATTTGTTTTCAAGTTATTTAATTTCCAAGATTTTTTCATTTTTTCCACTTTATGACATTAAAACGCCATAACGCTCTTAGAATCACTGTGAACTCGAAAATAAGTACCTACCTACTTTGATGGAAAAAGTGGTAAATTTCCAATGTGCGTGAAGCCAAACTAATATTTTCTGTGCCGACTTAATACGTGAAGAAGGAGGCTAAAAAGCAAATTTTGAACATTTGATTTTGAATTTGAGATTTTTTTAGCGAACTTTCGTAGAAAATGAGAAAATGAGAAAATGAAGCTTTCCAAAAATTTTAAAATCAAACTTTTCGAAAAGTTTTTCTATTGAACTCCGTTTTGAGACATTCTGAAACGAATCGTAGAGTTTAACGCTTTCTCATATATGTGTGTCTGTGTGTGTCCTTCCAGACGATCACTCTCCTTAGGATTGAAATAAAAATGCCGTTGTTGCGCCAAAAAAATCAAGATTCCCAGACGAAAGGACGAGTTCGTTGGCCAGCATTTTTTGAGTACATTAAATTGGTCAAATTTCAAAAAATGTTGAAAAAATCACTAAAAATAGCAAAGAAGGGCTAAAAATTGTTAAATTTATATTTTAGCGGAATATTGCTCAAATCAAGTTTATGAACTATATAATAGAACATTTAAAAATGTATGTACAAAATTACGCCGAAAAATGTACTTGAAATTTCATCAAATTGTGCTAAAAAATCGATAAAAACGGCAAAAAAGTTAAAAATCCAAAATCTCTTTTTGAATAGCAGATTATTATTTAGAACGAGTTTTTGCAATCATTTTTGGCTTTTTACTTGCATACATCGTAAAATAAACCAGGATTTGCTTTGATGGAATGCTAGAGACAAGAGGGTTCTATCAAGGTCGTGTAAAATTTATACTGAAAACGTAACAAAATGAACTTCACGAAATCGAATTTATTATAACTCACCCATAAGGTGATTTATTTTGCCTTGATAATTTTCAGTTGGTAGCTCAGCTCTAGGGAAATACAAAATATACATAGGTATCTGAGTTAATTAACTTCTCTTTGGTTCGCATCTACGAACATCGTGTAACACCCTTTTCATGTACAACCGCTCCGTTGCTAAGGAATTAGATTTAATCCCACGAAAATCGTTCACCACTCGTTGGAAAGCTCTCAATTTACCTGAAAACATCACGGTGTCAAATTCCCCTTCTCCTTACTCCCTACTCCATAAAACGCGTAACCAACAATCATATGTTTTAAATCACGACGAGAAGACGTCAATGGGATTGAGAGGCGTTTTCTCTTTCCTTGAACTCTGATTTTGTTCACTAGGTGTGTAGGTAGGTACCTACTAATTTCTCCCTTTGGTTTTTGGAAAGATGAAAAATAGCAGATAAGTTCCGTAGCAACTATTTGGTGGGGAGAGAGGATCATCGTAAAATTTTGTCTTCCATAAAAAGTGTCACTCCCTAAAATTAACGCTTTTTGCGGTTAGATGCCAAAGCAAAGACATAGGTACCTACTTAAGTGTTGATAAACGAATTTTTTCAAAAAGTGGAAATGTTCCCTTTTGATGGATTACCCACTCATCAGATATTCTGTGGAAATTAGAAATGAGGAAGGTTTTAATTCAGGTTATCCCATCAGAATCATCGGAGCGTGTTTGGGCAGACTCAGTCGAGGACTCGATCCTGGACGGTTCTATCCACTCCCTTTTCCGAACGTGGTTCTATTGTGGACTGTTCCTGGACTCTTTGTTCAAACGAACCATTTGTTGACGAACCTTGATCAGGTTATGGAGGTTTGAAGCACGTTGCTCTTTCCCATCAGCCGGAGCAGGCTGAGCAAGTTTGGAGCAGTTCAGAGCTTAATATGGCAGCCATTGAAGAAGAGAAAGAATTTCTCTTCTTCCATGATGGCAGCTCCGAAGGGGGTCGGGGAGGCGTAGCAACATGGGGGTGGGGTGGCAACACCAGGGGCGGATGTGGAGGCGGCTGGGGCAGTTTTACGGGCTTCCTGTGAATGTGCCGCAAATTTAACCGTCTGAATCAGTTTCAGCACTCCAAAAGCCCCTATGTAACTATTTTTGTTGATTCTGGCAGTTTGAGAGTAGGAAAACAGTGTCCTGCTCCAACCCCTACTTCTCCGGTGTTTTAGTTTTCTTATCATCAAACTGACACAAATAGGGATAATCACACACACAACCAACCAATTCTACCTATTACCAGCTAGACTGTATACCTATTTATTTATATACCCACTCTTACAGTGAAGCCATCCACTTTGGGACAGGTGAACAAGGTTCCCCATTCAGCCACTAGGGTGGGTTGGAGTCGTCTCCTCTCATCTCCTCATGCCAGGAAATTGACACTATAACAGGTGGGTCAGGTAAGTATCACACACTTGGGTGGCAGGGTGGTGTACACACCAAGCCAACCAATTCTACCCATTACCAACTAAACGGCTTCCTCATATACTTGAATGAGTACTGGTATCAATACTTTGGGAATTGGGAGTATCGAATGTCCCTAACAAGAACCTGTTACGCGTTACGCAAATGTTTTGTTCCAAGGATTTCACCAACCATCCTTTAACCAGTGACGTTGATAAAATGAAGTTACAAATTATTATCTCGAAGAGATAAAACAAACCACTCTGCATCGCATAACTTCCCAGCCCCCCCCCCCCCCCTCCATCCTATCATCATGAAACTTCCTATCATCTAGAAACTCGAGAGGCGTTTGTAAACAAAACGTAAAACGGTGAGAAGCTCGTATCATCCTCGGTTTAAGAGATGGGGGGGGGGGGACTTTACATTGATAACAAAAATACAAAAACCCATAAATTTCCAGTATCATTTCCGCTATTTTTCTACGCCCAGTGTTGCCATGAAAAAATACCGAAAACCACCATAACCCCTCAACAAAATATCCCTAATGTGTATTCTGGCATGGAATCTTCGATTCTATTACCTGGGGAGTGGAAAACTAAGTTAGAATGAGAAAAAGCCGTTTTGTCCGACTTCACCCCACGCGTCCGTCTTCGTCCCATTTTTACGGTACCTTGTTTACTAATTACTATCCACAGTTGAAGTTATGGCGGGAGTTATTAGTTGAAATATCTCTCAACAGAGTGCATTAAAGTCAGTGAATCAAAACTTGTAGAAGGTATACACATGCTATCTAAAACTTCCGGTAAAAATTCGGCCCTACCTTTGTTTTGCTTCCTTTGTGTAGGTTAGGTATTATAGGTATGCATTTAGCATTTTATCGTTGTGTGTGATTATATCCTGGTACAGACATAATTCATCAATTTTTTATAAGGTATTATCATTTTTGTGAGTCCGAGTTCAGAATTTGCGTTTGGAGTACCTTGGTAATTTTCGTGGTGTGCTGATTTCGCATATTCACTGTATGTCATAGCATGAGATGTCCTGTAGCAGCGAATCTTGTGCTCTTCTCATAGACTTTTATCACAAGTTTTGTTCTGGCGCTGAACTGAAATGCTTTAGCTGGGAGGTATGAATACTTCTATATTATTATTATTAAATTGATTTATTTTCTCAAGAAGGTGAGTGGGTGTGTGCGTGTTTATGTATCTACCTTAGTAGCCTTCTTGGTCCATGGTTGTGCATGTAAACTATGAAGTGTAGGATTTATGTTAGTATGTTTCATTGTAAGGTAGATAAGCTAGTAGACTTGCTAAAGCAGGGCACAGTCGACGAACTAAACATCATATATTCATTTATGTATGAAATATGTACCTAAATTTATAGTTATCTTAATTTATATAACATAATGGCTATCTAGGTATGAACCTTTTTTTAATTTGATGAATTAAGCCCCAACTCAACCAGAAGGCTCATAATGCGGCAAAATACAAAATGTTTATGATGTAAATAGTTACCTATCGTACGAGTATTAAAAAGTATTGCCAATCGATGTACTGCAATCACAATCTATACCTACTAATACATTTGTATTCTTGGCATTCTTGGTACATATATTTTGGAATGTTTCCAGTGTATCAGAAATACGTACCTGAACAAATTGACGTTGCCTCCCACCAACTATATTAGTTGGGTAGTGGAGATGATGGATTTGTATTAAAAGTATGTTGTAAACTAGACCTTTCTATATAAGGAAACCATTTCCAAGCAGTCCATTCTGTTATAAACTTCTGAGATGTTCATTTGATACAGCTACTTACTTGGCCTCCTACTCTCAATGGTGTGCTAATGCCAGTGGGAACACTATTCTTTCTTTCTTCAACTGCTACCTAACAGTGTCTCGGTAATGCCGGCCGTAGCAGTTACGATGTGTTAACGGCCTCTGTGGCCATCAACTCCCGTAGCTATAGGATCCAGTGCTCCGGAGTGAATCTTCCTACTTCCAACCTGTACCTAAAAAGCTAGGGGTAGTTACAAGGTAGAAAATCACTACGTTACATACACGTATACGCAACTCAAAAACTGCACCACTCGAGTCTCAATACATGCTATAACAGTGCAAGAGTAGGAAAATGTAGTTGTTCGTAAAAAACTCATATGATTGGATTCTTAACAAATGTCAAAGCTGCGAATACCAATGAATAAGCTCCATTGATATCACCAGGTCTTCTCTGGAAATTAAGGTGATAGCGTTGACTGCTCTAATTTCAACGCTGCTTTGCTTCCCTATCAAATGCATACTTCGTCGCAAGCACCACGCTTGTTTTAGAAATTTCTATCCCACCACACGCTAGCTCGTTCAAATTCAAATGATCAAGTGATCACAATCACCCATTGTTATAACATTGTGAGAATTCATTTTGAGACCATTCGTTGATGGCTCAATAATTTATTAGTCTCTCATTCACGCATCTTAAGTGGAGAGATGGATTGAATGTGTGATGCATAAAGGTGATTTGACTCTACAGAAATACCTTCTACCTGTCCTACCCCGCCCCGGGTAGATAGCCCTAGTGACGCTACTGCATAAAACGCTAGCCACCACAACGCGATTGTCTTACCTTAAAACTTCTATAGGGTTAATATATAGCTGAGATAGATAGATTTACAGCACAAGGTCACCTGCAATTACCCGTCACAGGTACCACACTCGTCCATCCTTTGACATACTTGCCTAGCAGGGTGCATGAAGATAATCGTATTAATAAAATATGGTTTGTGCTAAAACTCCTCATTTCTTACAAACTCTAGGTGTGTGTATGTTCTTTTTAAACAAAAAAAAAAAGTTAGGAAAAAACTACACTAGGCAAGGTGGTCCCGCTCAGGCGGTAAGGGTACTTTGAAGTCACCAGTTCGCGAAACTTCGAAGAACCATAGAAAGTATGGTGTCTAACTTCTTAGGATTGAATCATCTTCCATTTATAGCTAGTTTGAGGGTGCGGGTTCAATGTGTGCTGTACACGGGCTTCCGCGTTCTACCGCCCGCTGGCTGGGGTCAAGGTGCGCTCTACAGATCTTGCTCTACATCGATAAGAAAGGCTGCCCTTCTAAATATATGTGACAAGATTTTTCCTGTCATCAAACTTGATAGCTTCCCTTCATAGTACCATTCAGAGTTTCAGTCAACTCGTGGTGACAAACAGGTCTTGTTCCATCTGTGATATTCATGGTGGCACATGGCATGGTGAGTGGGTTCCTATATTTAGGTGCCCACAAAGAGGTTGTAAGACATCTAAAACAGTGAGGAACGGATACATATTTTTTTGCTACACGGATGCAAACGGACGCGCCAACAGCAATCTGACCATGAGGCGATTACTTGAACTGGAGTATTAATTTGTGATCGAAGTTCCACTTACGCAGGCAGTTGCGTCGACGGAAAGAGGAAAAAGTAGAGTGACGGACTGGAATAATATGTGTCGCGAGGTATGCACATCGGTTATTTCAACAAAAGATCAAATGGTTGGAACCTCTGTATGTGAAGGTGGTAGAGCGCATACTGAACCAGATTGAGACCGCTTGTCGTCGGTAGAGTGCACTCTGAACTAGATGGAGACTCGTAGAGCACACATTGAACCGGCACCAGTTTGAGTACTTACATATACCTTATTGCATGAGTAATGCTCCTTGTCAGGGTCCAGCGATAGATTTTGTAAAAGCAACACCCAATCGGGAATAGAGACAGCGTTATCAAGTAAAGGAATGGAAGATCTGGTAAGGGACCAGGTCGTGAAAAGGGATAAGCTGAGTGATCAGGTCTACTATTCACCTTTTCTGTCTTAGGAAATCCCAATGGTACTCACCTTCATATTTCAGCATCATCAGATGAAATAGGGAAGAAAATACTTTTGAATCATAACCAAGCATGTTATCTACCAGTAATTTCTCTGGAGAGTAAGGAGAGGGAAATATGTGATTATCAGAAAATTTTCATCAACATTTGATAGTGCTTATATTTTGCGTGGATATAATGCAAACATTTCTGTCAGTTCTATTCGTGCCATTAAATAGTTGATAGATAATGCACACCATTTCACCAGATGGAAAAAATTGAGTGTTTACCTGGATGTTTTCCATAAGTTACCTACGTTCTGAAGTGCACTTTGAAAAGATACATGTACTGCCTTAGTGTTCTTCAATAATATTACGCACGTTTATTAATCCTGCTAATATAAATTCATCACCTCTGTTGATCCTCAAAATATAGATTCTCAACTAAATCACTTATTATTATATTTATTAGTAATAGTTGATTTTATTTATCTGCTTTCTAGGAGCTTCTAGTACATCTAGTTGATTTGGATCACTCCAACTGCGAAGCACACATAGACAAGCTGCTTTCATTAACAGTAGATCATCCGACTTTCAGAAAATACCCATTGAAACCAACATTTCGAAAAGGATTTTTGAAACAATTCTTGAACAAGGTTAGCTTGAACTTTGTCTAGATAAGCTAAGCAGTTTGAATGGAGATTGTTAAAGCATAATAATTATTCGATACGTTCGTATTTATTGCCAAATGCCAATGAAAACAACATGTGGTCATCTGCCGATGTACTGGTGTAATGTCAAGCTACTGGTCGTTCACATTGCCAATTGGTAATGGTTGCTAATTGTTTCCAATCTGGAACTTGTTCAGTGCACTAGTAGTAGCGTAGCAGACTCCTAGTTCTAAATAGTTTGAAACCACATTCATACTTTAAACTGATTCAAAATGAACGTGCAAGCTTCGCATATCTGTAAAATTGATTTATGGTCATAAGCAGGTACCTATAAGTTTAATCAGGATTAGTATCTATCAACCGCCCCCACCCATCCTTAACCATCTCTAGACGTCCCTAATCATCTTTTCTCAATGTCTTACAAATAGAAAAATAAAAATTGAAAAAATTTACCTCCTCCGAAATCACAGGCCTTACCTACCCCAGTACAGGCACAAGTGTATAATGTGCATTAACTCTTGAAAAAGAAAACAAATTAGTCATCTAAAATTTGAACCTAAATCCCAACTTCAGTAGTATTTTATCTTATCCACTACGTCCAATACGATCCAACACTGAGACAGCAGCCATATAATTGATCAGCCGGTCATAGCAGAAGGGAAGGAATTAAAGCTGATTCGATTTTTAGACTTTAGAATTTTTTTTTAGACTTTTTAGAATCGTAAGGAGAGACAAGGTCGGGATGGTGGTTCTCTGCTTTTGTCTTCTTCTTACGCCAGACACAGTTGGCCCGTGTGAACAAGCAACCGCACCACAAAACATGTTAGTATAAGTATCTATGTACTGAAAAACTTGTACAATAAATTGTTGCGTTGAGCAGGTTTAGGTGAATATAATTCAACATTTTTTCGCCCCCCACCCCCACCCCCAACACGCCCTGTGAATTAGTGACTCGGAATTACTCTTTTAACCGTGACAAAACACCTGCAATTAATTCAGCTGTAACGATTCTTGCTCATGCGTCAAAAAGTAATGTTATTATGTTGGCTTCGAATGAGGACTGAAAGGTTACAGGTGGAGGAACGGGGGTTGACCCACGACAGGGCTTATGAACGTTTGGTGACATTGCTAGCTGAACCAGACTCTGATAGTGAACTACATTACCGTCACTTCCCTTTGGGTAAACGTTTCATCACCATTCAAGAAAGCAGGAATTTCCTTGCCCACGGAACCACTGGCTTACATACTTGGCAGGTAAATTATGCGGTTGATTCTTGGATTTCTGTAATTTATCAGCTGAAAGGCTTGTCTTGACTTGGTAGGAATACGTTATAACCAAATACAATTTATTTGATCAAAACATGTCCTTACCTCGTAAGTGAGTTATAATGAGTCAGAGAGTTTGAGAAGATATAAGGACTTCCGGTCATTGAGATTCCTCACCTCAATCTCAATCTAGAAATGATAGATCTACTTTCCATCCGCTTTTTATTGTGTGAGTGGCCCCTAAGCCTGGTATTTCATCTATCTCATTGTTTTTGTAGTCTTGCATTTTATGTATCAAGTAGGAAAATATTCCAATCAATAAAATCCAGGCTTTTAGGAGGGCTCCAAAAAGAATGTTAAGCAATTTCCCCAGGTTTCTTTATATGTATTACATCATGAACAGATACTCAGAAAAGATTAAGTAAAGGTAGCAATAGTATGTCTAATAAGTGAATTAGTTCCCTTATATTTTTAATACTTAGGGTGTATATGATAGTTAAGTAGTTATAACAATATTTTGGCGCCATGCAAATCTATAAATAGCAACTGGGATGGATGATATATTATTGTATAGTTTAATATTGTCGTGAATTATCACTTCATGCATTTTATATTCGAATTCTCAATGTACATGTTTTCTAATAAACATGCGAACTGGGTAAGCTTTCATCATACGCTACAACCAAGCCATTGCAGTTGGCACCACCAATCACGTGATTGACCACAGTCACCTGCTTTGGCAGGGATCGCCCTCAATGGGTATCTTACGGGTATCAATGTCAATGAGAGTTTCCCCGGGCATGCATTATTTTTCCTAAACTCGTCTTGTACTTTTCAGACTAATGCCTTACATATCCTCCTCCATTTAACCAACGGTGCCCAGGTTCCGGGTTAAGTACTCCTGAATTTCCATTGGGTCTCTCATTCCGGGGAGTTCCTCCTTTTATCTGATGGGGCCAAAGCTCTGGGTTAGAAACCAAAATACTAGAGCCACGGCTTGGGGGTAAGCTTCTTTGCACTCGGCAGGGCTATCGCTCTGGGGAGATCTCTCCTTCTTTTTCCATCCACACAAAAACTATCAAAGTAAAACTCGAGCAGCCAAAGTTCGAACCACGACAAATATTAATAAAACGAAAGCTATACATTTAGGGAATCTGTATGTCAGCTCCGAAGTAGGTACCATCCAAATTTAAGCGGATCTCGTCCACATTTACATAGCAGCCACCATTTATCCAACCAAATGAACTGCATGTACGTCTATGACACCATCTCCAGTTTTGATTCATCCACATTAGAGAGGAATCGAAAAAATATCTGAAGAAGGAAATTTAACAAACATTTCATGTTCAACCTTGCACTTTGGCTACCATTATTTAAATGTTCCAATTGTTGCCTTTGCCTTATCCTTGTACGTTTCATCGTGTGCATTAATTCATGAGAGCTTCTTAAACAAGTCTGGTTAATCATGTGTTACTAACAGGGGCTACACCCATATTACAAATATGCTTGTTATTTACCCTAACCTACCTTGATAGCGACAGAATGATGTATAATTAGGTGCTCTATGTAGTACAAGAGGGAGAACATTGTAGATCAATGCAAGGATTTGTGAATATGTAAACAGATAGAGATGAAATCAATGAGATTTGACGCTTGAACATTAATGGTTGGATTCTGGTGTCACCAGTAACGAAACGATTTCTAGTACAGAACTGCCCCACTATTGTAGGCTGGACCCCTCAGTGGCAGCAGTGTGTAATAAAGGCCAAGTGACGTCAATACGTTTTCTCATGAGGCGTGGTATGTTTTGAATGTATATTTCAATATTTTCCCTTGCCGATCGGGAAAACGTGGATATTTTATGTTTCTTTCCCTAGTTTGATTTCAATGACTGACCACCTTGGATTAGGAATGATCCTCCCCTATCCCTATGTGGTGAATGTTACTTTGATCAATAAGGGGTAAAATTTATCACTCTAAACATGCATTCTTGGCTTTCTGTAGGGGCTTCGTTCATTCTTGTCTAGAATTTATATTCTGGTAGTCCATTGAGATGTTTTTTGTGTATTGTACAACAAACAGTTGTTCACTTTTTGAGATAATGACTTATTATTGTTTTGGAAAAGAGTTCCACTCATGTAATTATTGTTTTCTAACAGGCTGGGATCGCTCTCGCCAATTGGGGAATCCGGAACAAAGAACACTTCCACTTCAAACGAGTATTTGAACTTGGCTGTGGCCTTGGATTGACAGGGCTGGCACTCATATTTTCAGATTCGCCTCCCCTATCATACACATTCAGTGATTGCCATCCTGAAGTACTCCAATTGTTGAAACAAAACATCATTCTGAACTCATCATCTGAGGGCGAGGAGGTTCCCAAAAGGATCAATAAAACCAACGTCCAAGTCCTGGATTTTGACTGGAGTGAAGAAGGAGGTCCGAGACTGTCAAAGCTGTTTCAACCAGACGTCATTATTGCCGCAGGTTAGTTTGTTTGGGAGTAATTTGCGTGTTTGGGTCGCTTCTCGTGGTTTTAAATATTACCATGCAAGAATATGAGGAACTTCAATACGATATCCAAAGAAGAAGACGCCGACGTCCTGGGAAATTCTATAAGGAGTCATTGGTAGATCTTCAAGGGACCAAAAGCAAATATTTCTCAGTGCAGAAGCGTCCTGAGATCTGGGTACCACCAAGGTCTCCTTACTCCCTAATACAAGAAGATTTGTACAGCAATCCCTGGCAGTTGCTCATTGGGACGATTTTCTTGTCCAAGACCCCAGCTAGCAGGGCAGTCCCAGAACTTCTCAAATTCCTCAACATTTGGCCAACGCCTGAATCTTTGCTACTAGCTGATAGAAGCGACATTCTGTCCTTCTTCAAACCCCTCGGCCTCGGAGAAACTCGTACCAAAATTGTTTTGAGATTCACCCAACAGTACCTTTCTAAGGACTGGGTTTATCCAATTGAGTTGTTTGGCATTGGTAAATATGGTAATGATTCGTACAGGATTTTCTGTGTCGGAGAATGGAAGGACACATGTCCTACCGATATTCCTTTAACTATGTATAGAAATTGGCTGTTGGAAAATGCTCAAAAGCTTGGCATATGAATATTTCATAATCTAATCCATCTTTCATCGAACCATTCTAATTTGAAATCCATTGTCACATTTTACTATTTTTGGTTGTTTAATATAATTTTACAGCATGCAAATTGTTTTCTTTTTCGTTGTTTGTCCCCTGTTCCTTTTTTCTCATTCTTAGTTGATTTTTGAATGTGCTTTAACGCTTGGATTCTTCAAGTCTTGTGATGAATGAATAATGTAACATTGTTTAGATGCGCTTTTAAATGTTTTATAGAATGAAGCTATTTCAATGGCTCAATTAGACATCTTGACATTGGGAACATTAAAAAATAATTACATTATAAAATTAAGTACAGAATTACCTGATATAATATAGCTCAAAAATTTATTCGTTTGTACATGCTGAGGTTTGAACTGGAAGCATCAAAGTTCAACCAGAAGCGGGTGCACTTTGTATTTTAGAAATCCCTATTTGTACTGCTCTACTTTTGGATAGAAACGTGGTATGGAAGAACAAGGGTCAAGTACCACTGTCCCAGAACTCTTGGCTCCATAGGTGTAATACTGAGGAAACTATTACCTCGTGGCTCCGTAAAGGTAACAGTGGAGGAAGTATTACTGTCCAGAACTTGAAGCTCCGTAGGAGTAATACAGGAGGGAATATCACGGTCCGGAGCTCTCGGCTCTGTAGGCGTGATACTGAGTAAGCTATTACTGTCTGGAACTCGTGACTTTGTAGGAGCAAAGGAGAGAAGGTTAAGGATTTGGTAAATGAAAAGGCCAAGAAGTTTGAGCATAGAAACATGTCCAAATCGGCTTGACTCGCGCCTTTATAGGCCCTGGTGACTAGAGAGACGGCTTGTACTGGTGAGTGAAAGTGGAAGGAGACCACACCTGTCCGATTATGGAAATACCAGGGCCTCACGGAGTCAAACTGAGATGGAGGCGTATTTATTCGTAAAATCTAAAACATAATTATAAATGTTGTAGTTGGTGCACAGTAGTACCTAAAAATGTGATTTAGTTTCAAAACACTTGGTATGAAATTGGTTAATTGCTGAAAATACCGAAAAAAAACAGAAAAAATAGAAATCATTTTTTTATGTTCAATATTATTTAAAACAAATTTGTAAGAAGAAATTCAAATGTTTTTTCATTCGTAAAAATGTCATTAAAAGCAGCGTTTCTTGTGAGCTTTGAAGAAAATTAAACTCATTTTCTAAGCTCCACGCTTTCCTTAACGGAATTTTTAATTAGAATGTTTTGGAACATTCTAAAACGATTCCCAAGTTCGTACGTTTTATACATGTTATTTCAGACTGTGTCTGATCTTGAGACTAAAAGAAAAAATCAAGCATTACTAACATTAAAATATGAGTTCAAAGGAAACTGCTTTTACAAAAACTTCTAAAAGCGGTAAATTGTTTTAAAAAATCTTTCGAGTCATCTTTCACAGCAGAATATTATTTGAGAATATTAAATTCGAATTCATTCAAATCGTTGTGTACCTAAACCTTTTGGGCATTACAAAAATGAATCAATGCATTTTCACTCATTTTGCTTGTGATAGCAGAAACCTAGAATAAAAAAGATTACCTACTACATTACAGTCCATCTGTTGATGTATTATCAACTTCTCTTCAAACAATACAGCTACATATTACATTAGAATACCTTCAGAGTGCATAATTATGTTAACTGCATAAATATTCACATAAATATCATTATTACATGTCGTAATACTAATCAAAACCAATCACCGTTCAAATGAAAATAGAGTAAGACGTCTGACAAAGGCAATGTAATATGGAGAAAACTTGAATCTACGTTACCAAGGAATCAGACTACTGTGGGAGCCATGTGATTCTATTTATTCAGAGAAATAGCTCTTACTTTTAGAACTTGTATGCAATAAACCGAAATGTCTATAAACTTCTTAGTTTCTTAATTTATATAGTCGCCGTATGGGTCTGGCAGGGGGTTTGTTTGGAAAATAGGAAACTGAATTTAAATGCAGAAAAAATGGGTCCCAGGTGGGAATTGAACCCACGTCCTTAGTGTTCCGTTCCTAACGAAACGGCCTGAAGAATTATTTCTTAATTTAGATAGTTCAATTCCCACCTGTGACCCATTTTTTTCTACATTTAAATTCAGTTTGCTATTTTCCACAAAAACAAACCCCCTGCTGGACCCATACGGCGACTGTATAAATTGAGAAATAATTCTTCAGGCCGTTGCATTAGCGGTGACTAATCTAAAGGGTACAGTTGATTTAAAGTTAAATTGATCGAAAAATGCAGAGTAATGGTTGCACATGGTTGAACATCCCAGCTCAGATCCAAGCTCTCTCCATCCAGTGGTTCTTGTGGCCTGTACGGAAAACCAAAGGATGTGGGTTCTATTCCCACCTGGGACCCATTTTTTCTGCATTTAAATTCATTGAGTTTCCTGTTTTCCATGACTAAAAGGTGCCACCATCACAGAACAGTGCAGCAAATATCAATGAAATAGTGGGGAAGAACCTAACTCAGTTTTGTCCATGGTGCAGACCCATACTTAAACAAAACCTGTTTTATGATGGTTAGCTCACGCAAAATATACCTACCAGACAGTGATGTAAACATGTTCACTCGCTGAGCTTGACAAGGGTGACCATCATCGGCACCGAAACGTCGCTCAAAATGTTCACTTTTGAACCAACTGTAGCTGTAAGGACTGTAATTTAGCTCCCAATATACTCGTACATCTACGCCCAACGACTGGACTGGTCTTTCAACCCGAGTTTCCTGTTTTCCTATTTTCTATATAAACTTCTTAGTATTTTCATCCTCCAACTGATACTGGGCACACTCTATAGGTATAATGTCACTTTTAAAGTAATTCGATATATAGTCAGCCAGATAATTGTCCAAACGGTCTTTTAAATCGGACATGAGAATAAAAAGTAGCACTCGAGCCATACTTGCATTTCATCGGGAAATACACATGATAACGCGAGTTCAGGCAACTCTCAACATCAATTCAAAACCAATGATTCTTTCATCGCCCATGTATGTCTAAGCACCTAGGCCTGATTGCCTTAACATCTATTACAGACAATATATCCGGCAAATTTAACTCGAGGGTGTCTAGCATCATCAACTGGTCTAGGTAGAGCTCTGGAAGTCTCTATCTCCTATTCCTCTGATACTTACCCAATACTTAACCATTCTCCAAAATATGAGTACTTTGAGTGCTAGGAAACTTGTTTCCAATCTCGGGTAATACCTCGGGGTAGACATTGAAGGTTGAATGAGGCGCTGTATCAAAGATTTGCAAAGAGTATTTGTATTCCAAATATTTATGAAAATGCGAAAAACCAATTGATATAAATTCTGCAATTGATGTTAATAGCATAATATTATTTAGAAATGGTTTATTTGCTATAAGCATGAAAGTGAAATAAATTTTGTGTAGAATAAGTGCTTAAATTTTGGCCAACAATTATGCTGAAATAAAAATGTACTATTGCCATGCTGCACTCATAATATTCACTGTAGCTTAATAATTTTAAGTATTTAGATTGTGCAACAAAAAAAAGCCACAGTTCCTTTGAGCCTGATGGCTAAAATAAAAAAACATGAATATGCTTTAGCCGTACACGACTCACTCCTCGTCGATTCTCTGAACCCGACCCCCCATCGGCCTCTGAACTCTGTTTATCATTCTGCCATCAATCCTAAAACATGGAATCATGTTTTAGCTCCTCGCTCTCACTTTATTATAGAAATGATCACGACCATTGAGCTCTTGTGAGATGATGATCTCCTAATAGAAACTCGCGAGTAAACATTCACTCTATTATAGAAATGATCACGACGATTGAGCTCTTGTGAGATGATGATCTCCTAATAGAAACTCGCGAGTAAACATTCACTTTATTATAGAAAGAGGCTAAAGAGGCTACATACAAAATTACAGCTTCCTATAGTGTAAAGTATAGAAATTACCTATTAAAATAATTTAACCACCGCTTCACAAATCTAACCGTTCTCACAATATTCGGATCACCTGCTTTGAATCACATAATCGAAACACCAGCTCAATGAAATCATCAGAAATTAACAAGCGGTTGCATAATCAATGCCAACGCACCCTCTTACCTTGCCCAAACCTGGACGTCGCTGAACATGCCTCCAGGGAGAAACACCAAAAGTATAACACAGCCGCAGAGGATATGAGAGGTTCATTTACTCCACTAATTTGCTCTTGTGAAGGTGTTCCTCACAGAGAATTCCATCAATTCACCAAGAGATTAATTGCCGTTTTGTGTGAAAAGTGGAACAAGCCTAAATCACAGATAGCTGGTTGGATTCGGACAAAAATACAGTTTTCTGTAATAAGAGCAGTGTCCTTACGACTCCGAGGTGCCAGAAAAAATGTGAGGAGTTACAGAGTAAGGGATAATGAATCAATGGGACCCGGGATGGAGGATGGCGCACCTTTGCCTCTTCTCCGCGACTAGAAAAAAAAGACCCTGTTTTCTTTTAATTTTTGTCATTTTGTTGGTTTTAGTTACGTCGAATTTTTGTTTTTGTTTTATGTGTCGCAAGTTGACATTGTTTGTTTATGTTAACCAATTATGGTTTTAATAAATTATACTTGTGAATGATCATCAACATTGTGTGTAAACAATTATTCATATAACTATGCTCATAACTCAGCTTGTTGGCCACGCACTTCGCAGTAGTTAATATAGTATGGTTGGATAAATCGAGAGCTTTCGAACGAATGGTCAACGAATTTTGTGGGATGAAAAACGACGAAGTATCATATCCCTAGCAACGACTCGGTTGTAAGCGGAAATCATCACAATTATTGGCGCTACTTTCGTTGCACTCTCGTGGGACATTTTTCGGTAGTTAGGTCACGGCTAAAGCATATTCATGCTAAAATCTGATAGAGCTCCAATAGTCCCGACGTTTTTAGGATAGCTTCGAATTTTCGTTTGAGATTATGCTACCTTAAAATTGATGTAGATATGCCAAAGTATTGTGCTACATATGTTTTTCCCATAGAGTATTCTAGTCAAATGGATTTAATGTAAGTTAACACATTTAAGTATATGTCTCTTTTGAAAGCTTTGTACTTAATGCAAATTGATTGAAAATCGATATGTTTGAAAAAGAGTTGAGTTATAATTAGCACCGCTGAATCTTCATCCTGTTAGAGTTTCGATAGGGGATAGACTAAGAAGCCTCGTAATGGGAATTTAATAACTTGGTGGTCACACAGTTATTGATGGGACCTGAAATTGTAGAATAAATCCTATTTTCTATCTTGTTTAACTAGTCGTACAACTATTATACATTGGTTAATGGAAATCGTGGGCCGTGGTTTCTCCACAGGACAGAGAAGTCTGTGGATAATTTGGATTAAACTGTGAAAAATACCAAGACCCAAAATCATTGTTTGAATAGCAGTATATTACTTAGAACCGATTCTTTTTCTATGAAACTGATATCAACTCACAATTTCACAGTCACAACTTCTTTGCACTCAAAGTTCTCCAATTTCTAAACAACGAATATAAATTGACAATTTACGAAAAATTTTATAGACGATCATGCTGCATGTCAGGAACTTTTTTATATATTATAAAGTTGAAATTAAATAAACACACCCATATCAGACACACACACTCACTCACACACACACGCACGCGCGCGCGCACGCACACGCACGCACGAACGCACGCACGCGCACACACAGATTGTACATACTTGTATTTTTGACGTCTACTACACAGAAAAAGGTTATGTGAAATAGACTCACACGAAGGAAAAATGTTTTTAAAGGCAAAACGGACTGAGAAGCCAAGAGTGAAGTGAGTGAGTAAAGGCACTGATGGCTCGTTGAGTGGATATTCTTGCTCGAGAATGTGCGCTCGTTGACTGTTGCAAATGCTGATCCCCTTTGACCTCTCGAGAAGAACCGCGACAGAGGCGACCGGACTTTGGCAGTTTTTTTCTAGGTAGCTTTGTGGTGTAGGCATGTGTAGTATTGCAAGTAGAGCAAGTGGTCTAGCTCACTACGTTACCAGATGTGAATAGGTAGGTAGGATGCAGTATCTGGTAGGAGGGAGAGCCAGTTCTACAGCTGCACTATAGGTCGACCAGGGATGATCTGCATTCCGAGGTCGAATTCTGCTGGAGCAAAAGGAACTGCTTATCTCCTAGCATTTAAAAAGTTAGAAGTACCTACTTGTCGACATTGTAAACAATCTCCCGAGCTTGCCACCAAAGTGTTTTTCTGAAGTGAAAGGACGAAGAACGTCCTGTTTCAGGGATGTTTTTCATAACAAACAGATGAAATTAAATAAGATGAAAACTAAACTGTTGCCACAAAATTATACGAAAACTCGAAATAGCTGTGGCACGTTCACTGAAAGCAGAGCAGCCAACCCTCAAATACGAAATTTCTCTTCGCGGTAATTTTACTTTAAGCGGCCCATTCACGATCTTGTTGCAGGAAGTGAGGGGAACCAAAAACTTCCCTCTCTTCTTGCACGGGAGGCGTGCAGGACGTGTGTAGAGTGTGGAGGCCTTCCTGCTGCAGGTGTGCTGCAGAGCTCGACGGATGGGTTTCCCATCAGACCATCCTGCGGTCCAGGGTCCCCCACCCTATCAACCTGCTAGGTCCGAGTGTGTGTGGAGCTGCTGGAAGACCTTCTGGGTTTTGTTTGAATAAGGAGCCATTGGAGAATGGAGAACCGTATACTGGCGGGAAACCTTCGGTTTGAGCTGGGAATGATGGATCGTGTATGGGGAACGTACTCTGAGGTAGGAGAGCGAAGAGGGGAACCCTATAGAGTTCTCTCCAATCGTCTGCCTCCCACCTTGTAGTTCATGTTTATAAATTTTCTTATAAATGCATGCTTATGCTTTCCTAGAATAAGGACAAAATGTTTTGTTTGAATGTATTGTGTCCGAAAAACACTTCTCCAAGTTTTTGACAGAGTTCTCTAACTTTATATACAAATGAAGACATACTTAACAAGAGTTTAGAACCTATCCAAGTTCCTACTACCATCCTAAAGAATTACTTGTTATTCTGTGGTGTTACAGACGTTGTATACGATTACGGCTTGATCCCTCAGTTGTGCTCCACTATCAAGACCTTGATCACGACGACTAAAGCATATTCTCTTGTTGCATGCACTGTGAGGAGTGAAGATACACTGGATAATTTCTTGGAGAGTTTAGGTGAGTGGTTTGCACTTGTTGTTTATCAGGTGGTTAACGCATGCGTTCCACTGATGGTTTATATTATAGATTACTAATTGAGAAATAAAAACCTGTTCCTGAAATGAATGTAAGCGCCTACATGTCTTATATTGCTTTTGTTTGCCAAATCTATTAATGCCATCTCTTTTCTCGCTTTCCTGCACTATACCTGTATACTTTTTCACTTTTATTATGGAATCGTCTCTATGATCCATAAATATCAACTGGGAAGAAGCCCTACCTTCTTAGTTTGTTGATCTCCTATGGTAGCCTACATAATCATTGTTAAATAACAACTTAGTTTTTTGGAAGAACAATGAATGTCAGTCCCCATATTCTATAAGTTGAGACTTTTTTGCATCTTCAATTTCCTCAGCAATGCTTATAAAATGAGTTATAAATTCTGTAGATGGGTTAGGGGTTCTACAATATTTATTCTGGTTAAAAAAAAAAAAAAAAAGTGGCGATCAATTACCGAGGTAGGTACTGTTATTTCATGACTTCAATAGAGATGCTACTTAGCTGCCAGTAAATAAATGTAAGCAACAAATCGTTAAGTTACAAAGCCACTTGTGATTTAACTTTGAAACAAATCTTGTTTATTTATTACACTTTACTACATCATCTCTCCTAAACTTCTCAACAACTGTAAGTAATGGTATTTTGCATTCAGTTAACTATGTAGAGCTTGTATGGAATTCAGAAGTCCAAAACCTCAGATTGCACAGCAAGACGGAATCAGCTAACAGGGTCTGCGGCCCGCTCCACTCATCTGCCCTCCTCTCACCAAACTCACCTCCCACTTGCTCCCCTTTGCTTCTTGCAGCTAACAAGTTGATCAAGTTTTTTGTTTTGGCTCAATTTTATGTGTTTTCAGCTAATGGGTGCATGGGTGTTTTCATGTGTTTTCCTATGAGTGTTTGGTGTAACACTTGGGTTAATGCGGATTCTTCATGATGGAAAGTGAGTCGGTGTGACCTATTTTATGAGTGCCACGAGGGAGGGGGGCAGTTCAATCTATCTTGGCACACCATTCGAAGTCTTGCACCTCTAAAGTCCATCCAACCTCTACTTGGATTTCATAGTCTTACATTTACTTTGTGATGAACGTTTCTAGTAAGTACTTAAATTTTAATTTTCAACAGGTGATACAGGCCTAGAAATATCTGAGGACGAGGAAGAAGAAGAAGCTGGTGGCAACAGCAAAGATACTTTCTTCTATTCCACTGATCTTCCAGTCAAGATTTTTAAAATAATGCTTGTAAGTCTCTCTTTTATTTCTATATGCTTACCGTACAGTATTACTTATTGTTAAAGGCAAAAAAAAAGAAAAATAAAATCTAAATCATGGACAGAAAGGGCTATTTTTTGTATGCCTACTATAATATGCACACTGTTCAATAGAATAAAGGAAGTAAATGATGAAAGAAGTCGGTAGCAATATTCAGATAACTCTCCTCTCACCTAGTTTTCATAAACTGGATTATTATTGGAATGTTATTAGGTGTAACTAAGAAATTAAAGTATTGTGAATTCAATGTGTGTGTGTTTGTGTGTGTGTTTTAGGGGGATCTTTAATTGTTTATGTGGAAGCAAACTGTTCGTTTACTTTTTTTGCTTTCACAATAGGTAATTGATTTTTCTATTTTTGAAAAAATTGAAACAAATTTTGAAAAAATTACCACTATCGTTAGTTTTGGCTTGATGTCACTGGTACTTGTGGCTTTGATAGCCAAATAATGCATTACCAGGTTGTGCATCGAAATGACCAAAAATCCTTTCCCCCTACGTTTTTGACTCTCTTTCTGCTCCCTGCTGTGCAACAACCTTTCTAAAGATTGTTATTGCTAGTGAAGATTGCTTATCATTAGTGGCGTTTCGATGCCTACATTCATCAGATAAATTACATCAGAACTTTGATACTACTGGTAATCATTGAGTTGATAATATCGGTAGGAAAGTAATTTTATCGATATGTGCATTGTTTAGGAATAAATCTGTTGATGTATTAATAAACCCGTAACAATGTGTTAAACTCTTAATATTGATGAAGTATGTGGTGAAGACCAACACTTGTTCTGATGCATAATGAATTGCACATTTACATCCCAAAATTTGTCGAAGAAAATTACAAATATTTCATGACAACATTGGAACAAGACCCCTCATAATTTATACCAAACGATCAATTTATTACCGCAGGTATTAATTGAAGAATTTATGTACTTTCATCCTGCTGATATATATTGGCCCTGTAGTGAGGTACAAACTTATGTAAACTACCTGAGCACTGTGAATAATATCTTTATTTTTGCTGGTTAGAGTGTTTTGGTTAGGGTTGAATCAAAGAAGCCTTTTTTCGCTAACCTATAGCCAAGTCTCTAGGCGGGTTAAAAATATGAGTTACAAGAAGGCAGCAAGCTAGATGGAATGATGACTTTTGTTCTACTGTGTTCCAGACTTGAGGGGTGGAAGTAAATCATGGCTACCCAACAGGACGAGAGTTTTGAAGAAAGGCGATCTGCCTTCGTCAAAGAGATTGAAGGATACTTTTTGAGTGAAGAAACCCAAAAGATCTTTGAGGCCATCCACGATTTGAATAATTACGAATCTTTCAATGCCTCGGGCTATGAACTTATACCTGTTGCTGGAAAATATCTAACAAAGAAATTCAAAAAAGAGAAACTTGCGGTGTTCAGGTGTGCCTTGCAGTTACTTGAGCGAATATCAAGAGAGTTTTCCCCTCAAGAAACGTACCTCGAACTGTTGGAGCAAGCTGAAGATGGTGATGATGTGAAATTCTGCACTGTGCTGGATATTATAAAATACTGTCTCCTGCGGATGCCCAATCAGCGTGGCAAGTCTATGTGTTGGACTTGTGATACGATAGCGAGACACCTATGCAACATGGACATTCCAAAATCCAATGATGAGGAAGAAGATGATGAAAGCATATCATTTGCCAAAAAGAATTCTGATATTATTCGTAATATTTCCATGGTAATAGAGACTGTTATTGAATTTTTCATCCCATTTGTCCAAGACTTACAATCTGATGACTGTGAAGTGCCTCTAGACCACGTGGAAGAGTACAGAAGTAACACCAAGAAAGCTCTTTTAAAATGTTTAGGTCGACCTTTGGTTCACGTTAATCTTTCAAAAGATTCAGATCACTATGCTTTGGCCAGTCGAATTTTGGATATGATCAGTGCTTTTACTCAAGATCCATTTGAATTGCTGAAACATATAGATCTGTCATTTGGTTGTGTGGACCAGTTAGAAGAAGACGCTGTCTCCATGGATTTCACCAATGTCTCTCTTGGATGTTACTTTTACCTGATTTTTGATGATGAAGACAGGTTGCAAAGTATCAGTCATGTATTCTCTCCGAAATACCTATTCGAATGTACCATGGCGTTAGCTTTTGATTTATGTGGTACGAATGAAGCACCTTTGATTTTTAAGGCCTTGAAACTGTTTCATGCTGTTCTGGACAGAATGTCACCTAAAACTGTGGAGTTCAACAGCATACGGGACACAGTGATGAGTAAATTCTTAGAGATGGTTACTCGCAGCATGGTATATAATGAGGAAAAGGAAGTGAGGCAACTGAGTGTCCAAATCTTCTCAAAATTCCTTGGGAAGTTCACACCAGAAGGTCAGTACATGGTATTATACAATGCCAATCAGCTTTCCTCTGATCCAGGATTCATTGGGTTTACCATGACATTGGTAAAAGAGCAAGTGAGGGAAGCATTAGACACTAAAGATTATTTATCCCTTAGGTATTTCTCTGGTAAAAAGCTGATCGATCTAATGTGCCGTTACTGTAAAATCAGTGGTCTTGTTGAAGCAGATTTACAGTCTCACACAGATCAGATAATGTCGTGTTTAAATTTGATCAGATATATTTTGATTAGGGATAAGAACAATGAAGCGGATTTATGGTCATACATGGCTTCTGTAGACGAATCTTACATTGAACCTGTTAAAAATGCATGTTCTTTCTCTAGAGGCATGTATGAAGATTGCAAAGCTAATCTCCATCAAACTCAAGACACGAGAGTTCAGATCGACGTTATCGGATCCAAAGAACTTCTACCAGACATGTCTCCCGCTGAACAGTTACAGCTGATGAACGAGAAGCTTACTAGAGTGGATATGATAGACTACCTCGCTACTCGGGTGTTACAGTGCCTAGCCGAATACAAACAGAACTATAAAATTATTGCCCAGTCACCTTGAATATCCTATTTTTGTGCAATGGGGTTACAGAAACATAATATGTAATTGAGCTGGTTTTCATTAAACATGCACATTTCTTTAATCTTTTACTACAGTAAAATGTTCCCATTCTTTAGCTTTCTCGTTATACCTGAATATTTATGAAAGTGATTTTTGTTGTTATACGTGCTTTTCATTGTTATCTCTGTTAGTTTCGCTTTTTAAAATAAATAAAAAGTTACTTCATAGTCTGTTCTGTTTCCTCAAAATAGAACTAATAAGTAAACTTGAGTATTGTATACGTTACTAGATGCTGAAGATAAAGCAGTTGAATCATAGTCTCTCAAATCCTCAAAAGCTATTTTTAGTTACCCATACCTGGCTCCAGGATAGAAGTTATTAGCCTTAATTGAAACCCGAAATCTCATGGTAATAAGTCATATTCATTAATATCTTGACAGCAATATCCAAAGACTCGTTGATGGCATCATGGAAGGATTTGAAGACTTCATTAATCTCTTAATAATCTGCTGTTGTAATTCAGCAATCAGTTGTTATGCAATTGCCTAAAATATCAATGTATTTATTGATTTTCAGAGCTGAATCGATCGCGGTCGACGGATCACATCTTCCTTCCTTAGAACAATTCGGAGAGCTATTCAAGAATGAGGGGCGTCGGTGATGAGCAGGAGAAGGCGGAGCTACTTGTTTTTGGATATGCGTGCAAGTTATTTAGAGACGATGAGAGAGCTGCATCAATTGATTCTGGGGCGCACCTTATACCATGGATGGGAGATGATACCCTAAAAATCGACCGTTATGATGGACGTGGAGCACTGTACGATTTGGCTTCTCACGAGCCGAAAGAAAGCTACTTGGAAGAAATTGGAGAGGAAGAAAAAGCTCTGGAGCAACTTTGTGATGAAGAGCGTTTCCGATCATTGTACATCAATGAAGATGAAGAATTAACTTATAAGGAAGAAGAAGCAAAAAGACAGCATCATCAGACTCAAAGTTATGGCGAGGTGGCTTATAGTTACGATGTTCCTAGTGCTCCAGTTGAGGACACAACATCCCAGGATGTTCCTCCCGCAGTTGGCCGACCTTTTATCCCATCCTCAGAGCTTCAAATTCCCTCTGACATGACAACTCCAAAAACTGCAAAACATAACGCCATTATTGAAAGAACTGCTTTGTTCCTGGCCCAGCAGGGTTCTCAGATGGAGATACTCATGAAAGTTAAACAACAAGGCAACAAGAACTTCGAATTTCTTTCACATACTGACTCTCTTCACAACTATTATCTACATTTGAAGGGTCTTATCAAGTCTGGGAGTTACGTGCCACGTGAGCAAGATTTGGATGAGGAAGATGTTGCAGAACCCGATGAAGATGATGGGAATTATCTTCATCCAAGTCTCATCCCAACTCGCACAGCCACCATTCCCACTTCGGGCGGAACGTCACCTACTCACTCTCTGAATGAGGACAATAAAAAAACTCCAAAACCACCACCAACAGATAACAACGCTCCTCCTGATTTTGTCCAGAAAATAATTGAAGTTATGGTGAAATTTGTCATAAAGAATGGGCTTCGCTTTGAGACTGTCATAATGAAGAAAGGGGACGTGCGTTTTTCATTTTTAAACCCTAAGAACCCTTACAACGCATTTTACAAACAACAGCTAGAAATTAAGCAAAATGAAATCGATGGGTCCAAACAGTCAAAAAGTAAAATACCAAGTTTAGTAAAGGGAAAACCTGTCAGTGAGTCTCAAGATGTGAAACCTACCTTGAAGAGAAAGCCCTTACCAGTGTGTTTCTCCATAAAGAAACCTAAAGAGAGTGAAGGCCTAGAAGTACCAAGTGCTCTGCCTGTCGAAGAAAGTTCTGATGAAGAAGATGGCGGCACAACCACACCCCCCAAACAGCCTAAAACAAGCGAGCAACCTGCGTCAGAAGTTGAACCTCTATCTGTCACCTTGGAGAAACAGCTGAGAACAGCCATGGAGTCGTCTAAAAAACCCAAATCCAAGAGTAAAAAAGACGTTACTGTTCAGAAAGAAAGAAAAATCAAAGTGGCGCAGTTTTTGAAGGATCTAAAGAAGAAAAACACTGATTAGACTCTTCCACTGTTCTTAATAGCCAATTGCTTCTGTACGATTTGGCCTGGGCCAGCTTTATAATGTAGTGGAATTCTGAATAAAACGAGGTATGACTGATAATGAAGTTTGTTTGATGGGAATTATCTTCCCAAATTTATATTGGAACTCACTTCCCAGAGCAGTCGGAGTGAAGATTTGTTGGCTGTTCGTTCTTAAATAAGAAACTAGTGGCCTAATGGAACCTCTCTGTCTCGCTCAAATGAAACCTTATGAGGTAATCCTTGAGATTTGGATGTTGCCACAGAGCTTGGCTTGTAAAATTATAATTAGGTACATATTCCTAGAGATGTAAACACCCATTAATTTTTAGTTTTGGATTTTTTGATTGGTGATATTGACCATGATGAAACCAACTAGAAATGGGTGGTTTGTAAGAGATTGCTTGTCGTCTGTTACTCTTGGTACCAGCGCTAGACCTACTAATTACTAAATCATTCAATCTTTCATTACCTATATTTTCAGTCTTTCAAATCGTAATCGAGAACTTCACTTGAAAGAAATTAAGGAATAATAATGAATACATTTCGATCTTGTCAATTTTGAGAAACAACCAACTTTTGTCATAATTAGCTGTTATCAATAGACAATTTGCGCTACCTTCTACAGCCAAATAGCTCTTTTGTCATTATACCTAACGCCATTTCGTTGTTCTTTATCTTGGTATGGTGAAATAGGTATTACAAGTGTTTGGTTATATTTTATCAATTACTTTTGTATGCCTAGCCTAGCTAGGTATGCTGAATAACTTGAATACTGAAGTCACTTTGATGTCTCTTTGATATTTAATTTTCATGAATTGCGTAGCTATCTTAAAATTCCCTTGCATTTTAATAGGGAACAATAATTCTACTAGGGTATTAATTATTGATTAGGACTATGACAGGGAACAATTATAACAAAATTCAAGGCGTAGATATACCGAATTGACTAGGCACTCAGTTAAACCTACATAATAGTAATGAACATTATGTTTTTAGATCTAGAACATTATGTTTTATTGTTTGCATGTTCTTTTGTGATAATGAATTCAGAATCATCAATGTAATGCATACCTGTAACATTGTTTTCACGTTTAACCAATCTGATGATACGATTGAGACGTACGAGTGCATAAACTCCTTTAGTGGAATACCTAACAAGGTTTTGGTCTTGAAACAGAAAAAAATTAATTTAGTTTTATCCTGGGCTTAAGCTGTTTTTAGGAAGCCCTCATTTTGAACACAGTTGTCGATGTTTAGATGTTGGAAATTTATTATCATCTATTCGCTGTTGAAATTAGAAGCAAGAATAATTATTCTATATTCCTGTTTCATATTATATAACTATTACTAAGTCTTTTTATTGATGGTTACTGTTTTACTAATGACGAAAATAATATTTACTAATGAATAAAAAAATCTAGATGCCCTGCTTTGGTTTTACTTATCTTCATTCACAACTCGCATCTTATGGGGTTTACTTATTTGTTAACCAACTTATTATAAAATTAGAAAAATGTCTTACACAGTTATAGATTATTTTTCTATGCTCTCTAGTTACAAACTTAGATCAACTCAGGTTCTACCAAATATCATTCGGGCTTTTGATCAATTTAACCCATTCAGTGCGGATGGCATCATATGATGCCATGGCGGTTTTCGTGCCGTGCGGGTGGCATCATATGATGCCATGTCTAACAAGCAGGGCGCCCCCCTTCAAATCGTTCGGACCGCTGGGTTTTCCGTCTTTACCTGCCTCGCACAGTTGCAAGTCCTTCAGTAACAATATGCGAGTCACCCAGTACGTTTCGGAAGAGTCTAGTGCAATTTTTTCATTCCCAAATCCTGAATAATCGAAGGTAAGTCAATTTTCCTTATTTTTAGCCAGTTCTTTCGATTGTTCTTGTCTAAAAGTAATATTTCAACGTAGATATTGCGTAGGATACTAATAAATTTACAGTGAAAATAATAAACCTCAAAATCAAGACCTCAAAATAGTGATAATTGGTATATTTTCCATGCAATTCCCAGTTTTCTGATTTCATATTATTTACTACCTAGTTTCAGTGAAAAAGCCTGCAGTACTTTCAGTGAAGACATTTGCACTGAAGAAGCTGGAGATTGGGAGACTGCTATCTGTCCTACCATAGCAAATAAAAATATATTTATAAGATATTATGTACAAACTTTATGTATGTTTTTTACTTCAAGTATACTAATTCACAAGCATCATTTTTACTACATTTTTTACTGAATTGATTTTATATATTTAGAATTGTTATGGTTGATACCACTTCTTTGTACACGATGTTTCAATTTTCCATTGTTACTTTCATTCAAATAATTATAATTATCATAGCAGTACAATAATCGTTCATTTTTTTACATCATCACCATCATACCATGCTAATTCGTATTGTAAATGTAAAGTTTATTTTTTTGTAATACCAAAACATTGCATTTGCATTTTTTAGACCATTTTCATCCAAATCATAGGGGTTCATGGCAGTGATTTCTTCATTAGAAAATCGGGCGTCTTGAGGGTTAGCATAACCAGTGTTGCGGGTTTGCATACTCTGCCCAACCCATCGTACTTGTGGCATCATATGATGCCATGCGCCAAAAATGGCGCAAATGACCTGATTTCGATTTTTTTCATTATTAGGGACAATAATGAGCATTAAAAAATACCGCAATGTCAAATATCAAACATGAAAATTTTCAGGATGGGGCGTAACATCACTTTTTTTCCCCGCATCGAATGGGTTAAAGCCTAATGAGGGATAGTCAATTATACCTATTAATAATACCTCAATTGCAAATATTACCTATCTCTCGCATATGTTTTTGTGAGACTTATTAGGGGCGGCCAAAAATGAACACGATCCTCGCGTGAAACTTGATTTTTATGAAAACATTGTACATAATATTGTTAGATAGATCTGGTGTTGGTACTCCTGAACGTGTTTCAATTATATAAATCTCAAAACTTTGGTTAAGAAGACCTGATTTTTACAATAATTATTGTTGGAATAAATACACTTAACCTGAGCATGAAAATTTGAACATGCTTATTTTTAAAATATGATTTCTAGTTTGTATTAACAAACAAACTATTAACTTGTTTCTCAATCTTAACTGATTGGAATTATCTATAGCATTGGGAGACGCAAGGTGCTGTATTGCATTGCCTCCATATGAATAGCACTGGGGAGAAAGGCGAAGTGCCATTTTTCTGACAGAATTGAGTTGAGTTCCATTCCAAATTTCAGCTCTATAGGTTGAATTGCAAGGAACTTAGCTCCGTACCTCACTCAGCTGATGTGGGGACCGTCAGACTTTACGATTAGTTTCTGATGTCCCAAGAGGCTTCTATTTAAAATTTCAGCTTCATAGGTTGAATTACAAAAAAATTAGCTCCGGATCTTTATCAGCTGACATGGGGAGCTTTAAACATTACAGTTCGTTTCCAGACGCGCCTTGGGGCCTCCATTCCAAATTTCAGCTTCATAGGTTAAATAGCAAAGAACTTAGCTCAGGATATACCGTAGACGAAGGCAACTTCAGCCAATTTTCGACGTTTTTTAGGAATTCATGTGTGAAAGAAAATTCGAAAAATTTTGAAAAAAAATCATTTAAACTCCCGCACTTTTTAAGAATAAGCTTCATAGGTTAAATTGCAAAGAACTTAGCTCAGGATATACCTATTCAGTTGACCAGGGGGGGCTCTAGAATTTATTATTCGTTTCTAAACGCCCCTAATAGGTGCCTCTATTCCAAATTTCAGCTTCATAGGTTGAATAGCAAAGAACTTAGGTCCTGCTCTCACTCAGCTGATCTGAGGAGCTCTAGACTTAATGATTAGTTTCAAGACGTCCCAAGGGATTTCAAATTTCAGCTCCATTGGTTGAACAGCAAAGAAATTAGATCCTTTGGTCTCGTTTTTTTTTGACCATATTTTGTAACATTTTTCACTTTTAGGTCCCAGTAAAAGCGTGCCTACCTTACTCCTCGCTAAAATTATGATTGTAACATTTTTCACTTTTAGGTCCCAGTAAAAGCGTGCCTACCTTACTCTACTCCTCGCTAAAATTATTACTTATTTCATAATTGGATATTTCACCTTTGGATAAGTCACGTAGGCACTAGGTTAAGATATAATTAAGTTAACGTACTAGGTTAAGATAATAAAGATAACGTAGGTACCTACTAGCAACTAGTAGTCTTTGAACAGACAAAATGGTGGTAGTGATGTCAGACTCCTTCACGAGTCGAGTGGGTGTTAATTTGAAAGAATTTAGTTCTATGTAATGTTCTCTATCCAAGTTCTAAGTTTATTTGCCAGTAACTGTCTTTGTGCTTTAAAGTTTTCTTGTGATGCTAATGGGGCAATAAATTCACGGAAAGAAAAAAAAAGTTTTTTCTGAACCAAAGTTTGATCCAAAACACCTCAAACTAAATCATCTCATAATATATATACCATAGAAAAAAGTCTTGGTCCAAGGGTAAAGATTATTTTCTCGAGGGATTAAATAGAAGACATAGTAATTGACTAGGTACCTAACTAGTTAAAAGGCAAATACTATTCAGATGTAAATCGAACGATGAAAACGGGCGTCAAAGACGATAGGTTCAAGTATAATATAATACCTATAAATAAGCCCCGCAATAAATAAACAATAAATTGACTCGATACGAAAGGAACTACTCGATTAAATAAAATTTATGATTCCATCTATAAACTGACACATCAAACCAACCGCGTAGGATGACTTCATGAGCGAATTTACTTGAGTTATTATTTTAATAATTGCTACCTCTTGTCTTTCTTGAATTTGAACCCGAAATAGGTATTCATTCAATAGAAAAAAGTAGCAGTATGGTCGCATGAACGAATATCCGTGAATTACCTATCGTTTTATAAATGTTGTTTTGAAATTTGATCACTTTGAGTATACCTCCAAAGAAATAGTTAACTACTAGTTCGTTCTACATAAATATATTTAAATAATTTTATTTTTAGCACTTTTTGTTTAGGTTTTAATCGATTTTTTACAGATATTGAAATTTACTGACATTTTCAGCATAATTTTGCGCATACATTTTCAAATGTTTAGTTCACCCTTGATAAATTTCTTTTGACCATAATTCTGCAAAAAAATATCAATTTAACTATTTTTAGCCATTTTAGGTTTTTAGCACATTTTATGAAATTTGCGCAATTTAATTAGCTCAATAAGTACCTAATAGTGTCATTCGGAAACCTTGCGCAAGAACGGATTTTGTATCTCAATCCTAAGGAGAATTATCGTTTAGAATGACAAATGCATGCACGCACGCACACACAAACACCAACACATAGGTGTACATGTAGGCACGCGCCTACAGTGGACCAAGCATCCGCAGCGCTCCTCGCGGGAGAGGGATTGTTTCCCATTTCCCATGACACCAACAACTGGATATGGAGAGTATCCATGGTATTTAGCGTGATTCTTGCATTTCAGTTTCCGAGTTTCGTAAGCGGTAACGGCAAACCGACAGACCTTCAACTTCAATTACTTATCTCTATTTGATTATCTCCTGATCCATCATCTATCTCAAATATTTAGTTGAACTCGGGCACAAAACGGGAAAAACCCGCTGATTTCATACCCAAACACGCGGTAGGTATTTTAGGAGAGATAACCTTTTACAAACGCGTACCTACCTAGAAAAAGTATTCAAACATGCCACTGATCAGCTGTTGGTCCACTGACCAGGTTCCTCCCGAAGTTTGAAAAACTGGTTGTCCGTTGTCTGGTATAATGTACTCGACTTCGTTTCTTCACGATTTTATGTGACGAAAACTAAAACTATTGAACACGATATCAAACACGAATTTTGATGATTTGACGATGTAAGTATATATTGTCGTCAGTGACGACGTCGTATATTGTAGTCATAGACAACTTTCAAAGCTTGTATAGTGGTTTCAGCCGACTCTGTGTGGCGAAAACCAGAAATTTGTCGGATCGTCACCAAATTTTACCTGCAACTGATTCCAGATGTCGAGTTTACTGACTAAATATCAAGTATAAATCATTGAAAAATACCAGTCGAGACTCACTTATTTCGTCAATTATAGATTACCTACGTTAACTGCAAAAGCGAAGTCGTTTTGAAATTGAAATGAGACTGTTGTCGCGAGATGACGCGAATTGGTTTAATTGAAAATATACTTTACCTGGATACGAAGTGTTGGAAGTAGGTAGTTTCTTACAAATTACCAGTAAATAACTGTATGTTTGTTGAACTACCTCCCATACTCCCCTTATAGCAGTTCCTTGCCCATCCACAGGTCTCACCTACGTTCATAGGATTACTGTATGTAGGTATGTTGGCGTAGATGAGTCCTGTTAATTGCGAGTTGTGTTCTCAATCTCTGTAGGTAAATAGGTATGAGAAATCATAGCACTTGGCCGTAAGTGAGGATAAATAAATCATGGCACTTAGCCGTATGTAAGTATGTGAGTACATCACAGCATTTGGCTGTGAGAGAGAGAGAGAGCACAAATAAATCATGGCACTTAGCCGTATGTAGGTACATCACAGCATTTGGCTGTGAGAGAGAGAGAACACCAATAAATCATGGCACTTAGCCGTATGTAGGTACGTGTGTAAATCATAGCACTTGGCCGTAAGTATGTTATTGTACAATATTGTACAATAATATCTAAGTATGTTGATGTGAAGGTATTTCTCTGTAGGTGTGTAATGATCCGTATAGGAATGCAGAAAGAGTTAGGTTACTTACAGAAGCGCTTCTAATGTTGATCACTTACCGTTCGGGCTCCAACTAACTCTATCAACTCTAGTAGGTAGGTCTCTCCCCTCTCTCCGACTTTCCCTCCGTCACCCCTTCATCCCTCCTTCCTCCCATCCAACACCACGGATGCAGGAAAGCCTGGGGCGAAGTCCAGTTAGGTACCAAAAGCATCATAGAACGAGTAGGTATTGAGAATATGATCGCATTGGCGACACTCCCAGGGCAAATAGGATGCTTGAAAGGTGTATAGGAGGTTTAACTGTAGGGTTGCCACTCCCCAGGGAAAATGGTAACGTGAATCAACTATTGTAACCAACTAAAGAAAGAGTTTATTGTTAAGGATACATAAATAATTTGAGCTTTTACTGTCAGGAGTAAGTATTTAGAAATAAGCTAACAGTCAGTGTGTAAGTATTGAAGCAAATGTGAATTAATTGACGCTTATTTATTTTGTAAGTTTGCAAGGACAAGAAGACTGTTTGTCCACTGTTGTAGACGTTCCCTTGCAAGAACAGCTGCCTTCCGGAGAGTGCGGCCGTCCTTTCGTGGAGTAAGATCTTGAGGAAGGGCTGCATGTCCAATAGCAGGTGAGGAGTCAGCCTCGTCACTCTGGTTGGTATTCAGAGATTGCGGCGGATGAGAGTCTGGAAGTGCGCGAGAGGAGGAGAGACTATCCTTTGATTCTTCAGAGGTTCCAGCTGATGGGGTTTTACTATCATCCATCTCTAGTGGATACAGATGAGATAGAGACCTTGTTAGAATCTGCCCATCTTGTAGAGTCACACGAGCTGTTCTGATTTTTCCATCACATCCAGGAATGAGGTCTGAAATGCGACCAGTCTGCCAGTGAGCACGGCTGAATTTATCACGTTTCACTTGTACAATATCACCAACAGCTGGTGAGCGGTGGGAAACGACACGGGGTTGTTTATGAGGCTCAAGAGAACGCTCCTGGAGGGCTGTAAGATAATAATTTTGAAAGATTGTGAGGAACTCATTGAAGGCCTGTTTGCTCTTCTTCCAGCTGTTTATTAATGCAATTTTTGTAGCAGTCATTGATCCAGAAGCTGAAACTGGTCCTTCCAGAGTTATAGGAGTGGTTGGAGTCAAGAAATCAGCCGGAGTAAGTACATGTTCCATATCTTGCCCGACTGTTGTAAGTGGACGGGTATTTAAGACAGCTTCAACCTTCTTAATCACCGTATGCAGTTGTGAGTCAGTTAACAAATTTTTGTCCAGAGAGCGTCGAAGACAATGTTTTACAAGACCAACCATGCGCTCATAGAAACCACCTTGCCAGGGTGCAAGTTCAGTAATAAATCTCCATTGTATATTATTGGAGACACAGTAAGGAGATTGAATAACGTCGGCTGTTAATTTCAACTGTAATGCATTATCTGATATGACAGCAAGAGGAAGGCCTCGAGCTGCTGTGAAACGTCGGAAGCATTCTAAAAATTTATCAGCGGACAATGTAGTGACTGCTGTGAGTGATGTCATGTAATACTCCCAGATCCCAGTTATTTAAAATTGTATCTGGCAAAGTATCATCCCACTTGTACTTTTCTTGCCAAAAGCTCTGGTGTAGAAGTTTGGCAGATGATGTGAATGGAGCTACGAATCCGAGTGGGTCAAATATTGAAGCAATGGTCTGCAAAGTTTCACGCTTTGTAGAGATGGAGTGAGGAGCAGGAGCTTTGAAGGCGATAGATAAAAAGTCTGTTTTAGTGTTCCAGTTAAGCCACACTGCAAATAAGGTTGTCAACATAGAGGCTGTCACAAATCAGTTTAGCTTCTATTGTATCGTGTTGAAGTAGGTGGTGGTGAATAGTTGCAGCAAGGAGATATGGGCTTGACACAATTCCAAATGGTACACGACAAAACCGTAAGTGAATCAAATTGTCTGAGTGAACGCCTTTGTTAACATCTTTGAGCCAAAGAAATCTGGTAACATCACGGTCTTCCTGCTGAAGGCCGACTTGTAGAAAGGCCTTTTCTACATCTGCTGAAATGGGAATAGAATTTTTTCTGAAGCGAAGTAGAAGTGCCACTAAGTCCTCTAACATTCGTGGGCCTTTGAAAAGATAATCATTAAGGCTGCATTTCCCTTTTATTCTAGCAGAAGCGTCGTAGACAATTCTCAATTTTGCAGTGTGACCTTCCTGAATAATGCAGTGGTGAGGTAGATAGTGCACTGGGTGAGATGGACTGAAATTTGAGGGATTTGTCATATCAAGTTTCTCAATTACACCTTTTGATAGTTGGTCTTGAATGACTTGGTCGTATTGTGATAGACAGTCAGTATTTAATCGCTTAATGAGGCCAGTTAGCCGCCCCAGTGCAAGCCCATAATTTTGAGGGAGATCTGTCGGATACTGGACCCATGGCCATTTTACGTGGTACCTTCCTTGTTCCATTATTGTTGTCTTATTGAAAAATTCTATGATTTCATCTTGTTGGAGGCTCTTCGGGGAGTCATTAATTCCAATAGCTTCCATTTCCCAGAGGTTCTTTGCATAATCACATCTCAAAGGAGGGTCTGGGGCAGAAAACTGATCCTTCCCCTTACTTCCTTGAACGTATGTAATAAATGATAGTAATTGTTCAGAGACCTGACCACAGATTTGTCCAGCCAAGATCCAACCCAGTTTCGACTCAACTAGATACAGGTTACTTTGTACTTGTTTGGTTTTTCCAGAAAAAAAGGAGTAATAGAAATCACTCCCAACCAAAATATCAGCCGGGGTATCAGTTTGAGAATCTTCAGCAATATCTAATTCAGGATATTGACTACGTAATTTTCTATGTAATTCAGGCATTGCAGGTAAGGGGCCTGTTATTCGGGGAACAGTGTAAGCCAGAACATCAATCTGTTGACCATTTGAAACTTGGAGTGGTAGGTTCACAAGGGTAGTTTGTATGTGTTTGGGTTTCATGTTACCAAATGTGTAAACGGTTAAATAATTTTGTCCTAGCTCTTTTAGTTGAAGTTGCTTAGCTAAGTCTGTTGTCAAATAGGAACGCTGGCTTCCAGTATCAAAGAGAGCGCGGTAATTGTTGCTATGTCTCAATTGACCAGAAGCAGACACCAAAGCAGTAGGAAGAATAGTGTCATGATTCAAGGCCGATAGTCATAAAGTCGTTGTGGCTTCTGAATTCCTGTTGAATTTTGTCGGACATAAGCTTCTGTTGTGTTTACCATAAACTCCACAATGGTAGCATTTTCGTTTGTCCCAACAGCTGTTTGAGTCATGCATCCGGAAACATTGGGAACATTGTCCTGGTGGTAGCTTTTGTAATCTCTCTTCCGTTGTCTTGAATCGCTGACAGCTTTCATTATAGTGTGAACCTTTGCAATAAACACATTCCAATTTCCTTTTCTTGTTCGGAGGCTCATATCTGTTGGAACTGAATGTTGGGTAAATTCGAGTCTGCTTGTAGGAGCGTTGAGCTTGCTGCTGGTTGTTAAATTGTGAATGAGGTCTTTTGAGAGTTGTAGTCAAGTTCTGTTGGTTATTAGAGTGATTTTGCTGAGCCCTATGTTGCTGTGGACGCCGTTTTCCAAATCTTTGCTCTCTGTTACCTCTCCCTCGATAGTTGCTATTTTGGTTTTGTGTATGAGCAGACTGAACCACAAGTGTTTCCGTGGTGAAAGACTCTAAAGTTCCGGAATGATTGTTGTTAAAACATTTTGATTGGTCAATGGAGTCTTCCTTGTCAGAAATTGTCTTCTCTAGTGCCTCCCGAATTTTTTGAACTGTATAGCTATCTTTGCCAAGCTCTTTCCGAATCTCATAATTAAGATCATGTGGGAACTTTTCCATTATTGTTGTTCGAAGCCCTTCATTTTCATTCACCTTTTGACCCATGAGTTCAAGGGCACGAAGATGGCTTTCAATTTGAACCCAGACCTTACGGCAACTGTCGATATCATTTGATGAGGAAGGGCTAAGTCGATAAAGTGCTGAATAGTGTGCATCAATAACCATTTGAGGTCTTCCAAATCGTTCATGTAGTTTTTGAACTGCTAGGGCATAATTATCATTTGTCATTGGAAGACCTTGCAACGTTTCCATAGCCGCCCCTTCTAATGTTCCAACTAGGTATGCCAATTTGTCCACGTTTGGCATGTTTCTTGAGTCAATGGAAGCGGAGAATTTGTCCCAAAACTCAGTCCATTTAAGTTTGTCTCCACAAAACTTTGGAATTTCTAACTTGGGGAGTCGGCTTGTATCTTTGTGAAAATAATTAGAGTCTGTGGACTTCCTTTTGTCCACATTCGTAAGTATTTCAAGCTCTACAAGCATTTCTCCTGCCTCCATTTGTAATTCTGTGAGAGCTGAAAGCTTCATCAAAAATTCCTCAGTTACCTCTGCTGGTTTTTCTCGTATGACATTGTGAATTTCCTTTTCCAGTTTGTCCACTACAAACTTTAAAAGGCCTGTTTGAACCTCTTGATCAGTTGTAAGAGATTGCCCCGATCTAATGAGAGCATTGAACTCCTGACAGATATCCATCCCCCCACGCACTCTGTCTGCAATGGAATCTAAGCGTCTTAGTAGAAGAGCTTCCATGGTTTTAATCAAGTATGTCAGTTTATATATCTGGAAAGGAACGAAATTTTTCCTAGTTATTTCTAATTGTTTCTTTCCCAAACTACCTTTGATCAAAGACAAGATTTATCTTGTATAGCAAGGATACAAACATTGTAATTTGCAGGTAAGTGATAGTTTGTTTAAAACGGTGAAGATCAGTTGGGTAACACGAAAAGGGAGGGGGGGGGGGGGGGGGTGGAATGTGTAATAGAAATGCTATCATGCATAACAAATAGTGACGAGAAGAGTCTAGTATAGGTCATATGGAGATAAACAGAGTAAGCTGGTAGACCTGAGTGTAACTGAAAGATGCGCAAAGATAAACAGTGTGAGTTGGTAGACTTGATTATGAAACCTGCTTTACACAATTAGGTGTAAATATTGAAAGTTTGAGATCCTGACTAATAAACTTGCTCACATCACAAAGGGATAAACTGTGTGTGTTGGTAAGCCTGATTATGAAACCTACAGATGTCCCGTAGGGAAAAAACAGTGTCTGTTGGTAAGCCTGATTGTGAACCTACAGACACGTCGTAGATTTACAATGTAAGTTGGCGAACCTGACTAAGGCCACTGAGACCTTGAAGGAAGGTTTGGGTGAAAATCAACCAAAAGGGCCGTGTGCGTGCGTGCGTGAGGGTACCAAGTCGCTACCTGGAAGGGACTGATACGCAATTGTGAGACAAATGGATGGGCAAGGGGGGAAAGTCGAGTGATGAAGGCCCAGGGGCCGTGAGAAAGATGAATTATTTTGCTTCGCATTATAGTTTTTTTCTTCTTATCCCAGCATCTCCACCATGTCGCGAGATGACGCGAATTGGTTTAATTGAAAATATACTTTACCTGGATACGAAGTGTTGGAAGTAGGTAGTTTCTTACAAATTACCAGTAAATAACTGTATGTTTGTTGAACTGCCTCCCATACTCCCCTTATAGCAGTTCCTTGCCCATCCACAGGTCTCACCTACGTTCATAGGATTACTGTATGTAGGTATGTTGGCGTAGATGAGTCCTGTTAATTGCGAGTTGTGTTCTCAATCTCTGTAGGTAAATAGGTATGAGAAATCATAGCACTTGGCCATAAGTGAGGATAAATGAATCATGGCACTTAGCCGTATGAAAGTATGTGGGTACATCACAGCATTTGGCCGTGAGAGAGAGAGAACAAATAAATCGTGGCACTTAGCCGTATGTAGGTACATCACAGCATTTGGCTGTGAGAGAGAGAGAACACCAATAAATCATGGCACTTAGCCGTATGTAGGTACATCACAGCATTTGGCTGTGAGAGAGAGAGAACACCAATAAATCATGGCACTTAGCCGTATGTAGGTACGTGTGTAAATCATAGCACTTGGCCGTAAGTATGTTATTGTATAATATTGTACAATAATATCTAAGTATGTTGATGTGAAGGTATTTATCTGTAGGTGTGTAATGATCCGTATAGGAATGCAGAAAGAGTTAGGTTACTTACAGAAGCGCTTCTAATGTTGATCACTTACCGTTCGGGCTCCAACTAACTCTATCAACTCTAGTAGGTAGGTCTCTCCCCTCTCTCCGACTTTCCCTCCGTCACCCCTTCATCCCTCCTTCCTCCCATCCAACACCACGGATGCAGGAAAGCCTGGGGCGAAGTCCAGTTAGGTACCAAAAGCATCATAGAACGAGTAGGTATTGAGAATATGATCGCATTGGCGACAGTTGTATTCTGTACCATTATCAACTGCCTTGGGTTTCTATCTGAATATCGTGTGTAGGTAGGCATATAATAATAATTTATGCACCATAAGAATAAGTACATAAAAATGTAATCCTCGCGAGTGTTTTATCTAAGTATCATCGTCGTGAATTCGTGTTAGAAGCGATTCTGGAAATTGCATGTCTGTGAATTGTCAGATCGATAGGAAAATGCGGGATGAAATTGGTTTGTAATGCAATGATGATAGATACAAAGAATGAGATCGCCATTCCCACTACTAATTTCCCGGTCCATCATCAATCAATATCAAATATGTACAACAATATACCTAGTTAAACTTGGACACAAAACGGGAAAAACCGCGGATTTCCAACACAAACAGGTGAGAAAAATACAAGACCTTTGTTGACGAAATGACGAACCTTGATAAGGTTATGGAGGTTTGAGGAAGATTAGATCTCATGCGCGGAGCACTTTGTTCTTCCTCATTGGCCGGAGCAGGCTGAGGAAGTTCGGAACAGTTCAGAGCTAGCCCAGTGTTGTGACTATTCTGACACATTAATCGGACACAATTGAACTTCTTTGTCATTCAAGAACTATTATATTTTCTGTAGAACACAAACAAGAAAAGTAAGCTAATTGGTTGTCTTACTAAATATGAAAACTGTTATGGGAACATGGAAACGTCGTCATAATATTGTGGAGGGTAATTTTCCTATTCATTATTGTCTATTATCACAACAATCTTCCCCGCCAACAACTGTCAAGACCGACTGATTTGAGTAACACTTCAAAACACATAGTCTTGTAAATATGCCGGGGGGCGTCGCTGCCGCTCTGATCTTCGTACTTCAACTTGATCATTGTCAACTTCTCTTTCGATCTGAGTACCCCCATTATCTTCGCCTTCGTCTCTGTCTCTTTCGTTGTGGATTCCAACAGATGGCGGTGATGAGATTTGAATATAATTCGGTTCCTGATCGGCTGCTCGAGATGGTTGGATATGAGGGTCACTTTCTTGTTGCTGAGGAACATACGATTTCTGAAGTTGGTTTATGTGCCGCTTCAACGACCTACCTTCATCTAGCTGAACCCAATAATGTAATTTCCCAAATTTCCTAGTAATAATTCCGAATTTCCACAGAGCATGATTCTGGACAAAAAAGCGAGTCCTGACTCGATCTCCTATCTGCAATTGCCTTGTTTTCGGTTGTATTCGCTGGGAAGATGGTAGCTCATGATTCGGGAACATGGCATCTAATTTTATTCTGATCCGTCGGTTTAGATATAACTCCGCAGGAGATAAACCACAAGACAAGGGCGTTGCACGATAGCGTAACAAAATCTTTTGAATTTTTTGGTGGATAGGAGCCCTTTCATTTTTCATTGTGTTTAATCGAAACTTTAGAGTTTGGACGTTTCGTTCAGCTAGTCCATTTGTCGCTGGATGCCCGGGTGCGATGAATCGTTGTCGAATACCATTGGAATTACAGAATGCCTTGAATTCCTCACTGGTAAATACTGTGGCATTGTCAGATACCAGTATCATGGGATAGCCATGGGAACAAAAAATTTTGTTGAGCAAGTCAAGAGTGTTTTTGGATGTCGGAGGTTCCCGGATTGTTTCAATCTCAGCCCATCGGGATTTCGCATCAACAACAATGAGATAATAGAAATTTTGAAATGGTCCCGCGTAATCCACGTGGATTCTATCCCAGTTGTTTGTAGGTGGATCCCAGTGGTGAAGTGGTACTTTGTTCGGACTGTGCTTTATTTGACTACATTCTTCACATGATTTGACTAACCTCTCTATATCCTTGTCAATATTTCGCCAAGTGCAATACCGTCGAGCTAATTGTTTCATTTTTGTTATCCCTATGTGTGTTGAATGGAGATCTCTAAGAACTGCAGGCTGGAGAGTTTTAGGTATGACTATTCGTCCCTCCTTGAATAAAATTTCGTTATCGAGGGTATAATCACTTTCCACTAAAGAATGTTGTATTTGCTTTTTTATGGTGGCCAGATTTTCGTCTTTATCCGTTTCTCGTTTTATGATTTCACATGATAACTCCTCGTTGGAAATGTGAGTAATTAAGGATGTACAAACCAGGTGAACCTCTTCATTCAAGCACATATCAGTGGACAAAAAGTGTTGCGGAATTGGTGCTCGTGATAAGCAATCTACATTTTGATTGTTCTTTCCCTTTTTGAAGACAACTTTGTAGTCGAAGCCAGCCACAAAAGATGCATATCGAAGTAGTCTTGCCGATGTCATTTTTGGAAATCCTGCCTTTTCGTGAAAAATTCTAGACAATGCCTGATTATCAGTTATGAGCGTGAATTGTTTTCCAATAAGATAATTATAGAAATGGTTGACGCCGAACACAATTGCTAATGCTTCCCTGTCAATTTGTGAGTAATTGTGTTCAGCCTCGGAGAGGGACCGTGATGCAAAAGCAATTGGATGTTCAATGTCTTCAATTTTATGGGAAAGTACTGCTGCGACTCCGTTGGGACTAGCGTCAGTGGCCAATACTAGCGGAATATTCGGGTCAAAAGGCACTATAACCCTATCACTAGCGATTTCATCTTTGAGTTTCATGAACGCAGTTTCACAATCTTTTGTCCATACAAATTTGTTTTCCTTTTTTATCAAATTTCTTAATGGATAGGTCATTGATGAGAGGTGTGGGATGAACCTGGCGTAGTACGTAAGCATCCCTAAAAACCGCTGAACCTCCTGAGCATTTCGTGGTCGTGGCATATCTGTGATAGCTTTTATTCGTTTCGGTGTCTTTTTAATTTCGTTGTATTGGACGAGATAGCCCAAGTACTCAGTCTTGGTATCATAAAAACTACATTTAGTCTTGTTAACGTGTAGGTCATGTTCTTGCAATCTTTGAAGGCACGTGTAAAGATTTTCTTGACACTCTTCAAGAGTTTCACCGTGGATCAAAATATCGTCGAAATATGATATAGTTTTAGGTAACCCGAACAATATTTTGTCTAGAACTCGGTTGAATTCGGACGGAGCAGTTTTTATACCAAAACTCAACCTATTCATTCTGTAAGTTCCTCGATGGGTAGACATTGATTGAATTATGCTGCTTTCTTCGTCTGTTTTTAAATGTAAATAAGCTTTATAAAGATCCAGGCGACAGAAATATTTGGAATTTCGTAAGGTATTCAAAACTTCGTCAATCTTTCTAATGGGATGGTTCACTTGGACAATTTTATCATTAACTCCGACTTTATAGTCGACACACAATCTAACAGTTCCATCTGCTTTTGGAATAACCACAAGTGGTGATCCCCAGTCACTCGCTTCCGCTTTAGAGATGATCCCTTCTGCTTCAAGAGTATCAAGCTCTTTCTCTACCTTTTCTCGTAAAGCATATGGAACACTGCGAGGTGGGTTGTAAGAAGGTTTGACTCCTTTCCTGAGCTGCAATTTTATAAGGACATTTGGAACACATCCAACTCTTTGTTCAAAAACGTTTGGGAAAATTCTTTCAGCGTCTTGAATTGTTTCTATTTTAAATACTGAATTTTGCAGGTTTTTTTTCATGTTTTGATCAATTTCGTTAAGGTTAATTTTAAGATGTCTTACCCAGACTCTCCCCAAGAGTGGTGTGAAGCCATTTGGAACAATGTAAAGATCCTCCTTCGACACATTTCCGTTGTATTGAACTCTCACAACAATTTTTCCCAGAGGCAAAAATACATTCTCAGTATAAGACCGAAAAGCAACATTTGTGGGTTCTAATGGGTTTTTCAAATTCAGTTTTTTGAACAACTTCTCTGGCAATAATGTAAAACCTGCCCCCGTGTCTACCTCAAACTGCTGATCTTGGTCTTCTATTTTCACTGTAGTTACGTACTTGGTAGCATCTCTAGACTGATATCCTGAAAAGTTTTGATCATAAATATCTAGTATCTGATTTACTCCTAGTTGTTCTAAATACCTAACATCAGCGGAAGCACTATCCTCAGGTTCCACAAGATTGGCGTTCGACTCGGTACCTCGTTTTCCAGCTGGCTGTTTCGATTTCGTTAATGCTTTTATGCACACTTTTTGTATGTGTCCCTTCAAACCACAAGATGAGCAGTGGAGGCGCAAGGGGTCAATACGGCATGATCCAGTGGAGTGATTATCTCTACCACAACGAAGGCAGACATTTGTTAAACCTAATTTGGAGTAGAAAGTGCTATTTGATTTCGAAAATCCCGTTTTTTGAGCATTTCGTTGAGTGGATTTTATGTGGATTTTATTTATATCTTCGGCTAAATTTATTGTCGTACTTGAGGAAGGTGTAGCTTGGGAAAGTTCCCTACTTTCTACTTTAGACGCTTCAAGGGCTATCGCTTTATTTACGATATCCTTGAAATCTGTCAACTCTGATTGTAAAATTTGTTCCTTTATCCATGTATCCCTCAAACCCCGGATAAATTGGGCTCTGAGAAACAATTCAGTCACAGAAACAGGTTGCTCACATGTTTCACATTTCTGCTGAAGGTCACAGTCTCCTATGTCTCTCCTAAGTTCAGCTACGTATTCTGAAACTTTTTCATTATCATTTTGAAATTTTGATAGAAAATAATGTTGAGAAACGAGTACATTCTTTTTTGGATCTAAATGTTTCTCTAATTCTCCTATTAGTGAATCGTATTCATAGTCACATGGTTTCTTGGGTGCCATCAAGGCGGCGAGAATGTTATAACTATGTGCTCCAATCGAATTAAGCAAGAGTTGAGCACACTTTTTATTGTCGTTTCTGACTCCCTTCAGATCTAGATAATTCTCAAATCTCTGTTTGTAGTATGAAAATTTTTCTATTTTTGGATCATAATTTTCAAACGGAGGTACATGAGAAAATGGTAATGTCGTTACAGGTTTGATATCTTGTGATGTACAAACTTGGGGAGATGTCTCTGTAGCATGTTGGCGTAAGGACATTATGAGGCGTTCATTATTTTGATTCATTGCCTCAATGAGTGCTTGAACCTGGTCAACATTCATTATGTATGTTTTAATTGTATCAACACACTTACCCAACTTTTCTTCTATCCTCGTCGTCAACTGTTGTGACTATTCTGACACATTAATCGGACACAATTGAACTTCATTGTCATTAAAGAACTATTATATTTTCTGTAGAACACAAACAAGAAAAGTAAGCTAATTGGTTGTCTTACTAAATATGAAAACTGTTATGGGAACATGGAAACGTCGTCATAATATTGTGGAGGGTAATTTTCCTATTCATTATTGTCTATTATCACAACACTCAGTGAGCCAGCTCGAACGATTGCACAGCTACTCGGGAGTAACCATTTGGCCACCTCAAAAGGTCACCTTGCTCAATGCGCTTGTGCGGAGGAGCTCTAAGCAAGTTCAATGGTCAGCTCGAACAAACCTACTGACATTGCCCCAAGGTCTCCTTGATTTACCCAACACCTTGATTCACGGGTTTCCAACCAGGAAACCCACCAACACACAACTCTAACATTGCAGTCTCCACCAACTGAACCCTGAAGAGGAGTGGGAGAGGCGGCCATCTTCCTCAATGACCAGCTCTTCAGTCCTCTAAGAGCTCACCCCTAAGTCAGTTTTGTAGTCCCGTGATACATTCATGCCCTGTGAGTCCCATGTAATTGAGGCTTGGAGTCATGTTTATACCCCCAGTCACGTGAGAAGAATTTGAAAGTAATTTTTTTCTAAAGACCCTCGAATTTGCAGCCATCCCGTCTCCGTCCTGCAAGTTCCTCCAGCTGAGAGTGAATAAAAGGAACTGAGAAACCCCGTGTTGTGCCTTCCCCCAAGTCTGTCTACTGCCTGCAGTCACAGAACGTTTCACTTCGTGCCTCCTGCAAGATGGCCCTGCATCTACAGTGAGTAGTTGTTAAAGTCATTTTCCCATTGGCCAATGTTCTAGGTAGGCATTATTGTGTATCTAGAGACATTGTGAGTAGTCACGTTTTATTTTCATGTCCATCTTCATTATAGACACGTAGTCATTTTGGGTACTTTCCTGTTATCTGCTACCTGCGAAAAAATTCTTTCCTGTTATCTGGTACCTGCGAAAAAATTCTTTCCTGTTATTTGGTACCTGCCTTATTTATAACGCTAACAACCTTTTTTTGTCATTCACCATAAGTAGCTTGATGGATGTTTTTGTTGGAATTACAATCTCCATCAGCACTCCATGAAATCCATCCGACAGAATCCGGTGTGGTGGCAGGCACACCAAGCGGCAAATCTCGTTTGGCGGCCATTCTCGTTCCTGTGCTCGAATTCGACGACCGTTGCAGTACGATTTTACCATCCAGCTAATCCTAGCTAAATATCAAGCCATCTCTAACCATCTCTAATAATTACGAAGGTACTTAAATCCCTCTCATAATTAATTTTTCTAACGCCTCACATGTATACATTGGCGGAGCAATTGGGGTTTGCTCACTTGTTGGGCTGTGCATAGGTTAAATTCTCGTTTTTCGGAATCAGTAATTTGTGACTTATTACTGAGGGTAATCGAACAGTTATTTTCTCTGGATATGGAATTTCAGAAAGTTACGATGAAAAAGTCATAATCCGGAGAAGTCACATAAAACGGAAATACGATTTTAAACGAGGTTATGAAGTTATTGAACTTGACATAATCGAAATTTTTGGGTTGACTTTTTCGTGAATTACGGAATTCAGTAAGGCTCGAGCATGAAAATACGGCTGTGTAAAATCCCAAAGTACGGAATAACGGTTTTGAATAAATATTACGATGAGTACGGATGTTCGAAACGAGAAAAATTATTTTCGAAGTAAATTACGGAATTTCTCGATTTTCAGTACGGCGCCATCTTGCATACTGTGACATGGCGAGATGAATTCGAAGCTGAAACCATTGGCCCTCCAATAATACATCATGGTGGAAACTCTCGAGTGTGGATAAGTTTATTTATAAGTTTATTCTAAGTTTTAAACTAATGTAGAATTATGACGGTGTTGTCCACACTCAGAGTAAAATTACGAAAATACGATGCCAGATTGATGTGTTGGAGATGTCAATGTTTGACAGTCAGTGGTGCCAACTACGTTGGTTGAAATACGGAGGACACACGAAGTTTTGTTGGTAGATTACCATGTCTACGGATTTTTGTTTTTCGTTAGAATTCGAACGTCAGTTTGGCTGAATTGCGGCAATGAAGGTTACCATGGTTTCCGTTAGCTCCGACTACGATTCGAAAATGTAGTTACTCAACATTACGATTTGATTTCGATATTTTATTCTATTGATTGAACTAATACGAAAAGTTGAGTATGTAACTTAGAAACAAGAAACATGAATCGGACGAGGAATTGGAGATAGGTCAGAGGTCAGAGATGGTGGTGGAAGAGCAGGGCTCTGGTAGATCTGAGGATGCTCCTCGCACACTTGAGGTTCCCCTAGATAATCCGGTTGTAAACACAACGGCGAGTGGATCTGACTCGGTGGGCACTTGTGCCTGTAAGATCCACAAAGAACCCGGAGTGGCCGCAAGGCCAATTACGAATTTAAAGTACGGAGGCAATCCACTGAAGGAAGGGTCGATCGCCGTGTGGAAACGAAGGGTAATGTTGGATTTGGCGAGTGGTGACTATCAATTTCTCGTCGATCCCAACATAAAACCGGCAGTAAACTACACGGAGAGAGAGCTTCATCAGTTGAAGTGTATCGTACTCTCGTACATAATTTCCAATATTGATCACGGTTTGCAATCGATGATCAAAGATGTGAACGAGCCATCAATTGCATTGAGCATGATTGAGAAGGCGGTCGATCCGCCTACTCAGGCGAAGGAACATGCAATGCAAATCGAATTTATGAATACTCGATTTAACCCGGCGCTGGAAACAGTACTCGAGTTTCAAAATCGATTTGAGGGTCTTGTGGAGGGTATTCGGAGGTTCCCTGAGGCTGAGCTGACAGATAGGTCAATCCGGAGAAATTTAATTAATGCTATCTCGGAAGCATGCCCCAGGATAGCTGAAGATGCACTCCAGGAGAACTCTAAAATGAGGGTTCGGGACATCTTTGATCGGATGTTCGCAATGTATGATATGATGTCGGAAAATATTAGGAGAGAGCAGGCTGTAGGAAAATCCTTCCTTAGCAGGGGGCCTTCCTTCAGCAAACGGCGGAAAAATTCGACCCAATCCGGAGGGGGAAGTGGGGTCAAAAAGGCGAAATTGGTCTGCTATCAGTGTGGCATATTAGGACACACAAAGACAGAATGTCGAAACGATAGCAAGATGTGCTATAACTGTGGACAGTTTGGACATCTGTCCATTGAATGTCGGCGTCCACAGACTGCGAGTACGAAGATGGCCCGCAGAAACAGTCGAACGAGTGACCCCATCCCCGTAATTAAACGAAGAGAACGAGCTCTCTCAGCTACTAGGGATAAGTCGAGGCCGGGGACTGGTCGTAACAACCCTCAAAAACGGAGTCACACGCCAGCGCAAAACCGGTTGACGACGGCGCAAAACCGGTTGACAAAGGCTGTGGCTCGTAGTAAGCGAGGCGCAACTCCTCCCAGGGTGCAATTTGCGGATGTGGAGTCAGACAGTTTGGTGGCGGCAATTGCGACTCCAAGGGCTCAGACAATCGAAAAGCCAGCTGCATTACACTCCTGGGGATCGGAGGTGTCTCTGGCGTCCCTAATAGACGGTAAAAACTTTAAGTTAAAATTCATTTTGGATACTGGTGCTACTGAGCATATTGTTAATGATATAAATGTATTTACGACGATAACGGACTTGATCACACCAACACGGATTTCATGTGCCAACAATGCTAGGGACGCAGACTTGATAATAAAACAATCCGGAGATATTATATATTACAACGAAGAAAAACGGAAATTCGGTGTTTTAAAAGGAGTATTGTACGCACAAGACTTAATAGAAAATTTATTTTCTATTAGAAAACAAATAGCGAAAGGTTCATCGGCCTTATTGACGGATAAGGGAGTGATAATAAGTGATCCAATTTCGAATGAAACACTTAAAACGGGTTCATTTGATGGACGGTTTTGGTGGCTCAATTTCTCTCTCCCCTTGTCAAAACTTAGTACAGAGGAAAAACGGAAATTGTTGAAATTAGGTCCCGGTGGATCGTTAATGACTAATCCGGAGAAACAACTAAAGGGAATTAAACGTAAACAAGATACGAATTTTGACGAAATTACAGATACTTGTTTAGGGGGGAGAATCACTGATCAACCCGGTGAAAAATCCATCAAAATTTCGGATACTAGTTTAGAGGGGAGAACTGACACTGAACACGGAGAAAACCCGGCTGAAACTTTACAATTACGGAATGACATAGGATTGGCATGGCATTACAGGCTTAACCATGCCTCAAAGAAATATCTCGAAATAGCTGGTAAAGTTCTCCCTGAATTAAAAAATGTGAAATTCGGTGTAAACATTCTCGATTGTTCTGACTGTAAGATGGCGAAAGCAAAAAGAAAGCCATGTTCGGAAGTCAGACATAGGGCCGAAATACCATTTCAGAGACTGCACTCTGATTTAATGGGACCTTTAAAACCAGGAGCATTTAGGTCTCAGGCCAAATATATTGTCACATTTACGGATGACGCGAGTAGATATGCATTTGCTTACGAACTCGGAAGTAAAATGGGAGTCAATATGGCTTTGCTCTCATGTCTAAAAGAAATTAGAAGATTGACGGGGGAAACCACTAAGGTGTCAGAAATACGGACGGACGGAGGTTTAGAATTTAGAACGGAAGAAATGAAATTTTTGGTACATAGGGAAAATATATCCTTGACGGTTTGTGAACCATATACTCCTCAATTGAATGGAACGGCTGAAAGATTCAATTTAGAATTAGAGGAGCAAATCCGGGTTAACTTGATTTCATCAGGAATTCCTACTCATTTTTGGGCATATGCCATGAGACATGTCGTGCATATACACAATAGGACGCCCAACAAATCGTTGGAATTCAAAACCTCGTTTGAACTGGCACTAAAACGGCTTCCGTCACTAAAATACATAAAACGGTTTGGCTGCGAATGTTATATTTTAGACACCCAAAGCACGTCAAAGTTCGCTCCTAGAGCTAATTTGGGTTTCTTATTAGAATGCGGTGAAACAGGTTACAATTTACTGCATTTCCAAAATAAAACGGTAGTGAGATCGAAACATGTAGATTTTGTAGAAAGTAGGACTTACGCGGATTATTTGAGAGACAAGTCAATTGCTAAATCGCCACTTGATCAAGTTGAATTTTCATTAGAAAATTCATTTAAATCCGGCTTTGAACAAGTGCAAGATGTCTCTGTTGAATCCGGACGAGAAACAGACAAGACATCAAACCCGGTTTTAATTCACGAAAATGATGAATGCGAATTTTACGAAGAATTCGATAATGCAGAAAATCTGGCGTGTTTCCTACAAAATTCTGCAGACGAATTAGGGGAGGACCCAATTACCTATTCACAAGCACTGGCTTCGCCAGACGCAGATGCTTGGTTAGAAGCAATTGAAATGGAGTTTCAGTCTTTGGAAAATTGCAACACCTGGAAAATCATTCCTCGAAATACGGTACCGAAAGGTGTGAGGGTAATGAAAACTAGGTGGGTTCACAAAAAGAAAACGGAGGCAGACGGTTCAATAAGATATAGGAGCAGACTTGTAGTAAAAGGCTTTGCCGATAATAATAAGTATGATATATCTGAAATCTACGCTCCAGTAGCAAGATTACCAGATGTCAAATTTTTATTAATACTTGCAGCCAAATTCGATTTAGATCTTGCTCAGTACGATGTAAAAACGGCTTTTCTAAACGGTTCCTTAGACAAACTCGTATATATAGAAATTCCCGATGGGTATGCAGAATACTTACAAACCGGTGATGATATAAAGAGTCATAGTGTATGTGAAGTACACAGAGCTCTTTACGGTCTTGAAGTGTCTCCAAGGAGATGGTTCATAAGATTCCAGGAGGCTGTGGAAAGAATGGATTTTAAACCCTATCCTTTCCAACCCTGCCTGTTTGTTTGGAAATCCGGAGATCAAATTGCTATAATGTTGTTATATGTCGATGATATTTTACTAGCAACAAATAGTAATCAAAAACGCAAACAAGTAAAATCTATATTAGAAAAGGAATTTTCGATAACTGATCTGGGAGAACCAAGAAAATTCCTAGGATTAGAAATCATACGAAACCGGAGGAACAAAACTATCGGTCTTACACAGAGGTCTCACATAGAATCGATGTTGAAGAAATTTGACCCTCATAGTGATAGAACGGTGTCTACGCCAATGATTGTTGATAGGAATGGAGTCAATGAAAAATTGAAACAACCCGGTGACTTAAATTCGATTCCTTACCGACAAGCTATTGGATCATTATTGTACATACAAGGGGGAGTCAGACCAGATATTTCATACGCTACTAATATTCTGAGTAGACGACAGTCAAATTTTACGATGGAGGACTGGCAAGCAGTAATACGGATAATGAGATATTTAAGAGGTACGAAAGATTTTGGACTTATGTTCTCCGATAAGGGGGATGGAATAGATTGTTACGTGGATGCATCCCTAGGACTCTCGGCCGAAGGGGGTTTCTCCACGACTGGTTACATCATCTACCTTTTCGGTAATCCGGTAGCTTGGAGAACTAAGCGTCAGAATCACATAGCTCTCTCCTCAGCAGAGAGCGAATTCGTTGCAATGAGTACGGCGTGCAGAGAATTAGCCTCAATACGTACAATGTGTTCAGAGTTAGCGGGGATCAAAATAATACCGACAATCCATGAGGATTTTAAACCGGCAATCCGCTTAGCGGAAGTAGATGATTTGTCTACTCTGAAACATTTGGTTAGGCTATCCTATCTTTACGTACGACAGGAGCACCGTAAAGGGAACATCAAAATCCGGTGGATATCTACTGATGATCAAATTGCGGACACACTGACGAAGTCACTAAACAAGTCTAGATTTATTAAATTTAGGAATTTGATGTTATTCCAGCACTAATCTGAATGTGTGTATGTGAATTGTACTGTTGCAGATCGAATTGAATGAGAAGGTTTCTTCTCATTCACTCCCTCAATTCTCACGATCATTACTAAACCCGGAGATACGCCTGGATACGGAGAAGTGCCTGGATGGAAGCTTGGAGGGGAGTGTTGGAATTACAATCTCCATCAGCACTCCATGAAATCCATCCGACAGAATCCGGTGTGGTGGCAGGACTGCGTCTGCCACCAAGCCAAGCGGCGAATCTCGTTTGGCAGCCATTCTCGTTCCTGTACTCGAATTCGACGACCGTTGCAGTACGATTTTACCATCCAGCTAATCCTAGCTAAATATCAAGCCATCTCTAATATTTACGAAGGTACTTAAATCCCTCTCATAATTAATTTTTCTAACGCCTCACAGTTTTAAATCAGCGATGTTTTCGAAACACTGTTGGAAGTAATTTGTGACTTCTGGTCACCCGAAACTCAGATGTAATCATTGTTTGTTGTTATTGTTTGATTAATTTGAGTAATCAATGTTTGTTGTTTTTGTTTGATTAATAAACGTAGGTACCAAATAACAGGAAAGAATTTTTTCGCAGGTACCAGATAACAGGAAAGTACCTCATTTTCTTGTTTGCAAGAGAAACAAAAGTCTTGTTTAGGTTGTTGATGCTTTCGAGCCAGTAGGAATCGACACAGCCCCAACTTTATAGTCATTTTTCACCAGTCAGTCAGTAGACACTTTTTCATCCAATAGTAGGGGTTTTTTTTTTTTTTTCAGAGACAGTCACAAAAGTGTCTCTAATAGTTGGTCTATCCCTTAGAATCGACCACTGTCAGTTTAGAGTAATTTATTTCAACAAAAGCCATAATTTTTTCAATAGTCACGTTTTTACCTCAGAGACACGTTTTCACCTAAAGTCATATTTTCAGTAAATAGAGTCATTCCCTCGCTTGAATACATCTTAGTCACGTTAGTAGTCATCAATCTTGGCCGAAAAGCATGTTTTTCAACAAAGACACGTTTTCTCCGTCAGAGTCACATTTTTTCATAAAAGTCATCTTTTCTTCAGTCAAAGTCATTTTCGTATTTAGAGTCATTCTAACTTACATTGAAAGTCATTCTTGTTTGCTAAAGATACGTTTTACTCAAGAAGCCACATCTTTCTGATGAGTCATGTTTTCTTGAAAGACACTGTTTTCTCAAATAGTCATTATTTGCCTTTCAGCGTTTGTATTTGCGTCGTTATCACGTTAGACACTACCTCCTAGCCACTAGGCACTATTTCGAATAAAGCCACGTTTTCTTCACCAGAGTCACGTTTTGTTGAAAGATCAGTTTTCTGTTACATCCAGCATATTGCATTATTCATATGTACATATTTATTAGTTGGTTGTTGTGTTGAAACACTATGCTTTTGCCTAAGCCACTAATGCTCACCAAGCCATTTTTACTCCGTGAGACATGTTTTAGTTATAAGACATTATCTTGCATTTTGGTTGATATTTCTTGTTGTTTACTACTCTAAGCCATAATTCTTGTCTAAGGGCATTGTCTTGCTATCAAAGCCACATATTATTGATGAAGTCATTTTTTCATTAGTAGACACTATTGAGTCACGTTCTTGCTGTAAGCCATATTTCATCTTGTACAAGTCATTTTCACGGCTACCAAAGTATTGTATGAGAATAGCCACGGGTATAACTCATAATCTGTCCCCTTTTTTACATCATACGTCAAAAGTCACGTTTTGTTGCATAGTCACGAACAGTCATTTTTCTTGCCAGGTTTAAAGTATTCAATAAATGTTCATGCTAAAGTCAGTTTATTCTCATTGAAGACCACCCTGACTCCCTTTTTGGTTTAGCCACGTAGTTAACTTGCTCAGTCACTAGTGTCTGGTGATAGACACTTTGTGGTTCTAACATATTCATTGTATTGGCAATTTACCTTCTGTAATTTGCAAGGTATCAGAAACAAAGTATAAGAGTCTTCAACTCGCGGTAAACTCTGAGTTACGCAATAGTCACAAACTTAGTACATAAGTCGCGAGGACCGTCTAGAACTTCTGTGAGGTCTTCCCAATTGCCACGGTAAGTGAACGTATTGTCTTCTAGCCATACTTTTCACCAGCTACCAGAGTCACAAAATCATAGTCATTCGTGTCTCCCCCTAGTTTAACTTCATAACCTCCTACATTCACCAACATTTCTAGTTTGACAGTGACTGCTACGGATTATTTATAGCAACGTGCCTCCTTGTTGACACAGTGGTCACAGTGAGCCAAAGACAGTCATTGCTGACAAATTCGCCTCACTTTCACCCGTGGTCACATATACGTCCCACGTAGGTTTGCTCAGGTGTTTCCGGTATAGTCCGCCCCTCAAGCAGCTATTTTGGGGCCAGACTACTCCCACCTTCAGTGGTAGTATCTTTCTGCAATATAGTGACTGCCCGATAACAAAACCTCTAGTCATATTAATTTCATGTCTAGTTCTTCTTAGTCACTTCAACTTCACCCCTTCCTCCCTTAATCTGTAACTGAACCTGCTTACAAATGGTGGCAGCGATGGGATATTGATTATTTCATCTCTGTTGCCCTTTTTGAGGGACACGGTCATAGACAATAATTTTCGTGTCTACTCTTAGGTATCATTCAACTTCCCCTTTAATCTTGGAACCTGAACCTGCTTACATATATAATATACACGTACATAAAAAAGAGTTAAAATCAAGGATTTGTATCAGTATGCCTCCCAACTGATTTCAATGAAGAAAATTTAACATTTTGTTTTCAACATTTTTGGAGTTATTGCAGCTTCATTTTTAACAAATATTCGCTAATGGTATTTGGTCATAAAGAAAAGTAAACTTTTGAAAACAATTAAACTTCAAACACGTTGTTGTTTACGAAAATGTCGTTAACAGTTCATAAATTCATGTCATATCATAATGTCGTTAACACTTCACTTTTTCTAAAAGAAAAATCACTACTTTTTCATGGCAGTAATTGTTTGCCAAGAGATTCATAGTCAACTTCTTTGAGCACGAAGTGCTCAAATTTCAAAACAATTTAACATATATAATACGGAAAATGCTAAAATTCGCTCATACGTCCATGCTGGATGACTAAAACTTTCTGCTCCAAAAACTACAGATTTTGGGATCCACTCCTTGGAAAAACATCCTCAGAATTTCAGCATTCCGAGGATGAGGTTCTATTAGTCATCACTTTTATAAATTTTGAGAGGCTTGCACTTAAATTTTGAAAAGCGTGGATTCGTCAGAGAAATCGATGATTTTTATGAAAAAATTATCCTCGATTAACCGATCGATTATGGGTTTTGCATGTAAAATTGTACTGAAAAGTCTACTTGAATTTTTAACGAATTTTTGTAGAAAATGACGGTATTGCAATGATTTCAAAAATTTTTAACTTCAAATTTTCGAAAATTTTCTTCATTGAAATCCGTTTTCAGTCATTCTGGAACGACTCCTAGAGTTAGTCGCTTTTTTTAAATGAATGAACAGTGATTTTATGTGAATAAACAGTTTCAAGTGAAAATGGTGGAGATAAGAGCGGTTGAGCGTCCAACGTGTGGCAAACGCCTTCATTCGTGCCTCTCCGTCGCTCCCTATCAGAACTGTTTTTGATTTATTAGTGTTTACTTTAGGTTGCCTTTTGCCAGGCACGTACCTACTTATATTTCACGAGATTATTAGGTATTTTACAATTGGATCAAAATAGTGATGCACTATTGAACTGAGATACGTTACGAGTTCGTGGAAAATTTAAAACATGACGAAGTAAGTACCCACGATAAATACGTCTATTTAGCCCCCCATCGTTCAGCATAACCAAGAAGAGTGATTTTTGGCATTTCCATGTCTTTAGTATGGCCCCTCTCGGTGGGAAATTATTACAATTTGCGTCATACAATACGTAACGGAAAAACACAAAATAGGGTAACGGCAAAGCGGAAAAGCTGAAAATTATGTTTACTAGAGCTAGGTGATAATCTGAAAAAATGCATCACATAACGTTACGTTATGACGGATAAAAAAAATCCCAAAAATATCTTCCCAGGTAACGAAAGGACGCGAGCGAACATAGCAACAACATACACAAACTAGATTATAGAAATGTCTCCTGTGCTGCGGATTCTCTTCTTTAATATATCATTTTAAGCGAATTTTGTAGAAATTGAAGCAGTCGCATTGGCTCTAAAAAAATTTAAATAAAGCTTTTCGAAACTTTTCTTCATTGAAATCAGTTTTGAGGTAGGTATTCTGAAAGAAATTCTAGAGTTTTACGCTTTTCATACCAGAATTTTAATCAATAGAAATTTATTGACATGAAGTGAAAGATTAAAAATTGTATACAAAATTATACTGAGAATATACATAAATTTGTCAAATATTTGCTGAAAAGTCGATAAAAACTGAAAATGATAACTAACACAAAAACAGGTTTTTGATGAACTTCAAACATTTTGATTCAGAAGAAAATATATTTAAAGGATGTTTACATCAAATGTAACTATTTCAAACTCAAACCTTCAAATTAATTTCTCTCTTAAGGTGGTCGTCCACCAGGTCGGTAGAGCGGCGCGGCGCGGCGCGGCGCGACGCGGCGCCAAAATCTTTCTCTAGAAATATAATGTAAATGAATGGCAGTCCGTCCACTAGGTCGGCAGCGCGGCGCGGCGCGGGTGAGTCGAAAAATTTCCGCTCTCGACCGCTCTCCAAACTTCTGGAACGCGGCGCGGCGCGGCGCCGAAATATTTCGCACCGCCCCACCGACCTAGTGGACGAAGGGCGGAGCGGAAAATTTCCGACCTCGGCCATTTTCGTAAGCGCTCGTGCGACCTCGGCCATTTTTAACTGAATTCTCTCATTGTTTCTTATCATATAATGAACAAGCCATTCTTATGAATAACCTGCTAAACAAGAGCCAAATCAGTTTCCCTTTTTTAAAATTAAAATTGCAATAATTTTAACAGCCATTTGAATAGCAGGCTAAAATTATAAGATTAGGTATTATGTGCGTTCTAGACTTCCTAATTTTTGTAACCAACAACTGTCGTTTTTTGCTATTAGATGCCAGGAAAAGCCTATTATATTTTTTAAAAAAGGAATGTTTTATTATTTCTAATAAAAAGAAATAAGTACTATCTCTATTTAATCGTGTATATTTTCTGGATCTTACCTCAGACACGAAATCGAGTGTCTATCAGTCAGTCTATCAGTCGAAATTTAGTGTCTAGCTTCACTATCAGTGGCTAGATCATTTCATGAAGCTCAAAAAACTTTTGCTGAGACATCCTGAAATATTGGACGAATTTCTTTTCATCTCTCAATAAATCATGGAAAAGGTAGTTGTGTTCCCCCAAGTCCAATCTTTTTGCGTTGATCGGATGGATCCATTGCCTCTTCCTGCTTTCAGTAATTTCCTCCTCCTCTTCAGCTTCCAGAGCTGCAGCAAAAGCGAACATTTCTTCGTCGTCCGAAGAAAATATTCCTCCGTCCGACCGCATTTTTCAATAGAGGGTACCTCACTGCACGACGCCGGTTGACGCAGGACTGGCAAAACGGCGGGTCGAAAAATGAAATCCGCCCTATAGTGGACGAACCTCAAGATTTTAGCGTCGCGCCGCGCCGCGCCGCTCTGCCGACCTAATGGACGACCACCTTTACTGAGAAAAAGATAAGATGTGATCATGGATATGTCTGTTTTTTTTTCCAATCAGCTGATCAGGAAAGAGCACATAATTTCAAAATTTCAATCGTCTCATGTCCTAGAGAACTTCTCTATCAAATGTCAACTTCCTAGGGTGTACAGGGGAGACTTTAAGTCACTCAGCTGATCAAGAAAGAGCCCATCATTTCAACTTCTCTCTAACACAATATTGTTTATTGAGCTCAACATTTCGTTTCTTCTTCTCAATCCTTTGCTATGATTTACTGTAGATAAGCATATAAATTAACTGTTGGAGGCATTCAGCACATCCCAGCCATATTCAGTCTCTAACACCACGGGAATTGCGCCTAATGACGTCACATTTTTGTGTATCATGCAAATTTTAGAATTACCCCCAGCCTAGAAGTTCTAGTCATGCAGCATGAGACGGAACCCTGCCAATATGTCCTAAGCCCATGCCATCTTGGCAATGCTTCTCATCATATCAAACTTCTCCAGCTCTTCTTTCCACACCTGTAAGTTGTATTGGAGGTCCTTCTGGATCAGACCTAGAGACCAACCGACATCATCTGCAAAGGCTAATCTGCCAGGTATACTGGCTAAACTCCATTTTAAAGCGTCCTTAGCAGAATATCTTCTCCCTAGTTCGGCAACTCTTGATCACTTGGTCTATAAGGATTACGAACAGCAGCGGGCTCAGACAGCAATTGTCTTACCCCCATTGATGTTCCGAACAGCTACGACTCTTCATACCCTGTATGGTCCTTATTTAGACTTGTTGCGTATAGGTTCTTGATAGCAAGTGTCAAAGCTTGGTCAACTCTTCTTTCATTTCTCTTACCAAATATCGTATCTAGGGATCCAGATCTATGAAAGCAAGGTGAAGTAAGGTGAAAAGGTGAAGCTGTAGCGTTAATAAATGGTCGGTTGATTCGAGTAATCAGACATATCTTGATACATAATCATGCTAATCTTGCATTGCCAAGCTATCAATAAACAAACCATTGCAACGAGACTTGCCCGAGAGATGAGCTCACCTGAACTGAGCATCAGCGGCAACTAAACCACCTTAACTGGGCACTTTCCAAATCTTAGGTAGGCCGGGCTGCTTCAGAATTTTTATTAAAGGTTTAAATACTTGATGTTATGTATTTTTGAGATGTGAGCTTGCGATCCAGACTATACACATCATTCTAGAAGATGCGATCAGCCGTGCATAAATGACGAATCAGGTAAGGATTATTGAACCCTTTTTGGCTGGTGCCCAGATCGAGTACGCCCGCCCAGATGAGTAACAAAGTAGAACTTTGGCCCTCTCCTGAGTTCACCCTGTCTTCTCAAACTTAATTTCATTTGTATATCCTGGGAGGAGCATGCCTCCTGAGTCGCCTTATGCCAAATATGTACCGATAGATCTATTCTATGTGTGCTAAAACGAAGCGTCTAAATCCATGTTTTGGGACTTTTTCTTCTTTTTTTCCTCGTCGCACCTCTTTCTTTTTTTTCTGCCTATCCACTTCTACCAGTTTTGCTCAGTCAATTCTGATGAAATTTGAAACATAGGCTATATTTGATCTGTTGAAGTGCCTTTCTGAGTTTTGGATCCGCTACGACCAAGTGCTAATCAGCTGAGTGAATTAAATTCTCTCCCGTTAACCCAAGGAAGTTGAAACTTGTTAGCGGGACTCTCTGGGACATCAAGATACAAATACACTCTTTCCTGATCAGCCGAGTGAGCTGAATTCGCTCTTGTTTTACTCTAGAAAGTTGAAATTTGATAGGGAGACTCTCCGGGAAATTATGAGACAAATGAATTGATGGGCTCTATTATGGTTTATCAAAATTTTCTCCAATTCACCCTTGGAATGTGCAATTTGATAGAGAGCTTCTCTAGGGCGTTAAGGGATTAACAAAATTACGGGTTCTATCCCGATCAGCTATGTGAGCTAAATTCTCTCCTGTTCGCCCTAGAAAATTTAAATTTGACAGGGATCTTCTTGAGGACAACAAAGTTGAATGAAATGACTGACTCCATCCTGAGCAGTCCGTGCATTCCAACGTTTTCCTCCTAGACCACCAAAAATGTGTGATATCCCCCCGAAAAGGCGCTCCGCGCACAAAAATTCCGAGCCACAAAATGCATGATAACATCCAATTCGAGCAAGGCCAATTGTCGGATTCACTCACTCTTTTTGACTGCTTTTGGGAATGAGACGCTTCTTCTACGGCTTGGCCGATTTTCGCAAATTTATTACACAATAAACACCATTGCTGTTCTCCAAATGTGGAGGTGGAATATTTCATTCAAACGGACTCCCCTGATTTTCATGACAATGACATTATTTGCGTTAAGAAAGTATAGTTCTTACAAATGCAGGTGGGCTGTAAAGAATGCTTTACTAATCCACAGTAACATCGAAAGGTTCACATTCCCATATAATTTTTGAATTGAATATATTATTATTCAACATTAGGAATATATTTTTAGTCTTGGTGAGTTGTGTGAATCTACCACCACACTTACCAGTACGGCTGTGCGATAGGCGAAAATCGGCCAAGCCCTTGAAGATGCGTTTCACTCTCAAACGCTGTTAAAAAGAGTGAGAGGATCCGACTATTGGCTTGGTCCTAATCGGATGATATCATGCATCATGCAGGCTTGGCATCTTTTATACGCGAAGCGTGTTTTTGGGGTTCACCACTGTATTATCGTTATTTTAGTAATGGGTATGAGAACATAATATAGGTAATGTTATCACTGCCACTAACTAGAAGAGAGAAGTGGGGGGGATCCGGGAGAGAAAACGTTTGTGGTGGAGACTTCGTCCCGACTGTCTACTGCTTTTTATTTTTTTCCGATGACGAGACCGGAAAATCAGGTCGCGCTGTGTCATCACATCGTGACGCTCCTGGTCAACGCCCGTAGCCCAAGACCCCACCGCGAACGTTTACTCCCCCTGGCTCCACCATGTCTTTCAAGTTTGTGGTGTGTTTATATCAGTAACAATATAACCCCAATCAATCCACAATTATTAACGTTACAGGGTTATTCCTATTGCAACGGCCTTTTCACTGATCTGTTTTACAATAAAGACTAACTCTTAAGTGCCTCTTCCCGGGCGAAAACCACATTGCGAATCCTCGTGTCTGTGGTAAATCCTAATCACGCCCGAAACTGTACAAAGCATTGGTCCGATTTTGATGAAATTTCCAGGGATTTTGCGAGTTAGCTCGTAGTCGGTCCTATACAAATTTCATTGCCGTCAAATCAATAGTAGCCGGTGCGCATGTGCAACGTAAATTTCTTATAACGTTGATTTCTCACCATCTTTTCGTTCGATTTCGTTCAAAACTCAGGGACTCGTTGGGTATATGTTTGGAAAATTTCCTATCAATTAGATGGTAATTGGTAATATAGGAACTACTGCGCATGCGCAGAACTAAACTTCAAAGTGGCGAGGACTATCTCAACGATGTTTCATCATGATTGACGCAGACAAAACCGAGATTAATGGACCGATTTTTGTAAAATTTTCTGGGATTGTGGGGGTCAAGCCCTAGACGGTCCCCTATAAATTTCATTAGCGTTGGAATAATAGTAGGCTGTGCGCATGCGCAAACTTGAATTTTCTTTAACGTTGATTTCTGTTAGTACACATGTATTATTTTAATATGTGTACTTTAATACTGTTCCGATTTGCATTTAATCATTCCGACTTGTACTTTTTCTTCAACTAATGCGTTAAACTAATTTAAACTAATGCTATATAGTTCATGTTACAATTGTGAGGAAGCTATACTGCCCACCCAACTTGGCAGACCCAAGTTCTCTTTCCTTGAGATCTCATAGTTCACAGGCGACCTGTGGGACAGGTATAGCTTCGAAACCACTTTCATACTTGCAATAAAATTAATTTCTACAGCATTCATCCGGGAAACGTGCAGGTGAGGATGATCCCTTACAATTTTCATCAGTAAAAAATTAAGTGCCAACTGCTCGTGCGCAAACATATAATCTATCAAGCGTCATTTTCGTCAGCCTATTCGTCAGATCTCGCTCCGGTTCGGAGGGTAGTTGGAAAATAACGATTTGATTTCCCCATTTAAGTTTAATTACCATCGTATCAAACCCTTGTAACAGGCATTACATCTACAGTTTTCATCTTATTTCGATAAAATTGTTAAGGGTTGTACTCCATCATTCCCGACTCAATGCTGGCTTTTGCGCATGGGCGAATGCAACATCTATTAAGCGTCATTTTCTCATTGCATAATTTTTCGATTTCGACATGTTACGCGACATTCAAATTTATTATTTCCCCCAACCACATGATCACCACGGAAGAATCTTTTGAAGATTACCTATTTTAAACATTTCAATTATGTAGATCTGCACAATTTTTTAGGGATTGATACGAGCATCTGCATATCCCAACTTGGCTATTTTCCCCAATTCTAATTTTGAAAATTTTGACGCCTACCAACCCACGAATGTGTTCGTGACTAAATCAATGAACACCTGGCTTTAATCAATTTCTTCACTTTTCCTCCCAGGGTAATTATGATTCTCCATATTAATCCCCACGTCACTACTTATGATAGTATAACTAACATTATGAAGAGAATTTCTAAAATCACTAAATCGAAAAACCTACCTGATTTTGAGCTGTTTTGTGCACCCCTGAACAATGCGTACCGTCCTTTGAATGTTGTCTCTTTATTTTAGGATGATATGGCTGGTGCTGTTAGCAGTAGCAGAGTTGGTGGATTTCTCTGCGAGCGCCAAAATCCTGGTCGTGGATTTTGGAACGTAAAATCTATCAAGCATCATTTTCGTCAGCCTATTCGTCAGATCTCGCTCCGGTTCGGAGGGTAGTTGGAAAAGAACGATTTGATTTCCCCGTGAAGTTTAATTACGATCGTATCAAACCCTTGTAACGGGCATTACTTCAACAGTTTTCATCTAATTTCGATAAAATTGTTAAGGGTTGTACTCCATCGCTCCCAACCCTCTGCTGGCTTTTGCGCATGGGCGAATGCAACATCTAATATGTATCATTTTCTCATCGCATAATTTTTCGATTTTGACATGTTACGCGTCATTCAAATTCATTATATCCCCCAACCATACGATCCCCGTAATGGAATCTTTTAAAGATTACCTATTTTATTACAAACTTTCAATTAGGATTTCGACATCTTCATTCTTGCTAGCAACAACTCCCTAGAGTGGTTGAGGAAATCCTTGAAACCTATGAAAATCAGCAAGTCTGTCAAGGGCTTTTCCTCGATACTTATCAAGCCTTCGACAGGGTCTGGTACCCCGGTCTATTATTCAAGCTCAAATCTCTACTCTCCGACACAAATTATCGAGTCTTGCAATCATTTGTATCCAATCGATCGTTCCATGTGAAATGTGATGCTGGCCAATCCCCTAGCCATAATATCCTGGCATCGGTGCCGCAAGGTAGCGAGTGGGGTCCGATATTATACCTAATTTACGTATCAGACATCCCAAAAACCCGTGATAAAACTTCAGCTATGTTTGCTGACGGCCACGTGGTACTTTCCCGCAACCAAACAGGCGAAGCAGCATCCGATAATTTGCAACGCCACCTCAACGACATTGCACATTAGGCCAAACAATGGAGGTTAACAATGAACACCAGCAAGTCATGTATCACCACATTCACACTCAAAATCAACTACCAAACGACCCCAATCGCCATGAACGACAACCTAAAGCAGAAGTCGTCCGATACTTGGGAGTTCACCTGCAACAGCGCGGCTCCTACGACTTCCATATATCGGGGAGCTTGTCAAGGGAATCCGTACAAGGATCAGCCTTCTCAAGCCCCTGCTATCCCGGACATCATCACTATCATTGGTCAACAAACTCCTACTCTATCTTACTGTTATTCGTCCTATTTGGCAGTATAGATGCTCGGTATGGGGCTTGGCCAGCGAATCCCAAATAAAACGGGTCTAAACCCAGCAAAATCGAATACTCCCCATGATCACTAACACCCTTGGTTCGTAAGGAACGACGCAATCCACCTCGACCTAGAAGAACCTAAAGTGGAAGATGTGATAAAATCAACAATGACCCATATCACTATCACATCGCACGGCTCTTCAGCATTTGATAAATTGCTCTCATCGTGGAATAGGACACAGCTTCCCCGACGTCTCAAAAGAAAACGAACCAATGATCTTGTCGAAGTCACTTAATCGTACCTGCTAGAAATGTGGTAAATTACCATACTTTCATAGTATATTAAATTATTTATTGTTATAGTTATTATTATCAATATTATTATATTTATTAACTTAAAACTATATTTTTGTACATAGCTCTATTGAAAGTTAAGAGGGACTGTCACTGGACAGTTACCCTCACACAAGTGTCACTGTACTTGAGTACACATAATTTATATCTAATTATCATAACAATATAGTATTGTGATATACAAAAAGTTGAATAGTAAAATTAAAAGAAAAAAAACTATTTTATACATTTCAATTATGTAGATCTGTACAATTTTGTAGGTATTGATACGTGGAAGCTAAATAGGTATCTGCTTATCCCAACTTGGCTATTTTCCCCAATTCTAATTTTGAAAATGTTGACACCTACCAAGTGTTCGTAACTAAATCAATGAACACCTGGCTTTAATCTATTTCGAGCTGTTTCGTGCACCTCTGAACAATACGTACCGTCCTTTGAATGTTGTCTCTTTATTTTAGGATGATATGGCTGGTGCTGTTAGCAGTAGCGGAGATGGTGGAGTTCTCAGCGAGCGCCAAAATCCTGGTCGTGGTTCCGATGCCCTGGAAAAGCCACCATTTCGTTTTTCAAACGATAATTAGAGCGTTGGCCGTCAAAGGTCACGAAATTGACTACCTAACGCCGTTTCCCATCAAAAATGCACCAGCAAATGTAAGACACCTCTTGATAAGAGACACTTTTGTTGAGACTATGGGTAAGTACCTAAATCAATTGGAATACATATTACTTGCTAATGAATGGTCAGCATTCTTGCGTTCGTATGCTTTATTTTTTAATATCAAAATTGGACCCTTGGACCGTATAAATCTCTGGATACCATTTTTCAGGACGCAGGATTATTGTAGTATCATCGTAGTGATGAATAGACATCATTTTCAAAGCTTTGCCTAAGCTTGTAAAGCTTAACTTTAAACTGAACAGATTCATTCTTATTGTCGTAGGAAGTATTGATTTGGTGGACATGGACCCCTTCTGGTCTCCCCAGGAGCACCTCTTATGGCGATCTATGCATTTAAATTATCTCGAGAATGTGTACCGAAACGAACCTGAAATAAGAAAACTACTTATTTCTGATAATGAATATGATTTGGTCATGACTGAGTGCAACAACAACCAAGAACTTTCCGCAGTGTGGGCACATAGATTCAATGCCACGCCAGTAAACGTTTTGGCCTTACCAGACATATTTTTCGTCAGTGAGATGACTGGCTTGCCTGCCAATCCTTCATACATGCTGGACTCTTCCAGTCGTGTGCCAGTCAACATGGTATTCTTGGATCGCCTCTGGAACTTTGTTGAGTACACAGTATCATTAACTCTTCATTACTACAACTTGAGAGAATTCCAGAGGGTGGCTGACGAGGTATTGCAGTACCCTGGCTGGGAAAACAGACCACCGATTTCCAGGTATTATTCACGAATTTTCATCTTTGAAATTTCACACAAGTAATATTAACCTCTGAGGTACTACACAAAATATTTCTATTTTTCAATATTCCAGATTGGCTTCTGATCAGGCCTTGGTTCTGGTCAACTCGCATGTGTCAGTCAACAGTGCCTATCCAAAACCTCCTCACATCAAAGAAATCGGCGGGATGACCCTGACTGGATCCGCTGCTCTTACAGATGTAATTAACAATTTATTCTTATTGTGCTCAATAATAATTAGATTTTGATGGTAGGTCAAAAGACTCACGTTCTCTGAGTCTCCACTTTGACTCGGCTAGCATTTGTCAGCATATGTTTGTGTCGCGTGTTCCGCGCTACAGGCCACAACTTTGGAGTTATCAACTTGAAAATTCGTTGGTGTAGTTTTTGGTGACGATCCGACACACACACAGGAACAGGAACTTGTCGTTAGCGATGACGATCGTTGTCAAATCAACCGGAATGCGAGCTTGGTATAATTTTGAATAGTTTTTGCCACACAGAATCAACTGAAACTACTATAAAAACTTGAAAACCTGTCCTAGGCGAAAATACGACGTCGCCGTCGTCGTAATTGATATCAGTCATTATGTAACAATGGAGTTGGGCATCGTTTTCATTAGTTTTGTGACGGATAGGAGTAGTTCCTCCTTCTCGATTCTTGAATGTGCTACAGCTGGGAATATGCCTGACAACCAACAGGAAAACCCCTCACCTTTGAAGGAGTAAACTACTCTCTATTCATTATCTCTCGTTGTTACAGTTTTCATCACACGGAATTGATTGAAACCGTTTAGAAGATCTGAAATGTAACTGAAGCAATACAGTGATAGTACCTATCATCAAAGACATGGGACGGTACATCACAAAACCGTAATAAATTCGTGGTTGTTTTAGGTATTTGTAGGACGCTGAATCGAACTGGATTACTTTCACAGCTAGATTTATCGTCCGTGCCTTAAAACCACATTTTGTAACAAAAATTTTTACATTAACTACCTCAAACATTGTGGAGCAACAGGTCAGCAGACCCACTAATTAGGGCTATCCCGGAATTTTGAAATCATTTGTTTAGCAAGGGAAAAGCTCGCTAGGTAGTTAACTACTCACCTTCTCCAAAGGAGCCAGTGAGAACTATGTGCTCACTCACTGGAAGTAGGAACTACAAGTTTGTCTCTCGGTGACATGGGTTGATTAATTTTAGTTCAGCTTCACACTAGCTAAACACAAGAAAATGGATGGGTTTCGCTGACTGTCAAGTTTCAGCTCTTTAATGCTATGAGCAGAGGTTTATTGTGTTACAGTGCTCAGGTGTGGGGCTGCACTCGGTCCGGGAATGTGGAGGCGTTGCAGCACTTCTTCTGCAAGTGAATCTCCCACCTCCCGCAAAACGTGTCTAATTATGTGGTCTATGTGGAGACTGACACTGCGCCCCTGCATGCTTACACGCTCTCCCTTGTAACCAACCACATTCTCAAAGCCTTGATGATGCCAGCAGCTCGGTATCCAAAAGTGGTGGCCAAAGAAGTGTCTAAGCGACGCATTTTGTCGCACAGGGACTTGCAGAGGGTTGCTCGGCAGTGTGGCTGTTCCTTTGAGGGTGATTTGAAAAACCTTAACGGTTGGCAACTCGATGAAAAGAATCATCGAGGGAGGTCGAAGATCCTGGCATCAGGAAATGGTCGCCAGAGCCATGGAGCCAAGTGGGCGTGTCTATCAGCAGCTGGACATGAGTGTTTTTCCTGCCCACTTGAGGTAAGCACAGAAATACCCATGATGGGGATCTTTGCTAAAATTAAATTGCATTCCATATAGCCCTCGAGAAGCCAGAGCCTCAATATGCTCCGTGAGCAATCTGGGAGTGCTATAGGACCTGTTCCACTTCTTGGCAATTTGTTCGGTTATGGCCGAGTTTCGGTATGTCATTTCGGATTAAGCATACTAAGTGAGGGTGCTGTGCTGGAGCTGTTGAATGAGGGAAATTGGTGGAAACTGGCAAGGTTTGGATTGGACTCATGTAACTACAGAACGGCTATAGTATCTGAGTTTAACTGGTAATACCCACACAAAAATCATTCGTAAGATTTAATATACTTTTTCCCACTATACATCAATATATAGAGGTCTTTCCAAAGTCTCCCCCGACAGACGGACATAATGTCCATTGTTGCACCATGTTTTTCCATAATTTATTTTTGTACATATATCTATATGTATTTAGAATAAAAACATGTTTTCTCCTTCTTCTTCTTCACACAAGAAAATTTCTGTTCAAGTCAACTTCAAACTACGCTTTTTGCGTGCTTAAGTACATACGGAGGTAAGATCGCATGACTTGTAAATTCTACTACTATATATGTGATCTTTGCTTCAGGAACTGCAAGACTTCTTGGATACGGCACCAGAAGGCGTGATTTATTTCAGTTTGGGTTCTTCTGTTGATATGAATGTCATGACAAAAAGCGGCAAACTGGATGGTATGTTCGAAGCCTTTAAATCATTGAAGCAAAAAGTTCTTGTCAAATGGATGGGTGACAACATGCCAGACATCAGTGACTCTAAGATCATAGTGCGGACATGGTTTCCACAACTTGGAATACTAGGTAGGTATAAATTCGTTTCTCCATAAAAATATGTTAGGTACCTGTATAAAAAGTTCCAGTCATGCAGCATGATCGTATGAACGAATTTTCGTAAATTATCGTACCTACTTCAAATATTCTGTTATATTGTTTTGAAAATTGAGGAGTTTGAGTGGAAAGAAATTGTTAACTACCAATTTTATTGCTAAAAACTCGTTCTGAATGTCCGTTCTCAATTTTATGCTATTCAAATTGAGATTTTTAATTTTTAACTTTTTTGCAGTTTTTATCGATTTGTTTAGATTTTAATGAAATTAAAATACAGTTTTCAGCATAATTTTGTAGATAAAATTTTTAATGTTCTATTTAATAGTTATCAAATTTTATTTGAGCAATAGTCTGCTGAAAAATATAAATTGAACAATTTTTAGCCTTTTTTGCTATTTTTAGTGATTTGCTCAACAAAAAAACTGGCCAACGAACTAGTTCTTTCGTTTGGAATGCTTAATTTTTAGGGGCAAGAACGGAATTTTCATCTCAATCCTAAGGACACACACACACACACGTAGGTTTATATATATATAGGAACTTGAGGTTGAGAATTGACCAAGCTAGTCTGTGTCCACAAAGACTAGCTTGGTCAATTCTCAAGGAATTTAGGTGCCCCCCCCCCCCCCCCAAAGGTGCAATGGGGGCCTAAATCCTCATAAAAAGGTAGAGGAGGTAAAGAGCATCCCGTCAGAGAGATACCACTCCTACTAATGAGCTTTTAATGAGCCATGTTCGGAGTAGATTGGTTTCCCAGTCGCCTGGAATCCCATCCAACGCCAAACTCAGCTGTCAATAAGATCGAGAGCAGACCGCGGCGCTATCTCTAGTGTTCTGACGGGAGCTTGATGGACCTCTCAGGAGGTAACTCTGTTACAATATATAAACAGGGTGATTCCCTCGCAGATGCAAAAAAAATTTGGGTGAAACTATATCAAAAATGGAGTAAAATGCCGCCAACTGCATATTTTTATCTCTCTCCGTTCTCGAGATATGATTTTTTAAAGGTTTTTTCAGGAAAACCGTGTTTTTTTCCTTTTAAACTCGAATTTCTCCACTTTACTTCATTCAATTTTAACTTTTGACTACATTTTCGGAAACAGCGTTAAATTTCCTATAAGAATAGTGTACTTTGATTCTTGAAAAGTACCGTCTAAAGACCATAACAACGGCTCAAACGTAGACAAATTCTATGAAATGAAATTTCTGAAAATCCTTAAAACGTACTTCTCTTTCAAAAAAAATTCTGGAGACTGGCGAATCTCATGAAAACTCCTTCATTTAATACGCTTTCCAGCGGTATGGTCAAATTTGAGATTATCTGGTTTCTTCGTTGAACATTTTTATTTTAAATGCAAGAAAACTTAAGGCACTTAAAAATGGGGGCGTTTGATCAGAGGGTAGAAAAAAATGTAGAATTTTTTAAATGTTTTTAATTGAAACGATTGTGACCACAATGTCCGATTACAAATTGAAATTAGGTTACCCTACACGTTAAAAAACCTAAATGTTAATCTAGAAGCGTATTAATTAAAAGAAACCCGTTTTCAAACTGTCCACCGTTATTTCTGATACGTGCTCTAGCACGCTTTTGCATTTGTCTCACTGTCACCTTGAAGGTCAGACGTTCTTGCACGGTAACGCTTGCCTCTCGGATTCTTCTCTTTAACTCTTTTTCATCTTGTACCTCAGTAGCATAAACAATGCTCTTGAACAGTCCCCAAATGAAAAAGTTCATTGGAGTGAGATCCGGCAATCTGGGACAAATGCGCAAGCGTATACAAATAACGGTGGACAGTTTGAAAACGGGTTTCTTTTAATTAATACGCTTCTAGATTAACATTTAGGTTTTTTAACGTGTAGGGTAACCTAATTTCAATTTGTAATCGGACATTGTGGTCACAATCGTTTCAATTAAAAACATTTAAAATTTTTCTACCCTCTGAATTAAACCCCCCCCATTTTTAAGTGCCTAAAGTGTTCTTGCATTTAAACTTGAAATTTTCAACGAAGAAACAGTATGATCTCAAATTTGACCATACCGTTGGAAACTGTATTAAATGAAGAAGTTTTCATGGGATTTGCCAGTCTCCAGGATTTTTTTTTTTTTTTTTTTTTTTTTGAAAGAGTACCTAGGTACTTAATAGGTAACATTTCAAAGATTTTCAGAAATTTCATTTTATAGAATTTGTCTACGTTTGAGCAGTTGTTAAAATTTAATGAAGTAAAGGGGAGAAATTCGAGTTTAAAAGGAAAAAAAACACGGTTTTCCTGAAAAAACCTTTACAAAATCATATCTCGAGAACGGATTGAGATAAAAATATGCAGTTGAGGGTATTTTACTCCATTTTTGATGTAGTTTCACCCAATTTTTTTTGCATCTGCGAGGGAATTACCCTGTGTATGTATATTAATATATTTATTTATATAGCATATGCCCATTTAATTAAACCTTTTACCGAATTAATCAAACCTCTTGCCAAATGAGGTAAACCTTTTTCCAAAATAATTCTCCCTTTTCCCACAATAATTAAAAAACCTTTTTCCAAAATAATTCTCCCTTTTCCCACAATAATTAAACCTTTTCCCGAAACAATTAAACCTCATAGGAGAAAGTGTGACGTATTTATAGATAAGGATTTCGAAAAAGCTTAATCAATTAGGACTACAGAAAAACTTGAAACGGGGTGTGCAATCTATGGGTCAAATCCCAATGGACTAGAGGCCTTATGGTTTCTTGGCCGATGTTTTTAACTGATTTTATTTGAACTGTACAGCTCACCAAAACACTCGGGCGTTCGTCACTCACGGAGGTCTTCAGAGCCTGATGGAAACCGTGTACTACGGCGTGCCTGTGGTCGCCATCCCAATATTCGGTGATCAATTCAAAAACGTCAAAGTCGCTGTGACGAGAGGCCTCGGGGTCGAACTGCACAAGCGGAATTTGACCCAAACTTCGCTGAAATGGGCCATCAATGAGGTTGTTGGAAATCCAAAGTGAGAAATAACATATTTTGCACATAACTTTACTTTTAATATATTACATGGCTACCTTGAATGTATTTAGCACGTTTTGGGACAGTTCCCATAATTTCCGAGAGAGCATGTCTTCCCTTCGCACAGCGTTGGTTGAACGGTTTCATTCTGCCGTTCTTAATGCGGCGATTTGGGAGATACGTAACTCATTTGATCGAGAAGGGTTAATTCCCCGAAAGCTGCAAATATATACGCCAGTAAGGGTTAAAGGGACTGTCCTCAATGTTTATCTAATGTTAGGATGTAGGTGCAGGAGCTCAGCCCAGTCACCCCAATTCTGAGTCAAAGTTCGTAAACCACGTTCATTTCTAGTGATATGAGCAAAGACCAGCTTAAAGTCAAACAGTACTGGGAGATGGTTTGAACTTTGGAAAACATCAACTCAGCTCAAAATTCCTTGTAGATAGGTATGTAATTTTTGCTATTTGATTCATGGTTTTGCAATGTTTTCTGTTCAATAGTCAACAGCGACATGTGATGGAATCATAACATTGAATAATTGCCTATTTGATTTCAAGAATCATAAAATTCTTCAGCTTCGTTTTATCTGAATAATAAGCGAAAAAAAACCTATGATGGTTCAAACCATCACGTTCATTCTGGATGTTATAACTTATACTTGATTGCCCATACCTACAAGATACTAACTTCATATGGCATAGGGATTTCTTGAATAAGACCAACCCCGCATCAGGAGTATATTCTGCAATAACTTTCTGACAAAAAGTGCCTTTAATGTGTTTCCTTAAATTGCTTATTCGTCCCTCTTTTGATCCAAGATTTTTGTTCACATTGCCGATTTTGCTTCACTAAAATGACGATACCTTCCTTGGGGTACCTACTCTAGGGGCGTATTGATCGTGCGCGAACTCAAAATCTTTGTAACAATCTCAATTTCTACAGTTCTTATTCAATTCCTATAAAATGATCAGGGATTGTGCGGATTCGAGAACAGACAGTTCACTATGAAAGTTGCCTCTGTGCATGCTCAAATATCCAAACCATCTATTACTCATCATTTCTATAGTTTGTAGCTACCCGATTTCGAAGAAATCTCAGGGATTGTACACGTGCATCCAAGTTCGAGCGTAAATATATTTTTCTTTGGATCACTAGTTGCATGATCATTTAACAATCAAACTTACAAGTCTTGACCAGCAAAATTTCTGCAACTTTCAACCAATTTTGATTAAAGCCTCAGGTATTGTACGTGATTACAGTCACTGAGCATGCGCAAAAGAAACTCGGCGCTCCGCGCCTCGCCAGGGGGCAAGCCCCCTGGACCCCCGGTTACCTCTATTTACATACTTCGGACGAAATTATTGAAACACAGAATGTGTTTGCGTTGTCGCGCAACCAAGTGACAACCAAACAAGCGTCATTGTTTACTATTCATTTATAACATCAATTTATATAGTTATACTTAGTATGAAACTACGAAAAAAAATACGAAATAAATTCGTGATAAATCAAGAGCGATTTATCAAGTAAATGTCCTAAAGAGGCTACATACGAAATTACAGCTTCCTAGAGTGTAAAGTATAGAAATTAGCTTTAAAAGCCACTCATCTGATCCGGACCCTGGACATCGTCAAGTAAATGTCCTAAAGAGGCTACATACGAAATTACAGCTTCCTAGAGTGTAAAGCATAGAAATTAGCTTTAAGAGCCACACATCTGATCCGGACCCTGAGCATCGTCAAGTAAATGTCCTAAAGAGGCTACATACGAAATTACAGCTTCCTAGAGTGTAAAGCATAGAAATTAGCTTTAAGAGCCACACATCTGATCCGGACCCTGAGCATCGTCAAGTAAATGTCCTAAAGAGGCTACAAACGAAATTACAGCTTCCTAGAGTGTAAAGTATAGAAATTACCTATTCAAATTATTTAACCTCCGCTTCACAAATCAAACCGTTTTCGTAATACTCAGATCACCTGCTATGAATCAAATCATCGAAACACAAGCTCAATGAAATCATCAGAAATTAACAAGCGGTTGCAATCATGTTCACAATATCAATTATTGAGAATGATCACCTGTGTGTAAACAATTATTTATATAACCATGCTCATAACTCAGTTTGTTGGACACGCACTTCGCAGTAGTTAACATAATATTGTTGGATAAATCGAGAGCTTTCGAACGAATGGTCAACGAATTTTGTGGGATGAAAAACGACGAAGTACCATATCCCTAGCAACGACTCGGTTGTACGTGAAAATCATCCGTCACACATTTCGTTACCATCCCGCGTTCCATTTTCGGCTAGTTAGTCCATGGCTAAAACACATTCTGTGTTAAAAATATTATATGCGATCTACAGTTAGCATTCGAATACCATAGAGTTCTTAGGAATTGCGTGGCTTGGGCTATATGGTCCCCGATAAACTTCCTTGTTACCACACATTTTGTAACCAATACACCTTTATAATTAGCTAACGTTGATATCTTTAAGGTACAGGGAAGCAGTCCGGAAGCGATCTGCTATTCTGAAGGATGTCCACATGACCCCCGTGGACGAGGCAGTTTACTGGATCGAATATGTTCTGAGGCACGGCCGAGTCCTCCAGCCTGCATCTCTTCACATGCCATTCTACCAAGTTTACCTTCTGGATGTGGCAATATTTTGTCTCGCAATACTCATCATTGTATATTTCACTGTTAAAACCATATTCCGTTCCACATACAAAAGTATCATCAAATAGGTATCTATATTTTGTATATGACGACCAATTAAAACAACTGAAATAAATTAAGGCATTATTGAAATTCATTATCCCAGATTTCCTGAGGTTTTTCAAGACACCCTTCTGGGTATAACAAAGAATAAAAGAGTTGTGACTTTTCACAGATGGAAATCCGTTTCTGGGCACTCATAATCGATCCCTGAATTTCATCACTTTTCCATAGCATGGTTCGTTACCCAAATGCAGGCACTTGGCGTTGGCAGACGAAGGAAGTGAAGTCGAAGGAAATAACATATGATAAGGTACCTATCGCTTCTTGTCGGGGTGACATTACTGTTAAAGGTTGCAACAGATAACTAGTGATGTCAACGTGACAATGACCGGATGATAAAAACGCTGCAAATTATCACCCAACTGTTTATTTTTTCAGTATTTGGTAGTCCTTCTACGCAGATCAATGGTCTATCATAATTAAACCCAGTCTGTATTTACATTATCTAAACTCGACACATTGTGCCTTGCAAAAGGGTTCTCTCCTTTACAGTATCAAGACCCTCCTATTTTACGATTTTAAGTCAATTTCATTTAAAAACTCTGCAAATTATTACATGAAGGTTTATATTTCTGCATTGGATAGCCCTTCCGCACAGAAACCCTGTCTATAAATTATTAAACGAAATCTATTATACTCGTATTATACATTAGGTAGTAATCTAAATAAGTCTGCGTAGGTTTAGACTCCTAACCAAATAAGTCGAGAAAATTCGTACCGAATTTCTTGGAAGGTGCCGCGCTTGGGCAGGTCCCCCCCCCCCCCCATCCGTTCTTCCTCTGCTCTTAAGTTTTTGAGATTCCCACTTTTCCGTATTTCAGCCCTTAATTACTACCCTTTAGGGTTGATCAAAATTAATGTCGATGTTATTGGCACATCACCGGCCAAAGTATGATTTTTGGTCCAGTAGTTTCGGAGAAAAACTGCAAACGGTGGAAAGACGGATTTTTCCCGATTTTTGGATTCTGCGAATCTTGAAACGTAAACCAACAAATTTACAAAGGTTCGTCAGGTTTTGAAAATAATTAACCAAAACCTGTATGATAAAGTCATCATCCCGCCTTGTAGAAGGTTTGCATGGACTGTGAATTGATTTGAAACTATTTTTTCTTGCACATAAAGTTCTCAAATACAATAAATTGTAGTTCTGCATATTTAGAAAAGAAATCTGCCTCAAGAGAAACGGGACAATGACTTTGTCATCAATACGCCTGCCTACATATGCACCGACCAAGAGAAAATTAATGCAATTAAATAAAACGCATCCATTTTACAATCCTTCTGATCTTAGTACCTATATCGACACTGACTTAATAGGTACCCATCAGCCGAAATTAATGAGATAAAATAAATACCTATCTACTCTTCACAAGTCCATCTGTAGGAGACAAGAATTAAAACAAACTCGATTTTGTGGAGAAATAATTCGATTGGAATTATATCAGATGAAACAATGTAGTTTATTAGACGATTTCAAGTATGTTCCACCAGTTATGATTTGCTATCGTGTTTTTGATTTGTTTTCCTGTCAAAGTTATAGCCTTTAAGGAGACGAACTAAATCACTCGCGACGAAGTTGTGGAAACCCATTTCAAAACGGAAGTTAGTGAAAAACGTTGTCTATTTCCACGAAAAATAAAGAGTTACAATGGTAAATCGATTTCGACGGTTAGGCCATCATCAGTAACAAACAATAACTTTGTTATACTGTTGCGATTTGTTGTATTTGTTTGTCTGTTTGTTACTGATGATGACCTAACCGTCGAAATCGATTTAACATTGTAACTCTTTATTTTTCGTGGAAATAGACAACGTTTTTCACTACCTTCCGCCCTTAGGGAGAGCGAACGGCTCAATGTGAAGCAGTCCGGGTGGTTTCATTCGATTCTTCGAGATGATATCTATAACTGATACCTATAAAAATATTACTGTTGTGAAACTTTTCGAGATCTCAATATTTCAGCCCTCTTTGGGTTCACCATAATTGATGCCGAACTTCTAAGACCTACTAGAACATTTGTGATTTTTGACCCAAGTTTCATAAACGTTGGTACTTTGCTGTATGTTTATGATATTCACTTATGATGTCCACTTACAGCCCTGGGTGATGATAATCACTATTGTAAGTACCTATCACCTAGCAATTATATTATGTAATTTCATTATCCAAAAACAGGTTTTTAGTTAAATGTTAATGATTATGTCAATAGTTCTATGTATAAAAACGTGATGCCAGTCAAATATTTTACTCCTAGGTGATATCTATGCTTGATGACGGCAGCCACCATGGCGCCGAAATAGGTATTGAAAAACATTGAATTAAAGCCCTGACTTTTCAAGACTGGTGCGGTCATTACACCCAATTTATAAATAAACTTTGGTCCAGTTTTAAAAAACCTGTAAATGACGGATGGATGTTTTTCTTCTTTATTAGATTTTGGTTCATTGATGAAAATTGCACTGAGTTTTTGAAGATATTCTATTGCCACATGTGATTTATGATTTTGGGGTTTTGTTTTGGTGCAGAACCACTTGATGATGTACATTTAAGTATTAATATTTGCATCACCAACTTCGGAAATCACCGAAAAATTGACCAGAATCGTACTTTTCTTCACTCATTTCCAAACAGCACAAAGCGTACTAAAATATTTTTTTCGGTGTTTTCCCAAGTTGGTGTTGCAAATATCAATAAAAATCATCATCATTACGTGGTTCAGCACAAAAAAATACCCCAAAATCATGTATTACATGTGCCAATTGGATATCTTCAAAAATAATACTTCACAATTTTTGCACTTTTAGAGCAGAATTGCGCACTTTTGGAGCGGGATTGCGCCCTTTTGCTTGCACTAAGGTTTATTATTGCTTCCGAGACTGCAAGGCAGCGGAAGCTTTGTTTTCACTTTCGAAATGAAAAAAAATTTTTTGCTCCAAAATCAAAATTTCCACTCGCATTTTGCGTTTCAGAGCCTCCTGAACAAATTTGGTTCCGTGTCCGTCTGTCTGTCCGTCCACATTTCCTTGTAACAGCCATAACTTCCACAATTTTGATCCGATTTTAACCAAATTTTCAGGGATCGTGCGGGTTAAGCTCTAGATGGTCCCCTATCAACTTCATTATGATCGAATCAACGGTAGCTTCTGCGCAGGCGCTAACGTGAATTCCTTGTGACGGTCATAACTCGGTCAATGTTGAACGGATTTCGATCAGATTTTCTGGGATGATGTGGGTAAGGTCCCTTGAGGTCCCATAAGACAAACATCATAATTGCATTCGCAGTACGCTCTGCGCATGCGTGAACAAAATATTCTTGTTACGGTCCTTGCAACAGCCGTAATTTCCACAATTTTGATGCGATTTTCTTCAAATTTTTAGGGATCGTGCGGGTATAGCTCTACATGGTCCCCTATCAGTTCCATCATGATCGAATCAACGGTAGCCTCTGCGCAGGCGCAAACAAAATTTTCTTGTTTCGGTCATAACTTAGGCAATTGTGAACGGATTTCGGTCAGATTTTCAGGGATGATGCGGGCAAGGTTTCTTGAGGTCCCGTATCACATTCTTCGCGATCATCGGATTTTCAGCTTCCAATTTCCCACCTTATTAATTCCCTGATGCCAGAACCGGTCGTTTCTAGTTTTCTGGAATTTAATGGTGACGTACTGTGAAGGTCACGAGGAAGCTCATGTGCCAATTCCTTGGCAGTGAATTTTTTCAATTGAGTTTGATCGTAGTTTTAGTTGGCTTGCGTACGTCATAAGGCCCGTCCAGACTCTTCGGCGTGTCCGTTTTCGAGTTGCCACAACCTATACTTCGATAATTATAATACGCATGTTTATATTTCTCGATTTGAGCTCCTATCTATTCAAATAGTTATTGCCTTAATAATATCATTATCTAAGTACGTACGAGAAGTCGAGAGGTTATGTTATTGAATATGCGTAGGAAAAGCATTGGTATTAACACACAAATATGACCTAGAAAAAAACATATTCATACCTTGAAGGAACACTGTACCCACCTTATGGTTCCGCGGTGTATTATATGGGTATAACACGTAAAAGTAATAAATATCCATTCTCCTACACCCCTCTGCTACGCCCCTGGTCACTCCAGCCACCACAAGGTGCCGCGGCTCCTCCTCTCACTCCACCCCCCGCTCACCACCCACCGTGACCCCCTGCCAAGCGTGCCAGGCGTGCGTCTAACACGTCTAACACTCAAAGCCTCGAAAAAGACACTTTTTCGCCCGTTTTTGGCCCATAGCATCTATGCAAGTAAAGCGATCGGGATGGTTAAACGTTAGGACCAACTAGACCCCAAATGGAGTCTATGTGCGAAAGAACGGGTTTTTAAAGTAAATTCTTAGGCCTTTTATGGCCCAGAAGGCGGACGGCGAACGGCGGACGGGCATTTCAAATTTGGATTCTACGCACCTTGAAACGTAAAGTGACAAAGTTTGAGAAGGGTTATAAAAATTTTTGGCTATACGATCACATAGGCTTATTATTGGAAATAATAAACCAAAAACGAAGATAGGGTCAATTGCGCACGTTTACGCAAATTCCCAATGCTCAATTTTGTCATTTTTAAAATCTAAGATTAAAATTGTGAATAATATCGTTTGTCAGAATTTTGTACTCCAATAATTTAGGGAAAATAAAGGGGGGAGCCTATCTTGTGGACCACCCTGTTCATAGATATGTACCTACGTATGAGAATCGTTTCAGAATACCTAAAACTATTTCCATGAAAAAATGTCACAAAAATTTTTATTTCTAAATTTTTTGACCCAACGCAATAGCTTGATTTTCTGCCAAAATTCGCTAACACTTAGTCCAGGAGCCCAGGCCGAACCGAAAATAGGTAGGCATTTCAGGAGAAAGTTTGAGATTAGATTTTGAAAATTTAGTCTGTTCTGAGTGAGAAAATCTTTGTCTGTTATCTCAAAATTGGAATTCAAAATTGCGGCCGCATAAGTATGGCTTAATTTGCCCATTTTAAAGTTTTCCTCTAATAATTCCTAAACCATTCATCCTAAAGATATTTTTCGTAGCAAAGTTATAGAACTTAGAAATACAAAGCGATCAGATCCAAAAACTATCAATTATCTTCCAGAATAAGCGAATTACAGGCAGTTGAAAATCGGGCTAATTTAGGGACAGTCCTCTTCTCGCCCTGTTCAGAATTTTGCCCTTCAAAATCACGTAGCGGCCAACAAGCCAACAAGCACCTGACAAACCCCCAGTGACTTCCAGCAGAACTCATGAATTTTATGTCATTTTACACATAAAGTTAGCAGAATCGGCGTTTTACTTTGCACTTTGATGGAAAACGGTCTCAGCTAAAACTTGCTCGTTATGAACTTTGGAAAGTATTTAACCTTGAATCGAATGAAGTTTGTCAGACTTAATTTAGACCAATATTAAGGGTGCTAGGTGATTTTGAAGGTCAAAAGTCAAAACGGGGGGCAGAGAGGACTATCCTTAGCTCGATTTTTAATTGTTCGTAATTCGCTTATTTTGAGACATAAATTCAACTTTTTTGGGTCGGTTCGCTTTGTAGTTTTATGCTCTACAACTAAGCTACATATAAACATTTCTGTAGGATGACTGGTTTAGGAATTATTAGACAACATTTTATGAGGCCGCCATTTTGTGTTCCACCACTTTTGAGATGGCAGTAGATTTTTCACAATATTTTTAACCTTACTATTAGACTACATATATTTTTAAAATATAATCTCAAACCTTCTCTTTAAATTACTTTACTACCCATTTTCGGCCTTGGCTCCTGGACTTTTTCTGCAATACACTATTTAATAAATAATAACTATCAACAGTTATAGTTACAGTTATAGCTATTAACAGTAATAACTATTCAAAGCGCGGGGGAGAGTGGTGTGGAGGGGGGGGGGGGGGGGGGGGGGGGTAGCGAGACGATCACGGAACAGGTCTCCGCCGTTGTCCCAAATTTATTGTGTCATAACTTGTAACCACTTACGAGCGACGCTACCTTCAATCTTATCTTATGCATTGTTGAGATAAAACTACCTAAATTCGGAAAGATTTATATCAGCCGCGAACCTTGTAGGTGCAAGTGGGATAATTTTACATGAATATCGTCAGTCATTGAAGTACCAACATAATTCATTTTATCAGTCAACGTAAATATCATCCTACGTATTTCGTTATTGGCAGACATCAGCTAACTGAGGACCTAAGATTCCGCTGTTCTGAAAATGACAAAGTAAATCGAAGTCAGCACTGCTGATTTTCTTATAGGCTTGCTAGATACCTTCAATTTTTAAATTATATTTCTAATCCTTGGTGTCACGAAATTTCACGGTCTTTCTACTGGTATAATCAATTTTAATTTTTATACTAAATTGAATGGGAACACTCTCAGATCTCTCCGACTCCGCAGCAACCGATTTTTTCAAAGGTACCTCAAATGCATGGAATTGAGGATAAATAATAATCAAAAAACTTTTTAAATTTCACCTAAAACTCGGTTATAGGTACTAGAGATCTCGGATTGGTAGGTGCCGATCATTCGATTTTGTGTGCAGAAAATAGGTACGGAGGAAATTGACACCAAGTTCATAAAGTGGTATTTTTCATGAAAACCCTTGATTTCCCTGAAAAGATCCATGTTTTTGAACTTCTAAATGCAGTTTTCAGTCAAATCGTTGGGGTAAAAATTACTACCTACTTCGATTATACCTTTTGTTGGAGATCTTATTAAAACCAGGTTTTTGTGACATCTGCATCACACTTTCGGTGTTCATAAACAATTTCGTTTGATAAGAATGAAAGTGTTCTAGATTCAGAGTTTCGGAAATGTTCAGGACTGATATTTTTGCCTGCGCTTACAAACAGTCACGCGGCATTATCGAATGGGCGATTTTTCGTAAATATCTAATCGTATTGTAAGTTACAAAGTTTTGAAATTTGTTACACTATTTCGAAATTCGAGCTTTGAGTTTAAAGAAATAGTTATATCATCACATAACATCTCGAGCTTCTGACTAAGCAGGTGTCTGTGAGTAAGACGGGTATGGCCAGTGGCGACCCGGTTGACCACTATTCGATCCCTCCTTGGAAGCAGGGTTACGAAAGGGCACACCGGGCTCAAGTCCTGAAGGACACCAAGCAGACCAGTGACCTCACCCTGCCATTGCTCATGCCATATGGAATTAGCTTATGTTGCATGTAGGAGATTTGATCCTCTATACGTATAGGCAACATATCAATGGAGTGATCACCAATGCGCTTATATTATTATATGTACCTACTTCTAATATAATAGAAATTAGGCTCAAATAAACACGCTAAGTATGTTTCCGAATGCGAACATTATATATTTATATTTACATCTTGATTCATAAATGTATCACGGTGTTCAGTAAAAGTAAATATACCTTTTTATTTTTGCAAGATTATTTTGGAAACGTATTGCAAATCCTAAAAATGAATGGATATGAACTTGAATTAAATTAATATCTATTATAATAATAGGATACATACAAAGTGATAACGGTTGAACGCCTGCACCGATTCTCTTCAAATTTTTTTTAAACTGACCGGCATGAAGAAAACTGGTGCAGATAATTCTACCAAGTTATAAATCAGATTCCTTCATATTAAAATTGAATAAATAAAAATTAAGTTGAAACAGAAAGATTTTGCTTTTTTATTGGCATAATTAAAGTTTGTACTTGCATCCCGTGGTGACACGGGCTTTTCCACTTGTTTGTATATAAAATGCAACGGGTTTCAGCTGGTTTAAAGAGGATAGATTCATAGCATTCGTTTATTGAAATCAATCGGAATCATTTACCACCAATGCAAGGTGATTAAAGAAGTTGGGAACTTCCAGTTTTATCCGATTAACTGTTGATACCTATTGATTTTTAAAGAAAAAAAGGGTTTATTTATTTTTAAATGTGGAATATTTAAAAAAATTCCAGTAATGCATCATGATCGTATAATTGTCGTATTATATTTTTAATTGTTTTGAAACTTAGGTACTTTGGGTGCAAAGAAGTTATTGAATTTAAATTTCATAGCAAGGAGAATTTGTTCTAAAAAATATTCTTCTTATTCAAACATCCTGGGATAATGAATTTCAATAATGCCTTAATTTATTTCAGTTGTTTTAATTGGTCTTCATATACAAAATATAGATAGGTAGGTACTACCTATTTGATGATACTTTTGTATGTGGCACGGAATATGGTTTTAACAGTGAAATATACAATGATGAGTATTGCAAGACAAAATACTGCTATATCCAGAAGGTAAACTTGGTAGAATGGCATGTGAAGAGATGCAGGCTGGAGTACTCGGCCATGCCTCAGAACATATTCGATCCAGTATACTGCCTCGTCCACGTGGGTCGTGTGAACATCCTTCAGAATTGCAGATCGCTTCCGGACTGCTTCCCTGTACCTTAAAAATATTAACGTTAGCTAATTATAAAGGTGTATTGGTTACAAAATGTGTGGTAACAAGGAAATTTATCGGGGACCATATAGCCCAATCCACGCTATTCCTAAGAACTCTATGGTATTCGAATGCTAACTGTAGATCACATTCTAGATATAATATTTTTTCTTTTGCGCCTGTTCAGAGACTGTAATCCCGTACAATACCTGAGGCTTTAATCAAAATTGGTTGAAAGTTGCAGAAGTTTTGCTGGACAAGACTTGTAAATTTGATTGTTAAATGATTATGCTACTAGTGATCCAAAGAAGAAAATATTTGCGGTTGAACTTGGATGCACATGTTCAATCCTTTAGATTTCATCGAAACCGGGTAGCTACAAACTATAGAAATTATGAGTAATAGATGGTTTGGATATTTGAGCATGCACAGAGGCTACTTTGATTTCAGTGGCGATCAAACTCATAGGGAACTGTCTAATCTCGAATCCGCACAATCCCTGAAAATTTTATTGGAATTGAATAAGAGCTGTAGACATTGAGATTGTTACAAAGATTTCAAATTCGCGCACGCTCAATACGTCCCTAGAGTAGGTACCCCTATTATGGTCATTTTAGTGAAGCAAGATCGGCAATGTGAACAAAAATCTTTGATCGAAAGTGGGACAAATTAGCAATTAAAGGAAACACATTAGAAGGCACTTTTTGTCAGAAAGTTATTGCAGAATCTACTCCTCATGCGGGTTTGGTCTTATTCAAGAAATCCCTGTGCCAAATGACGTTAGTATCTTGTAGGTCTGGGCAATCAAGTATGAGTACCTAACATCCAGAAATGAACGTGATGGAATTGATGAAGAACCACCATAGGTTTTTTTCACTTATTATTAAGATAAAACGAAGCTGAAGAATTTTATGATTCTTGAAATTAAATAATTATTAAATGCTATGATTCAATCACATGTCACTGTTAACTACTGAACAGAAAATATTGCTAAACCCATGAACCAAATAGCAAAAAATACATACTTATCTACCAGGAATTATGAGCTGAGCTGACGTTTTCCAAAGTTTAAACCATCTCCCAGTACCGTTTAACTTTAAGATAGTCTCAGCTCATATCACTAAAAATGAGCGTGGTTTACGAACTTTGACTCAGAATTAGGGTGACTGGGCTGAGCTCCTGCACCTATAACCTAACATTAGATAAACAGTGAGAAGTTTGACAGCCCCTTCAACCCTTATTAGCGAATATATTTGCAACTTTTAGGGAATTAACCCTTCTCGATCAAACGAGTTAGGTACCTACTTCCGAATCGCCGCATCAAGAACGTGAGAATGAAACCGTTCAACCAACGCTGTGCGAAGGGTAGACAAGCTGTCTCGGAAATGATAGGAACTGTCACAAATCGTGCTAAATACATTCAAGGTAGCAATGTAATATATTAAAAGTAAACTTATGTAGGTACGTAGTGCAAAATATGCTATTTCTCACTTTGGATTTCCAACAACCTCATTGATGGCCCATTTCAGCGAAGTTTGGGTCAAATTCTGCTTGTGCAGTTCGACCCCGAGGCCTCTCGTCACAGCGACTTTGACGTTTTTGAATTGATCACCGAATATTGGGATGGCGACCACAGGCACGCCGTAGTACACGGTTTCCATCAGGCTCTGAAGACCTCCGTGAGTGACGAACGCCCGAGTGTTTTGGTGAGCTGTACAGTTCAAATAAAGTCAGTTAAAAACATCGGCCTTGAATCCATAAGGCCTCTCGTCCATTGGAAGCGGAAAGTTGCGAAATTGGTGCGTCCGAATCTATCTGAACGCACAAGAACGATCCCAACACATGACTCGTTCCACCACATCCACTGGGCCCTTCTCGTTCATCAGTATTTATTCCACTAGGTGTGGAGTGCGAAGCGATTCCATCCTTCTAGAATTTAGTTGCGAAAGAGTGTGAAGAAAGAGAAAATGACGGGCTGTAAAAAGTTAATTTTGCTTGTTCAGGAGAGGAAATATCGTCGGTACCAACAGGAAAACAAATTATGACAAGCGAAATGAATCGAAATGTGTCTTTTCTCATAAATATGAGATGTGATGGTCATCGTCGTTTTGAAGATCGTCATGCCCGACTTTTGTAAGCTGTTAGTTTCTCCCAATAAATAAAATGTGAGTCTTACCAGGGAGCGATGAACAGAGAGGAGAGAGAGCTATTCTAGAAAGGGGAGGTCCCAAGTGGAGGACAGGACATAAATACCTTTGTTATCTTATACCTGTGTCAGATGCTTGCCATCTCTTTACAACCTCCTCAAACCTCAAATCAAGTTTAGTCGTATTATTATGCGCAATGGTATCTTTTAGCCGGCCAGTTTATTTTTTTATTTAGTTCAGTTCATTCAATCTAGCTTTTCCGTTTTACATATTCTCACATCTGAAGAACTTCCGAATCCGGCACCTAGGTAGTTAGAGCTACGGGTTTAGAGCCTGGCAATTAGCAAGTTAGAGCCAAGGGCTATTTCCACCTATTTTAGAGCTTCGGTCTAATCTGTCTAATTCAGATCTGGCCACGAGGGGTTCTCGTCCAGCTAGGGCTTATTTAGTTCTGATGATCCACTCACATTCAAGCGTCCGCAATTCGGAGTCATTAATTTTAATTTATCAATTAATAAAAATTCTCCACGTGCAGCAACAATAAAAATCATGCCACAAATGCGGAAATTCGCCAAACTTGTTTATTTTTCCATAAATTTGCTTCACCCACATTTCCCGTCTTAGTCGATATTGTCTGAGCCTGATAAGTCGATGAATCAAAGGTGATAACTCCAAAATAACAAATTCTTCTTAGAGTCATCAGAAAAACCGTCTCTTCTGCTGCGAATTCAGACGAATTCTGAGGCAATGGACGATGGCAATCGCACGATTTTGGACAAACGGCGTTCCCACGAATTCGTTGCTTCTCAATTCGCAGCTTTCCGTTCCAAGTGAACATTATTAAAATATTCAATTTTTAAGTGCTAACAACAGAACAAATTTACTAGAAAATTGAAGTGAATAAAACGGATAAATATTTGAAATAAATGTACCATTTTATCAATCTAAATGTACTATTGCGGAGAGTACAAAAAGTTCCAGGTTATGTAGCACGATCCTATGAGCGAATTTTCTTTAATTATTGTTTGATTTTTAAGCTAAATTGTTTGAAATCAAGCACTTCGAGTTCAAAGATATGGTTCATTTTAGATTTTATGGCAAAAATCTTGTTCTCATAAGTAATACTCACCTACTTGTTCTCAGCAGTATACTTGTTCCCAATCCAAAATCTTCGTCTTTTTTGAAATTATAATACAGATGAAGTTTGTATAGTGTATTTTATAAACACATAAATTAATAACTTTCGTTGAAGTAATAATAAAACTATTTTTATTGATGTAAGTAATTCGTTTTACTTATGATCCTAATGGTCAACAATTTACTTTCCAAACATTCAGTGCTCTAAGCAGATCTGCTTTTTAAACAAAGATTTTCGGTTTCATTTTTTTTGCGTTTATAATTATCGATTCGTAAGCATGTGTCAATGAAATTTAAGCACATTTTTCAGCATTTTTTTGCATATATTTTTTAATGTTTTCGTTTTGGTTGATGAACTTATTTTGAGTAAAAATGATAAACCTAATGATTATTAGCCTTTTTTGTTGTCATTTTTATTGATTTTTCGCCGCAATTATAAAAATTAATTTTACCAATTCATTGTGCTCAAAGGTGCTTCACGGAAACACATCCTTTCTTTTGGAATGGCTTGGTTTTTGGTTATAAATAGTTTACATTTCAGTTATACTTGGTTTCATGGTTATATGTATATAAATATATATACACACACACACACATATATATATATATATATATATATATATATATAAACGAAAGAACCAGTTCGTTGGCCAGCAATTTTCGAGCACATTAAATTGGTCAAATTTAAAAAAAAGTGTAGAAAAAATCACTAAAAAGCAAAAAACGGCTAAAAATCGTTAAATTTATATTTTGTAGCAGAATATTGCTCAAATAAAGTTTGATAACTATCAAATAGAACATTAAAAATTTTATCTAAAAAATTATGCTTAAAAATGTACTTCAATTTCATTAAAATATGTTGAACAAATCGATGAAAACTGCAAAAAAGTTATAAATCCCAAAATTTTGAATAGGTAGCATATTATGTAGAACGAGTTTTTCGCAATAAAATTGGTAGTTAACAATTTCTCTTCACTCAAACTCCTCAATTTTCAAAACAATATAACAGAATATTTACTTTACAGTACGATCATTTACGAAAATTTGCTCATAAGATCATTCTGCATGACTGGAACTTTTTATATAGGTACCTGCATTCTTTTTATGGAGAAACGAATTTATACCTACCTAATATTCCAAGTTGTGGAAACCATGTCCGCACCATGATCTTAGAGTCACTGATGTCTGGCATGTTGTCACCCATCCATTTGACAAGAACTTTTTGCTTCAATGATTTAAAGGCTTCCAAGATACCATCTAGTTTCCCGCTTTTTGTCATAACATTCATATCAACAGAAGAACCCAAACTGAAATAAATCACGCCTTCTGGTGCCGTATCTAAGAAGTCTTGCAGTTCCTGAAGCAAAGATCACATATTATATAGTAGTAGAATTTACGTACATAGTCATACCTACCTGCGTATGTACTTGAGCACGCAAAAAGCGTAGTTTAGAGTTGACTTGAACAGAAATTTTCTTGTGTGAAGAAGAAGGAGAAAACATGTTTTTGTTGTAAATACATATAGATATATGTACAAAAATAGATGATGGAAAAACATGGTGCAACAATGGACATGATGTCCGTCTATCGGGGGAGACTTTGGAAAGACCTTATACGAGTATATTAATGTATAGTGGGAAAAAGTATATTAAATCTTACGAATGATTATTGTGTGGGCATTACCAGTTTAACTCAGATAATATAGCCGTTCTGTAGTTCAAAGGGTCCAACCCAAACCTTACCAGTTTCCAACAATTTCCCTCATTCAACAGCTCCAGCACAGCACCCTCACTTTGAACGCTTAATCCGAAATGACAAACTGATCGGCCATAACCGAACAAATTGCCAAGTGGTGGAACAGGCCTCTGGCACTCCCAGATTGCTCACGGAGCATATTTAGGTTCTGACTTCTCGTGGGCTATATGGCATGCCATTCAATTTTAGCTAAGATCCCTATCATGGGTATTTCTGTGTTTACCTCAAGTGGGCAGGAAAAACACTCATGTCCAGCTGCTGATAGACACGCCCACTTGGCTCCATGGCTCTGGCGACCATTTCCTGATGCCAGGATCTTTGACCTCCATCTCCTGCAGCCAACCGTTAAGGTTCTCCAAAACCCTCAAAGGAGCAGCCACACTGCCGAGCAACCCTCTGCAAGTCCCTGTGCAACAAAATGCGTCGCGTAGACACTTCTTTGGCCACCACTTTTTGATACCGAGCTGCTGGCATCATCAAGGCTTTGAGAATGTAGTTAGTTGCAAGGGAGATCGTGTAAGCATGCAGTGGCGCAGTGTCAGTCTCTAAATAGACCACATAGTTGGACGCGTTTTGCGGGAGGTGGGAGATTCGCTTGATGAAGAAGCGCTGCAACCCCTCCACATTTCCAGAACGAGTGCAGCCCCACACCTGAGCACTGTAACACAATAAAGCTCTAATCAAGCATTAAAGAGCAAAAACTTGTCATTCAGCGGAACCTCATTCATTTTCTTGTGTTTAGCAAGTGTGTAGCTGAACTAATCAATCCTATGTCATCGAGAGAAAAACTTGTAGTTCCTACTTCCAGTGAGTGAGCACGTAGTTCTCACTGGCTCCTTTGGAGAAGGTGAGTAGGTAACATCAAAGCGAGCTTTTCCCTTGCTGAACTAATGATATCCAAATGCCAGGATAGCCCTAATTAGTGGGTTTGCTGACCAGTTGCCGCATAACGTTTGAGGTAGGTAATGTACAAAGTTTCGTTTCAATAGGTGGTTTTAAGGCACGGACGATAAAACTGTGAACGTAATCCGGTTTGATTCAGCGTCCTACAAATACCTAAAACAACCACGAATTTATTACGGTTTTGAGATGTACCGTCCCACGTCTTTGATGATACCATCACTGTATTGCGTCGGTTACATTTCAGATCTTCTAAAAGGTTTTCAATCGATTCCGTGTGGTGAAAACTGTAACAACGAGAGGTGATGAAAAGAGAGTAGTTTACTCCTTCAAAGATGAGAGGTTTTCCTGTTGGTTGTATAAACCGTCAGGCATATCCCCAGCTGCAGCGTATTCTAGAATCGAGAAGGAGAAACTACTCCTATCCATCACAAAACTAGTGACAACGATGCACAACTCCATTTTTGACGACTGACGTCAATTACGACGACGTCGAATCGTCGCCAAGGAAGTTTTTATAGAAGTTTCAGTTGATTCTGTGTGGCAAAAACTATTGAAAATGATACCAAGCTCGCATTGCAGTTGATTCGACAACGATCGTCATCGCCAATACAAGTTCCTGTTGTCGGATCGTCACCAAAAACTACACCTACGAATTTTCAAGTTGAGAGGTAGCTCCAAAGTTGTGGCCTGTAGAGCGGAACACGCTCACACACACACACACACACACACACACACATATATATATATGCTGATAAATGCTAGCCGAGTCAAAGTGGAGTTTATTATTGTGCGAAATAAGAATAAATTATTAATTACATCTGTAAGAGCAGTGGATCCAGTCAGAGTCATCCCGCCGATTTCTTTGACGTGAGGAGGTTTTGGATGGGCACTGCAGACTGACACATGCGAGTTGACCAGAACCAAGGCCTGATCAGAAGCCAATCTGGAATGTTGAAAAATAGAAATATTTTGTGTAGTACCTTAGTTTTTAATATTACTTGTGTGAAATTCCAAAGATGAAAATGCGTGAATAATACCTGGAAATCGGTGGTCTGTTTTCCCAGCCAGAGTACTGCAAAACTTCGTCAGCCACTTTCTGGAATTCTCTCAACTTGTAGTAATGAAGAGGCAATGATACAGCGTACTGCACAAAGTTCCAGAGGCGATCCAGGAATACCATCTGATCTGACAGATGACTGGTGGAGTCTAGCATGTAAGAAGGATTGGCAGGCAAGCCAGTCATCTCATTGGCGAAAAACATGTCTGGTAAAGCCAAAACACTTACTGGCGTGGCATTGAATCTATGAGCCCACACTGCGGTGATTTCTTGGTTGATGTTGCACTCGGTCATGACCAAATCATACTTATTATCAGAAACAAGTAGTTTTCTTATTTCAGGTTCATTTCTGTAGACCTTTTCGAGATACTTTACATTCAAAGTTCGCCATAAGAGATGCTCCTGCGGCGACCAGAAGGGATCCATATCCTCCAAATCCAGACTTCCTAAGAAAATAAGTATGTATCTGTTCAGTAGAAAGTTAAACGGCATCAACGCGACGCATTTGCCGTCACGTATGACATGCACTTTTTCCGGCACTATCTCGACGGAATCTGCTCGGCGGCAATACCTTCGTATGACATGGCCCTTAAGCTTAACATGCTAGGCAAAGATTTGAAAATGATGTCTATTCATCACTACGATGATACTACAATAATCCTGCGTCCTGAAAAATGGTATCCAGAGTTTTATAAGGTCCAAGGGTCCAATTATGATATTTAAAAATATAGCGTACGAACGCAAGAAAGCTAACCATTAATTAGTAAGTAATCTGTATTCCAATTGATTTAGGTACTTACCCATAGTCTCATCAAAAGTGTCTCTTATCAAGAGGTGTCTTACATTTGCTGGTGCATTTTTGATGGGAAAGGGCGTGAGGTAGTCAACTTCGTGACCTTTGATGGCCAACGCTCTAATTATCGTTTGAAAAACGAAATGGTGACTTTTCCAGGGCATCGGAACCACGACCAGGATTTTGGCGCTCGCAGAGAAATCCACCAACTCTGCTACTGCTAACAGCACCAGCCATATCATCCTAAAATAAAGAGACAACATTCAAAGGACGATACGCATTGTTCAGGGGTGCACAAAACAGCATAAAAACATGTAAGTTTTTCGATTTAGTGATTTCAAAAATTCTCTTCATAATGTATCCTCACTATCATAAGTAGCGACGTGGGGATTAATATGGAGAATCATAATTACCCTGGGAGGAAAAGTGAAGAAATTGATTAAAGCCAGGTGTTCATTGATTTAGTCACGAACACATTAGTGGGTTGGTAGGCGTCAAAATTTTCAAAATTAGAATTGGGGAAAATAGCCAAGTTGGGATATGCTGATGCTCGTATCAATACCTACAAAAATTGTGCAGATCTACATAATTGAAATGTTTAAAATAGGTTATCTTTAAAAGATTCTTCCGTGGTGATCATGTGGTTGGGGGAAATAATAAATTTGAATGACGCGTAACATGTCGAAATCGAAAAATTATGCAATGAGAAAATGACGCTTAATAGATGTTGCATTCGCCCATGCGCAAAAGTCAGCAGTGGGTCGGGAATGATGGAGTACAACCCTTAACAATTTTATCGAAATAAGATGAAAACTGTAGATGTAATGCCTGTTACAAGGGTTTGATACGATGGTAATTAAACTTAAATGGGGAAATGAAACCGTTATTTTCCAACTACCCACCGACGAATAGGCTGACGAAAATGTCGCTTGATAGATTTTACGTTTGCGCACGTGCAGTTGACACTTAATTGTTTACTGAGGAAAATTATAAGGGATCATCCTTACCTGCACGTTTCCCGGAAATTTCATAAAAATCGGACGAATGCTCTAGAAATTAATTTTTACAAGCATGAAAGTGGTTTGGAAGCTATACCTGTCCCACAGGTCGCCTGTGAACTATGAGATCTCAAGGAAAGAGATCTTGGGAGAGAACTTGAGTCTGCCAAGTTGGGTGGTTAGTAAAGCTTCCTCACATTTGTAACATGGACTATATAGCATTAGTCGAAATTAGTTTAACGCATTAGTTGAAGAAAAAATTACAAGTCGAAATGATTAAATGCAAATTGGAACAGTATTCAATACATGATTGTGTACTAACAGAACATGAGAAATCGACGTTGAAGAAAATTCAAGTTTGCGCTTGCGCACAGACTACTATTATTCCAGCGGTAATGAAATTTATAGGGGACCGTCTAGGGGCTGACCCCCACAATCCCTGAAAATGTTTTAAAAAACGGTCCATTAATCTCGGTTGTGTCTGCGTCAATCATGATGAAACATATAGACAAAGAGTCCCCGAGTTTTTAACGAAATCGGACAAAAGCCTAGTGAGAAATCAACGTTTTAAGAAATTTACGTTTGCGCATGCGCACCGTCTACGAGCTAACTCGAACAATCCCTGAAAATTTCATCAAAATCGGACCATTGCTTTTTACAGTACCTAATGTACCTTGAAATATATTTTCTTCTGAATCAACATGGTCAAAGTTCATCAAAATCCTATTTTTGTATTGGTTGTCATTTTCAGTTTTTATCTACTTTCCAGCAAATAGCAGACAAATTTTTGTACATTTTCTGTATAATTTTGTATATACAATTTTCAATCTCTTAGTTCATGTCAATAAGTTTCTATCAATTAAATATCTGGTATGAAAAGCGTAAAACTCTAGAATTTGTTTCAGAATACCTACCTCAAAAGTGGTTTCAATGAAGAAAAGTTTCGAAATTTTTTTAGAGCTATTGCAATAGCTTTAATTTCTACGAAAAATCGCTTAAAGTGATATATTAAAGAAGGGAATCGGCAGGACCAGGAGACATTTCCATAATCTAGTTTGTGTGTTGTCGCTATGTTCGCTCGCGTCCTTTCGTTGCCTTGGAGATTATAATACCTAATAATTACAATAAAAAAGTTGAAAAAAAACTAGACTATATTTTTGCTATCAGTCATATCGTAACGTCATGTGATGCATTTTTTTCAGATTAACGCCTAGCTCTAGTGAACATAATTTTCAGCTTTTCCGCTTTGCCGTGACGCTTTTCTGTGTTTTTCCGAAACATTTTGTGTGACGCAAATCGTAATAATTTCTCATCGAGAGTGGCCGTACCAAAGACATGGAAATGCCAAAAATCACTCTTCTTGGTTATGCTGAACGTAGCGGGTCTAAATAGACGTATTAATCCTGGGTACTTACTTCATCATGTTTTAAATTTTCCACGAACTCGTAACGCATCTCAGTTCAGTAGTGCAGCACGCCAAATCATGTATCACTATTTCTATCCAATTGTAAAATACTTATAAATCCCGTAAAATATAAGTAGGAACGAGCCTGGCAAAAGGGAACCTAAAGTAAACAAACACTAATAAACCAAAAACAGTTCTGATAGGAAGCGACGGAGAGGCACGAATGAAGGCGTTTACCAGACGTCGGGCGATCAACCGCTCTTATCTCCACTATTTTCACTTGAAACTGTTTATTCACATATTGATAGTATAACAACGCGGAAGTGGAGTTGGCCGTGAGATATTTTGCCCTTATCTGGAGGATCTGTGCATATTGGCTAGCTATTTGAAACATAATTTGCCTATAAAGGTAGTAAATTCTAAAGAGCTAACAACGAGCTGTGCGAGGACTGCCAAGTCTTGGACGACGTGGACCATTGCATCACTTCCTGCGGGAAATATGCCAGCGAAAGTAGGCAATATTCAGATTAACCGTCTACTCCCTAGCCCGCACATCCACTGAAAATTTCATCCAAATTGGATGAAAACTGTAGAAAATGGAAAATAAGCTTATCACAAGAATTTGCGGACACACGACAGACACACAGACACGGAACCAAACTTGTTCAAAATGGTCTAAAACTTAGAGAACGAATGGAAATTTTGATTTTGGAGACCAAAAATGTTTTTTTCCCCGAAAGTGAAAACAATGCTTCAGCTACCTTCAGGTAGACTCGGAAGCAAAAAAGAAAGTTCCCAAAACATCCGTTTTGACACAGCGTTTTAGGTAACTTAGAATCATCCTATCATTAAAAATTTTGCATTGGGTTACTCAGAGGGTTCCCCTCCTAGGATATGCAAAGGAAATCGGTGTTTAACTTACAGGGTGGGGTAGGGAGGGGGCCAAAGTTGGGCCGAAGTTCCTCTTTGTTATTATACTCGGCTCGTCTGCATTGTCTGGCTTGGCAATGCGAGACTAGCGTCTCGCATGATGTTCACCTTCACCCAGCATGATACCTCAGATCGTGCTTTCTCCCACTTGTCTGTAAGGACTGCAATTAATGTTTTATAGTTTTATGGTGGGTTACCATCTTCATTATGTAGGTAGGTTGGTTAGAGGGAGAGATATTGTAGGCTTCTCATTGTTTTTATATTTTATTGCTGAGTACTTTCGCCTGTTTAAGGCCTCATCAGAGCTTGAATTTGTTTAAATGATGCCAGTTTTCCTGTATGATGAGGAGGACCTCCTTCTCCATCTTGTTGTTAACAATTTATTTTTGGTTATGCTGTTTGGAGTCGATTTTATGTTAAATTGAGAAATAAGGAATTTATGTGGAAGATGCATATTGCCATTAGAAAACAACCTTTCACTGAATGCCTGGATCTCTCAGGCCACTACTCCCTGGCATGACGTAATAAGGGGTGTGGGATGAGCCTCGGTGGTCCTCTGCACTCATGTAGTATTTTCTGTGTTTCGACCTTGCAGCTTCTTCAGCTATAGGTATAATACAGGGCACTACAAATTAATTTAGTGAAGCGATGTCCAGAAGCTGCGGCAGCAGTTTCATCATCATGTTATCACGAAGTTGGAGCAGTCTGTCGCGATGATAAGCAATATGGTGGACCGAAAAGTTTCATTTGAAGAAATGATGTTTCATTTGTTTGAAAAAAAAAAAAATGGTTCATTCGGTTGAAAAGATGTTTCATTTGTTTGGTACATGGTTTCATTTGGTATGTACGAGGTTTAATGTTATTGGAACAAGGTTTCATTTGGTCGGTACGAAGTTTCATTTGATGGAAAGAAGGTTTCATTTTACAGAAAAATGCTATATATTAGGTAGGTACCTACCTATATTTATGTATTATACATATTTATGTAGGTTATGTTTATACATATATAGGTTGGACCTATGTTTTCGAGGCTGTCAAACTTTTTTCGCCTCACCTTATTTCGACATTTTGCTTTTCCAATGATTTCCGCTTACAACGATTCCGTTCCTAGCGAACTGTACTAACTTCGTCAGTTTTCACCAGAGTTGAAAGTACTTAAGTACTAGAGTACTTAAGTACTTATTTCAATTACTATTGTTAGAACTTAAATTTTCCACTTCAGGGGCATGTTAATGCGCAGAATGGAATTACTGATTCAACAGCTTCAAGTACTTTGAAAGTACTTGCCAAGTACTAGTACAATTACTTTTCCTGTTTCGGGTCACGTCCTGGGATACCAAACGAGCACTTTTTCGATCGCTGGTGGAGTCGGTGCTTTTGAACTCGGCTGAGGTCTGGGGGGTATGGTATGGCGACGAGCTTGAGCCAGTGCAATACCAATTTCTGAAAGGTCTCCTCTATCTCCCACGTAATACACCGAATCACTTTTTACGAATTGAGACTGGGTTCCCTGCCATAAAGGCCATTGTTTATGAAAGAGCAATTAGTTACTGGATCAGGATTTCTATGATGGATGAGAGTAGGTGGCCCAAGATTTGTTTTAGGATATTGGAGAATAACCATAATTCTTCAACCAGTTCAACTGATCATAACAACTGGTATACCTGCATTTTTAACATGCTTGCTGTCCTTGGCTCCCACGATATCCTAACAGCTGAGGACCCTCGAAATTTGAAATCGATCCTACCGTCACAAATCGAAAAATTCTACCATTTTTGGTTCCAGGACATCAATCTGGTTTACAGTGCCAGATTTATTATGTTCTATAGGAGGATAGCGGACTGTTCAGGTAGGCAGAAGTACTTGGGACTCATTCAAAATGTCCAGATTTAGAGGGTGTTGTGCCAGCTGCGTCTGTCTTCAAAGTTTTTCGTAACTGTTTATTAAAGGGGGTACTTCTCATAAGTTTAGTTTAGTTTAGCTTATGCAATATATGCAATATGAAAGAAGCGGATACCCTTTGCCATTTTTGTCTACGTTACCCGAAGGCAATTCATTGCGAAATACATCTGTGGGCTCCCAGTGGTTGAGGATGAGGATCGTCTGGCTAATATGCCCGATTTTGGTGATGATAGTTAGAAATTGTTAAATTTATTTCATTTTGTTACTAGTGCACTAGCACTTCGATCAATTGCGCTCACCGAATAGTGTCTGATATGTACAGCATTAGCATTGTATAGTGTACAACAGGATAGGCTTGTTGTGGATATTGTACGAGTATAGCTATACCACAGGTATAGCGTGGATGTTATGGATTCATATCGGATTATTATTCTTTATATTAATTTCATATCGATGACCTCGTTTATTTTGCATGTACTTCATTGAGCTGTAATGCCCTGTTATCTAGATTAGATTAGATTATATTTGACTTATTTCTTATCTATTATATATTTTTCTAATGATGATGTGTTAAGTGGACCTGAACTCTTAGTAATAATCATTGATTTAATACAATAAACAACTTACTACTACTACTTTTCCTGTTTCAACTTCAAGCCGCACAAGTACAAGTATTTGTAATTACAAGGTCAAGTACAAGTACTTGTATCTGTCGGGGTCAAGTTCCAATAACAATTACTTGTACTTGTACTTGAGCTTGAATAGTTACAAGAACTTGTACTTGTAATTGTAATTCAAGTTCAGCAAGTACATCACATTTTTAGCATGAATATGCTTTAGCCGTGACCTAACTACCGAAAAATGTCCCACGAGAGTGCAACGAAAGTAGCGCCAATAATTGTGATGATTTCCGCTTACAACCGAGTCGTTGCTAGGGATATGATACTTCGTCGTTTTTCATCCCACAAAATTCGTTGACCATTCGTTCGAAAGCTCTCGATTTATCCAACCATACTATATTAACTACTGCGAAGTGCGTGGCCAACAAGCTGAGTTATGAGCATGGTTATATGAATAATTGTTTACACACAGGTGATCATTCTCAATTATTGATATAGTGAACATGATTGCAACCGCTTGTTAATTTCTGATGATTTCATTGAGCTGGTGTTTCGATTATGTGATTCATAGCAGGTGATCCGAATATTGCGAGAACGGTTAGATTTGTGAAGCGGTGGTTAAATTATTTTAATAGGTAATTTCTATACTTTACACTATAGGAAGCTGTAATTTCGTATGTAGCCTCTTTAGCCTCTTTCTATAATAAAGTGAATGTTTACTCGCGAGTTTCTATTAGGAGATCATCATCTCACAAGAGCTCAATCGTCGTGATCATTTCTATAATAAAGTGAATGTTTACTCGCGAGTTTCTATTAGGAGATCATCATCTCACAAGAGCTCAATGGTCGTGATCATTTCTATAATAAAGTGAGAGCGAGGAGCTAAAACATTTTTTTGTTTTGAATGATAAACAGAGTTCAGAGGCCGATGGGGGGTCGGGTTCAGAGAATCGACGAGGAGTGAGTCGTGTACGGCTAAAGCATATTCATGTTTTTTAATTTTAGCCGTCTGGCTCAAAGGAACTGTGGCTTTTTTTGTTAAAAATCAATAATATTCCGCTTCGGAACGTCTTTCCGTTTCCGAATGAAATCTATCGGAGCCTTACCTTTTCTTAAAATTAGAGATGAGTCGATACCAGAATTGATCAATTCCCAATACCGATACCTAAAAAATCGATTCCCGATCCTCGATACCGATACCATCGGCGCATAATACCTAACTTGTTAGGTTGTTACTGCACACCTATCGATAGCCTCTCGCAATGAATACTGGCACCAATAGCTTACCGTTCCGTCGTAGATGAAGTTATTAGCCTAATTAGCTGATATATTTTCCATCTCTATTTATTGTCATTAGGAGTTCTTGTTCCAATGAAGTTTTAATGCTTTAGTTACTTATTAAAATTAAATAAATTTTAAAGGTTAATTCTTATTACAAATTCTAAATTTCAGATGTATATTTTCTATTTTCATTCAAGGCTTTAGTTAATTTGATTTGTGCAAATAAAAAAATTTGATATTTTTTTGTTATCTATCAAGTATCAATTAATAGTCAACTTTTATCGCCTAGGATTGATTTCTTTCTGAATAAAACAAGTTAAGCAGACTGACTTGGTTTTTTAGTTTTTCGTCGGTAACTGTAAGGTATTTCCAAATAAGACTGGCTCTAGGCTTTTATACTTGGAAAACATAGCTTTGTCTAATGCTTCTGTTGTCACAATCAAAATAACACAAGCCTACTTGTAAACAAAGTTATAATTGTAAGTTGTGTTTTGGACAACTCATGTTTCGCAACTGCTAAATTCACACAACGGTTGCACGGTACAACCATCTTCGTTGGTAGATGGTTGCAATAGTACCGTAGTATAATAAAACGCCCATCACCGGTGGGTGTCGGTATCGGCTTTAGCCGATCGATTCTCGATACCGATACCGATGCCTAAGAAACGGTGGAATCGAGAATCGGTATTGGGAATCGACTCATCCCCACTTAAAATTAAAGTTAAAGTCACGAGAAAGCTCCCTAAAATCAAATTTGGAAGCATCCAAATAGCTCATTTTTTCCTTCAAAAATGCAATGATTACCACCGACTAGCTCATCGTCAGAAATTCAGTGATTACCGACATATTTTCAAGATTTGAGAGGGAAAGGGGTGGTACTTACGGTGCTTAAAGTACAAGTACAATTACAAGTACAAGTACTTGTACTTGCTGATTCCAGTACACGTACTTGTGTACTTGACCTAAAAAAAAATTGGCAAGTACCTACTTTTACTTGTACTTGTCTTGGCTATTCAATTACAAAGTACTTGGAATTGTACTTGCCACTGCAATTTCAAGTACAAGTACTTTGCAATGCTTTGTTACTTGCAATTACGATTTTGTCAACTCTGGTGTTCACAAGGCTGAAATGGTTCACCACTCGTTGGAAAGATCTCAATTTATGCTTAAACCTTACGTTGCCTGAACCGTTCCGAAAATGAAGGAACCTGAGCTACTCGCAAAGTCATCAATGAAGTGTAAACAATTCATGGAGTTTTCGCGTACTACAGCGAACAGCAAGATTTTGAAGCATTAAGAGACCCTATTTTCATCATGAATATGTTAAAATGTAATGTAGTACTTAGTAGTAGTAAAAGCTTTTTATTAACAAATTCGAACAGTAATATAAGGACATAGTGATATAAATACATATAATAAGTACATCCATGGCGTAGCGATTTCTACTGCTCGACTTTCGCCATCCATTTCAAAAGGCATTGTAAGGCATGGCACGTAGGCCGTCAGCCTGTGAGTCAGGCACAGTTATTATTTTGCATGAAGTATCTAGTGTGACACAAAAAAGAAAAAAAACACAGGCTCTGCACTCAAGCAGGATAAAGCAGCAGATATTACGAAATCGGAAATTCATTCATGTGGTTTCTTTCTCTAAATTTCTCTTTCAATTTCACAGATTCTTAGAACAGTTACTAATTACGATAATTTCAACAACAATTTTTATTTTTATTTTGATAGTTTATTTCTAAGAGGCTTTATATTTTTCATTTATAATATGATAAGGATTAGATAAACTTTTAATATGGTTAACTAGTTACAATGAAATATACTACAGTTAATTATAATTAAATTCTTGAACTAAATCCTTCCTATACCCCCACGCTACTCTTAAATACATTATTAGTATTTTCCATTCGTCTGCTGTGTTAAGCATTGTAATAAAGTCACTTTGGTATACTTCGACACGCCCAAGCCATCTAACTCTAAATTCCCTCAGAATGGGGCACTCACGAACGAAATGGTAGGTGTCTTCCCTAGCTTTCCGGTTACTCAGCGAACATAGCTCTATCCTCTCTTCTAAATAGGGCTGGTAATTTAAGTCGAGAAGCTCAGTTCGTAATTTAATTATCCAGCGGATGCGTTCAACGGTATTTACTGAATTGAATTTGGAACACTTAACGTCATGGTAATGAGTTGTGTTAGCGGCTCTTTCTTCACATTAGTCTTTCGTACTCTTCCCCTAATTTTTCCAGGACCTCTTGAATTTTCGAGTTGCTGATAGACAGGTAGTCCAGGTTAACTCCGATCCCTCTCTGATGGAGGGAGGAGTTAACCCACGCTCCCACTGACAGCCGCCAACGCCACAATACGTGGAAATCTCTTTGTAGTAATCGAAAACACTTTTTTCAAGTAATTTGAGGCAGTGAAAGTATAGGATAGAATAGTTATTTATTTGTCGTTCACACAACGGTATATGACAATTGTCAAAAGGGCTTATCAACTAAATTTACAAATATATCACAAAACATTAAATATTTACAACATATTCACAAATGATTATTTGCGAAGTCAAAGAAATCATCAAAATTATAAGGGACTATCTGGATTAATAAATTTTTACATATTTTTCTAAAAATTGAATGTTTTTCCTGACGAACATACTGCGGCAAAGCGTTAAAGAATTTAATCCCCCACCAATTTGCTGAATTTCGGCTGACGTTCAAACGAACTAACGGGAGTGCCAAAGAGTCCGCATTTTTCGTGTTATACGAATGAGATGGACGACGGTAATCCGCAACGTTCAGATGGACATACATCAAACATTCAAAAATGTACAAAGCAGGAATAGTCATAACACCTAAGTCGAGAAATACATCACGACAGTCATGTCGGTAGGAAAGACCCGCTACCGCTCTGATCGCTCTTCTTTGACTAGAAAAGATCATGTCACTATGGGGTGAGTGCCCCCAGCATAGAATGCAGTACGTTGCTTTGCTCTGGAAAACTGCGTAATAAGCAGTCAATGCTGCGGATTTCGACAGCTTTTCAGTGAGTCTGAACAGCTCGTCTGATCTACTGTCTCCCTCGTTTTCAAGAAAACCCCTAGAAAATGATTTTAGTATACTGACCTCACTTATAACCGGTAGTCGATTTGAACTAACTAGGTTGTCGATGAGACTTCCAGGGCGCACTGTGCCAAGAATGGTGACGTTCCTTAACCTCCACACACACTAAATAATGGATAATTCACAGACCCGATCTGTACATCCGGCAAACGGAGCCGATTCTTGCTGATATAGGGGTACCAATCCTGTCTCCAGGTAAAGCATGTAATGTGGGGCACAATTGGGTAACCAAAAAACTTTTCTTATAAAATACATTTGCACTTTTTCAATTTCTTGAAATTTTCGGTACCCTCACTCCTGAGCCCCGTAACAGAGCATTGACCGTATAACCGCCATTTAAACGTCCAATCTCGTTTTTAGGAGGGCCTTAGAGTCTGATAATAGATCGATACCTTATTTACGGCACCTTTGGCTATATGGATCATTTGCTGAAAATGGGAAGAAAAAGACAGTCGTGGCGTTAGTATGATCCCAAGATACTTGTATTGTTTCAAAACATCCAATGCTCATTCACCGCCAAAGGTCTACCTCTACGAAAAACCATAGCCTTGGATTTTTCCAGGTTCACTATCAGGTTCCACCTTTCGCTGTACTCATGAAGAGCGTTGATGTTTCTATGTAATTCATTAGGTGATGTGGCCAGCAGAACCAAGTCGTCAGCATAAGCCAACACCCTTCCTCCACACATCCTTATTCTCTCTAACAATACACAAGTGTAATGTAATGCAACATGAAATATTTTGTGGTCTTCGTCTACAGGGCACTCGTTCAGGCAACGCGCATGAATTGCACATGTCCTCCGTCGGCGTCGCACAGTGTGAGATTTCCGCATTCTAGGAGGACAAAATTGGTAAAAATCACCGTAGTGTCAATTTTTGGTGTTTATTGGCTTGATATCGTCAGAGCAAGAGGTAAATTACATTTTTAGTGAAGATTGCGTGAGGTTTGGTAGATATATTACTGTGAAATGAGATTTCAGTTCTTAAAACTGAAAGAAATTCGCTCAGAACCAGGGTTTTTAATTCAAAAAATTACTTATATATAAGTTTGATTTCATCATTTGTTTGTGAGATGGTAACAAAACAAACTTATTCAAAATAATTATGAGTATAAAATTAATCGAAATCTTCTGAGGAGGAGAAAAATTCTGAGTCGCCAAATATTTACGTTGTTCATAATATCACTTGTCCATCACATCATCACTAGATATGATAGTAGGATCATTGAATAGTCTCATCACATCAGCAGCGAGTTTTCGATAAGTAGTTTTAGGTTTTAGTCTTAAGCCTGCAATAAATGGATCTGATGATATTAATAGCCTTTCGATGCACTCTGAAAAGCCTTTTAGAGGCCTCCCCACATGTTTAGATGACGAAGGTACTTGATCTTCGAAGAGAGCCTCTGCATGTGATTCCGGGATAGAAAGTTTAAAGTCTCCCTCCAGCCAAGAAGCATTGTTGGTGAGAAATCGACCGTGCATGCGATGAGCATTGTCCCACCGTGTCTCGAATTTTGTCACCAGGCACCTCACTGAATTCTTAATTGCCTTCATTTGGTCGGTAGATAGTTTCTCAGGATTAGTATTCACTAAAACTGCTTCAAGTACATTTTCGAAACTGGATGTCGAGGCACTATCAAACCAAATTTGATAGAGGTCAAGTTTCTTGAATGTCTGGGTCATTCTGGAAAAAATTACATTTTTGATGATATAACTAAAAGGGGCAAAAACGGGCAAACTATTTCTTTTGTTTCTTTTTATATAGCTGTTCTAGATCGGTCCTATTTTTTGAACTGCACGGAATAATGCGGAATACTGTACTAAATCTCAACTTGAATACTCTCAAAGTTGAAAAGAAAGTGTTTCAGGTAGTATACATAACACGGAATGTAAAATGCTTACAATAAGAAATATTTCGAAAGTGATTAAGTGTATACTTACTTAATAACTTGTATGAAGAGCGGAAAACCAAATAATTGTCACAACTTCACTTGAACTCGTTTTGATCCCGACTGAATAGGAACAATGAAAACGCCTTGTCTCCAACAATTTTATCTGTTTGTTGTGCGTCATGTTGCGACACGTCTCACGTGTTCCAGAAAGGTCCGAAAAATCGAACGTTATCGTTTTCGTGACCTCTGATTACCCCCCTCAGCATACATCATAATATCAACAATCAAGAATGACTTGAATTTTTTCCTATTTCGCCCTCCTAGATTGCAAAATTCTCACACTGTGCGTCGGCCGCATAGCACGCACGCATTTGCCGTCTACATGAGACATGACCAGGGATTCCAGGTGTCCGGTTTTGGCCCGGACAGTCCAGTTTTTCACCAAGCTGTCCGGACGAAAATTTAAAGTCGCTCTGAACGCCAAATGTCCGGTTTTCTCAGGAATGGCTGCACATGTCCGGTTTTTATAGGTCCTATCGAAGGTTGCTATCCTACGAAAACATCCGAGACTCCTGGAGGACCTACCTACATCGTTTATCTGGCAATCGACGCTAGAAAACTGCGTTGGGGAGTTGACGTACGTGTTAGATGTTCCAGACATCAGCCGCTAAGATGTTGTAGATTACCAATCAATTAAGAAACTAAAATTTTTTTAGAGTATTGGGAAAGTGGTCATGTGAAAGGACGTGCCATGAGAGCTCTGCTGTGGAAAGGTATCGCATCCTTACATCGAGGCAAGGCGAAGTCGAAGTTATTTCACCTTGTTGTCATGGTGACGAGTAAACTATGCGAAAATGCGCCATTTGTAGCCACAGCTGGACAACTGCATAACAATAGTCTTACCTAGTTCCTAGTCAATATTTTCATTATTTGTAATATGCAAGGTGATAAATTGCATGCAAATTACATCAAGTTGTTATCAGGTGATGACCTCAAACGCTACGAACACAAGATTTAATCTGTGGGGTGAAGATCCATATGAAATGTGTGTTGGGGAGTTGACATACAAGTGTTCTAGATGATCCAGACATCAGCCGCGAAGATGATGTGGATTACCTATCTAGTTTTAGAACTGTTCTTTGAATCAATTGAAACAAAAAATCTTTAGAGTACTGTGAAAGTGGTCTTGTGTAAGGATGTGTGAGAGCTCTGTTAGGTGGGAATAGTAGGTATCACATGTGGAAAGGTAAGTACCTAGAGGGAAGGTATACCTTCATACTTTCCGTATATTATTTACTTGTTCATGAACTTCATAGACAACAATGAAAGTAGATACCTAATTAACTTTTTTGTCCCTAAATTTTGCGTAACTGCAAAACTCGCGTAATAACTGCTCTGCCAATGCCGTCGTTATGAAATCTTACCAACAGAAGAATGCATTTCAAGGTTTTTTTTCCTTACAGCTGGTTTTGAATTCATGTTGCATATTTCCTGATCCAATATTTGACAAACTTGCTAATCAGTAGTTGTATTTGTCGACAGCAATAACCTACCGAAGTAGCTTCGTTTCTTGGTGTAGCAACAACCTGCCCTGTTTACTTTGACAAAACTATCAAATCTCTCCTTTTATTCAGTCAATATAACAAGTAAAGCTTCCTCAGTTAAGCATAGTTCTACGAACTTATAATAAAACGCTAATGAAGCTACCTGAGCAGCGGCCATTTTTTCTTCACTATTTTTCTGATTAATTATTCTCAAAGCCTAAACGAATGATATTCTTCAGTTTTCGGATAGGTACTGATTAACTGCAATAGTTTTTGGTTCCTAGTCCAAAACAAAAACTCGTTCACCGTTAGATTGGTATCGCTGGCTACTATTTGTTTGAATTGAAACTTTGTATTGCTACAATATTGCTTTTACAAACTTCTTGTGAAAAATGGGTTGGTTGAGTTGCGATTCACTGACGTAGCGCAGTCATGGCCGACTTTGGCTGAAACGATAACCTATCCAGGCGTTACGTCACGAGAATATAGGCTATACGATAATAGTGAACGTATCACATCACCACCAAGGTGATGAATCACCAGAAGGTTGAATAATTACTGACTACATAACAATAATTGCTATCCATCATCTGGAAACCACTGAAGACGCACAACTATACTGCCATACTAAGAATTTATTTATTTTTTTTATTTTTTATTTAGGTATTGATAACGAACGGGATGAAATCCCCAATTACAAAAGACATAGTAATACAAAAAATTCTGAACGAATCAGTCCAAATTCAATACCTAATAAATTTAGAACAAATTGAAGAATAAAAAAAATAAAAATAAAAACAAAAAAATTAATTTACCCTGCAGTTAGAAAAAAGAAAAAAAAAAAAAAGAAAAAAAATTACAATTTAAAATTAGAAAAATAAATTAGTAGTTTTCGCTTAATAACATCCACACTCTCAGAAAATAAACCAATTTCCACATCCAACTCATTAATCGTTTCTCGTATCCTCACCAATGATATATTGGCTCCATAATTGGTCCGTCTAAAGTCCGGAACAAATACATCATTGCTACGTGTATGATGAGACGAGACTCTGAAGTTCAAGCGCTCCAGTAGCATAGTAGGAGCATCGTAGGAGCCGTTTAACAATTTTACAACAAAAACCATAACTTTCCTTCGGTCCTCCAACGAGTTTAATCGTTGTATGCTTCTCATCAATTGGTCTTCGAATTCCGTAAAATCATTAGGTGTTATATAATAAATTTATATACTTCAGATACTTATGCTGGACCTTCTCAATCGAATGAATATACACATTATAAAAGGGATTCCAGATAGGAGAGGCGAATTCAAGACGACTTCTGACCAAGGAAATGATCAAAAGATTTATGGCTTTAAGTTATTAAATTTCCTAGTAGTCCGCATCAAAAACCCAAGCTGTCTAAGAGCACCAGACACCATAGAACGACAATGGTCCGCTAGAGTAAATTAACTGTCGAAAATAACACCCAGATCGCGAACCTCCGAGCATCTCTCTAATACATGACCATCAATGGTATACTCCAAGCTAATTGGAAACCGAGACCTGGTAAATGATATTGAACAGCACTTAGATAAATTCAAAGAGAGCCCATTTTCAGTACAATATGACTGAAGGTAGTTGAGGTTCATTTGTATAATATTGCCATACGAGATCGAATCTACTGTCCGAAAAATTTTCAGATCGTCGGCTAAAAGGAGAAATTTAACATCTTCAAAACCATCTACGATGTCATTGATAAATAACAAGAAAAGGAGCGGCCCTAAATGAGAAGAATAGATCCCGTATCTGCATTTTTGGCTATATTGAGTTAATGGTACCCCACCGTTTAGGGGGATGGTTTCTTTCGATTTCGCTAGTCTCGACGGACAATGCCTCAAAAACGGCTTACAATTATCGCATCAACTACGTTTTGGTTCGATTTACTAATGAAAATCCGTTACTGGCCTTTCCTATAGCAAAAACCCGCATCTGGGCGTCATATACGATTATTTTATAAGTTATAAGTATTCAGGTACATCAACTCTTATGTGCACCAGATACGAGGAAGTCGCCTAGTAGGAACATATGTTCTACATCTTTTTTTTTGCAACGTCCTGACCAAAATAATGTTTTTCCCACGCAATTCAGCGAGAAATTTCCTTTGGAAAGAGTGCTTTTGAAACTCGAGACAACGAGTCAGAATAATTTCGTTAAAAATCAAGAATTATCATATAAACGTGAACGTAGAACTATTTGTCCCCCAAACGGGTATGTAATTGGAAAATGAGTCGAGTTTGCAGATGACGAAAAATGAGGCGAATAAATTGATCAAAGACCGCTCCCGAGAGATGTTCAATTTTCAATTCCATGATTTAAGCCCCATATACCTCGGTACCTAATTAAACAATAAACAGCTCAAAATACCTAATCATTTTTCGGTTTCTCAAAATACTAACCAGTATGGGTATCGTAAGAACTTTTATAAAGTGCCATAAATGTAATTAACATTCTAGGTAGGCAGGAAACTTTCGAATCAGTAAATATCTGGTAATTGGGAATTTCGCAACAAAAATCTCAATATTTCCTACGACTTGAACTACTAATTTAAGGTTATCCTGAAAGAAGAATTAACTGAAAGAGAGAATGCACAGGTGATGGCTAACACAAGAGATAGAGAGTTCCTTCTAGATAAACGATGTAGGGATTGAGAAAAACCATGGAAATAATCGAATTTGAAAATTTGGAGGGCATGGTGAAGCAGAATTAAACGCTTGCCTCCTTAGCAAAACCACAAGAAACAGCACCTAAGAAATTACAACACGAGGTTCTGTTGGGTAACCTCCAGATTTCACAAAAACCCGCCTGGAACCTTTTCCCGCCTTCATACTTTACTGAGAAGGTATTTTGCCTCAAAATTCAAATGGATCAAGCCCGTAAAACACTTTTAAATACCTTATTATTAAAACTTCTTGGTGAGATGTCAATCACTGGTCCCTCCACCCTAATATGCTTTCCAACTTCGCCCGGTTTTTTCCCTCATCTCACCTGGCAACCCTGGACACAGCCCGACTCTTATGGACTCTTCCCATTCCGAAAAGTGTTTCCACGCTACGAAAACCTCTTCTCGTTTCGGAAATGCCATTTTCGTATACGAGAAAATTAATACAATAAGTACAAAAACTCTCTATAGTTTTTGACGCCTAGCCGACAGAAGCCTTCGCGAATTACGTAAGTCACAGCCACACTCTGCTATGAGTTTAACATTTCCTTCCTCGGATGAACTCATATTCACACGCCCTGCTGGGGAATTTATTTATTTATTTATTAAATATTACGGGATTTTATTCCCAATTACATATTAAGAATTTTTCAACAATTCTCAGCAACAGTAAGGGAAAAACAAAATGAAAGTGATAAATAAGAAGTTAAATTTGTCACAAATAAAATAATTTAATACTGCAGGTAAAATTTAGATAGCATTGACTTAATGTTATTCACACTGTCGAAAAACGGATCATTGTCGACTGGCGACTCGTTCGCTGTTCGTTGAAACCGTGTGAGAGGGCATAGCGTAGTTGGTTCCCTCAAAAGATGGTGAGAAAAAGTCTCTTGACCTAGTCGAGTAGGATGGAACCCTTATATTCACAAGGTTGAGCAAGGAGGGTGAGTCGTATGAGCCATTTAACAATTTCACTAGGAAAACAATATCAGCTATTTTCCTCCTCTCCTTCAAAGAAGCAAGTCCAAGAGACACCCGCACAGCAACATCGCAGAACTCAACTCCATCACTCCGAGCCCTTAAATGCGCGTACTTAAGGAATCTACGTTGGATTCTACGCTCCATCGCATCATTATGCGTTGCGTAGAAGGGATTCCAAACACAGGAGGCGAACTCCAGACGGCTTCTCACGAGGGACACATACAACACTTTGAGGCAATGAACATTGGTAAACATGCGTGTAGTTCTCATCAGAAAGCCAAGCTGCCTCGACGCTGAGGAGACAAGCTGTGAGTTGAGCCGAGAATGAAAGCCCTGCATCGAAGATCACTCCAAGGTCACGAACTTCGGTTTTCTTTGACAATGGTGTGCCGTTGATATTGTAGGGAGCTTCAATGGTCGCATTGGCCTTCGAGAAAGATATTGAGCAGCATTTACTGACATTCAGTTCCATACTATTCTTGCTGCAGTATTGAAAAAGAGAGTCAATATTCGACTGAAGGATATCGACATCATCAGGATCTGCCACAGCTCGAAAAATCTTGAGGTCGTCGGCGAACAGGAGACAGCTAACCCCAGAAAATATATTGGACACGTCGTTAATAAAGACCAAAAATAGCAGAGGGCCTAAGTGAGAACCCTGCAGAACTCCTGAAGTTAGTGTGAAGGGACTTGATAGAACCCCGCCAATCGAAACCTTCTGAAAGCGATCGCGAACATATGAAGACAGCCATTGCAGCAATGATCCCAAATGCACAAAGCTTTTCCACGAGCAGATCCAGATTACCTCTGTCGAAAGCCTTACAAAAGTCGGTATGAATTGCTTCAACCTGTCCTCCCCACCGAAACTCATTGATAACAAACTCAGCAAACTCCAATAAATTTGTAGCGACAGATCTCTTTTTCAGAAAGCCATGCTGATGAGGAGTTAGGGCCGAGGTTATGGAGGGAGTCAAGATTTCAACTACCAGTGCCTCGAATAATTTAGGAATCGTTGAAAGCTTGCATTTTGGTCTATAATTAGTGATGAGACTCCTTTTACCCGACTTGAAAACAGGCACTATGAATCCCAGCTTCCATGACTGGGGAAACTGACCCCAGGAAAGTGATAAATTAAATAAGTATGCAATGGGAGTGGCTAGCTGATCACTGCACGACGGGAGGGATTCCATCCGGACCCACACCCTTGCTCACGTCCAGACCCCGCACCTTCTGCCTCACAGAATCCACAGTCAACCTGATCTCATTTATGCATAGATTGCCAAGAGGTTTAGTTGCGTCACAGTCCAGTTTAACATCTGTATATACACCCGAAAAATAACGTGCGAACGCGTTCACATTATCAGCAGGGTTGTCAAATACTGAACCATCTAGTTCCATAACATTAGGCAAACCTGGATCCCGCTTGAGAGAGTTCACAAAAGACCAAAAGGACCTCACGTTATTCAAATCAAGAACAATCGATATCCTTATATAGAGTCGATAACATTCATTAGAAAGCTTTTTGCATTTACATCTTAGATCAGAAAATCTTTTGTGCGGTTTAGATCGCCAAAGGCCTTATAGTCCACATGTGCGATGCGCTTTAACTTGATTAAGTTTCTTAGTTCCTGACTCGTCCATTGCGGAAAATTATAGGTCGAAGCCGGGACAGTAGGTACACACTCCATGATAGCAAAAAATAGCACAGAATAAAAAACCTCTACGGCATTGTCAAGGTCAAGGCAACAGATACAGGACCAATCGATGTGCTCAAGATACGATCGCAGTTTACTGAAATCTGCCTTCTTAAAATTAAAAGAGGGAGGCACATTTGTTGTTCATAGGTAACATTCTCGATGTCCAGTAGTACAGATATGCGGATAACGATCACGATCAACCTGTGAACCATTGTAATCAACCACTACGCTCTCCTCACAGTCTGGAAGATCGGTGAAGACGAGGTCCAGAATTGAGCCGAAACTGTTCGGGGTGAAGTTGACCTGCCGCAGATTCAGGAAGCTGAAGTCCTCCATTACTGTAAGGCCTTGCGTCGAAGAAGCTAACAAAACCGTCAGGATCGCCGCGGATATCATCACGAGGAAGGTTATAATCACCCATTAGAAACAAAGAGGTGTCGGGATTTCTTTTGGTCAACTGCTGAAACAAACGTAGTGTGCGCTTTGTAAACGTCAGGGTGACTATCAGGGGGTATATAGACACAACCCACTATCAGGCTAAAGCCACTGGAGTCCAAGCGCACAAACACCTGCTCCAGGACATAATGTGGTTCACACACTATGGGGTGACATTTAATTGAGTTTCGGATTGCCAGCAGACATCCACCGCCGCAGGCCTTTCCACTAGTTGAAGAGGTTCGATCTGCTCTGTAAACATTAAATGCTTGAAAACCAAGTTCATAAGAAAGTATATTTTCGCAGAGATTTGTTTCCGTGAGTGCAATAATTTGAGAATCAATAGTCGCTATGTTACATCTGAGAGTTCCTAGTTTAGTCCGGAGTCCAACAACATTTTGGTAAAAGAAGCTCAGCTTCTTTTTGGTGAGGTGTTTAAGTTTTTTGACGGTGAATTGGTTACAATTTTGGGAGAACCATCGACAAATTTGATAGTCAGATTCTTTTCACCTTTAGCAATCCGAGCCCCTAGGGTCTCACGCAACTTCTTCATGTAATCACGCTGCATTGGCGTCTAATCACTGCTTATGGTGACACCAGAGAGTTCGCCCACCTTCCCCTCCATCTACCCAAGATAATCCGTGGCGCCTCAGTACTCTTCAATATTACGTTGATTGGACGGGATTTATTTGGTAGAAGTTTACCCAAGCGGAAGTAATGGAAATCGATGGAAGGAAGAACATCCTCAAACAGCGACATCACGCGGGCGATCTCCGACCGATCACTCGAGGAGTCACCGTGGCCATTACACTCAGGGACATTATGCAGTAAAATATTGAATGATCTGCGCTGCCTATCGCTAAATTCACGGAACGAAGTTTCTATATCGACTGGACCCATGACCGAGTCATTCACCGTAGCCTTGAGCGAATCAAATTCGCGGGAAAGAGAATCAGTTTTCAGCACAACCTCTTCAACAGTACCTCGAAGTTCACCTATCGCGACCAATTCATTTTTAATTTCAGAGACCTCTTGCGATAATTTCTCGTATTTTTTAGCATTTTCCTCAATTCCCTTCTTCACATCAACCAAAGAACTCTGAATTTCGCTGCCAAGTTCAGCCATAGAGGCATCAAACGATTTTTGAAATCTAGAGAAAATATTTTCCAGATCAGATGCGGTCACGGGAGTTTTATCAGAGGGATTAACGGTCAACGAAGTAGCGGAAAGGCCAGGTTTAGCGATGACAGGAGGAACCTGCGAGGTTCCGCTGCCAATCTTGCAAACGTCACACTTCCATTTACCTTTATATTCTTTGGAAATTTTTTTGAAATTCTCACTGTTCATCCCAACGCATAAAAAATGGAATTCAAGCTTGCAAACGCAACACTTGACCGATTCATCCATGACGAGAGAGAGACTACACGTTTTGCATTGCATCTTCAGAATGATTTAGTGAATGATAAACTGATAGAGTCGAGCAAAGAGCAAAAGATAAGGGATTGAAATATTCACTTACGTGAGAACAGGAAAGCCAGCAGGGACCGATAATAAAGTCCACAGTAATCGATAACAGTCCAAACTTCCAGAAAGTAAATTAACAAGAAAAGAGTAGATTAACAGAAACGGTAAATTAACAAGAAAAGAGACAGAAAGATTAGATAAGAACACTTGAGAGAGATAATGTTCCCACTACGATAGCTAAGAAGCAACTGGAAGTTTGCTAAATTAACCAGCCAAAGCCAATTTTCTCATTCGATATCCGCCTTTAAACTTGTCTTAAACCTAAGGGGTTAACATCTTTTTCTTCCATTTGACTAGAATTAATCAGCGACTGTGATGGAATCGCGTTTAGGATGTGTTGAGTGGCGAGAGGGGGTCGTCCAGCTCGTTATGTTCAAACAAGATCACGTTTTGCTAGAAGAAGCACCTCCTCCCCTCACCAGTTAAAAATATGTTACAGTAGGCGGAAATTGGTTAATTTTGCTCATAACTAAATTCCGGTCGGCCTCCAGAACTAGAGCGGACAGGTCCGTAGACGACTGTTATTGTTTCATTGGGAGCGAAGAAGGCGAACGGCCGCGGACCCCCGAAGGTTGCCGTCGCCGCGGAGGTGGGAAGACGGTGGTCCCCGGGAGGGAGGGGCGCGGGCGGCCGCCGACACCAACCCCGGGACGCGACGTTTAGTCCCTTTCGCGGCGTCGCTCGGCTCAAATAAACGAGGAAAGCCCCGGGGAAAAAAGACGGAACGGCCTCACGAACGCGTGTCCGGGACGCGATGACGCTCTCGCGGCTTGTCGTCGTCCTCGTCGTCGCGACGTCGACGTCGGCTCTCAAGACGTACACCGGCTACCGCGCCCGCCGGGATTCCCAGCTCCGGGTTCTCTACCACGAGCAGACCGTCGCTATTGTGGAATACGGGAAAGATCGAGAATTATTCACGTGTGAACTTATAGAAGTCAAGTAAGAGAATTTATTCTCCATCAATTGAAGATAATAAATTTTCTTATTTAGCAATTTTCGAAAAAAAAAAAAAAAAATGTCCTATTGCAATTGTCAATTTTTTTTTTAAATTTTCCAACATTTTCTTCAGGAAACTAGAAAAACGCACATACATACTTACGTTTGTGTGTTATGTAATGCGTGTGCACGTGAATTGACATGCAATATGATTTTTAATTTTTAGACACATAAATTTGATGTACCATCATACGATATATCAAATTTGACGTGTATTATCGTATCCAAATCTGCAAAAAAGAAGAAAGTCGGCCATTCGGGCCTCGCAAGTTGCTTTCCGCTTTGAGCCATCGGCTAAAATGCTAAAACATGGAACAGGCTTTCTTCCAGCTAATTCGTACATGTAAATAAATTTAAAACTACGACGTAAATGTTTTATTACTTAATCGAAATTAGAATAGAGTACCTAGGTAGGTAATTTTCTGTTGTGATGCGCGTCTACTATTACTATAACCAAGATTGACTTCTCAACCAAGTGACAACAAAACGAGCGGTATTGTTCACGATATCCATTCATAACATAAATAAATATAGAACTTCTGCATTAATAGAAGAACAAGTACTTGCGTGATAAATCGAAAGCTTTCCAACGAGTGGAGAACGATTTTTGTTCGGTGAAAACTAAATAAGTTTCATTTCCCCAGCAACGGCTTGGTTGTACGAGAAAATCAAGAGAAAATTTTGTGACACATGGAAAAATTTTGTAGAATAGAAAAAGTATCACGTTTGTCGGTCAACTGAAATGACAAATAGTAGGAAGGTATCGTTGAAAATTATGGAAAACGGATAGAAAAAATTAAAATATCATGATTTATACCCCCTACATTCACCCCACCGGTCATAAAGTTTGCAAATTTCATGGATGGTCGCGTAACTCGACTAAAATCAGGATAAAAAAAAGAAGAAAATCAGATGAGAATAGTGAAAATTACAATTTATCCGTATTACCCCCTCCATTCACCCCATCCATATTAAAAATTAAACTCCTAGAATATGTTTCACAACTAGACCAAATGTTAAAAAATAAAATAAAAAAAAATAAAATAAAATAATAATTTTAAAACCACGACATAAATATATGTTTTACCAATCGAAATTAGAATAGAGTACCTAGGTAGGTAATTTTCTGTTATGGTGCGCGTCTACAATTAGTATAACCAAGATTAACTTCTCAACCAAGTGACAACAAAACAAGCGGCATTGTTTACTATATCCATTTATAACATAAATAAATATAAAACTACGACATGAATAGAAGAACAAGTACGTAAGAAATGCATGATAAATCGAGAGCTTTCCAACGAGTGGAGAACGATTTTTGTCCGGTGAAAACTAAAGAAGTGTCGTTTCCCCAGCAACGGCTTGGTTGTACGTGAAAATCAAAAGAAAACAACATTAAATGAATATTTATTTATTTACATTCCCACGTCGGTCCTAGGGATTTATAGTGGCGGTGAGGGGAAGGCAGCCTCGAGGCCAGTTGGTCCCAGTGCGCTTCTACCTAACTTGTTTATAGGTTGCGTGACTTTTTTTTTCTTTGCGTAACAAAATTTCCGGTTCACCCTTCGACTAAGACATTTTCAATGTCAAAAATTTAGTGACATCCGTGTAACGTTTTTCGCTATGTTACTCCAAGGTTTTGTGACACATCTGCGTCACGTTTTTCGCTAGTTACTCCAAGGCTAATAAAGCATGTTCCATGCTAAAAGAAAAAAAAACGAGGAAAATTTCAAAACTATAGCCTGATTCGGTATTACACCCCATCTATTTACTCCATTCTATCATGATTCAAAATTTCCAAAGTTTGTTGCACCTCTAGAGCAAAATCGGGATTGGGATCGAAGAAAACAGAATTAGGTAAAAAATCAGTTGAGAATCGTTGCCTGGGCTACAAAATTTGTCACACACTGATAGACATACCTTTTCCAAGATTCGGTCTTGGAATGGTCTGAAACGGATTCCTATTCGATTATTTTCTCTTTCATGTTTGGGTTGTCCCACAGCTATTGGATCAATTCTAATCGCCTCTCCATTATTGAAGCTGATCTATTATTCTTGGCACCTCAGCAAAACAATCGTACACAACTTTACTTCGTGGGTCTTTTGCAGCGACTAACTACTTAGTCAATACACCACTTACCCGCATAAACAGAGAACTAAATGTAGTCCTCTAAAACGTTCCTTTCATGGATGTGTTTCATAATTCTTTATTAGCATTTATTTAGGAAGTATAGCTTCGGACCTTTTCCGTTAATTCACTACCACCCCTTTTATTGGCTTCCGTTAATTCACTACCGATTGGTATATGTTCTATTTTTCTAAAAAAATTTCCTCAATCATTTTTACGCCCACTAGGGTAAAATAGATCAGAATGCTGGGTATGGTCTGGATTCTCCCAAGCTCGCATCTCAAAAATGCATAACATCAAGTAGTCAATCCCTTAGAGAAAATTCAGATTAGTTGGACATGTAGGTCAGAATGATGTGAATAGTTTGGTGGTCTGGATGCTCGCAAGCTCGCATCTCAAGAATACATAACATCAAGTAGTCAATCCTTAGTAAAAATACAGATTAGTTGGACATACATGTCAGAATGAATGAATGGTAGTGAATTAACGGAAAAGGTCCATAGCTTCCTCACATATTATAACATGGACGCATGGAATTAGTTGAAGATCAAAGAACGAGTCGAAATTATTGAATGCAAAATAGAATAGTAACATATGTGTATTATGAGGTATATAGTACGTGTAGTATTATAGTATGATAAATATAGTATATATGTATGTTGATAATGTAAGTGTGACTGATCTTTTAATATGGCTGTATATACAATGTATAATGCCGATTAAAATTAAAGCAAAAATCTCTGCCGAGTTGGGTGCGGCACATAGCTTCCTCGTTGACGAATCTTGAATGTGTAGATCATTGACAAGTTTTAGATGATCTCGAAAAATTCCATAGCGGACAAGAGTAAATCGAGAAGTAGCCAGGAACGTAATAATTGGTCAATTTTTGGTTTATTATTTCCAATAATAAGCCTATGTGATCGTATAGCAAAAACATTTTATAACCCCCCTCAAACTTTGTTACTTTACGTTTCAAGGTGCGTAGAATCCAAATTTGAAATGTCCGTCCGCCGTTCGCAATTGTTTAGTTGTACAATCGAAACTCAAAGTCCCCCAATGGTTTCTTCAAGGTTCTCAACCAAAAATGTTATCACCCTGTATATGGCATCCGAAACGATAACTCTTCTTAGAATTGAGATAAAATATATCCGTTTTTTCGACAAAACATCAAGAATTTGACAAGACAGGTTGAGTTTGTGAGTCAGAACTTTTAAAGCACAGCGAAGTTCTGACATTTCAATGAATAAAAACAGTGAACGACGATAATATTGCGGTTCGATTATTTTTCTCGGCTATTGTTCCATTTGTCGCCTATTGTTCAAATAAAGTTATTTACTCGTAATATAACTACCTAATTATCTGCCTGTTTACTTACCTACCTCGTACTTTGGTGTAGTTGGCGCCAATGGGGCTGCATAGAGGGGAAAATGCCCCAGATTCCTGGTCAAAACCTCAAAAATCGAAGTTCACTTCAAAGAGTTTGTATCAGGATAAATATTTTGTTCAGCGCCTGAATAAACGTGATCTCTCGCCGAAGGCTCCTACTAGTTGGGTAAATAGCCTCATTTAAAGTTACTTAACTTGACAAAAAACTTATTGAGAGCAATATGATGCAACATATTCGATTTAGTGAATTTTCGTAGAAAATGAAAGCCCCTGAGGACGCGGGTGGTGATACCACGGAGCACTCCAGTCAAGATGCCCAACTCGAGTAACTCTGCAGCACTTTCACGCTCACAAACACACACACACAAGCGCGCGTGCGCACACACACACTCCCACGCACTCACACACACCCACACCCCACCACCATTGCATTGCTATTGCAATGACTCAACATCTTATAAATTTTCTTAAATTACGTAAATTATAGAAAAGAGACCACAAGTTAGAACATGAGTTTTCTGGTGCTGAACAAAGAATTTATGGTTACATCTCTTTTCAATGAGATTCGGGTTTTAAGGATTTCACCAGGAATCTAGGTCATCAACCCCACAGTGAGCTGGGTCAATGCCAGATGATAAACAACTTGAGCCATTAGAACGTTGGCAGTTCTACAGAATTCGAAGCTCCCGACGTACAGTGGGACTAAACTAAAACATGGAAAAAAAGTCAAAAGATTGCAAAATTTTCACTTAAAAAAAAATTAAAACTTCCAACCGTGTTTCTTTAAATGACGCAGAATTCAATTAGGTTTGAGAGAGGGGAAAAATCCCATTACAATCATCACCTGCTTTGCGAATATGAAATACTCGTAACTTTGATGCCTGATTGCTCGAAACTAGGTTTTTGTGATTGGCTCCTGTTTGGTTAATGCCATTTAAACAAACAGAAGAACACTATTCTCAAAGAAAGTCGAAACATTGAAAAACCGAGATTCCAAAAACTTTTGAAATGAAAAGGTAGATTTTGTTCGATCTAGATAGAAATGAATTCAATGAATCTAATGAGACCACGCGAAGCATTGTACGAATAATCGTTCGCGCTCCAAAAGCTGAGCCGGGAATTTCATTCAAGACTTATTTCATTGTTGCTGACACACACAACTGAACTGAATGGTGTTCAGCGCCCAGCTGAACCTGATATCACATAGTAAATTTTGCATGTAGGAGTAGGCTGAAATTTTGCTTTTAACGGCTCATTCTTATCCGGTTTTTAGGTAAATTAAAACGATCTAGAGGTACACGTGTGACGCTTGGCTTGTATAAAGACCAGTGATCTTGCGTAGAAATGTTATATAATGCAGAAATAAATAAACCGTTGTGCAATGACTTGCATTGCTTTGTGAAACATTATCTATAGCCATTTTTCCTCTGCTCCTGACGACTCATTTTCCTCTGACTGTGGGCCACTTTACCCTGAAATTGTTGGTTTTTCTAATGGGTTTTCAAAACACGTATTTACAGCTGCCCATTTTAACACTGGCAGTTTGGTTCGCAACATTGAGATAAAGCTTGCCCTTGATGGCTCTAATTTCAGTGTAGTTGCAATATCTGAGACGTGGCTGAAAAGGTCAATTCCTAACAAGCATGTTACCATCAATGGTTATTAATTAGTTTGCTGTGATCGTCAAACTATGCTTAAAAACCGTGGTGGAAGAGCTGCGTTGTTGATAAATGAAAATATACAATACAATATCTTACTTGAATCTAATGCTTCTGAAATTGATTTTATAGATATTTGTTAAAAATCTTTTCAAAAATACTAAAATATTGATTGGAGTAATTTATCGTCCACCCGAACCCAGGATTAATATTCTGGATATTGAGCTCGACTTAGTTCTGGTTACTGGGAGATTTGAATGCCAACCCTAATTATGATCTATCTAATAGTAATAGACTACATTCGATGCTTCAGGCGTCGTCTTTGAGTATCCTACGAACTGGTCCAACCCACTTTACAGCTAATGGTTCAAGTACCATTGACCTAGCTATCTTAGTTGGTAAATGCCGTTCGATAGATGGACGGGTTCGCACGCGCTGACACGAATTATGTCCATATTTTGCATATTAGCTTGTCTTCACATACATTACTGTTCTATTTTATATTAAGTTATTTTGACTCGCAGTTCGTTTTTCAATAATTCTATACTTCCATGTTACAATAAATGAAGAAGATGTACTGCTCACCAAACTTGGCTGACTTTTTTTAAAAATCCAACCTAGAATGAGTTTATTGAAAAGACCCCCCCCCCCCCCCCATCCCTCTCTTATCACGCCTCATAGATATACAAAACCCTGAAACAACTACAAATACGAGAAAGCTATGTGCACACTCAAATTGACAGATATTTTTTTCTTCATGAATCATCTTCCATAGATCGAGGAATACGAAATGAAAATATATGAAATGAAATATATGAATATATGATGTATGAAATATATTAAATATATGAACTGAAATGCCTGCAACCGCGACTACATACCACGATCAACGTTGAAGTTGTGGAACTGGAACGATTCGCAGAGACCAACTCAACGCTAGTACTTTGCATTCTACCAACATCTCATGCCAAAGTCAAGAATTTCAATTAGCACACGCTTACCGAGCTTATTTACGAGTACATCCAATAATAAATCACCTTCTTCTCCTTGAGTTTCAAGGGTTTTGAAAACTGCTAGGGGTGAAAGGATGCCCTGTTTCAGATTTATAGCTCAATTATTCCTTATTTATACTGTAAAAATCAGACCAACGAAAAATTGATTTTAAAATTGTAACATTGTAAAATTGTAAGTTGCTAACTTTTTTTTAATATTTTGCTTCCGAGTCTGCAAGGCAGCGGAAACTTTGTTTTCACTTTCGAAATGAAAAAAATTGTTGTGTTCCGAATTCAAAATTTTGCGTTTCATGGCCTCCTGAACAAATTTGGCTTCGTGTCTGTCTGTCCGTCCGTCCGACTGTCTGTCTGTCCATCCGTCCTTCTGTCTGTCCAAATTTCCTTGCCACAGCCATAACTTCCACAATTTCGATTGGATTTTAATAAAATTTTCAGGAATGGTGTGGGTTCAGCCCTAGACGGCCCCCAATTACTTTCATCATGATTGAATCATCGGTAAACTCTGCGCATGCGTGAACTTAATTTTCTTGTTATAGTCATAAGTCCGTCAATGTTGAACAGATTATAATCAGGTTTTCAGGGATGATGCATGAAAGATACCTCGAGGTCCCTTACGACATTCATCATGATTGAATCAGAAGGTTTTAATTTTTGGTTGCCCAGCACTCTATCGTCATGATCATGGTGAGCCGGACACTTCTGAAAATTTAATGGTGACATACTGTGAAGGCCAGGAGGAAACTTCTGTGCCAGATCCTTGGCAGTGTATTTTATGTCTAATCAACCCAACCCACCTCATTTCATTAAATAATGACGTATATATTAAATTATGACATTGAAAATCAAAATTTAAAATCGATTTGATAGACAATGAATATGTCTATAGTCATATTAGAAAAACATATATGTAGCTTTCGAACTTTAAATTTTACGGATAAAACTGTCTGTAAACCACTTTTTGTTTTTTAAATTTCATTGATTTCGTTCAGTGAGAAGTCTATATACGTCTATGCACTTGTAGGCTGATATAATTAGAGTATGATGTTTCATACGCTCCATTTATTGATAATCTATAGAATAGTAATCTTAGCAATTTGCGTAGAAAAGTATAGTTGATAAGAAATAAAAAATAATAAAAATATAAATAATAAACTTTCGTGTTTGTGCAGCGCCTTGTCAACAAAAATAGTAGGGTTAGAAAAACGAAACCTAGCCACTCATCATTAATTTTTTTTAAATGTGTTAGAAAAATCAATTCTCTATTTTTTCAAATATCTTTGTGAAATAATCGAGACCCAATTTTGTTAGCTGCTTAGAAATCGATTTCAAAAGATCGATTTTAGAAGTTAAAAAATCGATTTATTAAAAAATGTTTATGGATACCCATCTTTAGATTGAACTTGAATGATGCGGCTTTCGAAAAAATTCCACCTTAGCTAGTTTTTACCAAACTCGAAAATCTTCCAATAAAAGGGTATTGCTAATTCGTTGTTCCCTTATAAAGCCAAATGTTGACTTAAAAACACTCACGTTTAAACGCCAGGTCCCACCTCAATTGAGAGAAGGTTTCCATAGCTGGAGATAAATGGAGCCAGAAGTAAGTGAAAGACAATAAATTGTTTTCTACACCATCAAGAGCCACGCTAGGGTGAGAGGGAATGATGCCGCCGACGCGTTCCTTTTTTGGTTTATTATTTTCAATAATGAACCTTTGTAATCGGCCAAGAAATCATTTTTGTTACCCCCCCCCCCCCCACAAAATTTGTTGGTTTACGATTTTACGATTCGTGGAATCCAAAAATCAAATTTAAAAAAAAAAAAAAAAAAAAAAAAAAAAAAAACAATTTAAATGCGTGATAAATTGAGAGCTTTCCAACGAAGGGAGAACGATTTTTTCCGATGAAAACTAAAGAATTTTCATTTCTCCAGCAACGGCTTGGTTGTACGTGAAAATCATAAGAAAATTTCGTGACACTTCCGCGTAACGTTTTCGGGCAGTTAGCTCAAGGCTAAAGCATGTTCCATGCTAAAAATAAATAAACATGAATAGATCCGTCCGTCCGTCGTACGCCGCACCGCCCAGAGCTTTTCCCTGAACAAAAATACTGGATAGACCAACCAAAGTTCATGAAATTTGGCTCAAAAATCATACATCCACAGCCAAGGATGTGCCCGAAACATCGGCATCGATTTCGGTCAACACTTAAGGGTAGCAATTAAGGGCTGAAATATTGTAAAATCGAGATCTCAAAAACATTCAAAGTATCGGTAATGTTTTTTGCTTGTCAATGATGAATATAATTCCAAAGAACCGATTAATACCAACCGCAGTACGTTGAACCGTTCCTTTTTCTAAGGGCCAGAACTTGGAAAAATCACCTTCGGATTTTCAGGCGCGAGAACATACAAAAATCATGCGCTGCTATTATTGTAATAGGTACAGGGTATCGTAGCTCAGTGGGTAGTGTCCGACTTGTGGGCGGCATGCCGGACGTGTAAACAACCGGTGACAGTTCGTATCCCAGCGGAGACCAATAAATTTGTTAATTCTTTCTTCCTAATCACTTTTAAGATTTTTTTTTCCATTTATTAATTCTTTCTAATCAATTCATTTATTCACTTCTGGTACGTGACATCGTCCAGTTATAATTCGATAATGCACCATAGACTCAGTTTAATAGGTAATTTTCTATGGACCAGTGTTATGCGTAGAACGGCTATCTAATACAGAATAATAAACCTTTATATAATAATTTGCAGCGTTTTACTCAATATAACCTTACTTACGTTAAAACTCTTCCCGACCAACATTGCTGCAGTTAATAGGGCGTTTTTAATATAAACTTTTGAAGATATCTTTTCCAACAAAAAATGCTTGGATCAACCCACTGAAATCGTTGAATTTGTAATCTTCTCTACGGGTGAACCTACTCCATCCACATTTGACGTGAAAAGTTTCACGCATGTCCGATTTTTCCTTAATTACAAAGTTGTTTACTCGGGCGGCGTCGTTAGGGAAAGCCGAGTTCTCGATGAAGTAGTAAGTCTAGAGGATTGTAATAATATAGCCTAAAACCATCCCTGGAACTTGCTGATAATTTCGGAAAAACTCTCATTAAAGTCTGTTGAGCCGTTTGGCCAGCGACAAGAGAGAAAAAAACATTCTCATCTATGTAAACAGATTAACCACATTGCGTGTAGCTTAGCTGATTTTATTTTTGGACAGGTTTACTCAAGATAAGATTTTAGCATCCAATGAGAACTTTCCAACGAATGGTGAACCATTTCTGTTGGATGAATACAGACGGAGTTACATTTCCCAAGGCTTCGTTGTAAGCGGAAATGATGCGCGACAGTAAGTCTAACGAAAATTGGAAATGACCCCCAGAGCTAAGTCATATTGATGACAAAACAGTATGCATACCACTCTTTTTCTGTCGAATTGTATTTGCTAGATGCAAGTTCCTCTTTTAAGTATTTTAATTTCGTAGGTACGATGTTTACCTGTATAATTTGTAAGAAGACGAGCGCTTGGAAATCTCGGGCGAAAAGCGTGAAGCGACGCGCGCTGAGGACTGAGGTAGAGCCCTGACCTGGATGCTTTCCAGGCGGAGAAAGTTGAAGGAGCCTGCAGCTGGTTACCGATGATTTTTAGAAATCGAGCTGTATTATGTGAAGTCAGTGAGAAATTCGGATTACTGAACGAACCCGTTTCATCCGCACGTAACGCTGGTATAGGTATTGGTTTTGGCGGTTTGATTGGAGGGTACAACTTCTATGAAAGATGGTTATAGAAGACATTGTGATTCCAGCTACCTACTATGTTACTTTATAAATTATTGTTTAAAAAGTTCCAGTCATGATTGTATGAGCGGATTTCCGTAAGTTACCGTATTACATTATGGTACATTGTTTTAAAAATTGAGGATTTTGAGTGAAAAAAAAATTGTTCACTACCGACCAAACTTATAGCAAAAAACTCGTTTTAAATAACATTCTACGATTCAAAGAACATTTTGCGTTTTTTAGCTTTTAGCGAACTTTTGAAGAAAATTAAGCTATTACTCTCGCCTCAAAATTTGTAGAATGTGATTTTTTGAAAACATTTTATGCAGAAATCCGTTTTAGGCTATTCTGAATCATATTCTGAAGTTTAACGCATTTTTTAAATGTATGTATGTATATATGTATGTATGTGTCATTCCAGACGATAACTGTCCGTAGAATTGTGCTAGAAACTTCAAACAAATTTTAAAATGTTAAGGGCACAAAACGAAAGTTCAAGTTCGTTGGCCAGCATGATCGGATTACATCTTCTGGTTGAAATTTTCAAAAATGTAGTCAAAAATTTCAAAATAGCCTGTTTTTTGCGATTTGTTGTGCGAAATAATTTTTTCAGCATACTAACATGTGGTATATTCGGAATCAGCGTAACATTTTCTATAAGAATATGTATCAAGTTTTCAAAAATTTCAAAGTTGAAAAATCAGTCAAAAATCGAAATAATGCCGTTCGCTAGTTGTAAATTTCTCTACACGATCAATAGCGACTGAAATGTCGAAGATTTCTTCAAAAATTCGCTCATGGGGTCATGCTGCATGACTGGACTTTTTTAAAAATTAATTCTACTTTCAGAAAAAAGAAAAATTAGCTTCTGGGTAGAATAAAACAGAAAAACAAGCTCGAAAGAACAAAAGTTGGTCTTTAATATCGCGTAGATCCCCCTCGAGCTTGAATGACTGCCTCAACCCTTCTCGGCATACTCAATGAGTCAACGAATGATGTCACGAGGAATTTCGCTCCATTCTTGGGTTATGGCATTTTCAGTTTCGTTGGGGAAGATAAAGGGGACAAGAACACCATATCGGGTCGTCTTTGCCCGAAGATGAGGTTGTGCTTTCACAACAGTCACCTCCTTTACTCAGTCGAATCTTTGATAACCAAATCAACAGAACGCATGTATTCGATGGTCACTGGGGAAACAAATATCGGCCGACTTCTTAAGGGGAGTCAATACCTAAAAATCCTCCGAAAACTTTTTGTTTTATTGGCCCATTGAATTCTCCACTCAATTTTGAACATTTTGGTATTTAATAATTCATTAGGTATTAGGATGACAGGAAGTGCCAATAATTACTTTCAAAGTTGACTACAGCGCGCTCCACTTTAGATGGTGCGGTCTGCAGTCTCGCTAAAGTTGTTTACTACTTCCCACTTGTTGGTAGTTACTGTCCAGGTAACCAAATTAGTTGGTAACTACTCTATTAGAATTATAACACCATTATACCTCGACCTGCTAGATTAGATCAACACAAGATAAACAACTTCAGAAAAATGGTTATGGGATTATAATGAAAACTGGATGAGGGATGATTTTTGCCTGTATTGGAATAAATTCTTTTCTCTTCCAGTGATTCCTTCTTTTTGTTTGAATATGGTTCTATTATGTACCATTATTCCAACCAAATGAAAAAATAATGAGAAATAAAATAATAACATTTGTTGAAAAATGAAACTAAAAAGAGACACGGAATGTAAGGAAAATCGAACATCCGGGATTGTTGACATGGATTTCTACGAATTGAAAAAATAAGATTTTTGTCATATTTTTCTCCTTTCTCATTGTTGTACAGTTTTCTTGTGTAATTGAGGAAGTTGTAAGATATGGATAATAATAAGATTGGAGTGAGAACTTTTGGTACGGAAGTTAGTGAAAAACGTTGTTTTTTTTCCACAAAAGCTGTGTCCTTTCTAATGTGTCTTCAGTTATTGTTTGTTACTGATGATGGCCTAACCGTCGAAATCGATTTAACATTGTAACTCTTTATTTTTCGTGGAAATAGACAACGTTTTTCACTAACTTCCGTTTTGAAATGGGTTTCCACAACTTCGTCGCGAGTGATTTAGTTCGTAGAACTTTTGGTATTTCACCAAGCAGTGAGGTGCGTTTCACTGCTGCAGATTCTCGCGGTAGTTATTTCCTGTTTTTCTCCGCTTTTCAAAAAACGACGTTTCCAAAGCTTTGGGGGCATTTGCTCAATAACTCCTGATCCGAATCCGATGATTTTTTTTTTTAACATTCTGTTAGTATTGATTAGGATTATCACTGGATATCGAACTGGGTTCCGCTATCCAGTATAAAAACGGTGGTAACATCTTATTTGGGAAAAACGGGTATTTTCGATGGCCTACCAGAACTATTAAAATCCATGTACAGTATTGAAACTGAGTGAATGAAAAAAAAAAGAAAAAAATCGAAATCGATGCCCCCGAAAATGCCTAAATTTGTAGGAAGTGTTGAATTCCCTTTCTAACCTAATACAGAAATGATCTAATACAGAAATAATAAACCTTTGAATAATAATTCGCGGAGCTTTTTCTCTCATGCTTGGGTTGTCCCACACTCCCCTGGATCAATCCTAATTGGCCGTCCCTCTATTTGTCGAAGTCCCGCCAATGTATTACCTAGCTTCAGAGAGAAGTCCTAGAAAGTAGCAGTGGACATGACTCTATTACAAATGTTATAGTATTTAATTTATAATCTTTGTTGATATACATTTTAAAGGAGTTTGAGTGTTATTTTTGTTCACCAAAAATGTATGCCGATGGATTACTTGTGCCGTTTTAGCTTTTGAGATTCTACGAAGTTACTCATAAAATCTAAAAGAACAATAACACTTTACTTGTGGTGCGATCTGGGTTTACAGGCTTCTTTTCCCAGTTATCCCAAAAAAACCAAAGAGAGGCGATATTTTTACAGCTGAACAAGTAGTTAATATCAGTAAAAGAAAGAAGATAATGTTGTTGAAAGCTCCATAAAATATTAGCCATAATTGTTATAGAAGTGTCTTTTTTAAATGATTCAAGTCACCTTCTCAAGTTCTATTGGCGATAATGTTAAATTTGCACTAATTAGGTATAAAATGGACTGTAACTAAATTAGTACGTATCAGGTGTAGGCAATCGCTTAGAGTAATTGATCTTGAAGAGCTATTTATTTGGAGTCTAGATTTGCAGATTAAATTTGATTGTTCTGAAAGGAAAGAGATACTCTACCGGTAGGTCGGTGGACCAGGTATCCTCATATACTATTACCAAAGACAAAGGCATAGAAGTAGTTGACTGCAAAAAATGACGAATGAGTTCAAACTAATATTCCAATTTCATCAAAAAACGCTAGCATACGAGTCTGCAACACATTGGGAAATTTCATATCTTTAGTTGCAGACTCGTATGCAAGCTCTAAGAGCCACTCAGCTGATCCGGACCCTGGGCATCGTCAAGTAAATGTCCTAAAGAGGCTACATACGAAATTACAGCTTCCTAGAGTGTAAAATATAGAAATTACCTATTAAAATGATTTAACCACCGCTTCACAAATCAAACCGTTCTCGCAATATTTGGATCACCTGCTATGAATCAAATCATCGGAACACCAGCTCAATGAAATCATCAGAAATTAACAAGCGGTTGCAATCATGTTCACAATATCAATTATTGAGAATGATCACCTGAGTGTACACAATTATTCAAATAACCATGCTCATAACTCAGCTTGTTGGCCACGCACTTCGCAGTAGTTAACATAATATTTATGGTTGGATAAATCGAGAGCTTTCGATCGAATGGTCAACGAATTTTGTTGGTTGAAAAACGACGAAGTACCATTTCCCTAGTAACGACTCGGCTGTAAGCGGAAATCACCAGAAAACCAACCGTAACGCTTTTTCTTAACTTTTTTTTTGTTTATGTGCCAAAGTAAAGATATAAAATGTCAAAATGTTTTAAAAGGACCTTTGTTGTTAAATTCTACAATTGCACATGAGCGTTGGTTGATCCGCCTATCAATCAGAAGACATTATGGGAAACAAAAAGGTAAGGTTGCGTGCTCCAAGAGAGACTTGAAAAGCTGTGGTTGGCAATGAATGACTACGGTAGAGACCGGTGAATTATTAGCTGATGGAGTGGTGGACAGAGGGGCAACTCCTCGAAAATATCCCATAAAAATACCTTCTTCTGACTCCGAATTATGATTGAATATTTATGTTAGACCAATAACCGAAGGTACCTATCGTGCCCGATCTCTTTACCTTTCAGTTTTTACAAATAAACAAGCCCAGAGAATAAGGGGAGAACTAGGAGATAAGAAGGAGTACATGTCTTTAGATGGGTCAAACCATCAGAGTGGTAGTAACCCTATTATTGCGACTTCTATGCAAATCACAATAAGACTGTGGTGTTTTTCCTCGTACCTAATTATTTGTACGATTATGAAAATTATCTTATTTTTCTGTGAAGAACTATACTCATTAGTGTTTCCAGCGAGACTATCTTCTAAACTAACACAAATCAAACATCTGTGTGATTAATTATATCAATTCAGAAATAATTATTAATCACAAACTGAGGTTCTTTAAATAGGTAAATGCGCAACTCTGTGACCCTCCCGGCAGCAAAAGCTGAATAGAAACTTATTTGTTTTCCCAATCAATCTATTTCCATTTAAAATATCAAATTTTCTCTTGATTTTAGCGAATTTTTGAAGAAAATTAAACGATTTCTCTCGCCTCAAAATTTGTAGAATGTGAATTTTTGAAAAAATTGTATGTAGAAATCCGTTACAGGCTATTCTGAATCATATTCTGAAGTATGTATGTTAGTATGTATGTATATATGTATGTATGTGTCATTACAGACGATAACCGTCCGTAGAATTGTGCTAGAAACTTCAAATAAATTCTAAAATGTTAAGGACACAAAACGAAAGTTCAAGTTCGTTGGCCAGCATGATCGGATTACATCTCCGGGTTGAAATTTTCAAAAATGTAGTCAAAAATTTCAGAATAGCCTGTTTTTTGCGATTTGTTGTGCGAAATAATTTTTTCAGCATACTAACATGTGGTATATTCGGAATCAGCGTAAAATTTCCTATAAGAATAATATTATGTATCAAGTTTTCAACAATTTCAAAGTTGAAAAATCAATCAAAAATCGAAATAATGCCGTTCGCTAGTTGTAAAAATCGGTAATATTTGCATGAAACATTGTCCAAATTCAGATTCAACTACTCTTATGGAAGTAAGAGTACCTCCTAATTATTTTTAATAATTTGATTCCATGTTTGTCTATCAAAATCATAAACCAAAATTTCTCTACACGATCAATAGCGACTGAAATGTCGAAGATTTCTTCAATAATTCGCTCATGGGGTCATGCTGCATGACTGGACTTTTTCGACTTTTTTCTGATTTTCTGACAGGATCTTAATCAACAAGCTTGTTAGCGAATTTTTGAAGAAAATTAAGCTATTGCTCTCGCCTCAAAATTTGTAGAATGTGAATTTTTGAAAAAAAATTATGCAGAAATCCGTTTCAGGCTATTCTGAATCATATTCTGAAGTTTAACGCATTTTTTTATGTATGTATATATGTATGTATGTATGTATTTATGTATGTATGTATGTATGTGTCATTCCAGACGATAACTGTCCGTAGAATTGTGCTAGAAACTTCAAACAAATTCTAAAATGTTAAGGACACAAAACGAAAGTTCAAGTTCGTTGGCCAGCTTGATCGGATTACATCTTCGGGTTGAAATTTTCAAAAATGTAGTCAACAATTTCAAAATAGCCTGTTTTTTGCGATTTGTCGTGCGAAATAATTTTTTCAGCATACTAACATGTGGTATATTTGGAATCAGCGTAAAATTTCCTATAAGAATATGTATCAAGTTTTCAAAAATTTCAAAGTTGAAAAATCAGTCAAAAATCGAAAAATGCCGTTCGCTGGTTGTAAAAATCGGTAATATTCTTCAAAAATTCGCTCATGGGGTCATGCTGCATGACTAGACTTTTTTTTCTTATAAGCTTTGGAAAGGATGAACTATATTCATGATTGACGAGAAATTTGGTGTCCGAAGAATCAACGGCTTGTAACTTCTTTGAAATGATTGTAGTTGTGTCCGTGTTTTCGTCAAAATAATGTTCCTCTTCTAATGGAATTTCATATGTTTGCCAATAATGGTTGAATTCGAAAAGCCGATTCGGCCCCTTCCTCCAGAAATCATATGTCTCTATGTCTATCATGTGTCTGCTGCTCCGATCTTTCGTCATTCTTAGAATCCGTAGCTTATAATTTTTGGTTGTACTCGTATTATATTCTTTACCCATTCAAATTTGATTACATTTCTGTCTTGAATTTCAATTTTATCTGCAAATTTTCCGTCACATGTATATCCCATGGCTTCCCTTATACGATAAACCACTTCTTTAGAAGCTTCATGTCTGCAGTGTTAGCATCAGCTAGCGATCCGGTCTTATTTGGATGATCTCTTGAATATGGAGTGCGTGCCGTCTTCATATTCTTTAGGTTCAATTGGTGCTTCTCTTATTCCTAAACTATTTACCTTTGGTTCTACTACTGAAAACGAAGTTTTGCTTCTGGCTCCGAAGTGACGCAGTTCTACGAGTTTCATCATAGCTTTGAAGTGTACTCGAAGTGCTTATCGGTGTTCAGTCTTCTTTTGCTGGGCTCCCCGAATACTTCTTGCGCCACCTGATCCATCCATGGCCCTTTCCAAACATCTCATGATAGCCTCTAATTATGCCGCGAGGTAAAGTAGGGGAATGGGATACCCTTAACTTCATCATTCAACAGTATCATCCAGAATGATAGAACAAATTTCAAATTTGTCTCGTTTAACTATAAATGTATTGAATTTTAATGATTCGGATTTGTTTTTACAGGATAGTAAACCAAATGTTCGCTAAGCCTCTCTAAAGCGAAAATGTGTTTTTGATACCATTCCCCCACTAGCGAGGTAATGAGATCTCCCCAGTGGGGTAATCGAATCCATTGAACTGCATATGCCATTGTGCTTTAAAAAGTCCAGTCATGCAGCATGACCCCATGAACGAATTTTTGGAGGAATCTTCGACATTTCAGTCGCTATTGATCGTGTAGAGAAATTTTAGTTTATGATTTTGATAGACAAACATGGAATCAAATTATTAAAAATAATTAGGAGGTACTCATACTTTATTATTATTAAACTAATCTTGTAGGTTTAAAGACAAATGTAGGTAAATATTCATAGATTTCGATGTCCAATGTGGTCAGTATTGAAGGCAGTTGAAATCTTAACAGTATCCTATGATAACATCATCAAATTTTGACATAAAGTTGGTTAAAATTGGTATAAAATTGGTTATACAGGGATATTTCCATAAGAGTAGTTCAATCTGAATTTGGACAATGTTTCATGCAAATATTACCGATTTTTACATTATTTCGATTTTAGCATGAATATGCTTTAGCCGTGACCTAACTACCGAAAAATGTCCCACGAGAGTGCAACGAAAGTAGCGCCAATAATTGTGATGATTTCCGCTTACAACCGAGTCGTTGCTAGGGATATGATACTTCGTCGTTTTTCATCCCACAAAATTCGTTGACCATTCGTTCGAAAGCTCTCGATTTATCCAACCATACTATATTAACTACTGCGAAGTGCGTGGCCAACAAGCTGAGTTATGAGCATGGTTATATGAATAATTGTTTACACACAGGTGATCATTCTCAATTATTGATATTGTGAACATGATTGCAACCGCTTGTTAATTTCCGATGATTTCATTGAGCTGGTGTTTCGATTATGTGATTCATAGCAGGTGATCCGAATATTGCGAGAACGGTTAGATTTGTGAAGCGGTGGTTAAATTATTTTAATAGGTAATTTCTATACTTTACACTATAGGAAGCTGTAATTTCGTATGTAGCCTCTTTAGCCTCTTTCTATAATAAAGTGAATGTTTACTCGCGAGTTTCTATTAGGAGATCATCATCTCACAAGAGCTCAATCGTCGTGATCATTTCTATAATAAAGTGAATGTTTACTCGCGAGTTTCTATTAGGAGATCATCATCTCACAAGAGCTCAATGGTCGTGATCATTTCTATAATAAAGTGAGAGCGAGGAGCTAAAACATGATTCCATGTTTTAGGATTGATGGCAGAATGATAAACAGAGTTCAGAGGCCGATGGGGGGTCGGGTTCAGAGAATCGACGAGGAGTGAGTCGTGTACGGCTAAAGCATATTCATGTTTTTTAATTTTAGCCGTCAGGCTCAAAGGAACTGTGGCTTTTTTGACTGATTTTTCAACTTTGAAATTTTTGAAAACTTGATACATATTCTTATAGTAAATTTTACGCTGATTCCGAATATACCACATGTTAGTATGCTGAAAAAATTATTTCGCACAACAAATCGCAAAAAACAGGGTATTTTGTTATTTTTGACTACATTTTTGAAAATTTCAACCCGAAGATGTAATCCGATCATGCTGGCCAACGAACTTGAACTTTCGTTTTGTGTCCTTAACATTTTAAAATTTATTTGAAGTTTCTAGCACAATTCTACGGGCAGTTATCGTCTGGAATGACACATACATACATACATACATACATACATACATACATACATACATACATAAAAAAATGCGTTAAACTTCAGAATATGATTCAGAATAGCCTGAAACGGATTTCTGCATAAATGTTTTTCAAAAATTCACATTCTACAAATTTTGAGGCGAGAGCAATAGCTTAATTTTCTTCAAAAATTCGCTAAAAGAGCAATACTCAACCAGTTTATATAATTTTTGTAATGAACACATATGGCGAAAGATCCACTCCTAGGCGTAAACCGGGTGCCTGGAGATAATTAAGCAATACTACCGAATGAAGAAACATTAACTGAAGAACTCCTTGGAATTGATTTGGTATCTTCTTAAATAATACATTTAAGACTTGAGTTACCTGCATTTATTTCATCTATAAGTTATTTGAAAAACTAAAAATGGTGCGAACGATAGAGAGTAGTTCTAACGTTATTGATGAGAAAAATAAGATTTATCTCGTTTTGAAGAGGTGACAAAAATAATAAGAAATAATCTTCAAAACTTGGGAACGCAATATGTTGGGCTTTTGTTGAACCAGTATTAAATTTGTTGATAGAATTAGACCCTCTGCTTTCAAACAAAATTCAGATTCAGCTGGATTGCTGAAGAAGCCTTCAGATTCCTTGAAATTTTGTGGGATACCATTACCCCCCTTTACCCTACGGTCATTCTTGAATGGTGAAATCGGGATGTCCAATCCTTCCGGTTACTGTGAGATTCATGGCCTCCAATCCATTGCGGTACAGCAATCGTGCCTATTCAGACTGTAGTCAACTTGTCTTGAATTTCTTGATTGATGCTTCAAACACAATCTATCTACCAAATTTACTGAAAGTTCTGTGCAAACACAATAAGACTATGGTGATTTCTCCTCCTACCTAACTATTTGTACGTTTTTGAAAATCTTAATTTCATCTTCTATGAAGAACTACACTCTTCAGTGTTCTAGTGAGACTAACTTTCATTCAGTAAACAAACTAACACAAATCAAACACCTGTGCGATTAATAATTTCAATTCAGAAAAATTATTAATCACCAAATGAGGCTCATTAAATAGACAAATTCGCAACTCTACGACACCTATATAAACCTTCGAACTTGGGCTAAATTCTCAACCTCTCTGGTCTACAAACCTCTTTAAGCCCTAGGTCCACGTGGTCTTTTCTCTTCAAACCTCACTCGCCAGTTTGTTCTTGATTCCATTCATCGGTGTTATATAATCGATTACTTTCCATTTTTGGGTTTATAGCTTCACTTTAGGTCTTTTTATCATTTTATCAGCTACTGAACGCGGTCAGGCTATTAGGTAAAGCTGTGGGCCTACGCAGGCCGGATAGTAGTGCTACAGACTAATTTAGTCTGGCAATTAGGAGCGACGGTTAAATGTCCAGCTATTAGGTAGGCGGCAACGGTACACAAATAAATCCGACAAATGGATTCTCAACGTCGTTCTTTTGCAGTCAATTCACAGTTTCAATTTAATCATCACACACAGCCACAACACTACCATATCAAAGAACCCGCAGTCCTGTAGTTGGCAGAAGCTGCGGTTTTAACACAACTTTTTACAACTTACTAAAGATTGAATGTAATTTTGAGTGTAATGTATTATGAAATTATTGTAAATACACCATCAAGGGATCTTTTAGTTTGTTTCGGATAGTACAATATTATTTGAAACATTACAAAAAGGATAGATATCTTACGATATAGAACATATACGCAACTACCTACCGAGTTTGGCCGAAATCGGACCAACAGTTGACGAGAAATCGACGTTATGAGACATTCACGTTCGCGCATGCGCACAGGCGCAGGTTGATTCGACAGCTTTGAAAATTATAGGGGACCGTTTAGGAACTAACCCGCACAATTCCTGAGAATTCTATCGGAATCGGACTGACACTTGGTATAGTTATGGGCGTCAGTTGTTTTGTGTGTGTCAGTTGTTTTGTGTGTGATCAGTTGTTTTGTGTGTGTGTCAGTTGTTTTGTGTGTGATCGGTTGTTTTGTGTGTGTCAATTGTTTTGTGTGTGATCAGTTGTTTTGTGTGTGTGTCAGTTGTTTTGTGTGTGATCAGTTGTTTTGTGTGTGTGTCAGTTGTTTTGTGTGTGATCGGTTGTTTTGTGTGTGTCAATTGTTTTGTGTGTGATCAGTTGTTTTGTGTGTGTGTGTGATCAGTTGTTTTGTGTGTGATCAGTTGTTTTGTGTGTGTGCCCACCCCCCCACCCTTATAGGAGACACTCGACATACTTAATACACGTAGGACTCTTGGCGTGGGAATGAGAGATGAAACACAGGTTTGTCTCTTTTCAACTCTTTTGAAACGACGCCAGTTCGCTCTAGTGGAGGTTCGGAGAAGGTGGTATCAGTCGTTTCGTTTCGTGGTCAGTTGTTTTGTGTGTGATCGGTTGTTTTGTGTGTGTCAGTTGTTTTGTGTGTGATCAGTAGTTGTTTTGTGTGTGTGATCAGTTGTTTTGTGTGTCATCAGTTGTTTTGTGTGTCATCAGTTGTTTTGTGTGTCATCAGTTGTTTTGTGTGTCATCAGTTGTTTTGTGTGTCATCAGTTGTTTTGTGTGTCATCAGTTGTTTTGTGTGTCATCAGTTGTTTTGTGTGTGTTCCCACCCCCCCACCCTTATAGGAGACACTCGACATACCTAATACTCGTCGGACTCTTGGCGTGGGAATGAGAGATGAAACACAGTTTGTGTGTAGAGTTACACTCTTTTCAACTCTTTTGAAACGACGCCAGTTCGCTCTAGTGGAGGAGGTTCGGAGAAGGTTATATCAGTTGTTTTGTGTGTGATCAGTTGTTTTGTGTGTGATCACTTGTTTTGTGTGTGATCACTTGTTTTGTGTGTGATCACTTGTTTTGTGTGTGTCGAACTGGCGTCGGACTGAGCGAACGGGCACACACACAAAACAACTGATCGAACTGGCGTCGGACTGAGCGAACGGGCACACACACAAAACAACTGATCGAACTGGCGTCGGACTGAGCGAACGGGCACACACACAAAACAACTGATCGAACTGGCGTCAGACTGAGCGAACACACACAAAACCCCCCCCCCCCCCCCCCCACCCTTATAGGAGACACTCGACATACCTAATACTCGTCGGACTCTTGGCGTGGGAATGAGAGATGAAACACAGTTTTGTGTGTAGAGTTACACAAATAGGAGTGTGTGTAGAGTCTAGTGGAGGTTCGGAGAAGGTGAAACGCAAGCTTCAGTGCAAATTTTGATTTTGGAGGACAAAATTTTTTTGGAATTCAATCACAAACACAAAGCGTCCCTACCTTTGGTAGTGAGGAAGCAAAATTATTTATTTAACGATTTATGACCGTTTTTGGTCTATTATAGTGATTTTTTAGTAAACTTTTGAAATTTGACCAATTTAATGTGCTCAAAATGTGCTGGCCAACGAACTCATCCTTTCGTTTGGAAAACTAGATTTCTTGGTGGATTTGATATATATCGAATCAGTTTCAGAATGCCTCAAAACGGATTTCAATGAAGGAATTTTCCCAAAGTTTTGATTTTAAACTTTTCAGAGCCACTGGCAATAGCTTCATTATCTACGAAAATTCGCTAAAAGACGCTTCGCGTACAAAAGATGCCGAACCACAATATGCATGATATCATTCAATTTGGGCCAAGCCAATAATCGAATCGCCTTCTCCTAACACCAGTACAGTGCACTAATTTTGTCACACTTTTTGACTGAGTGAGACTTGAAGACCCTAGTTCACATTTGGCCGAAATAAAGGTGTTCAGCTTTTCTGGTCAATTGTATAGCTTCTCGCACGTTTTGGGACCAAATTTCTGCTCCATGATCATTTGTAACAACCTGCAAGTTAGGAACCTCCAGTATATGGTGGAAATATCTAAAAGTCACTATTAAATCAATGTTTTTGCACTTTGACTACGACATGCCTTCACATACTATGTATCTAGATCTTATGTATCCGTAAATGATAAACATTTATTTATATTGATTTATTAATTTTTATTTTTTATTATTATATTTTTTTATTTTATTTTATTTTTTATTTTTTTAGATGGTTTGGATCAAGTTGATATAATATATAATAATATAATGTTTTAATTCAGCGGGAAAATTTGCTCAACTTCCATTAAACTCTGTTGAATATTCTACAATTTGTTTTAAAAGCACAATATGATTTAGAAAAAAGTTGTCCTCCATGATTTTAGAGCACGAATTTTTCAAAACAATTAACTTATTTGAATAAAAACGAAAAAAAAAATTTAGAAACATTTGTTCGTTGTGCCACGCTGCGAAGAACCCTTAGATTTGCATTTTGCATTCCTCAAGAGCATTGCGTGCGTACGGCCGATGTTGTCGACATTGCTATCAAGGTTAGTTACTATCATCGACGGCTTAACACGCAGCCTTGTTCTTCTTTTCACACATCCTTCGCTCAGCTGAGACTAAATGATAAGGTTTCCTGACTCATTGTCTAATTTCAGTGTGGAGACTATTATCGTCGAATTTCGCCTTCGACTTGCACTCAACAACATAAAACCGTGTTTGGAATGATCAATAATGCCAGGAAGACGAGCTGATACTTGTTTTATCGAAATTAATGGACCTCGAGATGGAGACGTAAATTACTTGATGTTTACAAACAGAACCTAGTTTCTCTCATCCTAACGCTACTAACCGATTATTCCTATTCAACCTTTGGTTGAAGTTATCACCGATTATTTCTAGTGCTGCTATTTCTCTCACTACCTAGGCTGTATCGCTACAACTAACGGTGTTATAACGGATGAATTAATCGTATACTGTACAGTTCACGAAATTCAAAACTCAATTAGTAGAATACCAGAAATACAATTTACTACATTCTACAAATGTTAGTCCTCATTTTTAAATAAATAATATAAAAACTGAAATATACAGTGCTGCAGATAAAGGGAAAGAAAAAGAAGAAGATTTTGTAGAAGTGTTCAAAAAGAGTATCGTAACTAATAAAACACACACACACACTAACACACCCACACACACAAACACACCCACACACACACACACACACACACACACACACACACACACACACACACACACACACACACACACACGCGCACACGCACACACACACACACACACACACACACACACACACATATACGAGTATATATATATATAAAGGTTAAACTCTGGGATTCATTTCCTACTGCCTCAAAACGGATTTCAACGAAGAAATTTTTCAAGAATTTTGATTTAAAATTTTTGGAGCTATTGCAGTAGCTTCATTTTTTACGAAAATTCACTAAAATTCAGATTAGTTGGACAAGGGAGGGGGGCGACCTCCAAAGTTTGCTGACACATAACTGGCTACATCCTTCAGGTGTACTGTAGTGTTGACACTCCATGTACAATGAGCTCCCCCCAAATTCCATTGATCTCGTTGTTCAAAACACGTTTCTAACGAGCTCAAGTCCTAACGATTCATAATCCAGATCTAACAACAATAAACGTCGCAATTATTACACAAAGGCTAATAAGTTCCTTAGTAGAGTGTCCTTCTGCAGAGACCTTCTGGTCGACAGGGTGTACCGAAAGCAGGTCTGGAAGACAATAAAAAACTTGAAATACGAAATAACCCAAAACTTAGGGTTTAAATTAAATTCGGTTACCTATTAAGTATTTTTTTAATCGATTACGAAAAAAACACTATATCGTATATATACATATATATTCGCGCCTCGCCGGGGGGCTTCGCCCCCCTGGACCCCCCGGATCTTTTCTCTTTTGTACTGCGTAGAAAACGAGGATAATTTGCTATGCAATTCTTAGCAACTACTCAACTACTCGGTTGTACGTGAAAATCATCGTTAATTTCGTTACGGACGTTACAAAAAAAGTTGTTGAGGGTCGGGCTAAGAATTGCATAGCAGTTAATATTATTATTTGAAAATAATAAACCAAAATACCATACTTATTAGGTAGATGTAGAAAGAAAAAACAAAATATTGGGCTCATCGAGAAAGAGAATTTCACTTTGATTTGGCACTCTTAATATTATATAACCACCACTACATCAATGGAACACTACCAAAGACTTTTCCAATTTTGGATATAGGTGGTACTTAGGTGCCCGTATCCATCGGGAATATAAGAAGATTCAAGGAGCACTTCAAATGGTAGGTACGGAAACTTACATATTAAATCCAACTTGTCTCAAAAATTATTGGATTTATGGAAAAAATACGCAGCGTTTCAATGTTGTATTCAATATCGGACTTGGAAGTTGGATGTCGGAAGGAACATCATATTGAAGAGATCTCGGAATTTCGGAGAACACTGCCGTCAAGCCGTAACCGCGGAAAACCGTTGCACTCCGTTACGGGTATTCCTGATTGACATTCCTTCTGAATGTAGCTTCATAGCAATCATATTGAACGTTCAGAAGACAAGAAACCACCAGCCAAGAACCAACCTACCTTGATGTGCTAAATATAATTATGTGATTATTAGTTTACTTTTCCGAAGTCCAGCCGCAAAATTCGTGATTTTCTTTTCATGACTGAAGTTGCATAATGTAATTCCGTTATAGTTTGAACGAATTTGGTCTTTGTTGTGAAATCCAATATGAGTTCTACGCAGAATCAATAGTCCTTTCGTAAACAGACCCTTCAATGCTCTGAGATTTTCAATCGACGTAAAAGCTGTTATATTTAGAAGCTCCGAACTGAGTGAGATATGAAACGTAAAAATGTAGTTAAGTATTCTCTGATTTCAATTATTCCCCATTTATGGCTAAAATGGTTTCGCTATCTATTCGAGTGTCAAGGAATTTCCGGAGTCTGATAAGTTAGTTTAATTGTTTTTCGTTTCTGCTTCTGGCTGATACGATAAAGCTTTAATAGTGTTAAAATACTGGGTATAAAACTGATTCAACATAGTTTCACCAAATTCAAATAGAGTTGAATGGTTATAATTTTTCTGTATTATATTTTTTGTTTATCTCTCTACCAGTAAATTTATCAATGTAATGGGCAACTTCACTCGTCTCTCGTTTCAAAGTAGGTAAATGAGTTGTTGTGCACGACAATACGCTCTCTCTCTCGCTCGCTCTATCCCTTTCCCATCTCATTCTCATCTCTTATATTTTATATCTCTGTCGTATTAGGTTCAATGACGTTTACCCTGCTAGCAATCTACTTGCATGGGGAGTCGGATTTCGGAGAGGTACGATGAATATAAATCAACTAAAAAAATATAAACCATACATCTTCACTACACTTGGGACCCAGTTTCATCGGTGCCCTCTTGCGAGAATCATGACAATAAAAACGATTTCGTTTATTACCGCCGAGATAGTGGGTCTTCTGGCATTTATATTTTGTAGGTATAAGAATGACCTAGAACCAATTTTACGACATCAGCAAATAATGTGATTCATGTTTTAATAAAGATATTTGGGATTTATTTGAATTAACTGCCTGAATCTCGGGAGGACAGTGGATCGCAATAGATTGGAATATAGGGATTTTTGTGATAGATACTTAATTACAATTTTACGCCCATACCTACACGTAAATTGAAAAATTTTGCCCTCCGAAACTCCAAATAAATTGGAAATTAGTAATTTGAATGCGATTTCTATGGCAGACTTCGAAGGTCAGATAAGATTCAGCGTGATTTATTTTTCGATGTCCACTAACTATCACCATTACCTTGATGTAACTAGCAATTAGCATGATCAATTGACGCAAATAATCAGAGTTAATCATGTCTACGCGGATGAATAAGAGATTCATTCCTGCTTATCATTATAATGACGAACGTAAAATTAATGGTAGATACACCGCCTTTATGACGAAAGATTGATATGGCAGTAAACTTTGAAATTGCACCGTGTTAATAAGTTATGGCATCAATTAAGTTGGTATTTTAATAGATTGATGTGTAATAATAAATTTGTAATTCTGTATAGATGCGAACTAAATCACTCGCGACGAAGTGGTGAAAACCCATTAAAAAAAAAAAAGTTTTTCGTGGAAACAGACAACGTTTTTTTACTAACTTCCGTTTCGTATAGATGTTCTGTATGTTCTGTATAGATTGTCTGTGCAGTGATCTGAATCATTAAATTATGTGTTTACTTTTCTGTTTACGTTATTTGAAGATGGTTTGTTAAACTTTCCTCCGTGGATGACTCGGGTTAGATGATCTATGAGAGTCTAGTACTTTTATAGATCATCTCACACGAGTCATGACCTGAGTCTACTACTTATTCGCTTCCTCTTCTTTTTCTTGAATGTGTGGATGAAGGATAGAATGTGTAATTGGACCTTGTCCAGGCACATTCCTTTTGTTCGTCTCCATCGTGCCCCTCTTTTTCCAGAACTGAGTTCTGCACGTTCTCCGGCCACACAGCTTTCTTTCTGCATCCTGCTCAGATCGAGATCAAAAGTTCTTCATGAGTAACAGGTTCGCGGGATCCTGGAAACATCGCTAAGCGTAGACTGAGCATCTTTGCCCATATGGTCCATTGTCGGACTCCTAGCCAAATTTTTAAGGTTATGTTGCTGTAACGGTCAAAAATTATATCGATCCCTCGACAGAATTCCAACACAAGCCTTTCTCTAAGAGAAGCCCAGAGAAAGACCGCCGCACGGTGGTACAAAATCCCGAAAACACGATCGAAATTCCTTGCTTCGAAAAACATTCACTTTCTCATTTTTCCCTCTTCAAAAACAATTGATCTTTATGTTTTTTGGTGTGTAGAATCAAAAAATCATGTTTTCAATTTACTCAGAGCTTCAGAAAGAGCTGTTTCAGCCTGAAATATAGCAAAGTTACGTTATGAGCATTTTTATTGATTACCCAAAATCCATTCGCTTTTATGAGGGGGGTCTTAAAAAGAAGTTTTTGTCTATCGCTCTTCGATTAGAACCGATAAAATTAAGACCTCCATCGATATACCCCATCGCACTGTTCACTGAAACACGTAGTACCTTTGGGAACAATCAAATTTTAGTTCCTCGATCCTCCACAAGGCGATTTCCATACCTCCCACTTAAACTATACGCCTCCATTCCGCCTACTTTACAGTCAGTTCAGTCCATGAATATTTACAAAAAGATAGTAAGTGCAAACGTCTTACAGTGCACACATCGGGTCGGCACAATGACATTTTGAAAAAAACATAACCTGTAATAGGTTAAATTTGTATGGGTTATTGATGAATAACTTAACGCCTCATAGAATATTTTAGTATTACGAGTATGTTTTAAGTATTTCAGTTAATATGAGAAACTAATAAAAAATAACTACATTAGTTCGATGATTACAACTATCTCCTGTAATGGGACTTCGCCAGACCTTTGAGGCTCATTCCCGAATTTTTTTGTTTCAGTAGGTATTTGCTACATAAGTATTTATGTGGCTGTACAAATATCTTGTAAATAAAAATGTTTAAATTTTAATTATTGTCCTGCTTCAAATTCAATGGCCCAAAAATTATAGATACATTGACAGAATTATAACTCATGACTTTCTGTGAGAGAAACTCAGAGAAAGACAGCGCATTTATCCACTTTCTGCCGCGGCGAATTGATCAAAACCTCTTCGACTGCGGGAGTTTTTCCTGAAATTGCAGACTAGATTCCATTTTATTTTCCTTGCCTTCTTTCTCAGATACTTCATTTCAGGAGTCTCGAGATATTCGAGGGCATTTAATGAAAGCCCATGAATCGGCAAGTATCAGTGTAGGAGTGTTTAACCGTCCAAATTATGGCAAGCTTTGTTCTGAGGGTCACCTCACCTTTGCTCAGAAATCTGAGATTCATGATACAGAACAGTCGACTGCCTGCATTAATGCTTGCACGTTCTTTACCTAACTGTTTCTGCTCAGCACTAATAATTACTCCCCAATACTTGAGTGTTGGTCGCCCTCCCAGCGAAAATCCATGGAGGACGACTATCCCAGGAAACAAGTATGAACTGTCTCAGAATCAATTCTCAAAAATCTGTAATCCTCTATGAAATTCAGCAACCATGGATTGATTTTGGTTCTAGATCTGTAGACTATACCTATCCTGTGCAACACACGGGGCAACACGTTTGTTAAATATAACGTTACGTAATGTATGAAATAGTAAATGATGTACCGATCATGAACGGTTAACTCAAGGCTAATTCAAAATGTTAAGGGCAATAACCACTATATGTTGGAACGTTTCTTTTTATGCAGAGGTAGTGGATATTCACCAACTTCAGACCATATATCGGTATCCTAGCTAACTTGTACTGTAGCTATTCTAGGTTGCAAGTCAACGGATTTTTCCACTACACCCCCGCACCACAACTAAGAGTCTAAGCTAATAGTCTAAATGGAAACGTATTTTGCAGGACTCCAGAAGAAAAGAAGAAGACCTTAAATGATCTCCTGGAAGTGATACCCAAGAAGCCCTACCGGATCAAGTTTGATCAAATGATGGACCTGATGAAACGGTGCCAACTCCTGCCGAATCCAGAGTCCCAAAAGACTAAAAAGCCAAATGCAGCGCGATCTGTGCCTGAGCCTCGAACGTTTGCTTATTTCGCAATATTCCCAGGTGATTATCCCATAAGGAGGGTAGCGAGATCGGTTAGATCAATATACGTACCTATATTTTGTTAATACCTACCAGCGAAAAATATATTTCCATAAAAAATTTCCGGAAAAAAAGTTTGCTAATATATTTCCATAAAAAATTTCCGGAAAAAAAGTTTGCTAAGTTGACAGTGGCACATAGCTTCCTCGTAGGAATGTATAGGTCATTGAAATAGTTTAAATTATCTCAAAGATTTGTATGGTTAATGTGAAGGGCGGATTTCTCTGAATGCAGGAAATAGTAAATGTAAGATTTAGTATAAAATGTAATTCTAGTAGATTGTTTGTTGTTTTACTGAAAATTAACTCAAACATTTTGATGAGTAATGCATGCATTACAGGGACGTCCCTATGAATGGATTGTACATAGTTTTGGTAAGAGTTAAGATAACAGAAAAAACAACAAATATCATGACTTCTCGGTATTACTCTATCCCCGATTAGCCCCTTCACCGACAGTAAATTTCCATCATGAAACTTCTGGTATGAAATTTTAAACTTCTGATAAACCTTCCGAAACTTTGCTGAATTCCTAATTGAACAAAAAATGAATCAAGAAAATTGGACGAGATTAGTTAAAACATGATGATTTATTCCTATTACCTCCTCCATTCACCCCCTTTCATAATGAAATTTGAAACTTCTGATATACGATCCAGAACTAGACCAAACTCATAGGGGGGGATCAGGAAAATCGGACTAGAATCCCTGACATACGTCCCAAAACTATATTGAATTAGTAATGGAACTAAATAAGAATCACAATCGAGATTTGAAGCTAGGGCAGAGCTTGAAAGAATCGGTAATTACCCCTCCACCCCCTACCACGACAGCGAATCCGAATTTCCCAAGGTTTCTTGCACAACTAGACTAAAATTGAAATAGAACCAAATAAGAGTCACGAAAATCTGATGAAAATTGTAACGTGGGTAGCGTCGACAAAATTTGTCGAAAAAACCACGTTTTTCGGCTTTACTCCCTCCATTTTCCCTTTTACATCACGGAATTTAATATTTCCTGGGTTTGTAGAATGAAATTGGCATCGAAAAAAGAAAGAATCTCGAAAATTGGTTGATAATATTGGCCTGGGCAGCGTCGACAAAATTTGTCACACACACACACATACATACGCACGCACCCACGCGCGCACGCGCGATCACACATACACATTTTTAAAATGAAACTCCCCTCAAAACTCACTTTTAAAAATGAAAATCTCCACAGCATTGAATTGAAAAATAAGTTAATTTAATAAATGTGGGGAGGACGCCCAGGTTTATCCGACGCCGGCTCTGGGGATAAAGGAAGTTGTAGGAGGAGGAGGAAGAGATGGATAAAAGGAAGTGCCCCTATAAAATGATCACCAGTTGAGGTAAGAGCCCCTAAGGACGCGAGTGGTGATACCGCGGAGCACCCGCCAAGATGCCCAGCTTGAGTAATTCCGTAGCAATCCGAGCATGATCTTGATGTTATTGGACGCCATTCCTTTTAGCTCAGATATCTTTTGCTGCAGATCATTTTTATCGTATTCACTTATCATGGCCCGTTGCTGTCACTGGAAACCTGGACATCCAGGATTACGGCAGACCCATTGGGCTTGATGACAACGATGTCCGGCTTCTAGCCCCGGTCACTCGGCATGCGATATGGTCTCTCCCTTTCAACATCCTAACCACTGGATGACAAAGTGCCAGCTATCTGCTTGGCAACGGCATCGTGACTTAGAATGCATCCACCGTGAGTCCGAGGACACTGCTGCACGACATGATACAGATTCTCATTTTTACCCCGTCAGGCACGGCAAAAGTAGTCCCGGACGGCGTGAAAATGGCGATAGTCGCGAGCCCCAATGAAGCCGGTTACACCCACTGAGAAGAAATGGGAGATTTAGAGCACTGTTGGATTTCTTTACCATCTACTGACTTATGCAGTGCAGCAGCGAACTCAGCAGCTCGTTAGCACCACAACAACTGCTGTCTGACGAAGTCCAGGTCAGCAGCAGTGAAGGCAACCTTCCAGCTAGAGCCTCTAAGGGCAAGCAGGCGTTAGTGGCGTACAGATGGGATGCTATCTGAGACAGAAACATTACCGAGCCCACCTCTGGTGCGTCAATATATAGGTACTCTTGGGACACACACACACACACGGCACCAAAGTTGTTCAGAATGATCTAATACGTAAAATTCGGGTGGAAAATTTGATTTTGGAGATGAAAACAATTTTTCATCTCCCGAAAGTGACAACAATACTTCCGTTACGTACAAGGAGACTCGGAAGCAAACTCGTGTTCTGAAACAGCTATAATTTTGACAACATTTGGTAACTGTACCCATTTAAACTCAGATCTTTGTGTTTTCACCAGAAATTTCTTCATTTTTTTTTTTTTTTTTTTTTTACAGCAATATCAATTTGAATTTGGTTTTACCCCAACATGAACACTGGAAAACGATTCGGGGAAATGGTTATTGGTTCGATTGTTTGAAGAACGCAGGTAATAATAAAAGTAGTTGAATGGACAATTAAATTTGAAATTAAATGAACTTTGAAGTGTTTTCTTTTTTATAGCACTCTTAAATATAAGCTACGAGTAGTAAATCATTTTCCTCTGTAAACATTGGACAACCAAAAAATAGTTTCTTTTTTGGAAATTTTACTAAGTACCTCGTGAAAATCGACTGACACGTTGGGTGGGTATCCGCATACCGTACTTTAAACCCAACGACATTCATCATCTAATGTTTGATTTATATAAGTCGATAGAAATGGTAAGTCCAAAGATTAATCCGCACAATTCTTGAAAATGTCATCAAAATCGATTCATTAGTCTCGCAGTGTCAACTGGTATTAGATTGCGCATACGCAATAGTTATTATACAATCAATTGAGATAACATGAGATTAATTTTTCCTAGACATATACCCAACAACGTCCCGAGTTTGAATGAAATCGGACTGACCGATCATGCGCACAGACGACTATTAATCCAACGGCAATGAAATTTATAGAACATCATTTAGAAGCTAGCCCTCAAAATCCCTGAAAATGTCATAAAAATCAGCCCATTCGTCTCGGAGTTTTGCCTGTCAACCAAATTTAATTTTGTGCATGCGCAATAGGTTTTACTCAACCAATCGTGATATTTATAAAACAACTTTCTGGAGTGTATATATATATATATATATATATATATATATATATATATATATATATATATATATATATATATATATATATGTACCTACTATCCTCTGAGTTTGAACGAAATCGGACCAACAGATGATGAAAAATCGACCTTATAAGAAATTCACGTTTGCGTATGTGCACAGGCCACTAATGATCAAACGGCAATGAAAGTTATAGGGGACGGCCTAGGAGTCAATCCCTGAAAATTTCATCAAAATCGGACTAACACTTGATATAGTTTTGTTCAGGACGATGATTTACCATAGACTTGTAGTAACAGAACAAAAATTGATCAGCGAGCTCTGAAATGCAAAAAGCAAGTGAAAACTTTGATTTTAAAGACAAGAATGTTTCGACTTCTTAAATGAACGCAAAGCTTCCCAACCTTCGGCTGTGAGGAAGCAAGGAGTGCCTCCTATTTTAAAATATACATCATAAGTTTCCTTATTATAAAGATGAAAAATCCATTTTTTATCCACAAAATTAAGCAATCCAAAAGAAAGTATGAGGTCGTTGGACAGCAAAATACATTTCCTACATTTCAAAAAACTAAAAAAATTACTAAAAGTGGCAAAAACCCTAAAAATCATCAAATTAATATTTTTAAGCAGATCATTACTTAGAAAAAGTTTATCAACAATGACATTTAACGTTAAGAAACTTTTTCATGAAATTGCCTAAAAAAGACTTGATTTCAACTAAAATGAGCTTAAAACTAATAAAAACATCAAAAAAAGTACCTAAAACTTCAAAAATTGTTATAGCAGAATAATATTTACATAAATCAACAATAACATGAATACAATTCGGATAATTATAAACATTCACCCACAAGGTAACTTTTTAGGGAGTGGACCTTTTTCTGTTTAATCGATCATTTTGACTAAGAATATAAATATGGAAAGGTGAAAATAAATCAAGTGATTTGATGTGCTTTTATTTATTCTTCACGTTTCTCCCGAATGGACAATTTTACCTGTTTCATTTCATTTTATATGAATGATTTCAACGAGAAACGTATGATTTGAAGTCGCCAAAACTGTAAATCTCTATCTTCTAAAGAAAGTTAAATTGTCCTGAGAAGTTCAGAGGCATCTGCCTATGACGTCATCCAGCTTCCATTGTTTTGGTGATTTTATTTTACAAACTATCATGCGCATAGTTTGCAGCGGTAGCTACAAATTTGCAGTCAGGGATTTTCATGGCTCCGATTCTACGATCAATAACAAAAAATTCCGAAAATGTCCATTATATGTGCGACAGGAATCGATTCAATGACCAATTTCATTAGGTACTAAAATTTTGAATTTCCTATTATGTTTCTTGTTAAGAATTTCTTGTTGCAATTAACATGAACAAATTATAACTTGGACAGTACTAACAAAAACAACTTTATTCAAAACAATATAGCGAAGTTTTTTTTCATCCATAAAGAAAATATTAGATGATCCCAATCGTATCTCTCAATATCTAATGGCACATGGCAATCAGAGTCGATTTTGGGATGGATGTTATGCCGCCTAAAAATATCCACCAATAATTTTGAAGCTGTCCCTTTTGATTCAAACCACAGTCCTTCGACGTTCCAGTTCTATTGGTAGCATCGAGAACCCATCCATGATTTCACAATAATGTCTGCTCTTCAATTCATAGTATCGTTACCATCCTGGGCTATACAATGCACCTCTTTATAGGTATACTTCTTATGACTTAGCCCTGAATGCATCAGCGATTGCAGTCCTGACTTTGTGAGGGGCATTATTCCTCATTAACTCGGTTTTGGGGACAGAAACCTCGGAAGTGGGGTAGTGCTTCCATGGTGTTTGTCTAGCTACAGGTTAGGAACCTGCAACGGCGACTACCCTCACTCCGACCTTAATTTGCCCTGTTGGCCATCGAGCTCATTGAGGCTTTTAATCCGTTGGTTCACTTGAAAACCCTTCCTTTCTGTGGACCCAACTATTGACCTGTGGACACCTTGTATTGCCCTATTGATTTTATCACGATCGATTGTCTAATAAATATTGCGCACGCGCAGAACTAAAATTGGTTGACACAGGAGAAACTAATGGACTTTTTTAAATGAAATTTCGGACAATGTGTGCGAATATTCTCTTAATGATTTCACCGCTTTCGGATAAATAGTAGCTTATGCTCGTGCGCGAACGTGAATTCCTCGATGATTCTCACAATGCTCGGTCCGATTTCGTTCAAATTTGGGAAGTACATGGGTACAATGGTATCTTATGCATGTCGTTACGATTGATTGAAATTACCATGCGTGAACCTAAAATAGATAGTTAAAGACAAACCTTCGAGAATAATGTACCGATTTTGATAAAATGTGTTTAAAGTGAAATTTTGTGCGTGTGAAATTTCGTCGTGATTGTGCTGGTTAGCTCTTAGTTGGTCCTCTATTTATCTTAGAGGATAAATACCGTTGAACTGATCGTAGCCTTATAAACACTGATGGTATCCAACGTGAATTATAGCCTAATTATTGCCGTTTCGCTTATTAGCATACACATGTACATACTTCTATTCTATTTCGCAATCAATAGCTTTGACCCATAATTAGTTTACAACTGAATCTATACGTCCACGTTACTTCGTCCACTAATAGTAGGGCTGATATTTCATTCAATTTGTGTTTGTTTCTGCCAATTTTTAAAGGATATCACGGTAGTGAGGATATTGTTTCTTTTACTAATAGGAATGGGTCTGGAATTCTGAATCATTGCCTAAATTATTCTGACGGAAAGAATTCAGGTAATAATATAGGTATAACTCAACGAGCGTTACCCACGTATTCATTTTACATTTTAAAATGAATATAGATTCCATTCTAAGAAATTTGATGCCATCCACACTCTCCTACGTTGAATAATTTACTTTCCACAATTTTTCAAAGTTTGCACTGGTGACGTCACACTGGGTGGTAGGGAGGTTCCGCCCAGGTGGGAGGGGTGCTGTGACGTCATCAGTACGCGAAACTTTGAAAAATCATAGAAAGAAAACTACTCACGATGGGAGAGTGCGATTGATGACAAACTTCTTAGGATGGATTCTTCTTCCATTTAAAGTAGACAAAATACCTTTTTCGTACCCGTGGGTAACGCTCATTGAATTTTAATGCAATTGAATAAAGATAATTCAAAAGAAGATTAGATATACCTTTTTAAAATTAGAACAGGCTAAAATTGTAGTTATCATTCGTGGGAAATTGTCAAAGACTTGGATTACCTTTACAAGAAACCAGATGAAGATCTCAACGAGAAAATTTAAAGTTTAGTTCATTCCGGCAAGACTTTATCCAGAATTCGTATTTTATGCTGAAATTTAGGGTTGACGAATTTTCCTATGTTGGGTGTTGAAGCATGTGCTTAATATTGTCGAAGCTCAAAATTCTGAGTAATTAAGGCTTTGTTATTCGTGGTTTACCTAGTAACTCCAGTAGAAGTTATAAAAAGTCCAGTCATGCAGCATGACCCCATGAGCGAATTTTTGAAGAATATTACCGATTTTTACAACCAGCGAACGGCATTATTTCGATTTTTGACTGATTTTTCAACTTCAAAATTTTTGAAAACTTGATACATATTCTTATAGGAAATTTTACGCTGATTCCGAATATACCACATGTTAGTATGCTGAAAAAATTATTTCGCACGACAAATCGCAAAAAACAGGCTATTTTGAAATTTTTGACTACATTTTTGAAAATTTCAACCCGAAGATGTAATCCGATCAAACTGGCCAACGAACTTGAACTTTCGTTTTGTGCCCTTAACATTTTAAAATTTGTTTGAAGTTTCTAGCACAATTCTACGGACAGTTATCGTCTGGAATGACACATACATATATACATACATACATATATACATACATACATATATACATACATATATATACATACATAAAAAAATGCGTTAAACTTCAGAATATGATTCAGAATAGCCTGAAACGGATTTCTGCATAATTTTTTTTTCAAAAATTCACATTCTACAAATTTTGAGGCGAGAGCAATAGCTTAATTTTCTTCAAAAATTCGCTAATAAAAACGAAACAATTTACTGAGGAGCGCAGACAGGTGTTTCTACCCTATTCAAGAAGATGGTATTAGTAAAGTACTCCTGCTCTAGAATACATTCAGGGGGCATCAGATACCGCTGGTAAACATACCTTCTGGGTTAAGATTTTAAAAGTAATTGAACGCAATTTGCCTTCAATGCAATTAGTATACGAATGATTTTTAATTCATATACATGCAATTAGTTCAGTATACCTCAAATTGTTCTGCAAAACAATCTACCTGGATTCCAGGTCCAATTGTACAATGCGTTGTCTTATTCCAGGCACGAAGTGGTGCGGTAGTGGAGACGTGGCTGTCAACTACTTCGATCTCGGAACTGAGGCAACTGTGGACAAGTGCTGCCGGGCCCACGACATTTGCCCCGTTAAAGTCCTTGGACGGAGCGAGCTCTACGGCCTCAAGAATGACGGCCTATTTACCACGTAAGATCCAGGCTATGTCAATCTTAAAACCAGTGGCATCGCTTAATCATTTCTTACGGAGGGACAACAGATTTTATCTTAATTAGAGATGAGTCGATACCAAAATTTATCGATTCCCGATACCGATACCTAAAAAATCGATTCCCGATTCTCGATACCGATACCATCGGCGCATAATACCTAACTTACCTGTAGGTGAAAAACAAAAATTCCTCTTGAACTAGTAATATATTCAAATTTTTTTGTACAACATATAACTTATACTTACAAAAAATTGATCCCAATATATTTGCAAATGAGGTAATTTTTAATTAAAAACAAAACATGGATAATGAAACCTTTATTCTCCATCTGTTCTACTTAAGGTTTTTGTTTAAAAAGACCAACATTTTAATTCTGTCTGGGTCCAGACGATTTCTCTTCTGGTCGCAAATGTTTCCTGCCGTACTAAAAAGTCTCTCGCTAAAAACAGTAGAAGGAGGCACACACAGATATTTTACAGCTAATTTAATTGGTAAGCACCAATAGCTTACCGTTCCGTCGTAGATGAAGTTATTAGTCTAATTAGCTAATATATTTTCCATTTCTATTTATTGTCATTAGGAGTTCTTGTTCCAATGAAGCTTTAATGCTTTAGTTACTTATTAAAATTAAATAAATTTTAAAGATTAATTCTTATTACAAATTCTAAATTTCAGATTTATAATTTCATTCAAGGCTTTAGTTAATTTGATTTGTGCAAATACAAAATTTGATATTTTTTTGTTATCTATCAAGTATCAATTAATAGGCAACTTTTATTGCCTAGGATTGATTTCTTTCTGAATAAAACAAGTTAAGCAGACTGACTTGGTTTTTAGTTTTTCGTCGGTAACTGTAAGGTATTTCCAAATAAGACTGGCACTAGGCTTTTATACTTGGAAAACATAGCTTTGTCTAATGCTTCTGTTGTCACAAACAAAATAACACAAGCCTACTTGTAAACAAAGTTATAATTGTAAGTTGTGTTTTGGACAATTCATGTTTCGCAACACTGCTAACTTCACGCAACGGCTGCAACGTACAACCATCTTCGTTGTTAGATGGTTGCAATCGTACCGTAGTGTAATAAAACGCCCATCACCGGGGGTATCGGTATCGGCTTTAGGCGATCGATTCTCGAAAGCGATACCAATGCCTAAGAATCGGTGGTATCGAGAATCAGTATCGGGAATCGACTCATTCCTAATCTTAATCTATTTATTTATTTCAGTCAAAGATTTTATTTATGGTTTTATTTTATTTTGGTTTATTATTTTCAATAATGAACCTTTGTAATCAACCGAGAAAACATTTTTTTTAACCCCCCTCAGATCTTTTGGTTTACGTTTCAAGATTCGTAGAATCCAAAATTCATTTAAAAAAGTCGATTTTCGTTGCAACCAATAAATAAAATCACTTATCATATTTTCTCTCATAGTAATGTTGCTATATACCAAATTTCAGCTTCCTCCGTCTATTAGGAGGGAAATGAGCTTTCGAGCTCACTCAGCTTATAGTGGTTCCTCACTTTGTCAATTGTGCACAGCAGGCCTGTACAGGGTGTTCCACGAGACAAAGACCCCCTCTCTAAAAACGTAGTTTCTGGGGTAAATTTTTTTTTGAATCTGCATATTTTTTTCAAAAATCTAACAAATGACCATTTTGCGCATTGCGCAGGTGTGAATCGTGCGCCATGCAAAAGTTGACATCAACTTCGTTATTTCAAATGGGAACCCCCATTTTCCCAAGTTGGTGTTGCAAATATCAATAAATGAACATCATTACGAGGTTCGGCACGAAAAAATACTCCAAAATCATGTACTACACGTGGCAATTGAGAATCTTTAAAAACTCAGTAATTCACATTTATTCCACTTTTATAGCGGAATTGCGCCCGTTTGCGCGCACTTAAAAAATTAAGTGATGGGGCATTTCTTCATGAAATTTTGCGTAGAACTCAAATCTGCGATAAAAAATGAGTGTTACCATTTAAAATAACGAAGTTGATGTCGATTGCGCACGTTAGCGCACGTGCGCAAAGTGGTCACTTTTGAGATCCATAAGGGAAAAAATGAAGAATAAAAATAAAAAAATGTTTTGTATAACCTGGAAACTAGGGTTTTAGAGGGGGTCTTTGTCTGGTGGAACACCCTGTATAGAGACTCAGTACCAAATTCAAGTTACTTAGGCCCAATTCACACATAAGAGGTGACAAACGGACGCGCGGTGCAGGCGAGGTGAGAGGCGGTATGCCGCTACGACGCCTCTTCCTCTCGGAGAGAAATGACTCCCCGTGCTCACTCAACTGGCCTGGGTGGTCACTAAATTTGTCAATCGTACACAACAGACCTAAAATGGACATTACTTCCCACTCTGTTAGGATGTTGAGAACGTAAAAATAACATTACTTTCCACTCTGTTGGGATGTTGGGGAAGTAAAAACTCCCGCGCTACTTTCGTTCCATGCTAAAACAGAAGTCTAATTCGGTTGTTGAGGAAGGCGGAATTAGGTACTTCATTGCGGTAGTACCTCATTGATTTCTACCTAGCCTTCACTTTTCGAGTTAATAATAATCTAAAGCTTATTGGTATTAGTTTATAACTTAGCGTAATAAATCAGCTTTCCTTGACCCAACAATGGCTTAGGGATCATGAGATGTTATGATAAAATTAGAGCATTCCAAAACGTGGCGAACGATTTTCCTGCTATGAAAACTAAGGGAGTTACATTTCGCTAGTAACGTAACGCATTGGTTGTACGTAAAAATCAATAGAAAATTCCTTGACCCCCAGCCAAAAGACATATCCATGTCAAATCGTGAGCAATTTTCCGTGACGTTTTTTTAGTTTATGTGCCATAGCAAAGACATACCTAAAGAAAAATGTAAAGTGTAAATCAAGCATTTTAATTTCTACCTTGATGGGAAAAACAAAAGATCATGGATATGTCTAGTACCTACTGCTTACCAGTTGGTACCTACTACTCAAATGTATACCAACCATGTAGTGCCTTCTTTTCAAAAGATTATTCCATTATGGTTACAAAACAATATTAGTTTTGACATGGATATGTCTTTTGGCTGAGGGTCAAGGAATTTTTCGCGACACTTTTTTTTCCCGACCGGCACATTTTCTATTGATTTTCACGAACAACCAAGTCGTTACTAGGGAAGAGTAACTCCCATAGTTTTCATAGTAGGAAAATCGTTCACCACTTTTTGGAATGCTCTCATTTTACCACGACATTTCATGACCTCTAAGCCATTGTAGTGTCAAGGAATGCTGATTTATTACTCTAAGTTAAAAACTAATATTGTTTTGTAACCATAATGGAATAATCTTGAGAAAAGAAGGCACTACATGGTTGGTATACAATTGAGTAGTAGGTACCAACTGGTAAGCAGTAGGTACTAGACATATCCATGATCTTTTGTTTTTCCCATCAAGGGAGAAATTAAAATGCTTGATTTCGAAAACACTGTCTCCTACTTTGACATGGATATTTAACTTAGAGTGATAAATCAGCATTCCTTGACACTACAATGGCTTAGAGGTCATGAAATGTCGTGGTAAAATGAGAGCATTCCAAAAACGCTGCAAATTATTTCACAAAGGTTTATTATTTTTTCAATTGAGTATGATCATAGTTTTAGTTGGCTAGCGTACGTCATAAGGCCCGTCCAGACTCCTCGGCGTATCCTATTTCGAGTTACCACAACCTATACTTCTATAATTACCGTCAACTCATACAACTTTGTGCCACTTTTTTGGTTTTTTGAGCGTCAGAACTTTATTTGTCGTCGTATCTCGTTGAAATGTTTACCCAACATACTCACACATCTCAGTGATCAAATGTCGCTAAGGAAAAAATTCCATCTGTTCAGCGAATAGAATGGGAACTATTTATTCGTGGCACATTCATTACCCCGGGAAGGTGCAACTTTGAGCCACCATCTTTTTTAGCCTATAATGAAATGAAAAACCTAATGTGGCTCATTGTGGCGGTCTGAATCTTGTTAATCAGCATGTTGACTTTGCAACGTAATACAAAAAAAAAAAATTTGCCCTCGGAATTTTTAGAGTTTTTTCGATTTTTTAAACAAGGTGAATATAAAAATCAATGCAAGGCAACTTTCTGTTCGTTTTTATTATAAAATCTTAACAATTCATACAAAAATGTCCCAACAAATCTTCAACTCGTCCAGCCACCTTTCTCCGATTCTGAGCACCCATTTTCTGTAAAAATACAACGAGAAAGCATTAAATTTTATTGCAGAAATAATAAAAAACCGGTGGCACAAAGTTGTACCCCTAAGTTCCCGTTTCTAACATATCTGGTCATATCACAGAAACAAACAAACTTCTGATAACACCAAATACTGTAATTGGTAGCTGACAGTATAGGGATGAAAATATGAACTTACCAGACTATTCAGAAATCCGCAGCATACTCATCCAAAGGAGACTCCAAGCACAAACTGAACAATTCCCTTTTAGTGGACTAGAGAAAGAGCTACCTTGCCGGCACTGAAATTCACAGGGAAGACTTGTGGAAGCGTCGGCATCCTCTTCTACCATCCCGCTGCTCGTGGGAATTTTTTCGAACTAATAACTTCAAGTTTGTTACCGTTAGAGAGCATAAGGTTCAAAAAACGAGATTGGCACAATGTTGAACGGGGTGCACAAAGTTGTATGAGTTGACGGTATATACGCATGTTTATATTTCTCGATTTGAGCTCCAATCTATTCAAATAGTTATTGCCTTAATAATATCATTATCTAAGCACGTACGAAAAGTCGAGAGGATATGTTATTAAATATGCGTAGGAAAAGCTTTGGTATTAACACACAAATATGACCTTGAAAAAACATATATTCATGCCTCGAAAGAACGCCGGCGCCCGCCGTACCCACCGCAAGGTGCCGCGGCGCCGGCGCCTCCTCTCACTCCACCACCCCCCCCCCCCCCCCCCCATCACCACCCACCGTGACCCCCTGCCAAGCGTGCGAGGCGTGCACGCGTCGAAAAAACACACTTTTTTGTCCGTTTTTGGCCCATAGCATCTATGCGAGTAAAGCAATTGGAATGGTTAAACGTTAGGACCAACTAGACCCCAAAAGGAGTCTATGTGCGAAAGAACGGGTTTTTTAAGTCAATTCTTAGGCCTTTTATGGCCCGGACGGCGGACGGCGGACGGCGAACGGCGAACGGCGGACGGCGAACGGCGGACGGCGAACGGCGGACGGACATTTCAAATTTGGATTCTACGCACCTTGAAACGTAAAGTGACAAAGTTTGAGGGGGGGTTATAAAAATTTTTTGCTACACGATCACATAGGCTTATTATTGGAAATAATAAACCAAAAGTGGCTATGAAAACTATGGGAGTTACTTTTCCTTATTAACGCCTTGGTTGTACGTGAAAATCAATAGAAAATGTACTGGTCGGGAAAAAAAGTGTCGGCCGGGAAAAAAAAGTGTCGCGAAAAATTCCCTGACCCCCTGCCAAAAGACATATCCATGTCAAAAGGCTCCATACTAAATGTCAGCCTCCAAGGTCTATTGAGAGAGAAATGAGCTACCGAGTTCGCTCGTCTGATCTGGGTGGTTCCTCACTTCGTCAATCGTACACAGCATGCCTATAGATGATCAATTCCAAATTTCAGCCACCTATTACAACTCTATAGCCTCCTATCACAAGTCTATTACAACTTCAAAAACTGATGCTTTTTGACTGTACGCCATCAAGATCAATGCAATGAAGTGTCTATGTCACGAGTGAATGTATACCTGGTTTGATATAGAAAGGTACAAGGAGAGTATGTTTACCATCAATGGTGGTTTGAATTGCACAAATATCTTCAACACCATCATGTGCTGTAGAAATACGATTCACAGTCATTTCTTCTTTATTAAACTTCAGTGGCTCAGTTTAAAGTTTTAGCTTCATAGGGAGAATAGCATGAAAATTAGGAACCTCAGCAGATTAGGGTGGACCGAATTCGATTCTACCTGTCTCGTAGAGGATCTCTTTCAAATTTCAGCTTCTTAGATTGAACGGCATAGAAATCAGTTTACGAGCTCAATCAGTAGATTATGGTTGTTCCGCACGCCGAAATTCTATTCTACCTATCTCATACATGCCCTGTTCCAAATTTTAGCTTCAGAGATTAAATACCATAGAAATCAGCTTTAAGAGTAAATCAGCTTTAGGAGTCAACAGCTGGTCAGAGGTCTTGTGGTGCATCGTCCAGTACCTACTGCTCACAACTACCTTCTTCTCAATAGTACCTACCTACCATTTAGATCCTTCTTTTCGCATTATTAGTTAATTATGGTTACTTAGCAATATTAGTTTATAATGTAGCATAATAAATCGCTTTCCTTCACCCTACATCGACTTAGAGATCCTGAGATTTTTTGATAAAATGAGAGCGCATTCCGAAAAGTGGCCAACGATTTTCCTGCAATGAAAACTAAGGGAGTTACACTTCCCCCTCATGGGAATTTACACTTCTACTCGCACTGAATTTCGCTTAATTTTCAATCACATAACCCTACGGTAAACATGATACATGTTTTAAAAAAAAATAATAATAACAAAATAAAAATTCGTTCGTTTGCCAAACTCCGTACATATGCCATTAGAATAGAAATGTTCGATTATTTCAATCGTTTCCATTCAACTATTCCAATCACCACCAACCGTTAATCCTTGTGGCCTTACATTCATTTTATTTGACATATGTTTTAACATGGACTTCATCCATAAATGGTACCTATATATGTACCTATATGACATCCGTTTCAAGTCGACCTTCTGCAGCCTCTGCGATTCATTGGAGGGGAGCCTCAGCCCACTTTGCCCCTCTTCAAATTACAAAGGGTTTTTTCAGAAACTGAATCCGATCCTCAATAAATTTAGCTACCGAATACGTTAAAAGTAGTGATTGCTAGTTTTTGGTTTAGTTCTAAGTGTGTGGATTAAGGATAGAGGCACCTAATAAATCTTTTGGTTTTCAATTGTTGTCAAATTTATTGAATATAAATTATATACATATACTTATTTAACTTATTTACATTATATATTTACAACAAAACGAATATTTATATATTATATTTGATTGGAAATAAACAAATATATTCATTTAAGAAAGGGTGAGTTCGTAAGACAGCACTTATTGAGCTCATAATGAAATCAACCTTCGAAAAATCTCTGAAAATGGCAAAAAATTGCTAAATTTATATTTTATTGTTGAAAATCACTTTGAAGGAGGTTGTCATTTTAAAAATAGAACGTTCACAAAACCGTGCTCAAATTTCATTCCATTCCTCATAAGCCCTACGAAAAATTGTTAAAAATCGTTCTCAAAAATTGGTTTCTATATCAGAGATTATTTAGAAATAGTTTGCCATTTAAAGATGAGCGTTAACAATTTTAGTAGAGTCAAAGTTCTAAAAAAAATCTTTAAAATTGCCAGAAATAAAAGGTAAGAAATTACCAAGATTTTCTCAAATTTTCTTGTTAGGTACATGACTGGAACAGTTTCAATATAGTATTTAGGCATAATCGAGTTTTACGGTTATTTGCCTTGGTGTGGAGTTTTCAGTACAAGTTATTCAGTTTCTGAATTTAGAAGAAATTACTCGTATAAGAACTTTTCCAAATTGTAGGTACAACCATGAAAGGGAAAATAAGGCTAAATAATTCAAAGTACCTTGGTCAAAGAATCACATTTCATATCAAATTTTTTTATAGGATTAATCATACGCAATATGAGCTTTAATTTAATTCTTGAAGAGGTAGAATCCAAATTCTTAAAATGATCTACAATTATGTTATAGATTAATTGTATATTATAGTTTTGTTGTGAGCATATTAAAGGAATATAAAGATTCTTTTGTGTTAGGAGATGTTCTTTTGTGTTTTAGATTACAGCTTGGGAGTTCATTTCGATATACATATCATTTCGTCATGTTTACGGTTGTAATGCAATTTTATAGCTGTATAACTTTTATAACCTTGGTTGTGGCAACATGATTCCGTTTCAATCATGATCCATTGCCTCAATAGTTCGATTCGATAATTCTTGTCTAGATTTACGATCATATTAACAGTGAGAAATTCTCTACAACTAATAGAGAGAATCTCCTGAACAACAGTAGAAAAGCCTTCTGTTACAAATTTTAAATGTAAAATAAAAAATCGCGTTGTTTCCTTACAATTATTAGGGTACTTTTTGAACCACCTACCAAGGGGATTTCGATTCTAAACTACTATATAGCTTTTGCGCTATGTCCGCACTGTTTATCAGTTACATTGGTGAACAAAACTCTTATTACTCCAAGATGTTTCTTCTAAATATTTTCCAACAAAAAATTAGAAAATTTCATTTTCCCGCTGCTATAAAATTTGATTTCTAGAAGAAATGTGTAGTTACTGCCATTGCCCTAGTTTTGCAAGAACAGCTTAAATCGGCCTAACTACTGAGGCAGCAATTAATAACGGGTCGTAATAAACAGTCGATAACTTAAGACGATAGGATTAGTTTTTCCTTATATATTATTTTTCTATAAATGTAAATAAGAAAAGTTTTTCTGTAATAAGATTCGTGTAAGTATATAATTTATATGTATCAAAATTAATGTGTGCCTGTGTGTATGTGAGCATGTATGTCCTTTATGAACTCCAAAACGGTAAGACGAATTTTGGTGCGATTTCTTCCAAAATGATCAGCGAGTTTCTGGCCAGGTTTTAGGCTATATTGAAAAATCCTTTAAGCTTCCTCAACGCCCGAAATCAGGAGAGAAGTAACGCGTCGTCAGGGTAAACAAATCAGTAGTTACAGAATTTAATTTCGGTTGTACAACTTTCTTCATCAAACGTTTGAAAAGCAATGTTTGCTGGTTAAAGAATTTCGACCACGAATTCAACAACAATACGATTTTTGTCCTTTTGAGTCAAATAGATTTTTTTAGGTTAGGATGGCTTTTCTACTTAATTAGTTAATTTTTTAAAATCCATTCTGCAGTGTGATAAAACTTTGTGCTGTTATGTTTACATCGAAAATGTTCTGCTGATGTTGGAATATTACGTTGTTTCTCGTATTTCGGATCTTGCGCATCTTGAAACTGCGCAACTTGATTAAATTATTTTTCGAGATCGGTTACAAAGGTTCATTATTGAAACTAATGAACCAAGTTTTCGAATAATGACTGAAGAGGTTCCATATTCTGAGGAATGTTTGGAAAAAACACCTTAGCATCGTTTTAACGTTTTTCAATAACGATTTTGATGCTGTTTCCAAATGATTTATGGCCCAAGAAATGACTAAACGATAACATTTTTTATTTCCATTCTGTTTCTAAACCTCAGAGTAGTAAAAAATAAGAACGTTGAAAAATAAAACAACGAAACGACTTTGTAGGAAACGCAAATGGTAGAATGTATGAAGTATTTTCCTTCATAAAAGCTGGAGTAGGTTTGTCTTAAAGTGAAATGGTAGCCATCATACCGGTTTCAATATTCATGTTTAACCCTGTTTCATGGACGTATATAACACCACGTAAAACATGTTGGCCACTTTTCTAGATCAAATTCATTGAATCAATAGAAACTCATCAAAAATATACCATTGCAGCTTTTAGAACAGTTTTTGTGGGATTCGGGAAACTGGTCTAACTGAGCCAACTTGAAATTCATCGAAAATGTTGAACTACAAGTATATTTTATGTAAATTTAAAATTGAAAAGTTATAAAAAAATAATTGTAGATGAGTTTCGTGATCTTTGGAAACTCATTTTTACCAAACCATTTTAAACTTGAAATGGGAATGGCATCTAAAGTAATGTTATCAAACAAAACGTCCTATAGATAAGTGAACTACAGTAAGTTGTTCGCTTGTCGGTAGGTGAGAGTGGTGGTGGTCTCACTCTTTTTGACTGCGTTCTTAGTGTGGGCGCTTTTTCAACGGCTGTGCCGATTTTCGCCAATACACAATAATCATCATGACTGTTCTCCAAATGTGATGGGGAAATATTCCCTTGAAACGGACTTCCCCGATTTTCATTTCATTTCTGGAAGGAGCCAGAATTTCATAAGGTGCATTGTCTACTATTGCAGAGCTCTACAACTTTTACAGAGACAAGTACAAAGGATGTAGCATTGTTTTACCCCTTACAAATCTCATTTTGTAAAACTACTTCCATTCCATTGCATCATTCTGTTTAAATTATATAATCGTACTATAACATTTGTGTTACGTTTATTTATCACTAATGCAGAGCTAAAGTGGAAGAGCACTGTACTAAAACACAGCAACATTAAAGGTTTCATATCCCCATTTAATATTAAAAAGAATATATTATTATTCAACATTAGATATATATTTTCAGTCTAGGTTTGAATCCACCACTACACTTACCCGTGAGGTTGTGCGATAGGCGAAAATCAGCCAAGCCGTTGAAGAAGCGTCTCACTCCCAAATCCAGTCAAAAAGAGTGTGAGAATGAATGCACTGTAATTGGAGACGGCGACCCGACTATTCGCTTGGCCCAAAGTGGATGATATCATGCATTTTGTGGCTTGGCATCTTTTGTACGCGGAGAGTCTTTTTGCTGGGGGTTATCTATCCTACCATGCAAATATTTTTTGGTGACGCTTCACGTACAAGTATCAGTGGCTGAAGACAAGTAGTGCTATCAAGGATGAGATGCGGATGACCACTCTCCTCACACACCGCTCAAGGATGGTCTCTGGTTGCCCAACCCCTTCCCCTAATCTCTCCAAATAATAGCATTGATTTCATTTCGATTCCATTGTATTCATGTTCGAGGGATGAAAAATTTTTTGTCTCCAAAATCAAAATTCCCTCTCGCATTTTACGTTTTAGACCATTCTGAAGTACTTTCGTTCCATGCCTATCGGTTAGCCTGTCTTGTGTCAAGCTCAATTTACACAATTTTCACCATGTATTGATGAAATTTTCAAGATTGTGCACTATATGGTTTTCTATCAGCTGCATTATTCCCAAAATAATACTTCATTATGCGCATGCGCAAACGTAAATTCCACCGAGCGTAATTTTCTTGATCAATCGACAATCAATTTTCTAGCCGTTAATTTTCTTACGCCCAGGTCGTCCGATCTCGCTTACACTTAGTGGATAGTTGGGATAATGCGATACTAATTTCAACATGGTTGCATTATTTCTACGCTGCTGCGCATGCGCGAATGAGAAATCCTTGTAACAAGCTTAATATTTCTAGTTTGCATCCAATGTTGATGAAACTTTCTGGGAATGTGCGGATTTGTCTGTAGATGGTCCCCTATCAGTTTGTCCCAAATCAATACTTCACTATGGGCATGCACAAGTCTCTCGATTCCCAACTGACGTATTTTGACGATTTACTATTAACCGCGTTTTACTATTACTAAGTATTGATCTTTTTAAGATCATTTAAAAAATTTCAATGATCTATATACATGTTACGGATACGAGGAAGCTATGAGCCGCACCCAATGGCAGATGTTTTTCCTAATTAGGAAAGTTTTCCTAATTATTTTTGATGGGTTTGTCATATACTGGTTTAGTTGAGTTTCCACCTTTGCAGAGAAACTATAGCCAAAATATAATTCGAAGTTTTTCAGAAGGGTTTCCTAGTGAACAACTCATCACCACAGACTTTGAATTACAATGATTATGTTTGTATGCAGCTATCAATGATTGGAACACATAATATTTTCTGTTTCTAATCGCAGGTCCCACTGCGCATGCGACGCCGAATTCCACGCGTGTCTCAAGGGAACGAAAAACAACATCGGCGACTCAATGGGCGCAGTATACTTCAACCTCCTCCCCGGATTTTGCATGTACCGTGAAAATGACAAATATGTTTTAGGTGATAAACCTCGCTACTGAGCCTGATAAGTGCTTAAATTTACTCCCGAAACTCTATGAACCTACGTAGCATGATCATGACGAACATGCAGTGAACGCATATCATAATGAACAACGAAAAAGCAAGTCCCTGAATCGTACAATTTCACTTATTAACAACGAAACGACTCAGGTGCTGTTATTCGGATTTTGTTCCTCCATGGTAATATCCACCCAACACGATATAAGACCATGATTATTATTAAACTCTTTAGCATAATGAATTATACAAGTACATTCTTAAATCAAAATCTAAGTTATTTTAAATGGAACCTGTGCAATCAGTTATATTGTTAATATTAACGGTTATTGTTTGAAGTGTGTTGAAAAAAGCTCCGAATATGTTGATAAATATAAAACTCGCATGTTTAGGTACATAAAATGTATTTTATCCAGGTGACAAGATGTGAATATGTTCAAAAATTTCTATTTATGATCTGTAAAATTAAAAATTCTACAAATTACATTATTGTTACAATTTTGTGTTGATTTTTGTAACCCTGAGATCCTTATCATATTTTTATCAGAAAATTACTCTTTATAATGTAGAAAACATCTTGTATTAAGTTACCTAATAAGAATACAATTTTTAATGGTCTCCGAGACATTTTCCCCCCTGATCACTATTGGAACGTCATGCGAATTTTAGAAAGTTTGAACATTTTTTTTTCATATTCCTAAAAATTTTCTACGATAGTAAACGGATTTTGTTTCTTCAGAATTTGAATGCTTCGTTTTTCACAAGAGCTGTCTTTCTCTCTTATGTGATATTTGATTTTTTATCTTGATTCCAAAGTCCACAAGGTGCCTAATAAACGTCTTATGTACCTTGAGATGGATAGGAATAGTTCCTCCTTCTCGTTTCTTGAAAACGCTGCAGCCGGGGGTAATCCTGAAGTTTATTCAACCTTCACGATATCCTCCGGGTGTAGCAGGTTGATCGACTCTCCCCTTTGAAGGAGTAACTGCTCAATTGCCATCATCTCCTTGTCAAAACCAACCTATACACATGAACTCCAAATTTAACTGAGCGTTATTGGCTCAAGTTATCTGATTATTTCGTATACAGCGATTCAAAAATAAGATCTACTTCATGAAATTAATATAGGTGATAATTTATTGTTACAAAATTCATTAAACAATGGTAGGTGCCTGTTGATTTCTAAGTAGACCATTTGGTCAGAAGATACCAGAATGGAATTCAGGTAGACTTGAGCTGGGATTTCATCTATTAGCAACCGTTTCATTAATCTGTCATGTTCTTAAGAATACGTGGGATTTTCCAATATTTTATGTGGTGTTTTGTCATCCTTTGTATCCATAAAGATTTCAACCCGTGATTACATGTTCAATACTGAACGGTACAACTAGGGATCACGGATAGTTCTCTTCAGTGCACTAAATTGCTAGCGTCAAACTCGTGGAAACCCAGTTCACTAAAGATCAGGCAAGTTAACCAAGAGCGTTGTATTTTTTTACGAAACTAATGAGTAGCAATGTTAAATAGATTTCGACGGTTAGGACAACATAAGTGACAAACAATAAAAAATGAACAGTTCCACCTCTTGATGGAAAAACATAAAGTCGTGAATATGTTTTCGGATAGTGAATGTGCTTCTGATTCAATATGCCAACTCAGCAGATCTGGATGGAGCCTGTCATTTCATTCGCCTCCTACAGACCCAGAGAGTTTCTCTATAAAATTTCAATTAAATACAGTGAATAGGAGAGAATTTAACTGTCTCATCTGATGCATGGAGCTCATAATTTTCAAGAGTTTCCCCATCGGATTTCAACGTCCTAGGGTAAACAGGAGAAATTTATTTCACTCAGCTGATCAGAAAAGACCCTTCGCCTTCATTTTTCACTTGGATAATGAAACAAGTAATAAGCCAGCCTGGATACAACCAAGATACGTTATTTCACTTCAAGGATTGTTTATACTTCATTAATTACTTCGCGTGACGGTTCAGGCAACGTAAAATTTGTTCCTGAAGGTTCGTTCGGACAGACCATTCTAAACGCGGTTCTCAGAACGGCGGAACGTGTGGCACTCCGAACGCACTTCGATGATTCAGAACGATGAGAGACCTTCATTAAACCAACCATTCATAGTCCAAGAATATAAATTTATTTTAATATTGCAAATAAATTTTAAAGCAATGTGTATAATAATGAGAACAAGAAAATCGATAAAAAGCCGAAAATAATGCGCGGGAAATCGAAGGTAAATTCAAATATGGCAGGGCTTATGCTGAAAACGTTCTGTGCGCATGTCCTGAACCAAACGTTTTGAAGAAAATCCAGAACCGGTAGAACAGGTTCGGAACGGTTCGGGATTGTCTCCGAGCAGCGAGCCACACGTTCAGAACGCATTCTGTGACTGTCCGAGCGGCCAAAAAGGGGCGTGGCCTAGGTAGAACGGTTCAACGGTTCAGGGTGGTCTGTCCGTTCGAACCTTAGATTGAGATCATTAAAACGAGGGGTGAACTATTTCAGTCGCATAAAAACTGACTGAGTTCCATTTCCATAGCAACGGCTCCGTTGTAAGTGGAAATCATTGGAAAATCATAAACAAATAGATCAGTGATCACAAAGTGAGTCACATGATAGCGCTTTTTTTGTAAGGAGATCCGCGTAAAAGAGACACTTCCTGCGTTGAATAGGAGACAAAATGGCTTTGGAGCTCACTCAGCTGATCAATGACCTCTCAGTAGTCTTCAGCATTCTCCCTTGAGCCTCCCTTTCAAATTTCAGCTTCCTGCGTTGAATAGGAGACAAAATGGCTTTGGAGCACACTCAGCTGATCAATGACCTCTCAGTAGTCTTCAGCATTCTCCCTTGAGCCTCCCTCTCAAATTTCAGCTTCCTGCATTGAATAGGAACGAAATGGCTTTGGAGCACACTCAGCTGATCAATGACCTCTCAGTAGTCTTCAGCATTCTCCCTTGAGCCTCCCTTTCAAATTTCAGCTTCCTGCGTCGAATAGGAGACAAAATGGCTTTGGAGCTCAATCAGCTAATAACTCATCTGATCAATGACCTCTCATGCGTCAGCGGCCCCTGATACATCTTTATCCTCGCCATGTTACAGATTACATCCATACCAAGTTTCATCAAAATCGGACGTCGGGAAGTGCCATTTAAAAGGATTTTAAGAGGACATACATAAATCCACGGACAAAGTGAACACAATAGCCCATTTTTCCGCGCTAAAAAGGTCGATGTTGGTGTCACGACTTTCAAACTGATCCCCATCCCAAAACAACCACGCCAATGTTAATAAACAATGCTATTGGAAATAGACAACTTCCTTCATTAACTTCCGTAGTTTTTTCTACAGCGTCTGCAGGTCTAACTAAACAAAATTATTAAAGGTACTTATACATTTTGTCATTTTCCAAGCACGTTGGAATGGATTGACAGTAATTCTCATCAGGTTCTTCCTAGCACCTACCAATTCCCAGTATAGATGAATTCTGAGTTAGTCCATAGTCTCGAATATTGCTCCTCGTCTTCTGACTTATATAGTTCTTACTAACTCCCATAATGCATGCATTACTTACCAATATGTTTTTGAGACATAGGTACGGCATTAGAATATCAATGATGATATCGCACGCTGATTAACAGCTACGGTAGTCTGGATGCAGACGCGTAGTTTGACACTAAATTATTATAAGAGTTTCATAAATGAGTTATTAGCTACACAATCACATCTCTTTACTGTAAGTGACCAAATGAGTTATTCACTTAACCAAATGATTGTTCGTGGTCACGGGAAACTGCTCAAGACAATAGGAGGTCGGCGGTTGGAAATCGGCGTAACTGCGGGAACAAACGCCCTTCACCTTCACACGATTCATCTCACTCGTTTCTATGGTGATTGATGGTAGCTCATCTACCCCACGACCAAGTGCGTGCACAATATGACCATTCTTCAGAGCTGAACGTAAGTATCGTGGATATTGGCTAGGTATGCTATACTGAATACTGGCAAAGTACCGTAAATCGGGGTGATACTGATCAATTTTCACGGTTTTTCTAAAATTAAAAAAAATACCTCAGGGTAAATTTTATTAGAAAAATTTGAAAAAAAAAAAAATTATATTCTCCAACACCACAGTTAAAATTTTCCGCTTTGGTAACTGTTACGTGTATTTTAAAAAAATTGAAAATGATCAGTATCACCCCGTGGGTCTGGGGTAATAATTATCACTCGTAAAAATGTGGTAGAAATTCCTATTAACCCTTTTGTAGGGAAAAAGGCCTCTCCTGTTGATGAGATGAAACTATTTAAGGACCTCAGAGAAAACATAATTGCGCATTTGGGGTGCGTATCTCGTGTAGAATGGTACCCCAGGACTCTGGGATGAACTAGAATACAAAATAAACAAGGATTGGCGTTTGAGGTGATTCCTTTTTCTGAATCCTTCACCACCGAATATATATATTTCCCTATAAATCCCTATAATTACAATACTCCGTTTTCCCCGAAAGATATTAATTACAATATTGTGCTAGCTGGGTGAGGACGAAATAGGGCGGCGAGTTTTGATCTGTACAAAGGAAATATTCTTCTATATACTAATGTTCCCCTGTCTCTACAATACCCTGGATGATGTTTCTGGTTCTACTAACCCCCCAAATGGAAGAAAATAATGTTAACCCTTTAGGTCTGAGACAAGTTTAAAGGCGGGTTACGAATGAAAAAATTAGCTTTGGCTGGTTAATTCCCAGCAGGGCGTGTGAATATGAATATTAGTGTGGATGTGGTTGTGAATTCTCGAAGGTTTCTGGTGGCTAGCGTCAGAAACTATATTGCCCTACTGACCGAAATCAGTGATAATATAAATTGCCTTGTTCTGCCGAAAAAACATTGTTTCCCACGTCCATGAGAAAAACGTGACAGTTCAAAGTCAGTAAAACTACCATACAGAAACGAAAGTGCCCATTACGGGAAATACTTAGCTTTCGAGCTCCCAACATGACAGAGTGCTTTGCTTTTTCAAATTACTGATTGCCCATCAGCTTTCTGTTCATCCACAACAGATGAAAGTAAGAAACAAGTCATTTTTTTCCAACATTATTCCTTGAAGATTTGATGGACAATTTATTATCTACCTTCGTGATAATCCCAGTGAATTTCCTGAATATTTTGCCCACCTTGAACTTGACCAAAACATAATCCCCTACCTATAGCATTTGAGTACTGGGGAGGCATAATTTGATTAGGAATAACAACTGGCAATAACATCGAAAAAAGAAAAACTTTTCAAAAAAAAAATGCTCATCCTTACATTTTTTTAAAACACAGAAGAGTATACATAGTTGCAAATATCAAACTAGTGGTTGGCTGCATTAAAAACTATAACGGCATACTTAATTTTCAACTTTCCTCCATGTTCACAAAAATCTTGATTAAATCACAAATAACCTGACGAATCCAGCGGTACCAATGTGAACATTGAGAAAAGATTCTCCTGAACACTAACCATGACCTGCTTTCCTCATTCTGACTACCACAGATGTTGTTGCATCCCATCGGTCTATATCACCCCGGTATATCATAGAGATGCTATATCGAAAGCAAAATATCGATATTGCTATCAAATGATGTGTCGTCAAATTACGTTTGGTTTTAGCAATATGTTTACCAAGCAATTTATTTTTTATTTTTGTTGTTGCGATTTTGATTATGTCCAATGAAATTGAACATAAATGGGATTAATTATCACATTTAATTCTAAGTTGATTGTTGGGAAGAGCGTCGAATTTCCGATCTACCTCATACCAAACTGAGTAGGTACATATTTCAATATTTTTTGCGCTGATTTGGTATGTGATAAATGAGGTAAAACTTCAAAACAATGAATTTTTTTTAAATTTGAATTCCTTTTGATCTGCTTTCCCGTTTAGAATAGGTACCAAATATAATTAGTTGTTTTCAAGAGCGGTAAAAATATCCATATTTTCTCAGCTTTCCAACGGTATAGTCAATATTTCCTTTCACTCTGCTAATCGAGGAATAAAATGACGTTTCAATGTTGAAATAATAACGGTTGTTTCACATTCCCAACACAGTTATTTCTCAATTATAGCTATTTCTTCTGGATGTAGGTATGCATCGAGTACCCCGACAAAACATTTATTGGGCCATTAACCCCCAATCAAAGATTGGAGCAATTGGGAATTATAACTTGATCAACTTAAGAGACTTTCATACATGAGAGAAATACAAGAATATACAGGGTGAACTGCTTGTAGATGCAAAAACTTTGCCTTAAAGTACATCAAACATAAAGCGAAATGCCGCCAACCGAGTATTTTTATCTCAATCCGTCCTCAAGATATGATTATTTAAGGTTTTTAAGGAAAACCGTGGTTTTTCCTCGTAAACTTGAATTTTTCCACTTCAGTTAATTTAATTTTAACTTTTGACCACATTTTCGGAATTAGCGTTGAATTTTCTTTAAGCGTGGTGGTATTTTATTTGCGAAAATTCCCATCAGCAGCTCAAACATAGCAAAATAAAAAATTTAAAAAAATGAAACTTCTGAACATCTTTAAAATGTTACAACTTTTCCAAAAAAAAAAAAAAAAAAAAAAAAAAAAAAAAAAAAAAAACTTCCAGGAGGCTGGCAAATTTATTTCATGAAAACTACTCCATTCAATCTTCTTTCCAACAGCATATTCCATTTTACTTTTACACTACTATTTATGGGAGAAAAGCCCGATTTCGGTGATTTTTCTCCGCCCGGGGGTCAGGTGCCTGTTGTTCGCTGACGACATGAAACTTTTCTGTCACGTGCATTCGTTGGATGATTGCAATGCCTTGCAGGAGTCTGTCCGTCTTCTGGAAGCGTGGTGTACTAATAACCACCTGTTTCTGAACCCTTCCAAGTGCTCGGTAATTTCGTTCCATAGAATAGATGATCATCTGATTCATGATTACAGCCTCTGTGGTGCTCCTCTTATGAGAGTCAAGGAGATTAGGGATCTGGGAATTATCTGCGATGAGCAGCTCAACTTCAATAAACATGTAGAGGTTGCGGCAGCAGGTGCAATGAAAACCTTGGGTTTCGTTAAAAGAAATACCAGAGAATTCACCAAAGTTGAGCCAATCATACTTTTGTACAAGGCCCTGGTGCTACCAAAATTGGAGTACGGTTCCCAAGTGTGGTCTCCCTTTTATGCCTCCCACAAGTATACTCTGGAAAGAGTTCAGCGGAGATTTCTCCGCTACGTAGCCTACAAGCTTGGTGTCCCGTCTCCTGAGATAGATTACGATTCTCTGCTAAGCAGATGCCGCCTTCAAACCTTGGAAAAGCGCCGACTATTATCAGATGTATCCTTTCTTCATAAGTTGCTCCATAACCAGATTTCTTCACCGGACCTGCTCTCCAAGTTGAACCTCAAAGTTCCTCAAGTCTCCACTCGCCTCTCTCACAATTTTTCGTCTCATTTTCCCCTTACAATTATCTTCAAAATCGTCCTTTGTACAGAATACCACGATCCGTTAATCACATTGTAAGCATTTTTCAAGACCTCGATATTTTCTCTAGCCCGTTTTATGAATTCAAAGCCTGTATTCTCTCACCCCTTATTTAGCTTCCCCCCAAATTTTGTGTTCAGTTTTTGCTTCCCTTTTCTAATTTACTTTCCTGCAAAAGTGACCTGCCAATTTACCTTCCTGCCAACTTAAGATACTTTCTTTTTTTGTTCTCTTCTTATTTTGTATTATTGCTTCCGATTAAATACTTATTCTTTTTTACATTGTAATTGGGCTCGCCCGTTAGTAAAATAAATAAATACTTTTTCTTCGATTATTTTGCTAGATGTTGTGCTCGAGGAATTAGATTTCTCTGATAAGCTATTCTCAAGTCATTTAAAATTTCATAGAGTTGTGGATGGTGGGGGGGGGGGAGGGCATTACTGATATATCGTGATTTATCGACCTATTTGTAAAAGCAGTTCTAGTTATACCTCATTTGTGTTAGGTTATAATGGAGGGGGTACATCCAGTAACACAACGACCTAGTCACTACTCTCACCAAAATCATATGCAACCCATACTTAGGCACGACCCTGTAATGAATGCGTTTCTTACCAATAATTGCGTTTTTCTTAGTAAATTATTTTCTATTATTACTAATAATCATGAGCAATCAAGGGTTCAATTTGACTTTTTAGCACGTCCTCAGTAATAAGGGATTCCTACTGCTTATGACCCGACTGAGGTGATGACGTCACTCAATTGCCAGAAAATATCGCAAAACGGTTTGCCCTGCATTCAGAAGTTTTTGACCGATGAACCCCGTTGTTGGATTATTGTTTTCAATAATAAACCTTTGTAATATGATCAAGAAATAATAATTCATTTTAAATTCATAACTTTATAAAATTAAAATAAGTAAGTATTCATTCAGTATCGTATGAGTCTCGTTTATCCTTTTGCGGATGACATTTCACTTTTAACCAAAACGGACAACCTTGAAGTGCACAAGCATTATTCAGCGACAAATTTACTAATGGTGGGTATATCATTACTGCACCTGAGCCTGTACCTGTTTCAAGGATGGTATTGATTCACACACTCCTGACTCAAGTAATGACGGGAGAAACGTTGTTAGGCGATTATCATCAGTAGCGTGTCGGGCTTTCTCGAGCGGGTGTCCCCGAACTACGTCATGAGTAATTGCCTAAGAGTCGTCCTCCCAAGGCAAAACACCTCCAAAGATAGTTTCATCTGAGATAATAGTTGTTATGGGGAGTTGTGGTGATTACGAGCTAACGTTGAAATCAGGTCCGACTCGCTAACAAGAAGGTGAGGGGGGGGGGGGGGGAATTAAAATTCTAGGCTCAAATCCCAATCATACCTACATGAACAAGAATTATAATTATCAATCTAATATATTCACAGATCTGGTTAAGCTTAATTTATACAACGGATCGTACGGTGATTGATCAAAAATAGACGTACAATTTAGACTGAATTTATCGAAAAAAATCACCAAAAGGCTCAAAAATGTGCTCCATTATCTCATAGCATTTGTTTCACCTCTTCACTTTTAGGTGAAATACGATAAAATCATATTGAAAGAGTCAGAAGCATAACAGGCATTATAGTTACCTCCATACCCAACACAGCACTCATAACGCCCACAATTTTCGTTGCATTCTGAACGGTAGAACTTCTGCGTTTTGGAACATTAATAACCCACGATATCTATCCAATTTAGGTCAAATTTGGAAGGCAATGAAAGATTGAGGGATAGGGGGGGGGGGTAAAAACAGGAAAAAATGTAATAGCTGAGTTTTCTTTTGGAAATTGGATAATTATATTGATTAATTTTAAGTAAAATATGCGTGTTCGAATTTAGCAAGTTGGAAAATCAGCAAGTTGGTGTTTCAGCAATTATAAAATCGTATTTTTTTTCTTTCTAAATCTAAATATATCATGTTTCAAAATTTTCATATTGTTTCAAATTTTTTTGATAATTTGATAAATTTTTTGTTAGTTGGCATTTCCCAAATGTCAGAAATGGTTTGGTTTAGATAGTAAAGTTGTAGAAAAATATTTATGAGGGTCTCATCAAGAACACCGGAAAATGATGAGTGAGTTGTCCAAATCAGCAAATTGGAGGATTTGAAAATTGGCAACTAACAAATTTTCCAAGTTGAAAAACTCGTTAAGCTGATTCGGAAATTGAAGAGTAAAAAATAGAAGTGTAAAGTAGAGAAATGGGTAAATGGAAAATTAGAGGTTGACTAGTTGGGATTTTAATCAATTGAAAAATCGTACAAAAACTTCTAACCAATCAATTTCAAAACAAATTGGAGAGAATTTTCCTGAGTCTTTCCCTCTTTAAAAATTGACAAGTTAGAAATTTTCCAAACTGGAAAATTTAAAGGCCGTTTGAGAAATAGGAGGGAGGAGGGAATTGAAGAAATGGGTGAACGGAAAATTAGAAGGTGAAAAAATAGCAAGTGATTAAGTGAGTTCGGATATCATCAAAAATATCTACTCATTAAAATTTGTCATTGATTTTGGTGTGTGCCGATTTTTACAACCGGCCTATTAATTCGGGGAGGGGTGTGTGTGTGTCCCTTTCTCCCCAAACCCCCCTGGTGCGACGGCTCTGGTTGAATCGCCTAGTCACGAGGTATCGCCACCCTTCATAATGAAGTTACCATGGTAGAAAATATAACAACTCGAGAGCAGCTTTTACTGCACGCGCAGCTCACTTAACTGTTGCAAATTTTTTCAGTGAAACAGAAGCTTCATCAGAAGAAGTTACCGAGTTACACATAACAGGTACTTACTTACCTACTTATCCACAATTCAAATGCGCCTGTATACGCATTAATAAAACTGCAGTCCGAGTTACAAGAGGGTGTCTCGCCGCAGCACGGAGCGCTGCACATCTAACGCCTTTACGACAAATTTGTGAACTATTTACACGTTTAAAATTTACCTACACTTCATCAAAATTTGCGAGCAACCAGACTACGAAACACTACATCATTCTTTTCTATTTACCCAACTGATTATCCTACTGGGTAACTGATTGTCAAGGACAGTGATAATTCAAGAGTAGCGCTAGTTGTGCTCTGCTCCGCGCTGCGGCGAGACTCTCCTGAGATACTGTACAACTAAGTTGGTATCTACCCTGTTGAAAATGTTATAATTTGCATCTACAGGTTTATAATTTCCCTGGAGGCTGCTATCGACATTTCTTTATAATGGATCTTTTACCACTACAGTTCTTTGAACATCTGCCTCGCACCCCGAAAATTCAGGTAAGCGTTGCAAAAGTTGATTGTAATCTATATATAATATTGTATTACGGCTATTACTGTGTGAAGCACCGTCAGGTAGGTGTTAGTCAACTTACCGAACTAGAGTACCATTAGTCTTTCAAAATTATCGTATTTCGAAAGAAAATATTGTACGAACCACCACAATGCCGGGCACGAATGTGATCTTGCAAAGGGATAAGGGAGCTTAACTTGCCAAGGCTTGTTTTTCAGGAGAACAAAAAAACGAAAATTTGGTTAAAAAAATTACTTTTTTTGTAATATTTTTGGGTCCCAAAACTATCTATCTTTCTCCAATAACCATCATAACTTGAATGTTCTACATTTTTCATTGTATTAATAATTGCGAAAAACTGCAGTTTTGCAAGTCTGCTGAAAATCAGCTGAAACCTGCTGAAAATTTGCAATTTTCGGGCCCGCTTTTTTTTCAAATTTTGAAAAATCATAAATTTTGATTGGAAAATAATAGAAAAAAAAAAATTTGTTCAGCATAATGTGGAGAAAAAAAAAAAATATAAACTCAGATTTGACCTCTGGCAAGTTAAGCTCCCTTTTCCCTTGCACGGTCACAAATGAAGTTAGAATTATTCAACGTTCAGTTTTTACTGAAGCGATGACCATATACTACCCTGACTAAGAAATGTGCCCTACTGGCAATAAATCATCATCATTCTATAAAGTAGGTAATAGCAAAATTATGTTTAATCAGGTACCTATGATTTATTTTAGCAGGGAACGGCAGAAAATATCATTTAGTCATAAAAAGTCGTTGTTTTGAAGGCCAATAGGATAAATTAAGATGGAATGGTACACAACTGAATTGTATAAGTGAGGTAACTGTATTAGGAAGTTACTGTGATAAATATGATATTGATTTTTATATTAAGTATTTATTAATGTATTCTTACACTTTTTAAATTCATTTCAGGTGTCCTGCATTTTTACATTCTTTACAACGATTTAAGCGTATTACTCATAAGTACATCCTTTCGTATATTAGAATTAAAGAAGAAATAATGGGGCAATATTGCAGAATACTTCAGTTTCGGTAACTACTCAGTTAGGGATGTTCGCAAACTTAGGAAGGGCTATCCCACTAAGGACCTTTTCCGTTATCGTCCCGGCTGGCCCCCGGCCGCCTGCCGTGTCCAACTAATCAGAAATTTTACTGAGGGATTGACTACTTGATGTTAACCATCTTTGATATGTGAGCGTAGCGAGCATCCAGTTCACTGATCTGTGTGACTAGTATAGTAGCTCGTCTACAACCACTATTGGAGAGATTTTACACAGATCAGTTCCTTGCTTAGATCAGTGGTCTGGATGCTGGCCTCCAAAGGTTGCTAACACATAACGGACTAGATCCCAGTTTCACAGATCACAGTAACGGTATATATTATACGGGCTACTGAATCATGATACAAAACGGTAGATAATTATCGTCTTACCTGAGAACACCGCTTTGCCCAAAACAAATGGTCAATCTCTATTATTAATAAGAATGAAACTCCGTCTGTCTGTCTGTCGCTCGTGCCTATGCACGGCCAAACGGCTGAGTGGGCCGGATCTACGAGTGGGGGGATCTTTTTGGGATTTTCCGATAGGGTGTATAAGCGAATTTAAAATTTTCTAATCCCACCCGAACCATGGGTCGTAGGGCGGGAGGGGGGTCGAAGTAATAATTAATGTGCGCTTTTTGGACTTCCCCGCTTCCCCTACCCCTCTAAACGGCCGTTGACAATTCCGGAAAAATACGGGTTTCGTAGGTTTTCCTACGAGGAAGACGACGGCGCGATCGGATCGCGAAAAAAGTATCGGGAAATGCGTTAAAAAAATGCGAGAGTACGGACCCGTTTTCTCGAAAAGTCCGCCGAAAAACTTGGTTTTTTCCCATTAAAATATACCCCATAAAGGTACGTTTTTCGGAACGGTTTTCGCGGGCGAAATACAGCTTTGATCCCGCCGAATCTGAATCCGAAGTCGGATATCGAAAAAAGTGACGGAAAGTAGGTCAAATCACGAGGGGAATTGCGAGGGAAGCGTTTAACATCAGAAATTAATTTTGCCGTGTTCGCGAGAAGGCTCTGGGAAGACAGAGGTCTTTGGGGTTCAATAACTCAGGTACAGGTTTCGGTGTTTGGGTGTTGCGAGCAGGTACCTTGCGAGCGAAGCGAGAGCCATTTCAACAGAATAAATTCGGATTTTTTCCTACAAATATACAGCAATACCTTGCGAGCGAAGCGAGCAACATCCCCGAATAAACTTTTCGTGGTTCCACGTAGTTTTATAAGATTTGATTTGTTTGTAAGAATTCCCAACTGAAAAAAACGTCTGCCAAGTTGGGTGGGCAGTATAACTTCCTCAAGGATATACAGGTATACCTTGCGAGCGAAGCGAGCAACATCCCCTAATAAAATTTTCGTGGTTCCACGTAGTTATATAAGATTTATATTGTTTGTAAGAATTTCCAACAGAAAAAAACGTCTGCCAAGTTGGGTGGGCAGTATAACTTCCTCAAGCGAGCGGAGCGAGCAACATCCCCTACAGAAGTTAAAACTACCCTTAGAGATCTACCGTTTGCGAGCAACATCCCCTACACGTTTCAATTGTAATACATCGCATGTATACAGCCACACTTTGCGAGCGAAGCGAGCAACGTTCCCTACATGCCACACTTTGCGATCGAAGCGAGCAACATCCCCTAATAAAATTTTCGTGGTTCCACGTAGTTATATAAGATTTATATTGTTTGTAAGAATTTCCAACAGAAAAAAACGTCTGCCAAGTTGGGTGGGCAGTATAACTTCCTCCAATATAACTTCCTCCTACAAATCGAGACCGCCGCCGTTTCACAATGTTGCTTACCAGAAGGGACTCGATGACTCATTTCAACTGAATAAATACGGGTTTTTCCCTACACCTATGCAGCAATACCTTGCGAGCGAAGCGAGCAACATTCCCTAATAAACTTTTTTGTGGTTCCACGTAGTTTTATAAGATTTAATTTGTTTGTAAGAATTTCCAACAGAAAAAAACGTCTGCCAAGTTGGGTGGGCAGTATAACCTCTTCAAGCGAGCGAAGCGAGAAGCAGCATCCCCTACAGAAGTTAAACCTACCCTTAGAGATCTACCGTTTGCGAGTGAAGCGAGCAACATCCCCTACAGAATTAAACCTACTTATTTCAACGGAATAAATACCGGTTTTTTCTTACACAGGTATACCTTGCGAGCGAAGCGAGCAACATCCCCAAATAAACTTTTTTGTGGTTCCACGTAGTTTTATAAGATTTAATTTGTTTGTAAGAATTTCCAACAGAAAAAACGTCTGCCAAGTTGGGTGGGCAGTATAACTTCCTCAAGCGAGCGAAGCGAGCAGCATCCCCTACAGAAGTTAAACCTACCCTTAGGGATCTACCGTTTGCGAGCGAAGCGAGTAACATTCCCTACATGCCAAACTTTGCGAGCGAAGCGAGCAATATTCCCTACATGCCACACTTTGCGAGCGAAGCGAGCAACTGAATGGGGGGTCCGGGGGGCTTGCCCCCCGGCTGGACGTGGAGGCGAGCGTAGCGAGCCGGAGCGGCTAGTGCAGAATATTTATCACCTGACCTCATTCTTGTAATCGAACCGTGAAAAAGCTCAGTGTTCACTGGATGCAAGAAAATTTGATGGATATGATTTTGCTGTTCAGCAAGAAGGTTATGTGATACTTGGGGCTGTCCATTCGTCAAAGGTTGTGACGTTTTATTTTGGAAAAAAACTCCAACTTTCAGTTGATTTAAGCTTATGATCGACGGGAAATATAGGCTGGCCTACATGCGCTTCTAAAAAGGAACAGCGATTGAAAATCAGCACTCATTGAAATAGTTGGTTCCATTATAATAGGCATTCAGTGGGAAGTGAGTTACAACTTACAGTTACTCGATGTACACTCGACACTCAATACACATCGAAGCCTCGACGTTAACACCCTCTACCGTAAATTTCGAAAACTGGCGAGTATGCCACTCATAGCTATGGTGCTACTGCGAGTGTTAATGTACATTATACACGAACATCAGGGTTGGTTTGGCCTGTAGGTAAGGAGAGGGTGCTCAATGCATTTTTGGAAATGGTAGACTATTAGGGATGGGTGGGGGTGGTTCAGGTCAAGGGGAATATAGTTTTCGAAATCGTCGATAGAGTATGGTAACTTTGATTTGGGTTGATCGTCTTGACTCAAAGTATCTACCTAAAAAAATAAAACTAATGAAAATAATGAGATCGAAACTAGGTATCTATGTTCTTACAACTTTTATTTTTTATATTCAAATAAACACCATGAAATTATCCATCGTTAACCCAAGACTAGTCCCAGAATTGACCTGATACAGAAACCATTCAAGAGTCCACAACACTTGAAAATTGCTCAAAACTGGAAATATCCAGAAGTATATACAAGGTAGAAAGCCCTAGGGGTTTTTTTTTTTTTTTTTAATGCCAGTATGGAGGGCTATCAATTTCTTTTTGTTGCTAACAAACCCCTCAGTTTATCGACTGGATAAATCGCAATATAAATTAATCAACTCCAAACTGATGCAATTCAAAAGAGTTGGGCAAGTTATGGGTGTTATTGCGGCTTGCCAGCTGAACTAGCGGTACTTAGAAGAATTTCACTCTAATTGCTTGAAGCGCTCTGTGTGGTAATGGTTAGAACCGAGCAAGGTCATTGGATCCAGGCACCTAATACTTTATGAATTTTCTGGAGCACGTAAGTAGCCCAGTCACCAGGTGATTCGGAGATGCAACGTTCGATGTAGAATTTTTCTCAACGGTTTTATGTTTGTTGGGGGGCTTAGCACGAATCCGAAGTACCCTCATAAAATTTATAGGTCAATCGCGGTCAAAATCGCAAAAATTCATGAAATGTTGGCACTTTTTTTGGTTATTAGCGAATAACTTAGAAACCGTTCTATTTGAAATAACTTTATGTAGTAAATTAAAAACCATAAAATGCTGCTTCAAATGAGCTCCTAAAAGTTAAAATTGATCCAACCTAAAAGGCGCAGCGGGTCGTAAAAATTTCGATTTTTCCCAAATTTTCGAAAAACCAAGATAATTTCATTCCATAAGCACGTGGTCATTGGACTGTTATGTAGAACTAATCAGCGATAATGAAAAATTTCCTGTTTTTTGTAGAGGATTGTATAACTCCTTATCAGGAATGAATAATATGGGAAAACTGGTTAATTCCTATTATACAGTCAAATTTTCCAACGTTCTTATTAATTAGAACCTTATCCTCATTTCTCTCGGTAAACAATCTTGGACTCTCGAAGACCCAACAGACGTCCTACCGGGTGCATTTCGTACTATTCCGTATTATGTGTTCAATAAGGTATGTGCACAGGATGAAAAGTAAGTCCCTCGAGGTCAAGTTTGTCCCTTCACTTAGAGTACGAGATAAGTCTTGGATGGGAATCCGCAGCTGGAGAAAGTTCCATTGACCCGTTTCTTCTGTGGGATAGGAAGAGGTAGGTACCTAGCTCAAGTTCACTGGCGGTAGTTCGCTTTCAGTTTCAACCTCTTGAAGAAACTCTTGAGATGTACTCGTATGTACCCAGCCTCAAAGATTCATTTCAAAAAGATTTTATTGTATGAGCTTTTTGTGAGAGCCTGCTTATTGTAGAGTTTTACGTACTACATAATGAACGAAATAACACACTTCGATAGATACCTATAGGTCGACCAGAGTATTTCCGCTAGATCAGTTAGTTCGATTATAAGTGAAGGCAGGCGGATGATGGAGACGACTGAGCAGACTTCCTTCAACAAGAAATAGGTAGAAGGTACAGTTCAAAAATAAGGGTAAAGGAGTAGTTAGTCTCTCACCCACTTACCACTAAATATTTTTTTCAGGCAGCAACAGACAAAATCAAAGAAAAAATTCGACTCGGTCAAGAGCGCTTTGAAGATGGTTTGGAAGTTCCAGAAATGCGGAGTTCGCCATGGGCCGATGAAAATGAGCTGAAAATGAAGGTTGTTAATTATAGTGTTAGCATGAATGTAAAAGATTTGCATTGCTAATCAAAGTGGAAAAAGAGATACATCTATGGACTCACTCATTTGATCCAATTCATTGAAAACAATTGGATGATGGATACCTACATTTTGAGCATTAAAACATCAGCATTGTTAAGAATTTTGTTTCCTACAAAATAATGACGCCTCGAAAATATTTCAGTCTGGAAGGTTCCTCAATAAACACAAAAGACATGAGGTCAAGGCCCGGGTTTTCCCCAGGAGCTGTGATGCAGGTTCTCAGTACCCCTATAATAAGCCCGTCAGAAAATACGCCCATAATCAAACTACATAACCTCTGGTCTCGTCCTTAACTCACCTTGCGTTCTTCTTAAAAACCAAATTCTCCAGGAACTACTTACCTATACTTGCGCCTCACATTAATTTAAATCTGTTTCCCTTCAGGGGATTACTGGCTTCCACACGTGGTGCAGGTCATGAACTGATCTCCTTTTGCTTAGTGCAGATCATTATGCATACGCAAAAAAAAAAACCTTTATTGTTCGAAAGACGCATATTGGTCCTATTCGGCATCACACAACGTAGCGTATTGAAAACATTAAGAGAGTAAATGAACGATAATATACAAATTTAATGAAATAAAAAATACATACAGGAAGCAATACGAAATATAAATATTACACCCATGCATTAGGTACGTAAATTACAATATTAATAAACCATGTGATTTACCAGATCCAATCTACACACGCTGAAGGGCAAAAAGCGGAAGACGAAGAGCTCAAAATTTTCAGAATAAGGCTCGTGGAAACTGAAACTATTACGTTGTTTGAAATGCCTTGTGCCAGTTATTTTGAAGGAACCAAGGAAGCTGAAGAAGCCGCTTACTACAACGACATTCGTGAAAAGGTTAATATTCTTTGAATGACAGATTAAATAGACAGAAAAAATTAGATGACAGATTAATTTTTGAGGATTAGCGGACACGCTCAAAACAAAAATTCTTTCTCCGAAACTAGATAAGATTGAAAGATTCTCATAAACATGTTGATGCAAGCCAAAATTCTGATAAAAGAAAAATGAAAGGAAAAATCGAAATTTTAATGACTTTTATGTTATTTTTTCCGAATTTTGTTTTTTTAGTGGTCATGATCATTATTAGTGTTTAGTATGGTTAGTATATTTTAGTATGTGTACCAAACAATTATCAAACTGTACTTCAACGAAGATACCTATACTTAAAACAGTAGGTAAATTCATTTATTTAATGTCTTAGTGGCACAAAATCAACTTAATACGCAGCATCTAGCATATCCATGCAAACTATATAATGTTTTTCTTCGTCTACGATATCAAACTTTTACGAATTATTTTTCGTAGTCAATTTATTCCAAAAGTTAAAAACTGTTTGTTTTAACTTTTAAAGTAAATTGACTGAAAAATAATAGAAAAGTACCTCTCTTCCTAGTCCTGAAGGTTCCTGTTCTGCCATAAATAACGGATACCCGTATGTTTGTTTTAAATTTTTAGATGGATTTATATGAATTGCTAACTGTACTACCAACTGTACTACTAACTGTGCTTACTGTACTCCAACACCAACTGTACTCTTTTAAAGTAATTAGTTTTCTTTCTAAGATTTTTCGGATGTTCGGCAACAAACTACGTTATCCTTACAATGTGTGACGACACATTTTGCTAAGAGTTTAAAAAAATAAAAAATACTCGTGGAAATGTGTGGTTTACGTCAAAAGTATCTGGATGAAATTTACTTTAAGAACAGTAATTAGACCAATGGGTAATCTATTCCATTGAAAAACTTACTTTCATCCTTGGATCGTCAATGGTTCTTTTAGTTTTACAATAAGATAAACATATAATTATGTAGTAGTACTATTAATAAACAGTATAATGAGTAGTCTTACGATAGTTATTAATAATCTTTTACCTAACTCGTTTCTGGAATGTTACAAAAATCGTATTTGTTTCTAGTATGAGGAGCGAAAAAATAGTGTCCGAATATTGACTTCCAATGGATCCTGTCAAACAGAAGTTCCGTTGCTACTGCGGAAATGCCTTCAAACTAAGAATATTCAAAACAAGGTTGGTATCTGAAAAACCATTTTGGAAAGTAAATTTTCGTTTGTTGAACAAGCAGGTAACGCTCGTAAAGGTCAATACTCTCGATCCGATAATAAAAAATACAGCCATTTGTACTAAAAATCATGTTGATTATAATCAGTTAATTTATTAGGTGATCATCAATAACGAAAAAATAATTATATTCTCCACTGAATGATCTTTAATTATACTTCACAACGATCAGCCCATGATGTGATGGGATAGCCAGAATCGTTCTCTGGCATATGAGAAACAAATATACGAATGTAATGAGTTCAATGATGGGAGGGCTAAATGCTATGAGAATCCCACCGCTTCCCCCCGAATTATGAGTTCCATGGCCAAGCGAGTGTTGATAATAGATTGAAAAAAGTTCCAGTCATGCAGCACGATCGTATGAGGGAATTTTCGTAAATTTGCTCATTGGAAGGTGATGCACGAGAAGCTTTAAAACCTATGCTTAGACTTTAAGGTAGCCTTGATAAGGTTTTAGATACCTAAGTTACAAAAATTGTTTGGTAGGCCCGATCTCATCATTAGGAATGTAATGGAATCCTTCGCGGTGTGCCATCTATGGAAGCTGAAGATTTACTCGCCTTCTCAAGAATTAGGTATATCTGCTGTAGGCAATGTGGTTACAGTAAAAATACTCTATCGCGAACAGTACCTAATGAATCCAGTAATAATCGAGAAACTTATGAATAAGCTAAGCTACAATTTGACTGCAGTGGGGTGAGTACGCTGTAAAGCTAGGTATAGATATTATATCATTGGAGCATTTTGACGTTTGGCTGCAAAAAACAGGAGTTGCGGTTGTATGCACCAATCCCACTTTAAATTTTTCACCCGATTTAGCTCCTGCTAATAGGATAAAGAAGGTTGTCATCAAGGAGGGAAATAAGAGTGGGAGCGAGTACAACAAACGTAAAGTAACAAAATGTATGTTTTGTAATAACTCCGACCCCGATTTAGAGAGCTGCTGTTTGATTATGAGAGCATAGAAAAAAGACGTTAACAGGGTCTGTTTTAAGTGCTTTGGTAAGAATCATCTAGCATTTTTCTGTCGGGCTAAAGCTTTGTGTGAACTTTGTAGAGGTCGACACCATCGTTTGTTTCATCTCCCAGACCTTCTCATCAAGTCAGCAGCCACAAAAATGCATTGTGAGGCAGGTTGTCACCTACTATTCAAGGTGACACCTATTTTACTGAGGGGTCCTGCGGGGGAGAAGAATTGTTACGCGTTCCTTGATGAGAGTGCATCTGTGACGATGCTTGAAGAGAAGCTAGCAAAAGAGCTCGGATTACAAGGTGTCGTGCAGCCACTATCGTTACAGAGGTTCCATGATGCTACCCGTGATGAACCCATGTCGCAGCTAGTTTCATTAGGAGTTCGTGGTGAATTCAAGGGGGCTCCAGAATTCAATATAAATGTACGAACAGTTTCCAAATTATATCTCTTCTCTGAAACCGTAAACGTAGAAACTTCAACAAACCAATTGAAACATTTCAATCGTCCCAAACAACAAATCTAACTTTCTTCGTTAATCATTGCAAAGCCTGTCAAGCCGATAGGTCAGGACTGTGTCAGACTAGCAGTGAGTAGACGTGTTTACTTTGGTCCTTCTCATTCTCACCCTCCAGTACTCAGCAAAATAGCCTTAGGTTGGGTGGTGCAAGAAAATATTTCGTTTTGAAAAGGAAACAAGCTAACACTTCATTCTCTGCGCGCCGCTCAGTAAAGGAATCTTCGGTTTCAAACGAACAGTTGAAAAATAAGGAAGAACGAGCATTGAATCCGGAAATAGCAAAAGAGCTGAAATGAAAAAATTCAAAAATATCATTAAATTATCCAAAAACCATAAAAACTTTTAATGACACCTCTAGATGTGCTGGAAACCTCAAATGTGAGACTGTGCTTGTGTGGAAAGATGACTCAATTCTATTTAACCACAGTCAAGTTGCTTTCGAACGTTTGCAAATCTTAAAGTTTCTGATCGCAGCAGTTGATGAGCGTATACTATAAAATTGTTTTGAAATTTGAGCTTTTGAGTGCAAAGAAATTGTTAAATACTAATTTTAAGGCAAAAAACGTATTCTAAATAATAATCTCCTACTCAAATAAAAGTTTTGAATTTTTGGCTTTTTTTGCAGTTTTTATCGATTTTTTAGCCAATTTTAATGAATTTTAAGTACATTTTTCAGAATAATTTACTAACTTAACAGAATAACAGAACTGATACGACTACTTTCTAACAGACTAACTTAAATTTTTGACTAAGGAGATCTAAATTGTTTTCTGGACACTTTTAAGGTGTTTTTTAGAGGTCTCAATGGGACTCCCCCCAACTCAACCATAATACCGTAGAACAGCATTGATAGAATACTCACAAAGCAAAAGTACCTAAATACTTCCAGTTTTAGAATATTTGTCAGCCCAAGAAAAACGTAAATCTTTTTACGCCGCTTCCAAGTAACTTCTTCTGTTAAGTTAGTATTTTTAACGAGTGTGTAGGTAACATTAAAAACAATATTCGCTAACCGTGGCATTGACATAACGTAAACTTCAAACACTACCGACCTGTGTCAATGTAATTTGACCTCATTTCGCTATAAATTGGTTGCCTATTCATTCAAAATATTTGCTTTTCTACCTATTGTTAAATTGGTAGTTACTAGAATACCATTACACCTACCAACGTCACGCTATTGTTATGAAGTAACAATATTGATGAAGAACAATGGAAAGTAAGTATTCTTGGCTCGGTTATTTCCACAAAAGATCTGGAAATGTGACTCTCACTTTCTCAAAACTAATTTGGTTTATTATTTTCAATTTCTTGGTAATTGGCTAAGGAAAAAACGTTTGCCAAGTTGATTCCTATATTCTTGAAAGAATTCCATGCAGGGTACCTTTGGAGTTTGAGCAGAATCTTCAATCAGGTAGTAAGAAAATGATACATGATAGGTAGATGTTATGTTGGCGTATATACGCAACAACTACACGTGATTCGGAGAAGCTTCATTGAGAGCCACCTAAAGTTAAAACCATTCAATCTCTGAAAAATTCATCGAAATCAGATGAAACGTCCATTTCATGCTTGTTAAGAGGATTTGAGGTTTGCGCAAGTGCAGCATGTACTAATCATACGATGGTGATGGAACTTATGTGCAGTAATCAAATCCTCTTTACCCAACTACCTTCCGAATTGAGCGAGCTAGGTAGATTTTACGTGTGCATACACATAGTGGAAAACATTAAGTTCTGAGTGATGAAATTTATAGGGGACCATTCTCAGTTCAACCTGCTCATTCTCAGAAAATTTCATCAAAATTGATCGAGAAGTTTTGCTTGTTGCAAGGGTTTAACATCAACCACTAACGATACGGTTGTGATGAAATTTATATGGGATGGTTAAATCGCCGTCTTCTACTACAACTACCCATAAATTTGAACAAGATGGACGACTGCAAGGTGAGAAAATGATGCTTCATGGAATTTATGTTTGTGAATGCGTAGAGTGATTTATTGATTTTATGAGCAATGCAACTGATAGGGAGGGGAGGGAGTGTGCTCAACACACTCATTCCCTGAAAATTTCTTCAAAATAGGATGAAAGCTATACGAGTTTAGAGTGTTGCAAGGACTTGCAGACACGCGAACAGACAGACTAACACACTAAAACAAACTCACACTGACACGGAACGAAAGTTGTTCAGAATGTTCCAAAAACGTAAAATGCAAGTGGAAATTTTGATGTAGGTGAAAAAGGTTTTTCATCTCCCGAAAGTGAAAACAATGCTTCTGCACAGCTGTTCGTCTTCTACAGGTGGACTCGGAAGCAAAAAGTTTCCCACCCCTCAACATTTGTTGGTTAATGCTTCAAGATTAAGTAAATTTCAAAATCCTTATAGGGAGAAAAAGAAACAAAAGAAAAAAACTGCTGAGATAAAGTCAAAGACGATAAGGTTGTATTCGATAATCATCAGAAACGGTTGCATACGAGTCTGCAACACATTGGGACATTTTATGTCTTTAGTTGCAGACTCGTATGTGTTGCAGACTCGTATGCAAGCTCTAAGAGCCACTCAGCTGATCCGGACCCTGGGCATCGTCAAGTAAATGTCCTAAAGAGGCTACATACGAAATTACAGCTTCCTAGAGTGTAAAGTATAGAAATTACCTATTAAAATTATTTAACCACCGCTTCACAAATCAAACCGTTCTCGCAATATTCGGATCACCTGCTATGAATCAAATCATCGACACACAAGCTCAATGAAATCATCAGAAATTAACGAGCGGTTACAATCATGTTCACAGCATCAATTATTGAGAATGATCACCTGTGTGTAAACAATTATTCATATAACCATGCTCATAACTCAGCTTGATGGCCACGCACTTTGCAGTAGTTAACATAATATGGTTGTATAAATCGAGAACGAATGGTCAACGAATTTTGTGGGATAAAAAAACGACAAAGTAAGATTTCCCTAGCTACGACTCGTTTGTAAGCGGAAATCATCAGAAAACCAACCGCGTTTTTTCGTTTGTGCCAAAGTAAAGACATAAAATGTCAAAAATAGAAACAAAAATCCTTCATCCGCAGCTTTTCTCCTGAACCACAGGACCCAAGTTTACGAAATTTAGCTCAAAAATCACAAAGCAGACGGTGATTTGCTTGTAATCTAGGCATCAGTTTCTATCAACCACTTCTATGGCCTTTCTGTCCTTAAATTGGTTCGTGGTTTATTATTTTCAATAATGAACCTTTGCAATCGACTAAGAAATCAAATTTTCTAACCCCCTCAAAGTTTGTTGGTTTACGTTTCAGGAGGTGTAGAATCCAAAAATTGAATAATAAAAAATCCGTTCGTTCACCGTACGCCGTCCAGAGCTTTTCTCTGAAACTACTGGACCAAAGTTTATGAGATTTGGCTCAAAATCGGCCGGGTATGTGCCAGTAGGTGACATCGGCATCAACTTATATCAAACCTAAAGGGTGGTAATTAAGGGCTAATATATTAAAAAATCGAGATCTCGAAATCCTTCAAGGTAACAGATATGATTTTTTGCTGGCCAATGATGAATATAATGCCGAAAAATCAATTAAAACTAACCGCAACGCTGTATGTTGAACCATTCGCTTTCCCTAAGGGCTAGAACTTCGAAAAAACACATTCGGATTTCCAGGCGCGAGATCATAGAGAAATGATGCGCCGCTGCCATACAGGCGATCGTAGCTCGGTGGTTATAGTAGTAGTGGTAGTAGTTAGGGAGTGGCACGCCGGCCGTGACTCCAACCCGCGCTGGCGGTGGTTCGTAATGCAGTGGAGACAATAATTTTTTTAATTCTTTCTCCTAATCACCTTCAAGAATTTTATTTATTTTATTTTATTTATTCGTTATTTTTAGTTGATTCATTTATTTTCTTCTTTTTGGTGACATCGTTCAGTTATATTTCGATAAATGCACAGTTTGTTACGTAATTTTTCATGGAACAGTGTTCTGCTTAGGAGGGCTATCTAATACTGAAATAATAAACCTTTGTGTACTAATTTGCAGCGTTTTAATAATCTCCTTGCTACATTTTTACCTCTAGGACATTGGCTGTACAGTTACCGAGTGGGATATGATGGATTCGTTCAAGAAGTTGGATCGAAAACATCGGAAAAAGGAAAAATCTGTCAAGGGTAAGAAATATTTTGCCGGTTCTTTGACACGTTTATATAGGTTTTTATGGGGGAAATATACAACGTAAATTGTTGATGTGGTTTTTTATTTAGTAATTTTTAAGCCACTGAAGCAGCAATCTTTGAATATATAATTAAAGTAAAAAAAAATTAATAATGACATAATAATGAATCACATCAAATAAAAGAATGGTTCTCAGTTTTGCACGTTTTTAGTATATTTTTTCTGTACATTATGAGTTTCTGTATGAATTTCTCCCATTCGATACATTTGACCTTAACATGTCTAAAGAATGAGTCGGTAAAAATATCGCGTTACGAAAAAATGTGACGTTCTCTGAGGGCTGAGTTATGAGGGAAATTATATTCCTAATACAACAAAAATGCTGAAATTTCAAACGAAGTCTCTGAAGAGCAGATAGAACAGAATTAGAACGTGAGCCACCACCCTGATCGGTAGAGTGAGCTGTGACGAATTTCATTTCTAATCGCCCTCCGATGCTGAAATTTGAAACTGTGTCTCTCTGAAGAATAGATTTACAACGTGCAGATCATCGCTGATCAGCTGACGATGTACGAAGGTATTTTACAGGACAAATATGTTTCATATTGGAAAAGCTATCGACACCGTACGTTTCGTTGTGAGATCAATAAATTATTCTAGTCTTTTGATTGAGACTCAATCTACTTGTTCTCAGGTTCAGAGCTAAGCTGCTCAGAGAGGTTCCTAATGGCTGCTCAAGTGATGCAACGTTTATTCTCATCAAATAATTTCAACTTTCAGCAGCTGGTTTACTCCTCGCCTCCATGTGAACTAGGTAAGAGATTCATTTGACTCATTCACTGTAAGCACCGGTCTGTCTGGCGTGACCGTCAGATATCCTGTACGTTTACACGTAGTGGAATACCTATTCAGAACTTAATCAGACTTTTCGTTATACTCTGCGATTGCGAACGTGAGGGTGAATAAAGTCTTCACTTCTGAAGCAGAGTAATAGAAACCTCAAACTAATAGAAAAATCGCTGATAAAACTACGATTAAACGTTTCTTCAGTGACTTGTGTACGTTGTTTGCTGAATAATGGTCAAGCATTTTGCTTCTCACTATCGAATATGTTTTATTCAAAAAACATTCTCTTTCTTCTTTTCATTTAAGAGCATCCCTGAGAAGTTCGGCCGTCATCAATTTTCATAGAGCTAAATTCTTGAAACACCATAACTCTATTGAATCCAATTGTTATGAAGGTTTCGAGGATTATGCGGATTATAGCTCGAATGGTTCAATATACTTTTCAGTGCGAATGGTGCAATAGTAGCCTCTACGTAAACGCAATCGTAAAATTCTTCGAGGGTTTTTGTTTTACGCCAGCCACTTCGATTTTCAGAGATCATGAGAAATGATATCTCGATGCACTTTATAGAAATGAATTCAATGGCAGCCTCTGTATAATATCTTTAAATATACTCTCTGACTATACATTTTTTCAAAGAAGTGTCAATAAAAGACTTCTATACCTATATAAACTTTTCAAAAAGTACAGGCAAATGCGACTGTTATCCACGGACTGTATGTAAATATACATACAATATAATACCAATCCATAATATAATTATACCTAAAATAATGTAAACAATATAATTACAGTATTCACAACATAATCTCACCCATACAATGTTAATTTTAATAATTAAAACGTGCCGTACGGTGTGTTCACGGAATACGCCAACAATTTCTGTATTTCGCAGGTAAGAGTTTCAAGTACACGCTTCGAATCCTGTGGCAAATGAAAGAAGCAGGGACGGGGAGTGTAAATCATATTGCTACGAATCCAATCAACATGGTATGTAAAATAGTAAAATAATAGTTGGTATCTACATACTTTCCCATCATTCCAATAGCCTGGGATTTCTCAAAATTAGTGGTATTTTAATCCAAAAACGAGTTAAAAATTCGATAAAGAAAGCTTCCGTAGATTATGGCAACGCAAATGGTAATTATTTTACTATTAATACTAGCGGAAATAACCATTTAGATTTAATACGTAAATTTATGTTCATACCTGCCATGCCCAATCTACGTCACTTATTGTTTTCTCAAATAAACTCAGTGAATGAACGTGAGGAGTAACCAGATCTAGAGTAGGGCTACAACCCCTAAGAGTCAAGTGGTAAGTCAATGGTCAGCGGTCAACCCCGCAAGTGGTAAGAGAACTCCTAAAAAAAGGATCACGGAAAGCTCCTCACCTCCATTCACAGGCTCCAACTCAAACCATCAACAGTCTTCTCTCTTGCCAACATAAACACCTCAGTTCACCTAAAGCTTATTCTCCATCGGTGTTAAAAATCCGATTATTTACATAGCCAGTTCTTAGTTCTTCTTCCTTTAGATATCATACTTTAGTATTGTATTCTGCGGTGCCTGCATGGTCCAGACCTAGGTAGAGCTAAGAAGCCTCCATGGTCCGGCTACTAATTAGTGACGATATTACCAGCAATTAGGTGACCTTAAAGTAAGAAATGAAGAAAGAAAACCTTACCACCTTCAACTTGGACATCAATTGAAATTCATTCCTGCCACTTCAATTCTGGGTGACCAGTGACCAATGACTCATAAAAACCATAAGTTTGGTACCAAATATCTACTTACTTCAAACGATAATGAAGAGCTTGATACGATTAAAATTAACTTAATACGATCAGTTTGCGAGAGATTGTACTTTATAATCGAAAAACTTCTTTATTTCAAAACTGCCTTGCTATAACAACGCAGCTAGGCTCTTCGTTATCATAATTTCTACTTTTCGCAAATAATCAGTATTATTTACGAGTGTGATGCCATGAAAATCGATCTTTTATGACTCAAGTACTAATTCTTCTGAGGTTTATTTCTCCGTAGCTGGTTTAATGTACTAAAATATGCTCAATCAACCAGATCCAACAACTTTTTATTACCGACCAATTGTCCAGTTATAGTAAAAACTCAGGTTGCTATGAGAGTCACGAGAAGTGGTATCATTACCTCATAAAATTCAAAACTCCTGCATTAATTTTGGCATTTTTGCTCAGGCTAGGTAACAAGCCTTACATCACTCACTTTGCTCCCAAATACCAACTCATCTTGTCACCTATTTAGTTTCCATTTATCTCTATTACAAATTTAATAATGTTTCCGAATTTATCTCATTTTTAGTGATTCCCTCAGCACATGTTTCGAAATATATGTATATATTATGTGTCATTTCAGACAATAACTCTCCTTAATTGAGATAAAAAAAACCGTTTTTTTGCCAAAAAAATATTGTATCTCATAAGAAAGGACGAGGTTGTTGGACAGCACTTTTTGAGCAAATTAAATTGCTCAAATTTCAGTGGTGCAAATATCGCTAAAATTGGCAAAATACTTCTAAAAGTCTGATATTCACTACACAAACGTATGATGCTTGTAACTGCGAACCGCTAAACTCATTTGCAGATGCAGATGTATAGGCTGAACTTCATCAGACTCCGGTTGACTGTATTAGATTTTCTCATCTAAACTATCAATGCTACATTAGATAAAATGTGGAACATGTTGTGAATCAGTCACCTCAATTTCATTCATGTACCAGGTATCTAACGAAAAAGTATAGACATATCACGAAAATGTTATACCGGAAATACCACTAACCTGCGCTAAAGGTTCATCTATACAGAAAAATAATAAAGATTTTTTCAACGATTTGTGGTGTTTTTCAAATAAGGCCCAGGTTTATAAATGGGTGCATTTAAGATTATTTGATTGTGTACTTCAAGAGCAACTATTTTTACAATTCAATATGTGCTTAACTAGGTAAATGTCTTTGGTAAACTACCTTATAAGAGAGTTCCTTGTAGATCTGTAAAACACAATAGAGAGTTCCTAGAGATCCGTCGGTCTCAATACGGCGTGCGGTAACGAGGAACTTTACCGCACCTCAAAGTCACGTCAAGTCCTTAACGGATCGTGTCCCGCGCCGTCACGGATCTACTATACAGAACTCTCTAATAATCGTCGTGCGTATTGACGTTCCTTTCATGAATTTAGCGTTACAACTAGATCCGTTAAGGACTTGACGTGACTTTAAGGTGCGGTAAAGTTCCTCGTTACCGCACGGCGTATTGAGACCAACGGATCTCTAGGAACTCTCCGTGGATAGGTTTTGTGATAACTGTAGACTCCGGACGAGTCGTCAAGATTTCAGAGGCCCATTCACTGAGTTGCCGGATACCAATATACTTAAATACAGAATTTTTGGTTTTGTAGACAAGTGGTTAATAAAATAATTAAATTAATTTTTCATCTATTAACATTTGTAAACAGAAACTAATCGCTGTTGGATACGGAGACCGAAGGAAAGATGGTACCGTTTGCATTTGGAACGCCAAAAACCCTCATACGCCCGAAAAGAAAGTCATGCTTCAGAATGCAGTGACCTGCACTCAATTCAGCAAAGAAACTCCGTACTATCTAGCAGCTGTCACCGAAACTGGAGATGTACTTATCGTTGACGTTAGGAAATGCAATCCTCATGTACGAGTCGTATCAAGGTAACCACTAAGCAAGTTGGTTAATGCGTAAGTTAGCAGCCTAAAGATCTTTTATTCGGCTGCATTTATCAGTAGTGGTGGCAAAAAAAGAGTCGTATATTCTGTAATCATATAATATTCTGTATCGTGAACTAGGACCCTGCTCACGCTAGTTTGACTATATTGCTACCAAGTCTACTTAATGGTAGCGGAAGCATTGTTTTCACTTTCGGGAGAAAAAAAAATTTTGGTTTCCAAAATCAAAATTTCCACTGGAATTTTACGTTTTAGACCATTCTGAACAACTTTGGTTCAGTGTCAGTCTGTCTGTCTGTGTGTGTGTGTGTGTGTGTGTGTGTGTGTGTGTGTGTGTGTGTGTGTGTGTGCGAGTCTGTCGTGTGTCCGCAAATCCTTGTAACAAGCATATTGACCATAGTTTTCATCTGATTTGGTAGAAATTTTCAGGAAATGTGTGGGCTAGAGGGTAGACGATCCCCTATCAGTTTCATCGTTTCTGACTCAATACCTCACTCTGCGCATGCGCAAATGTGAATTCTACCAAGCATCATTTTCTCACTCACTAGTCTTTCGATCTCGCTTAAATTTGGATGATAGTTGAGGGACAACAATTTGATCATCTTATATAAATTTCAACATGATTGTATTATTAATAACTACTGCGCATGCGCCAATATGAAATCCTTGTAACAAGCTTATTTCTCACAGTTTTCATCCGATCTGGATGAAATTTTTAGGGAATGTGAAGGCTAGGGTGTAGACGGGTCCCCTATCAGCGGTATTGCGAAATCAATACTCCACTCTACGCATGGGCAAACGTAAATTCCATTATGTTCTATTTTTTCACGCCTTAGTCGTCCGATGTCGCTCAAATTCGGAAGATTGTTGAGGAATGACGATTTCATCGTCCCATATAAATTTCAACATGATTGTATCATTAATAGCTACCGCGCATGCGCCTACGTAAAATCTTTGTAATGGCCTTAAATTCCACTGTTTTCATCCGATTTCGATGAAATTGTCAAAGAATTATTTTCATTTTAGCCCTGTGACTAACGTGATCAAGGATCCCTTATGGAGCGTCACGTGGTTCACTCATAAAGATCTTCAGCAAGAAAATGAAAGAGTCGTCACGGTGGGGCACTCAGGCGTCGTGATGCTTTGGAATCCACATGATACCGACAAAAAGGGTAATGAAGTACCTAGGAATCAATATTCTGCCCACGATGCTGAAGTTTGAAGTAAACCTATTTTATTGGTGGGTACAAATTACCAAATTCGAAACCGAATTGATCAGCTGAGTGAATTTTGGCACTGACCATTATTTTTCTCCAATTTACAGCGACTTTTCTTAAAAAATGAAGCTATTGAAATGCGTCCAAAAAATTTAAAAATAAAATTTTCAAAATGGAGGGCCGTTTGAAGCATTGAAATGGTTCCTAGAGCACTTGAATTGAACGCTTGACAACATTTTTTGAGCACAACAAAATGCCCAAATTTCAAGAAATGTGTTTAAAAATTCATTAAAAATAGGAAAAAAAGACTTAATGAGCGTTAAATTTATAAATATATATTTTTTGTTAGCAGAATATTACCAAATAAGAGTTAAAGAACTATGAACTAGAACAACGAAAAGTTGGCTAAAAATTTCACTGAAAAATGTGTTTAAATTTCTCTAAAATGTGCTAAAAACTCGGTAAACACTGCAAAAAAATTCTGTAACTACTGCTATGCATCGCCAAATATTTTTTAGAAACCATTTTCGGGCAAACAAAGCTCTCCAATATCAAAATAATTTTACAAATATGAAAAAAACTACCAAAAATTGCTCTTACGGTCATGCTGCATGACAGGAACTTTTTATTGTTTTACACATGGGATAAAATAATGGATTCGCTATGGCGCAGTGGAGTGATAATTTCATATTTTATGCGTATACTACATCTATGTTATTTCAAGTTGCGAAACTAAAAATAAATAGGTAGATTTTGAAAGTTGCAAAATTTTTGAGCCCGAAAAATATCCATAACTTTGATATCATTTATTCATTACAGATTATTTTATAATCTTGAAAAATACAATAATTTTCCCCCTGGGTTCTTTTCTTTCTGTCTTCAGAATTGGGACGTTTGAGGTTCAGCATGGTACCTCACGATGACATGTTCATGCACAAACACCACAACCAACCGCCGTTCACCGAAAAAACCTTCATGCGATCCACATTTCACGTCGTTGACGTCGAATTGGACCCTAAGAACGACAAGACGTATTACGCTTCTACCACTCAAGGATCACTGGTTGTGGTGAGTTCAACGAAGTACGAGTATTTTGAAAGAAACAAAGTTCAAGAAGGTCTTTTATTTTAGGCAATTAGAAAACGATGCTTAATATGTGTTACAACCTAAACCATATGATCCCTGAAAATGTAATCGAAATCTCATGAAAACTGTATAAATCATGCTTGTTACAAGAATTTGAGGTTCGTGCATGCGCAGCAGCTACTAATGGTACGTTAATGATGAAACTCATTCGGGGCCACCGAATCGTAATTTCCCAACTATCCTCCGAGTTTGGGCAAGATCGGACAATTATAAAATCGAACATGACTTTTGATGGAATTTACGATTGAGCCTGCGCAGTGAAAACTATTGTTTTTTAAGTGATCAGGTTAATTGGAAACTATCCTTATGACGATGCTTAATAAATGTTACATTTGCGCGTGCGCAAATCTATCAGAGGGTACAGAGGGCTATAAGTTCATTGAAGACCATCTACATCATAAACCGCACATTCCCAGAAAAGTTTATCAAAATCGAATGAAAACTGTAGAAGTAGGTACCTAGGTAATTAAAAGGATTTCATATTCACGCATGAGCAGAAACTAACGATACGATCATATTATTGGGTGTTCATCGAAGAAGAAGTTATTATAATTTTTGGTTTATTATTTTCAATAATGAACCTTTTTAATCGACCAAGAAAAAAAAATTTACCCCCCCCCCCCCCCCTCAAAATTTGTTAATTACGTTTCAAAATGAGTAGAATCCAAAAATCGAATTAAAAAAATCCGCCGTCCGCCGTACGTCGTCCAAAGCTTTTCTCAGAAAGTATTGGACCAAACTTTAAGAAATTTGGCTTAAAAATCATTTATCGGGCGCGGATGTGCCAGTAACATCGGCATTGTGTTCGATCAACACTTAAGGGTAGAACCTAAGGGCTGAAATATTAAAAAATCGCGATCTTGAAATCTTTCTACGTAACAGTAATGATTTATTGAGTTTCATTTATAGGTATCCGCCCAAAGAATCGAACGAAACCACCCCGGTCGCTATGCGTTTATACGTTTACTTTCCCTAAGGGCTAAAGCATCGACAAGAAAAAAAACATCAACACGGGAGTGAAAATCGTAACCAGTAAAACATACCAAAAATCTCTTAGAAAATTATGACAATTGTATCAGCTTGTAATATAATTCCAACGGAATTCTGACTTCTCGAAATCGTGTTTATTATAACTTCTGTATCCTATTGGGCTTGTGAAGCGTAGGTAGGTAATCGCCTACTTCAATTATATTAATTTATTATATTATTGATTAGTAAATACTTTGTAATTATTCTTAATTAAATTATTATTTCTATACCAACAACAGAATGTTAATTACTTCCGAGTTTACCCAAGGTCGGAACGTTTCAACCAATTTTCTAAGAACGTTAAGCTACTGCAATGAATCCAAAATTTCCTTCATGGAAATTCGTTTTGAAATTCCTTGAGTTTTACGCTTTTTGATATGTGGATGTAGAGTTTGATCAAAAAGTTCTGGTTCTTTTAAATTTGCGCTCAGAGTGCAGTTGAAATATCTCCGTGGTCTAACCGTTAATCTTTCTGAGTCACCTGGTTATTTTATATTGCTGCAATATTCTCATTTCTCGTGTTATTCTGATCACCTTCGGAACCTCCGAGGTTAATTTCTTTCCGATTGACTCAAGTTGCTGATATTTAATGGATTTCGTTCGGGACACCTCAAAAACATTTACGAAGTTCGGAGGATCACTGAATAGCTGATCTGAGGCTAATTTCTTTCCTTTTCAACCTGCTGTTTTACTAAGTTTTTTGTTTTATTGATTTGACATTTTTAGAAAATTTTTCAACATTCACTCACTATAAACCGTAAAATTGTGGGGTCCTGAGCTGTAAAGGTGTGAACCATTTTGGAAGGCACGATGCGCCAAGTTTTGCTCTTATATATGGGACTTAATAATAATTATAGACCAATGATCTGCGTAGAAGGGCTATCTTATAAAGAAATAATACACCTTTGTGTATTATTATTATTGTGTATATTGCAGCGTTTCCGTATTATAGTTTGGCCAGCTTGTCTGCAATTTTAGGCACCACAATGATCCAGGATGTGACGTTGTTCCACTCGGAATATAATGCTTAAAACTAACTCCGTTCTTCCGTGGTGCGTACTTTTTTACTCAGGTTTCCTTTATTTCCGAATAAAATGCGGAAACGAACTAAGATTTATATTACAGCTATTTTGGACAGGAAGTCTTCTCTTGTTCTCGCCCATCTAGCGTGAAAAGATTTTTTTCCTTCTTGTCTTGAGACAATTGCTTCATTCTTATCTTGCAAAAAGCACTTAAAACGTATACAATCGTCTTGATTTATTACTGAGTAATACGCTGTGTGACAAAAAACTAAACAACTTTTTCTGCTTTTTATCTATTGGTTTAATTTTCAATGTATGTAAAGTCTATACGCCTGTTTGTGGAAACCACAACGCAATATCTGCAAGATCCGCGGTCTTAATGCAAGATCTGCACCTTCATCCGCTTGCACAGTGGGTGTACAACACCCAAAATTTTTAAAAATCACCAAAAAATTTGTTTAAAATTTGCATTTAATAACATAGCAAAGGTCTTACTACCACTCTAATATTATTAAAAATGAGGAAAAATTACAAAAACACTCCAATGAAACAGGGAAGCATACAATTTAATACAAAATATACATAATTGTTTTAAATGCCAATGCTCAAAAGTTTACATGGAAAAATTGACTTGGAAAATTCTGAACTGTACTTTTTTGATGTGCTTAGTATAATTTAGAAGTGTAGGATTTATTGCGCTTTTTACAAAAAGAGGTAATATTAGCAAGGCTTCGCATATTATAGCAGGGACGCCCTATTGAAACTGATGATCGTGATGCAATGTTATGGGTTGTATTCGTGTAATCCCCGACAGACGAATACGATTACACGAATAAATTGACTCAGTAAAACGAATAATTATCGCGATTACAATCGTATTCGTATTCGACGATAAGATGATGCCCAACACTGTTGGTGGGTCCGGTGGTTACTGTACTGCCCATAGGTTGATTCTTTCAGAAGTCATCTGGTACAGCGGACTAAGGGCTCTTTGCCCTTCTTGCGCTGAACTGATGAGCGTCCCAAGTAAGTAAATATATTTCGCATAATTTATATTTCAGTGCAAGACATCACCGATTCTGGGGCCTCCAACGCCCTTCCCTGCTCACAGAGGTGCAGTACTTGGCATGAGGCATTCTCCTGCTCTTCCTCTAGTCTATTTAACCTTCGGAGCTGATGCGAAAACCTTGATTTGGGTCCACGGAGTAAAATCGCCCATTACGAGTCTGACCACCGATTCACTGGTAATAATTTGTCGGCATGTAGCCCTTCTGTTAAGGCTTCGGCAATCTATATATACCCATGGTAATTTGTATAATAAAAGCTTTTTTCATTGATTGATTGATTGTAATAATTGAATGAATGAAACCAGCTTTATATTTGTTGGAACCCGAACCCGAAATCTGGCCTGACGAAGCTGAAAACTACACCCCCTGAACCAAGCTAGGTCGGCTTAACTATAGCGTGTTTGATTGGACACATTCAATTAATCTATAAGTTACTAAAAGGACTGATTTAGGTTATTTTTTTCAATTATGAGATGAGTTTGCGAGCATCCAGACCACCAAACTATAAACATCATTCTGGCCAATATGACCAACAAATCTTTATTTTACTAAAGGAATAACTATGCACTTTAACGAACAGAACTTCGTTATTACTTATAATAACTAGTTATTATCGACATTGGGAAACGTACTGTTTCGACGGCCTGACGATGATGTCTTTGAAAACGATCGCCCCCAGGTACTGGACTCTTGCTAGTGACAACGGACTCCTCCAAAAGGTAAGGAAATGATAATTTTACTTAGCGGAAATTTAACGCTTATAGCTCAAGTTCTCGTTTGCCTGAGTCCAATTTTCGGTTCGGGTTCCAACATATTATACACGACAATAATACGATAATAAATTACAGCAAAGTAAATAATCACAAGTATAAGCACAACACGACCGGGTCTTTATATTGACAGTCTGTCGGAGTATTATCGAGTTAGGTGAGTACGCAGTTGAATTAACTCGTTGATATAATATCATATACTTCATATACCATAATTCCATATCTATACATATAATTCTGTGCATGTTTGATGGTTTGCTCTACGCGTCTCGACCTGAGGACGGCGGGACAAATACCAGCAAATACGGATCTTCGTTAGGCAAAAATGAAAGAGTTTCCACAGTTCTGGGGTCTTCCTAGTGGGATCAAGGGGCTGAGCTTCTAGCGAGGCGCGCAGCGCTGAGTGTCCCTGAGTAACGGTGCACAATTTTGGGATTTTATCCATCTGGTGATCGGTTTGTTGATTTTTGTAGTGCTAACATCTCTCTCAGCAACGGAATAAGCGCGCCATCGTCAAGTCCTGATCCTAAGCATCGCATTTCATTTATTGAGCCTCGAAGTCGCAGGGAGACCGGTCGGATAACTTAAATTTGAAATTTCGTACGAACCCATCCGGCAACTGCCGACCTTGGCTTGATACATTTTCCGGAAAGCGCGTTTGTCAGCCTCTTTTAAAATACAGAAAATTTGTGATGAACGACTCCTTCACGTGAGCTCACTAATGGTTGCACTCAGGTCTTCCGAAGCTTGATCGTCTTTTTGATGCTCCTCTTGTGCTGCGATGTTGCCATAGATATGCTTCTTTGGGACAAACAAGAGGAGGCGTTACAATTAATCCTTAATTAAATAATCCAAAAATTCCGTCCTTTCCCTCTCCCAAAGGCCATAAACGCAAGCGTAAGCCACCGAGAGGGGGGCCGTCAGCGATTTATCTCAAGTGGTTCTAAGTCAACTAATCCTCATGCTATGCTATAGCCATTCCTGCACCTAGCCCGCGCACGTCAAAGCCATGGCCTTTTTAGCGAATTTTTGAAGAAAATTAAGCTATTGCTCTCGCCTCAAAATTTGTAGAATGTGAATTTTTGAAAAATTTTTATGCAGAAATCCGTTTCAGGCTATTCTGAATCATATTCTGAAGTTTAACGCATTTTTTCATGTATGTATGTATGTATGTATATATGTATATATGTATGTATATATGTATATATGTATGTATGTGTCATTCCAGACGATAACTGTCCGTAGAATTGTGCTAGAAACTTCAAACAAATTTTAAAATGTTAAGGACACAAAACGAAAGTTCAAGTTCGTTGGCCAGCATGATCGGATTACATCTTCGGGTTGAAATTTTCAAAAATGTAGTCAAAAATTTCAAAATAGCCTGTTTTTTGCGATTTGTTGTGCGAAATAATTTTTTCAGCATACTAACATGTGGTATATTCGGAATCAGCGTAAAATTTCCTATAAGAATATGTATCAAGTTTTCAAAAATTTCAAAGTTGAAAAATCAGTCAAAAATCGAAATAATGCCGTTCGCTAGTTGTAAAAATCGGTAATATTTGCACGAAACATTGTCCAAATTCAGATTGAACTACTCTTATGGAAGTATCTCTGTATAACCAATCCTAGAACCATGCTGTTTAAAACGTAGGTAGTAGGTGCTTAAAAAAAAAAAAAAAAAAAATGTAATCACAACTGATGAGTTTACTCTGTGCATTTGTTAATAATTTGATTCCATGTTTGTCTATCAAAATCGTAAACTAAAATTTCTCAACACGATCAATAGCGACTGAAATGTTGAAGATTTCTTCAAAAATTCGCTCATACGGTCATGCTGCATGACTGGACTTTTTTACTAGCCCACCGTGTTTACAGTTTAGCAATAACTATACACATTCCATATTTATTTAGGTTGTCTCCATTTTGCGTTAGATAGTAGGGATTCATGAAAACATGTTTAGTCACGTTCCATTTAATACCCACTAAAAATTCGTGACTTGCTGGTCTGGGCTGCGATAAAATCCGATCACGAGCTGAGAAAGTTTGATTGTATACAATAATTGAACCAGTCGTTTCGTTCATTGAGTTTTCCGTATACCTGCCTTCTGTATTTATACCTTGGATTCAAACAAATCCATTAATAATATGAAGCCAAAAATCTCACTGAACAAACTTTCTCATATGAAAAAATTCACAAAACAGTCACTAAACTGTCTTTTGCTCAGTTTCATCATAGGTCATACGAAAACCGACATAGGAAAATACAAGCATATGTAGTAGTAGGGTGGTTCAAAAAAAAAAAAAAAAAAAAAAGTTCTGGGATTTCTGGTCCCCATTGTGTTTTTGCTTCCTCGGTATGTCAGGATGACCCTCCTAAATTTTTAGCAAAAAATATTAATCCTAACCACTTTACCTGGGTCGATTTTTGCCAGTTATCGACCGCTATCGTAAACCAACTTCTAAATTGGTGCCGACGTGATAATTTGAAGGACGGATTTCAATTTTTTTGGGTCAATTTATGGGTTTTTGCATGCGCTGAACACGATGAACTTATTTATTTTACGCTCCGTCCACTAGTTATCCAGTAAACTGGCAGAGGGCACTGCTTGAAGATAAGTAAAAATCGAAAATTTCACCGAAAATGCTGTCGCCTGGTTAGGAATTGTACTAGAAACATGCTATTATGGTCGGATAATATGCTTTGGCATGTTCTAAACATGATTCCGTTTTTTACTATACTTTTCCGCCGATGATTGCTTCCTTTATCGGCCATAAACCTCAAATTAATTGTAGGGTAATAGACAAATTCACCCTAATTTCACCGGAAATTATGTCGCGTTGATAATTTAAGGTCCCGAAATACCTTGTGCCGATAAAATTGGGTATTTTCCAGGATACTCGGTACAAAGCCGTTGGTAATTTGGCAAGGACTCGAACCGGCATTGTACTTATTTGCCAAATATAGCGGCAAAATGGAGAAAATAGCTAAATTTTCCCATTTTTCTGTAAAATTCCTTAGTTTCTATCGGTTTTCCGGGGTCATATTCGTAGTTCTGAATTGTCTGAACTGTGATTGGATCGTTTGAGCGTAGGGTTAGCTATTGTCAGCGGTATCGGTCACGTGTAAAAGCTTGTACAATGGTATCAGGTCGTTAAGCGAATAAGTACAATGCCCGTTCAAGTCCTTGGCAAATTACCAACGGCTTTGTACCGAGTATCTTGGAAAATACCAAATTTTATCGACACAAGGTATTTTGGGACCTTAAATTATCAACGCGACATAATTTCCGGTGAAATTAGGGTGAATTTGTCTATTACCCTACAATTAATTTGAGGTTTATGGCCGATAAAGGAAGCAATCATCGGCGGAAAAGTATAGTAAAAAACGGAATCATGTTTAGAACATGCCAAAGCATATTATCCGACCATAATAGCATGTTTCTAGTACAATTCCTAACCAGGCGACAGCATTTTCGGTGAAATTTTCGATTTTTACTTATCTTCAAGCAGCGCACTCTGGCAGTTTACCGGATAACTAGTGGACGGAGCGTAAAATAAATAATTTCATCGTGTTCAGCGTATGCGAAAAACCCATAAATTGACCCAAAAAATTGAAATTCGTCCTTCCAATCATCACCTCGGCACCAATTTAGAGGTTGGTTTACGATAGCGGTCGATAACTGGCCAAAATCGACCCAGGTAAAGTGGTTAGGATTAATATTTTTTGCTAAAAATTTAGGAGGGTCATCCTGACATACTGAGGAAGCAAAAAAGCAATGGGGACAAGAAATCCCAAAACTTTTTTTTTTTTTTTTTTGAACCACCCTAATGTAGTAGTCTTCCCAAAAACCTAAATCGGCCGAATAATACACTGAAACCTAGAACTGGGCATGAATTCGCTCAATCGCCCAGAAACGCTATCAGGGATGAGGTGGAAAGTGATCGTGTTGGTACGTCATAAATCACCATTTATCCGGGGAAAAAAAGAAAAGAAAACCCCAGCCATTGGTTTGAGCTACGAGTATTATTCGGCCAATATTGACATTTTCGGGAATCGGGTACAACCATAAACTATTCAGTGTAAATAATTCCGTAATTTACTTAATTTCAATTTCAGTTTTGTTTGTTAGAAACAAGAAAAGTCACACAAGAAATGTTTAAAATTGCAAAATTCGCATTTATTGAGTATCACTAGAGAAATTTGTGTCCCTAAAGGTCACAGACCCGTCCAGGGAGTTGCTACTGTTCTATGATTCGTTCGATTGTTGGGTAACATTGGCAACAATTTGCAATTAATTCTCCTCATTTAATTAAGGTTTAATTGATATAGATTAAGTCGATTATTAGACTCGAGATAATACAACAGCAAGCTGGGTTTTGGTTATTTTGCAAAAGGCTCTGGAACAATTTGATATCAGCGAGGTAGCGCGGTAGTTTGACGGAGAAGACTACTAATATGGGACGCTAATAACTACCGAAGAATGAGGAAATGCCATCCCATGCAGGACCTGTCCCATCTTTAGTTGGTTGAATTGTATCGCATACCTCAGCTAAATTTGTTATCTGCAAACTCATTGTTGAGTTTACCAATGAGGTCAGTTGTTTAAAAGGATCATATTCAACCCATCAAGGTCAAAGAACCTTCTGGGAGAGAAATATTGTGAAGGCGATTTAACAAATGTGACGATAAATTGATGGGCTCTATTTTGATTAGCTGAGTCAGCTAAATTTTCTTCTATTCACCCGAGGAATGTGAAATTTGATAGGGAGCTCCTCTAGGACATTAAGACACTAATAAAATTACGGGTTCTATCCTAGGTAGGTAGGTGATTTTTTTAATATAATTAATTTTCAGTTGGTGAGTCAGCTAGTGTTAATTGCTAGGAATGTGTAGCTGTGTTATTAACTTTAATTAATTTCTCTTTGGTAGGCGTCTTCATCTATGCAGACATATTTAGATAGGTACCTTAATAGACCGTTTAATAATTATACTCGTCGATAGATGTTTAGCGTAGAAGGCTATCCAATACAAAAATGAATAACCCTTGTATAATAATTTTCAGCGTTTTGTTTCAGGATCCTATTACTTGTGCCATGTGGTCACCTAGTCACTGCTCAGTGATCCTCACCCTGAACCGAAAAAATATATGTATATGGGACATCAGAAGAAGTGATTTGGATCCCATGACGATAGTTCTGACTGAGGAAGGCAACTATTTCACCACCGCTGTGTTTAATGATTCTGGGACGGTAAGACTCAACTACCTATATTATGCACAACAAACCTTTAATAGTGCAGCTAGCAGGAGGATCATTTAGGTGGACACATACACATTTAGATGGATAGAGAAGGTACGTTTGACTTAGCGGTATGTCACAAGGTTGGCGAAGGTACTTTCTTGTATGAGATGGGAAACGTCACGGCTTACGAACTGATTCTAAATATCCGTATTTTATAAGTTACAAGACTTATCTAACTTGGCAAACGTAGTATCAGTATCTTGTAATGTAAAAATTGGGTTCAGTCGAACTGCGTAAGGTCGATCTCAGAATTCATGAACTACCTTCTTACCTACCCTAACTAATTTTGCCGAAGTGCGCAGGTGGTTAAGTGGAGGGTAGTGCCAACCTGCGCAGCCTACAAAGCCTACAAATGAGTCCAGAACATCAAACTATACACATAATTATGACCTTCATGTCCAGCTAATCTGAATTTTCACTAAGGGATTGACTACATGTTACTATGTATTTTTGAGATGCGGGCGTGCGAGCACCCAGACAACCAAACTATACACATCATTCTAAAAGGTGCGATCAACCGTGCATAACTGACCGTAGGGCTTAACAGCGCAACTCGACCACTGCCCTGGGAGCCCAAAAATAATTAGTAATAATAATTACTAATTTCTTGATCACTTGCGCAGTTCGAACGTATCCGTAAAATTTCTGTTCGACAATTAATAAATTTACTTAATGCAAGTTGAAACCTAGCTAGCATCATACAATCGTTACTTATTATTTCTTCAGGTGGTTTTTGTCGGTTCGAGTGACGGAACCGTCACGGCATATAATTTGCACGAGATGCCTCATCCACCTTGTCTTCAAGTAAGGGAGATTTTCAGTAAATACCTATTTCTTTGAAGAGATCAGTATAAACATAAATTTTCTACAAGTATTGCAAACGAAAAATTCAAAAGACAAGATTTCAGATGAATCTGTCTTATCTTAGCGTGTTTCGATAGCGTGCTTGCTTTCATTTTACATTTCTTTGCAGAAATTCCACATGCTCTCAGCATTTAAGAAAATTTTGTGGAGAAACAAGGAATTGTACGAGGAGATTGATTTCATTTTGAACCGCTGAATATGATAGCCTAATCTTGTGTAAGTACTTCTAAGTATTTTCATGAAATCTGCTGAACTGACTTGAAAGAACTTAGTCTTTATTAGATATGTAGAACTTATTAAAGAGAACATCTGGGAATAATGTACATAAGTGCAACATATCTTTTTTAAGCAATTTATTACCTATAATAATAAATAAAATAGTGAAGACTAGTTCACTTTCCACTCGACTTGGCTAAAAAATCTAAGCAGTTTAATTTTATGCTAAATGCAGGTAAATATAAAATTTCGCAGACATTTTGATTTTATATGATAAGTGAAGTACCCTAAGAAGAGTATTAGTGTGATCGCCTCCAGTAATTTGGTGAAAAGTACTTTAAAACCAGTCATGCAGTATAATCGTATGAGCGCGAATATTCGTAAATTATCATGCTATAATATGTTAAATTGTCTTGAAAATTCAGCAGTTTAAATTTAAAAAATTTGGAAACTACCAATTTTACGGTAAAAAAATCTTTTTCCAAATGGTTTTTGGATTTTTAGCTTTTTTGCAATTTCTATGTATTTTTTGGCAAATATTAATGAAACTTGAGTACATTTTTCAGCATAAATTTCTGCATAGATTTTTTAATGTTCTAGTTTATCGTTAATGACCTTTTATTTACTACTAAAATTCAACTGTAAAATAAAAATTTAACAATTTTTAGGTTTTTTTTTTTTAAGCACAGTTTTTGAAATTTGACTTATTTAAGAAATCAAAAGAAATTATGGCCAACAAACTAGTCCTTTCGTTTAAAAAGCTTGATTTTTTGGCGCAAGAACGGAATTTTTATCTGAACCCTAAGGAGAGTTATCGTCTGGAAGAACGCACACATAAGCGAAAAAGATTTTTCTTAGTTATTTATGAATCAGAGATCTGGGAGTGGACGCGATCGACTTAGCGCTGAACAATACTTCGACTGTGACACCCCACATGCTCTTTTGTCATAAAACCGATTTTTTAGCTTTTTTTGGACCACTAAATTGTAAATTTGAACCTGAAATTCTAACCGATTAGGCTGATCAACAAATCCATCCTGAAGGATTTTCCTGCGTTGGGACAAAAATTTTTCGCCGTATTTTAAGGGAGTTAGCGTCTGGAATACACCCCCATTTGAAATTTTGAAGCCAAATAAATAGCTCACTTTTTCTTTGAAAATTCGCTAAAATCAAAGTTTTATGGGCATGTTTACGTTTGAAGCTTTTGTTTGAAGCAATTTCATTTTCTGAAACGGGTAAACCTATAGATAAGTTACCTAATGTACAAGTTACAGTGCGATTCCTTCGAAATTTTCAGAGATTGTGGAGGTTGGGGATCATCATCGCTCCCAGATCACTGTTAGCCAAGAGCATGCCCATTCGTTAATCTTCTGTGACAGTAATACCATCCGTAAAAAAGTGATTGGAAAATAAAACTTACCATTACATTCCCCTTGTAGTTTTGACGGCTGTGTAGGCATTAGGAATTTTCAAATCCGCTGCCATTGTCTTCTGTTGTCTTCACGTATCTTGAAGTCTAATGGGATGGCTCAGTACCGATTTCTCGTGGTGCTAGGAAAAACAACAAAATGACCCATTCACCATTCGAAACCAGTTCTTGGCCGATCCATAACTGGGAAATTCATCGTCACTTCTTACAAAGAGTTAACATTCGTCTACATGTACTAAATTGATTTATGCAAGAAAATTTATCCAGAAAAGACAGAGAGATTTTCAGGATCTATTTGAGGGGGGAGGGGGGCATGAAATCCAGATGCAAACATAGTGCTTAAATACCAGTCGGAGGATGCAACTGCGTACTGTCACGGTTACATTATCATGGATATAATTATCAAGATCATTCCGTAGGTATGTTTTTCTGGCCGTACCTACTGACAGAACGCTAGTACAATAAGTGATTATGTCAGTACGCGATGGCCTACATTTAATTGATGATAATAAAGACGAGCGAGAAAAGCGAGCAGGAACATCTACTTTACCCATGTATAAATACTTAATCTTGTTCCCATTCAACTCAAGATTCTGAACTTTTGAAAGTGACCTTTCTGGCTAGAGTACAATTACAATAATAATCAGAAACCACACTAATCAGCTGAGTGAGCTCTGAAGCAAATTCAACTTGATGCGCTGAATTTTTGACAAGGACCTCTCTGACAGTAGTGGAGTTTAATTACAACTTGAGAAATCAAACTAATCAGCTGAATAAGCTCTTAAACCAATTTCTTTCCAATTCAACTTGAGCTAATGGATACTTCTCGGTAAAAAATAATTGTAGATACTATTTTTCTGGCAGTATACTGACACAATTGAAATGATGGTACTCGTTGATCTACATTTACGTTTTGAACGAGCGAGCGTCGTCATGTGAGCGAATTGCCGTAACTTTTTTAGAAATGCAAATATGTTAAGTTGTTTTGAAATAAGAGAATTTTGTGTGCATAGAAATAGTTAACTATATATCGTTTGACAAAACACTTTTTCTTACCGCTAGTTTCATTCATTACTTGTACTTATCATTATCTTATTTTTCCATTTCTCATCCATTCCACCACATTCTCACCGTTCCATTTCTTACGGAACGAACCACGAGCGCATTCTACGAAAAATTACTCATTAATTGTTGGGAAAATTATCTACAATCATCAATAATGGATTAATCGAATGAATGTAAATCAATTTCCTAATTCAGGGAAAAGTTAGAAGGAGGTGGGGTGCAATTGTATGATATTCTAACGTTGACAATCTCTGGCAAAATGTTTTCAAAACAAAATAAAGCGCCAGAAGTATAAAAAAAACAAAGAAATTTGGCGAGTTTTGGAACATTCCAAAACGTTTTCTGAATTTCAATATTTGTCATATGCACATGTGCGTAGTGGTATGAATATATGTGTGCGCAATTTCTTTAAAACAGATCCATTGTAAATCTCGTTTTTGATGCTGAGGTAGTTATAGATGCAGCAAAAGTTAGGACGTTCCGTCAAAATTACTTAGCTCGTCCTTCTCATTTTACAAACCAGAGAAACTCATAACACTATAGGTAATTGTTTCGAAAAAATTAACATAAAATCGTGAACATGTCAATGTCATTAAGTCGAAAAGTCTATTCTGACTCCAAGTGACGATACCTAAAGATTTGGAACCCGGGGGAAAACTTACTCATCATTCGCGGTACGAACCTTTTCATCAATTACCAAGAAAATTACTTAGAGTTATCAATAATGGATTAATCGTCTAATTCGGTTTCTATAATTAAATTTAAAAATTCAATGAGGCGTATGATGGGGGGGGGGGGGTTAGAATGGTAATCATCTTTGACAAACGTTGCCAACTGATTTTTGTAACAAAATTAAGCTCTAAAATTATTAGAACAGTGAACATTGTTAAAATATCTTTTATGGGGATTTGTTTTAGAGCATTAAAAAACGTTTTCTGTATTTTAATGTTTTTGTACACACATGAATGTAAGAATGTATATGAGTGCATTATTTCTCAAAAATGTCTCCATTGGGGTATACATGAGTTTTACGTAAAAGTGAGTATGTTCCGCCGTAAATTGCTTAATTAACAAAAAATAAGCCTTTATGTCCTTTTTAATTTTCTCCAACATTTCTTCCAGGGAACTGGAGCTTTCATAGGAAGTTGGGGGGGGGGGCTATTACGAAATAGTTTAAGAAAAAAATACGAGTCGAAATGATTGAATCCAAAATGAAGAGTAATAGGTATACGTGTAGACAAACTAAAAAACATGGCAATAATTCATTTGCGCATGCGCATACCGCAACATCAATCTAATGGCATTTTCAATCTAATGTATAAAGGAATTAGTTGGATACGGTCTTGAGGTTAACCTGCACAATCCTTGGAATTTCTACCAAAACCTGCCCATTAGTGTTGGAGTTTCAACCAAAATAGTTTTGCGCATGCGCAATAGTTATCACTCAACTATTGCGCCTGCACAATAGTTATCACTCAACTATTGCGCATGCGCAATAGTTATCACTCAACCAATGGCTATAAAATACACAAGGAATCATCCTGGACATATACCCAACAACCTCACGAGTTTGAACGAAATCGGACTGATAGATCTTGACAAATCGACGTTATAAGAAATTCATTTTTGCACATGCGCATTACCTCCATTAATCCAACGGCAATGAAAGTTATGCATTTTACCTCTATTAATCCAACGGCAATGAAATTTATAGGGAACCGTCTAAGAGTTAACCCGCTAATTCCCTAAAAATGTCATCAAAATCGGACTAATCGGACTTGGTATAGTTTTGGGTGTGAGAAGGATTTACCAACCACAGGAAGACTGACAGACGCGGAACCGAAATTGATCAGCAAGCAATGAAACGCAAATAAAGCAAGTGGCAAATTTGATTTTGGGAGACGAAATTTTTTCGACTTCTCGCACGAGCACAAAGCTTTCAACGTTCGGTAGAGAGGAAGCAAAATGTAATTAAGAACAGGAAGACCTATTCTTTCGTAAAGTAAAAACCAATCAACAATTTTTCTTACTGTCTAAATAAAGAAGAGTTATAAATTTCATAACTTGCCCTTGCACATTCTACTATCTAGAGAAATAATACATTGTTACAACACAACATAATATGGTAACATATCGATTCTCAACAAAAAACATCAAATAATTGAGTCAAGAAGCGGCTATTTTCGAGAGTGGTAACAGTGATTTGAAAATAGTGGGAGGGGAGTGTTGTATTCATCACGCGCGGAAAGAACCACGTGCTTATTCTACGAAAAAGAAGGTTATACGTTACACCCATTGCCAGAAAAATGACCTTCAAATAATCAATGATGGATTAATCAATTATTCAGGTAAGTACCTATACTTCAATTAAAAATTCAAAGAGACGAGTGAAGTGGAAGGAGGGGGACATTCGAATGGTATTCCAACACTGAGAATCGTTGTTAACAAATATGTGCATAGCAAAAGTATGTTCTAAAATTATAAAGAGAATAAAAATTTCGAAAATAACCTTTACGTGGATTAGTTTTAGAGATTAAATAATATTGGTCATACACATGTGTGTTGGTATTATTAGATATAATATGTTGTATCACTTCTCAAAGATGTTTCTTTTGAGTCTAAAATGTATTCAATTTGCACCACAGCTGAGCCAATGTTCGATGTAACGAAAGTAATTTATAGTTGTTCCTTCGGAAATTGCGTAGCTCGACCTACACATCCAATCCCAGAGAAATTTATAATAACACAAAACTGTTACGAAAGAAATGAAACTACATAGAGCACAACATGAAGGCAAATCATCGAAACGTTAAGTGGTAGATATTTTGACTCGGAGTGATAACAGCGATTGGAAATGGGGGGGGGATTCATCTCTCGCGGAACGAAACACGTGTGTGCTCTACGAAAAGTAGGTTATCCGTTTCACCCTTAGCCAGAAAAATGACTTACGTATAACAATCATGGATTAATCCATTAATCAGGTACCTATTTTTCAATTTAGTTATTCAATGATGCGAGTGAAAAGGATTTGATATATTAACGACGACAACAAATATTCATAACGAAACTGGTTACTGTCCAAAATTGTAAAGGCAATGAAAACTTCGGAAACATCCTTCATGGAGATCTGCTTTGCAGCGTTCCAAAACTTTTCCTGATTCAACGTTGTTCATATAGGTAGTATGCAGGTAGGTACATTAAGTATGCAAGTACCTATGTGTATGTTTAAATGTATTATTGTGTATAATAGATTCGTTATTCACCTACATAACGCATCTGGGCTACCTTTAGATGCAGCAAAAGTGGGATTGTTCCGTCGTAAATTTCCTACCCCGTCCTTACACATTCTACTATATTACTCTTGTAACAATCAATTTAAATTAATATTACAAATAAATGAAATTGATTTGATTTTACATTCTACTATCTAGAGAATCAATACAATTGTTACATAGCTTTGTACTTTGAAATAAATCTTTCACAATTCGAATTAAACCTTTCGCAATTTGAATTACTTTTTGACCTTTTCACCAATGTAGATTTCATTCAAATTGCTTAAAGTTACAACTATTTCGCGAACTACAACACATAATATTGTTATAAACTAACACATCGAGTAACTTATCAAGCGATTCAATGAAGAAGTGGTCATTTTTATACTCAGTGATAACGGTGGTTCGGCAACGGGCAAAAATATTATTCATCACTCGCGCCACCAACTCGCGACACGACGCGTTCGTTCCGTGATGAGAAACTGAAAAAAAGTGAAGTCCTCTCAGATGGGCGAGGGGGAGGGGGCCCTTCGGAACTGCGACCCTTCATCTTCCCTTTCCCGCCCTGTGGTGCCTTTCTTGTCATCCCCCTTTACAACCCCCAACCCTTAAAAACCACCCCCCACCCTTCACTTCGCCAACTACCCCCTTTCACCCCTTCCACTTTTTCTTTTTTCATTTTCTAACCAGTGTGAGACAACCCTTTAAGGGTCTCTCCAAGTTGTTCCGCAACCCTTCCTTTTTTGCCTCGCTATAGTCACCTGGAGTGGCTGCAGAGCGACCGATATGACACGCTTCCGCGTTAGCAGTATTTATACTGGCATGCCTGCCGACTTTATAATACAGATTCTCTTCTAAACACTGTAAAGTTAGAAGCTCGTCACTCATTGCATAATTTTGTTCGACTTTTATGGAGAGGTTTGCTTAAATATAGAAATAACCGTGTTTTATTTCTTATTCATGATTGGGCCAGCATTCTTTTTTGTAAAATACTGCCGTTTGAAGGAAAAATGCCTCATCTCAAAAATCAAAACATTTCAGAAATTAGCTTCAAAGTTTTTTTATAGGAACCGTTGCTATAGCACTCCTCCAGTTGGTTCTACGTACCCCATTTTTTGGACATACTTGGATAAAACTTGAATTTACTAAATATATATATATATATATATATATATATATATATATATATATATATATATATATATATATATATATTTACATGTGAAGGTGAAATGCCTTAAATAGCCTAAGAGGCGTTTTACCTTCAAATACAAATAAATTTTCGAAGGTGATGTGAAGGTGAACACCTCAATTAATACAATTTTAGGTAGGTACTTGCTCCGTAATCATCCGCCTGACTACCATTTTGACATTTTCATGTCCTTGTTTTTAAGGGAAATTCCTGAAAATTCTAATGAAAATGCCAGAAATTAACAAGGAAATAAAAGTTGATAAGGATCCAGGATCTTAACTGACGTGACGTAGTGGTTTTGGTTTATTATTTAGGTGCCTATCAACGATGTTTGTGGCTCCTCAAGAACTGCTTGATCAGCAACACAATAATTCAATTGTTCAGATTCGGTCTTTGAATGGTCTGAAACGATTTGGATTCGGTTTTTTCTTCTTCTTTACCTCAGAAAAATTTAAACCCCATCAGTGAAGGGGAATACCTAACAACTATTTCAGTCCCATCCAGTACATAGGAGATCCCTGGGGAACAAGTTCAGCTCAATCATGGAAGGATGTGAGATGTGAGAAAGCTAGAGTTTTGAACCAAGAATCATGAATAGTCTCCAGCCCAGCTTGGCCCACACTTTTATAGTCCATGGCCGATGGAGGGATAATGGCAAATTTTGACGAGTTGAAGGTGTAGGTTGAGATCACCTGACCTCCCGCTAGTAAAGGTCGTTTCAAGATCACATGGGGCCAAGCCAGGGGCATTTACTGATAGGAGCATAGACGAGAGTGCACCCCAGCCAATAAACACATTAAAAAAAACGAAAAAAAAAAAAAAAAAAATGTTTCAAAATTCCTAGTTTATAAACAGTACTTTTTTTTACCATTTTTTTGCACGTTTTATTAGGCGAGGCTGATTTTTCATTAAAAAAAAAAAAAAAAAAAGCAGTTTGATTTAGTAGAACCAACTTTTCAAATTGATGAAATCAGACAGACGACATAACTTTTAGGACACTCAGCTGACCAGGATGGATCATGTAAAATCATTCGTCTCTTGCTATCCCAGAGAGGCTCCCAATCAATTTTCAACATCTTACGGTGAACAGGAGAGATTTTAGCTCACTCAGCTGATCAGAATGGCGCCTGTAAGATCATTTGTTTCTTCTTATTCCAGAGAGGCTCCCTATCAATTTTCAACGTCCTACAGTGAACAGGAGAGATTTTAGCTCACTCAGCTGATCAGAATGGCGCTCCTCACTTTACTCGACTCTTGTTGTCCCAGAGAGGCTCCCTACCAAATTTCGTCGTCATACGGCGAATAGGAGAATTTTGAGCAAGATTTTGTCATCACAATGAGTGATATTACAGCTCGGGGTCAGCTGATCCTCACCAAAATCAGCGAGGCACAAGTTCCAACATGTTAATACAACATATCAAAATTTGTTTCAAATCGGACCAGCGGTTTCGGAGGAATAGTGAGCACGAAATGTTGTCCATAAATAAATATATATAAAGAAATCTAAAAACGAATGACTATTGTAAACGTGTTCTACACCCTCTGAAACGCAAAGAAAATGCATACCCACCCCCAAGTACCGCTGTGTGTAATACACACCCCTCCTTTTGTACGAAAAGTTGGGTAAAACACGCAGTTTGCATATGCAGAACCAACTTTTTGAATAGAGATAGGTAAAATATTAGTAGGTGAAAAGTACTTAGAGCATATTTATTTTTTTGTGAATCAGAAGAGAAGAAACATACCTAAATGGCGAAGAAAAAAAATTGTTAAAATTGGATTCTTAATATTTAACTTTGTAGAGTAAATGGCGAATTTCGTTGTATTCAGACAGACGACATAACTTTTAGCACACTCAGCTGATCAGGATGGAGCCTGTGAGGTCATTCGTCTGTTGTTGTCCCAGAGAGGCTCCCTATCAATTTTCAACGTTCTAAGGAGTACAGCAGAGATATTAGCTCACTCAGCTTATCAGAATGGCGCCCCTCACTTTGCTCGTCTCTTGTAGCCCCGGAGAGGCTCCCTATCGAATTTCCTCGTCCTACGGTGAATAGGAGAGATTTTAGCTCACTCAGCTGATCAGAATGGTGCCTGTAAATCATTCGTTCCTTCTTATCCCAGAGAGGCTCCCTATCGAATTTCCTCGTCCTACGGTGAATAGGAGAGATTTTAGCTCACTCAGCTGATCAGAATGGCGCTCCTCACTTTGCTCGTCTCTTGTTGTCCCAGAGAGGCTCCCTATCAAATTTCGTCGTCCTACGGTGAAAAGGAGAGATTTGAGCAAGATTTTGTCATCACTATGATTTATACTTCGGCTTGTGGTCATGGTAATACAACATATCAAAATTTGGTCCAAATCGAACAAGCGGTTTCGGAGGAGTAGTGAGCACACAATTTTGTTCATAAATACATAAATTTACATATGTATATATATTAATTGCTGTGCAATTCTTAGGCCGACCCCCAATAATTTTTTTTGTAATGTTCCAAACTTTTTTTAACATGATTTTCACGTACAACCTTTGCTATCGTCCGTGACGGGAAGCGCGAGTTCGTGGGTTCGAATCCCAGCCAGGCTTGAACATTTTTTCATATACAAATTTTTTCAGGCTAAGAATTGCAGAGCAAATTATCCTCGTTTTCTACGCAGTAGAAAAGAGAAAAGATCCGGCGAGGCGCGAAGCGCCGAGTATATATATATATATATATATATATATATATATATATATATATATATATATATATATATATATATATATATATATATATATATATATATATATATATATATATATATATATATATATAGATATAAATCTGAAAACGAATGACTATTGTAAACGTGTTCTACACACTGAAACGCAACGAAAATGCATCCCCACCCCAGAGTGCTGCCGTGCCGACGGCTGTAATACTCTCTTTTCTACGAAAAGTTGGATAACAGTGGCAGGCTGCAAAATGACTCCGATAGAAGTACATATATATGCACTATACAGCTGTTAAGCAGACGTAGTTCTCATCCGAGCAGGTTTCAGAGTGACTTTATATGTACTCCTTGTCTACTGGCTACAGGTACCGTAAATCCCCTTATTCCGGCCGGGATGCCTAGTTCCAGCCATTTTCATATTTGTGCGCGAAATCGTGATTAGCCCTTTTGTGTTGACGGTAGACCAACGGTTTAAACGCAGAATCAAATCACAGGTTTTCTACCAATCGGGATATGTTGTTGTTCAAAATATTTTTGAAAACTAAGAACCAATTTCAGTCAGTTTATATTAGGTAGGTAGTGAAAAAACTTGCTTGTTTTAGGAAACACCGACAAACCCTCCTCTGAATATGAGATCCATTCATATCTGAGCAAGTGGAACTTAATTACTTTCGATCATCACCTACTCATGAACAACATATCCAAACACCAAGTCTCCAAAGCTTATAGGTAATGAATAGCACACTATAATGTGCTTTTTCGTAAATGTGGCAGGTAATTTCGGCCATGGCTCTGGTAGTAGTGCATCACTAATACTCCGAAATAAGTTGAATTTTAATCTTGGGGATTTCGTATGGACAGAATTTAAATTTGAAAATAATGTAACCTGCCATTGTGCTGGACAGATCTTGAGCTCCACAGCACAATCAGTGAAGATGAAGTTACTCAGAAAGAAGGAGGGCAAAAAAAAAAACTTTCTTTCATTCTCCAGATTCTAATGACTCATTCAGAAGGTCAAAAAATCAGAAGTCAAGGCCGATTGACTTTAGTACGTCCAATTTAACGATACCTATTTATAAATACCGCTTATAGGTATTCGTTAATTTGATATTAATGGGTTTATATTATTTGATATTAAAATTCATTTTTATATCATTTGTTATTTGTGTGTTTTGTTAATATTATTTTATTATTTTCTATTTTATTCTTTTACTTATGTTTTATTATTATTTTTTAATTTTGATTCAAATGGATTTGAAAATTTAAATTGTGGTTGTTGAAGTTTTATTACCTACATACAATTTAATTACATTTTTCATAGGTACGTACCGACCTTCTACATTCACATATGTTTCCTACGAAGTTTTGGAGAGAGAAACAACTTTTTTTAATTTACCTATCGTACTTGATGCGCCTACCTTTGATATTCATTCAATATACATCGTAACATTGTAAATGACCATTTCGGTGAGAAAATGAGAAGTTGAGACAGTTCAGAAACCTAAATACCTACCTAACTTAATTTTTGTTTCAAATATAAGTATTTTTCGTAGTTTTAATTTTTTTTTTCATCTCCCTTTGAGCGGAAACCTTTTTAAAAATATTGCAAGTGGTCGGAGTTAGGTTTCTGATCAGTGAAATGCAATATTGTGGTGTTTTAAGAAGGTGGCCGGAATTAGGGGACTTTGCCTTCAATTCCGGCCACATTTTGAACATAAAATATAATTACCTAATTGTGATATCGTAGCACTCGAAACAGCATTAGAAAGAGGAAGAGTGAGAAATATTAAATTAATTTTTCACGATTTTTCACTCAGAAACAACATATTCAAAATTAAGAAAAACCGCTAAAATAGCGGTTTATTCGCTAGAATCTGGAGAATGAAAGAAAGTTTTTTTTTTTGCCCTCCTTCTTTCTGAGTAACTTCATCTTCACTGATTGTGCTGTGGAGCTCAAGATCTGTCCAGCACAATGGCAGGTTACATTATTTTCAAATTTAAATTCTGTCCATACGAATTAGGGGATTTACGTAGGTACTTGATTAATATTATTTTCTCTATTTTTTTATACATGGATAAATCAAGGTGTTCTTTCAAACTGATTAATAAGATCAAAAACACTAAAATCTGCAAATAGTTTGTATTGAAGAGAATCTCCTTGGCTTTTTCAGAATAAGTTTTATTATGTAATAGGTAATTTTTTGTTATTAGTATAGAGGCTTTATTATTCAAGGGCATTAGGCTTGAGCACATATGTAGTGTTTCCTTCAGTAGAACTCCCTCAACATCTAACATTTCCTTATCCCGCTGTCATACGACTGTTTCACAGTTTTTATTCAATTTTGATGACATTTGCGGAATAAGCAATAGGCAAGGAAAATATTAGCGGAATAGGCAGGGAATTTGCGGGTTAGGCAGTAGATGGTCCCCTTTTCATTTCATTGTTGGTAAATCAATACCTCACCCTGCGCAAACGTAAATTCTATTATGCTCCATTTTTTACGTCCTAGTTGTACGGTCTCGCTCAAATTTGGTGGATAGTTGGAAAAGACAATTTGATCATCCGATATGAATTTAAACATGTCTGTATCATTAGTAGATGATGCGCAGGCGCGAATGTGATATCTTTGTGACAAGCTTAATTTCCACATTATTCATCGGAATTCTATGAAATTTTCAAGGAATGTGTGTTTCAAGCTGTAACTCCTCTAACAGTTTCATTGTCTCCAAATCAATACTTTACACTGTGCATCTGCGAACGTAAATTCCACCAAGCATCTTTTTCTCACATCTTAGTCTTCGATCTCGCTCATATTAGGATGATAGTAGTCGTACAGAATTGCATCGTAGAAATTCGTACAATGCTGCTTTGAACTTTTTATATAGACACAAAATTAATTTGTCCATTTTCCCCAACGTAAATGGTTCAAAAAGATGTATAGGTATCGGGGTTTCTTTCTGGCAGTCAATAATTGTTGGGTACCTACCATGGGGAATCGATGCATAAGTGAATTCATAATTAATTTTAAACATTATTTTCATCTCGGTTATGGGTATTTTACTTTGTTAAAGTAGTGATTCCTGTTTCCGCCAGTTTTATTTTTATAATTTATTTTAAGGTGTAGTGTAAACGGTATAGTATTGTATAACTGGGCGACTCTTATTTAGAGTAAGCCTCCACCAGAGGACACAAGTTCTTTTGAACTTAACCCTTGATTAAATTAGTTTTAATTTAGTGTCCTTGAGAAATGTTTACTTTAAAAAAAAAAAAAAGGAAATCAGAAACTCGTAAACGAGTTCCACTATGTGCTTTACAAGCAGATACCATGTTACATGGATATGTCTTTTTTTTTTAAATTAATTTATTGGTTTTATACAACTTATACAATTTTTTCTTGGACACACCAAGATCTGAAGATGTCCTCAGTAAGAGGACGAAACGTTATCAAATAAAACAATAAATGAAATAATTTCATTTATTTTCCGTGGGCCGCATCCCGACTAATTCCAAAAAAACAACGGTTTACTTATAGAAATGTTGAAAATAACTGTGGAGAGGAGCCACTACAATGAGTTGTTGTTAACAGTCGACTGTTGTCAAGAGGATGAAAATGTTTCCTATGGAGTGGAGGAAATAATGCTATTGCTTTACGTTAAGAATATTGTAACCGGCTTATTAAAATTGTTTATAGTCCAATCAACTTAGCTTAGGAATGTAGCCAGGTACGCAAGGAGGGGGAAATTGGTAGCTTGAAATGTGAACATTTATCACATAAATCAAGCGCTTTCCAACGAGTGGCGAACGATTTCTGTGCGATGAAAACTGCGGAAGTTCCATTCCTCTAGCAACGGCTGGGTTGTACGTGAACATCATTAGAAATTGTGACATCAAATTTTGCGTGACGACAATTTTTGGTTGACTCCCAGAGCAAAGACATATCCATGTCAAAAAGAAGTAGGTATCTTGTTTTAGTTTGTTTATTACCACTATTGTCAAGTACTACTGTTATTTAATTGTCTTATAGATATGATTATTGTCCTATGTAAGCAAATCCTCCAGTACAGGTTCCACCATCTCCAGTGGAATCGTGCTCTCACTACAATTGTTCGTAATGTATTTCGCTTTTGTGGTGGTTGCGGTACACGTTGTAGATTGGGCACAAAAGCAGGAAATGCCCAACGTCTCGTGCTCCTGCCTGTTACAGTTCATACAGATCGCAGTGCAGTCCAGCTATTAGTTCATTCAGTTACTAGCTTGGGCATCACGTTCTACAGCTACGCCTAGAGTTCCCACTTAGGTCCCCTAATATTTCTTGTTTTCATTGATATTCGTAGACTGTTCTAATTTATAAATTTTAATAAAATGAGCTAAATTGCTCAAATTAGGGGCATAATAGCTAAACTCCGAAAATATTGTACGGCAGGATATTAGTATTCGGAACAGTTTGTTCCAATAAATTTGAAAGTTAGACTCTTGAGAATAAAAATATGCTCAGATTTCAAGAAAATTTGCACTTCGTTTCAAATCGAAATGAACAACTGGGCCTTTTTAATTTATCATTGTTATAAACGTCTATATTCTAATAACTAATACTAACGTAACCCATGTATATAGAATATTTATACCAACGCATTGACGCCACACTCAATTTATGGGTACCGTATGCACTATATTATTTATTAACCTATACATGTATATTCCAGCAAGACGCTAGTCTCGCATTGCCAAGCTTTCAATAAACCGTTGTAATCGCATTGCCAATCTTCCAATAAGCAATTGCAATGAGACGCGCGGAGATAAGTAACAAAGTAGAACTTCGGGCAAATTTCGCTCCCCTCTAGACCCCACCCTTATATCATATCATGGGAGGGGCATGCCCCTAGAGTGGCATGATGCTAAATATGTAACGATAGATTGATTCTATAAGTATAAGCTAAAAAGAGGCGTCAAAATTCAGGTTTTTGGACTTTTTTTCTCGTCTCACCTCGATTTTTAACCCACCTTCTTCTACCAGTTCTCCTCAGCGAATTTTGATGAAATTTGAAACAGACCACATTTGACCTGACGAAGTGCCTTTTGAGGTTTTGGAGCAGCTACGACCAAGCACTGATCAGCTGAGTGAATTAAATCCTCTCGCGTTCACCCTAGGAAGTTGAAATTGGATAGCGAGACTCTTTGGGACATCAAGATACGAATAAACGTTGCGGTTCTTTCCTGATCAGCTGAGTGAGCTAAATCCTCTCTCGTTCACCCTAAGAATGTGAAATTTGATAGGGGGCTTCTCTGGGGCATTAAGGGATGAACGAAATATTACGGGTTCTATCCTTATCAGCTATGTGAGCTAAATTCTCTCCTGTTCATTCTAGGAAATTTAAATTTGTCAGGGAGCTTCTCTGGAACAACAAAAGTTAAATTAAATGACTGACTCCACCCTGAGCAGCCCGTACAATCCAACCATTTCCTCCTAGACCACCGAAAATGTGTGATATCTCCCTGGAAAGACGCTCCGCGTACAAAAGATGCCAAGCCACAAAATGTATGATCGTCCAATTTAGGTCCAGCCAATAGCCAGATTCCCACTCTTTTTGACTGGTCTTTTACCTATATGACCACCTCTAATTACCCCTCAGAACCCTCTATGATCTGTGACTCGTTGACCCCACAAAGCCTTACGTCCGCTTCCCAAAAACTACTGTACAAGAAGATAACAACCTACCAACCTACTAAGGATGTATTCCTTAGTGCACAAAACTGCGCTGCATAGGGTGCCAAATGCGTTGCAGACAAGATAATAACCAGTGCCAAGGACCCGGTCATCAGCAGGGTGCAGGGAGGCTGTATGAGCCAACATTTCTCCTCTTTACCCAAGAAAGTTGAAATTCAATATCTGGAGATGAATGAAGTGACGGACTCTGTCCTGATCAGCTGAGAGACCTTGTTCACACCAGAAAGTCAAAATTCACAAAGATGAAATAAATAATTTATTATTTCACAATTATCCACAGAAATTCTTTTCAGTTTAAATCTAAAGCACGTTCCTTTTAGCTAACGAAAAGGTTGATTGTCGGAAATGGAAATGAACTAGGCTAACAAATGTTGCTTCCCCAATTTATAGATTTTTAATTGACAATCAAGTCGTAAGTTGAGAAGTGGAATCAATCATAACTTAGAAGGGTGCAGTACCTACGTCATATCTAATATTGTATGTTGTATAGAGCAGGCGGCAGCACCTAATGAGAGGAACAAGAGAAATCTGATGGTGGGATACAGCTCCGCTGACATTGTTTGTTCTTCACCATTCAACGTTAGGTTCAGAGACCCCCGAAGAACTGAAGGACCTTTTGGAGGCCTCAGGAGGGCTTCGGTTCCCTCATTGTTCGACTCTCTTAGGTTTAAGCCCCCGCCGTTCGCGCACTGAACCAATAATCCGCGCGGCACTTCCGCCCGCTTTGCTCTGACAAAGGATCGCCCATACACAAATACTAGCACACACACTAACTTAAAAAGAAGGGGAAAAAAGACAGAGTGATGGCGGAAGAGAGAGAGGGAGTGGCAGCAGAACGGCGAACGAGTCTTAAAACAATGGGGACGAAATGTCATCAAGATGAATAGAAGGGCTGTCAGAATATCCCATGACGCACCACACCCTTATGTCCCTCAGATCGCTCGCAACCTCGAGTCTAAGCTTTTCACCCCTATCCGTGATGCAAACCGAGCGAACTCTTTAAGACATAGGATCCTGGCATTTTCATTCAATAATTGAAATACTATTTGTATGCCCTAATCAGTTGAGTCTGATTAGGGCATACAAACACTGAGTCTATAGTAGCGAGCTAATTATTGCTAATACAACCATTTCTAGGGTAGCGGAAGCATTGTTCTTTCACTGTCGGGACATCAAAAATGTTTTGTGTCCAAAACCAAAATTTTCACTCGTACTGCTTCCGAGTCTACCTATAGGCACTATAGGGGAAAAACAAAATGTTTGTCTCCAAAATCAAAATTTCCTCTCGCATTTTACATTTTAGACCATTCTGAAGAACTTTGGTTCCCTGTCTGAGAGTCTGTGTCTCTCGTGTGTCCGCAAATCCTCGTGAGTCCACAGTTTTCATCCGAGTGTGATAAAATTTTAAGGGATTGTGCGGCAAGGTTGTAGATGGTCCCCAATCAGTTTCATTGTTGCCAAATCAATACTTCGCACTAAGCATGCGCAAAAGTGAAAACCGTCAAGCATTATTTTCTCACGCCCTAGTCGTTCGATCTCGCTTAAATTTGGGGAATAGTTGGGAGAAGACAATTTGAGCATTCGACATCGATTTCAAGATGGTCTTAACATTATTAGCTCTTGCGTGAAATCATAGTAACAAGCTAAATTTTCACAGTTTTTATCCGATTTTGATGACATTTGCGGAATAGGCAATCGGCAGGGAATTAGCAGAGAATAGGGAATGACATTTGCGGAATAAGCAATAGACAAGGAAAATATTTGCGGAATAGGCAGGGAATTTGCGGGTTAGGCTGTAGATGGTCCCCTTTTCATTTCATTGTTGATAAATCAATGGAATCAATCAATGCTTCACTCTGCGCAAATGTAAATTCTATTATGCTCCATTTTTTCACGTCCTAGTTGTCCGGTCTCGCTCAAATTTGGTGGATAGTTGGCAAAGACAATTTGATCATCCGATATGAATTTCAACATGTCTGTATCATTAGTAAATGATGCGCAGGCGCGAATGTGATATCTTTGTGACAAGCTTAATTTCCACATTATTCATCGGAATTCTATGAAATTTCCAAGGAATGTGTGGGTCAAGCTGTAACTCTCCTATCAGTTTCATTGTCCCCAAATCAATACCTTAAAATGTGCATGCACAAACGAAAATTCCACCAAGCATCTTTTTCTCGCACCTTAGTCTTCGATCTCGCTCATATAAGGATGATAGTTGGGGGGAAGGACGATTTGATCATCCAAAATCAATTTCAACATGATTGTATCATAGCTGCTGCACATATGCGCCGTTCTGTAATCCTTGTAACGACCTTAATTTCCACAGTTTTCATCCATTTTGATGAAATCTTCAGGGAATGTGCGGGTTAGGCTATAGATGGTCTCGCACCAATTTCATTGTTCTCAAATCATTACTTAATTCTGCGCATGCACAACTGTGTTACTTGAAACTTCTTTATTTTTTGTTTCTTTATTAATCGATTTTGATCCGTTTTCAAGATCATTTAAAACTTTTAGTGATCTATATTCATGATACGGAAACGAGGAAGCTATGTGCCACACCCAACTTGGCAGTCGTTTTTACGTTGTAGACCATTCTAAACAACTTTTCCAAGTCTGTCAGTCTGGGTTTGCAAGCATAATTTCCACAATTTTCACACTTCACAATTTCATCACTGATGTTGATGAAATCTTCATGGGTAGTGCGAGTTACAGTGTAGATGATCCCCTACCAGTTTCATTTTTCCCAAACCAATACTCCACTCTGCACCTGCGCAAACGTAAATTCCATCAATTGTCATTTTCTCACGCGTCAAATCTCGCTCAAATTTGTAGCAGGAGGATGAAACATTCGAACATTGAAGAAAAACTGCAGAAACGGGCGTCAGAGCGCATACGCGTCAGTAGGAACTGAGGTCGTGGAATGTTTCTTTCATGTGTAGAAAATGGATCTTATAAAAACTGCTAGAAACTGCACAATTTTTGACGTCATTTGTTGCCAGTAGGTAACTGTAGCATCGAAATAAATATAAAGTTTTTCCTGAATCCAATTCGATTTTTCCCATCAGTTATAAACCTTAGAAACTAATTAGGACAAAAATCAGGCAAACTCAGACCCATGGGTACCACCTCCTCATTGTGAAAACCCCATTCCAGCACCCCCTACCAACTTCGAAATTATCATATTATCTAGTAGCTCCTGCGCATTCACAAATGTGAAATACTTGTAACAACCTTATTTTCCACAGTTTTCGCCCGATTTTGATGAAATTTTTAGAGTACGTTCAGGTTAGGTTGTAGATATTCCCCCGTCAGTTTCATTGCTCCCAAATCAATACTTCACTCTGCGCAAGAGCAAACGTAAATTCCATTAGGTAGGTACTCATCCTTTTCTCCCGTCCGAGTAGACCAATTTTGCTCAAATTCGGAGGATAGTTGGAAGAAGACGATTTGATCAAAACATTATAATTTCAAAAAGATTGAATCATTAGCAGCAGCTGCTCATGCGCGAATGTGTAATCTTTGAAGCGAGCCTAATTTCCACAGGTTTCATCTAATTTAGGTGAAATTTTCAGCGAATGTACGGGTTAGGCAGTAGAGTCCCCCTACCAATTTCATTGTTCTCTAATAATTACTTAATTCTGCACATACACAAACGTTAATCAATTTAAGCATAAATTCTCGTTTCTTAATCGACCGATTTTGGGGTTTTACGCTATCCTCATCTTGATTTACTATTTTCCGCTATAGAATTTTTTAAGATCATTTAAAAATTCTCATGATCTATACGTTCATGTTATGGAAACGAGGAAGCTATGTGCCACACCTAACGTGGTAGACGTTTTCATTTCTATTCTATGTACAAAGCTGACATTTTGAATGGGCCATGGGAAACGACAGCAAGATGGTACTTGTGCATGTACACCCACACAAGTCTAAAACAAATGTCCCAGTCGTGCAGCATGACTATATGAGTAAAATTCCTAATTTCTCTCATTACATTTTGAAGTCATTATCCTCTTGAGCAATTGTGCACAGTAATTTTTAACTATCAAATTTATAGAAGAAAGATTTTCCTAAGTAATATACTGCTATACTTGAACACGTTTAAGGATTTTTTCAGTAATTTTTATAATTTTTTAAACACATTACACATACTTTCTCGGTAAACGGATTTGAAAGAAATTCAAATTATAATCCACTTCAAAATGTCATTTTTGTGCACTTTCTCTTGCGTTAAACGTGCGCATTCCGAACTTTTTTTCTTCAAATTATTATTTTTATCCTTATTTCTACTTTATTGTGGGTTTGGAATGTACACATAATTTTATGAGGAAATCGCCCATCAATTTTTTTTTTGCACTCGCAATAGTGCATTAAATGTCGGTTACCGGGTTATTGGCGGAACCAATTCAACAACAAAAGGAACCCTCATTTTTTATTGCAGGAAATCAGGAAATATATATGATAATTCATGAGGAAATCACCATTCACTCGAATTTTAAAGCAAAATATCGGATTTTGGACGAGTTAAGTTATTGCCATAATGTTTACGTAAACGGGGTATTTTTCCTGCAATCGGATGAGGTAGAAAATTTTATTTTTCATCTTCTACATATAAGCAGAGTTCAGAAATTCCATTAAGTTCAGATTTGAGTCTTCTTCGTGTTATACCTGTGTTTTAAAATGGAATAATTTTCATGTATAATGTATATCCGTGTTTCTCCATTGCTCCTACATCGATATGTGGCTTTACTACACAATTTTTTCGAAAGCCACCCTGTCTTTTATTAAGACCATTAATGAAATCCTTAAGAATAATATACATAATACTGATAGTGTCAGTTATTCGATTCCGAAATAGTGTTTGAAACGTGGGTATTATTTACACAAGTTTTATTGTTTTAAATCTTCTAGGTTTGCATGCGGTGGAAGTACATTAAAAGGTAGGTTCAGGAAAAGACAAAGAATGTCGCAAATTTACATTTTCCAGAAAACGTTTTTTTTTTTTTTTTTTTTTTCAAGGTTTAAGCCGCACCTCAACCAGAAGGGCATCATCAGCGCATCATGGACTCCACCAGCAACTCAGAGGTGGGAAAAAATTAGGGGCACAGTGATGACCACTGTTTCAGCGCTATTTGTTTTATTCTTCGCACGCATCCTCCTCGTAGGTACATGTGTGTATGCTGTTCATTGATTATTGTAGGTTACTATCACAGTTGATTAGGGTACAAGGAAATCCAATAATGAAAATGGAACCTTGAAAAAATTAATAAAGTTCTGATCAAATGTTCATACGGAAAAAAGAGGATTGTCATCAGGAATGTTTCTTTAAGGATTCTAGAAGTGTGTTACTTTTTTTTACTGGAACACGTGTTTAGCAGATAGAGGACACCAGTAAATATCAAATGGTGTGATCAGCTCAAAATCCAAAATAAATTACATTCCTCGTGTTTCCCCTTCCTTAGTTTGATTAGCAGAAATTGTTGAGTAGTGCTTCACTTCTTCATTTTAAGGAATTTCTAGGGCCATAATTCTTTGAATCGAAGACGATATTTTTACATCGTACAACTCATAATGTTTCTGAAGAGAGCAAAACGATTTGGGGAAGAAACAATAATCACATATACAATATACGATCACATATCGCACTCCTGGTCGAACGAATGGGACAGCTAAACAAGAGTTTCGACAAACTTCAGGAGGAACTTGTCTCATTTATAAGACTAAGAGGCAGTCAGACGAGCTAAGGAATCCAATATCCCAACTAGTATGGTAAAATTATGTCAAAAATTGTTTTACCTAGCTCACATTTTATATTTCTTCCCTCTTTTGTTGTTTTTTCCTGTATCACACACACACACACACACAGATGCACACTTTTTTTTTTTTTTTTTTTTTTTTTGACACTCTAGAAACCAGTTTTTTCCCTAATGATCCCACGATTCTGAGATTTGGTATGTAGCCCCTTGAGGGACTTCTGAACACAACTGACCGATCCAAGATCAGCTGAGTGGCTCTAGAATCCATTTTTTTCCCTAATGATCCCACGATTCTGAGATTTGGTATGTGGGCCCTTGAGGGACTTCTGAACACAACTGACCGATCCAAGATCAGCTGAGTGGCTCTAGAAACCAGTTTTTTCCCTAATGATCCCACGATTCTGAGATTTGGTATGTAGCCCCTTGAGGGACTTCTGAACACAACTGACCGATCCAAGATCAGCTGAGTGGCTCTAGAAACCAGTTTTTTCCCTAATGATCCCACAATTCTGAGATTTGGTATGTAGCCCCTTGAGGGACTTCTGAACACAACTGACCGATCCAAGATCAGCTGAGTGGCTCTAGAATCCAGTTTTTTCCCTAATGATCCCACGATTCTGAGATTCGGTATGTGGGCCCTTGAGGGACTTCTGAACACAACTGACTTATCCCAGATCAGCTGAGTGGCTCTAGAAACCAGTTTTTTCCCTAATGATCCCACGATTCTGAGATTTGGTATGTAGCCCCTTGAGGGACTTCTGAACACAACCGACCGATCCCAGATCAGCTGAGTGGCTCTAGAATCCAGTTTTTTCCCTAATGATCCCACGATTCCGAGATTCGGTATGTAGCCCCTTGAGGGACTTCTGAACGCAACTGACTTATCCCAGATCAGCTGAGTGGCTCTAGAAACCAGTTTTTTCCCTAATGATCCCACGATTCTGAGATTTGGTATGTAGCCCCTTGAGGGACTTCTGAACACAACTGACCGATCCAAGATCAGCTGAGTGGCTCTAGAATCCAGTTTTTTCCCTAATGATCCCACGATTCTGAGATTCGGTATGTAGCCCCTTGAGGGACTTCTGAACGCAACTGACTTATCCCAGATCAGCTGAGTGGCTCTAGAAACCAGTTTTTTTCCCTAATGATCCCACGATTCTGAGATTTGGTATGTAGCCCCTTGAGGGACTTCTGAACACAACTGACCGATCCAAGATCAGCTGAGTGGCTCTAGAATCCAGTTTTTTCCCTAATGATCCCACGATTCTGAGATTTGGTATGTGGGCCCTTGAGGGACTTCTGAACACAACTGACCGATCCCAGATCAGCTGAGTGGCTCTAGAAACCAGTTTTTTCCCTAATGATCCCACGATTCTGAGATTTGGTATGTAGCCCCTTGAGGGACTTCTGAACACAACTGACCGATCCCACATCAGCTGAGTGGCTCTTGAATCCAGTTTTTTCCCTAATGATCCCACGATTCTGAGATTTGGTATGTAGCCCCTTGAGGGACTTCTGAACGCAACTGACCGATCCCAGATCAGCTGAGTGGCTCTAGAAACCAGTTTTTTCCCTAATGATCCCACGAATCTGAGATTTGGTATGTAGCCCCTTGAGGGACTTCTGAACACAACTGACCGATTACAGATCAGCTGAGTGGCTCTAGAATCCAGTTTTTTCCCTAATGATCCCACGAATCTGAGATTTGGTATGTAGCCCCTTGAGGGACTTCTGAACACAACTGACCGATTACAGATCAGCTGAGTGGCTCTAGAATCCAGTTTTTTCCCTAATGATAAGGAAATAATAAGAAAACACACATGAAAATGTCCCAATGTGTTGCAGACTCGTATGCAAGCATTTCTGATGATTTCCGCTTACTTTACTAAGTTTACATCAAAATTTTTTGATTTTTTTCTGTCGGACGAAAATTTTGAATTATCCCTAGAGCTAAGAAATCCATGTAAGAAAAAATGTACTTCAACAAATAGCTTCAGATCCCAAATTCAGAGACCATAAAATATTAAATAAAAGGTAGTTACATACCATGTAGTGGTATGTAACTAATAAATATACCTGAAATAGATATAATACAAAAACACGTCTTTCGGACTTTAAAACACGAACTGAACTTTTATTATCATAACACATGTGAACGCTTCTTATCAAACATATGATGATTAATCAGAACTAATAATTATGGACTGAAGCCTAACACCCCTTCCCTTCCTCAAACAGTTCATCGTTGGTTAGGGTATGTTACTGGTGGTCGAAGGTTCCTTCCACTTCTTCGTACTTGCAATTGGGAATTATTATTTTCTTGAGCAGCTATTGGAATTTGGCTATCTTCGGTTGAATTCCCGCTTCTTGGCAAAGGAGTCAAATGCCAACGGTTTCGGCGCAGCTCACTTCCATTAGACAGCTTGATGAGATATGTCCTTGGATAGTCCAATTTCAATTCTACTTTTCCTGTCATTCCCAAGTCCTCCACCCCCTTCACCCATACTATCTTTCCAACCGCTAGTTCTCGTAACTCTCTCTTTCTTTTCCTTTGGTTGAAATTACGTTTTGATCTCTCCTTTATCCTCCTGTCAAATGGCAAATGCCAACATCAGCATGATCGTATGGGTGAATTTTCGTAAATTATCGTATTACATTTAGGTTAAATTGTTTTTTTACAAAAACCCCCCTCAAACACGAAGGGGGCACACCATTAAATTGGAAAATAAACAAATAAATCAAGGGGGGGGGGGGGGGGGGGACGCCCAGGTTTACCCGACGCCGGCTCTAGGGAAAAGGGAAGTTGCAGGATGAGGAGGAAGAATGAGATGAAAGGAAGTGCCCCTATACAATGACCACCAGTTCAAGAAAGAATCCCTCAGGACGCGGGTGGTGATACCACGAAGCACTCCCGCCGAGATGCCCAACTCGAGTAACTCCGTGGCACTTTTCCCGCACTACACCCCGCGCCATGACACGGTTGCAGCCATGCCTTGATGTTACTGGTTGCCACTCCCTTTAGCTCGGAAATTGCTTGCCGCAGGTCATTTCTGTCATGCTTATTTATTTTAGCCCGCCAGGTCTGCTCCATGTCCGCGCTGCCACTGACAGACAACCTGGGCTTGATATATATATACCACCAAGGAGCACTCCTGCCAAAATGCCAAACTCAAGTAACTCCAACGCATTATTCCCGTAGCACACCCCGCGCCCTGACACGGTTGCGGCCATAACCATGATGTTTGTCGCCATTCTTTTTAGCTCGAGTATCGGAATAAACTCGTTGAGATAATCCTTGTAATAACCTTTCCAACGGTATGGGCCAACTCGGCGCTTTAGTCTCGATTTGTTAGGGAAATGTATGCTAGAGGGTTGTATTGTGTTTACAATCGTTTTCTCTCATTAACTCACATTTCCATACTTTATCTCATCTAATTTTAATTGTTCGCCACATTTTTCAAATCAACATTAAATTTCCTAAAAAGAAATTATTCTCCAAAATTTTTATCTTGAAACCTTGTCACCAGTTGAATCAAAGGTGTAGTGTACCTGACTCTTCCTCTCTTTCTCTTGGGCTCGGGATGGGAATTATCCCTCCAAGCCTTCCTATATAAAAAGGCGGAGGATGCCATTAATAATTATACTTTCATCAGAGCTTAGAGCCTTCAAAATTGTTGTTAACCTACCCCCTCCATTACACTTGTGACCCAACGATCTGGCAGATTGGGAGCGCTTCCACCTTCTCAGCACAATCACACCCTTCAGCAGACCAATCGCCTTCTTCCAAAAACTGAGGACTTTCTTCCTGTAAAGAACCTTGACTGCCTGTCGCCTCCCTGGCTTCTGGGAAACCTCGCCTTTTCTCCCAAGGTCGAGCTCTGGACTTGAAAGAATCTCGCCACCGACTCTCCCAAGAACTACAAGTTCAACCTAGGTAGGAAGAATTCAATGAATTTCGCCTCTGCTTCCCCCTCATTTGCTTGCAGTTTCTCAGACTCCAGACTTGGAAAAATTACTCATCTCCCATGCAATTGGTAAAAGATGGACACACATCGAGTCTGTTTTCACACAAGTTCACGAAACTATCAGTTTCACTGACTCCAGGCTTAAGAAAAACTCGACTCCCATTGGCTCTCAATAATTAATTCGCCTGTGGTTGAGAGGAATACGTTTTTTCTAAGGCACCCAGCCTTCTTGGCGTGAGTTTTCTCGCCAATACCTCTCGGTTAGGAGCTCCCCCGCACAGATGAGACAGGTCTTTTAACCGTCCTTCATCTCTAGGTCTGTTAGGGCCTGCTCGCTGAAGATTGACCGACCATTTTAAAATTATTAGGTCAATACCAAAGCACTCTTCCCTCTTCTCTTCTGTGATTTCAGATCAACATTCCCCCACAAACTAGAAGGATGGCTCAAGCCCCGGCTACCACTCCAGCCTCCCTGGTCAAGCTTCCGCCTTATGACTTCTTGTCAACTGCTGTCTGGCTGAAGGAGCTTAACCTCTCCTGCACTTCTAAGAGACTCATGACTGAGGTAGCCAAATTTCATTGTGCCTTCCTCGCCCTAGACTCGAAAACAGAAGAATTAGTGGTTGATATTGATCCCTCACCCTGCTCTGCCTTGTGTAATCGACCCAATGCAGACCACAAACCCGCAGATGGCAGTGTTCATGCCAAGCCCTTCTCTGCCAAAACTCTCGAGGATGCCTTCTGCCTTTTCAACAGCTCCGACTGAAGTTACCATCTGATACACCGGCTCTCCTTTTCAAACAAATGTTTCTAATTTCCAGACTACATTCGACTTGTAGTGGCCGCCTCACAGGAGCAAGATGTTGACAAGCAAGCTATTCATCATCGCAGATCGACTCCTGTTGTTGAGCCAGTCTCCGTAGCAGTCAAAACCCGAATCGATCGAACCCTCTGAGTCTCTGTCGTCAAGCACTCTTCAAGTGGTCATGAAGCCCAATGGTGAGGTCCGAGCCGTTGGTGAGGATACAGGGCTATAACTACCAGACCCCCTCGGGCTGAGATGCCAGTCCTCATCTCCATGCTTTCACAAACTCCCTGCATGGATCCACCATCTACTCAATGGTTGATCTCTCTCGAGCCTATCTACTCTGTCAAATTCATCCTGAGGACGCGAAAAAAAAAAAAAAAAATATATATATATATATATATATATATATATATATATATATATAATAAATAAATAAATGAATTATTAATAAAATGAAATGGCGATCACCACTCTTTTTGGCACGTTTCAGTTCACTAGGATGAACTAAGGTATTTCCTACGCCCCTCAGAATTGGCAGATTCATGCACCACATCCTCAGAGACCTACCCTTCACGCAGTCGCACCTCGATGATATCCTCAGGGCTTCTAGAGACTGGGATGAACATTTCCAGCACATGGGAGCAGTACTCGAAGCCCTCGCTGAATACATCCTAGAAATCAACACAGCAAAATGCCAGTGGGCCTCCAGCATTGTCAAATTCCTTGGACACACAGTCTCCACATCTGGAATATCGCCACTGCCTCAAAAGGTCGAGCTCATCAACCAGTTCCCTCGGGTTTGTGTGGAAGATAAATCTCTCTTCTTCCATGCCCTTGCCCTCAAACAGTTGAAGACCTCCTGACGTTCATGGACCTCATTAACTTGAACATTTGTGCGATTCCCAATGCAGCTCACTACCTGGAACCTCCCCAACACCTCATACCTCAAGGCACTAAAAAATCGGACCAGAGGGTGCTATCATGGACCAATGAGGATGATAGTCGCTTCCAATCAGCAAAAGAATTGCTGTCCACAACCCTACCGTGCCACTGATCCTCCACAAGGATGCCTCAGACCATGCCATAAGTGCTGCCTTACATTACAGGGATGGACAGACTCTCGGCCCCCTATAGGGTTCTATTCAAAGGGACTAATCCAGACTCAACAAAACTACTTTGCTTACAACAAGGAGTTGCATTCCATCTACCTGGGGATTATTCACAATAGGCATAACCTGATTATGAACCACTGACCATTTCCCTCAACTCTACGTCTAACACGATATCACTGACAAGGCTGACTCATCTCTGCTTCATTCCGGAATATACTTCTGACATGTAATACAAACCGGGCCCTTCCCACGTTTATCAAACTCAGCAACTGAACCCCCCCCCCCCCCCCCCAATTCACACTCTTCACTCTCTGAGACAAATAACGAGACGACCCTTAAATCCACAACATGCAACTCATAGAACATATTATGTTCGATGACATCCCATCCTGTGCGACACCTTGGACAGCTCTCTCCGAGACCATACATCCTTCTACCCCTTCACCTATTCAATTTCAACGATCTTCAAGTACTCTCTTATCTGGGACTCAACGTCACCACCTCCCTGATCAAGACCCACAACAATTGGTCAAACCTCCCACCCTCAGTCAAAATTAGGAGGGCATACAACTGATCTAAGGATGTACTACTAGAGCAAATACATGTTGAAATCGTGGGACCTCTCCCTCAAATGGCTATAAATTCTACGTGACTAGGATCGATACAGCTACAGGTTAGCCGGAAGCTGTTCCTATCCACAACATCTCAGCTAAGGTGAATCAGAGGCCTATTACTATACATGAGAAAGCAGCCTCGGACCCCCTAAAACGATCTTTGCGGATCAGGAGACCCAGTATTGCTTGGCCACATTCTCCACCATATGCAATCAACTAGGTATTCACAAGATTGACACAAATACCTTTCATCCAGTAACAAATGAGTAGGTCCTCTAACCCTACTAAGTGAGTCATGGATCTCAATACCTTACTTTTTGACCTATGCAACAGGCCATTTTGCTGGCTTAAAGGCTTGCACGACAGCTCCCCCATGATTTCCCCACACCTCTTCAACCAGCTATCTGCACCTACTTTTGCTGGACACACATAGAATCTTTGGTAGACAAAACTTTCAATCAACATTGCAAACTGCCAGAGCTGTGTGTGTGAGAATAGATGCTCCGAGACTTAAACTAACACCCCCATATGAAGGCCCGTATCCTGTGAGCTAATGATGGCAAGACCTTGACTCATGCAAACTCAAACGGCCAGCCAGTTTCAGTCAAGGGAGTGCAACCTGCCCCCTTTCATCTTGCCCCCCAGCAAATCCTGACACCCACACCTCGGTCAAAGCCCTAGATACGGGCAACCTATCAAAAAGAGAAAAACTGAAAAGCGATCTAGTTCTCACCCTCCTCCGAAGACGGAGAATCGAAAACCGACACAGTCCCTTCTCCTGGGAGCACAATGAAAGCTCCTCTCACACGAAGCCTCAACAAAGCCCAAGACTAGGGCAAATCCATCCTCCTGGCCAGCAAAGCCCTTTCCAAGACAACCAGCGATGTTGCCGTCTGCTACGACAGGGACCCAGATCACGGCCATTTCTACAGCTCCCACACCGACTACTCTAAAGTTTGTAATGCTGTCCTTCTCAGGCAAATGCCAGGTTTGTTGCATCCACAGACGCAACATGCCCCTGGCATGTGTCCAGTCCACCCAGATGACCGCACCAACTATCCAGCTCCTCTGCCACCCTGCTTACCCCCTCAAAAAAATTAAAAAAAAAATTCAAATTAATTTAAAAAAATAAAAACAAAGAAAATGTACAAAGAAAACATAATACAAAGAAGTATATAGAAAATAAAAACTACAAAATAACAACAAACCTTTCAGTCGACCTTCTGCCACTTCCACAATGCCTTCAACACCAGCCACACAAGTTGACTACTTATCTGCATCGCCTTTGGCCCTACCATGCTTTCTCCGCTTCAACCATCGCCCTCAGCAACAGCCTCAGTCGCTGTCTCCAGAATAGAATTTTTAGGTAACGAAATTCTAGGAGGGGGGAGGTGTAGTGTCCTCACTCCTCCTGCTCTTTCTCTTGTAGAGGGGATTGTATCTCCAAGCCTTTCTGTTTAAAACTAAGTCTACCTAATAACCAAAGTCGTGTACTACAAAAGGAGTTTGAAGACAATTTTTTTTTTTTTTCAAAATCCTATGCGCCTATCATAGCAGCCACTGCAGACAAGTAAACCTCGGTTGTTCCACTCTGGGAACAAGTGGGAACATGTGTGTAGTTCACATGGACGAGTGTGGCCTAACAGTGCCTTTATTCTAATCCTGTGGCGCTGTTCCTGTAGGTACTGGTACATAAGCAAGTAATTAACAGGAAATCATTTTAAAATCCACTTCGAGACTGATTCATTAAAAAATAAATGCCTATAAATCACTATTCATAAAGAATTACCGGGAAAAACATTGATCAATGAATCTGGAATGAAAAAATGAATGTTATATTACCATATCAATAAGCAACCAGAGATATGGGAGCTAGTATGGCCCAAATCATTTTATAACCTATGTAGCTACAATTGGAAAGTTTTTTCAGAAGGAAGTACCATACAACACCGATGCAAGTCATGTGGGTATTTTATTTTTACAATGCAGATTTTCAATGTTTTGGTGTTTCTTCTAGGATGCAAAACCATTAATCGAGCAAGAACCAATCACGCTTGAAAGAAAACAATATTCATTATTCAAGTTAAATTTAATTTACAGCAATTTTCCTCTTAATACTGATGTCATTCTTGTTTTAAAAAATTTCCTACTGGGGACCTGGTAGTTCTTAGTATACCTAACTTGGTTTGGTTCATCCAGTACCTAACCAATCATCCACGCTACTCCATCAACTAGGCCAACGTTATCGAGTTTTGATTTCGTTCAAATTTCATTCAGCTCAGAATCAGAGTTCTAAAAAAGGACAGGACGGGATCAATCGGAACCATGTTTAGCTGAACGGTATCAGGGTAGTTCAGAACTGGTATGCATCACTTAATAACTTGAGATAGACATTAATAGTTCCCACCAACTCGTTTCTTGAAACTGTCGACCATGAGGCTGCACCTCGCGCATTGTAGCATCCAGGTCATTCCCTGAGTGTGTAAGGGGCCTCAGCCCTTGGAAGAGGTTACTATTTTACTCAATCATCTCTGACGCCAACGATCGTCTTCCCGAGAGTATCAATGGAAATATTAATATTGCAAGTATAATGGCATAAAAGCTTTAATTGGTAAAATGATGAAGGGGGGCATTGAAATAGGCCTCAACTGCGCAAGCACCGAACTGCAAACTGTGAAAACACCTAGAAATGGTTGAACTAGTTCTGGACGGCTGAACAGACGACTCGCAGAACCGAACGAGGTCTTTGAAAACTTCGTAAGGTAATTGGTCAGTTCTGAACCGTTCTGGACTCTTCACCAAAGAAATAATCAGTATTTGGGGTTCCTGGTTAACAAAGTCAAGCTTCAATCAATTGCTAGCTATTTAATAACTTATTTCTCTGAAGCAGTGAAGACCTTGTGTGGCCTTTGGCTTGACGAACCCACCCCCTCTATCCAATTGCACACATCAATTCAAATTTTGAGTTAATCTCAAGTTTCTATATCCTAATCTGCAAATACCTCCCTCTCATTCTAAATATTTCTGTTTCACTCTTCTCATCGTGCCTTCCATCCTTGTAGCCACTGAGCTATTTGTAATACCCTTTGTTTTATTCCATTGACATGCTGTGCTTCCTTGCTAATTTGTATTTTGTGTTCACTAAAACGTTGAGGAAGACACAGTGCTGCACATGCAACACTCTCCATTTCAAATTTCAGCTTCACAGGTTGAATAGCAATGAACTTAGCTCCGTATCTCACTCAGCTGATGTGGGGGCTCTATAAAAAGTTCCTATTATTCGCTGATAATGAAATACGATAAGTGAAAACTAACATTATTTCTCCAGAGATATCCAGAAAGGCGAATATCAACAGTGTAAGGTTTAAATAACTTGATAAGTAGGTACCTAGTTTGTTTATTAACCTTTGCTCAGAATTGTGGGATCTGAACCGACCCATTCTGCAGAAGCATCCTCTACAACCATCACATTTGAATGAATAGAATATCATTCGTACAAACAAGATTATATATTATTTACAGCAATGAAATGCAAGACAGTTTTAGGGACTCCAACTAGCAAAAGTATGGAGTAACCCCGTAAGTTTGACTAAATGTACAAACAATCTCCAATGATGGACCACAAAAAAGTGAAACATCATCAATTTCGACAGATCCCGTAAGTAATGCAGTTATACCACTCATACCAACATTTCTGTTAACAGGTATTTTACACTTTCCAGAAACTAGGAGAGAACCACTATTAAAGTCACTTCAGTTTTGATTCACAAGAGCAGTAGCTCATTACGCAGTCCATTTCAAGCATCTGGTGTCCATATGGAGCTTTTGACAGGGGATGGAACAGAACTTTGCGCCACATGTGATACAAGTGTAGGTCGAGGGGAAGCCGCAGGCACAACAGAAGTTTCTAAAAAATACAAAAACATTGATACAATAATCAAATTATAATAGTTATTACTTTATATTACTTACAGTAATTTTGTTTCATTCGAATCCTACCAAGGAAAATGTTTCTGGCCATGACCTACCGCCCCAAAAAAAGGAAAGTGTTCGAGAAACAATTTACTTTCATAATCGGCCTACAAGACTAATATCAGGAAGGGAAGTGCAGAGCAAGAAAGAAAGTGACTGATGATGATATTCATGATGTTGCAGTACCTACTCCTGTTGTCCTCAAAAGGACAAAAGAGAGCTGTCAAGTTTATGAAATCGTAGTTCATTTTTACTTACGAATGAAGAGGTTTTTTTAAATTTTTTCTCCATTTTTCGATAATCATGTTTCATAAATCATTTCTTAAATGTTTCACATGTCTATTACCTACGTTTTTAGGATTGTATTCAAATGCGGATATTTTCATTTCTTATCTAACTCCTCATTTGTATTGTCTAATTAAATTTACATTATTGTTGTGCTTGGGCTGGCCCATATTAATAATAAATAAGAAATGATGAGACTTGAAGCTGATTGGATGTTTGGTGATATTGAAACGAGTGGTTCTTAAACAATGGAGACCAATGTGGATGAAGCACCAAGGCCTCTGGGTTCTGTCCAGTCTAGATGGTATATGAAAGTAGGTGTCTTCTTGTCTTAGAGAGAATAAGCTGGGTCCTACTGAAGTTTCATTGGTGGGCCTTGCAAGAGTCAACATGTAACTGATATCTCACTTGTGGTTCTGGTCTTTCGATTGTGATTTGAGGCTGGTACTCTCTACGGCCACAATGGTGTTGGTAACTGCAGCTGTCACAAGAGGTTCTTAATGCTCCTGATCCATGTTCAGCTCACCAAAACAGCTCCTCAACAAACGGTCAGCTATAAAAGAAGTCCAATATCCACCAAACAGATGAATAGAATGGAATGAATGGTTTGGTGCAAACATCTCTTTCTCTTATATAGGTCCCTTGTGCAGCCTTTGCTATCCTATGGAATAGTGGCTTGGAGTGGCACATTCTTAGAGCTCCTTCAAATATATCAAAAAGTCATTTTGAAGGTTATTTACTGTAAATCTAAGCCGTATCCCCACTCAGGTTCTATATAATGAGTTGCGGGTGTTTTCATTACGCCATTTATACCTTCAAGTCGTTCTTTTATTTCTTCATAAACACCCCGACTTTTTCAACTTACCGACCTCGGAAAGTTTTTCTTCGTGTAATTATGACATTAGTTTCACCACTAGAGCTGTAATCCCTGCCCCCCAAACCCGCTTTGCATTTCACTTCGATGCATTGTCATTTCTGTAGTCTATAAGGATTGCTGCTGTGGTGCAAATTCTCCCGAACCACCCAACCTAACCTGAATGTATACAGCCTCCATCATGTTGAATTGGTAATATATCTATTTCTGAGTTCGTTCTAATATAACACGTATTATTCTATACATTCTCCATTCCTACTTAATTTAGAGATATAATAGTGGCGACGAAAACGGTGCATTGATAATGGCAGAGAAGCAGTCAGAATCCTTATCCGCCCTTTCCGCCAATCTCGAACAGAGTAACTCAGTTAGTGATTCTAGAAACCGCAGCCTCTCAATGAGCAATTCGCTTTACTTTCCCGGAATACCTCCAACCAGAAGGGGTTGCAAATATTGCAACTTCATCTACCAGATTGAGGGAAGGGGCCAGATTCTGCGAGTTTGAAAATTATCTCCCATATGCTCTCACACTTCAACTCATTCAAGGGCTAACCAGTGATGAAATTTGCAAGGAGCTTATTTCTAAGTGGCCTAATGATTTCGAGAGTGCTGTAAAAATAGCCCTGGAGCTAGAAGCAGATGGTACTGCGTCAAATGATGTTAGAGCACCACCTGACCCTCCTATTCAGATTAACAATTCCCAACATTCTATTACTCATGAGTCTCAGCCACGTTTTAAACGTAGTTCCCGCCCGCCCCCCAGTCGTTCGCATCAAGCAACCTCTTCCTCCCCTTTGCGATCCCGAGGGGAAAGCAACAAACACCATAAAATTCCTCCGTCACCCTGCTATGGGTGTGCGGGTCTTCATTATAGGAGGGAGTGCCCATATCGAGACCATAAATGCAGCAAGTGCTTAGTTGTTGGCCACAGCTCCAAGGATGGCAATGAATACCATTCTCGAAGATCCCACAGCAAAATTAATAAGATCGCTGATTCTGATAGCCTCTAAGGTGGTGATGATACAGAATACTTTCAAAGTTCTGTCCACAAATTTCAGCCTTCACTCGCATCCTGAGGGCTAATGTTGAGGTGTGAGTAAAAGGTACACTGATCCCCATGGAGCTGGACACAAGAGGAGCCTGCACATTTGTCAGTCTAGCTACCGTCCTCAAAATACAAAAGCCCCACTTGGAAATAAAAATTCTAACCGCATTTTCAAAAGTTTCACCAGGAACACCTTTAAATGTCATGGAGTAAACGAAGTTAATGACACATATTTAGGTCGAACCAAACCCTTAAACCTGTTCATTACTGATTTCCCCGAGGAAAGTATATTCGGTAGAGAGTGGATTGCTCACTTCCCCGACATAATCCCGTTGAAAGAGTTATTTCTGCAACCATCACTTCCTCTACCTCTCATGCAATGTCAGTCCCATGCACAGCTTTGGACACACTTCTAGAGAAGTTCCTTGATATCTTTGGAGAGTCCGCAGGCACATTGCAAGGACCTCCTGTGGAGCTCCGTCTAATTCAAGGAGCCATTCCTAAATTCGCCTTTGCCCACCAAGTACCCATTGCTCTCAGAGATGCCTACACTGAGGAAATAGAGAAAAAACTAAAATCAGGGTTGTACAAAAGAGTCACACATTCCAGACAGGCCTCCCCCACCCATGTAGTTGTAAAGAATGGGAAAGTGCCAATCACTGGTGACTATATATCAACTCTAAACCCTCAACTGGGTGTTGACGAGCACTCCATTCTAAGGATCGAAGATCTATTTCACAGTAGCAGAAGCAGTATGGCAGCGCCGCCTGTAAGAAGATTTGCGTGATGTCCCCTCTGCTCTAAATTTTTTTTACGACATCCTTGTATTTTCTGATTCCCTGGACAATTTACTAACTGCAATAAAGCAGGTATTTCAGAGCCTGATTAATGCAGAGCTAAAGTTCAAAGTGTGCATTCATGCTACAGAAAGCAATTAAATATCCTTTAAAGTTAAATACCTTGGTCACCCCATCGATGCTAAAGGTCTCCACAAACTAGATCATCATGTCATCAGAGACCGCCTTAACATAAAAAAAAAAAAAAAAAAAAACCTTAGTGGGAAGGTGGACTACTACCATGCCTTCTTTCCTAAGCTATCAACCACAACACCCCCCCCCCCCCCCCCCCCCCCCAGGAAATGTTGAAACAATCAAAATTCATGTGGTCTACATAGGGAGAGACCGCCTATAAGGACCTTCTCAATGAGCTGGTTTCTGAATGTATCCTTGTCCAGTTCGATCCAGAAAAACCTGTAATGCTAACTGTTGATGCCAGCCCATACCCATTTGTCGCTGTACTCTCCCATATCATGGCAGATAGCTCTGAAAGGCCCATAGTCTATGCCAGCAAGGCCCTACCACAAGACTGAACAATGATATCCACACATTGATCGAGAGGCCCTCAGTGTTGTATGGGGAATCCGTCGTTTCTTCCAATTTGTCTATGGCCAGAAATTTACTCTCTACACTGACAACAAGCCAGTATATCACATCTTTTGTCCAATGGAACTCATTTTTGGGAGTACCCTCGCTCTCCATGGGAAAGAGTTCATATTGACTTTGCGGGTCCGGTCTGTGGAAAGTCTCTACTTATAATTGTGGATGCATACTCCAAATGGCTCCAAGTTAAGGTTACTTCATCCACTACCACAGAAGCCACCAGCCGAATCCTGGACGAGATATTTTCCCAGTTTGGATCTCCAGTCACAGTTGTCTCAGACAACGGACAGCAATTCGCCTCTTCTGAATTCAGGTCTGGTCTCATGGCTTCGGGGATTAGATTCCATTAAAAAAAAGCACCATACTCCCCTGCCACCAATGGACAGGCCGAAAGAAACGTGCAGACTATCAAGAGGGCATTGGTCAAATGCAAAGCCACCTCCAGCACACCAGACCACCGGAGAACCACCATCCCTGTTATTTTTAGGCAGAATCATCCGCCTTGATTGTGTCAAGCCTAGCATGACTGACAAAATGGAATCAATGGCTGCTGGAAACATTCCAAAGACCCCAGATCCTTTGATGTGAATCAACCAGTGATGCTTCTCATCTTTTTTACCACAAGTCCTTCTTGGGTAGAAGGAAAAATTTCTAAAAAACTTGGAAAACTTAATTATGAGATCCAGGCAGGAAGTACCACTCATAAAAGGCAAGTGGACCAGCTGAAGTTGCTTGAGGAGAGATTTCTCATAGTTGTGGACCAGAAACTGGATTGTTTTGTATGTCATTCTAAAAAATTGCAAATTATTTCCACAGAAACGGATTACAAGTTTGGATATGGTTAGGAAGTTTGGTGTGGAAAATTATATAAAGCAGCCAATTGAAGCAGTGAAAGTAACCTTTTAGGCAGCGAAGGAGCAGGTGCAGCGGCATCAGGGTAGTGTATTTGTTCAGGGCGGACTATCTCTTCATACTCGATCATCTGCCCAAATGTCTTTCGATACTTGAACTTGTAGTAATCAGCACCTTAAATACACAAAAGAATATGGCATCAGCACACACCGATTCATGTTCTTCAGACTATAGGAAAATATCATACACATTTGCAATCTACACAAGAGTAGTAAATTTATAAGCAAGGTTTCAATTTATTCTTGTTGCATATAGCACATTTGTGTGGGCCACTATCGACTGACTACTCCTCAATCAACCTAATCAGAAATTTGTTTGACTGCTTGATTTAGATATTGTTCTAGATAGAGAGAATAATGTACTTTACTCTAGTGGATTTTGATAAGCAATGTAGATACACTGAATTTTCTAGTACGTCATCTTATGTCATTTTGAGCGAATTTTCGTAGAAAATGAAGCTATTGCAATGGCTACAGAAATTTTAAAATTAAAATTTTCAAAAGATTTCTTCATTGAAATCCGTTTTGTGACATTCTGAGACGAATCCTAGATTTCAACGCTTTTTCATATATATATATATATATATATATATATATATATATATATATATATATATATATATATATATATATATATATATATATATATATATACACGCTATTTCATATGTGTGTGTGTGTGTGTGTGCCCTTGCAGACAATAACTCTCCTTAGGATTGAGATAAAAATTCCAATCTTGCACCAAAAATCGAGCTTTCCAAACGAAAGGATGAGTTTGTTGGCTAGTATTTTTTTAGCACATTACATTGGTCAAATTTCATAAAATGTATTAAAAATGGCTAAGAATTGTTTAATTTATATTTTCTAGCAGAGTTTTAGTCAAAAGAAGTAGAAACAGAAGAAACAATGAACTAGATCATCAAAGAATTTGTGCAGAAATTTATGCTGAAAAATTACTTAAATATTAATATTATTTAATATTAATTGGATAAAAACCGAAAACAAGGCGTTTAAAACATCCAAAATATTTTTTGAATAGCAAAATACTATTTAGAACGAGGTATTTGCAATAAAATTGGTGCTCAACAGTTTCTTTATACTCCAAACTCCAAATTTTCAAAACAATTTAACATAATACAGTATGATAAAATTTACGAAAATTCGCTCATACGATCATGCTGCATGACCGGAACTTTTATATTGCGCTCCAAATCAGACCAATATTATAATTTTGCTGACGCGTGTAGTGATAATTAATGTTGATGCAAAAAATTTAACAATTTATCGTTTTTTCTAGAAGCTGAAACAAACACTGAAATTCTAAAAAAAATTCAAAATACCACCCAACGACTAATGATATCAAGAGCAGGAAAATTGAAAGCACTCAGGAAGTTGAATTAGTCCTGTACCGGTATGTTCATAAATGAGGGAATGTAGATTTTCACCCCATGTCTCGCCAGTTTTGTGACTGCACGGAGTTTTACGTTAGGCTATTTTTCTTCCTGTTATCATTTACACAGAATCAAGACAGTTGTGCCATCTGTAGGGATTCTCAATCTTCTGACGATCGCAGGGATGATACAATCCCAACAACATAAATTTATCAACCCTTTCCAGAAAAAATAATGAGAGGAGACAGGCATTCTGTCGAGGGAGGGCAACGTCGGTCCATCATTACCGCACCAGTCCCCCTACGAAGCTGTGAGATGGGCAGAAGCAGAGCTTTAAGCTGACTTCAAGCTAGATTCACTTCACCGTCCTTCTTCCCACCTTTAAAGTCCCACTTGCGAAATTAGAAATTATTTATTAACTTGACTTCAAAATGTTGTATTTTATATCATGATGATATTGTGGCTGAAGAGATAATGACGTGTTGTACAATCTATTTATAGAAAATAAAAACTAGGTGTCTACCAAATAAAATGGAAGTTAACAACCTATAAAAGATACAAGAAGTATTCCACACACTGCCCAACCATTATAAGAATAAAACTATAGCAAATTGGATACCCATGCTTAGGTACCTACATAATTGTCCACCAACCACAAATTAACATGGAATCATGTTTTAGCGATGGATCCCCCGCCGAAAAGTGAGATGAAAGTAGCGCCAATAATTGTGATGATTTCCGCTTACAACCGAGTCGTTGCTAGGGATATGATACTTCGTCGTTTTTCATCCCACAAAATTCGTTGACCATTCGTTCGAAAGCTCTCGATTTATCCAACCATACTATATTAACTACTGCGAAGTGCGTGGCCAACAAGCTGAGTTATGAGCATGGTTATATGAATAATTGTTTACACACAGGTGATCATTCTCAATTATTGATATTGTGAACATGATTGCAACCGCTTGTTAATTTCTGATGATTTCATTGAGCTGGTGTTTCGATTATGTGATTCATAGCATGTGATCCGAATATTGCGAGAACGGTTTGATTTGTGAAGCGGTGGTTAAATCATTTTAATAGGTAATTTCTATACTTTACACTATAGGAAGCTGTAATTTCGTATGTAGCCTCTTTAGCCTCTTTCTATAATAAAGTGAATGTTTACTCGCGAGTTTCTATTAGGAGATCATCATCTCACAAGAGCTCAATCGTCGTGATCATTTCTATAATAAAGTGAATGTTTACTCGCGAGTTTCTATTAGATCATCATCTCACAAGAGCTCAATCGTCGTGATCATTTCTATAATAAAGTGAGAGCTCAAAGTAATAACATCCGGCGGGGTCCAGAGGGGCGAAGCCCCCCTGGCGGGGTCAAGGGGTGGAGCCCCTTGAGAGGTCCGGAAGGCCGAGTTTTTAGGAAGTAACAACTACATATCATAACTAAGAACTTGAGTTTTTGTGCCCCCAACTAAAAATCCACTTTCGATACAGCATCTACTAAATGTGTAAGTACATTTGAAATGATAATTTCAGGATTTGTTGGTACCTTTAGATTTTTTCGTCTTCCTGGTGTTAAGGGTGTCCTGGAACTTAGGAGCCTTCTTGTTGGCCACGAGGTCTCCATGAGGATCATCGTGAAAATTGTCGTTGTAAAGAGCTTCTACTGCCTGGGTTGTTCTCCTCTGCCGAGTAGCGTCGTCAAGAATCCTACAAAACCACAAAATAAATAATCTAATGTACTCCCAATACCTTTTTATTGCACATATATGTTCTGAATTCCATTCAGCTGTTGGGGGAAAAAATTGATAGACCTCAAAGCTGAAAAGAAATTACTCCAAATTTTCAATTTACCAACGGTTTAATGGATACTATAACACTAGCTCGACAACACGCTGGACTGAACAGGTCTGGTGTGATGTAATGTGACAAGAGCCTAGAGTACCTATGGAAACTTTGCTTCAATTAAAATTAAGCTGGTCAAAATGTGCAGATAGTGGGTGCCTGTGGGAGGATTTAGACTATAATTCGTCCGAAAACGTTACAGAGGGCGCTGTGAACTGAAAATTATGAAATTACTCATCAAGACGAATCCATTCATGATAGCAAAACCTCAGTTTTCGACATTTTGGCGCTTGGTAGGGCTGTGCATAATCCCATTCATTTGTGAAACAATATGTAGATGTAAAAATAACGATCTATGAACCTGAAATTCGATTATTCGGCGTTGAAACCGATGGACCATGAATACCCAGTGAATTTTAGCAAGGTGAAGCAACAACTGGAGAAATGAATATCAATGTCAAGTTTTGAAAACTTGTTTTTTCCCCATCTTTACTAATGTGAAGTCTAATGTATTACAAAGAAAAGCTTAGTAGGTGGCATAAACTAAATTTGCACAACAAGCCACTAATATGTACAAGTACCTTGAAATTCTACATGAAGGTATAAGTATCTCTCAGGTAATTCTAAATAAATGGGTGAATGAACCAAACATGATTGTGTACTTGTCATTTAAAGAGGACTGACAGCTCGCATATCAAGTATCTTTTTGCTTTCAACTCCTAACGTTAGAATAACAACCTACATCAAACCTTTTAGACAACGTACCGTACCGTACGATGCACCAAGTACTATCCCAATTACTTAAACATAAAAATGTATATATTACACAGCTTACACCTATTGTTGATTTCGTGTAACAAATCTCGTGTGATTTTGGTTTTACCATTTTCTGTTTCCCACTGTTAGGTACAACATTGATAATTTAGTAACTCCAAGTTGTGAGCCTTTTAATGTACCTACCTTCCGTCAAAAATATCAAAATTTTCTGCATAGCTAAGTAAATCGTATACCTACTAGGTACATTTTGTACGTCTACTTACCTATTAAAAAAAACCTGAAGTTTTTATTTAACGCATATCATAAGTGAACTTAGTAATTATATTACTAATTTAATGAATAGCTACAAGCTTATAGCTGCAAGTTAAGATTTTGGATTGCTTACCTCCTCTGCCCCTGAACTTTCAGTCTACCGGATTCTCTTCCACCGCGATTTGCCATGGCCCGTAAATTTCACACTTACAGACGTATAGTGAGCATCATCCCGCTTCACTATAAAAATTTCAAGTAGAAAGAAAGTATCTTCTTTAATTTTAAACAATCTAAGTTAACATTAAGTAAAATGTAGAGACAAATTTGAAAAGAGATTCGCATTCGCAGCTAAAACAAATCACAACACAACATTTACTTATAGTATCCATCTGACCATACGTTCTTCTTTCTTCTCTATTTGTTGACCGTACTGAGACCGTGTGGTCAACGGGAGTCTCCGGAAAACCTAAAATTGAGCGGAGGTACCAACCGAGCTGTTCGAGCCGAAATGTTCCTTTTTGTAGAACGACTTGAGACAGTTAGTTACTTGTTACCATTCTTTGTGTCGAGGAAGAGGAACAGTAGATTCCCATTAGATATTTTTGCATAGGTTTATTAGAATTATTATTATACTAATCGGGGTCTTCCGTGGTCCTACGGGGAAGCACTGGACTCCTGTAGAGAAAATCATGAGTTCTATCACCCAAGGCAGGGTTGTCAAGTGGGAAGAGCGATTTAAGTGGTCGCCCCGGGCGCGGCGACCAGGGGTGCGCCACACAGTATTTCGACTAATGTGTTTCAGGTGGAAAAAAGTCAAAATAGCAGTTTTAGAAGAAAAAATAACGTCTTCAGCATCAGGGTCGAAGGTAATGGTCCCAAATCGATGATATTTAGTTGGAATAACCCTCCTTAGAAAACTACTGAAACGGAACCTCTAAGGAAATTATTCCTCAGAAATCTAATAATTCTTTTCCTTCTTCTGATCGTCGTGACTTGGGCTGGGATGTTTATCCTGAATGTTCTAAGAAATAATATTCTCAAATTTTGAACATTTATTGTTAATTTCCATCTCTTCTTACTTCTTACAGAAATTGTATATGTAGTACCTACTGAAAACCAGTGGTATAAAGTTGTTAGTTTCCTACTGAAAACCAGTGGTATAAAGTTATTAGTTTCACAAAGTATGAGTGGTAAATATTGATATTTTGAATAGGTAGGTACAGTACTAGGTACTTTAGATGTATACCGAAATCTTGCTCCCGGCGCCAACAAAGCACGCGACGGCCCTGACCCAAGGCTAAATTAATTTTTTTTTTCGAACTTCAAAACATATTTTGTGATCTACGATAGTTGCTAGTTACTGAAAGGGTTGGTTAATGAAATGTAGACAAGTTTCATGTCCTTAGGATGGCCCGGTATCTAAATTTTTTCGTAAAAGGATGCTTTTATATATATATATATATATATATATATATATATATATATATATATATATATATATATATATGTTAAATATATAGTCTTGAGTATATATTTAACCCCAGGAGCTATTCATTAATTTGATGTTGTTTCCAGAACGTATTTGGATTAGACCTTTTCAGGTAAAATATAGGTGAAGCCACTTGAATAAACTTACAAAATTTTGTGTTCAACTGTTTATTCAAGCTGAAAAGTTTCGTCTATCTCAAATTTCACAAAATATGATTATTTTCTTTGTGATATTGAACATTCCAGTTACTCAAATTAATATTTACACCCAAGTGTTTTCTTCTTTCATCAATAACTATATATATATATGGTAAACACTTTATTTTCTAATAATCCAATATCTATAATGTATATAATAACATAATAGGTATCTAATAATCACCTAACGACGGATAAGAGCTGTTACATTGAGCAGGAGTAGGAGAACAACATTATTGTTCATTCAGGAAGATATTCGGCAGGATCCGCTCTGCTCGGTTGGCACTTCCTGCTCATGATCAGGTTGTCCGGAGACTCCCCTGTTCAACGTTCTTATTCTCCTTGCCATAATAAACGCAAAAGTCTTTCAGTGGCATTTTCTACAATAATAAGCACATTAGTTAAGGCTGCTACACACGTTAGTAATATGTTCAAGCGCTTGCCATAATAGTTTGAGTTTCCCCGTCAACATTATTGTTGAAATGTCCAACGAAGAGATCCGCTCTGCTCAAAGCTTTGGCACTCCTCTTTTTCCTTGGTCTCTCTGTAGTCCTGTTTTGTCAAGAGACATCAGGGAAAAATGTAGCAGAAATAAAATTGAGGCTTAAAATGTCATCGTACCGTGGGTAGGATGCCAAAAGTCCTGCTTTCAGTGGCATCTACTACAATAATAAGCCTGACATTAGTTAATCTTAGGTGCTGCATAGTGATAGTAGTAATACACATCTATTGTTATTGATGAGCCATTTCAGTCAGATCTAAAGGTTCATACCTATAATATTTAATTAAAATTCGTGCACAACACTTTTAAATACCCCCCCCCCCTCCAACACCAAAAATCAAAATGTTCACTTGCTTTTTGAGTGTCAGGGGCGTCGCTATACAAAATATTGAGGGGGGAAGCATGAAATTCCCAACTGAACAAAAATTTTTCCCAACTAAAAAAAAAGGAAATAAAAAGAAAATTTGTAGTACTACATATTAATGATACCTACCTGCTACCAACAGTGTTGATACCTATTGCCAATTAGGGAGTAGGTACCACCTATTTAATACAAGCAACACTTCTGTAAAATGAGCGTTTTCAGGTGAGTTGTTATAAAAAAATTTAGTAGCATATCTTTTGTTGTAAGACTTCAATATTAATTATGGATTGAAACAGTAATAATAAATTATTGTCATTATTCGAAACTTAGAGAATATGTAAATGACCTGAATAAATCTTCTGGATATTATTAAAAACACAAAGCGATTTGCTCATTCGTAAATCAGATAACCTAGGTATATTTTTATTTATTCATTTATTTTTTATTTTTAAATTGAAACAATGATTACAATAAAAAATAATAGTAAGAAAAACTAAAATGTATTTAAACTGTAATCTCTACACGTTAAAGTTTAAAAGGTTGAGTTTCTATAAGAAGTGGTGTACCTATACATATTTTTCAATTTAGCCCATGAATGTACTTGTACCACACCAAATATTCAGAATTAAGAATCTCAAGTCAAGATTAAGAATCTCAACAAGATCTTTTCCCATTATAATTGGAGCAATGGACATAGACAATCATCATTCATCGTAGCCTTAAATTGTATGTCTCATGTTTCAAACTACTGAATGTTCTCCATTGAACTACAGAGCGGATTTGGATGAGTGTGAAAAATGTTTTTTTGGTGAGTAGACCAAAAATATAGTAAAACACAGACAAGCGCAATTTTCTACCTTAATCCGTTTTCAAGATTCAACATACCTAAATGGGAAATGCTGACGAAATTTGGGAATATTTCAACGGAAAATGCCAGTTTTGTGCACAAAATTAAAATAACTCGAGTCTTTCATAAATACCTGGTAGGTGACCTACAGTTGGGAAAATCAGGATTTGATTAGGATTAGACTTCCAAATAGGTCTCTTCGATACGAACTAAATCACTCGCGACGAAGTTGTGGAAACCCATTTAAAAATGGAAGTTAGTGAAAAACGTAGTCTATTTCCACGAAAAATAAAGAGTTACACTGTTAAATCGATTTCGACGGTTAGGCCATCATCAGTAACAAACAATAACTGAAGATACATTAGAAAGGACACAGCTTTTATAGTAACAGGTGAAGGGAGATTTAATCCCATTGGTCAAGAGAAAGGAAAGGGGCAGGAGGTACAACCAATGAAGTGCAAACAAGGTGACGGGGGATTATAGCTAATGAGATGAAGTGAAAGGGGGAAATAATTAAATATGGTTTCAACATTGTGAAGGGATAATTCCAAGCTTTATACAAATGGACCTATTAGTGGTGAAATATATTGAGGTATATCCTCATTTAAACATTTACCAGATCTGTCACTTTTGATAATTTCGAATTTTTCAAGTACATTCAACACACCTCCCTTCGGTCCGAGGGGAGGCAGATACCTCCAAAGATTGGAAAAATGGTCAACGTATTAGAAATGACTGATTTTTTGATAAGTGAAATAAGATCGGTTCTAACACACGAAAACAACAATGGCAGCCATTTTCATGATGACGAGGGGGGGGGGGGGGGGGGGGGACGCAAATCCGTTTCAGACGATTCTAAAACCAAACCGGTGAAAAAAGGTGTGTGTGATAAATTTTGATGACGCTGCCCCCACCCAGGTCATAATTAGAATTTTTTTGGTTTTGTTCGATCCTAATTTTAGTTTTGTAGTGCCACGAACCCCGGAAATTTTGAATTTGTCAACAGAACAGAAATAAAGGAGGGCATAATGTGGAAATTTTCCATTTCTGAATCGTTTAATTTGTCGACTATTTTGCTTCCCCACTACCGAAGGTAGGGAATCTTTGTGTTTGTGATTAAATTCGAAAAAATTTTTGTCCTCCAAAATCAAAATTTTTACTTGGTTGTTGCGTTTCAGAGCTTGCTGATCAATTTTGGTTCCGTTCCGTTATTAAAAAACTCACACGGTGGATACAGCTTTCGTACAAGTACGCAACCACAAGAGACATTTTATGTATTTGCGCCCCCTTTCCCCTTCCTATAAAACCCCGTATTGTATTCTAGAGCCACTCAGCTGATCTGGGATCGGTCAGTTGTGTTCAAAAGTCCCTCAAGGGCCCACATACCAAATCTCAGAATCGTGGGATCATTAGGGAAAAAACTGGATTCTAGATCCACTCAGCTGATCTGGGATCGGTCAGTTGTGTTCAGAAGTCCCTCAAGGGCCCACATACCAAATCTCAGAATCGTGGGATCGTTAAAGAAAAAACTGGATTCTAGAGCCACTCAGCTGATCTGGGATCGGTCAGTTGTGTTCAGAAGTCCCTCAAGGGCCCACATACCAAATCTCAGAATCGTGGGATCATTAGGGAAAAAAATTCTAGAGCCACTCAGCTGATCTGGGATCGGTCAGTTGTGTTCAGAAGTCCCTCAAGGGCCCACATACCAAATCTCAGAATCGTGGGATCATTAGGGAAAAAACTGGATTCTAGATCCACTCAGCTGATCTGGGATCGGTCAGTTGTGTTCAGAAGTCCCTCAAGGGCCCACATACCAAATCTCAGAATCGTGGGATCATTAGGGAAAAAACTGGATTCTAGAGCCACTCAGCTGATCTGGGATCGGTCAGTTGTGTTCAGAAGTCCCTCAAGGGCCCACATACCAAATCTCAGAATCGTGGGATCGTTAAAGAAAAAACTGGATTCTAGAGCCACTCAGCTGATCTGGGATCGGTCAGTTGTGTTCAGAAGTCCCTCAAGGGCCCACATACCAAATCTCAGAATCGTGGGATCATTAGGGAAAAAGATTCTAGAGCCACTCAGCTGATCTGGGATCGGTCAGTTGTGTTCAGAAGTCCCTCAAGGGCCCACATACCAAATCTCAGAATCGTGGGATCATTAGGGAAAAAACTGGATTCTAGAGCCACTCAGCTGATCTGGGATCGGTCAGTTGTGTTCAGAAGTCCCTCAAGGGCCCACATACCAAATCTCAGAATCGTGGGATCGTTAAAGAAAAAACTGGATTCTAGAGCCACTCAGCTGATCTGGGATCGGTCAGTTGTGTTCAGAAGTCTCTCAAGGGCCCACATACCAAATCTCAGAATCGTGGGATCATTAGGGAAAAAACTGGATTCTAGAGCCACTCAGCTGATCTGGGATCGGTCAGTTGTGTTCAGAAGTCCCTCAAGGGCCCACATACCAAATCTCAGAATCGTGGGATCATTAGGGAATCTCCGCGCTAACGCTCTCCGCGTGACGCCTCCCCGCGTGACGCTTTTTCATTTATGTGCCATAGTAAAGACATCAATTTATATAGTTAAATGAAACGTCCAAAAAAGAAGGAAAAAAAGAATTACCGTGTTTTCAGAAGTTGCCGACGTCGGTGAGGATTTGTTTAAAACAAATTGGCGTGGTTGTGGTTGGATGAAATTGCCTTTCCACATGAATTCGCACAAATAGATCAGAATGCTGTGTATAGGTTGGTGGTCTGGATGCTCGCAAGCTCGCATCTCAAAATTACATAACATTTCTGTGCGTAGTCAAAGTTCCCCTTAGTAAAAATACCGTCACACATTTCGATTAGTTGGACATGTAGGTCTGAATGATGTGTATACCTACTTTGGCGGTCTGGATGCGAACATATTTATCAACCTTCGAGGGCGTCTGCCCCGCCTCCCTTTTTCATCTTCGTGTATTGAAAATTTGGCTTGGTATTTCTATATCTTAAAAAAAAAAAAAAAAAAAAAAAAAAAAAAAAAACATTTTCAGCCTTTGTGAATGTGCACACCTGGAATTGGTTTCCTACCTATATCCATTGATATACTAGCCCTGTAAGACCGTCATGTTTACAAGGCGAATTTTGCTGTTCCACTAGTTGAGATTGGCTCCCATGTGCTAGGCCTTAGGGAGAGCAAACGGTTGTACGTTACGTACCTACAGCGACCCGGGTAGTTTCATCCGATTCTTAGAGTATCTTCATATACAATTCCGAACGGTCTTTAAAATTGTGAAGAACTTCGCGGTCCGATTTTAGTGTTAGACTGCTCATTCGAATCAGCACGGCCCCAAGTTTATAGCAAATGTGTCGCCGTTCGTCTCTATACCCTCCTTGATCGTGTTCTAGGCGGTCCTTATCAACGAGAGTTGTTTATTAGGCTGAGGCGGTAACAACAGTTGCCATCAATTCACGGTCAGTAAGAAACGTAGTGTAGTTACTAACATCTAGGGGAGTTATTTCTGAACGAAGAAATTGAAACTGAAGCACTAAGCGGTCTTTATATATAATTCCGAACGGTCTTTATATATAATTCCGAACGGTCTTTATATATAATTCCGAATCAGCACGGCCCCAAGTTTGTTGCAAAAGTGTCGGTAACGGTAAGTAAGAAACGTAGTGATGGGGTCTTTTCTGATTAGCTGAGTGAGCTAAATCCTTTCCTGTTCACTGTAGGAGGTTGAAATTTGATAGGTAGACTCTCTGGGACATTAAGAGACGAGTGAATTTCAACAATTCAATTTCAACTCACATGACATCGCGGCAGCACACCTCATTACAACCAAAAAATTCAAAAATATATTCGAAGCACAAATTGGACATGACACAACACTCGAAATTAATCCAGACACAGAACATGCACGAGCTTTGCTGGATTGGTACCAGACAGATCAGGAGGAAGACAGCTGTAGCATCTCCTCCACACAACTCAACACCAGTTCGACATCTACGAGTACTACCGATCAAGATACAATCAACGACATAAAGAAGGAGATAGAAGACACGAACGCGCAGATTCAGACGCTTACAAAGAAACGAAGAAAACTCGAGATAAAATTACACCATCATCTCACCATGCCCTAATTCTGAATTTCCCGATTCAACTTTTCGTTTAGTCTCATAGTGGCGAGGACCACCTCAACTGGTGATATTTATTTTTTTACATTACTTACATTTTGATCGGTATTTCCTCTTTTTTAATCATTTAATAACATCGCCTCAGCAAATAGGTAGGACTTATATCGTTACTATAATGTGCTGAGTTCCTGTTAGGTACCTACCTTGAAAGTTTTTGACATCTCGACTTTTCAATACTTCAGCCCTTACCCTTAATTACTACCCTTTAGAGTTGATTACAATTGATGGTGAATGGAGGGGGTGAATTTTCGTGATTCTTTATTTATTTATTTTTCAACTTTTAATTTGTTATAGTAATGGAAAATGTAATAGGAGTTTTCAATTTTGTGATGGGGTGAATAGAGGGGGTAATAACGATGAATCGTAATATTTTTATTATATTCATCAGACTTTTAGTGACTCTTTTTATTGTTTGTTTGATCCAAATTTTAGTCCAGTCGTGCAACTTCGGAAATTTCAAATTTACCGTCGGTGTAGGGGTGAAATGGTGTGACGGGGGGAGGGGAGTTCCGAGAAATCATGATACTTTTTTTGTCTTCTCAACAAAATTATATACAATCCATTCATAAGGACGTCCCTGTAATGCATGCATTACTTACCAATATGTTTATAGCTTCTAAACGATTTGAAGTGTTCTTATTTCGTCATTAATCGTGAATTTTCGCTGCTTTCAGGGATCATATCCGAAAAAAGATGCCACCAAAAAGAAACGAGTGTGAGGCACATAAAGATGAGTAGGTACCCAATTTCGCGGGACAGGCAGTGGGAGACGATTAAAGTTTTAGTACAAAATTTGAAAACGAAAAAATGTAGAATTTAATTACGAGCACTTTAATTTTCAATTTTTCTTTTACCTTGGCTTTTCGCAAAATATTAACAAGTTTTCTATATTCTACTACTTTTCATTACATGTAATTATTTTCAATAAAAATTATTTTCAATAAATTATTTTCAATAAAAGTTTTTCTTTTTTTGCTTATCTATTTAAATCATTATATTCTTTATGCTTGTCTACAACAACGTTACATACTTATTTACAACTAGCCGCTCCGGCTTGCTTCGCTCGCCTCAACGTCCAGCCGGGGGGTAAGTGTACATGCGATGGTCTTTAACCACCCATTCAGGTGTATTACAATTGGAACATGTAGGGGAAATTGAAACCCCCTACTCGTGGACTTTCGTTTGAGCCCACACACACATTTTCCAGTTTTTCTACCCCCCCCCCCCCCCCCCCCCCTACCACTCACAACCACCCCTTGCTGAGCAGAGGATGCGCAATTTTGATGTGGCCTATATTTTTTGCCGGAAGTGGCTGATCATATTAAAAAAAGGATCGCGCAAATCGGTCAATCCGTTCAAAAGTTATGGAGGTACATACATACAGAGACTTTATTAATATAAAGATTATGTATCGGTTACGTTTGATTCATTCACAAGTACGAGTATGTTCATTTTGTCTTTTCAATTACAAGGGAAGAACCTTTTCCATTCTTCATTCGACCAAATTCTTATTACCTTGGAAGAACCCTGTTTTATTGATATTTCGATATTTTAATTACGTAGGAAGAACCTGTTCCAATCATTGCCGTTTTTATTTGATTGAATATAGCTCACACAGCTGATTAGGATAGAGCCCATAATTTCAATCGTCTCAATGTACCAGAGAGGCTCCCTACCATGTGCTTTTATTTTCGGAGAGGATTAGTCTGCGACAGTTTTGGTATATTATTTTCAATAATGAACCTTCGTAATCGACCAGGAGAAAAACATTTTAAACCCCTCTGAAAATTTGTCGATTTACGTTTCAAGATGTGTAGAATCCAAAATTCGAATTCCGCGGCTTTTCTCCAAAAATACTAGACCAAACTATATGAAACTCGTGTTAAAAATCAAATTTGGGGTATAGATGGTCCAAGAAGCTCGGCATCAATTTTTATCAATCCTAAAGGGTTGCATTAAAGGGCTAAACATTAAAAAAATCGAGATCTCAATAACTTTCTAGGTTCAGTAATAATTTATTGCTTGTCAATGATAAATTTAATCCCAAAGAATCTATTAAAACCACCCACAACGCTGTACGTTGCACAGTTCGCTTTCCCTAAGGGCTTGAACATCGAGAGAAAAAAACCTTCGAATTTCTATGCGCGAGAAGATAAGGAAATCACGCGCTGCTAGCGGATCTATTGATTAAACAGTCAAGCTGTAAATTATTCGAGAAATCGAGTGTATTGACTATTGTCCGTGTGATGTACTTACTAGTAAAGTATTAGTTCCTAAATGTATGCTAAATTTCATCTCTTAAATTGCTCCCAAGTCTACCTATTGGTAGCGGAAGCATTGTTTTCACTTCAGAGAGATGGAAATGTAGTCTCCACTAAAATCAAACTTTTTTTTTTTTTACAGTGGTAAAATTTCCACTCGCATGTTGCGTTTTAGACTATTCTGAACAACAAACCTATGTTCCATAATTTTTTATGTACGTGTGTGTGTGTATCTGTGTTGGACTGTGTGTGTATGTCCGCAAATCCTTGTAACAAGGTTAATTGTCTCAATATTCATCAGATTTGTATGATATTTTGAGGGTATGTGCGGGTTGCACTGTATACGGCCCACTAATAATTCCATACTTCTAAAATCATAACTTCATTTAACGCATGCGCAAACGTAAATTTCTTCAAGCACATTTTTTTAAGCTCTAATCGTCCGATCCCGCTCAAATATGGTGCATAGTTGGGGACCGGTGGTTCAATTATTCCATGTTAATTTCAACATGATTGCATCATTACCAGCTCCTGCGCACGCGCGAAAGTGTACTCCGAGAACAATGTCTAGTTTTTATCAGATTTTGATTCTCAGGTATATTTTCTGGGAATTTGTGGGTCAGGCTGTAGATTGTTCCCTATCAATTTCATTTTTATCAAATCATTACCCCATTCTGCGCTTGCGCTAACGTAAATTACTTCAAGTATCATTTTCCCGTTTCCTAAATGACCGATTTCCATGTTGTACGTTACCTACATCTTGATTGACTATATTCATTATGGAGTTTTTAATGATTATTAAAACCATTTCAATGATATACATTTATGTTATTTTCAATTGGCAATTCTACCTTCTTATACTTAAATATTGTTGTACTGAGATCAGGGGGACTAGTAAAATGTAGATGTTTTAATTAATTGCATTACTTTTCCCTCTGCAGGTGCCTATATCTACAAAGGTAGGATATTGATGTCAACCGTCGGATCTGCAATTTTAAATGTACCTACCTCCTTTGTAATATCAAGAATTCAATATCAGTGCACGCTAATCAGCATTGGGGCCTCTGAGCCTCATTTGGTTTTTAATTTACTTATGATGCTGAAACCTGAAATGCAGTCCTTTTTGGAGATCTGGAATACAATCACAAAGTACCTATGTAGGGACTCAGATCAGCTTTGGAACCTCCAAAGCTAACTTTCCTGTTCGACTCACGGTGCTCTTATTTAGATGGAGCTCCTCTAGGATTCCTCGGAAACAATTACGAGGACCGGAGGCGCACTGATCAGCTGAGAGGCCTCTGAACCTATATTCTTTCCTTATCTATCGACTTTTTTCAAACATTTTTACTGTGAAGCATAAAATTGCTGAGTCTTGGAACTGTAAAAGTGTGAAACTTTCTTGGAGGCACGATGCGCCATGTTCTGATCATATTTAAATACGGGGTTTAACAATTATAGACCAATGGTCTGCGTAGAAGGGCTATCTAACACAGAAATAATACACCATTGTGTAATCATTTGCAGCGTTTTTCGTAGCTCCCGCGACACATGTATTGCCACATCGTCAGTGCGAAAAAGGCTCGTTTTGTTTTGCGAATAGGTCCTGATAAAAGCGTGGTCCAGTTATTATTTAGTTGTTCGTTTCTAGTTAGCAACGTTTCTAGGGCACTGCTCTAAAAAAATTGTCACTTGTTCCATAGCCCAAAAACCAATCCATGATAAAATAAACCTGTGTGTCAGACTTGTTAGCTTTTTAAAATTTATTGGCTGCGTTAACACATTATATTAATTTGTATTTCAAAAATTATTTTACATTAATTTGTATTTTATCAATCGTTTATGTATTTATTTTATTTTTAATTATTAGCATAGGTAGAATGTTTGAGACCTTTTAGCCAACATTTGACGTCATAACCACGCAAAAAAGACACATACAAAAATACTAGTGTTACCGTTGCCTTCTGATCTCCGTAGCCAGGTAATTTATTTGCTATTCAATCTATGAAGGTCTACATTTGAAATAGAGGTGAAACACAAGTTCTATGTATTCTCCAGTCCTACTCTCCAGCGGTCATTGATGGAGTTTAACGAATGATTCCCTTATTGATACAGTCACTAGCAGTTCACGATTCCTCTATGTCCTCGCGCCAGGAATTCCAAGGTTTCTTTTTCTCGAATTTCTACCCCTTTTTTAATTGACCTACTGAACTATATTAATTTATTGTAATATAGGATTTTAAGTCCAAGAAACAATCATAATTTAGGTTTTACGACTGAAAATGGACAAACGCGCCCGTGCCTATCCGATCTCATCTATCAATCCGATTTCATTCTAAATTTGGGTAGTTGTGGGTGTATGTTTCACAAAGCTGCCATACGAATTATATCGCGATAGTTTGGGTAATGACTATAGCGCATGCGAGAAAATAATATTAGTTGAAACTTCGAGAGTAATGGAGCGATTTGGATGATATTTTCAAAGATTATGCGGGTTAAACTCTGAAAAATATCCTCCCGATTCCATTTAACATAAATATGATAAGTAAGTTGGCGAAAACACGCTCATATGATCATGCATGCGCTGCATGACTGGAACATTTAAAAATAAATAATACCGTAAAAAGGTTAATTTTGTTTCCAAAAAGTTCAATTTTATTTGCAAAAAGTCTAATTTGATTTGCAAACTGACCAATTTTATTTACGAAACCAACGATATTATTCGCATAAAGATTAGCGTTATCTGCAAATACTGTACATATCGAATCACTGATCGATGAAGGAAACAATAAATATCGTGAGCTATAGGGTGCAAATGTGTGATCTGTAGGTAGTTATAGGTTTCATGATAACATCGATTTTCTTTAAGCGAATTTTCATAGAAAATGAAGCTATTGCAATGGCTCAGAAAATTTTAAAATACAAATTTCTGAAACATTTCTTCATTGAAATCCGTTATGAGGCTTTCTGAAACGAATCCTAGAGTGAAACGCTTTTTCTTAGGTATATATATATATATATATATATATATGTATATATATATATATATATATATATATATATATATTTATTTATGTGCCATTCCAGACGATAACTCTCCTTAGGATTGAGATAAAAATTCCGTTCTTGTGCCAAAAAATCAAGCTTTCCAAAAGAAAGGATGAGTTCGTGCCATTCCAGAAGATAACTCTCCTTAGGATTGAGATAAAAATTCCGTTCTTGTGCCAAAAAATCAAGCTTTCCAAAAGAAAGGATGAGTTCGTTGGCTAGCACTTTTTGAGCTTGATTTTGTAATGCCATCCCGTCAGTAGTATACACAATTGTAATGTTGTTTATATTTCCGAGTTGATAGGAACCAGTGTTTCTATTTTCTGTCAGCATTTTACAATGCATAGTTATTATCAGTAACTACCTACCAGGCAATATATACACATGAATAGGGCTCAGATCTAGAGCCGAAACGTCGTTGTTAATATGGAACAATAAAAAACTACATCTAACCACGAGACTAGCTTGGTCAGTACCTCAAAAACCCTCGTTTATATAGAATTTTCCTACTAGTCAATAAGATTTTCTAGTAACTATCAAATTGAAACAATTTTGCCCCGGCAAAAAACTGATAAGAGTCGGCATATGTGTACGGTGACGGTAAGTTGTGACGGTGGTTGTGTCTTGGTAAGTTTTATGATCATCCTCTTCCCACAGTTGTGGGTTACAGAATTAAGTAGTAAAGCTGGTATTGTGATCAATAGTGATAACTGCTCAATTGACAAAGAAATTGAAACACTACGTGCTGGAATTTTGAATCATACAGACCTCAGAATCTGAAACAATACTAACTGAAAATTATGTCGACTGCAGTGACTCGCAATGGCAAACTATCACTGATGAAGAGTTTTCTCTTATTGATGGATTTATAAATGATTTAGAAAACACGAATGTAAGAAAGCCCTTATCACCGCAAATCGACGAAAACCCTGAATTATTAGAAATGATTGCGAGCTATCTAGCTTACCGGGTGAGGAAAAAATGTCCATCAATAGCTAATATCTACGGAACTCAAACCAGGGCTTTATCACCGTCATCAAGTAGCAACTGGATACAGACAATATCGAGAGGCTCTTTAATGAAGCCGACGGACGAATTCATGAACTGTGTACGGGAAATGGAAGACGAATTTCAAAAATGTCACGGGAATTTTATTTTTCAGAACGCAGGAGTTTTTTCTCGCCTAATTGAAGTCGTAAAACATAAAAATCCCGAGATTGATGATTTCGTAGTTTCGTGATTTGTTAGGACTCGAACATTTATCAGAATGAAGAATATAGGTAAATAAGTTACGAAAGGAAGAAACTTTTGAAATCAAGAAAACGGAGTGCCAGTGAAGACAGAAAAAAATTCAAGAAAAAGAAGAAACTAGTTGGATAAATTTGCATTTTTTAGTTGTTATTATTATTTACCTACCTATTATGTACCTACTATCTAAGTTTACCAAGGAATTGTAATGTTTTACTTCTAATTTTTTGAAAATAATCAAAGTAAATAACTTGCCTAGAATTAATGTACTTACCTATCTGTAATTAAATATTTTTATTTCCTTCATTATTCTTGAATATTCTTATTTTTATCCTAGATACCTCTCTTACACTCTAAAAGGGGGAGGGGTGGTGCAAAACACCCATTTCAGGTTGGTATGTTTCGAGTAATTTCGTTTCAGGTTTCAGGTAAAAAAAAAAAAACAAAAAAAAAAAAAAAAAACAATAGGAATCTCAGAAAAATAAGCTAGAAAAATCAAAACAAAGTTTATTCTTTAAGACATGCTTAAACAGTGCTTGTTAATGTTAAACATAGTAATTTTTGTCTAACAAACAATAAATTCATTAGAAAAAATGAAATGTCTTCTTTCTTGCTTTTTATTAAATCAAATAGTAAATTATAATAAACATATACATTATAGTAAATACTTATTTAATATTGACGTTCCATATCTTTTTAGATGTTCATATCTTGTTTATTAAATTCTTCCATTGTTCCATTGTTAATGTAGGTTTATAATTTTCACATCACATCTGTAAAATAATAAAACACATTATAGCCTACAATAGAGGCCTGTTAAAATATGAGTTATAAGATAAAATAACTTAATAAAACAGATAGTTCCAGCTAAACCGATGTAAAATAATACTGTAAATGCAATCGTTCATTGTTAGATAAACTATATTTAAAATTGTGTTATTATCAACTTTGACTCGGGAGCGCACAGCCGTGTCGAAAAACAGCCGCGTCGAATGAGTAACCGCGTATAAAAAGGAGGTTTTTCAAATAATATCTCAATGTAGTGTTCAACCGCATCGAAGAATAACCGTGTATAAAATAGGGAATACTGGAGCCGAAGGACAGCGGCGTATAAACTTCGGAAGGGGGTTAGCGGCATCGAAGATCAACCGCGTCGAAAACGTGAACAGGAATAATTAGAGGTGGATACTAAACACAATTAGACAGAGGCCTGCTTTGGTGATGTAACCCGCAATACACCTACGATTTGCTGCTATGTATAACTGAATGATGTAAGGTGGAATGATGAAGTGTGCCAAATTTCATTACGGAAGAGTTAGCGGAGGGGGTAATACTGATAAATCGTATTGTTTATACTATTCTCATCTGATTTTAGTGATTCATTTTTTTCCACAACTTTCAAATTGGAAAGGGAATGAGTCGAAGGGTGAAATGGAAAAGGGTGAGTGGAGGGGGTGACATTGATAAATCTTGGTGTTTACGCTGGTTGTTCTGGTTTTCGTGAATCTCATTTTATTACATTAAAACTTCGGTCTTATTTGGAACATTTTTCACTAGTTTCAATACGAAAGGGGTTGAACGGAGGCGGTAATAGGAGAGATAGGCCATGAGAAACCGACGTTGTAGGAAATTCAAGTTTGCGCGAACGCACAGACTAGTAATCCAACGACAATAAAAATCATAGGACGTCATTTAGGACCTAACCCTAACCCCTGGAAATTTCAAAAAAATCGATTCAAGAGTTTTGGAGTTTTGCCCCCGTCAACGAATTTTATTTTTGCACGTGCAAAGTAGTAGGTAATTACTCAACCAATCGCGATATAATTTATATGGCATATTCCTGGAAGATATAGGTACCCAACTACTCCCCGGCCTTGCTCAAAATCAGACCAATAGCTAATGAACAATCGACGTTATAATGAACTCACGTTTGAGCATGCGCACGGGCTACTATTATTCCGACGTTGATGACATTTATAGGGAACTGTCTAGGAGCTAAACCGCACAATCCTTGAAAATGTCATCAAAATCGGACAAAATTTGTTATGCCCAATTTTGGGCGTGACAACAGATAAGTAACAAAAATTGATAAATAAGCTCTGAAACGCAAAAAGCTAGGAAAAATGTTGATTTTTGAAGGCATCAATTTTTTCGACTTCTCGCAAGAACTCAAAGCGTCCCATGTACCTTCGGTAGAGAGGAAGCGAAAATCATTGAGATATTAGTTGTGTAACAATCACATTTATGTATTATATTGCAGTATCAATTTCTTTTAAAAAAAAAATGAAAAAATAAATACATCAATAGATTTAAAAAAATACATTTTAAAAACGCTGCAAATTATTACACAAAGATTTATTATTTCTGTATTAGATATGCCTTCTGCGCGGATCGCTGGTCTGTAACTATTAAACCTCGTTTATAGTATACTCGCTCGCTTCGCTTGCTCGGTATGGCTGTATAGATCCGTAGGTCTTCACTGTTGAGTGGGACATGTAGAGTGATTGGAAAGGGTGGACCACTGAGGTTGATTTGAAATATGTAGGGGATGTTGCTCGCCTCGCTTGCTCTCTGTGGGATGTATAGATTCGAGGGGATATTATATATATATATATATATATATATACATATATATATATATATATATATATACATATATAATATATTCAGTATAACTGAATTATGTAGGTGTGCCATATCACAAAATCATGTTCAAATGAGGTAGGTACCTTGGTGCGTATGCTTCGTCTTTGAACTACCCACAATGAAAATCTTGAAACATTGATGATAGTCTTCATATTATTCACATTAAGTTAGAAATAATGCCTCTAGTTACCCTTAGCTAAGCCCTATAGAGATCGTACAGACCCTTGGCAGATACAACCAAGAATTCCCGTCCCTCGCAAGCCCATGGAAATTGATCAAAATTCACCGAAATAAGTTCTAGTAGGTAAATTGACACGCGGAATCCGATTTTGAAATCCGTTTTGCTCTAGGATGTCTCTTTCTCCGGCAAATGACAGAATTCGACAAATTTCATGAAATTATCCAAAAATCCCCCAAATTGTGTTTCTTTGCTTAGATGGCCTAGGTAATGCTAAATTTGATGCTCCCAAAACACGCAGGTGCTCCATAGTTAACCAAAACATATATTAAATGTTTAATTTATTCCCCGACTACACCCCCCACCACCCCTACTCACTAATTGACCCCTGTGTGGTGGTTATAACCCACTAGAAATATTGAATAATATGAAATTTTGTGGACATTTTGTTTTTGTGAAATTGAATTGGTGAAGAAAGCCGTGCAAACACCTACAGGAACCACCCAGGCTTCATTTTCAGGAAACTTATTAAATTAACATTTTGTTTTTTCCAATTATACCCCTTGAAACCACACCAACCTGCCCCAAAATGCGTCCCACTAGTCACTTAGACGCGCTGATTCCAATTTTGAAATCCGTTTTGGGCTAAGACAAGTTCTCAAGATATTGAAAATTTTGTGAAATTCATGAAATCTCTATAAATTGGCCCTGAAAATCCATTAAAATTCACCAAAATCGGTACCCTCATGTTTCTCGATGCGCTGAATTAGAATTTGAGGTCCATTTCGCTCTAGAATGTAAAAATTGCTAGATTCCACAATTTCATGAAAATTCAAAAAATTCTTACTTACCCCATTTCTTCGATGTATTTTAAGGGAACATACCAAATTCGTAGGTCCAAGCTCACGTAGGTGCTTCGGAATAGTTTAAAAAAGATTTTGTCCAATATATTTGAGGCCCCAGAACTGCCCTTAGATACTCTTTAAAATTCACCAAAATGTGTTCCAGTATGTAAAATGAGGTGCTGAAACCGAATATGAAATCGGTTTTCTTCTACCATATTCTCTTCACTAAAAAATCATAAATTTCCACATTTTCATAAAATTTCGAAAAAATGTTTAAAAACCCTATTAAATTGGGTTCTGGGGTGATGTCTGAAGCGATTCTATACCCTAGTTACCCTTAGCTAAGCTCTGTAAAGTACGCCACAAGACGCCATACATAAGGTTGCAGGGGCGAGCCCAGGATTTTATTCAGAGGGGGGGGATACCAAGTAAACCTAAAAAGGATGTAATTTTTTTTTCTAGCTTCTAGGCCATGGAAATCCTGCCCTAATAAAACAGAGGAAGAAACGGGAAATTTCAAGTTTTAATGCATTGCATCATCGATTGGGATGTTGAAATTCATTTAACATCGATTGAGATGTTGAAAATCGTTCTAACCGCTAGATAAGCTCTAAGCTATGCACACAACATGGTTTTACGTTACTGTTGCATACCTATGACTTGATCAAATTTATTGAATATAGATATACTTGTGTTGTCATTAAATGGAAATTAAACCTGTTGATGAGACAAAAACCTGGAATTTCCTTCGACGAATTTGAGGAAGAAAATGTAATACACGTGTGTGATAAATGAGTGATATATATTATGTGAGTGCGTGATGCTCTTCAGAAGCTGTTCCAACCTATTGATGTCGTTGGTAGTTTTTTTTGTGACAGTTGAATGATTTATCAGTTAATTTTATCGGTGCGAATACCAAAAAGCTGCAAATCATTACACAAAGGTTTATTAACATGTATCATGTTTTAGCCCTGGGGTCCTAGCGAATTTTGCGAGTCAATTTTTTTCCGCGCACGAAATTAATTACAGTGATTTCCGCCTACAACCGAGTCGTTGCTAGGGAAATGGTACTTCGTCGTTTTTCATCCCACAAAATTCGTTGACCATTCGTTCGAAAGCTCTCGATTTATCCAACAATATTATGTTAACTACGGCGAAGTGCGTGTCCAACAAACTGAGTTATGAGCATGGTTATATAAATAATTGTTTACACACAGGTGATCATTCTCAATAATTGATATTGTGAACATGATTGCAACCGCTTGTTAATTTCTGATGTTTTCATAGAATTTCGAATCAATATCGAGGAGAAAACATGATACATGGTTGAAATTTTTGGTTCTAGAACAGAAATAATTATTGTTTCTCTAATTGACAGTCCTTCTCCGTTGTGCAAATAGATAACTGGTTCATAAAACGCTGCAACTAACTGAATAAAGTTAGAAACCAATGAACTTAGGGTAAAATTCTTTGTTCTAGGTCGATCATAAAATGATAAACTTAATCATAATAATTAAATACATACCTAATTAAACAATTAATCATGCAGAAAAGTAATGATAGACTTCTGCAACATTCAGAACGAGCCCACAGGACCATCTTGGGTGTAAATCGCGCACCCGGTCTCAAAGACTGAATGAAAGCATCAGGATGAAGATCATAATGTTAACATCTCCATGAATGCAAGCAACGAGGCAACAAGACTGTTAACAAGTATCGTCATGCAAACAATGCCCAGTCGTATTTTTTTCTGTGATCAAGCTTAATCAGCGAAATATCTAAATTTTTTCTTTGTTCTTTATATCTGTGAAATTTGTTTTTACACATTAATTTATATATATCTACGACGTTAAAATTCGTTATTGTGTTCTTTGATGTACGAAACGGAATTAATTGTACCCTGACCCTTCAAACCCACTTTTAAAATGGTCAAGCCATTTAAATTGCTCATTTTTTATTTGAAAATTCGCTAAAAGGCTGAAAACCAAATTATTACTTATAGCAGTTATGTCCTAAGCTACATTATGAAGCGAACCACTAAAAGTAGTGCATAGATCCCATAAAATGAACCATAATAGGGGTTTCGTATTTATACAAAATGCTATTAATTGAGATTATTTCAACTCTTTTCCCATAATAAGGACGAGGAAGGGACCTCAGATACAGGACTGCCCTTATGGCGGCACGGGTATGGTTCAACATAATCCAAACTGACACTGCAAGTAGCACATTCCAAAGGGGGCCATCATGTTGCCCTCCGACATCAAACCGAGTGACATGATGGACTCTACTGGCAAATCGGAGGGGAACAGTGATGGCCACTGTTTAGCCAAAGCGGATAAAAAACCTCAAAAACAAAATAATACAACTAAGATTAGATCAAGATAGGCTAATAACTAAATATATATGTCACTATATATAATTAGCAAAATGAATAAAACTGTGACTAGATTGTTCAAAAATACATCTGATATCACAGTTTGTAGTAGAGCTCAGCGGCTCTCAGGTACGACAACACGGATCGGACCTTGTCTGGTCCAGATAAAACGTCAACCCACGGAGGGGGCCGACGCTAGACTCGGAGGTCCATAAGGTCTGGGCAGTCCTCCAGGAAGTGGCGGATGGACAGATCGTCCCCACACCTCTCACAATCAAATAGTTCAACATAATTCAATAGTTTAGGATTTCTAAGCAACCTGAGCTCAAAGTTTGAAAAAAAAATTGACATAATATGAAGTAAAAAACAAGGCTCATATGGTCTTGGCCTGCATGACAGTAACCAATGAAGTAAGTAAGCAATGAAACATTGATTAGATAAAATAGTTACCTAACACCTGGCCATGCTTCACTTGCACCATTTTTACTTCCCCAGCATCCCGTAAGGGTCAAAAAGGGATGTTATGCAATCGGCCTGAAACATTATTCCAGACCTCCCATTGCTATGGGGCCCGAATCCTGAAAGCACATGAGTGTTTGTCAGTCTGTCTGTAAAGTGATGAGCGGAACGACCACCCTGATCGACATAAAAAATCGCTGGGATTCGGTTCATATACCATAAGTAGACAGTGAACTATTGCAATGGCTCGGAAATTTTTTAAAAAATGTCTTCATTGAAATCCGTTTTGAAGCATAGGTAAGAAAAAATCCCAGAGTTGAACACTTTTTCATAATATTTATATATTGTAAATGTTTTTATATATTTATGTTTCATTCCAGACGATAATTCTCCTTAGGATTGAGATAAAAATTCCGTTCTTGTGCCAAAAAATCAAGGTTTCCAAACGTAAGGATGTATTCGTTGGCCAGCACTTTTTGAGCACATTAAATTGATCAAATTTCAAAAAATTCTAAAAGAAATTACTGAATGACTACAAAGGGATACAAATTGTTAAATTTATATTTTTTAGCAGGATATTACTCAGATAAAGTTTATTAAATAGAATAGAACATTAAACAATTCATTTACAAAATTATGCTGAAAAATGTTCTTAATTTCATTAAAATATGCTAAAAAATCGATAAAAACTGCAGAAAAGTTAAAAATCCAAAATTTCTTTTTGCATCGCAGAAAATTATTTAGCACGAGTTTTGCCATAAAATTGGTAGGTAGTTAACAATTTCTTTTCCCTCAGTCCTTAATTTTCAAAACAATCTAACATAATATAGTAGGTAGGTACGTTAATTTACAAAAATTCGCTCATACGATCATGCTGTGATCAGACTGGAACTTTTTACTTTTCACTCCTTAAATTTCACCGCTCAAGGTTTATCGAAAATGATGCCGATGTTGCAGACACATCCCCAGCCATTGTAAGATTTTTGGTCTAGTAGTTTCGGAAAAAGAGATTTGGACGGGTTTCAATTTATTAGATTTATGGAATTCACCTATCCTTAAGTGGGAACCGACAAATCTTGAAGGGAGGGATTAAAAAAGTTTTTCTCGGTCTATTACAATGGAGCGCACAGCCGTGTCGTAGGTGTATTGCGGGTTACATCACCAAAGCAGGGGAGCGCACAGCCGTGTCGTAGGTGTATTGCGGGTTACATCACCAAAGCAGGCCTCTGTCTAATTGTTCTACACAACCTTTGACTCACCTTATATGAAATGTACTTTTCTCGCTTTCATTCCAGCGAAGTCGTCAATAATCTCATCAAAATTAATTTTGGCTGTCGTGTCAGATTCAATCGATAGCATTGCCAAGGATGATAGCCTTTCTTGACTCATGGAAGATCTTAAATATGTCTTGATAAGTTTCAAGCGGGAAAAACTCCTCTCTGCGCTTGCCACGGTAACGGGTATAGTGAGTAAAATTGTAATAGCAATGAAGGCGTTAGGAAACGGGTTTTGAATTCTGTTCTGTACTTTTACTTATTGTGTTTTAGCGAGAGTAAGGCCTCGCAGCGCGAGGCCTTCCTCAGCGCGAGGCCTGGAGCGGCCGCTCCACTCGCTCCACCCTAAGGACGGCACTGCTAGATACCTACCTTGCAAACTCGTTTGCATCAAAGTAACATATATCTGTTCTTTTCTCCGTAGATAAATGAGGAAAAGATGATCTTTCTGTTTTTTTCTCCATCTAATTTCTAAAAAACGAAATTTTAAACTAGGTATAGTCATCCTAACAGAAAATAGCTTTCGATAACAATCTATCGAAGAATAGTTGATGAAATTATCAGTATAGTAACTTTAAACGTTTGTTTTGCACTGATTCCGTGCGAATTCAAGAGGCTCCCGCAATGGTGAAGGGACCAACTACGTCATAGGCCAGGAGCCCCCGGCGTTGACAGGTACCGTCTAGTAAACTAACCGTGGTGTTGCTGGAATCCCCAGGGTGACGGTAAGGTAGGAACGAGGTTGAAATGGGAACAGAGGACGGTGACAAGTTGACACAACCATCGAGATTTGGAAAATAGGAAACCCATCGTAAATTCCTAACACTTCCTCATTCTACTCTATTGTACGAAGTAACTCGGGAAAACCTGGGTAACCTTTGTCGGCACGCTACGCTCAATAGCAGGCGATAATTCTAAGAAGGATTACCTCCAACCTCTAGATAACGATTTGCAGGATGCATTGAGAAGGGATTGACTGGGCGCGGCGGCCATCTTTCGCCTTACCTGCTCGATGTGCCCGCCCTATCAGGGAACCTGAAACCCGACCCATCCAGCCGGCCATTGCGTTTGTGCTTCCAGCTCCCAAGTAGGTAAGAAAACCATCGACCTTATGACACTAAAATGGCCTAACTCTCTTAAATTTGTGAATAAAATCAAATCTGAAATGACCGTTGGAAAGAGCATTAAATTTCCTATCCTGATGGTGCCAAATCAAAATTGTTTGCTTGGGATGAATCGAGGATAAGTCATCCTAAAAAATAAAATAGGTCAATTTTCGAAAACCTTTCAACGCTCATAGGTCCCAGTAATTAGACACAAATTGCGCCAAAATCTCAGCTTTCCAACGGTATAATCAATTTTTATTTTGCTTTGTCAATTGGGAGAGATAAGTATGTTTGTATATTGAAAAACATGGTTTTTTTTTCTGTGAAATCGAGGGGTTTTGTGAAAAATCACCCCCTAATGAAATAGTAGGTTGGGGTCGATTTCTACGTATTTTTTTTACGCTGAATCGAATGGTATCACTCTCAGATCGATCCAACTCCGTTATAACCGAGTTTTACACTTTAACTAACTAGTTGTTAGTTCATTGGTTATGCTCAATTTTATGTTTTTTTAAGGGTAAAACAATTTGATTCATTGTGAAGAAATACCTAGAAACCAGGCTTGAATCCGTATTTATTTAGAGGTTGATTTTTCACGAAAACCCTCGATTTCATAGAAACAAAACACGTTTTTCAACATACAAACATATTTTTCTCCCCCAATTTACTAAGTAAAATAAGAATGGATTATACCGTTGGAAAGTTGAGATTCTGGCACAGTTTTTTGCTAACCTGCGAAAATTCGCGTTTCTAATTACGAGGACGTATGAGCGTTGAAAAAACCTAGGATTTTCGAAAAATTGACTTATTTCGCTTCTTAGGTTGATTTATCATCTGATTAATTCAAGCAAAATTTTGTATTTGGTACCAGCAAAAGAGAAAATTTAATGTTCTTTCCAAAGGTCTCCTTAAATTTGATTTTACTCACAATATTAAGAGAGTTATAGCAGTTTTAGTGTCATCAATTCGAAAACACGAAAAAAATTTAAAATGGAATAACTGGGTTTTTTTATTGAAGTAAAAACAATTGCTAAGAGACACTTTCGTTCAGAAATTAGTTGTAAAATCGAACCGTGGCCGGTGGTGCTACCTTAATGTGTACTCCCTGTATACGTTTTTGACAATTCTGAACAATTTTCTTACTGTAACAGTCTGACTGTGTGTTTGTCATGAGTCCACAAATCCTTGTAACAAGCTACAGTTTTCATCCGAATGAATTGATGACAATTTCAGGTATATATTGGTTAGCCTATACTGATGGTTCCGTATCAGTTTCATAGCTCACAAATCAGTGCTTCACACTGCGCTATTGCACACCATCAAGTGACTTTGTCATGGCAGATTCCTGGTACCTTAGGTAGGTCAGGGCCGCCACATGGGGGGGGGGGGGGGGGGGAAGTGGGTACTGTTGCCCCGGGCCCGGGTCCAGGGGGGGGGTCCGGTCCTGTATTTAGTGAATAAAGTATTTTAGAATTTTTAGGCCTACATAAAACAGAGTGTATTACACTTGACGGGCCCCGATCAGATTATATTTGATTTAGATACTACACCAGACTGTTTGGCCCAAAATATTACTCTTTGCCCTTCACCGTCTTTACCAGTAGGCACGCGACTGAAGACTTGGGAGAGAGCATCCATGGGTACGGTGACCATACGTCCCGATTTTAAAGCCTGTGTCCCGGGGTCCCGAATTGGGAAAGAAATGTCCCGATTTTCACCAATAAAGATTTTTTCAAACCAAATCATCTTGAAAAGTTATTAGCTTTATTTTAAAATGAATGATTGGTACCGTGGAATTTCTTTACATCGCTCACAACATAACTATTATAGGTACCGTAATAGGAGTGTATCATAGTCACAGTCTGGAGACCCAACTGTGTTGGCCCCCTCGACCTCAGCGCATTACTAATTGTTCAAATGAACAGTTCTTTGTCGTGTGTTGAAATGTACGACAAAATAAGAAAAGACGACTCCTTGCTGAGAGCACTTTCCTCAACGCAGAAGTACGACTGGAGTAAAAAGAGTACCCCTGGCCCTAGTGAAAAAATATAACAAGAACACTGCTCTGTTAACTTTTATTTTTTCATTTTTTGGAAAATTAATGTTTGTTTATTTGACTATAAAAACTTACCTGTTGTTCGTGAAGTTCAGTTTGTTCGTGCAAAAGGTACATATTCTTTCTGTGTATGTAATAAACTTCTTGAAATTATTTTGTCATGTAATTCTTAGTGCCACATTCTTTAATGAATATTACATATTTTTAGTTTGATACGAAGCTCTTAATAAACCAATGTTTGAATGGATGAAATAGGCTTAAAAACAAACTTTTAAAGGGTAAAAAATTCAAACTTTTACGGGGGTGGACCCCTGGACCCTCCTCCCCATGGTGGGTATTCTATACTCCTCAGACCCCCTTGATAGTTCTATCCGTCCCGATTTTGCTTAAGATAAATATGGTCACCGTATCCATGGGCTAAGAAAGGTTGAATTCCCTTGCCATTCTCAGCATTGAGCACAAGTTAGCATCCAAACTTGACTTTTCTAAGGTTATTAAAGAATTTTCACTTAAAAAAGGCACAAAAGTTTTAAGTGTTATGTCTTGTATTTTTCAAATGCAAATACACTTTTCTTCACTTCACTTTATTAGTTTTAAAATGTTTCATTTTATAAAACATGAAATTATAGCATATTACAGTTTTCTATATTTAAAAAGTTTTCCGCTATTATAATTACAATTACAGAATGCTATTGTAACTCAACAAAACAAATTTCTCATTTTACTAATTCATATTTTTGATAGTTTTTCACTACATAATTCTTGTATCTTTTGTTGTTATAAATCTAATTCTTTACTGCATAGCTTCATTACAAGTAGATAAACTGTAATAAAACAATTATATTTTTGTAGATTTTTTTTTTTTTTTCAAAATTAATAAATGTATTCTTTCAAACATAATCATTGTTTCAATTAATTTCTTCAGCCATCTTGTATATAGAGACTTTCCTTTTTAATCCGTCCATAACATTAAAATAAATTTAATCGTATGTGTTGATTAATGATTATATGAAATTTTGTCAATCATAATTTCTGCCACAATCGTCCAATTGAGGAATGAGTAAATTGGAACTTCTCTGAATACGCCCTCTATTCACAAACAATTGTATTTAAAGTAGTTAAAATAAAAATCCTATGACTGATTGGATATAGAATTTTTGTTTCAAGGTAATTCATGGCATTTTTATGGTTTTGTAATTGGTTGGTAATTACTAGAGTATGAATACTAGAATTTTCGATTCTTAAGTTACACTTTACTTTTGATTAAATGTTGAATAAAACGTAGTGAAGTAGTAAGAGTTCAGCCCCTCAAGTAGTGTTCTTATTCGATCACTGAACCTTGGTAGGAAGTATAAATGATTTTTCGTTTGGTTAGAGAAGGTTTAATAGTTTTTTTTTTTTTTAACAATTATCATAGCCATCTCTAGTAAAAGTGGTGCGACAAAAAAAAAAAAAAAAAAAAAAAAAAAAAAAAAAAAAAAAAAAAAAAAAAAGGGGGGGGGGAGGCCCGTGGCCAGAATCTGGTCCCGGGCCCGACTTGGAGTTGTGGCGGCCCTGAGGTAGGTACCTACCTAGTTGAGAAATCACAAGATGATTTTCATAATGATCATATCATAAGTAATTGCTGAGCATGAGCGAACCTCAAATCATTGTAACAAGCATGACTTCTGAAGTTTTCATCCGATTTCGATTAGATTTTCAGGGATTGTACGCCTGTAATTGGTCCCGAATGAAATTCATCGCTCTCGACCTACTGGCGGCTTTTGCGCATTCGCAAACGCAACATCTATCAAGCATCATTTTTTCACTGCCCAAATGACCGATTTTGACATTTTATACGGCATCATAATTTACTATACCTATCCGCCGGTGAAACACGTTTGGCCGGAGAGGCGACACGATTGGCCACACGATAAACGACCCGTTTGGCCACGGGGTTCTACGCTGTTGAAACGGGGTCATAGGTACACTTCTAATCAAAATCATGAGCCCGTACGAGTTGTTTGTGAAGAGATCAAGAGATCCCGTGGCCTTTGCTTTCCTTACCAGCAAAAAAGTGAAATATATGTTGAATTTTGGACAATACTGCAAAAATTGTGCTTGGATTTGTGTGAGAAAGCTAGAATTTAAGACTGTTCACTTGGACTTCGAATTTGGCGCTCACAATGCTGTAAGGGTAGTTTTTCCGACGTGTGAAATTTTCGGGTGCAATTTTCACCTAGACCAATCGTGGTTTCGATTTATACAGAAACGAAAAACGCTGCTCACACACTATCTCAAGGAAAGTAAAGCGGGCAAATGGATAAAAAAGTTCTTCGGTCTAAGCTCCCTCCCTCTCGACCACGTTTATATTTCTGGATATGATGAATACAGCGCCAACAGAAGCTTCCTGTTTCAGTTACTATGTGTTGAAAACATACATCGAGGAGGACTGTCGTTCCCCGCCGAAGATCTGGGCAGCTAGTATTCTTTTAGTAATAGTATTTTTATGGCCAAACGTGCCATTCATCTTGTGGCCAAACGTGTTCCCACGCTCGCCGTATTGGTAGCCAAACGTGCTGTGTTTTCACGCCACGGTGGCCAAACGTGATACTCCCCTACATACCTACATTATTATGTACAACCATAGGAACCCGCTTTGTTTGTTAAAAGGTTATTTAACCAACTCTGCGCTAGAGCACAGCATCACTAGATGCTTTGTAGCGAAGGTATTTATGTCCGAAGCACCATACGATTAATTGAAAAGGGCAATACAGGAATATTAATGTTACTTTTATTTAAACATTTTAATGATCTGTGTATTATTGTTACGGATATGAAAACGTTACGTGCTATACCCGATTTGGCAGCCTTTTATTTCCTATCTAACATAAATATAGCGCGGAACCTTAAATTACGGGAAGAAGACACAACTTGGTTCTAGAGCCAAAGTTGAAAATGGGTAATTATTTCTGAAGCAAGTTTGAGATTAGATTTTGAAATGTAGTCCATTCTGAAAGTGAAAATCGTTGTCTGCCATCTCATATTGGGTGAGACAAAATGGCGGCTTCACAAAAAAAAAAATCAGCCAAGTTGAGTGGGCAGTATAGCTTCTTCACGTATAGAATTAGTTGAAGAACAAAGTACGAGTCGAAATGATTGATAAGTCGGCATTATAAGAAATTAACGTATGCGCAAGCGCACTAGTAATCCAACGGCAATAAATTTATAGGGGAACGTTTAGTAGCTAAACCGGACAATCCTTGAAAATTTCATAAAAAATCAGTTCATTACCTAGTCTTGGAGGTATTTCTGTGTCGATCAATTTTAGTTTTGCTCATGCGCTATAGTTGTAACTCCACCAATCGCGATATAATTCATAGGAATTTTCCTAAAACACATATCTATCTACTCCCCAATTTTGAACGAAATCGGACTAATAGGTGATAATAAATCAACATTATAATAAATTAACGTTTATATTTATTTGACGGCAATGAAAGTTACAGGGGACCGTCTAGAAGCTATCCCGCTCAACTGAAATTTTAATCAAAATCGTTCCATTAGACTCGGAGTTTTGCCTGTGTCAATCTATATAAGTTTTGCGCAATAGTCATTACTCTACCAATTGAGAAATAATTTGTTGGGCATTTTTTCTATAACATATACACATTTACCTACCGAGTTTGAACGAAATCAGACCAACAGGTGACGAGAAATTCACGTTTGCGCATGTGCACAGACTACTTTTGATTCAACGGCTTTGAAAATTATAGGAGACCGTCTAAAATAACCCGCAAAATCCCTGAAATTTCATCGGAATCGGACTGAAACTCGGTATAGTTTTGGGTGTGACAAGGATTTACCACAGAATTTTTCCACTTCAATCACGAACGCAAAGCTTCCCTACATTCGGTAGTAAAATGGCTAAAATGGCTACTTTAAAAATTGTTTCTCCAATCATTACTAAAACCGTGCATCCTACATAGAGGACCCCGCACTTTATGGGACCCCGCAGATTATGTAACTATGCTCTCAACATAGCTTTCGATGCCCCAATCATAAGTCTCCGTGGGCTCTTAAAAAAAAGTCAAGTTGGGTGTGACGAATAACTTTCTCATATCCGTAACATAAATGTATAGTTTACGTGGTTTGATCAAATGTCTTTTTCCAACTAAACTCCAAATTCGAACTACCTACTTTTGAATGAATCTTCCCACTCACATCCCATCTATAGAGTTTTGCCTTATGAAATAACCTAGTGACCTTAATATCAGAGTTATTACACGTGATTTTGAGAAAGCACCTCATATCGCTGTTTTGCATGGAAAACATCAGGCCAAATATTGATGTTTTCATGTCTTTTCCTTCTAGAATCGTAAAAAATCGAGAAAAAAAATCTGACCGCTCACATTTTGGGATCAAGTTGGTTCTAGAACCTCAGCGCGATTTCGATCAACCCTATAGGCTAAAAATAAAAGTGATTCTTTGGATGTCATTTATGGATATTATAATGATAGCTTCGAATGGGATGCAGGATATCAGAAATGGTCTGGATGTATACTACAGATATCATTTTAAAAAATTGCATAAAACCACCCGGATCCTTGTACGTTCATCCTTCTGCTCCACCGAAGGAAACTTTGACATGAAAACTGATCGTCAACTTGGGACTGTATGAACATAACAAAAATTGCCTTATACCTAAAACTACGATAATCGTCTCAGCTGATAGTAATAGTAGTAGTAGTAGTAAGTTGTTTATTGTATTAAATCAATGATTATTACAAAGAGTTCAGGTCCACTTACACATCATCATTAGAAAAGTATATAATAGGTAAGAAATAAGTCAAATATCTTCTTCCTAATCTAGTTAATAGGGCATTACAGCTTAATGAAGTACATGCAAATAAACGAGGTCATCGATATTAAATTAATATAATAATCCGTTATGAATCCATAACATCCACGCTATACCTGTGGTACTCGTACAATATCCACAACAAGCCTATCCTGTTGTACACTATACAATGCTAAAGCTGTACATATCAGACACCTATTCGGTGAGCGCAATTGATCTAAGTGCTAGTGCACTAGTAACAAAATGAAATAAATTTAACATTTTCTCCCTATCATCACCAAAATCGAGCAAATTAGCCAGACGATCACATCCTCAACCACTGGGAGCCCACAGATGTATTTCGCAATGAATTGCCTTCGGTGCGGTTCTAAGATCGGGCAACGAAGACAAAAATGGCAGAGAGTATCAGCTTCTTTCATATTGCATATATTGCATACGCTCTCGCTTCTAAACCTATGAGAAGTACCTCTATAATAGACAGTTACGAAAAACTTTGAAGACAGACGCAACTGGCACAACACCCTCTCAATCTGGACATTTTGAATGAGTCCCAAGTACTTCTGCCTACCTGAATAGTCCGCTATCCTCCTATAGAACATATTAAATCTGGCACTGTAAACCAGATTGATGTCCTGGCACCAAAAATGGTTGGAGAGTTTTTCGATTAGTGACGGTAGGATCGATTTCAAATTTCGAGGGTCCTCAGCTGTTAGGATATTGTGGGAGCCAAGGACAGCAAGCATGTTAAAAATTGAGGTATACCAGTTGTTATGATCAGTTGAACTGGTTGAAGAATTATGCATATTCTCCAATATCCTAAAACAAATCTTGGGCCACCTACTCTCATCCATCATAGAAATCCTGACCCAGTAATTAATTGCTCTTTCATAAACAATGGCCTTAAGTGCAGGGAACCCAGTCTCAATTCGTAAAAAGTGATTCGGTGTATTACGTGGGAGATAGAGGAGACCTTTCAGAAATTGGGATTGCACTGGCTCAAGCTCGTCGCCATACCATACCCCCCAGACCTCAGCCGAGTACAAAAGCACTGACTCCACCAGCGATCGAAAAAGTGCTCGTTTGGTATCCCATGACGTGACCCTGCCTTTTGCGCAAATATTTCTCAAACAGCCAGCAGCCGATTTTGCTTTGGACACTCGGCGGTCCGAATTGGCCCGAAACTTCCCCGACGACGAGAATGACACCCCCAGATACTCAAAATCGAAAACATAGTCCAACTCTTCTGAGCCGCATCTAATCCTTTTATACTTCTTGATGGTCTTATTGTCTCAGCTGATACGATAATTCCAAGTATTTTCGTCTAAGTAGATTAGTGTTCCACAAGGAATGACGAAATAATAATTTTGTGGGAAGGGGGGGGATCCAACGCTTGAATGGCGTTTTATGAGCTCACACAGCTGATTGGGGTGGTTCAGCAAGTTGAAATCCTATTCTAACTGTCTCAGAGGTTCAGTTACAAATTTCAGCATCGTAGGATAAATTGCTTAGAAATTAGCGTTAAGAGCTCAGTGAACTGATTGCGGTGGTTCGGCAAGTGAAAATCATATTCTACCTGTCCCACAAAGGCACCGTTCCAAATTTGAGCTTCGTAGGATAAAACAGCATAGAGATTAGTGTTGAGAGCTCACTCTGCTGTTTGAGGTAGTTCGGAAAGTTAAAATCCTATCCTATTTGGCTCACAGAGGCTCCGTTCCGAATTTCAACTTCATAGGATAAATATCATAGAAATTGGATTTTTGAATCACGAAATCAGCTCACGCTGCTTATTATCAATGACGATTTTTGCAACCACTTTATTTTGAATGACTCATGTTCATTTTGCGCCCTTCCTGTCAAATTCAGTCCAGCCGTTCTCGAGTTAAAGCGCTTTTACGAGGATACACAAACATACATACATAAACAAATGGGTGAATAAACGGGCAAAGTGCATACAATAGCGCTAATTATTATTGCTACTATTTTTAAGAAAATGTGCAAAAAATGTTTATCAGCAAGAACTAGAACAATTTTGCAAAAAAACTTACTTAATTTCCATTAATGTTCACTGAAAAATCGATAAAAACTCCCAACAAAAGCTAAAATTTCCAAATATGTTTTGAATGGCAGAATATTAATTAGAACGAATTCTGTTGCCAAAAAATTGGTAATTAACTATTTCTTTGCACTAAACGTGCTCAGATTTCATAATAATCTAACACAATATAATACGCAGATTTGAGATAATTCGCTCATACGATCATGCCGCATAACTGGAACTTTTAATTCCATCTTTGTGAGGCTGAAATTTTACATTCCACCAATAGTCAGTAGGTAGTTGGAGTCTAAGATGTAAAATCTGTTATTCTTGTTCGAGATGGACTAAATTTTCGAAATCCAACGAGAGATGAACATACACAATCGGCCTCGATGATTAACTGGACTTGCCTCTTAACTGTCACATCGCCAAAACAACGAGTAGGTATACCTACGACTTGCGCGCTGGCTCAGCTATAGTAGGTGTCCAGTAATAATAATAATAAGACCTTTATTGGCAATCATTTTACAAATAGGCCTCATGGGCCCTTAGGCATGTAAAAATAAAAATAATAACAATAAAGATTGTCTGGCCTAGTATAGTAACACAATGTAAAATTCACATAATTTTGAAAATGAAAAGATATACTAATTAACAAAAGAAAAAAGTGAAAAGATAAAATTGAAAGGAAGAAATGAATGAAAAGAAATGGTGGAGTTAGTGGGGTCGACGAGTTAGGCATCATGAAGGAGGTTCGATGCAACACCAAAGTGCTGCTCAATAAGGCCACGGAAGACGGACAGTTCCGAAACCGAATGACAACCAAGAGGCAACGAATTCCACGCCCTCGCACCAGCTACCCTCAAGGAATGACCCATAGAAAGAGTACGGTGAGGCGCCACATTTAAGGCATGGAGCCTGGCGGAGGGCCCGAAAGCAAACATGCTCTCAAGGTACTCCGGGCAAGAGTTCACACCATGTATCAATCTAAAAACGCTGCAAATTATTACTCAAAGGTTTATTATTTATGTATTAGACAGCCCTTCTTCGTAGATCTCTGGCCATAATTATTAAACGCCGCTTATAGTATATTTATTTAGTATCGGAACTCGGAGCTTCGGACCTCACAAATGGGTTCAATCCATTACAGCAGCGGAATCTCACAATTTTACGCTTTTTAATATAGTTGATGAACATAACAATTTATTACCAAGTCATCTTTCCAACACATAAAAGTGTTACCTATACTGTATATTGATATCATTTAATTGGTCAAATTTCAAAAAATGTGCTGACAAAATCACTGAAAATGGCTAAGAATCGTTAAATTGATATTTTTTAGCATAAGATTGGTCAAATAAAGTTTATCAACTATGAAATAGGTAGAACATTCAACAATTTATGTACGAAATTATGCTAAAAACTTGAACTTCATTAAATTTTGTTTTAAAAAATCTATAAAATTGATAAAAATACCCTAAAATCCAAAATATCTTTTTGAATAGAAGAGTATCATTTAGAATACTTTTTTTTTTTTTTTTTTCATAAAATTAATAGCTAACATTTTCTTCTCACTCATAAATCTCCAATTTCTATACAACTTGAAATATACAAAAAACGCTGCAAATTATTACACAAAGGTTTATTATTTATGTATTAGACAGTCCTTCTACATAGATCTCTGGTCCATAATTATTAAACGCCGCTTATAGTATATTTTGTATCGGAACTCGGACCTCACAAATGGGTTCAATCCATTACAGCAGCGGAATCTCACAATTTTACGCTTTTTAATATAGTTGATAAAAAAAAAAAATTTATTACCAAGTCATCTTTCCAACGCATAAAAGTGTTATTACCTATACTGTATATTGATATCATCTAATTGGTCAAATTTCAAAAAATGTGCTGACAAAATCACTGAAAATGGCTAAGAATTGTTAAATTGATATTTTTTAGCATAAGATTGGTCAAATAAAGTTTATCAACTATGAAATAGAACATTTTTTCCATAAAATTAACAGCTAACATTTTCTATTCACTCATAAATCTCCAATTTCTATACAACTTGAAATATACGGGAAAAAAGACACTTTTTCACCTATTTTTGGCTCATAGCACCCATGAGAGTGGAGCGATCGAGCTGGCGAGAAGTTAGGACCAACTAGACCCATAGTGGAGTCTATGTGCGAAAGAACAGATTTTTCAAGTCAATTCTAAGGCCTTTTATGGCCCGGACGGCGGACGGCGAACGGAGGAAGGACATTTCAAATTTGGATTCTACGCACCTTGAAACGTAAAGTGACAAAGTTTGAGGAAGGGTTATAAAAATTTTTTGCTATGCGATCACATAGGCTTATGATTGGAAATAATAAACCAAAATGAAAAAACACACGCATGGTAAAATGGACGGTCATGGAGCATCCCACTAAAGATCTTGAATATGGAGTGATATGAACGTATCTTTTGATACAAAACACATACCGAGCTATGGAATTCCAACACACTTGAAGGCGATGAAGCTGCTCAGAATTGAGGTTGGTGGAGAAAATCTCGCAGCAGTAATCAAAGTGAGGTATTAATAATGTTTTAGACAGCATTAGTTATAAATTAGAGGGTGTGAAATTTTTTAATTTTTTCAGTGCATATAAGGATCCATAAACCTTTCTAACAATATGGGAAACATGTGAAGTCCATGTCAATTGGGGATCAAGAAATAAACCCAAATTTCTTACTGTAGAACTAGGAGTAACTAAGTGTTTTTTAAGTATTAAAGAAGGTGTGTTAAAACTTGATGGAATAGGTTTCTTAGAAAATATTATGAATTGCGATTTCTTAGGATTAATTACTAAAGCATTATTTTTGCCCACACCTCAACACGATCCATATCTGAGTTTAAAAGTGCCAGCGCCTCTTGAAGATCGTTAAGGGGAGCTTGAATAAAAAACTGAACATCATCAGCAAAAATATGACACCTAGATTTTTGGAAGCAACTAGGAAGTAGGTACTCAAAGTAATATTTTCATTGAGGCAGGTCAAAACGGATCTCGTTTTTTTTTTTTTTTTATCTTTTGCGGAACGTCAACTAATTTGATGTGACGGATGCTTTATAATCTTGGGAACTAATAGTATCTCAGGCATGTCATCCAGGAAGTCACCCATGATAACAGTCAGCGTCTATCGACACGCGACCAGTATATCTTCGAAGCCTTCAACATGAATTACTTGGTAAGATGCTTCTACTGATATTATTATTGCATACATTAGGTATTACTTTTCATATTATTATTCAAATCAAATCTATCATTATTATTACTATTCTTTCTGGCTAGTTTCGTTGTGAGTTTTTGACATTTTATGTCTTTGCTCTGGCACATAACTCGAAAACCGTTACCAAATTTGTTACCTACCAAATATTCTGATGATTTCCGCTTACAACCGAGTCGTTGCTAGGGAAATGGTACTTCGTCGTTTTTCATCCCACAAAATTCGTTGAACATTCGTTCGAAAGCTCTCGATTTATCCAACCATGTTAACTACTGGGAAGTGCGTGGCCAACAAGCTTAGTTATGAGCATGGTTATATGAATAATTGTTTACACTCAGGTGATCATTTTCAATAATTGATATTGTGAACATGATTGCAACCGCTTGTTAATTTCTGATGATTTCATTGAGCTGGTGTTTTGATGATGTGATTCATAGCAGGTGATCCGAATATTGCGAGAACGGTTTGATTTGTGAAGCGGTGGTTAAATCATTTTAATTGGTAATTTCTATACTTTACACTAGAGGAAGCTGTAATTTCGTATGTAGCCTCTTTAGGACATTTACTTGACCATGCCCAGGGTCCGGATCAGATGAGTGGCTCTTAAAGTTAATTTCTATGTTTTACACTCTAGGAAGCTGTAATTTCGTATGTAGCCTCTTTAGGATATTTACTTAACGATTCCCAGGGTCCGGATCAGATGAGTGGCTCTTAAAGCTAATTTCTATGCTTTACACTCTAGGAAGCTGTAATTTCGTATGTAGCCTCTTTAGGACATTTACTTAACGATGCCCGGGGTCCGGATCAGCTGAGTGGCTCTTAGAGCTTGCATACGAGTCTGCAACTAAAGACATAAAATGTCCCAATGTGTTGCAGACTCGTATGCAAGCGTTTCTTTATACACTAAATATTTTCTTATGATTTTCGCGTACAACCAAGCCGTTGCTGGGGAAATGAAACTTCTTTAGTTTTCACCGGACAAAAATCGTTCTCCACTCGTTGGAAAGCTCTCGATTTATCACGATTTTCCCCGCACCTCAACCAGAAGGATCATTAACGGCATTTTGCTCTTGCTTTCGATGTTATCGACGATTTCAGCTTTTTCATTCTCAAGATTTCATTTCAAGGTTCATTGTACACATTTTAAAGATTCGCGTTCTTCACGTTTGTTACATTTCAAGTCACAACCGCGATAAGGCCGGGCCAAACCTACCATGCGCTCTTGACAAAGAGTTTCGTGGTCTTCATTTTTCCTGTGCTTTGTTTTTGTGTTTTTAGCGAATTTTCATAGAAAATAAAGCTATTACAATGGCTCCAAAAATTTTAAAATCAAAATTTTCGAAATATTTCTTCATTGAAATCCGTTTTGAGGCATTCTGAAACAAATCTCCGATTTTAACTATTTTTCATATATACAAGTGATGATAGGTTAAAGGATAAATCGCTTTTTAAAAAAAGTTGCGATTTATTTATACAGGAAAATTACAGGTGGAGGCTAGGAACACACGGTTACGTGACTGGGTTCAGAGGAAGACTGACGAGTCGCGCTCGGTGTCTCCTATTTATAGCTTCTGGTTCGTCTGATGTGGGTGAAGCCTACATCAGCAGGTTTTATTTCAAGAGAGGCGGTTTATTATTACATAACGCGTCCCCCCTAGGATGAAATTTTAGGCTGAAAAGGATCTGACTTTATAATTTTGATTGAATTTTAAATTTTCTGAATTGAGCAACCCCACATCAAGTTTACCTAATCCGTGTGTTTTACAATATGATAAGGAAAAATGTAAAAGTAATTGAATTAAATTGATTTACTTAACATGAACATGGATTAATTATAAGAATACAATTGATAGTACAATACAATACTACAATACAATATTACAATACAATACTACAATACTACAATAGTAGTACAATACAACGATCAGAATAACAGTACAATACAATGATTGGAATAACAATCATAATTATTTAAATGGACGTTGTACAGCAATTTAGGTATTTAGCTATTAGAGTTTCTGTTGAGGATTTGGTAGTACTTTACTGCATTTAGGCATATTATTGATCCTACGATGATATACAGGAGTACTGTCCAAATACTGGGGATCGAGTAAGGTTTTAAACTCCAGTGAGTTATTGGGCGGACGTCTTGTAGGTTGATGTTTTTAAGCTCTAGGTTTTTAAATTGAATTTCTTTAGTCGGTCGTTGTATGTCCGTAAGCGTTATGTGGGCGTCTACAATTAATTGTGGTCGGCCGGCTGTTTCACTATGGGGGGCGAAAAGCGTCCGGTTTTGGTAAGACAAGTGGTGTTTACCCGGTGAGGCTAGGTAAATACCGTGGAGGGTTTTGGTCTCTACTGTGTTGTCTTGGGCTATGCTAATAACATCTCCTTTAGGAAAAAATAGGAGGTAATTGTTTATATCTAGCATGAGCTTGACATGGTTGTTATCGGTAATAAGTTTTACATACTGACATTTAGTGGTGGAACCAGTGAGGAGGAATTCTGTTTCACATTCGGGGTGAAATGGTGAAATTAGAAAGTTTGGGCATAATCGTATATGTCCAGGTGGACATGGTTGGGACAACGGATAGTTTCTAGTACTTGATTTTAAGTGATATTTAAGAGTGGGTACTATGGTCATATATTCGGAATCAATGAAAGTGGGTATTGATTCTATGCTGTACATCTCATAGTCGTTTGGGTCTACTATGGGTATATCCAGAAAATAGATTATTTCTTCAATGCCTACGTAGCATCGAACTCTGATGTGTGTTTGGATTTCGAACAAATTTTTTCCTTGGAAATCTAAAAATTTATTGCCGTAATATGTGCTTAGTTTTTGAAGTTCGTCAAAAAGTAAGTGTGGTTTAATTATGCTAGGGTGAATTGAACCTGTTCTGCAAGCTGTTAAGGAATTTTCTATATCTTGAATTATATCGGCAATCATATTGAGTACTATTTGATGGTGTTCTAACGTCGCTCTGGTTATCGCTAATGTCGAGTAATTTGGATTTTGATGTTGTAATGAAATCAGTTCCCTTTTTAATTCAACGTTGTTTTGGGCAATGGCTTCAACTATTTTATCAAAATTTTCTTGAACCGCGGTGTTAATTGAAAATTGAGCTTCTAGTTGGGAATGGAAGTCCTTTTGGTTTCGTTGAATTTGTTCCAGGATGGAGTTATACTTTTGTTCGTCTTGTGCATCTAAGTTACCTGTTATGAATTTAACCAATGATCCTAATCCGTTGATTAGTCCACGTTTGTTTCTTTTGGGCGTCCACGGGATGTGAATGTCACTCAGTTTTTGTTCAATTAGTTCGAGGGTTGAGTTTATTGTGTGCATTAGGAGTTGGGTTTGACTGTGATCTAGTGTGGATTGTGTCGATTTTTGCAAGGTTTTTATGTAAGTCTCTTTCATCGATTGTGTTCTAGAAATGAGTTCGGTTAGGTCATAATGGTGTGTGAGTGTGTGGTATCCTTCCACTATTTTTATCGGTCCCAGACGGCTGGCTAGTAATCCCGGGTTGAGGGTTATGTTTCTGATGGTCTGGTCTGTCGAGTCTGTCTGTCCGAGGAGAAAGACGAGTAATCCATGGACGAGGAAAAAGGTTTTCCTGTAACATTTAGAGTAAGTCCGTTTTTAGGATTTCGTAACAGATCTGTTCTCTTAATGTTTGGGCGTCTAGAGTTTTAGGGAGTTGTTCGTTAATCGTAAGGAGTTTTGCGAACTGGCATAGGAAAACGCCACAATCGTTTCCGTTGTTCTGTTGGGGTGTGTTAGGTGGAGTCGAAAGTTTCCAGTTCTGTGTGTCTAGTGGTGTTCCCCTTTTGCCTAGGTGTTCACTTTCTAAGTAGCGGATTATGTCTTGTAAAATTTCGGTTCCGTCCTTGTTCAAAGAGTCGTAGTAGTTTATTTGTTTTGTTTTTGTTTTAATTTCGATTAATCTCCAGTGGGAGGATTTGAAAATGGGGATCAGGATTATGTCTTTGCTAAATATGTCCGACTTTTTGGTGTATTTTCGAACTCGTTCGTAACCGCCAAATTTGTAGGATACGTATAGGAAGCTGTTGAAAGAGTAGGATTTTGGTAGGTTGTCGTTGAGTCGGCGTCGTTCGTCTATCAGTTCCATGTAAATGTTAATTATTACGTCATTCAGCCAGTTATTGTCTTTTAGGGTTATTAAGTCTTCGCGTGTTACTTTTAGTCCGAATTTACTTGCAAGGATTTCAGTTTTGTCTAGTTTAGGGTCCCATGCGTTTGCTACGGAGTCCGTAAATTTTTTGGGGCGTCGTACGTTTGAGATGTGGATTTTCTCTTGGGTGTTGTGATGTCGGGGAATTATTAATGCAGTTTTAAGTTCTGGGTTTATTGCTTTGACGTGTTCCTGGTTGAATTTCGGTCTGGTTTTGGATTGTTTTTGAACAGTTTTTACGTAAATTTCCGGTGGAATTGCGGGAATTTCTTCGCGGCCTTCATTCTTCTTTTCTATGTATTTCTCTTTTGCAGAATGAAGTTTTTCACCTACTTGGGCGTATAGAGCTTTCATTTTTTCCTTGTGGGAAGAAAGATAGCTGTTAGCCACGATTTGATCTATGTTCAAGTCTAGTAAGGTGTCCGGTTTTACGTGTCCGTATAACAGTTCGAAAGGGGTTAACTTGGATATCGAGTGAATTGAGTTATTGTAAGCCAGTACGGCTTTGACTTTGGTGTTCATAGTCGATTTTTTATGTTCATTTCTTTCATTCAATATCCTCATGTGTTCTATTAGGGTGGAATGGAAACGTTCGATCAGACCATTGGAGTCTGGGTGTTGGGAAGATGTGAAGTGTATGTTTATGTTGTGTAGTAACAGAAATTCTCTAATTATGGAGTTTTGGAATTCTGGGCCGTTGTCTGCTACGATGGTTTTGGGGATTCCATAATTGGTAAAGTGAGTTAGTAATGCGTCTACAATGTCTAAGGCGTTCGATGATTTTAAGTTGTAAGCCTGTGCATGTCGGGAGAAGGAGTCTATAACAGTTAGAAATTTTGAGCCTTCTAGGGTCATTTTGTCGATATGTATGGTTTCTAAAGGTCGTGAAGCGGTTGGTGTAACATTATATTTGACTTTGATCGGGTTCCGATCGTATTTACATCTTACACAGATGGTGCAGTTGTTGATAAATCTTTGAATGGTTTCCTTCATGTTGGGCCAATAATGAGTTCGTTTCAGGTGGTTGTAGGTTTCTTCAATGCCACGATGGTTGGTTAGGCCTTCGTGATATTTTTTGATTATTTCTGACCTTTTGTTTTCGTCGGTTATGTCCTCTAATTTTTTGGTGTATTTTGTCATTGTTATTTCCGAAAAGGCAAAATTTTTCGTCATGATATTCGTAAACTGTTCATAAATGTCTTCTGTAAAATAAAGTCCGTATTTAATTTTGGGTAGGATGTACTCTTTTACGAATTTTATGGTATCTGATTCTAAGTTATTTTTATTTAAGTAAACGGTGATTCTATTTTTATTTTCAAAAATTTTTTCGACTTTGACAGGGTCTTTCATCGGGAGTTTCGTTAAGTTGATTACGACTTGGTGGTTACAATTATTGACTGGTTCGTCTCTAATTGGAATAGCTACGATTGCATGACCTATGGCGTTAGAGTGAATCGTGCTGCTAGGGTTGGATTGGGAATCATTGCATTCGTCGTCAGAGTCAAAATTTACGATTATGGAAGCGGGAGTGTCTACGTCCTTGTCTGTCATTCGGAGGAGGGATTTTGGAGTTAAGGCTTCGAAAAATACGTCGACTGCTTTGTCGGCTTCAATGGGCTCGTTTTCGTTGTTGTTCAGTAGTTCAACACGAGAAAGGGCGTCAACGTTGGAATTCAACGTTCCTTTCTTGTAAACAATGTCGAAGTCGTAAGCTGACAATTTTGTGCGCCATTTGAATAGTTTAGAGCCGGGTTCTTTTATAGAATATAACCATTGCAAGGGTCTGTGGTCGGTGTGAATTTTAAATTTTCTACCGTAGAGGTACGGTCGAAAGTATTGTACGCCCCAAACGACTGCAAGGAGTTCTCTCTCTATTGTGGAGAGGCGTTTCTCGGAATCGCAGAGAGTCCTTGACGCGTAAGCTATCGGCTTATCGTGTCCAAACCGTCTGGCTCAGCACTGCTCCAACCGCAATGCCGCTTGCGTCCGTTGTTAAGTGAAATAATTTTGAGAAGTCTGGGTATTGCAGGATGGGTTCGTTAGTCAGTAAATTTTTGCAGGTTTCGAATGATTCCGCGTATTCGGGGTCTTTCGTATCAATTTTGCTTCCTTTCTTTAAGCATTTTGTCATGGGTTTGGTAATTTTCGCGAAATCTTTAATGAATTTTCTGTAATACCCTAGTAATCCTAAAAATGATTTGATTTCTTTCGTGGTGGTTGGAATGGGATAATTTTGAATGGCTTTGATCTTGTCGGGGTTCGGTTTTACACCATTTGGGGTGATTATTTGACCTAAGTATGCAATTTCTTTGCGTAGGAACTCAGTCTTATCAAGTTGTACCTTGAGGTTTGCTTTGCGCAATTTCTTGAATACTTCCTCAAGACGGGTGATGTGTTCCTGCAAAGAAGTACTGTACACGATGATATCGTCGAGGTAAACACAACAGTACTCATTCGTGATACCACGTAAAACACTATCCATCAGTCGTTGGAATGTGCTCGGCGAGTTTTTGAGGCCAAATGGTAAACGATTGAATTCGAGGTGGTAGGTAGGTGTACTGAAGGCTGTTTTTGCAATACTTTCGGGACTCATTTGAATTTGGTGAAATCCGGATTTAAGATCAATCACACTGAAATACTGGCATCTGCCTAATTTATCTAACAATTCTGAAATCTGAGGTAGTGGGTATCGGTCTTCAATTGTTTTTTCATTGAGTTTTCGATAATCGATCACGATTCGAAATTTAGGTTTGCCACTAGCGTCAGCTTTTTTGGGGACGATCCAAATTGGGGCGTTCCAGGGGCTTTCGCTATGTTGGACAATTCCTTGCTCTAGCATATCTTCGATTTGTTTGTCTACTTCCTGTCTATAGATTTCTGGGAATCGATAATTACGGGCGTGAACGGGTATTTCATCTGTGGTTCGGATTACATGTTTAACATTGTGGGTGAAAGATAGGGGTTCATTATCTTGATGGAAAACATCGGAATATTTGTTAACTAAATCTGTGATCATTACTTTTTCTTCTTCGTTCATGTGATTTAGGCGTAATTTAGATATGTCAAAAGTGAATTTAGAATTTTCATCGAAAATGTTGTTTAGTGACTCTACGGGGATTTCATCTAGAGTTTCTACTTCTATGGGGGAAATTTGGGAAAATTTGCCGGAAATTGGTTTTGGATTTAAAATTCGCACGTTGGTTTCATAGTCTTCGACGTGAACCAAGCACTCGGGGATTTCCATCTCTCCTATTTTTAAGTAGGGGAGGACAGCATCTCCTTGTTCGAGGTTTTTGACTCTAATCTTGATTTGCTGGATGGATCTAGCATCTATCATGTGGGTTTCCGCATGTTCAGTGCCTAGATATTTCAGCGGGATATTTAGGTACGGGGTGAGCAGGTAGTCCTCGACTAAATCGATTTTTGCTCCTATGGCTTTCAGGTTGTCTATCCCTATCAAGAGGTCGAATTTGTCGTGTAATTTAAATATGTTGAATTTTAAATTTAGATTTTTCTGTCTGAAAGCGTCTCCGCAGGGCACTAGAGTAGTATGGCTGCCTCGCGAAGAACCGTGGGCGGTTCTGACGAAAAATGGCTCTAATTTGCGTTTATTTGGGAAGAAATATTCTGCGATTTCAGGGTTTACATAACTGGTTGTGCTTCCGGTGTCTATTAGAATTTTCAAGTTGAATTTTGGTAGGTCTATATACGGGAGTTCACTAATGGTTTTCTTGTTTAAGTTCATTAAGTCGTATTGGGGAATTCTGGGTCGCTTTCCTCTAAAAAATGGGGGCTATCGAATTCGTTTTCTTCTACTGGTTGGTATACGTCCGTTTCGTAAGTTGTGTCTTCGCAAATTTCTGGGTCGTCAGGTTGAATATCGGATACTTCAACGTTGTTGAAGTTTGGATTAGATGTGCGCAAAGACATGGGTGTCGGTTTTCCTGATGGGTTAGGGACGTTTTGTCTCGTGGGCGGTGCATTTGGTTTTTGGTTTGAAGGCTGAGGGCTTGAGTTTGGTTTTGAAGAATTTGCCTGAGGGGCTGATTTTTGGTTCTGGTTATTTGTATTCCGATTGGAATAATTTTGGTTTGAATAACTGTGATTTGGTCTGAAATTTGACGGGTTATTAGGTTTTTGTGAGGTGTTTGGAGATGGTCGTGAAAAATTTTGATGTGGCTTGTTCTGATTATATGACCTGGTTTGCGATGAATTTTGAGAGAGAGAGAGAGAGAGAGAGAGAGAGAGAGAGAGAGAGAGAGAGAGAGAGAGAGAGAGAGATATTTTATTTGCCATCACACATGTGCATAACAATTGTCAAATAATAACAAGCTTAATAATATAATAAAGATAATAAATACATCCGGCTAATAGCCTTTGTCATATTATATTAGTTATGTTATAAATAAATAAAAAACAGTGCCTGAGTACTTTTACAAATATTCCTCGTATAGGCAATCTAAAAAAAAAACTCTCTAAAAAGTCACAAGAAATACTCAAAAAATAAATTTACAAATAAGCTATTTAATGAGGCTCGCAGATTCAAAATAATCGTCAAAACTATAAGGAGCCAAGTTTAATAAAAATTGCTTCAAGCGTCGCCTGAGATTTTGTGGGGGTATTTCACGTACGTTTAGTGGAATAGCATTATAAAATTTAAGCCCCCACCATTTCGTGGAGTTACGGGTTGTCGTTACTCTGTGGAATGGTAAAGGAAGATTGTTCTTACTCCTGGTAGAGTACATGTGAGAGGGAAGTTCATAATTCCGGAGATGCGAGTGAACATACAGGGCGCTCTCTAGAATGTACACCGCTGGCATAGTAAGAATTTGTTTTTTAATAAACTCATGCTTACAATCATCACGATATCCTAGATTGGAAATCGCTCTGACAGCTCTTCTTTGACAACCAAAGATTATGGTAGAAGCGGTTGAGTGACCCCAACAAAGAATTGAATAGGTAGCACGGCTTTGAAACACGGCATGAAAAGCTGTAAGTAGAGCAAATTCTGGAAGACTGTCAGCGAGTTTACGAAGAAGAAAGGTCACACTGTTCAAGGACTTGGCTAATTGCTCACAATGGGGTTTCCAATTCAATTTTGGATCAACATTGACTCCCAATATCTTTGAAGTGGGCGGATTCTCACCTACACTTGTGAGATCACGCAGTCCAAAAACCATGACTTGGGTCTTTGAATCATTGACAGAGAGACCATTGCCGTTAAACCAACTAGTAACATCAGAAATAGCCTCAGTAATAGAAGACTTGAGTTCAATCAGAGAATTGTTGTTGGAAATAATGGTAGTATCATCTGCAAATAAAACAGTTGGATATGGGATTCTTTGTGGCAAATCATTAATAAAGATGTTGAATAGGATAGGTCCAAGGACAGATCCTTGTGGGACACCATAACGGACGGGTAAGAAAGGAGATAGAGACCCACTGAATCTAACAGCTTGCATTCTATTTTGGAGATAAGATTGAATAAGAGATACCGACTCGTTTATTAAGTAGGTTAGAGGAAAAACGATTGCTAAAGAAACTGATTTAATCATTCTCGTGTTGATTCCATAAGCATCAAAGCTGTTTGTATTATTAAGATTAGAAATACAGTCTAAAACTGTAATGGGTTCGACACTGATAAAATCGAATATCGCCGAGTGAGGTAAGTTAACATTGAAACACAAAGGGTCATAACCGTGGTTTTTAGGTAAATTATTAACAATTCGGTCGGCTACAGAACTGAAATATAAATTAAAATCATTAGCAGAAAAATAAGATGCAACGTCGGCATTATTATTACGTATTTTCCTATTGTCATTTATGAGGTCCCACATTTTCTTAGAGGGGTTAGAAGAAGAAAATATTTTATTGGCATTGGAAGTGGATTTTGCGTGTTTGATAGCCATTTTGTACGAATTACGAGTAGTTAAGTATCGAATTTCTGCCTCAGGATCATTTGTCTCTTCTGAAATATTTTTCAATGAGTTGACCGCATTTCTCAATTTTTCTAGATCATCACTATACCAATCATTAGAGACAAACTCACCACGTGGTGATCCCCGACATTGCTTCAATGGAAACAGCCTCCCAGAAATTTGAGATATAAGAAAGACAAATGACTGCCAACGAAAATCAATGTCTACAAAACTATTGTATACAAAGTCCCAATCTACATTAAATAAAATATACTCAAATTTTTGTAAACTATTTGTTGAGATTGGACGGACCATACCAGGCGTGGTCTTCAAATTGTTTTGTGGCAGAGACAGATTAAAAAATACTGCTCTGTGATCAGAAAAAGAAACATCATTAATTGCAGTATTCTCAGAATTTAGTAGCGGAAAATTGATAAAAATATTATCAATCGATCTTCTAAAACGAGTTGGTTTGCTAATAAGATATTGGAAATTGAAAGACCCAAATAGATCACAGATAAGAGTGAAATCATTCGTATCCTCAACCGCACATACATTAAAGTCCCCTAAAATGACAACTTTGGAATAACGGAAAATAATGGGTAGTACTTTACTAAACACATCTAAAAAATTCACAAGATTACTACTAGGTGATCTATACACGGAAACTATTACAATACCAGTAATCTCAACATAAACAGCTACAATTTCACAGATTCCAGGTACAGCAAGAGAGTTTACAGCGTCCAAAGAAACATATGATAAACCTTTTCTTAATAAAATAAGCGCACCACCATGCTGTTTCATAGGTTTGCAAAAGGCCGGACCCATAGAGAAACCCTCGACTCTCACGAATGGCAATTCCTGTTTCTCAATCCAATGCTCGTTTAATGATATGACTTGAGGTTCCCTCTTTAAAGATCTCAGAAAAGCATCGAGCTGATTGATTTTATTCCTTAGAGAACATATATTAAGGTGCATGCACATGAATTGATCAGTCGGACACGAAGATAGTCGAAGCTGAACATGTTGGTCAGGTGGAGAAGTAGCGTCATTCAATATTGCAGTAGTTTGACAGCCTGGTGCGGTTCCAATAAAAAAGAAGACGAATTCTGACTGCATCCAACTGTTTCATCCAAATCCAACAACGAGTCACAGTAGGACCGATGACCCTTGTTTACATCTTCACCAGCCGTACTGTCAATTATAGTATTTTGAATGATAAAAAAATCAAGAATTTGGGCAATATCATGCAAAAGCAGCTTTCTTCCCTGTAGGTTCAAAATAGAGCCCAAAGTGAATTTCGTAGGTGGATAACTGAATATGTCCACAATATGTAAGTTGGACATAGATTCTTTCAAGGTTTCAAACCCACAAATACATTGAAAGAGCAGGTGCTTCTTTTCGATACGGTACAAAGTATTAGAGACCGAAAAATTACATACAATGAAATTAACGCTGGGAAAATCTTCAATGAGATATTCCAGAGATGATAAATTATCATTCATTGTTGTGACTGAAGAAAAAAAGTCAGCGTCAAAGTTGAGAATCACGAATTGAATTGAAGACGAATTCGATAGAGTCTCACGAGTAGATTTCAAACGAATATATGCACTGCTGTTATTCAATATGAGACTTAAACTTCGTAATTTATACTTGGAAAGACGATCATTTAGTTTCAGTGAGATCCCACGGAAATCAACTCCTCCAACCAGTAATACATTTGGGGATGAAGAGAGGCATGTCGTCAATGGAATAGGAACTATGGTAGTCACCTTCGTTTCTGGCGAACGCTTATCAAAAGGAAATCGAGACGCCATAGGAGTTGACTGCTTAAATACATTAATAGTAGGTTTGTGCGTCGAAATGTTAGTAGATAAACTACTCAATCTCAATCTTAGATTATTATTTTCTAATGAGAGCTCATCAATTTTCAGTTTCATAACATAAATATCATCTTTCAATTTAGAAGTCTGAACATTTAAATTATTTGTAGCAGAATCCAGCTCCTTTTCATTCTCCTGAAGTTTGGTAATAACAGCATCACGCTGCACTAAAAGGGTATTTATGCGTCCTTTAAGCGAATCTTCATTCAGTATACAATCGCAATCAAGGTCTGTCTGAGTGGACACGGAGACAACAGATTTTATAACGGGTAGCTTGATCACTTTTTGTTGTGCTGACGATGTATTCGACTTGGGAGTTATAACAGGTTTTGTTTGTTTTGGAGATGGAGTTATAGAAGCTTTTGGTATAGCACCAGTTGATCGAAGTTTCATAGGCAGAGGCATATCTTTTGACTATCAGTAAATAAAAAAACAGAATCGCCTTGTGAATGACCCGATTTGGCAAGTATCAGGATGGAAAGGTCAGCGAAAGAACGATTGTTTACAATTGAGAAGTGGGAAACGGTGGGGATCAAATGGATAGGATAACGACGCATGCGCTAATCACTCGAACAGTTGGCATCTGTGAAGTCAGAGTCGATAGTTAAAACCCGTGTGGGGAACTTCAAGAATGTACAACTAAGTAGGTATACAACTCACCGAACCAAGAATGAATATAGTGGAAGGAAACCGGCGAATCCGGTAGCACACCAAGATTCAGCGAGATCAGAACACTATTTACCGGTTAAAACCAAACAAATTTATAGAGCGATGCGTACGTGTGAAGCCGCCACGACTGACTGACTTTGAGAACTTTGAGGGGTCTTAGTTTTGTTGTTGCAAAGTATCTGATAATCGTTCGTTAGCCATGACAGCGCCGTGTTCAGATCGGCGGGCTGTCTCGTTCTCAAGATGCTGCCAAGGGGTTCTTTTAATTGTAGTAAGAAACAGCGAAGTGCTACTTTCTTATAATTCATGATCAAAATTTCGTGATTTGGGACATCGTGAGTTTGGAGGTAAGCGATTAGGAGATTTAGGGTTTTAGTTATTTTATCATGGAATTTGAAGGGTGATTCCCCTTCATTCTGTTTTGACGTGACTAACTCAATTAATAGGGTAACGTCGTCTCTACGATCCGTGTAGGTCTCAATTAGGGCCTGCCTGATTTGTTCGTAGGTTGTGAGATTTGCCGAAAAAATCTGTTCCGAAGCGGGGGATACAATTTTAGCTTTAATTGCGTTGATGATCATTACATTTTGAAAGTCTAGAGGGTCATTGTTGTTGAAAAATTTATTGTGGATTTGTTGGGTAATTTCCAAGAAATGATTGAGTGTTTCAGGGGAGCCTTTAAAGGTCGGGATCAGGTCCAAATGTTCCTTTTTCAAAGTGGGTAAGTCATTGTTTGTGGGTCTCTGTTCCCTAGGCGAAATCACCTGGTTTACAAGTAAATTCTGTATTAGGGCGGTCAGTTGGCCTATCTGTTCCGTCTGGTGGTTAATAATTCCTACATAGTCAGTCGGTTGAATTTGAACGTTTTGGGTTCCTGAAGTTCCGTCCATTTCGGGTATCGTTTGAAAATTTCTAGGAAAGAGTGTTAGATCAAGTCAGGGGAAGCTGGCGTGAGGGAATTTTTTGTTGTGTTTTGGAATTTTGATTTATCTTTTCAGACGAAAATTTCGTCTTATTAATCGACTCGAATGGGTTTCAGTTATTGATTAGTTTGTAGCTGTAATACAAAAATTATAATATACAAATAAAATTCATTAATTAATCATGCAAATGAGACAATGAAAAATTAAAATTAGATGTCTTATTTGTAAACTGAAGGTCACGGTCGTAAGAGATCCGAGAGCGTCTTCTTCCAGCCGGGAATTCTTGGTAGAGATTACGGAGGATTTTTAAAGGGCTTGATAAGGCAAGCGGGTGTACGTGCAGATAGCAAGAGCGGTCTGCGTGCGGGTCAGGTGACGAGGTGACAACTTGATATGCCTTCAAGTTGACGATAAAATGTTTTAGTCTTCGCGACTTATTGTTTGAGATACGTTCGTTCTCGAACGATTTGAAAAGGTTGATTCGAAATGTTTCGAATGGGGTTTTGTGACGGTGAAATTTGGGAGAGTGAATGTGCTTTTCACTAGTTGGGAAAAAGAAATATGCTTTTTCTTCTTCCAAATTCGGGGAAAATGTTAATATGTTAATTGATTTGGGTTTACTCACGCTGGAGCCGTCATCTGCCAACGTGAGGAGTCTTCTCTGTTGAAATTTGTCCGCCGGGTCCTGTTGATGCCTTCTGCGTGCCTGTTTGGTACCTTCTTCGTGGGTAGTAGGGCCTGGTGGAGTCCGGGTCCTTTTGATATTCCCTCAAAAAGGTCCTGGTTTCTTCACGTCCTCATAGACTGCGCCAGTGATGATAGGTTAAAGGATAAATCGCTTTTTAAAAAAAGTTGCGATTTATTTATACAGGAAAATTACAGGTGGAGGCTAGGAACACACGGTTACGTGACTGGGTTCAGAGGAAGACTGACGAGTCGCGCTCGGTGTCTCCTATTTATAGCTTCTGGTTCGTCTGATGTGGGTGAAGCCTACATCAGCAGGTTTTATTTCAAGAGAGGCGGTTTATTATTACATAACGTACATACATATATAAAGATAAAAGATAAAAATTCCGTTCTTGGGCCAAAAAATCGAGCTCTCTGAACGAAAGGATGAGTTCGTTGGTCAGCATTTGTTGGGCACATTAAATTGGCCAACTTTCAAAAAATGAGGAGGAGCAATGCAAAACCCCACTAGTCCGTGAAATCAAAATTTTCAGAATTAAGGAAAGAAACTGTTTCATATTTTTCTAACGAGAAAAATTTGCGTATTTTTACTTCATTGTCTTGTTGGAGACTTTTGAAACTAAGTAGTATACTCGATTCAAATCATACTGCCATTAAAGTTTAAAAAATCCTAATTTAATTTGGACATGTGGGATTTTGATTAATTTTTTAGCGAATTTTTGAAGAAAATTAAGCTATTGCTCTCGCCTCAAAATTTGTAGAATGTGAATTTTTGAAAAAAATTTATGCAGAAATCCGTTTCAGGCTATTCTGAATCATATTCTGAAGTTTAACGCATTTTTTTATGTATGTATGTATTTATGTAAGTATATATGTGCTAGAAACTTCAAACAAATTTTAAAATGTTAAGGACACAAAACGAAAGTTCAAGTTCGTTGGCCAGCATGATCGGATTACATCTTCGGGTTGAAATTTTCAAAAATGTAGTCAAAAATTTCAAAATAGCCTGTTTTTTGCGATTTGTTGTGCGAAATAATTGTGGTATATTCGGAATCAGCGTAAAATTTCCTATAAGAATATGTATCAAGTTTACAAAAATTTCAAAGTTGAAAAATCAGTCCAAAATCGAAATAATGCCGTTCGCTAGTTGTAAAAATCGGTAATATTTGCATGAAACATTTGCATGAAACATCTTCAAAAATTCGCTCATGGGGTCATGCTGCATGACTGGACTTTTTTTTTCTCTTACTAGTGGGGTTTTGGTGAAAACATATGGAGGACTTAAGGGGTTTTGGTTTTTCTCATTCAGAGGAAAAAAGTTCCAGTCATGCAGCATGATCGTATGAGCGAATTTTCATAAATGGTCGTATTACATTTATGTTAAATTCTGTTGAAATTTGAGCACTTTGGGGACAAATAAAAATTTTATTATACATTTTATAGCAAACTAACTTTTTTTCAGAAATATTCCAATGAACAAACGATTTTGTGGATTTTTACATTTTTTCAAGAGTTCCTATCGATTTTTAGCTTATTTTAATGAAATTTAAGTACATTTTTCAGTACAATTTTGTGCTTAAATTTTTAAATGTCCTAGTTCATGTTCGATTAATTTTTTTCGCGTAGCATTCTGCTAAAAAATAGAAATTTGTTAATTTTTAGCGGTTTTTTGGCTTTTTTAGTGATTTTTTAAGTACGTTTTTTGAAACTTGACCAATTTAATGTGCTCAAAAAGTGTTGTCCAACGAACTCATCCTTTCTTTTGAAATGCTTGATTTTTTGGCGAAAGAACGAAGTTTTTATCTCAATTCTATCGAGAGTTATCGTCTGGAATGACACATACATATATATATATACATATATATATATATATATATATACATATATATATATACACATATAAAAAAGCGTTAAAATCCAGGAATCATTTCAGAATGCCTCAAAACAGATTTCGATGAAGAAAATTTTTGAAAATTTTTATTTTAAAATTTTTGGAGCCATTGCAATAGCTTTATTTTCTAAGAAAATTCGCTAAAAAGAAACTAGGACAAAGATAATATGCAATTTTAAACGTTTTATGCTGAACCAAAATTTGTAATTGTTAAAAAGGGAATGAAATTTAATTTGAGTTAATACTTGAATATAAAACTTGAGTAAATCAGACGTGGAAGGAAATTAAAAAAATTAAATTATGAAAATTATGAATAGCTGGTGATACCTAGAAAAAAATGTACACATTGTATGTATCTGCTGACCATTTGATCCTGGAGTCTCTTATCACACGATTCATAGATATTCTGGCGGAAATTTAAATCATTCCCTGGCCGAATTTTGAAGCACTGGTAAGCTTTACTGTTGTGCTTACATGGTATGAATACTTTTGAACCATTAGCAACTTTGAACCTTTTTTGATGGAAACGATGGAATGCTTTACTTTTTTAGCAATTTCACGCGAACTACTGGTTTTTGTCTTTCTCCTCGTGCCTTGAATACCGTCTCTTCCATGGTTCTTCGCTGTCACTGTACCATCCATTTCACAATCACCCATTTCGATTAACATAAATGATCACTTGAAATAATATAAAAATTTACTGAAAAACGTACAGGTAACTGAACTTTACAGATAGCTAAACAAATAGAATCTACTGAATTGTTTTGACGAGATCTGTGGGGTTTTACTAGACACTGAGTGAAGAAAATGGTACAGCTGATCACAAAGAACATGAATCTAATGCTAACTAAAAAAAAAATTGTTTTTGTGACTTGTGGGGTTTTGCATGACTCCTCCTCAAATGTGCTTTACAACCAAAAACCAATGACTAAAAATGGCCAAAAATGTTTGAATTGATATATTTTTTTAGCAGAATTTTAGACAAAAGAAGATTGATTATTAACAATGAACTAGAACATCAATAAATGTATGCAAAAATCTATGCTAAAAATGTACTTGAATGTCATTAGTAATTGCCGAAAAATATATTAAAAACTGCAAAAAATCTAGAAATCCAAAATATTTTTTGAATTGCCAAAAATAATTTAGGACAAGTTTTTTTCATAACATTGGTAGCTTACGATTCCTTTCTACTTAAAGCCCTAAATTTGTTTATCAATTTAACATAATTTCGTACGATAATTTACGAAAATTCGGTCATAAGATCATGCTGCATGACTGAAAGTTTTTTTAATTTTTATTAATTTATTTTTAAAGCAGGCTTTCCCGAAAACTGCATAGCAAAGTTTGCAGAAAATTTGGAATGTTTGAAGTAGAGATTTTATGTAGAGATTTGTATTTTTATTTATTTATGCTATATTTTTCTTATTTCCAAAATGAGGAGAGCTTTGCTGATTGGTAATCACTGCCAAAAAGTAGATCCGATGATGAGTAAATTATCAAGGTTAAGTACGGGGTGGGTTATAATTGTATTAATAATTACGATTTTCGGTTTGATTTGTGGAGCGGTTAATCATGTCTTTACTTTGGCACATAAACGAAAAAAGCGTTACGGTTGGTTTTCTGATGATTTCCGCTTACAACCTAGTCGTTTGTAATCATTTTACAGTCGTTTGTATTTTCATCCCACCAAATTCGTTGAACATTCGTTCGAAAGCTCTCGATTCATCCAACCAAATTATGTTAACTACTGCGAAGTGCGTGGCCAACAAGCTGAGTTATGAGCATGGTTATATGAATAATTGTTTACACACAGGTGATCATTCTCAATAATTGATACTGTGAACATGATTGCAACCGCTAGTTAATTTCTTTTGATTTCATTGAGCTGGTGTTTCGATGATTTGATTCATAGCAGGGGATCCGAATATTGGGAGAACAGTTTGATTTGTGGAGCGGTGGTTAAATAATTTTACCGGGGAATTTCTATACTTTACACTCTAGGAAGCTGTAATTACGTATGTAGCCTCTTTAGGACATTTACTTGACGAAGCCCAGGGTCTGGATCAGATGAGAGGCTCTTAGAGCTACTTTCTATGCTATACACTCTAGGAAGCTGTAATTTAGTATGTAGCCTCTTTAGGACATTTACTTGACGATGCCCAGGGTCCGGATCAGCTGAGTGGCTCTTAGAGCTTGCATGCGAGTCTGCAAAACATACGAGTCTACAACTAAAGAGATAAAATGTCCCAATGTGTTGCAGACTGGTATGCAAGCGTTTCTGATTATCATCGATTTCCATAATTTTTGAGATATCGAAAAGTGAAACTTGAAGAGCGTATTTGGGGTTATTAATACCAAGTTGTAAGCACATAAAAATTAGGAAAAAATCCAAAAGTTTCTTAACTTCGTCTATTGATTTTCACGTACAACCAATGCGTTACTAGCGAAGTGTAACTCCCTTAGTTTTCATAGCAGGAAAATCGTTCGCCACTTTTTGGAATGCTCTCATTTTATCTCAACATCTCATGATCCCTAAGCCATTGTAGTGTCAAGGAAAGCTGATTTATTACGCTAAATTATAAACTAATATTGCTAAGTAACCATAATGAACTAGAAGGCACTTGGTACATGGTAGGTATACTATTGAGTAATAGGTACTTGTATGCAGTAGGTAATAGACGATGCACATACCTCTGATCAGCTGATGGGCTCCTAAAGGTGAAGATTTCAATCGTATTTAATCTCTGAAGCTGAAATTATGAGAGGATTGAAATGATTGGCTCATTCCTATTCGGCTGGGTAAGCTAAATTGTCTCCTGTTCGTCCTAGGAAGTTGAGATTTGTTAGGGATACTCTCTGGAACAATAAGAGAGGATTGAAATTATTGGATCTTTTCCAATCAGCTGAGTGAGCTAAATTCTCTCTTGTTACCCCTAGGAAGTTAAAATTTAATAGCGATACTCTCTGGGACATTAGGAGACAATTGAAATGATTGGCTCATTCCTAATCAGCTGAGTAACCTAAATTCTCTCCTGTTCATCCTAGGAAGTTGAAATTAGATATGGAGACACTAGGAGACGATTGAATTTACTGGGTATTTTCTGAACAGCTGACTGAGCTAATTTAATATTGGTTATGGATTGTTGCCTTGTCCTTAGTAGGTTGGGTTGGTTGAGGGTAGAGAAATTTACAGGCTTCTCTGATAATGTGGTTTAATGCTATATGCTGAGCGCTTTCGCCAATATATGGCCTCCTCAGAGTTTATTATTGGATTGATGATAAGTATTATGTTTAAATAAAAATTGGAGTTCTTCCTTGAACATCTTAGTCATGACCAGTTATGTTTGGTGATGTTACTAGAGTCAATTTTGTGCTAAAATCGAGGGAAATGCAATATTTATGTGGAGACACATAGGCTGAAAGTTGAACCTCTTGGTCTTGACCAGTTGTTTGGTATTGTTACTGGGGTCAATTTTGTACTTAAATTGAGAAATATTCAAATTTTATGGGGAGAGATGCACATTGTCTGAACTTATTAACTCTTAAATTAACTTTCCGTACAAATAAAAATAAATAAATAAATAATCGCCTCGATGGTACTTAGTGAGCCACTACAGATCACATTATTTCCAACTCCCAATAGCTGGCAGTATCGAACAGCCAGCGTCACTGCCCACAGCTCTGCTGTGAGCCCAGATGCAACAGGTGGTTGGCGTCTTGTGACTTGGAAGTTGGGGCTCCATAGAGCAAGGCTCCATCTTATCAGCACCATTCTTAGTAATTTATTTTGCATTATTTAGACTTTATTAACACATGCTTTAGAGGCTTCACCCCAAAGTATAATTCCATATTTTACTGGAATAAAAGTAAGCCCATAATATATAGTTTTAAGCTGGTTTTTTGAGAGAAAATGTCGGGCCTCTTTGACAACATAACAGTTTCCGCAACCTAATAATAAGGGCCTCAATGTGAATCTTGTAATTCAATTGGTCATCAATCCAAACACCAAGATATTTACAACTACCACTATAGAGAAGCAAGACATAATTGCACTTCAAATCATCTTGAGAGCAAGCAACGGTCGAGTGAAATTTGACTTTGCGGTATGCCGGGAATCCTCTGTTTCCGGTTGAAAAGCGAATAATTGCAGTTTTTTCTACATTCAAACATAATTTATTAAGGTCGATCCAGCGCTTAATTTGGAAAAGGCTGGAATTAATGGTATTCACAAGTGCACGATAGTCCTTGTCTCAGAATATTACGACTGAATCATCGGCTTATTGTTACAGTTTTTCTTGCTTTTAGCGTGTTAGCCCCTTATTTACCTGTGTTATATTTATCTCATCTTCTTCTTTGTACTTTTGTAACTGTACTTACCCATAATTTTTAAATCAGGTCCTATCATCCTTATTGACGACTTTTCTGTGTTCAATGACAACCAGTGGTGAAGATCATCCGAGCGTTTGCAAACAAGATATAACGTGAGTATTCTTCATGTTATGATGTAATTGTCACTGCCATGAACCTGGAATGGCACAGTCTCCCCACATAATATTATAGTATAGGATTGCAGGGATCGAATATATCACAGAAAACAATCAGGCTATTTTAATCAAAGTCTTTGCTATCAGGAACTAGGGTTTGATTTTGTTGCTATCTTGTGAGAATACTCCGGGGAAGAGAAGTCTTTTGAGTCTGAATCCCAGTGTTTTTCATTTGCACTATAACTGCCTAACAATAGTTAGGATTGAGATTCAACAAAAGACAAGTGATGTAAACATATATATGCTATATGTCGAGCTTAAGATACAAGATCCACTTGCGTTACAGTGAATTCTTGTGAAATTCGATGGTTGGAGGAGTAACGTTTTGCGATTCTCAATATTTTGTTCATATTTAGACTGCAAACGTCATTGGTGGAATAGGTAGAATAGGCTGAATAGGTACGTTTGGATTGAGCTACTGACTGGCTGCTGACGATGGTTCCAAATGGAGCGGCGATGCGAGATGTCGCACAGTTAGTCCAGTCACCAGTTGATTTGAGATTTGGGGATGCAACGTTTGGTGTAGAATTTTTTTCAACGGTTCCATGTTTATTGGGGTGCTGAACACGAATCAAAAGCTTCCCAACAAAATTTATGGGCTAAACACCTCCAAAATTGCAAAATTTCATGAAGTTTCGGCACTTTTTTGGTTTTTGCGAATGACCTTAAAACTAAAACAGTACGTTCTAGCTGATATTACTTTATTTAGTAAATTAAAGAGCATACTATTCTGCGCGAAAAATCGAGATGACATCAAAATTGAATGTCTGCAGCTCACTAATGACGACTCCTACGTAAGCACTCAGTCAATAGAAGTTGTAGAGCAACTAATTCTACTATTCATAGAGCACAAAATTTCATTTTCGGTCAAATGAGAATTTAAAAAATTATAAATGTTTCGTAATCACTCCGGGGTTGCCACTGTCACCCCTTACTAATGGTTGTGTAACTTCATACTCATAATTTCCTTAGGCAATGGTACTTAAATCTGTATTACAATAATTTGTCAAGAAACGTAAGTAATTGATAAAAGTTCGTTTCACCCTGCTGGCTTACTGAGCGTAGGCATCACCTGTTTAAACAAAGTAAAAAGATGATTAGAACGACTGAATCCTGTAAATGTATCTCTGAGAACATAGGTTATGATATTATGGTAGTTGTGATTAATGTAGGTACCTCATTATTCAATTCTCGTTCTCTTGGAGGGTCCAGGTTGTGGAGGAAGTGGTATCGATGGATCTTGGTCAGTATCTACAGGAAGTTTAGATTCATCTCCAGCTGAAACAATGAAAGGGTCACAAAACCAGCGTCTAGTGAAGGGTTGAAATACAATAATCTAAAGCGGACGGCAATCATGTATGTGGTTACATACCTTCAAAATGGGGGAGTTGTTGTGGCTCTGTGCCGTTTTCTTCTTCCGATAGGACATCGTCATCGTCATGTGCTGTAGAAAGATCGACGTTGTCGCACCGCCCCTCACAAATCCTGCATATGGAGGAGCAGTATAACTCCGCCTTTCTACAAATGGAGTGACTCTTGACGCCCTCTTTGAATCTGCAAGAAATAATCTCGAGTAGTGCCTCAGGTGCAGCACTCTGTAGGATGGGAACACCCTTTGTTGGTGTTCTTCCACCCCCATTCTACTGGACTTTTGTCTAATTCCACTCGGTTCTTGACCTGAAGATATACCCTGAAGGAATTGCTGTTGGGCTGGTGCTTCAGTCGGAACTCCCGACCAGCTCATGCAGCACCTCCTTCCCCAATCGTAGAGCCTAAGGATCAGCTACACAAATCTCTTTTGGCAGAGTAGAAGAGGAAACACACCGGAGAAGCTCAAGGATCCGATCAAAACCTAACTGCCTGAGTGACAATGTTCTCAATTGATGGAGGGAAGAATGTTGTGATACTTCTCTAATTGAGAAGCGACTCGAATTTATTGCTTATGATTGGTATTCCCATGATTACGATATCGTTTATACCTAGAATTTCATATTGTTCATTTGACGTTGCATTTTGGCTAATAAAGCCTTGATTTCAAAAGATGTTATCATTTCAATTCTTATTGGTTCGGTCCAAATTTTAGTCTATTCGTACAACAAACTTTGGGAATTTCGGATTTGCAGTCGTCGGCGTCATGGGGTTGGAGAGCATAATTACCAATTCTACATTCCCTGGATGGGTGATGTGTGTTGTGTTATCACAGTAGAGGAACGGGAAGGTGATTTTATAACAGGCCAAAAATGTCGCCAAGACTGCAAATTCTCATGGATTTTGTTGTGAATCCATGCTAAAACTATATTTCCATGGATTTTCCCTGAATAATTGATTCTACATTGTGACTCGCTCCGACATCGACTTGGTCGAAGTTAATACCTACATTATCATGAATGCATAAGTAAATATCTATTCATCAATTTATCATGAGTTCATCTAAAGGTTTTGAAGAAGGAGAATTACAACCCTCTTGTCCTCGGTACCTACTTACTTCTATCTAAAAGAAAAAGAAAAATATGCAACTCCTGCCAAAATTTGTATTGATCTCATTTGCCCTTTCTCACTCAAATTCAAAATGCTAGGGGATTTTATAGCAGTCAATTAAAAAACATATAAAAAATAAATAAAAAACTAAAAATAAAGTCAGCGTAATCCCGTTGCTGGAGTCATCTGAACTTTATTTCAATAAGTGATAAGAAAAAAATTACGATGACTTCTATGAATGGATGGATCCACTCTCACCAATTTACAATCCAAGCCTGAAAAATCAAGCGATGACGAATTTTTCTTGTAGTGACCTTTTTTCGTTTGAATCAATATCCTAAGTTTTGATATTGTTGACTAAATTCACTTGATAAACATCTAAATTCTGTTGATATGTGCGTACGGTGTAGGTTACGGTAGACAGCGATTTCGCGTTTTCGGGTGATTCCACTAAAAGTGGCGAAATTGTGTCCAGCACGTTTTTCTCAGCTTTGAGTGGGAATTTTGGGAAGAGAAAAAAGTATTTGATACAGAAGATCTTTGTCTACACTGGTTTTTTTTTTTTTTTTTGGTTTATTATTTCCAATAATAAGCCTATGTGATCGTGTAGCAAAAAATTTTTATAACCCCCCCTCAAACTTTGTCACTTTACGTTTCAAGGTGCGTAGAATCCAAATTTGAAATGTCCGTCCGCCGTTCGCCGTCCGGTGTCCGCCGTCCGGTTTCCGCCGTCCGCCGTCCGGGCCATAAAAGGCCTAAGAATTGACTTAAAAAACCTGTTCTTTCGCACATAGACTCCATTTGGGGTCTAGTTGGTCCTAACGTTTAACCATCCCGATCGCTTTACTCGCATAGATGCTATGGGCCAAAAACGGGCAAAAAGTGTCTTTTTGAGGCTTTGACTGTTAGACGCACGCCTGGTACGCTTGGCAGGGGGTCACGGTGGGTGGTGAGGGGGGTGAGCGGGGGGTGGAGTGAGAGGAGGCGCCGCGGCACCATGAGGTGGGTACAGCGTTCCTTCGAGGCATGAATATATGTTTTTTTCTAGGTCATATTTGCGTGTTAATACCAATGCTTTTCCTACGCATATTTAATAACATATCCCCTCGACTTTTCGTACGTACTTAGATAATGATATTATTAAGGCAATAACTATTTGAATAGATAGGAGCTCAAATCGAGAAATATAAACATGAGTAGATCGTATATAATTTATAGAAGTATAAGTTGTGGCAACTCGAAATAGGACACGCCGAGGAGTCTGGACGGGCCTTATGACGTTCGCAAGCCAACTAAAACTACGATCATACTCAATTGAAAAAATAATAAACCTTTGTGAAACAATTTGCAGCGTTTTTTTTTCTTGTCTGGACAAGACTAATAGTTAGTAGTTCAGGAAAAATGGCAACATGGCCGATTTCTCAGTCCTTTGATGTGTCCCCAGCCATAGGTTCATTCATTCTCGTCCATGTCACAGTTAACTAGTTCAAGCTTTTGAAAAAACACTATAACTCTTATTCTCTACATCCAGTCAAGTAACAAACCCTTTACTGTGGTAATATATAAAGTATTAGCTCAAAAGTCCAGCACGGACTATTCCACGGACCATACTATATTGGTGTGTCCCCGATATTTCTTCTCATTCCCCTGCAAAATCTGGCAAATACTGTGGAAAAGACACTGTTGGTATCAAGGAAATTTTGAAAACAAAGGTTGGTAGCTTTGATCTTTCATATCCCAACAGCAACCTGGCTTTCAGCTCAGCAATGCTTGGAATGGCCAAGAGTGAAGTTTACATGTGGGAATATTGGTGAGTATTTTTATTCATTCGCATCCCCCTCTCGAGCGTAACTTTATTTTTTAAGGAGGATTTTTTTTCCACTCGTGTTTAGGTTAGGTGGTAGACAAGCATTCATAATTTTGGCATCTTTTTAGAAACGTGCATGGAGGGGGGGGGGGGGGGGGGGGATGAAAAACACATACGATTTCTCATTCCCATGGTTAATGAGACTTGGGTGTTTCAGGGGAATGATAAATTCACAGGAGAATGATAATTCACAATACACGTTTTGCATGTTTTTGCTATACTTCAGCTTCCTTTCATTATTACCGGTGATGGAGCTAATACATTATTTCCTCCTTTCACAGTTTGAAGAATGGCACCAAGAAAAACAATGAAGCAAAGAGAAAAGACTGCTTCTTGAAAAAAAAAGAGATAATTGAAAGACTTACTTAATTTGTGATTATAGTGATGTGATTTGTAATGTTTAAACGTAATTTGTGATGTTTCAAGATCTACCAAATGGTATTGATTGTTTATGAAGATAGTATTTCCGGAGAGTTGGCTAAGTTACCTACTTTTATAAATTGCTGAAGAAAGATTGTGAAACCGTATGAACTTTATTTTATCATTCCCCTGCATGGTTTCTCATTCCCCTAAATCATTGATTTTTATACCTCCCCATAAGTTAGTATGTAGAGCTGCTCATATATCGGTTCCATTCAGGGATATACACAGAACAATTTGACACCGAAAAAACACCCAGAATTTGTTTAAACAATTATGAGATTTGCTCGAGCGAAATTCGCCACTTTTAGTGAAATCATCCTCTCCCGACAGAGCGCCAGGGCTGACTGCCAGGGCTGACTACCTTAACAGCTGACCACCTATAGCGAAAGGCAGACACGATTCGAAAATATCTGTGTTCACTAGAAATATTAAATATATTGTGGCAATAAATATAACCCTGCAACTCACCAGAAACCATTCAGTAATTTGTTCTTTCTGTTTATCAAAAACAGAGTCTCTCGAAATGAGGTCGAGTATTATAACGAATATGAAAGGTGTGGATACTACGAAAGCTGTTGGAGTCGAAAAATAAGGAAATCCAGAATGAAGGTATGTATAAACCGGTAAAAGTAACATTCAGTATCGACGCTTACTACAGTTTAAGACGTCTGACAGAGTTGCGTGGGCAACTAGTGTAACTAGAGTAGATACATACCTATTGGTAGTTTCCTTTCAAATCCTATGTTCAGCCATGAATTTCGTTGCAAAAATAATACATGAAATCATTGAAAGTAATCTACAAACAAACATGAAATGCTGCAAATAGGAAAACGTTTATTATTTCTGCGTTAGATAGGCCATCTACGCAGATCATTGGGTCTTCTACATTTCAGGTTTCAGCATCGTACGTCGATTAATAACAAATTAGGGTAAGAGGGGTCAAAGCTGATCAGCTTCCACTATTGAATTCTTGATATTACAAAGGAAGTTCTTTTCAAACTGCAGATCCGTAGGTAGACGTCAATATGCCTACGTAGATAAAGGCACCTGCAGAGGGAAAAACTAATGCAATTAATTAAAACATCCACATCTTAATAGTTCCTCTAATCTCAGTACAACGATATTTAACTAAGTAGGTACCTACCAACTGAAAATAACATAAATGTATAGATCATTAAAATGTTTTTAATAATCATTAAAAACTCCACAGCGGAATATAATAGTCAATCAAGATAAGGTAAGGTAAAACTTCGGTCATCGGTCATTTAGGAAACGGGAAAATGATGTTTGAAGCAATTGACGTTAGCGCTTGCGCAAAGTAGACTAATGATTTTAGAAAAATGAAATTGGTAGAGGAAAATTTACAGTCTAACCCGCACATTCCCAGAAAATGTCATCAAAGTCCAATGAAAACTAGAAATTAACCTTGTTCCTGGGATTACCCTTTCATGCATGCGCTACTAATGATACAATCATGTTGAAATCAATGCGGAATATTTAAACCACCGTCCCCTAACTGTGTACCAAACTTGAGGGAGATTAGACGACCAAGCGTGAAAAAATTAAGCATGTTCCAACTACCTATCCTCCATATTTGAGCGAGATCGGATGAAGGGGGATTAGAAAATTATGCTTGATGGAATTTACTGGGGATGGAGCGCATTTATGGAATGCGCTGAGTGAAATATTGACTTGAGAACAACGAAACTGACAGTAAACTATCTACTTACACCCTTCGCACATTCCATGAACATTTCATAAAAATCGGTTGAATATTGTGGAAACAGCTTGTTACAAGGATTTGCGGATACACAATAGACACCCACACACACACACACACATTTTTTTTTTTTTTTTTTCAAAACTCCCCTCAAAGGCGGAGGGGGCACACCATTAAATTAAAAATAAACAAATCAAATAAAAAGTGGGGAGGACGCCCAGGTTTACCCGCCGCCGACTCTAGGGATAAGGGAAGTTGCAGGAAGAGGAGGAAGAATGGGATGAAAGGAAGTGCCCCTTTAAAATGACCACCAGTTCAAGTAAGAACCCCTCAGGACGCGGGTGGTGATACCACGGAGTACTCCTGCCAATAGTCTTAGCCCGTACAAAATTTTGGATAATTTGTTTCTTAGGGCGGAGATGTGTAATTCCCAAGTTAGTCTATGGTCAATGGTCAAGCCTAAATATTTCCCCTCTTGGGACTCAGTAACCGTCGGACAGCTGCAGCCATCATTAGAATCACAACTACCATGGTGAAACCTAACTTCATGGTAAAAACACACACACACACACATTCTATGAACATTTCATAAAAATCGGTTGAATATTGTGGAAACTAAGCTTGTTAGAATGATTTGCGGATACACAATAGACACCCACACACACACACGCACACACATACACACCACACACACACACACGCACAGAACGAAAGTTTTGCAGAAAGGTCTAAATCGTAAAATTCGAGTGGGAATTTTACCACTGTAAAAAAACACCAAACGTTTGATTTTTCATTTCTGAAAAGTGAAAGCAATGCTTTCGCTACCTATTGGTAGACTTAGGAGCAATTTATGAGATTACATTTAGCATTCAAGTACTTACTAATTTATAAGAATGAAACTCCATCTGTTTGTCTGTCTGCCTGTCCATGCTATGCGCGGCCAAACGGCTGAGTGGTGGGAGTATATGAGTGGTGGGATCTTCTTGGATTTTTCCAAAAGGGGGCATAAGCGATTTTAAAATTTTCTACCTCCACCCGAACCACGGGCTGAAGGGTAGGAGGGGGGGGGGAAGCCTCTCTAAATGCGCGTTTTTTTCCCGACCGCCCGATCCTCTAACCACTGCCACAATAAAATTTGATCGAGAGCACTTGGTATGTCAGCGACTAAGTTACGTTTCAGGACCCGTACAACACGATGGTACCGTCAAAATTTCCGAAAGATGCTCCCTTTCCAGAAAAATCAGCGAGAATATGCGGGAAATGACAGAGAAATTCGTTCCACGCAATGGTTTTTTTTCCGCCTTAGACCCAGTAAATTTAGACGGGTTTTGCTCTGGTTGGTCTTAAAATGTTCATTGAAGTTCCAATTTGGTCCCATGAGAGTTTCGCGACATGAAAACCTTTTTTTTCCGATTGTGGTGAACGAAAATGTAGACGAAAGCGTTGGTCACTCAGTACCACGAAGGCATGAGGGTCCTCGAGGCACCAGGTGAGATGTCAAGGGTTGTTGTAATTAAGTGTGGAGTACGCCAGGGGGATCCTCTGTCGCCACGCCTTTTTAACCTGGTCGTGGATACGTCCTTGGGTTAGTTGCCAGCTGAAATAGAGCTTGATCTGGCCCCTGTGGTGTGAGTAGGTGTATTGGCTTTTGCCGATGATGTCATCCTGCTCACAGAAACCCGTGAGGGGTTCCAGATCACGCTCAATGCCTTTGCTGAGCAGCAAGCCAAATGAGGTTTGGTGGTCCACCCAGAAAGGTGTGGTGCTTTTAGCGAATTTTCTTAGAAAATAAAGCTATTGCAATGGCTCAAAAATTTTAAAATGAAAATTTTCAAAAATTGTCTTCATTGAAATCTGTTTTGAGGCATTCTGAAATGATTCCTGGATTTTAACGCTTTTTTATATATATGTCATTCCAGAAGATAACTCTCGATAGAATTGAGATAAAAACTTCTTTCTTTCGCCAAAAAATCAAGCATTTCAAAAGAAAGGATGAGTTCGTTGGACAACACTTTTTGAGCACATTAAATTGGTCAAATTTCAAAAAATGTACTAAAAAATATCACTAAAAATAGCTAAAAACGGCTAAAAATCGTTCAATTCATATTTGCTGGTAGAATATTGCTCAAATAAAGTCTATTAACTATGAAATAGAACATTCAAAAATTTATGTAAAAAATTATGCTGTAAAATGTACCTAAGATTCATTAAAATTTGCTAAAAAATCGATGAAAACTGCAAAAAAGCTAAAAATTTAAAACCTCTATTTGAACAGGAGGTTATTATTTAGAATACGTTTTTTGCAATAAAATCAATAGTTAACAATTTACTTGCACTCAAAAAGCTCAAATTTCAAAACAATCTAATATTATACAGGGTGATTCCCTCGCTGATGCAAAAAAAAAATTTGGGTGAAACTACATCAAAAATGGAGTAAAATGCCGGCAACCGCATATTTTTATCTCAATCCGTACTCGAGATATGATTTTTTAAAGGTTTTTTTCAGGAATACCGTGTTTTTTCATTTTAAACTCAAATTTCTCCACTTTGCCTCATTTAATTTTAACTTTCAACCTCATTTTCGGTATCAGCATTAAATTTCCTATAAGAATAGTGTACTTGGGTTCTTAAAAAGTACCATCCGAAGACCCTCACATCAGCTCAAACATTGACGATTTTGAAAAAATAATATTTCTGAAAATCTTTAAAACTTTACTACTCTTTTCAAAAGAATCCTGGAAACTGGCAAATCTCATGAAAACTGCTTCATCTAATATGCTTTCCAACGGTATTATCAATTTTACTTTTATTTTGTTAATTAGGGGAGAAAATAATGTTTTAATGTTAAAAAATGTGGGTTTTTCAATGAAATTGTTGGTTTTTTCGAAAGATGACCCTCCATGAACCAACGAATATGGGGTCGGTTTCTACGTATTTTTTCTCGCTGGATCAAATGGAAACTCTTGCATATCTCTCAACTACGTTATAATCGAGTTTTACACTTTAATTAACTAGTTTTACCCCATAACACATACATTATTCGTAACAAACAAACTAAACATTTGCGATTTCAAGTTAAAACTCAGTTATAAAGGAGTTGGAGAGATCTACAAATGTTACCATTCGATACAGCGTGAAAAAATACATAGAAACCGACCCCATACTCGTAGGTTCATGGAGGGTCATCTTTCGAGAAAACCAACAATTTCATTGAAAAACCCACATTTTTTAACATTAAAACATAATTTTCTCCACTAAATAACAAATAAAAGTAAACTTGATTATACCGTTGGAAAGAGTATTAGACGAAGCAGTTTTCATGAGATTTGCCAGTTTCCAGGATTCGTTTTGGAAGAGTAGTAAAGTTTTAAATATTTTCAGAAATATTCTTTTTTCAAAATCGTCAATGTTTGAGCTGATGTGAGGGCCTTTGAATGGTACTTTTTAAGAACCCAATTACACTATTCTTATAGTAAATTTAATGCTGATTCCGAAAATGTGGTCAAAAGTTAAAATTGAATGAAGTAAAGTGGAGAAATTTGAGTTTAAAAGGAAAAATCACGGTTTTCCTGAAAAAACCTTTTAAAAATCATATCTCGAGAACGGATTGAGATAAAAATATGCAGTTGGCGGCATTTTACTCCATTTTTGATGTAGTTTCACCCAAATGTTTTTTGCATCTGCGAGGGAATCACCCTGTATAATACGATGATTTACAAAAATTCGCTCATACGATCATGCTGCATGACTGGAACTTTTCTCATACATGAACGAGTAGTCTTTGTATGACAATAACCATACAACCCCATCACACAATCATAAACAAAAGTGCGGGGTTTATTTTTGCTTTCTTTGGTGTCCATTTCATCAATACTCCATTCATGTTGGAGTTCATATTGGCTTGTTCCTGAGTTGTAGGTAGGTAGGCACTTGCCACTTGCGCGACTTACACCTACTCCCTGAGGTTGGCATGTATAAAATATGTGCATAAATATGAATAGATTGAGATAAGATTACTGTGAGTGTTGCGGTCTATCATTTACATTATCCCTAAGTTTTAACTCATATGGTTTATGTTTAAAAGAAGAAAGAAGAAAAATCGAATCTGAAAAGAATAACTTAGGTACCTATGTACATAGGTATGTAAAACAATTTCCAGGGATCGTGCGGATTAGGCGGTAGACGGTTCCCAATGAACTTCTTAGTTCCTGATCGACTGGTTGCTTTCGCGCATTACGCAACATTTAATACGCATAATTTTTTCATTGTCTAATTGATAGATTTTTTTATTTTTTTTGTTTTTAATCTATATTCAATAATGTTCCTTCTTTTTAGGTCGTATTTGACACGCGTCACGAGTATTATTGCTGTCATGGCAACCATTCAATGACTTTTAACCATTTAAATCAGCGGATTTGTAAGCCAATATGTTCGCCTCCCTGCGAGAACTCGGATTGCGTGGCACCTGGGAATTGTTCGTGTAAACCCGGCTTCGAAAAGATAGACAATCACCGTTGCCAACCCACATGCGAACCAAGTTGCGTCAATGGCCGTTGTGCATCGGTGAACCTTTGTGAATGCTTTAAAGGTAGGTAGTTCCAACTGTGATATATAGTAGATATTTGTCATTTATATTTAATCGTATTACGATTAAATACTGCTAGCTATTAGATACTGCTTAGATAATCAGGGACCCATTGAATTATGCCCACTTCGTTAACAATACCATGTTTATTAATGACATCCCTCAGACATTCACTGAATAAGTCAAGTTGACACCTCTTTGCAAATTATGTCCAGGCTTTCTCTCAGGCTCTCATCTCCAACATAATGATGATATGGATCGTGTTGAATGGATTAGGAATAAGTGTAATGATATTGTCGTTAATCCCTAGAAGACTCAATTTTTCATATTTTCTAACGCTCATAAATGTGACAAATTATTATGCCCCCCCCCCTGTAGATTGATAGTTTTCCAGTTGCTCGTTGCTTCTTGAAACCCTGCTGTTGACCTGGGTGTCTTCCTTGATCTCCAGATCAGCTGGGCATCACATTTTTCATAGGATCTATGGGTCTTAGCGAACACCGAGGCGGTTGCACAATTTCACTCCTCCTCCTCCTAAAATAATCCTTGCTAAATCGCTGTTGATAACATTTTAGTTTACGAGTATCATGTTCAATAATAAACCTTGCAAGCAACCATGAAGGAAAAAAAGTAAACCCACCCACAAATTTTATTGGTTTACGTATCAAGATACATATATGTAGATTCCAAATATTGAATTTAAAAAAAAATTGTCTGAACGCGGTATGCCGTCCGAAGCTTTTCTCCGAAACTACTGGACCTAGCTAAATGAAGTTTGGCTCAAAAATCGTATATTAGTCAAGGATGAGCAATTATAACATCAGCATCACTCTCGAACAACCCTAAAGCTTAATGTGTAAGAGTTGTAAAATAGAAACTTCAATATCTCTAAAACTTTATAAATAAACGGGTATTTTTTGTTTAATAAACGTAAAAAGGGGTTCAATAAATCGAATCGATAATAAGGGTACCTATGTATTGAGTCCAGGCGTATGTAAGTACCTAAAAGGAACTTAATCTTTCAAAATTAATCTGTCTGTGGTAGAGCTTTATACTGTTGCGCGGGCAGCTGGATTTTGAATCCTCGAAAAGTCAACAAATCTATTTCTGCCACACAATTTATTTCTGCCACACAAATTTATTTCTACTTGTCTCAATGCCACACAGTTTCACCATTTACACGTTGCTGGGATCTCAATTGCAAAGTAAGCAATCAATGTGAGTAGTTTGAACGAAATCTCCGAGTTTGATCGAAATCGGACCAACAGATTACAATAAATTGACGTTATGAGAAAATTACGTTTGCGCATGCGCACAGGGTACTGTTGATTCGACGGCTTTGAAAATTATAAGGGGCTGTCCAGGGTCTAACCCGCATAACCCCTGAAAATTTGTTCGGAATTGGACTGAAACTTGGTATAGTTTTGGGTGTGACAAGGATTTACCACAGACAGACTCGGAACCGAAATTGATCAGCAAACTCTGAAACGCAAAAAGCAAGTGACATTTTTGATTTTTGAGGATACAAAATTTTTTCGGGTTCTTTCACGAAAACAGCTTTTCTACCTTCGGTAGTGAGGAAGCAATATATTAAACAGCCATAGCTATGTTGATAACATACCGATAACTAATGCAAGCATTACTGAGATCGTGATTTTACTAAATGTAACCCCTCTATTCAAACCTATCATGCATAATGTTACAAGCCCCCTTGAAAATATCATGAAAATTTTGGAATCCTCGATGAAAATTTCATCGATATTGGACTGAAACTTGAAATAGTTTTAGGCGTGACATGGATTTACCACAGACAGAAAGACATACGGAAGGGTAGACATCAGACAGACATTCAGGCCACAACTGCCAACCAATTTTCAAGATTCTTTCTTTTTCGATTCCAATTTTAGTGTACTTGTGCAACAAACCCCAGAAATTTTAAATTCCTTGGTTGAAGAGAGGAAATGGAGGGGGTAAAGCAGGAAAAACATGGTTTTTTCGACAACCATTGTCGACACCACCCAGGCTACAATTCTCATCCAATTTTTGAGATTAATATTTTGTTCGATTCCAATTTTAATCTAGTTGAGCAACAAACCTTGAAAATCGCGGGTTTGCAGTCGAAGAGGGGTGGGGAAGGTTAATTACCTAGTCATTCAAGCGCTGACCATGCTACGAATCTCGATCAATTTTTGTGATTCTTATTTTGTCCCATTACGAATTCGATATAGTTTTGGAACGTATGTCAGGAGTTTCAAATGTCATCATGTGACGGGGTGAATGGAGGGAGTTTTACTGATGAATCATGATGTTTTAATTATTCTCGTCTGATTTTCGTGATTATTTTCTGTTAAATTATGAATTCGGTTTAGTTTCGGAAAGTATATCTGTAGTTTCAAACTTGAGTATGGAAGGGGTACTAGATAGTACTAAATCGTTATAATTAAACTATTCTCGTCAGATTTTCGTGATTCTTTTTTGTTGATTTATAAATTTGGCCCAATTTTGGAAAATACCTCAATAGTGTAAAATTTCATGATGAAGGGGATAATGGCGCTAAATCGTGTTATTTTTATTATCTTCATCGGATTTCCGTGACAGCTTTTATTATTTGTTCGATCCAAATTTTAGTCCAGTTATGCAACTTTGAAGTTTGTAATTTACTTTGGTTGGGGGGGGGGGGGGGGGGTAAATGGTGAGGAAGGGTATTTCCGAAAAATCATATTTTTGTTTTTTCTGTTATTTTAATTCTCACGGAAATTTTTTATAATCCATTCATAGGGACATCCATATAATCACATTAATAAATTAATAAAACATATTACCAATGTGTTTTAATCCCTATCGGAAGGTACACTCAGGATGAGCGTTTTGACTGCCTCCATTATTGTATTCGAGAAATGAGCCAAAATGACCCTGAATGTACGAGTAGAGTTTAAAATGTAATATTGACTAGTTAAGTAGAATATTTATTACTAAATAACCTTATAACAAGTAACATGAAGCAAATTAATTTAATTGGTTGGTTAACAGGCTATGTCAAAGATGGGAATACTTCTCACGTCTGCTCCCCTCACTGCAGTCATGATTGCGTCAACGGATACTGCTACAAACCCAATAACTGTGCCTGCAACTCCTCATACTTTTTGTCAAACGATGGCATAACCTGCTTGCCTATATGCACTCTAGAGTGCCAAAATAGCCGATGCGTTGCGCCGGATCGCTGCGAATGCGATGTCGGTTACGTGGACTCTGTTATGTGGAACTTATGCGAGCCCTACTGCTCCGAACCATGCGAAAATGCACTGTGTACTTCCCCCGAAGTTTGCACCTGTCTTGAGGGTTACTTCAAAGAAAATAAAGAGGACACTTATAAATGCATGCCTCGGTGTTCCAAGGAGTGCGTTAATGGGATGTGCATCGCGCCGGAAGAGTGTGGATGCATAGAGGGGTTCGAGATGGACACTGAAAGAGATCTCTGCGTGCCCGTGTGCTCCGACGGATGTGACCATGGCGAATGCGTTGCCCCTGAAAAGTGCATCTGCAATCAAGGATATGAAAAATTGAACGGTTCTTGTGTCCCGCACTGCGACGAAATATGCATTAACGGGATGTGCGCCGCACCAAACGAGTGCGCTTGCAACAACGGAACTCTGAAAGCAAGCCCTTACCGCTGTTTGATGACTTGCGACGAATCAGAGGACGATCAGTGTTATCATGAGTTAAACGTACGAGCCATACCAGCTGCTCTGATCAGCTTAAGAGAATCCAGGCTGTACGTCGATATTGCAACGAACATATCGCTAACAGTTCCTTGCGATCACCTATCGTACTATCGAGGTGTCTTTCAAAACCACTACCATTGTTACTCCTCTTTCAATTCTGATACGTCCTTAACGGTCGTGTGTTCTGCAGATTCTCCGACGCTGGACACTAACTCACTGGAATATGTCGAAAACGCTTTGATGGCGAATGCAACTTTTATGGAGAATAGCACTTTAGGGGAACTGGTTAACATAAACGTAATCATTGTACACCGGAATGTTTCAAAATATTGTACGACTTATCTGTGCTCAGACTCAAACAGGTAAGTACCAATGCCTAAAGTTGCCTCATTACTTCAGTAACCTACTAAATTATAATTTTAGCAGTAAACTCTAATTTGTAACTGTTTGCAGATGATACGACCTTATTCTTATGGCTTTCAGTTATGCAAATACATGTGTGAACTAACTCGAGCATTGTTTCACAAGTGATCTATCAACTTTTGATATTGAAAACCAGCATGACCGTATGAATGAATTTTAGTTTTCCTTCTTTTTATTTACAATTATTGTTTATAACTAGCCTAGTTTTCTCGCTCGCTTGGTATGGCAGTATAGATCCGATGGTCCTTACTGTTGAGTGGGACATGTAGAATGATTGGAAACAGTGGATCACTTAGGGTGACTTGAAATGTGTAGGGGATGTTGCTCGCTTCGCTCACGCTCTGTGGGATGTGTAGATGTGATGGGATAAAAATAGTCCGTCCCGAGTTCGTAGGAAAAACGCGTTGAAATCTGACGTGTGTAGAGGATGTTGCTCGCTTCGCTCGCTCGTTGTGGAATCTATAGATGCGACTGGATATAGTCCCCATACCATCGAGACCTACAGTCCTTGGATCGGGTGGTGGTGGAAAATTTGGAAATTGCTTACAATCCCTTTCTAAAGACAATGCCAAGGGAATGGCAAAAGAAAAAAATAAATAAATCTTGTAAAAGGGGCAAAACTAAAATAATAAATTGCTGTGTAATAATTTGCCGCGTTTTTTATGTGGGGAAGTTATACTGCCCACCCAACTTACCAGACGTTTTTTTCTGTTGGAAATGACTATCAAACGCGGCACCTTATGTGGAACCACGAAAAGTTTCGTTTCAAGAACATTTCAGTACTAACAGAAATGTCGGATGTTAATTACGCACCTTATGTTTGTGCGTATTTGTTTTCCCCGTCTATTTTTCCAAAGGTAGGCTATTATTTTATCTGCGTAGAAGGGCTATTATTTTCCCTTTCTATTCGTCCATGTTACAATATGTAAGGAAGTTATACTGCCCACAAAACTTGGTAGACTTTTTTTCTGTTGTAAATCACTTACAAACAAATTAAATCTTATAAAACTATCTGGAACCACGAAAAATTTATTAGGTTTAATAAAGAAAGACCATTATTTTTTGTTCTCTTTATAGGGAACAGATGGTGCAGGTCAATCTAAAGCTGAAAACAGACTACGCTGACATAACGTGGGATGACGCGGGATGGCGTAGTATGACGGGGGACCACGTGTGAAGACAAAATGTAAACAAAGGATTCGGACGATCACCTACAGATTGCTCTGACGTGACGAGGTAATGCGTGGGATGCTGCCGTCTAGCGTATCCTACGCCTTACGCGTCAGGTCAAAGTCAAAAGATTTGGATTTTCGTCAGTCGTGTGAAGACATCAGTCGGCGTCAGGTCGTCTAGATAATTAAGTTTGAACTCACCTCAAGCAAACTGCCAGTCTGATCTACACTGGTATGCTCTCTCGTAGTTGAGTCAAGCGTTTCTCAATTTTCGGACCAACTAATTTCAACAAATGATAGAACTCATTTTTCGTCATGCGGAAATACATGACGAAACGCTATTTGTCCTCTACCAATTCGGGCATCAAAGTTGAAAATTCGCCGTACAGACCCCGCGTGCTGTTGATGGGATGCACCCATATCCTTGATGCTGCTGCTGCAGCACAGGCGATTACCATCCCAGCAATTTCTTCCTCTTCCTCGTCAAGCAAGTCGAGAAGTTCTTGCATTGTCAAAGATTACACAGCGACTGAACACACCTTCCACCCTCCTTTGAGCACGATATCCCAGCATCACGTCCTCCACCCTCACGTCACGTCAGCAAAGTGTGAACCTGTGGGCCCATCTCTGACGTGGTCTGTCGCTGCCTGATCATGCGTCATCCCACGTCACGTCAGCATAGTCTGTTTTCAGCTTAAGTGGAACCATTGAGGATGACGTTACCAACTTCACCTCTGCTATCCTTGAAGCAGCATCAGCTGCTATCCCCAAAAATGACCCCATCAAGGGACGCAATCATGTCCCATGGTGGAATTGGGAAGTGCGAGAAGCCAACAAGGCCAAACGCCAGGCAGTTGTTTGGTATTCTTGCGCAAAAAACACTTATTCTGGACAATATAAAAACAAAATAATTCCGGGCATGAAACGTACTCTGTCTTCGGGGAGAGCTGGAGATTCTGTCTGAAGGTTTTCAGCAGTAAGCAGCTGGCACACTTTGCAAGTTGCCACTATCCTCTTAACTGTGCGACGCCCTTTCACGAGCCAAAATCGTTCCCTTAGAAAGTTAAGAAGGTGTTGTCCCACAATCTGACCATTTCGGCAATGTAGGTACGTGATAAATCAGTTTGTCAACAATGTCATGATTATGAGAAAGAATAACTGGCGATCTGAAATCCTCCGAGTCCTTGCGAGCCCATATTTTTGTTCTCACTCGCAAGAGTCCGTCTCGTGTCTTCTGAGGTTTCAATTTCTTGATTTGTACGATACCATCATGACGGCATAAAGGACCTCTGGGGGGGGGGGGGGGGCCTCAGCGCCGTCAACCTATGACGTCATTTCAGGTTTTTTTTTCTATCGGCTTTTGTCCACACTATTTTGAGCTTTGTGATGAAAATTTTCAGGGGCACAAAATCAGATTCATAGAACAAAAATAAGAAATTCCTATGTCTTCTTAATAACCGTAACATTCACCTTCTTGACATAATTGTTTCTCAATCACAATCTTGATAATCTGGCAGCATCTAAAATGTCTAATACATTTCACTATAACAGGAGAATTTCCCCATTATGCTGGCTCATCAAGCTTCGTATTGTTTCAGAACTTTATACGTCGAGTCCCACTCAGTTATTCATGTTTGCATGGATAAGGAAGAAGACAGAAGAACAGGTAAAATCCTAGGTTTATCCTAAGCCCATAAGATATCGACACAGTTAACTACCTTTGTTGCTACAGTAGGTACCTACCTATTTCTTACATTAGGTGTTGATGGCTTGATGAAAACTGTAGGTACCTTCCTACTATAAGGAAGAGCTGTTTGGAAGTGATGGAGTCATTTCCCCACATAGGCACCTATTAGTGAATGGTAGGCCAATGGATGAATGAATATCGTGAAATATTATTTGTAATTGTAGTCTAGATGTCAAAAAAGAGCTAAATTTCAGGTTTCAGCATTATAAGACGATTAAGAATCAAATTAGGCTCACAGGCCCTTCGGCTGATCAGTGGGCACTGATATTGAATTCTAGATATCACAAAGGTCATCAATATGCGAAGATGGCACCTACAAAGGGAAAATAAATGCAAATTATTAAAACATTTGCACTTTACTTTTCCCCCTGATCTCAGTATAATGATATTTAAGTAAGTAGGTACCTACCGACTGAAAACATGAATCAGGAAAGAGGTCATTGATATAGTTTTAATTATCATAAAAACTCCAAAGCGAAATACAGTAAATCAAGAGGTAGGTTACGTAAAACGTCGAAATCGGTCAATTAGGAAACGGGAAAATGATGCTTGAAGTAATTTACGTTAGCGCATTCACAGAATGGAGTAGGTACCTAATTATTTGAGAAAATTGGAAGTGGTAGGGGGGGAATCCACAGCCTAACCTGCAAAATCATGTTGAAATGTATAAGGGTTTATCAAATCGTCTGTTCCCCAACAATCCATCAAATTTGAATGAGATCGGACAACTAAGGCGTAAGAAAATGATGATTGATGAAATCTACGTTTGTGCATGCGTAGAGTGATGTATTTATTTGGGAACAATGAAACCGACAGGGCCTAACTCGCACATTCCCTGAAAAGTTCATCAAAATCGAATGAAAACTGTGAAAATTAGACCTATTGCAAGGTTTTCCCATTTGCGCATACCCAGGAGGTAATAAAGAAAAGATTATGTGGAAATTACCAGGGAATGCTAAAATTGATTTCTCCCAACTGCCCTTAAAATTTGATCGAGACCGGACGACGCAATATGGTTCAGACGCGGCAGAAACCCCCAAATTCAAGGTGAGGTTTATAAAAATTTATGCCAAGCTTCTAGGACCAAATTGATCCCAAATCTGCTTTTTGCCCCAAGTTTTATAAACTTTGGTCCAGTAGTTTCTAGTTTCCAATGGATTCTACGCATCTAGACACGTAAAACAACAAATTTTGAGGGGGGGGGGGGACTGGGGACTTTTTTCTTGGTCGATTACAAAGATTCTTTATTGAAAATAATAATATAAAATGAGAGTGAAAATTTCGATTTTGGAAAAAAAGTAAACGAGTTCCACTATCTGCTTTACAAGCAGATACCATGTCTTTGATTGGGGATTTCATAACGGTTGTCCTCGAGAGTTGTAAATAAATCCTTTAACTTTGGACTGTAGGAGACGAAATGTAGGATAAAGAATTTATTATATTATTCTTGGAGACACAACAAGCTTACTATACATACTATTAAAGTTATTTCTCCAATACAGGCGCTATCATTTTTATGTTCATGATAGCCTGATTTTTCATTAATAAATTAAATTATATCATTTATTGTTTTATTTGATAACGTTTCGTCCTCTTACTGAGGACATCTTCAGATCTTGCTTCCTTGACATTGAGTTGACTTGGTGAGCCACTGTTTTATTTGACAAATCCGTTATATTCGGATGTTTATAAACTTTTTCCTGGACACACCAAGATCTGAAGATGTCCTCAGTAAGAGGACGAAACGTTATCAAATAAAAGAATAAATGAAATAATGTCATTTATTTTCCCTGGACCGCATCCCGACTAATACCAACAAAACAACGGTTTACTTATAGAAATGTTGAAAATAACTGTGGAGAGAAGCCACTACAATGAGTTGTTGTTAACAGTCGAGTGTTGTCAAGATGATGAAAATGTTTCCTATGGAGTGGAGTAAATGATGCTATTGCTTTACGTTGAGAATATTGTAACCGGCTTATTAAAATTGTTTATAATCCAATCAACTTAGTTTAGGAATGTAGCCAGGTACGTAAGGAGGGGGAAATTGATAGCTTGAGATGTGAACATTTATCACATAAATCAAGCGCTTTCCAACGAGTGGCGAACGATTTCTGTGCGATGAAAACTGCGGAAGTTCCATTCTCCTAGCAACGGCTGGGTTGTACGTGAACATCATTAGAAACTGTGACATCAACTTTTGCGTGACGGAAATGTTTAGTTGACCCCCCAGAGCAAAGACATATCCATGTCAAAAAATCGCAAACGAGTTCCACTATCTGCTTTACAAGCAGATACCATGTTACATGGATATGTCTTTGATTGGGGATTTCATAACAGTTGTCCTCGAGAGTTGTAAACAAATCCTTTAACTTTAAACAAATCCCTGGGCCGCATCCCGACTAATTCCAACAAAACAACGGTTTACGTATAGAAATGTTGAAAATAACTGTGGAGAGAAGCCACTACAATGAGTTGTTGTTAACAGTCGACTGTTGACAAGAGGATGAAAATGTTTCCTATGGAGTGGAGAAAATGATGCTATTGCTTTACGTTAAGAATGTTGTAACCGGCTTATTAAAATTGTTTATAGTCCAATCTACTTAGTTTAGGAATGTAGCCAGGTACGTAAGGAGGGGGAAATTGGTAGCTTGAGATGTGAACATTTATCACATAAATTAAGCGCTTTCCAACGAGTGGCGAACAATTTCTGTGCGATGAAAACTGCGGAAGTTCCATTCTCCTAGCAACGGCTGGGTTGTACGTGAACATCATTAGGAATTGTGACAACAACTTTTGCGTGACGGAAATGTTTGGTTGACCCCCCAGAGCAAAGACATATCCATGTCAAAAAAACATTTTTAACACCCGCAATTGAAAGCAATGCAGCAATGCAACATTCGAAATTTTTATTTTACCGGTGGAATTGTGTCCAGTTTTTGATTGATTTCTGATATTCTTTGATAGTTTGATCCTAATAAATTTCAGCCTAGTTATACAGAAACTTTGGAAGTTCAACATTTTCGGATGGAAGAGAGAAAACGGAGGAGGTGTTTTCTTTGGAAACATTTTCTCGACGCTTCCTTTCCTCAACCGATTTTCGAGATTCTAATTTTGTTCAACCCCTATTATAGTCTAATAGTGTAACAAATCCTGAAAATTTTCAGCCTTTGGAGGGGTATTGTGCGGGTGATTAGCGATATTCTTTTAAGCGCTGCCCAAGCTACAATTTTTGACCTATTTTCGCCATTTTTGTTTGTTAAATTGTGTAAGGAGTTTCAAATTTCATTACGGAGGGGATGGTGAGGGATTCTGATATATCGTGATGTTCTCCAATATTTTATGTAACATAATAGACAAAAATAAAAATTCTTAAGTTGGATTTTGATTCTGTTCAGCTTCAATTCTTTTCAATTCATTTAATTTCAATTATCATTCATGTTAATTCCATTCATATGTGCATACTGCTCATGAATCTGTTCTGAGGTTATAAATTGAATATTTTTCACAGGGCCACTGGTGTTAATCTTGATATCTGGTGCTTTGGGCGTTCTGCTAGTGATAACAGTGGAGCGACGATATTGTCGTAGCTGTGAAAAAGTTTCGTACACGAGTAAGTGATTCAATAGTGGTCAGCATACTTCCGCTCCGTTCGTAGACTTTTAGCGAATTTTCGTAAAAAATGAAGCCATTGCAATGGCTCCAAAACATTTAAAATCAAATTTATAGAAAATCCTCGAGTTTTAGCTTTTTCACATACATTTTTCGTGGTTGTCCTTCTTTACGATAGGTAACTCTCTTTAGGATTGAGATAAAAATTGCGTTCTTGCGCCAAAAAATCAAGCTTTCCAAACGAAAGGACTAGTTCGATGGCCAGCATTTTTTTAGCATATAAAATTGGTCAAATTTCAAAAAATGCTTCAAAAAAACAGTAACAATAGCAAAAAACACTAACAATAGCAAAAAACACTAACAATAGCAAAAAACTGCTACAATTCGTTAAATTTGTATCTTTTAGCAGAATATAGCTCAAATAAAGTTTATTACCTACAAAATAGAACATTAAAAATTTTATCTACAAAATTAAGCTGAAAAATGTACTTAAATTTCATTAAAATGTACTCAAAAAATCGATAAAACTGAAAAAAAGTTAAAAAAACCAAATTTTGTTTTTGAATAGTAGATTATTATTTAGAACGAGTTTTTGCCATGAAATTGGTAAGTAGTTGAAAATTCCTTTTTACTAAAAGTGCTGAATTTTCAAAACCATTCAACTTAACATAGTACGATAATTTACTAAAATTCGCTCATACGATCATGCTGCATGACTGAAACTTTAATTGGCATACAACGAGCATTAGGTACCCATGGGTGCGAAAAAGTTACCTACTTCAACTATTTTTAAATGGAAAAAGATTCCATCCCAAGAATTTTGGCATCAACCTCACTCTTCTTCTATGTGTAGTTTTTCCTTAATGATTGTTCAAAGTTTCGCACACTGGTGACGGCAAGGCACTCTTACCGGCTGGGCGGGACGGTGGACGGCACAACCGCTCCGAGGGTTAAAGTGGTATGAACGAGGGTAAGAGTGGTATGTATGTACGTACGAACGTATCTCGAGTCAACCATGTACGAACGCTCCCGTACCCTATGTACGAATCCTCCCGCTAAAAATCGTTACGTTGTGAGCTATTAGCGTTACCCAGTGGACACCAAATAAGGTCAAATGTCTAAAAATAAAGTTAACTAGAAATAATAAAAATCGTAAACAATAACATTGACTCGTAAACAAGAATGACCAACCCATTAAAAACTGTATGCCCCCTCCACTTTTGGCTGACATGAGACATGATAACTATCGATAGGCTTGAGCTAAAAACTTCGTTCTTGCGTCTGAGTCATTTATAGCGAAGAAAAAAATGTATCTCCGGGAGACGGCAATTTTCTTTTCTTTTTCAATTCTTCAAAATCCAGAAAATTTCATTTAAAAAAAAATTATATTTAGAAGGTATGAATTATATTATAAACTACGCCCCTTTGGGCCCCCCATTGGAATGTATTTAGCGAATAACGGTTTAGTGTGAGAAAATCTCACATGTCACCTCTGGCGAATTAATGGGAACGTTCGTGTACATCTGACTGAGCACCGAGGGGAGTATTCGCACATGGTGAGGCTCCGACAAAATCCCTTTCTCCTTCCCGGGGAGCGATCGTACTCGTACATGCGCCCGGGCGGAACCTCCTTGACAGTGTGACCAGTCCAGTAAACTAAATAATCAGAAAGAAAATTACTCATCGTAGGAAAGTGCTGATGGTGTCAAATTTCTTATAATTGAATGCATTCCCATTTAAAAATATAAAATTAATACGAGAGTAACGCCCATTGTATAAGTAAGGCATGCGAATATGGTTAATTACTACATTTCATTGTCTAAATATTAATTGCATTAGCGGTTGGTCATTGGTTGGATGTTACGTGTAATGACTGCGCTCAGAGCCTCAAGCAGCACGTGAATAGTTTTATTTATTTCAGGAAGAAAAAATACGTTAGAAAAGAAAGAAAATTCATACGGAAATTTTCAGTCACGCAGCATGGCCACATGAGCAAATATTTATAAGAAAAAAGGCGAACATATTTGTGCTAAACTCGGCCCTTTGGCCGGCATTTTTGGCTAAAATGCCAAAAATGGAACATGCTTTCTTCCCGCCAATTCGGACTATTTTATTTTGTTTCCTTATAGTTATGATGTTGCCGAACTAATTAGCCTGCCACCAAGCGGCACAACTATAATAAAGATTACCACCGCAACCAAGTAACAACAAAACAAGGCTTACAAGCGGCACAATAATATTGTTTACTAACCATTTATAACATCGCATTATTGGTTTAATATCTTGTAAATAAATTTAAAATTACGACATAAATATTTTACTAATCGAAATTAGAAGGAAGCTCCTAGAGGTAGGCAATTTTCTGTTATGGTGCGCGTCTACAATTGCTATAACCAAGATTAACTTCTCAACCAATTGACAACAAAACAAGCGGAATTGTTTGCTATATCCATATAAAACTACGACATAAAAAGAAGGACAAGTACGAAAGGAATGGATACACATGATGATACACATGATACACATGGATTAATACACATCCGCGTAACGTTTTTCGCTAGTTAGTCAAGGCTGAATGAAGCATGTCCCATGCTAAAATTTCGTGATTCGTACATTTTTAAACGCTTGCATACGAGTCTGCAACACATTGGGACATTACATGTCTTTAGTTGCAGACTCGTATGCAAGCTCCAAGAGCCACTCAGCTTATCCGGACCTGGGCATCGTCAAGTTAATGTCCTAAAGAGGCTGCATACGAAATTACAGCTTCCTAGAGTGTAAAGCGTAGAAATTAGCTCTAAGAGCCACTCATCTGATCCGGACCCTGGGCATCGTCAAGTTAATGTCCTAAAGAGGCTACATACGAAATTAAAGCTTCCTGGAGAGTAAAGTATAGAAATTACCTATTAAAATTATTCAACCACCGCTTCACAAATCAAACCGTTCCCGCAATACTCGGATCACCTGCTATGAATCAAATCATCGAAACACCAGCTCAATAAATTCATCAGGAATTGACAAGCGGTTGCAATCATGTTCACAATATCAATTATTGAGAATGATCACCTAAGTATACAATATTATTCAAATAACCATGCTCATAACTCAGCCTATTGGCCAAGCACTTCACAGTAGTTAACATAATATGGTTGGATAAATTGAGAGCTTTCGAACGAATGGTCAACAAATTTTGTGGGATGAAAAACGACGAAGTACCTTTTCCCTAGCAACGACTCGGTTGTAAGCGGAAATCATCAGAAAACCAACCGTAACGCTTTTTGTTAACGCTTTTTCGTTTATGTGCCAGAGTAAAGACATAAAATGTCAAAATTTCGCGACACATCTTCGTTACGTTTTTCGCTAGTTAGTCTCCAAGGCTAAAGCATGTTCCATGCTAAAAATATGCAAATTATGTTCAGAAATGTGCTAAATTGTATTAACTAACGTGATGAAGTTTTATTATGATCTACCTATATAATTTATGGTCAAAATGTCTTTTTCTTCGTGGAAACGCAATTTTATGATGAAAAAAGTTTCAAAACTCTTGGGCTTGTGTTTTATTTTTCCCAAAGAAAAGTCGGCCGGAGGTCACCGTCTCTCCTACCCAAAAATGCGCTACTCGAAGAAAAAAAAATCATACCTACATCAAAATAATTCAAAACTCTTTCTTCGATTATACGAAAAATTGTGTACCTACTTTCGAGAACGTCAGGTCAAGACAATTTGTATCAAACTCTCGTTTTTACTAATAAATGAAAATAATAATAGCATTTAAATTCGATTTTTTCCCTCATTCAGTGCATTCAAATTTTTAATAAGTTAGGTACACCATTGGGTAGCTGACATTCTGTCGAAGATTTTCCAGTCAAGAATGCGTTTTTTCCGTAAATTTTCGTAAAGGTTCATAAGGGTAAGTTTTGACCCGATGTGCTGCTTTAAAAAATTGTTTTGTATCAGGGAGATTGAGAATTATTAAGTTGTTTCGAATGGTGTCCTTGATTTTCAATTTAGAGTTGAATAAATGAAGTAATATCAGCTTTCGCGGCGTCACAAGATTTGTTTTCTGAAAATTCGTTTTTTAACCAAAATACGAGCCCCAGCTCAATTTGCATTTTTGTTAAATCGGGAATGTTGTTTTCGATCTTCATTTGACGTCGTGAACACAATCTTGAGAGAAGTGCTGAATCTGAGAACTACAGAGGTTTTTTTTAAACACCCTAATTGAACATTATAGATTAATTTAAACATTATAGGACAAAAATTGAATAGGATGAAGTGAGGTAAGTGCGCATTCTAAAAAGCATAGTTACACTTTGCCAGAACATCAATTCCAAACAATTTGATGTAGGGTCAGGGGGGGCAAGTGCGTCTCTTCGTTCTATTTCGCTTTGAGGCCACTCTATTTTAAAAAGTATCTGAGCAAATGACAGAACAGGTATTTATTATCATCTGATAAAAAATTTCACATCCTCAGTGAACAAATAAGCGTAATTGGAGCCATTTTCCGCGAAGCCTTCGTCCGATCTCAGAGTTTGAATCTGAGGGAGGTACCGTTTTCAACGGTTTTCTTTTCTAAAATCCCTTCCTTTCCTGTTTATTCCACTGTTTATCTTTTAACCTTTTGTCTCTGTACGAACTGCGCACTTGATAACTACAAGGCTACAAAAATTGCTGCAGTAAATCAATAAAACGTTCTTGCCCCTATTTTTTTGACAGTGGGGCAAGTGCGCTTTCAAATAAGGAAAACTCAGGAATTGTGCAAAACTCTGGAGCCTTCAAATTCTCTCTCACGCAAACCTCAATCCCTAGTCGACAGCGAATCAGAGGACAGCCAACAAGTGGATGAGTTTATTGACCATTTTATCAACTCAGGAATTCATGTTGAGTTGCTAAAAATTCTCTATATTGCGGCGTTTTATTTTTCATTAACAATTCATTTTAAATTATAGCTATCATCTACCTACATTGGTTCATTTTATTTTTATTATTTTTCGGGTAGAAAGTTGAAAACTTGCCTGTTGGGGGGCAAGTGCGTTGTTTGAATGCTCTTAGGTTTTTCCCAATTCTTAATTAACTTCAACTAAATTACTAACTTCAATTCATTAAATCCACACGTTTTTCGACGTAGAATGGTCTGGGGAATTTAATAAAACTGTAGTCATTATTCAACTTGAGGGAAATAGTAGCATCTCAAAGTCAGATTTATGAAAAACGGGTACGCACTTCCCACTTTCTCACCCGGGGTTAGTGTGTTCACTCAATGTTCAAAGATTTAATAATGCTATAATTAACATTAAACTGAAATCAACCATCAGCTTTCACAGAATGGGGGCAACTTATTGAACATACTTCAATTTAAAACGAAAATTAAAAGGGAAACGAGAAAAAAAATCAATTGGATGGAATGGAAATGGAATGGAAACTGTAAGTAGATATAGCAAAATGTCTTCCTTCGAGATGAACTTTTTCACAAAATTTCGCGGCATTCTGAAACGAGAGATGAAACTCATGCAACATGCAAAATAACATCCAATAGAAGCACCACTAGTCGCCAAGCGCTACTTACTTAATATATACGTATGGAAATACGTAGGATTATTCGGTAGGTAGGTAAAAGGAGGAAGGACTAGTCGGAAAATGCCACTAGCATTTACTCCATGTGGATCCAAAACGGCAGGGGGAGTGCGTTTTGTACATTTGTGCGAGTACATTAAATTTGGCGCGAAAATAAGTACAGAATTTTAAGCTAGACAGTGTAAAGAAACTAATTTAAGTATTAGGAAAGAAGAAGTTGGTCGGATTTACCGTTTAGGTATATTCCACTTGGAAGTGCTTACCTCTCAACTCGACTTTCACAAGAAAAGAACACGGCGAAAATTATCGCGATCGCGTCTTGTGAATTTCCAGGTGTATTTATCATTTACAACTTTTTTGCAGCTGATTGGAGACATCTGTACAATAAATTAACAAATGGTGTTGAAGAGGGATCCAAACAGTCATTAATCTAGGAAAACGCACTTACCCCAGAAACGCACTTACTTACCCCACTTTAACCTAATAACTTTATAATGTGTTTCAGTCAATAGCCGCAATCGTTCGATATCCAGCCAATGTGAGATACTGGAGGCATTGGAGGGCAGCGAACACGTGGATTACGAGCACATGGAGACTTTTGATCTCCCTAACAACGAAGACGAGCCCATAACATGAAGCTCAACGTCAGCGTCATGTGATGACATGCGAGCATTAGGACGTATTTATGTACGTTAATGAATGTACCCAATGTATGTTACCTAGAGTTCAAATCGGTCTTTGTTTGAAATTATTCGTGCGTATACATACCTACTGGGAGTGGGAAATACAGGATCTTTTACAATAGATTGGGATTAAAAATGCTGTAAAGTGCTCAATATTCACTAAAAACAAACTTTTTTTAAAGATATGATTGATGGATTCAGTAAAAAGGAATGCTACCGTTTTCATCATATATTTGCTGCCGGCGTGAAATGTAATGTCTCTGCACAACCTGATTCATGTCCTCTTCAGGAAGAATTTGATTTATTTATGGCCCCATATTATACATTCGCCTCTTCTTTTCAAGGGCATCTTCTTTTACATTTACATTTAAATGGCAAGCTTTCACGCACATAAGAATTGTCCTGATGCCTTTGTATTACAGTCGGGCGGAATACGTTTCGACAAATGAATGTAATTGGTTTCGACAAGGCGCGCGATTCATTTCGACTCACAAAAATTCCAGTCATGCTGCATGATCGTATGAGCGAATTTTCAAAGTACTAGTAACTTTTCGAAAAAATCGCTTAAATTTTTGGAGTCAGAACAATAACTTACTGATCATTTAAAATTTGCAAAAATTAGTGAAAAAAGCGTAGATATACCTAGACAAATGCACTTAACTCTAGATATTATGAGATGCTTGGCCATAAAGTTGGCTGCGTCGGCTTGAGGATTTGGTTAATCGGTATCTGGTACATGTTGGCCACCTAAATAAGTTACTGCATTACATCTTCATCGGTTTGTGAGAAATCGCCCCAGCATGTATCAAAATATCCTAATACAGGGTGGTCCGTAATAAACGGACACATTTTAAAACCCTGTAACATTCAGAAATTCGATCGTAGGGAATAAAAAATAAGCAGAACGTGTAGAGAAAATCAGTAAGTTTTATTCACAATCGAAAAATCGAAAAAAAATTATCAAGTTTTAAAAATTATGTCATTTAAATGACGACCCTGTTTGGTAACGCACAGTTCAAGACGGTCCTTGAAGTTCTGCATCACTCTTTGCCTCTTCAAAAAAAAAAAAAAAAAAAAAAAAAAAAAAAAAAAAAAAAAAAAAAAAAAAAAAATAGGGCCCAATTATTCCGAGTTTGGAAATTCCACACCACACCGTTACCTTGGCAGAGTAACGGAATGTCGAAGGTTTTCACCAGCTCAATAACGGCAATTCTGTTTGTTGACGTAACCGTTCTTCTTCCCGGCATGGGGATGTTCCCTAGCCTCCGCGTTCCCCAGACCTCACCCCCTGTGACTTTTTTCTATGGGGCCACCTGAAATCTAAAGTGTACGTGGACAAACCACGAACCATTCAAGCATTGAAGCAGTCAATAAGACGAGAAATCGCGGAAATACCGGAAGATATGGTGCAAAGAGTGATGCAGAACTTCAAGGACCGTCTTGAACTGTGCGTTACCAAACAGGGTCGTCATTTAAATGACATAATTTTTAAAACTTGATAATTTTTTTCCGATTTTTCGATTGTGACTAAAACTTACTGATTTTCTCTACACGTTCTGCTTATTTTTTTAATCCCTACGATCGAATTTGTGAATGTTACAGGATTTTGAAATGTGTCCGTTTATTACGGACCACCCTGTAGTTCGCATATCTCTCGTCGAAGGAGGTTGACAGTTTCTCTTTTGATGCTGCTTATTTTAAAAATATTTTCTTGTTGCATTTCGTTTTGGACACTTATTACTTGGAATACATTAGAATGGGACGAGTAAAAGCGCTTGCTGTAATCAGCGTGATATGATTCAGTGCCATTCGTTGTTAGGATGCATCCTTGTTTGACGGAACGAAATGGTTCCCTATTAGCTAAAATAGATTCCCGTTTTTAAAATAACCGACTCCATGGAATTTGGGATTGTTGGGATTAATTTTCTGCGGCAGAAGTACCTACATGCTCTTGTCTCACAAATTTTGCAATCTCACGAACAAGAACGACCCTCGCTCGCAGTTAAATAGCGAAGGATTTATCCATTTGTCGAATCGAATCACAAAAATAACGAAGGCTGTGTCGAAACGAATGATAAAATTTATTTCACTTCGACAGTTTGTTGTTAAGCTTTAGTAAGTGCTGAATTCTTCGTGACTTTGATAGCACCGTACATACATACAATAACTACCGAAACTGTCATAGCGCTATCCAAGATGTGTTGAACGCCAGTTAGCTCAGGGGTAGCGTTTAGCGAAAGTTGGGAGATTCTTCCCTCTGTTCTCCGTTCCAACTCTGTTCCTAAAAAGATTTCGATCCATAGACAAATAGACTCGCAGCCAATTAGTAATATTTATCCGCTCCCATTAGACCTCATATGTTGAAATGAGATGTCTAGAATGGTCTTAATTAGAAAATGTACTAGCTTTAATACGGTTGAATAGGGCATCCACTAGAGAAATCATGGAGGCATGTGTGTGTGGGCATGTATGGAGGAATCTGTGATACACGCTGCTCTTTATTCAAAAGTCCCTATTCATCTTCCCATTAAACCAAGACACGCAGAATCAGTAGCAAATGAAATTCAACATTTAGAATAGGCAATACTACCGACCTACTCTGTAGATCATTAAACTAATATAACGGACAAAAATAATTTATTATCCAGGTAAAATGAGGGTGAATTGAAATCAAGTTTATTCACTAGAATAAAGTCATGCTAATAAAAATCAAAGTTTTTGCAACAATAATTCTCACAATCACTAGTCAGGTAGAGGTACGAGCACTTGTTAAAATTTGTTTCATTGGGAATTTCGTAAATTGATGATTTATTTTAATTTCTTCCTGACCGAACGAATGTGCATTGATGTGCATTGATTTTGGATGATCTGTGATAATCTGTGTGTTCTAAGATGTATATTATATCAACATTGCTTACGAAATTGACACTTGGTCGCTTTATCATAATCATTTAGCTAACATTTCTTACTTTTCTAAGTTTTACTTTAGTCATGTTATTGTTAATTGCCAATTTTTGAATTCCTTAGATTACGTTCTCATATGTTACTGTACTTACTCTTGTTGATTCTACATTATCTACTTCATTCGTTTCTTTCAACTTCCTACACCTTACATAGAGTTATAAAGTGTGAAATTCTGTTGGATAAATATATAATATAGTTAAAATCTCACTATTTGATAAAACCTCAGTGGCAGTTCGTTCAACTGAGAAACAGGAATATGTTTAGAGAAGGTGAAATTCTGTGAATTATGTGGTATTTGAGTCATTGTATATGTTTTTTGAAATTGGCCCCCAAAAACAATGAAACTTTTGTTGTATTCAGTCGGTAATTGCACAAATCTGTTGCTCACAAATTAAAATTCCTATTCGCAATTTTCTTCCAGTTTACTGAAATTCTCATGTCTTATTTGGATTAAACCCTGGATGGTGCCTATGTCTGATTGTCCAGTTTCACTTAAATTTATTGGAGGATAGTTTGAAATTTGAGGTCTTTGAATTACGTTAGTACAATATCTGTCAGAATTACAATATTCGTTCAATTTGTACGTTTTCCATTAACTTTTAATCACATCACCCATTTACACAGCACTTTATAAAATTACCATTTGTCAAACGTGAAATCCGTGTTTTCCATTATTGAAAAAGAAATACCATTCTACATTACCATCCTACGTATTTCCATTCGACCTTCTTAACGATTTGGACGGGTTCACCATAACATGATATTTATCATCTGTTAGCACTCACTGACTCGTCTCTTAGGTGTTTTGTTATAGTTACTGGTGCCGAGTGTAACTAAAGGTAGCGGAAGCACTGTTTTCTCACTTTCGAGAGAGAAAAATTGTTTGGTCTCCAGAATCAAAATTTCCACTCGCATTTTACGTTTTAGACCATTCTGAACAACTTTGGTTCCGTGTATGTCTGTCGTGTGTCCGCAAATCATCTAACAAGATTATTTTCCACAGTAATCATTCGATTTGGATGAAATTGTCAGGGGATGTACGAGCTAGGGGCTAGACGGTCCCCTGTCAGTTTCATCGTTCGACTCAATAATACACTCTGCGCATGCGCAAATGTAAATTCTACCAAGCATCATTTTCTCACGCCCTAGTCGTCCGATCTCGCTCAAATTTGGATGATAGTTGGGGGATCACAATTTGATCATCTTATATCAATTTCAACATGATTGTATCATTAATAGCTACTGCGCATGTTCCCACATGAAATCCTTGTAACAAGCTTATTTTCCACAGTTTTCATCCGATCTCGATGAAATTTTCAGGGAATGTGCGAGCTAGGGGGTAGACGGTCCCCTGTCAGTTTCATTATTCCAAAATTAATACTTCACTCTTCGCATGCGCAAACGTAAATTCCATTATGCTCCATTTTTGGTTTATTATTTCCAATAATAAGCCTATGTGATCGTGTAGCAAAAAAATTTTATAACCCCCCCTCAAACTTTGTCACTTTACGTTTCAAGGTGCGTAGAATCCAAATTTGAAATGTCCGTTCGCCGTTCACCGTCCGCCATCCGGGCCATTAAAGGCCTAAGAATTTACTTTAAAAAAACCGTTCTTTCGCACATAGAGTCCATTTGGGGTCTAGTTGGTCCTAACGTTTAACCATCCCGATCGCTTTACTCGCATAGATGCTATGGGCAAAAAAAGGGCGAAAAAGTGTCTTTTTCAAGGCCTTGAGTTTAGACGTGTTAGAAGCATGCCTGGCACGCTTGGCAGGGGGTCACGGTTGGTGGTGAGGGGGGTGAGCGGGGGGTGGAGTGAGAGGAGGCGCCGCCGCACCTTGTGGTGGCTGGAGAATGGATATTTATTACTTTTACGTGATATACCCATATAATACACCGCGGCACCAAGAGGTGGGTACAGCGTTCCTTCGAGGCATGAATATATGTTTTTTCTAGGTCATGTTTGTGTGTTAATACCAATGCTTTTCCAACGCATATTTAATAACATATCCTCTCGACTTTTCGTACATACTTGGATAATGATATTATTAAGGCAATAACTATTTGAATAGATAGGAGCTCAAATCGAGAAATATAAACATGCGTATATAATTATAGAAGTATAGGTTGTGGGATATAGAGTTACCTACAACGTCAGGTTTATTTCAATATAAGTGAATGGGAAGAAACCCGTATCGACTGCAATTAGTAGGTATCTAATCACTAACCGACTTCGGCGAGCCCATTCGATTGCATACTCCATAGAAACATTAAATCCGTGTATAAAGATGAAGTACCTTGTACTTGGACAATACCATGTACATACCTTGTAGTTAGAGGGAACCAATGGAATATTGATATCAGCAACTACGTGGTATGGTCATACAAGAAGCTCAAAGTTTTGTTTGTAGTAAATACAAGAAAGAAACGCCCGATCATCACCCCTTTCCAAACGAAAGGACTTGGTCGATGGCCAGCATTTTTTTAGCATATTATATTAGTCAAATTTCAAAAAAATGCTTTAAAAAACACTAAAAATAGCAAAAAACGGCTAAAAATCGTTAAATTTGTATCTTTTAGCAGAATATTGCTCAAATAAAGTTATTACCTACGAAATAGAATATTAAAAAATTTATCTACAAAATTATGCTGAAAAATGTACTTAAATTTCATTAAAATGAATTTTAAAAAATTCATAAAACTGCAAAAAAGTTAAAAAAAAACCAAATTTTCTTTTTGAATAGTAGATTATTATTTAGAACGAGTCATTGCCATGAAATTGGTAAGTAGTTGAAAATTCCTTTTTACTAAAAGTGCTGAATTTTCAGAACAGTTTAACTTAATATAGTACGATAATTTACTAAAATTCGCTCGTACGATCATGCTGCATGACTGAAACTTTAATTGGCATACAACGAGCATTAGGTAAACATGGGTGCGAAAAAGTTACCTACTTCAACTATTTGTAACTGGAAAAAGATTCCATGCTAAGAATTTTGGCATCAACCTAACTCTTCTTCTATGTGTAGTTTTCCCTTAATGATTGTTTAAAGTTTCGCACACAGGTAACTGCAAGGCACCCCTACCGGCTGGGTGGGACCTCCCTGACAGTGTGACCAGTTCAGTAAACTGAATAATCAGAAAGAAAATTACTCATCGTGCTGATGGTGTCAAATTTCTTAGAATTGAATGTATTCCCATTTAAAAATATAAAATTAATACGAGAGTAACGCCCATTGTATAAGTAAGGCAAGCGAATAAGCGTACTTACAACATTTCATTGTCTAAATATTAATTGCATTAGCTGGATTGGTCATTGGTTGGATATTACGTGTAATGACTGCGCTCGGAGCCTCAGCACGCGAATGGTTTTATTCATTTCAGGAAGAAAAAATACGTTAGAAAAGAAAGAAATTTCATTGGAATATCAATTTCATCATCCATCTCGCGTAACGTTTTCGGACAGTTAGCTCAAGGCTAAAGCATCAAGATTGCTAGTTTCATTATGAAACCAAATTCTACACACAACAAAACACTGAAACCATAAATTGAATCATTATAAATTTGTTTTGAAAATAGAAGAACGACTACGAAAGAAATGCGTGATAACTCGAGAGCTTTCCAACGAGTGGGGAACGATTTTTGTCCGGTGAAAACTGAAGAAGTTTCATTTCCCTAGCAACGGCTTGGTTGTACGTGAAAATCATAAGAAAAAAAAAAAAACGATTGCTAAATTAACCCCTGCTCTAATTTATAGATATTGTGGTGGAAACCCACCACATGTTTGTTTTGGTTGACTAGTTGATTGTTTATTTTCCAACGCTTGCATACGAGTCTGCAACACATTGCAGACATTGCGGACTTTGGGACATTTTATATCTTTAGTAGCAAACTCGTATGCAAGCTCTAAGAACTGATCCGGACCCTGGGCACCGTCAAGTAAATGTCCTAAAGAGCCTACATACGAAATTACAGCTTCCTAGAGTGTAAAGCGTAGAAATTAGCTTTAAGAGCCACTCATCTGATCCTGACCCTGGGCATCGTCAAGTAAATGTCCCAAAGAGGCTACATACGAAATTAGAGCTTCCTGGAGTATAAAGTATAGAAATTACCTATTAAAACGATTTAACCACCGCTTCACATATCAAACGGTTCTCGCAATATTCGTATCACCTGCTATGAATCAAATCATCGAAACACCAGCTCAATGAAGTCACAGAAATTGACAAGCGGTTGCAATCATGTTCACAATATCAATTATTGAGAATGATCAACTGAGTGTACACAATTATTCAAATAACCATGCTCATAACTCAGCTTGTTGGCCACGCACTTCGCAGTAGTTAACATAATATGGTTGGATAAATCGAGAGCTTTCGAACGAATGGTCAACGAATTTTGTGGGACGAAAAATGACGAAGTACCATTTCCCTAGCAACGACTCGGTTGTAACCAGAAATCATCAGAAACTAACCGTAACGCTTTTTTTCGTTTATGTGCCAAAGTAAAGACAAAAAATGTCAAAATTTCGTGACACATCCGCCTAACGTTTTTCGCTAGTTAGTCTCCAAGGCTAAAGCATGTTCCATGCTAAAAATATGCAAATTATATACAGAAATGTGCTGAATTATATTAACTAATGTGATGAAGTTTTATTATGATCTACCTAGATAATTTATGGTCACAACGTCTTATTCTTTGTGGAACTGCAATTTTATGATGAAAAAATTTTCAAAACTCTTGGGCTTGTGTTCTATTTTTCCCAAAGAAAAGTCGGTCGAAGGTCACTGTCCCCTTATAAGCGGAGGTCTCGTCTCTCCTACCCAAAATTGCACTACTCGAAGAAAAAAATCATACCTACATCAAGATAATTCTAAACTCTTTCTTCGATTCTACGAAAAATTGTGTACCTACTTTCGACAACGTCAGGTCAAGACAAGTTGTATCAAACTCTCATTTTTACAAATAATTAAAAATAATAAAAGCATTTAAATTCAATTTTCTCCCTCAATCAGTGCATTCATATTTTTAAAAAGTGTACACCATTGGATAGCTGACATTCTGTCGAAAATTTTCCTGTCAAAAATGCATTTTCGTTTATTATTTTCCTGTATTTTCATTCGTGATACGAATAATGGACCTAGCGTTTACTGAAAAAGATGATAGATATTCCGTAAATTTTCGTAAAGGTTTATAGGGGTAATTTTTGACCCATTGTGCTGTTTTAAAAAACGGACGGTAGACCAACGTTTCTACAGTCAGATCATTTAATAATGATTAATTTTACACATTATCAGTACATTATGGTTACTTAGCAATATTATTTTATAACTGATAAATCTTATAGCTGATAAATCAGCTTTCCTTGACACTACGGAGGCTTAGGGATTATGAGATGCTGTGATAAAATGAGAGAAATCAAGCTTATTGCATGGATTTGTGGACACACAGGCATGAAGCCTAAGTTTTTCGGGAAGATCTACAACGAAAAATGCGACCGGAAATTTTGATTTTGGTGTACAACAATATCTAATCCAAGAAGTGACAACAAGCCGTGTAAATACAGCGGTATCGGCGGAATTCGATGGGCGTTGCAGGCGCAGGCGATCTGTGTCTGGGCGGGACCAGAATCAATTATTTGAGGGCGGCCATATGGAAGAAGATATTCTGGTCTTCTTCCATGGCGGCCACTTCCCCGTCCCGCCTACCGAACGCTTGCAGGTGTCCGCAGGAGTCTAGTGCAGGTGTAGCTAACGACCTCCCACTCTACCACCACCTTCTAGGAACCTTTATGCGTCTTATCTGGAAACCCTTCTGGTGTGACCTCGTTTTTCCGTCGTAAACTGCGTAATTTGTAAACTCATTTCCGTATTTTCTTGTTTTTTAAGGCTTAAGCCGCACCTCCAACAAGAAGGGTCATTACAGCAATCCGTATTTATCTTGTTCAGAGAAAAAGGAAGGAAGATTGGAAGTCTCACTCGGGCATCGAATACGTCATTGTCGAGAGATTTTTTTCAATGTTATTTGCCTCTAATTGAAAATAATATTTTGAATAAATTGTTCGCAATTAATTTACAATAATTATAGAAATTATCACAGCAAGTTCTACGATAGATCGATGATAAGAAATAAAAAGAAACGGACGGTAGACCTACGGTTCTACAGTCAGATCATTTAATAATGATTAATTTTACAAATTATTGGTTCATTATGGTTACTTAGCAATATAAGTTTATAACTGAGCGTAATAAATCAGCTTTCCTTGACACTTATGAGGCTAAGGGATTATGAGATGCTGTGATAAAATGAGAGCATTCCAAAAAGTGGCTAACGATTTTCCTGCAATGAAAACTAAGGGAGTTACACTTCCCTATTAAAGCATTGGTTGTACGTGAAAATCAATATAAAACCCCCACCGTGACGTGACGCTCGTGACGTGACGAAAACAAATAGAAACGTCCTGTTAGTCATTATTAAATGATAAAATTGTTTTGTATCAGGGAGATTGAGAATAATTAAGTTGTTTCGAATGGTGTCCTTGATTTTTAATTTTAGAGTTGAATAAATGAAGTAATATCTGTTTTAGTGGCGTCTCATGATTTGTTTTCTGAAAATTCGTTTTTTAACCAAAATACGACGAGCCCCAGCTCAATTTGCATTTTTGTTGAATCGGGGATGTTGTTTTCGATCTTCATTTGACGTCGTGAACACAATCTTGAGAGAAGTGCCGACTCTGAGAACTACCTACATAGGTTTTTTAAAACACCCTGATGTATACATTATAGAAGAAAAATTGAATAGGATGAAGTGAGGTAAGTGCGCACTCTAAAAAGCATAGTTACACTTTGCCAGAGCATCAATTCCAAACAATTTGATGTATTCCGCTCCGACAAAAACCATTCGTATCAGCTGCTCATACTGAACCCAGTGCTATATAAATTATTATTCTTAAATGAAACTGCGAAGGTGAAAAATAACTTTTCCCAAAAGCCCTTTGGAATCGCACTTACCCAGGGATTTGGGCTAACTGCGTTTTCTTTGGGTAAGTGTGTTCACTCAATGTTCAAAGATTTAATAATGCTATAATTAACATTAAAATGAAATCAACCATTAGTTTTCACAGGGATGGGAGCAATTTAATGGTAGCGGATGCATTGTTTTCACTTTCGAGATAAAAAAATTGTTGGTCTCCAAAATCAAAAACTTCCACTCGCATTTTACGTTTTAGACCATTCTGAACAACTTTGGTTCCGTGTCTGTCTGTCTGTGTGTGTGTGTCTGTCGTGTGTCCGCAAATCCTCGTAACAAGCTTCTTTTCCACAGTTTTCATCCGATTTGGATGAAATTGTCGGGGGATGTGCGTGCTAGGGGCTAGACGGTCCCCTGTCAGTTTCATTGTTGCCAATTTTTTTTTTTTTTTTTTACGCATTTATTTAGATAGGTATTGCAAAAGTTACACAAATCAGGAAATGCTACTCCCCACTATAAGTCGTAGACTTGTGCTGTGGGGAGGAGTAATACATAATCAGCACACTCATTCAATACCTTATTCAATAATCATCTTGTAAGTAAATATAGGTAAATTAGAATCAATAGGTACATATACATCGGGTAAATCAGAATACATAGGAATTATTCAGTTACCATCTTAATGTTTTAATATTATCTAATGGGTCTCAGATTGCCTCATTATTATATGTTTTTCAGTTCTTTTTTGAACTTTTCAATTTTAGAAATAGAGCGGAGCTCATGGGGTAAGGCATTGAACAGTTTAGCTCCCCGGTAATCATACGCCCGTTGGCCATGGTGAGTCCTACGGATAGGCAGTTTAGAAAGAAATTGTCCACAAGTTCTTGTTTTTCCCTCATCTAAAAATTTCAGGTGGTTGCTATGTAAATCCTTATATATTTTAATTATAGTTATCTTGTCAATTAGCTCCCCCAATTTGAGTACTGCGAACTCTTTAAAGAGAGCTTCTGTCGAATATCTTGTCCTTTTTTTAAGTAATACTTTGATTAAGAGCTTATGGGGGGAATAACGAATCAAGAAGGGACGCGCTACATCCTCCCCAACCAGATGCACCATAGATCATGAGCGACTGAATGAGCGCATAGTATACCATTCTACGTCTATCAATATCTAAAAAGTTCCTCAGCTCCCTACATACCTGGATCATCTTTCTCATCGAGGATGTCACTTTTTTCAGGTGTTTGTCCCATCTTAGGTTCTGATCAACTTCCACGCCTAGGTATCGAACAGAAGCAACTTGTTGTATTACTTCACAGCAGCACTGAAGGTTATCTGTACATTCCGGTACATGTCATTTTAGGTTCTTTATCTGCGGGATATCACTTTCTCTAAACGCGAGTCCGAATTAATACTTCACTCTAACGCATGCGCAAACGTAAATTCCCATTATGCTCCATTTTTTCACGCTCTAGTCGCCCGTTCTCACTTAAATTTAGAAGATAGTTGGGGAAAGATTACTTGATTACCTCATGCCATTTCACACGATTGTATCATTAAAGCTACTGCGCATGCGCAAAAGTCAAATTCTTGTAATGACCTTAATTTCCACAGTATTCATCCGATTTTGATGAATTTGTCAGCGAAAGTGCAGTTTAGGTTGTTGATGGTCCCGTACCTATTTCATTGTTTTCAACTCATCAGTTCATTCTCAAACGTAAATTACATTGAGTAACTTTTTTCGTTTTTCTTAATTGACCAATTATGACATTTCACACTACTTCTTAGACAATTCAAATTTCAGTCTGTTGCAGTTGTATAAAATAGCCACAGTATTACACGTATTATTACGGGCCATCATTAGCAAATATCAAGTGATTTAAAAAACAACTAAATTAAGTCCCTTCAGCGACTGATTAATTTATTTCGATTTTTGGTAGGTACCTACCTACGTACCAGCGTTGGTATCTTGGAATGCAGACCAACAAATTTTAGAGGATTGTCGTTATATTTATCTTGTATATTTATTTTATTTTACCCCTCTTGACCCATCACAAAAGTTATCATCGTAGATAAAAACGTACTGGTATATTAATTAATAAATTTTTTATAATTTTGGTGAGAGTTAAAATAACAGAAAAAATGCGTCCAAATGACGAAAACTCAACAGTTCATGAAATTCAAACTTCTTGAATTGTGGCGGACACCGACGAGAAAGCCTCCCATGATGAGATTTAAAACTCATGACATACGTTCCAAAACTAAATCGAATTCTCAATGGAACTAAATAAGAATCACGAAAATCGGTCGAGATTCGTAGGTTGGACAACGCCTGAAAGAATCGGTTATTATCCCCTCCACCCACCACCTTAACAGTAAATCAGCAATTCCCAAGGTTTTTTGTACAACTAGACTAAAATTGGAATCGAACCGAATAAGAATCATGAAAATCGGTCGAGATTTGTAGCCTGCCTGGATGGCATCGACAAAATTTGTCAAAAAAAAACACGTTTTTCCGGCTTTACCCCCTCCATTCCCTCTCTTCCATCACGGAATTCAAAATTTCCGAGGTTTGTTGCACAACTAGACTAAAATTTGGATCGAACAAAGGAAGAATCTCGAAAATTGGTTGAGAATTGTGACCTGGGCAGAGTCCTCAAAATTTGTCACGCACACACACACACAGACACACACACACGCACGGACAGCCATACGCCTATGGTTTTTTTCACGTAGGTATTCGGTCTTAGAATGGTCTGAAACGGATTTTTACGTGGTTATTTTTTCTTATGCTTGGGTTGTCCTCTATCCTCTTGGATCAATTCCAATAGGTCGTCCCTCCTAAAATAAGAAGCCTTTTTGTACGCCCTAGCTTCTGTGGGACGTCCTAAATACTTCAAGTCTCTTACTACAGGTGAAAAGATAGGCAGCCGTGAAAGGAAACTGACCACACCTTAAGTAGGTAGATAAACATCTATATATCTGTTTCTACATCCACAACAGCATGACCTACTTGCTTTCAGTTGACTTCTGTTAAGGTAGGTAACTCGTTGAGGTCATAGTTGTGTGCAAGTGCCGACAAAGGGAGATTTGGACTTCCTGGCCAAAATGGAGGATTGAGCGAGCTTGGGGTTCCTCTACCTGCATACACTACCATTGTTCGTTTAGTCCGACGACCTCGTCTGACCACTTCGGCGAGCCAGATTCGATTGCATACACCACGGTTACTTTACTAGTAGCATACACCATAGAAACATGAAATCCGTGTATAGAGATGTATAGGTACCTTGTACTTGGACATTACCATGCACATACCTTGTAGATGGAGGCAACCAATGGAGCATTGATATCAGCAACTACGTGGTATGACCATACAAGAAGCTGAAGGTTTTGTTTTGTAGTAAATACAAGAAAGAAAAGCCCGATCATCCCCAAACATTGTTCCCGTATCATTTTTTGTACGATCCGTCAGTCGAGACTGAACATCCGATGTCTTCCCAAAGTGGCTGCTGCGGCATTCATTTTTACATTACCATATAAAAAGGAAAAAGGCCCGCAAACAACCCCGTTGGTGGATGATGAATATTTTTCGGATTCGCGAACTATAAATATGGTGTTTGTACATGTCAATTAAAAGAATGGTTCCCCCTCTTACTCCACTCCATTATTTCAAATAAGAGAAAAATTACACAGAATGAGGCACACAAGTACACCAGAATGGAGTAGGTACACGAGCAGGGAGCCGAGCTGGGTACACGTCAGTAGCAATGTGATTCACAGTAACAATTGTTTTACTTATATATCATTTACGTAAAGCATTTCCAAATTAAAGTTCAACATTTCCAGATTGAATCTAACATTTTCCAAATGGAATTCAACATTATATGCAATTCCAAAAAATCGAAAAAAGAACCTCATAATGAATTTTTGTAAATTATCATACAATATTACGTTACGGTGTTTTGAAAATTAAGAACTTTGAATGAAAAGAAATATAGTTAACTACCTACCAATTGTATGGCAAAAAAATTAGTTCTAAATAATAAACTGCTATTCAAGGAGTCATACAGCATGATCGTATGAGCGAATTTTCGTAAATTATCGCACTATATATTATGTTACATTGTTTTGAAAATTAAGGACTTTGAGGGAAAAGAAATGGTTAACTATCAATTTTATGGCTAAATACTCGTTCTAAATAATGTTCTGCGATTCAAAAAGAGATTTTGGATTTTTAACTTTTTTGGAGTTCCTATCGATTTTTTAACCCCTTTTAATGAAATTTAAGTACATTTTTCAGCACTATTTTGCACATAAATTGTTTATTGTTCATAATATTGCTTTGCACATAATTGTTTACTGGTACCTTGAAAGCTTTCGAGATCTCGATTTTTGAATATTTAGCCCTTTTATGCGACCCTTTCTGACGGTCGAATTTAAACCCTTCTTTACTTTCTTTTGACATTTCATGTCTTTGCTATGGCACACAACCAAATTTTCGTTATGTCACGTTACGTTACGTAACAAAATATGCTCAATTTCTGATGATTTCCGCTTAGAACCGAAACGTTGCTAGGGAAATGGTACTTCGTCGTTTTTCATCCCACAAAATTCGTTGACCCTTCGTTCGAAAGCTCTCGATTTATCCAATCATATTATGTTAACTACTGCGAAGTGCGTGGCCAACAATCACAGTTATGAGCATGGTTATTTGAATTATTGTTTACACACAGGTGATCATTCTCAATAATTGATATTGTGAACATGATTGCAACCGCTTGTTAATTTCTGATTGCATACGAGTCTGCTACACATACCTACGCGTCTGCAACTGAAGACATGAAATGTTCCAATGTGTTGCAGACTCGTATGCAAGCGTTTCGTCTTTACATTTTTAACGGACACAAAACGAAAGTTCAAGTTCGTTGGCCAGCATGATCGGATTACATCTTCGGGTTGAAATTTTCAAAAATGTAGTAAAAAATTTCAAAATAGCCTGTTTTTTGCGATTTGTTGTGCGAAATAATTTTTTCAGCATACTAACATGAGGTATATTCGTAATCAGCGTAACATTTCCTATAAGAATATGTATCAAGTTTTCAAAAATTTCAAAGTTGAAAAATCAGTCAAAAATCGAAATAATGCCGTTCGCTAGTTGTAAAAATCGGTAATATTTGCATGACACATTGTCCAAATTCAGATTGAACTACTCTTATGGAAGTATCCCTGTATAACCAATCCTAGAACCATGCTGTTTAAAACGTAGGTACCTAGTAGGTAGGTGCTTGTTAAAAAAAAAAAAAAAAAAAAAAAAAAAAAAAAAAAATTAATCAACTGATGAGTTTACTATGTGAAATATTCCGTCCTCTGATTCTCTCGGTCGCTCTCTTTATTGTTTTACACTCAATTGTTTTAGAACTTGATGTAGCTTTAATACTGACTGTGGCATATAAAATATCAGCCATGAAATTATGAAGAAGTTTACTCGTAGTTTAATAATTATTAAGTATGAGTACCTCCTAATTATTTTTAATAATTTGATTCCATGTTTGTCTATCAAAATCATGAACTAAAATTTCTCTACACGATCAATAGCGACTGAAATGTCGAAGATTTCTTCAAAAATTCGCTCATGGGGTCATGCTGCATGACTGGACTTTTTCTTTACAAGTAACTTAGTTGGTTTTTTCCCAGGACCCTTCAAAATTATAAAATAAATAAATAAAAATAAAAAAAAATAAGTAAAAAGCTGTCTACCAAGTATTGTGTGGGCCACATAGCATCATGGTATCCTTAAAATGAATGTATAGATTACTCAAATGTTTTAAATAAGTAATAATGATGAATTCCTTAGCAGAATACAATAAATCAAGATGTACCTACGTAGGTAACCTAAAACGCTGAAGTCGGTTAATTAGGAATCAAGAAAATTATACTTGAAGTAATTTACGTTTGCTCACGCGCAGAATGAAGTAATGAGTTGAGAAATTATTAAAATGATTTATAAGTTGGGGATTATCTGGGCACATTCTCAGATAATTTCATCAAAAACGGATGAAAAATGTCGAGATTGCTCGTTTCGGGTATTATACTCACTCATTACTGTGCATGTTAAGAATGATATGGAATGATCAAATCGTCCCCCAACTATCCACCAAATTTGAGCGAGATCGAACGACTAGGGCGTGAGAAAACTATTATTACAGTTATTTACGTCTGCGCTTGTGCAGAACGTAAAGCGTATCTAATACGTAATGATTTTAGAAAAATGAAACTATTAGGAGGTCATGTACCTACAGCCTATAACCCGCATATTCTACGGAAATATCATCAAACTCGGATGAAAACTGTGGAAATTGAGCTAGTTGCAAGGATTTCACATTCCCGCATACGTAAGAGTATTAATGATTATGATCATGGGATGTTTAAAAATGTACCGAGTATCTCCCCAACTAGCTTCTAAATTGAGCGGGTTCGGACGACAGGGGCGTGAGAAAATGATGCTTGATGGAATTTACGTTTCCGCATGCGCTGAGTGGAGTATTGACATGGGAACAATGAGGGCGGTCCGGGTTTGGGCCCGCACGTATGAAATCCCGCAGCGCAACAGTTTTGGGCCCGTTGGGTTTTGAGGCGCAACTGGTTTGGGCCCCTCGGAAAACCATACTTTAATTGCATCACAAGAGTGTATTTTGTCAATACTTACGATAAATATAAGTTGTTGATACATGTATATATCATAGTCGTAAGTAATATCCCTGCAAATAAGAAATTACATTACTATTCATGGCGGTCCTCAACAAAAAAACCTCACACTTTCGTCACTTACCGTGCGGTATTCGGAAAACTTGTAATTCTCAATCACGATGACATTATGACTAAGGGATTGACTACTTGATGTTATGTATTTTTGAGATGCGAGCTTGCGAGCATCCAGACCACCAAACTATACACTTCATTCTGACCTACATGTCCAACTAATCTGCATTTTTACTAAGGGATTGACTACTTGATGTTATGTATTTTTGAGATGCGAGCTTGCGAGCATCCAGACCACCAAACTATACACTTCATTCTGACCTACATGTCCAACTAATCTGCATTTTTACTAAGGGATTGACTACTTGATGTTATGTATTTTTGAGATGCGAGCTTGCGAGCATCCAGACCAATACACATTCATTCTGATCTACATGTCCAACTAATCTGCATTTTTACTAAGGGATTGACTGGAACTTTTTCAATTTTGTCCGCAAATTTTTGGCAAGCACGGACGACGGACTCCTTATCACAGGTTCACAGGACACGCTATATCATCGAAACTCACGAGCCCAAAGGCGAGACGGTTCACGGGCCGAAACCCGTTGCTATTCGAGGGCCTTTCACCCTCTGCGGGCCCAAACCCGCGACGCTCAACAATGAAACTGATAGGGGACCATCTACACATTGTAAACCCTAAGCCGCGCATTCCCTGAAAATGTAATCAAAATCGGTTGAAAATCTTGGAAATGAAGCTTCTTACAAGGATTTGCGGGCACACGACGGACAGACACGGAACGAAAGTTGTTCTACATTGTCTAAAACGTAAAATACGAGTGGAAATTTTGGTTTTGGAAACAAGAAATCTTTCTTCTCCTGGAAGTGAAACAATGCTAGGTAGGCATAGGTAGACATAGAAAGAAAAAGTTCCAGTCATGCAGCATGATCGTATGAGCGAATTTTCGAAAATTATCGTATTGTATAATGTTGTTTTCAAATTAGAGCTTTTTAAGTGCTGCCTAATTCTCAACTAATAATTTTATGGCAAAAAAAGTATTTTAAGTAATAACCTGCTATTAAAAAAAGAGATTTTAGATTTTTAGCTTTTTTGCAGTTATTGTCAATTTTTTAGAAAATTTTAACAAAATTTAATCACATTTTTCAGCATAATTTGTACATACATTTTTGAATGGTCTATTTTATAGTTCTTAAACTTTATTTGAGCAATATTCTGAAAAAATATATATAATTTTAACCATTAGCGAATTTTCTTAGAAAACGAAGCTATTGCAATGGCTCGGAAAATTTTAAAATAAAAATTTTCAAAAATTTTCTTCATCGAAATCTGTTTTGAGGCATTCTGAAATGATTCCTGGATTTTAACGATTTTTTATATGTATATAAAATATATATATATATGTGTCATTCCAGACGATAACTCTCGATAGAATTGAGATAAAAACTTCGTTCTTTCGCCAAAAAATCAAGCATTTCAAAAGAAAGGATGAGTTCGTTGGACAACACTTTTTTAGCACATTAAATTGCTCAAATTTCAAAAAATGTACTAACAAAATCACTAAAAATAGCTAAAAAACGGCTAAAAATCGTTTAATTTATATTTTTTGGTAGAATATTGCTCTAATAAAGTTTATTAACTACGAAATAGAACATTCAAACAATTATGTACAAAATAATGCTGTAAAATGTACTTAAAATTCATTAAAGTTTGCTAAAAAATCGATGAAAATTGCAAAAAAGCTAAAAATTTAAAATCTCTGTTTGAACTGGAGATTATTATTTAGAATACGTTTTTGGCAATAAAATCAATAGTTAACAATTTACTTGCACTCAAAAAGCTCAAATTTAAAAACAATCTAATATTATATAATACGATGATTTACGAAAATTCGCTCATACGATCGTACTGCATGACTGGAACTTTTTAAGCCGTTTTTAGCCATTTTTAGTGATTTTTTTGTAGTACATTTTTGGAAATTTGACCAATTTAATTTACTCAAAAATGCGAGCCAACGAACTCATCCTTTCTTTTGGAAAGCTTGATTTTTTGGCTCGAGAGCTGAATTTTTATCTCAATCCTAAGGAGAGTTATCGTCTGGAATGACAAATAGGTATAGTATATATGAAATAATTTTATTGCTCAAATTCGTCATATTGTCTGCAAAAAATTGTTAACTATCAATTTTATTGCTGAAAAATTTGTTCTAAATAACATTCTATTATTTAAACAAAGATATTGGATTTCTAGAATTTTTTACATTTTTATCGATTTTGTAGCACATTTTAATGAAATTTAATTACAATTTTGAGCATAGGTTTGAGCTTCAATTTTTAAATTACCAACTTCATAGTTGATAAACTTTATTTGAATAAAATTCTGCTAAAAAAAAATAATAATAAAAAAATAAAAAAAAATAAAATAAAAATAAAAACACCGATATTTAGCCTTTTTTGTCATTTTTGCGATTCTTTTTAGTACATTTTATGAAATTTGACCACTTTAATGTGCTCAAAAAGTGTTGTCCAACGAACTCATCCTTTCTTTTGAAATGCTTGATTTTTTGGCGAAAGAACGAAGTTTTTATCTCAATTCTATCGAGAGTTATCGTATATATATATATATATATATATATATAAACGAAATCCGTAGGATTAAATAAAGACAATTGAAAACATAAACTCACAGGGTTTTTGTCGACGTTTCGCGTGATCGCGTTATCAAAGACTGATGGTTGGTGAGTGCATCCACGGGTTGTTGTTGTTCAGCTTTTTTTCAGTGGCTCCGGTCCGGTTGATTGGCGGAGCATGATCAACCGTTCGTCTGGTTGTTGAGCACCCAGTGGGAAACACTATCGGGGATAATGAGATAAAGGACTGGTAGGGAAAATTTAAAAATTAAGTAAAAAAAAAAAAAAGGTTTGACAACGTGGTGTTGGACATATATGTAGCTGCCTTTTGCGGATCCGTAACATGAATGTACGAGTATAATAATCAATGAAATGTTTTAAATAATCTAAAATATTTCAAAGCGGAATTCGATGGTCCGTTAAAGGATTTGGCATCCGCGCATGTTCAGCAGCAGTTAAACCTAATGAGCGATACCCATCGATATGAAAAAAGTACCTACTTGGAAGAAAATTCCATCAGACATAAAATGTCCCAATGTGTTGCAGACTCGTATGCAAGCGTTTCTGATTTTCTGATGATTATCGCTTACAACCAAATCGTTGCTACGGAACTGTATCTTAGTCAATTTACCATCATTAGTAGCACTTAGGCATTTTTTTATCATTGTACAAAAATCGTTTGCTAGTCGGTGGAAAGCTCTCGATTTATCCAATCGTATTATGTTAACCACATCGCAGTGCGTGGCCAACAATCTGAGGTATTTTCGGTTGATTTGATGACGTCATCCAAGTTCTTTGTCGGATCGTCACCAGAAAATCGTAAATCGCAGTGGCCAACAATCTGAGGTATTTTCGGTTGATTTGATGACGTCATCCAAGTTCTTTGTCGGATCGTCACCAGAAACTGTACAGCTAATTCCAGATGTTTAAAGAGTCTACCTACAAAATTTCAAATTGATAGCTCCAAAATTGCGGCCTGTAGCGCGGAACACTCAGGCACTCATGCTGACAAATGCAAGTCTACCACTTCGTAGTAGGTATCTACCTAGGTACCTATCTTTTTGATTCAGAAATCTGTACAAAATAGCGGCCGAAAAATCAGCAATATAGCCCCAGCATGCTATTTTCATTATTCCAGCCAGTATCGGGGTTAATGTGAGAGGCTGTTAAATGCTTTTTATTGCTCGATAGGTTTTAATGATTAAAAATACTTAACAAACCAAATATCAACAACTCCCGTGATGGGTGTGATGGATGATTTCGTTTTCCCGTTTGAGGAGGGACAATGAGATCTTTGTCAGAATAACTTTTATTCATTCTTGTTTTATACTTAAGGAGACCATCCACAAGCAGTAGAGTCCATTTTTCAAGCGTAGGTATTTCAGAGAAACGCCCCTTTCCCTTCTCCAAGGACAAGAAGGATGGAGGTGGCAAAGAGCCCTCCCTACTTCCAGGGGATTCCTGACCTATCCCTACCTCGCCAACCCTACCGACTGCCCTATTATATAAGGCTTGGGCCCTTCAGGTACTCCATCTATTTTCTCTGTCAAGGGCCCACCAATTCGTGTTAACAGAATTGGCCGACCTCTCTTCAGATATCTATGATGATCATATTTTCTTCGATCCCGATTATGGTTTCCTCCTCTCCCTACCAAACACCGTCGAGAAGGTGAGTTCCTTTTTTTTATTTCATTTAGAGACTACTATTTACAGAGACTCGTACGCATACCCACTCTAGATATAAAACTAGGTATCCAGCTAAGTACGTAGGTAGAGCCCCCTTATCGAGAAAACGATGGTGCCGTCAAAATCGCTGAAAGATGCTGTCTTCCCGGAGAAATCAGCGAAAGAATGAGGGAAATTACGAAAAAAATGGGTTCCCCGCTATTGTTTTTTCCACCTTAATCGATTAAATTTCGACGGTTTTTGCTCGGGTTGGTCTTAAAATATTCGTTGAAGTTCCAATTTGATCCCATGCGAGTTTCGTAACATGAAATTCTTTTTTCCGATTGTAATGAACGAAAATGTAAACGAAAACGTTGGTGGCTCTTCCTTACTCCGTCTCAACGTAGTTATCTGATCTTTGCCTTCGAACTTCTTGATCTCGGGGGAGGTCTCCCGTTTGCCCTTCTACGCACATAAAACAATGGCCAGCCTACCTTTAGGAAAAATAGAACTGGGTTCTGTTAGTACTAAAATGTTCTTAAAACTATACTTTTCGAGGTTCCACATAAGTTCGATAGTAATTTCCAACAGAAAAAAACGTCTGCCAAGTTGGGTAGGGAGTATAACTTCCTCACATATAACCTACAGCCAATTGATCTCAAGGGCTTCCCTATACTTAGGAGCCGAGACGGAATATTCGAACATATTTAATTTTTAAAAAAATACAAAGTACCTTTCATTCCTTTTTTTGTAATTTTAGTTGTCACATGCTCGTTGGGCCCTTGAGATCAATTGCCCAAAAACTTGAAAAACAAAATAAAATACATTTTTTATTAAAAAAATAAAATAAAATATAAAGAATTGACCAAATTGCGCGTTCTTAAAACCTGATCTAGCTAGACATAATTGAACTTCCTCGTCGCAAAAATGAAAACACTGGGTTTTCGAGGGTGTTGAATTCAATAACGAAATTCGTTTTCCAGTATCAGCCGTAGTTTTTGAGATACCTATACTCGTTTAAATTGTGGAAAAATCGCTCGATCCCAATTTTTCAATAAAAAGAAAAAAGTTAATATTATGAAGGATATTATTTAACGCTGAACAAATCTATGCCGCATGATGGGTCACAAATGAAGCCTTCATACGTATCAATAAAAGAAAAACTCGTTTTTTTGCCCATTTTTCAAAATGTAGTGCGGTTTTTCAAATCCTGAGATAACTAAGTCAAGCGGAAATTTGATTAAACATTACCTAGTATATACTGCATGCAAAATGCGTTAAACGAGACCTAGCACAGCTCAGTAATTTTGTAGGTGCCTGTTGGACAACACACATGCGACTCTTTTGCAAAGATAAATTGTAAATAAATTATGAAATCATGTTATCTTCTCCGACGATAAAACCCATAAATAACCTTACTTAAGGTAAAAAGATGCAAACGATTTTAATCATGATTCTTCTTGTAGGCATCCTTCCTGGTTCCAGTACTCAGAGCTACCGGGACTTTATACTTATACAAATCCTAAAATTACTTATTTTCATGCTAAAAGTGCTACCCATCTACCTAACCAATTTTTTTGCTTACCTCCATTCATATAGATCATTGTGGAACATTTCTCATGTTCCAAGCCAGATTGAACAAGTTCACTCGTTGATTTTTGGAAGTGAACTGGCTAACTAGTTGTTATTAATCGTCGTTTTTCCGCATTTCACAGCTTTGAAAATTGATAACGGCTTTTAGTTCCACAACTCCAGACCTATTGGAACGCAGGTCAACTACTGAGGCCGTTCAACTCAATTTTGTGTGGCTATATTGGGTTTTTGAACCACTGTGTGATGTGTATGTACAATGCGGTTTTTTTTAATCTCATATTTTTTAATTGCAAATTTCGAATCCAAGTGAAATTAACTAAGAAACGACCCTTTAGTATCATTTCTTAGAGTAAAATTTGGCGCAAAATAAAACGGTAGGTATTTTTGTTTCATCGTTTAAATTGTTATATTTGCATGTCTAGTATGTTCAGAAAATAATTAGGCGTTTTTGGTATCGTTGAGTTTGTCATTGACAGTTTTGTGTCCAGCAGTCTAAAAAAAGGCTTCAATTAGAATTTCAGCAATCTAGTTTCAACTTTCACCCAATTAATTTCTTAACAAAACGTCTTCTCAGTATAACCTTAGTTACCTACGTTGGAAATATTCCCGACTGAAATGCTGCAAGTTAAGGTTTTTTTAAAATCAATTTTCGAAGATCAAACGCTTCACTGGTCCATCTATAGATACACGTGACAAAAATAATAATAAACTCAATTTCGAAAGGTGAGAATTCTATTTGATCTTATAAAAGAGGCAAAACGAAAATAATAAATTGCTGTGTAATAATTTGCTGCTTTTTCTTAGTGGTACCACGAAAAGTTGATTAGGTTTAATAAAGATAGGCCATTTATCTGCGTAGGATGGCTATCCAATAAAGATAATGTGGTACAACGAAAAGTTGGCTGTTGGTATATGTGAGGAAGTTATACTGCCCACCCAACTTGGCAGACTTTTTTTCAGTTTGAAATTACTATCGAACGCGGCACCTTATGTGGAACCTCGAAAAGTATAGTTTTAAGAACATTTCAGTACTAACAGAACCCAGTTCTATTTTTCTAAAGGTAGGCCATTATTTTATGTGCGTAGAAGGGCAAACGGGAGACCTCCCCGAGATCAAGAAGTTCGAAGGCAAAGATCAGATAACTACGTTGAGACGGAGTAAGGAAGAGCCACCAACGTTTTCGTTTACATTTTCGTTCATTACAATCGGAAAAAAGAATTTCATGTTACGAAACTCGCATGGGATCAAATTGGAACTTCAACGAATATTTTAAGACCAACCCAAGCAAAAACCGTCGAAATTTAATCGATTAAGGTGGAAAAAACCATAGCAGGGAACTAACTGGTTGAGAATTGTGAGCCCTTCCCACTAATCTTCTACCTGTATGGGTACCACTAGACGTGGTGATCTTTTTTGCACTGCTGTTTTTCCTACGTTGAAAGTTACGTTTAGAAAGATAGCGAAATCCCCACACTTCAAACGTCGATGCCGCCAATTAACTGCGGAGTGAACGGTGATGACTCCACCGGATTAGTAGGAAAACCTAAAAGTTAGGTACCTATGGGATTGCGCCCCCCAGGTAGAAATGAGGTTTCGCGTACTAACAAATTACTGCATGCAATTCTCATGATATGTTACTTTACCTATTCGAACTAAAATACGTCGTAATTGGCTACTCATTTCCGTGAACAGTGCAACTTTTGAGTTTTTCCCTGGCGTAAAGACTACTTTGCGTCGCATATTACTTAATTTTTACCCAACATCCCTAGGTATAGCGTGGTTTAGTGTGATTTTGCGGTCTACTCCCATTGTGACCTACTCCCACAAAATTTTCTTTCCCACCTTGCGCAGACTTCGTGTTAGTAGCAATGCTAAGAGAGTTTTGTTGTTATTAATTTTCATTAGTCGCCAGCACTTCTTACATGAGTACAACAGAACAAATTGCAATAAAAACTATGCGTCAATGGCAGCGAAAGTTTTCGAGATAGGTACCTACTCGCTTGACGTAGGCATAATAAGGGCTGTGGCGTTTATTTCTTATGAGTCGCTGAATCCCATCTTGGTTTTCAAGCTCGTCTTGCACTTCAATGAGTGCTTTTCTCACAATCTATAAAAATGCTCAACAGAAAGATCATGAGAAGTAAAATAAATATGACCAACCCCCCTACGAGTTTCTGAAATGTGATATTTATTCTATAATTTACTTGGGGATCAAAGGTCGAGGTTCACAATCGGCTAGCGTCGATCTATTCCATTTCACTTTTCCAACCAGCCAGGAGCTATTTCTATACGACGCACAAGTGGGGCCAAGGTGGAAAAAAATCCATTTTTGCAAAGTGACTCAAAAAGGTGCTAGGCACTTCAAACAAATTTTAAAATGTCAAGTACACAAAAAGTTCAAGTTCGTTGGCCAGCATAATCGGATTACATCTTCGGGTTGAAATTCTCAAAAATGTAGTCAAAAATTTCAAAATAGCCTGTTTTTTGCGATTTGTTGTGCGAAATAATTTTTTCACCATACTAATATGTGGTATATTCGGAATCAGCGTAAAATTTCCTATAAGAATATGTATCAAGTTTTCAAAAATTTCAAAGTTGAAAAATCAGTCAAAAATCGAAATAATGCCGTTCGCTAGTTGTAAAAATCGGTAATATTTGCATGAAACATTGTCCAAATTCAGATTGAACTACTCTTATGGAAGTATCCCTGTATAACCAATCCTAGAATCATGCTGTTTAAAACGTAGGTAGTAGGTGCTTGTTTAAAAAAAAAAAAAAAAATGTAATCACAACTGATGAGTTTACTCTGTGAAATATTCCGTCCTCCGATTCTCTCGGTCGCTCTCTTTAATGTTTTACGCTCAACTGTTTTAGGACTTGATGTAGCTTTAATACTGACTGTGGCTTAGACTGTGTCTATCAAAATCATAAACTAAAATTTCTCTACACGATCAATAGCGACTAAAATGTCGAAGATTTCTTCAAAAATTCGCTCATGGGTCATGCTGTATGACTGTTTTTTTTCACTTCCTCAAAAAAAATTTTTTTGTTGAGTTGACCCCTTTTGAAAGCAAGCTCCTTAAATAATGCCTAAGGTACGGTTCCGTAGCAACAATTTAGTTGTAAGCGATAATCATCAGAAAATAGGAGTGTAACGCACTAATGTCACGTAACGGTAATTTTGTCTCATGTTCCATGTTGAAAAAATCATAAAATGGATGATGTATCTTTTGGCTTCTCAATTCATATTTGAGAAAGCGTTTGAGACGTTCACTTGACATCTTTGAGTACTAGAAGAAGGATTTTAGCGTTGCTACACGTTCTAAATCTACTCGACGACGATTGATTTCTAAACTTTTATCAACGTTTCGCATTTTGTGTTATCTCGGATTAGTTTCAGAATGCCTCAACAGATTTCAATGGAAGAATTTTCCGAAATGTTTCATTTAAAAATTTTGGAGCCTTTGCAATAGCTTCGTTTTCTACAAAAATTCGCTAGGTAAATGAAAAAGTTGCAAACAATGCGATTGAGAGGCCTGAAACTTTTACAATCCCTAGTGTTGTGTTCTAGGTAGTAGACCCAGATTACATTGTCGAAACCTTTCTTCCTCTAGTTTTCTTATAAGAACATAGAAAAACATACTTTTGGGATGACCCTCGTAACAAGCTTAATTTTACAGTTTTTATCCGATTTTGATGAAATGTCCAGGGAATGTGCGAATTAGGGTGTAGATAGATGGTAACTCATCAGTTGTTCCCCAAATCATTACTTTCCTCTTGGCATGCGCAAACGTGAATTCATCAAGCCCCATTCGTCCGATCTCGCTCAAATTTAGAGGATGGTTGGGAGAAGACGATTTAATAATTTCACGTCAATTTCAACATGAATGCAAGGGGCGCATGCGAGAACGTGAAATCCTTGTATCGAGTTAATTTTCAGACTAGTACGTTATGATCGGGGTTTACAAGTTTCACACTAAAAGCTTTCCGCTTGTAAGATTTTCTATTTTTCAGGAGTGTAGTAGTTTGAAAACATGAATATACCTATAACCCAATTCGATATTTTTATCATTTAATAATGATCAACAGGACGTTTCCATTTGTTTTCGTCACGTCACGAGCGTCACGTCACGGTGGGGTTTTCTATTGATTTTCACGTAGGTACAACCAATGCTTTACTGGGGAAGTGTAACTCCCTTAGTTTTCATAGCAGGAAAATCGTTAGCCACTTTTTGGAATGCTCTCATTTTATCACAGCATCTCATAATCCCTTAGCCTCTGTAGTGTCAAGGAAAGCTGATTTATTACGCTCACTTATAAACTAATATTGCAAAGTAACCATAATGAACTAATAATGTGTAAAATTGTATTAATCATTATTAAATGATCTGACTGTAGAACCGTAGGCCTACCGTCGTTTTTTTTTTTTTTTTTTATTGGCATGACTTTATTCTAGTGAATAAAGTCTAGCGAATTTTCAGAAAACAAATCTTGAGACGCCACTAAAACTGATATTACTTCATTTATTCAACTCTAAAATTAAAAATTAAGGACACCATTCGAAACAACTTCATTATTCTCAATCTCCCAGATACAAAACAATTTTATCATTTAATAATGATTAACAGGACGTTTCCATTTGTTTTCGTCACGTCACGAGCGTCACGTCATGGTGGGGGTTTTATATTGATTTTCACGTACAACCCATGCGTTACTAGGGAAGTGTAACGCCGTGTAACCTTAGTTTTCATGGCAGGAAAATCCTTAGCCACTTTTTGGAACGCTTTCATTTTATCACAGCATCTCACATAATCCCTTAGCCTTTGTAGTGTCAAGGAAAGCTGATTTATTACGCTCAGTTATAAACTTATATCGCTAAGTAACCATAATTTGTAAAATTAATCATTATTAAATGATCTGACTGTAGAACCGTAGGTCTACCGTCCGTTTTTTATTTCTCATCATCGATTTATCGTTGAACTTGCCGTGATACTTTCTATAATTATTGTAAAATTAATTGCAAACAATTCAAAATGTTATTTTCAATTAGAGGCAAATAACATTGAAAAAAATCTCTTGACAATGACGTATTAGATGCCCGAGTGAGACTTCCAATCTTCCTTCCTTTTTCTCTGAACAAGATAAATACGGAAATGAGTTTACAAAACTACGCAGTTTTATGACGGAAAATCGAGGTCACTCCTGAAGGTCACTCCAGATAAGACGCAAAAGGGTTCCTAGAAGGTGGTGGTAGAGTGGGAGGTCGTTATCTACACCTGCACTAGACTCCTGCGGACACCTGCAAGCGTTCGGTAGGGGGGACGGGGAAGTGGCCAACATGGAAGAAGAGAGTCCCTTCTTCCTTATGGCCGCCCTCGAATAATTTATTGCTTCTGGTCCCGCCCAGACCCAGATCGCCTGCGCCTGCAACGCCCAACGATCCAACGAATTCCGTCGATACCGCTGTATTTATACGGCTTGTTGTCACTTCTTGGATTAGATATTGTATACCAAAATCAAAATTTCCGGTCACATTTTTCGTTGTAGATCTTCCCGAAAATTTAGGCTTCATGTCTGTGTTGTCCACAAATCCATGCAATAAGCTTAATTTGTATTTTTGTTACCTCAAGTTTTCCTTCGATTATATCATGGAACTTGCAGGTTAGGATCATAGCTCTACAAACAATACTTCACTCAGTCCTTAGTTTCATCTAGGCTTCGTCTTATCATGGCCTATTCGTCTGATCTCACTCAAATTCGCAGGAGAGTTTGGGAGAAGACGATTTCTTTATTCCACACGAGTATCATCGAACGATGTGCCAAGTTTTCCACCCATAGAGGCCTAAGGCATAGAGTACGTATCTTATGCTAACTTATAGCTTCTAACATAATGCCGGTACAGTCAAGTGCCCATACTTGGGACAGTTTTGAACTTTGCCCTGAAAAATTGACTTTTATGAAACGCTGGAATTAAAAACTAAGTAACCAGGTTTTGAAGGGACCTCAGGCTACACGTTCACGGTATCCTAAAATGTTAGTTATTCATATGGTACGTTAAAAAAAATAAATGAAATAAAATGGTGTTAGTCACAAGTTGGGTAAGGGGGTACCTTACTTGGGACAGTCGCGTTTTTCCGCGTTGTTTCATGTTTAGAGCCCTCAACTTGGGACAGATTCCAGGGTTTAAAAAAAATGTAAAATGCGAACGCTGGTGAAAATAACTCAATAACAACTCTTTATTTCAATAAAATGGCACGAAAATCGTACAGCCGTATAATAATCTGTGGCTCAGACTTTCATTTTCATCTAAAACTCAATACGTTTTGGAAATATAAAATTGAACAGCATTAGAAATTATGAACAACATTGAACTCTTTCAAGTGAGTCTCGACATGAAATGGAATAGAAAAAAATGCTTTTTTTTTCCGTTAATGACCCTTCTGGTTGAGGATTGTGTCCTGATTGCGGGCAGTCCAGATTGCGGTCAAGGAAAAATCTGTCCAGATTGCGGGCAACTAAATGTACCCTGTCCAGATTGCGGGCAAGAGATTAAAGTTGACCCAGGAACATAAAGCATATAACATTTTCAAAAGAGTCTCTCGGACAGTGTTTATGTTTAACAAAATTTTTATGAAGTGCACTCGTGAGTGTGTATATAAGAAGCTGTGTATAAGGCACCACCTGTTACGACGAAACATTACATGGAGCATCAACAATCATCCAATGGACCATCGACGAAACGGAAACTTCCCAAATCAGCCAAGGAGCTGATGCGTGAATATCGTTTGCGCAAAAAACTGCGTACGAGTACGACAAATAAATGCGAAGCTGTAGCTACGTAAGCGTTGTAAATGTTGTTTCGTGTTTTCGAGAAACGGTTGAACCACGGTTGAATGTATTGTAATTTTGAGTTTCTCATTTATTATTTTAAAACAAAAATTTTTAAACAAAAAAATTAAGTACGAGGTACGTGGTGTGGGTGCGAAAGGGGGCGCAACGACATAAAATGTCCCTCGTGGTTGAGTACCAACTTGTACGAAAGCTGTACCCACCGTTTGTGTTTTTTCTTTTGATTAGCCCTCATTCAAGTAGGTACAATTATTACCAAAAGTAGGTACCTACTCCCTAGGTGAAATTCGAACATTTTCACTCTAAATCGCAACAGAACAACAAAGATAAGCTTCCGTAATTGGAATCAGCGGACCACAAACAAATCCCAAATGAGCGGGAAAACAACGAAGTTTTCAGGCTTCTCACTCCCAACTCATGGGAAGAATGAAATCTAAATAGTCTTCTTAGTTACTAGCCGCTCCGGCTCGCTTCGCTCGCCTCCACGTCCAGCCGGGGGGCAAGCCCCCTGGACCCCCCATTGAATTGCTCGCTTCGCTCGCAAAGTGTGACATGTAGGGAATGTTGCTCGCTTCGCTCGCTAAGTGTGGCATGTAGGAAGTGTTGCTCGCTTCGCTCGCAAGGTGTGGCTGTGTAGATGCGATGTATTACAATTTAAACATGTAGGGGATGTTGCTCGCTTGGCTTGCAAACGGTAGGTCCCTAAGGGTAGGTCTAAAGTCTGAAGGGGATGCTGCTCGCTTCGCTCGCTTGAGGAAGTTATACTGCCCACCCAACTTGGCAGACGTTTTTTTCGGTTGGAAATTCTTACAAACAAATTAAATCTTTTAAAACTACGTGGAACTACGAAAAGTTTATTCGGGGATGTTGCTCGCTTCGCTCGCAATACTGCTTTTGAGATGCCAACTGCTACCACAACCTGTCTAGGTAAGTAGCGTAACAGCTTGTCCGCAATCTGGACTCATGAACACGTGTCAAACCCTAATCATCCCCTTCAGGTACCCACTTGACCGTAATCTGGACTGACCGCAATCTGGACCGACCGCAATCAGGACGACACACCCTGGTTGAGATGGCGGATGCGGCTTAATAAAAAAAAATGTTTTTACGTTGACCACTCGACTAGAAAATTGTACACTGCGAAACTATAAAATGAGAAGTTGAATATCATTAGAAATTATGAACTTGAACGATTAAGTAGAACATTACAAAAACTTGAACGATTCATTCAAATACGTCTCGATATAAAATGGAATATAAATAATGCCGTAGTGAACTTAATCCCTTTCCAATCTAGTACCTAGCTTTTGCATAATTTCTCATTGCCTCACCTAACTCTTAAAACAGGAACAATTTCCCCAACCATATGAACCCGGTATGAAAACATTTAAGATCTCCTATCCATACCTACATTCATGTGCCACAACCAATTCATTAATTTTTCCCCTAAGTGTTCAGGGGGTCTAGTTGTATTTTTCGTCTTGGTAAACGTTATTTTATCCTTGACAACAACTCTGTGAACGAAGTAGTCAATTTCATCTGCTTACTATAAGATACCCTAAAATTATTATGGTTCCATACAGTGGGGAGAAGAAATTTAGAATATACACTTGTATGAACAACCCTTTGGAATTTCATCTGTTGTAGGGCTTGAAAAAGAAAATAGATTTTCGAAACGTCGTCGCCTTAAACACTGCGTTTTTCCATCAACTGTCCAGACCTCAAGATCCTCCGGAAATCTGTCAAATTCAAATACTAGTTTTGCTTCCTCACTAGGTAGTGAAGCTTTGAGTTCGTGATTGAAGTCGAAAACATTGTTGACCTCCAAAATCAAAATTTCCACTTGCTTTTTGCGTTTCATAGGTACCTTGCCGATCAATTTTGGTGTCCGTCTGTCTGTCTATGGTAAATCCTTGTCACGCTCAAAATCATACCATGTTTCAATCCGATTCCGAAGAAATTTCGAGGGATTGTGCGCATTAGCCTCTAGACGGTCTCCTATAAGTTTCAAAGCCGTCGAATCAACAATAGCCTGTGCGCTTGCGTCGTCTCATAACGCAGATATCTTGTTATGCGTTGGTCCGATTTCGTTCAAACTTTGTAGGTGATTGGGTATATGTTCTGAGAAAATGTCCTATTAATTATATCGCGATTGGTGGAGTAATAACCATTGCGCATGCGCGAAACCAATGACGATTGACACAGGTAAAAGTCCGAGTCTAATGGGACGATTTTTATGAAATTTTCAAGGATTGTGCGGTTTAGGTTCCAAACGTTCCTCTATAAATTTCATTGCTGTTGGAGTAATAGTTGTAGTCTGTGCACATGCGCAAACGTCTTATGTCTTATAATGTCGACTTAACAATCATTTCGACCCGTTCTTTGTTCTTCAACTAATTCTATACTTCCATGTTATAATGTGTGAGGGCTAGACTACCCACTCAACTTGGCAGACTTTTTTTTGTTTATACTACATTTATATATATATTTTTTTTATTCCAGGCGATAACTATTCTTGGGATTGAATAAAACAAGCCTTTCTTTCCCCCAAAGATCTAGCATTCCAAAAGAAAGGATTAGTTCGTTGGGGCAGCACTTTTTGAGCAAAATAAATGGGTCACATGTAAAAAAATATGTGTTGAAACTATCACTAAAAATTATAAAAATGGTTAAATCAGTCAATTTACATATTTTTAGCAGAATGTTATCCATAAGAAGTAGGTACCTATATATCAACTGACAATAATAACACAAAAATTTTGTATGGAAAAATGAACAATATGTGATGAAAAAATTCGTTAATAGTGGTGAAAAATGGATGAAATACAAAATCTTAGTTTGAATAGCAGATTATTATTATGAACAATAACACATTGATAGTTGATAATTGATAATCAATGATACCTAATTGATAGTTGACCATTTCTTTGCACTCAAAGTGGTCAAAACTTTCAAAACTATTTAACAATAGTACGATAATTCAGGAAAAATCGCTGCGTGACTTGAATTTTCTTATCAAGCAGCAACTGCGCTCGCATTTGGATCCTCCAGATTGAAAATCCCTTGGGATTCACAGGATTTGGTTGGGGCACGCACGGACAATCTTTTGCCAGGGTGGTCCCATTTCATTCATTGAAAGGAATCTATCAAAATTAACCAAAACAGCAATTGAAAATTTTGAATCTCCATAACTTGTCAATTTCCAAGTACATCTTTTACATCTACAAATATTAGAATTATCATTTGGTAAAATTATGCCACCACTACAACACCTAATTGTAGGCAGGTAGTTCATCCCATATATTTCCCGAAATATCATTTTGTGACCAGCTTTAACACTCTTAATGTCACCACCACCATCATCATCATCATTATCATCATCATCATCATGACCTCCCCCCGCTCAGTGCTCTATTTCACTAACCCTGTTACATTAATCCAACATTCTTGGTTTTTTTCAGACTGCTGCCAAAAAAGGAGAAAGTCATACCCAGAATGCAGCTGGGAGTTGAGGCTTTACCAACCGTAACTCAAACGATGGAAGGTGAAAACGAATGATTTATTATTATTATTATTATTAATATTCTCTGCAATAAACTGGATGTACGGGCAAAGCCACCCTATAAGGAAAGCATGATTATCTCGCTTAGATCGCAACACAAGATCCGGTCTGTTATGCTCCACAGTCCTGTCTGTTAGTAAGGTTCTTATGAAGAGGAGGTAATATATATATATATATATATATATATATATATATATAAAGGAGGTATAATACCTCCTATTTTCTAAGATAGGATCAGGCTTGCACCGATAATGTGGCGTTTTTCTCAATAATTTTAGTTCAAATGCCAGCTCTTGATGCAATATTCCAGACAAATGATCATGCCGCTTCAGATAGGCATTGCCCGCTAACATTGAACCATTATTATTATTGATGTTTGTATTATTTCAAGTTATTTCAAATTTAATTCATTATTTATTGTGAAAATGTGATTTCTGTGAAAATGTTTTCCTATAATCAAATAGAACTTGACCAAAAAAAATGATCGGTGTATTTTAAAATGTGTTTAAAAATCCAAGAAAAATGAACAAATATTAAGCCCATAAATTTTTGACAGCAGGATATTAATTACCACCATAGTATTTCTTAAATTGTCATTCACTCAAAAGTCGTTTCATTTCAGAAAATTGAAGTAGGTACCTATTAAAAACAAATTTTCGTCACGAAACATGAACGTATGAGTGAATTTTTGTATATGATCGTGTAATGTTACATTCTTTTGAAATTTGATGTTTTTGAGTGCAAAGAAAATAATTGTGAACTATTAATTTCATGCCAAAAAACATATTCTAAATAATAATCTGCTATTCAAAAAGAGATTATAGATTTTTATATTTTTTTTTTTTTTTTTTTTTTGCGGGCTTTATAGATTTTTTGTGGAAATTTCAATGAACTTTAATTACAATTTTCAGCACTATTTTGTACATCGATTTTTTACTGTTCTATTTTATAGTGTTAATAAACTTGATTTGAGCAATATTAGGTACGCTAAAAAATTAATTTTATTTTATTTTATTGAATAAAATAAAACGATAATCAGCCGTTTTTAGCCATTTTTAGTTCAGTTTTCAGCACATTTTTTGAAATTTGACCAATTTGAATTTAATGTGCTCGAAAATTGCTGGCTCATACTTGCATTTAGAAAGCTTGATTTTTGTGGCGCGAACGGAATTTCCTTCTCAATCTTGGGGAGAGTTATCGTATGGAATGACACGCATATATAATATACTGGGTGACCCGCATAAGGTGGTCAATACTTTAGAGTGTGATTCTAGAGCTCATTTCTGATCGAAAGTTTCTCGTACGGATTTTTTTAAACGCTTAATTTCAAGTAATTCAATTTTTGAGATTATTTTCGTGTTTTCGACCTTGAGTCTCTGAAACAGCAATAACTACAATAATTAAAACATTAAGTTTAAATTTGAGGATACCGTTGAAAAGAGCGTTAAATTTCTTTCTATCTAATGCCAAATCAAAATTTTTCAATAGGATTCATTTGGTGAAAAAAAACTGCCTGAACATGAAATTTCCACGAGTATGAGAAATTCCAATTTTTTAAACCTGCTGTGAGTGTCCCATTGCTGTACTGTTTTTCTCATCTGTAAAAACTGGCCCAAGACCACAGCTTTATAGCGGTATAATCAATTTGTATTTTACTTTAATAATTAGAGAATAAAATCATGTTTGTATGTTCAAAAACACGGTTTTTTCTATGAAATCGAGGGTTTCCGTGGAAAATGACCCTCTAAAAAAAGAATGCGCGTTTAGGGCCGGTTTGTACGTATTTTTTCACGCTGAATCGAATGGTTACAGTTGATGATCTCCCCAACTCCGTTATAACTGAGTTTTACACTTTAACTCACTAGTTTTACCCTTAAAAACAAAAAATTGAGCATAACAGATTAACTAAAAACTCGTGAGTTAAAGTGTAAAACTCTGTTATAACTAAGTTGGGGAGATCTGCAAGTGTTGCCATTCGATTCAGCGTGAAAAAAAATACGTAGAACCCGACCCTAAACGCATGTTTTTGGAGGGTAATTTTTCACGAAAACCCTCGATTTCATAGAAAAAACTATGTTTTTCAACATACAAACGTACTTTTATCGTCTAATCAGTAAAGTAAAATAAGAATTGATTATACCGCTAGAAAGCTGAAATCTTGGGCCAGTTTTTACAGATAAGGTACGTGAAAAACAGAACAAAAATGAGACATTCACAGCCGGTTTAAAAAATTGTAATTTCTCATAGGTACTCGTAAAAATTTCGTGTTCAGGCAGTTTTTTTCACCGAATGAATCCTGTTAAAAATGTTGATTTGGCATTAGATAGGAAGGTGCTCTTTCCAACGGTATCCTCAACTTTAAACGTACTGTTTTGATTATTGTAGTTATTGCTGTTTTAGTAACTCAAGGTCAAAACACGAGAAAAAAAATCTCAAAATTGGATTACTCAAAAACTAAGCGTTTAAAAAAAATCTCTAGAGGAACTTTCGATCAGAAATCAGCTCTTCTAAAATCACGCCCTGAATTACAGACCGACTACCTTATGTATATAAATTAATAAACATACCTGTATATGAAAAACCGCACTCTTGAATTCGTTTCTGAATCCCTCAAAACGGATTTCAATGAAGAAAATTTTCGAAATTGTTGATTTCAAAAATTTCGGAGCCATTGCAATATCTTCAATTTTTACGAAAATTCTCTTAAAAAATAATCTTACAAAAACGCTAAGTTATTAGTACCTAGGTGAAAGTACCTACCTAAATCAACAAATTTTAGGTCGAACAACTTTTTTCAAGGCGTTTATGAAGGTTGGTTTATAATTGATGTAATAAATCAGTAGGTACCTCGTATTTTTGATACGGAGATCAGGAACAATCAGTATGTTGTCAATCAATATGACACCGGGCGGCTAAAGGGGTGGCTGGGGGCGGTTATACTAGGGGCGGACCTCCTAATATTGCGCCACGAAAAAAACCATCAGTATCGGTTTCAGCACTCCATTAAACCCTTAATCAATATTGTTTAATCAATCAATAATATTGTTGTTGATCCTGTCAAATTAGGTGAGGGGGGACAGATTTTTGACAATTTTAAGGGGAACAATTTTTGCACACAAGAAAGGGAATCGAGACAGATTTGGACGGTTTGAATGAACGATACCCATGGGTATGGAATAGGTACTCTTAACTGTTTTCAAATGGAAGAATATTCCAACCCATGAATTTTGGTATCAACCTCACTCTCCAACAATGAGTAGTTTTCTTTCCATGATTTTTCAAAGTTTCTCACCCTGGTGACGTCAAAGCCCCTCACTTCCGCCTGCTAAGTGTGACGTCACCAGTACAGCAAACTCTGATAAAATCATAGAAAGCAGAGTGCGAATGGTGTCAAATTCTTTAGAATTAAATCGACTTTCATTTAAAAATATTATATTAATACGAGAGTAACGCTCATTTAGATACCAACGATGCGTATCTTTATTGGCATTTGTCAAAATTCGTCCTGATTTCGCACATTACTCATTTTTCACATTCACTCTTCAGTTATCTCTCAAAGATGTCGGGCACCGGTTATACGTGTACACTGCGAATTCGCCACGATAATAACCATCAGAATCTGTTTCAGCACCCCAAAAAAGTCCCATGGCATTAATGTCTTTGATTCCATTTGAATAAAAAATGTTCCGTCCACTATGGGCATTGGTGACATTTTGATGTTTCCAGTCTAGTAAACAAGTGTCATATGAATGACAGGATAAAGGGTGTGAGAGTACTAATAATCTGACTGACAAGCGGGTTTTATTGAATTCTTCAAGTATGGGTGTTACGTGACAAAAAAATACAGGTATAATACCTTGCGGACTGGTGCGACGAGGATCGACAAATAGACTGAGTTCAAGATTGCCCTACTTCTAATTTATACGAATGTCCGAGGAGAGATTTCCCCTTGTTTGAACAAACATCTTTAAGGCTAAACACGGGCGCATCTTGCGACATCCGCGACCCGGAAATAAAACTGTCTACCTCTTCACGAGAGATATTGGGAAAGTTAAATACGGAGAAATCTAGGTCTCGATTGTAGGTATCAAGGAAGAGAGGCAAATATGACACCTCCCCCCATAGAGAAGATAAATTGCCAACAGGCAATGTATCGAGTCCATCGTCACACAAGTCCATAAAATAGAATGCAGGTTACAAAACAATAATTGATAACAGTCAACAATAATAATAAATAACACTTAACCCGAGGTGTACATATAGTAATCCTACAAAAACAAAAAAAAAATATATATATGTCATGGATCCACGTAAAACAAACACACAATAATATGTAAAATAACACACAAGTATACTCAACAATAAATTGGAAACGATATAGGTATAATGCCAAATCCCGATATAATAATACCCGTTACGCAAGTCATTTAAACCTAACATAACATATCGTAGCTTATCCTAACTTAACCTAACTGCAGTTATAGTTCTCTTGAACTATATTCTTCACAACGATCTTCAATCAACAAATAAGGTCTTCTACTGAACGATATTCTCCACAACGATCTTTAATCAACAAATAAGGTCTTCTACTGAACGATATCGATATTTCTCATCATGGTCTTCAACAATTCATGGTCTTCAACTACAAATTATAGTCCTCAATAAACAAATTCTGGTCTTCAACAAACAAATTATGGTCTTCAACAAACAAATTACGGTTTTCAACAAACAAATTAGGTCTTCTATACTTCCTAGCCAATTACTGCTCATTGTAATTATTCTCATCGCATTTAGTTTCATCTTTATAAACATTTATCATCGTTTCTTTATTTATAATCATTCCCCTAATCACTATTATAAACATTTTAAATTATTATACACATTATAAACACCCTAATCACTATTATAATCGTTTCCTAATTTTTTTTTTCAAACATTATCATTGATCATCTCCTTGGTTTCCTAATTGCAAGCTAGAATAAACGCTTTGTCGGGGAACGACTAGAGCTACCTTGTGACGGTTGAACTTTTTCCATAGCCACTACAGGGGCTTCGATTTTATCTGACTTTCCTAATACATTTGGTTGCGCTCTGACCACTGGTGACTGGAGGAACCTAACCTGATCTTCTTGTGTGGTGAAGTTGACATTTGTAACATTACCACCTTGGTTCGGAGTTCTTCTAGCAAAACATAGCATTCTAAATTTCCAAGTCACTAAAAGCGTGACAATACCTCCAAGAACAATTAAAACAATGATAGTGTAGTCCGTTCGGGTGGTTAAATTAGTTCGGAACCGAATATCATCGGCATGTTTTACGACTTCCGCCAGTCGAAAACTAGCAATCTCTAAATCCGGAATTTTCAATGAATTTAATTTAATTTGGGCCGGTATTGGCCATTTAGAAATGTTTGCCGCAATAATTTGACTTAATTCATTCTCGGAGAAGGTTAGATTAAAATCGGGAATGAATGAAGTGGAAACTGTGAATGGGATATTCGAGGGAATCATAACAATGTGGGGGCCCTGAGCGAGGCAGTCCTCAGACAAGGTTACCAAACCCACGCCCGTCAACAAAACGTTAGTTGACGATTCAGGCTTTTTACACCTTACATTGACAGTAGCGGCTGACGGTGCAACGTACAACCAATGATTTGACTTTAGCAACGGCTGGACAAGGGGGGTACGAAGGACAAACAGTCTAGTATCGCACGAGGAGGGTACCGCTTCGGAATTAAAAAACAATGTCGCAACACAAAAATTTACAACACCCGTTGACAACAAGGGTTGTTGTTCTTTGCAAATGAGTCTGTCGTCAGATTCAATACGGAAACAATTTGAATACTCAAACTGTGATAGCATGGAAAAGTGAGTACCTGAGGTACTTGTAGCAAAGTACTCGTACTCAGGTTTAATAAATGAATAGGTGTAGTTATTATCTACCTTAGCAGGCAATGGGATTACGTGGTAAAGATCAAAAACCGGTGGTTGGACAAGCGGAAGATATAAGAGAAAAATAAGATTTCCTGAGCTATAATATACCGTAATGTGGATGATCTCCAATAAATTATGGCTTTGATCAGGGTTTAGTGATATAGGAAATTTCGCTTCCTTTGGCAGGTGAGGAAGGGCATCTTGTAATGCAGCCACTAGCTCATCCGGCGTAATAATCTTCGGATGTAGTGAACCTAACTTCGCAAAAAGGATAGCATCTACAAGTGCTTCCAATTCCGATCGAAATTTATTAATTAGAAACATGATGCGACCAGCGCATTCTTCAATAAGTTGTTCCGCTTCTAACCTGCTTACCTTTGTATTTAGTTCCGCGGTTATATTCGATAAAGTTGTTAAGGTTCTGGAAAGCGTACATTCATTCTGAGCTACTCTCTCCATGGTATTATTAAAATTTACCAAACTTGACTGTACTATTTGTGTCTGTTCCGTTATGAGGGATAGGGTATCTTTGCTATTCACCGTCAACTGGTTAATGTTCTGAGTAATTACTTCTCCGTCATCAGCGTCAAGCGTACCAAATAACACCTTTTGGAGGCTTCCTACGAAATTTAATATACCTCGTTTTGCTCTAGGTATGTTGCGATGTCCTATCAGTGTTGTAACTGTTTGGCGGTTTCTTTCCAATTCATCTAAATTCATTCTTAACATCAAGACATCGTTCGTGCATAGTGTGAAATTAAAAAAATAGTTGTTATACCCAAAATTTGAATGAGAGCAAATTTGTTCTAATTGCCTTAATTTGGTATCGATTAAATGGTACTCGTCATCGAGTAATCGTAATGATGTAAAAGTTACTAATTTCCATTGCGACTGGTAATATTCTAAATGCCCTAACTGCTCGAAATGCAAACCTGGATGACTCCTAAATGAGGTAACGTTAAATTCTCCTTTTACAACACATACCCACATACAAAGCATAGCACTTACAAAGTATTGAACGAATTCCGTCATCCTGACCTGGAACAATAGTAGATAAATCTAGAGACCTCATAATTACTCCTCTTCCTCTTATTAATTTTATGGATTATACTTTTTCAAACGATTTACATGTACTTTCTCTGTTCTCCTCCCCCTTTTAATAATTACATTATTTCGATTCTCAGTTAGTTCAACTATTTCAAATGGACCTAGCCACCTGGGAAATAATTTGCGGTTAAGTCCTTTCTTTTGCTGTTCATTGATCAACATTACTAATTCACCCTCATGGAAATCGACTGGTCTTATGTTTCGGTCGTAATAATCCTTATAAACTTCCTTGCATTTTTGTAAATTCTCTCTAGCTACTTGGTTAGATATTTGCATTCTTTGCTCTAATTCCGCAAGATAATCGTCGTAAGTATATCTAAAATTTGGTTCTTGGGACAAGGCGGATGGAAGTGTTGCCTTCCTGGCAAATACTAGTTCGAATGGTGTAAATTTAGTCGCTGTATGTGGTGTGGTGTTATATGCAAAACTCGCATACTGAATCCACTGACACCAATCCAATTGGTTTGGGTGGATGAAATGTCGTAAATATTCATTATAATTTTGATGAGATCTCTCTAATGCTCCATTACTTTGGGGTCTAAATGCAGTAGTCTGTAGTTTCTTGATTTTCAATAATTTACACAGATCTTGAATTAGACTCCCTATTAAGTTTCTTCCTAAATCAGTTAAAATGGATCGCGGGCACCCGTAAATTAATATTACGTCTTTCACGAGTGCACGTGCGATTGTCAGCGATTCCTGATCTGGGATAGGTACTGCAATGCTATACTTAGTTAAATCACACTGCGTGGTAAGTAAGTATCGATTTCCTTCGGTTGATAATGGAAATGGACCCATTAAATCTAAATTAAACTTCTCGAAAGGGTAAAAGGCTGTAGTGGTTATTTGCATCGGCTCCTTAGTTTTCTTTCGCGTCTCTTTATTAGTTTGGCATTGAGAACAACGTTTAATAAAATTTTCTACATGTTCCTTCATTTGCGGCCAATGGTAGTACAGTTGAATTTTATGTAAAGTTCTATTCATCCCTTCATGACCTGACAGTATTGATCCGTGAAATTCTTTGATAATCTCTTCCCGCCTAACGGGATCTTGAACCTCTTCAGGGTCAAAATTTACATAAAAAGTCTTAAAGTCCGAGGCTGGAAATAAATATCTAATCATAGAACGCAATTTTTGGCTTTCTTCTGGATCGATAGGTGCAGATATTACTACCTTACGAACGTTTAATAATTTTAATTTCTCTTTCAAACTTTCTAAGGCCTTAAAAGATTCTTCTGCTTTCATTCTCTCTACTTCATTTTGTTTATACATAATAAAATGAATTCTGGTTTTGTGTAAATCCACGGTATATATTGTTCTAGTATTGGTATCATCTAATTGATCCATTAATTTATTTAATGCCGAAATATATGGAAAATTCCTAATACCTGTCAAATCCTTGGGGATCAGGAATACCACATCTGCAATACTATTTTGCTTCGCTACCGTTTTCAAATTTTTTGAAATCTCTGTCATATTGAAATTCATAATTGGTTTGGTTTCTAAAAGGCGACAAAAGGTTTGGTAGGCATTATCTGGTTGGGATAATCCACTTGTTTGGGGTTGATGTTGTTGTTGGGTATAAACAAGTTTCGCGGTCTCAGGGGTATTAGCTAACTGAGCGGCTGACTCAGCGGAATGCGAGTCTAAAGGTTGTTTTGGAAGTTGTTCCGGTGTGAGTCGACTAAAAAAATCAGCAGGGTTCTCCGATCCGGCTTTGTATAAGATTTCATAATCGTATTCTGCAATCTCGGACCTCCATCGGAATAATCTCGAGTTTGGATCCTTCACACTAAACAGCCAGCACAGCGGTTTATGGTCTGTCAAAATTTTAAAATGTCGGCCGTACAAATAACAGTGATAATGTTTAATTGCCCAATAAATGGCATAGCATTCACGGTCTATAGTAAACCATCTAGTCTGTGCTTCTGTTAACATTTTAGAGGCAAAAGACACTGGGACTTTATATCCTTCAACTGAGTCTTGCGATAGTACTGCTCCGACAGCATAAAGGGAGGCATCGGTGAACAAGTAAAAAGTCTTCGTGAAGTCCGGATATTTCAAGAGAGGGGGCTCTATAAGGAGTTTTTTTAATTTTTCAAATGCATCTTGCTGTTCACTTCCCCATTCGTACTTAGCATCCTTTTTTGTTAATTTAACTAATGGTTGGGCTATCTTAGCAAAATCTCTAACGAATTTCCGATAATAGGAACAAAAAGCCACAAATGACTTGACTCCTTTTAAATTCTTTGGGGGTGACATACGAGCTAGTAACGCAAGTTTATTGTCGTCCGGTAATACACCATTCCGAGTAATCTTGTGCCCTAAATACGTCACTTCAGGCATGAAATACGAACACTTACTTGGGTTTGCCTTTAGATTGAACTGTCGTAGTCGCGAAAAAAGTAATTTTAAGTCCTTGACATGACCCAATAAATCCGGACTGTATAGAATGATGTCATCCAAATATGCGTATCCCCTCAGCCCGTGGACACCCGTAATGACCTGTGCCATGACCTTGGCCATAGTTGATGGTGCGTTTTTTAACCCAAAAGGCATGGTGCGAAATTGCCAATGTTGATTTTGTGTACTAAAGCTTAACTTATGCCTGTCCTTTTCATCTACCTCAATTTGATTGAATGCAGCTGCCAAATCGATAACCGAATAGTACCGACTATTTGAAACGGCATCCAATATATCCTGTATATTTCCAATTGGAAAGGATTCTCCTATTGTAACATCATTTAATTTCCGAAAATCTACGGCTATTCTAAAGAACTGCTGACCTAAGTTATCTTGCTTTTTGGGAATCACCAATAATGGGAAATTATAAGGGCTTGTTGTCGGTTCGATAATATTCTGTTCCTGCATAACTTGAACCTGGCGTTCGATTTCTTCTCGATAGGCTTGCGGAAGGCGATATGGTTTTACATGAATGGGGGCATGTTCGATGGTTATCACCTTATGCTTGATAACAGGTGTAGTGGTTAGACGATCACCCGGCAAGTGAAAAACATCGTTATACTGATGCAAAATCTTCAGCAATGCTTCGCGCTCATCTGGTTTCAGATGATCCATCTTAGTAGATTCCTCTATCATTTTCAATCTTTCACTAGAGGCATTGGTGTTCAAATACACCTTTTGTTCAAGTACTACTTCGTCCTTTTCCATTTGGGAACCTAAATTAACTTGTGTTAACGTAATTGCTGGACGTGGTAGAATCTGAGTTTCCTCACTTGAATTTAACAAGAAAACTTTACAGTGGTGGCCATCGGTGTTAACAATAGCTGTGGGACAAATAACGTGTTCAGACAGATTAAATTTGTCTATCACAAAAGCACTGGTATTAGTGACAGGACCCTCGTTTTTTATTAGGTTGACCTCTAATTCGCAAAGCGTTTCTGATCGTGGCAAGAGTTTTATATTTTCAGGTAACTGCAAAATTCTTTCCAAAGCAAACTCAACCTCCCTAATCTTCAATTTGAAGTCTGTATAATTAATTTCAGCTCCGGTTTTTTCAAAAAAATCATTACCTAGTAATCCATCAGTAGGTATTGGAAAACTGTTGGGTACTACATGAAATTTGTGAGTAAAAATCGAACCATTACTTTTATTTAAAATGCCTAGCTCAGCACTTCCCATAGTTGAGATATGGAGGCCTGCTATTCCTTTCAAATAATAAAGCTGGTCTGTTTGGATTTTAGTTTCTTCTACACTGGAGAATTTTATAGTACAACAGTCCGATCCGGTGTCTACCAGCAGTTTACAATTTTTACCGTTTAAATTTACTGTAATTTGATACAAAAACCCCATGATGTCCTGCAAATTCCCTTTTATTTGCTCCGGGTTAATATCCCCTGTTTCTGCTAACGAGGAGTCGAACTTGAAGCACGCACGGAGTTTAAAGAGCTGTATGAATCTATCCTCTTTTTAGTAGCACAATCTTCTACGTTGTGATTCGACAATTTACAAAATGTGCAAAATTTTGGTGAAGGGCGAGAGGTGGAAATTCCTTGGCGTGAAGATGAATTTCCATTGGATTGGCCATTCCCCCTCCGCATCTGGGACCCATTCGAATATGAAAATGAACTGTGATTCCTGGGCAAGCCACCTCTGGGGCTAAAAGAACCACGTTGATTTGTAAAATTTCTGGACCCACCAAATTGGCCTCTATTGGGACGGGAGTTGATTTCGTATACCCTACCAGTAACAAAATTATTATTTGACGGGAATGTCCGACCTCTGAAATTCCCATTTCCCCGGTTACCTTCGTTGGGATTCCGACGAAAATTGTTACTACCTACCTGAAAATTAGATCGTTGAAATAAATTTGAGTTTGGACTACGGATACCTCGAGGGAATATTTCTCTTCTACTACCTACTTCTCTTTCTTCGGCAATCGCTATGGCAAGGGCTTCTTCATAAGTATTTGGGTTTCTAGCTTTCAAGAGCAAATTAATAGGTTCACGAAGCCCATGAATAAAAATGTTCTTAGACTGAATTCGAATCTGTTCTTCATGTGTACGCCTATACTGAGTTTCTACTTCGGCGGTAACAGAGTCAATAAGTAAATACATAATATGTTCAAGCCGTTCTGAATATTGTACTACAGTCTCGTTAGGTAGCTGTTTGGTTTGGTAGAAGGAGGTTTCCAACCTTGCACGAGATTGTCTGTCACCAAATAAATCAGTTAGTATTCCCTTTAGGTCATTGAAATTATTAATTGTTCTATACTTGACTCCATTGAAAGCTTTTCCAACTAACTTCATGCGTATGAGTTCTAATAAAATGGCATCTTCATTAGGGTTTATTAAACGACCTGCCGATTCACATGAGGCTATGAATTCACTTAACTGATTCCTATTCCCATCGAACGTGCGAATATTTTTACTGAGGGCTTGAGCAGATACGTAAGAAGCTGCGGGGGCATCTCCGTTTTCGGACATATTATTATCACCTTCGGGCGAATTAGGCAAAGGTACGCTTCGTGGAGAAATTGGCTCTCCTAGGGGGACAGAGGACACTCCTGACCTAGTAATGGGCATATACTCTGACCCGTAGAGAGATTAACTGTACTGATTAACTGCTCTCAATGATTTCTCAATGCACTAAAGTTCCCTTTCAAAACTTATGACACACTTATAATCTACCACAATAATATTCTTATACTAACAAAATACAATGAAAATTTTCAATGATCAGATTTCAACAAAAAATTATTATTATTATTATATATAAATTTTTTTATACCAACTTCTCTGTTAAACTAATTTATTTCATCTATCACAGTCGATTTCTCTTTTGTTTACTTATTAAATTTCGTTATAAAATGTGTTCTCTTTTCTTTTACTCTACTCAAAAAAATTATTTTTTTTTTATATGATATATTTTTCTTTTTATAGAGAACTTCGACCTATCTGTAGGTACAAATTTTACACTTACAGTTGGCAGATGTAGGTACCACGTAGATGTTCAATACGGAAGGCGGGTCGATAGCGCTGCTTCCGGAGTCTATCTGTCGTCGTCAGCAATGCGGTAATCGGCACTTCACAGCCGTGTCCAGTCAGCAAACAGCAAGGGGCGTTGTCCGTTTTAATTACGGCTCTTGAGGTGGCAGCTCGGCCACGGTCGTCTCCCTATGCGACTAGGGCAAAATGTCCAACGACGGGCACTTCTGCCGGTTCCTACCTAATAAAGGGTCTTCTTGGGGGCGGCGCAGTTTCCGAATTTTCCAATATATTGATGTTGATGTTGTTCACGCTTGTTCAGTCTATCGGATTCCTCTCAATTTATTTGCCTGATTAAATACACGTTATTTCACTTGGTTCCCTCGTCCACTCGTCAGTGCGGGGAGACACAAGGTTTTTCAAATTTTCAAAAGATGGTTTTTCAAAAGAAGGTTTTTCAAAAGATGGTTTCTTGATCGGTTGACACAACGGAAGTGGCCAGCTTCGATGTTGTGAAAACTGTGACTTTTGGTATATTACGTGTATTTATTTTTGATTTTGATTTTAGGCAAAAGGGGTCGATTTAGATCCAAGCTTCTGACACCAGTAAGTCGGCTGTCATATGAATGACAGGATAAAGGGTGTGAGAGTACTAATAATCTGACTGACAAGCGGGTTTTATTGAATTCTTCAAGTATGGGTGTTACGTGACAAAAAATACAGATATAATACCTTGCGGACTGGTGCGACGAGGATCGACAAATAGACTGAGTTCAAGATTGCCCTACTTCTAATTTATACGAATGTCCGAGGAGAGATTTCCCCTTGTTTGAACAAACATCTTTAAGGCTAAACACGGGCGCATCTTGCGACATCCGCGACCCGGAAATAAAACTGTCTACCTCTTCACGAGAGATATTGGGAAAGTTAAATACGGAGAAATCTAGGTCTCGATTGTAGGTATCAAGGAAGAGAGGCAAATATGACACAAGTATTAACCACACAAGAACCACACCAGTGTATTCAATTCAAACTTATTCAGGAACAATTATTTAATGAGATTTGTGGTAACGTACGGTGACAGCGGCAAAGTGGCGCATACCGAATTTCGAGGTTTACCTTAATGGTTAACTTTCATGTTCTTTAGAAATCGGATTCTTGATAACCTCCTGCAAATTTCAGATAAGAATTCAGTCATTGGTGGACGGAGCGGAGGTGATGTCTTCTTAGTTAGATCTGTTCCATTATAATAAAATTTGCCTCATAAGTTCATTTAAGTATAAATATAACTTCATAACTGATGGAATTAGTGACAGTTTCTGAATCGTTTTTTGCAGGAGTTTTGGAGTGGCTTAAGTCTGAAAGGCTCCACAAGTACTGGCCAGTGTTTTCCAGGATGAACTACCAAACTCTGGTTGGCCTCACGGAATCCAACTTGGATTTTACGTTGGACTGCATCGGCTCCGAACCAATCACGAACGGGGCACGCGGACGCGTTCTCAGGTAAATATAGTTCTTAAGTAAATACCTTTAGGTCAAATAAGTCTTTAGGTACCACCTACCTAGTTTTTACATTCCCCCATCTTCAGTAGATAGGTACCACCAAGCCACCAACCAACCAACTCACGTACATTGGTGAGTTGTAACTGAGTAGAAACGTCAATAAAATTCCATGTTGCTCCATAGCAACGATAATACCTACTCTAGTTCGAATTACTATTGCTCAGGGTGTCCCAAAAGTAACCCTCCCCCCGTAACACTTTTCCACAATTTTTGAGATATCGAAGTTGAACTTGGAGAGCGTTTTTGGGGTGCCTGATACCAAGTTTTAAGCAAATAAAAATCAGGGAAAAAACCCAACAATTTCTGGGCTTCCCAAGTGGGTGGGGAGGGGGGGTAGGAAGCTACCTACTGGGGGATGTAAATGTACTGGATACACCTACTTCAAAAAAATTTCCTTTTTTCGACCTTCTTCAAAAAAATCTCATTGAAGATTTTTTAATGCTGAAGACGATGGTGAAACTAGAGTTGCGACATCTTGTTCCGTTCTGAACCACGAAGAAACGTGATTTTTTCTAAAGATAAGTAGTTTTAGAAAAATACGCGCTTCTGTGGTTTTTAAGCTTCAATCTGAGAAAGGAATAAGATACTACTGGTTTCACCATCGTGTTCAGCACTAAAAATGTTTTAAATGAGGCCACTAAGCGACAAACTGATTTTCTTCGAAGTACCCAATGTTTTTTGGGTAGTCCAAAAACTTTTGGATTTGACATGTGTATGTGGCGGTACCTTGTGACTTCATGGGTGTGGCCACTATAGCCGCAAGCCGTGTGGACCTTGGTGGAGCATTAGCTCGTGTCACCAAGGCTCCATTGAAGCCACAGCAGAAGCTGCGCCTCCTTCGCACGTACTTACTGCCAAAGCTAACCTATGGGTTAGTCTTTGGCAGGCTTACTGCGGGGAGGCTGCGAGATCGTGAAGTTCGCT